>LR990147.1:16099278-17383556 GCA_905147285.1 Hypena proboscidalis | reverse complement strand
CTTAAATCTATGATAACATTAATTTACAACACCCATTTTAAAAATTTAAGATGTTAGAAACCGAGGCAGTTTTACTGTAAGACATTGGCTTCTGGTGGAGCTAGGTATAAATTGTTTAAGTTTACTTCTTGCACTTTTCCATTACATTAGAAGTCAGTTTAAATGTTTTTACTCCACTCTCCTTTTTAAGTCATCTTATCTCAATATCACTCACTACCTTCTCTTTCACACAAGCCATCCATCTTTTTCAGTGTTTTTCCTTCTCATTTACTATAAGTCAACCCTATTATCTTGACTCAAGACTTTCTATTCCCAACCTCCTGCAATTTGAGCTTTTAGTCAAGTCACTTTGAAATATAAAAATCAAGCTTATCATTTTATAATGAAATCATCATACAAGATTATTTCTTTCTTATTAAATAAAAGTTACGTCTATTTGTGTACTAATACTAGGCTACATACTAAATTTTAGCTCTCTAGGACTTCAGGAAGTACCCTAACTTAATGAAGTTCATAGTTAATACCATCCCACACCTTTGTTAGCAAAGATATTTTTGAATAAAAATTAGACTATAGCTATCTTATCTTACCTTTGTTGGGGCCAACCTAAAACTTAGGTAAGAATACATTTTTGGCAATAATTTTTCCTTCAACTACTCAGGATCACTGGAGCCCAGTATCCTAAATCCCCCAGAATCACCAAATATATTAGTCATATGTATTGAAAGAACAGAAGGCAACAACATCGAAAGATTGCTGGTTACTTAGCTGAAGCCCAGTCTGACCAAGTTTGCTCCACCTGTTTTACCATGATACTCTTCTCTTCCCTTACACAAGCAGGACACAATCCAGAAGAGAGATCAACCCTTTGGGTATTGGGGAAAGTGATGCAAGTGCAGAAACGAATCTAGAAATCTGACATGACATGGGGTTTAGTTTTGAATAAGCAGCCAAGTATAATTTACTTGCCACTCATGAGCAAGTCAATGTCCAGCACACAGTTTTCCATGTCATCCTCATCTTCCTCCTCATCGTCTCCTGCCATGTGGTATGGGTCTGCATCTGGAATAAGTAAATAAAATGTTCTTTACACAATTTTGTAGCAAATGAGCTTGTACAACTGATGGTATGTAGTAACTGCTAATAAGTAACTAATAGCATGTATCATGGAACGATGCAATGCTTGCGTATGTGATGTGCACAGCCAATCTGAATGCACACACTGATAATAAGTTTTAAGCTTTTGCCAGTGTGATGAGACATTTTTCATTTCATTTTGGGGTACTGTTTGGCCCATGTCTATTTTCAAGTATATAGTGTTAAAATTCCCAATAATACTTACTGAACACAGAATTAGTAACAGCCAGATTCAGTTCCTCCAGGTTGCATAGATCCTCATCCTCTAAATAGTTCTGCGGCGTGACTTCTTTGTCACTTGTAGTGGCAGTATCCAGTGGAATAGAATTCACTAGTGCATCTATCATCTCCATGTCATTGCTGGTAGATGCAGATGTTGCTACAGTCCTCACATTTCTAGGGTTGGCCGGATTTGCTAATATTTTGGAGCGCATGCTTTCAAGGTGAAGACGTTCAATCTGGAAACAGTAAACAATGATTTTGGTAGCTTCTTTTTTTATCTAAGTGCATGTAGATCAAAAACTGTATTTCAAATTAGTATTAGATTGAGCTATTTATCATAAGTATAAATTGGAACGCTGCCAGAGAGCTATGGAGAGAAGCTTGACAGGCATAAAAAAACAAGACAAGGTGAGATGCAATGTAATAAGGGCAAAAACCAAAGTTGTTGATATACTGACCCGGATAGACCAACAAAAGTGGAGGTGGACAGGCCACATGATACGGGATCCACAGGAAAAATGGTGCAAAACTGTCACCGACTGGTATCCCAGAGATGGAAAGCGAAGTAGAGGTCGCCAACAGACAAGATGGGCGGATGACCTAAAACTAACGGCAGGACATCACTGGAGAAGGGTAGCATGTGATCGGCCCCAATGGAAAAAGTTAGAGGAGGCCTATGCCAAGAGGCAAACTGATCTTCGGGACATACTATAATAAAACTGTACAAATATTAATACTCTAATTTGATGTTAAAGATCAGAATAAAGGGCTAATTATTATTATTATTATTATTATAACTTATCAGGAGGTTATGACAATCTCAGAGAAAATAGAAGAATGGAAGTTGCTTCACTGACAAGAATAGAGCTCAAGTTTATGATCATGGTAACTCGAATACTAACTATAAAAGCTGTAATTTTAATAATTATAATAAGGCCTTCAGCGGTATCTATGATGCTAAATTCGGTTTCCAATTTCGAACAGAATGTTGTTATTGATAATACCGGAGACCTGAGTTAGACTACAAAGCTCAAAGATTCTGTACCTGTAATCCATTTCTCTGAGTCTTAATCTTCTTGAGGGCGCTGATTATCCACCTTTCCTCAAGGAGAAGCTGGGCTTCTTCAGCTATGCGCTGGCTCAGCTTCAGAGCCGGCTTGTTATGCGGCATCTTAGGTTTTGAAAACATGATCAACTTTTACGATGTAGCGCTGAATATTACACAAATATTTTTTTTTTATTGATTTTTTGACGAATAAAAACAAAACGCGACGTGAAATTGTGAACTGTCAAATTGACAGATACAGAATGAATGATATGAATGATAATAATCGATTAATGACATCAACCACATTATGCACAATGCAGAAAAAAGTGCTGCAAGGCTGCAAGCAACAATGGTATTCCAATTACCCACGTTCACACTTTTTAACTAAAAACCAATGATATTTGATTTGATTGAATTTTATTAATACTTTCTGAGCTTATAACGTGTATGACATAAAAATTAAATAATTTCGTTAATTCAACACGTACTGCTTGTCTATGGTCAGAAAATTCCTCAAATACCGACGTATTTATTTTTATCAAGGTGGGACGAGAAAATGATTCTCGTCAGTAGCTATTCATAATATTTTAGTAGTTGGTCCGAGTTGGTCGCATGCATTAATTTTCCAAAATGAGTTTTGATTCGGGATCCGATTATGATTCTGACGGAGCTCATGGGCAGCAGGATTACCAAGTCTGTGAGCTGGGCTCTAACTCTTGTGGAGCAACTCAGTTAGCTTTTGATCAGTCGTCTATTGAAAATGTAATTTTAGCAATAAGTGATCGTTTTGATTTTCGCGTGGTTATGAGTGACCAGAAAGTAAAAGGGGCTCTGTTGGTGACTACGGGGCTTACGATCGCTGGTGGACTACTGGGACGACATTATGGTGGGAAAATCGGAGCTGCTGTTGGAGGAGCCATCGGTGGTGCTTGCGGTCTGGGGATTGTTAGTGAGTATATTTTCTGTATCTACTAATATTAAGTATTCCTCAGAAAACTGTAAATATTGGGCAATTAATTCTAATAAGTGATATACTAGTATATATTTATTTCTTTGCTTAACTACCCACAAGTGATTTTTATAACAGTTTAAATTATTTTAATTTAAGTGTTTCACTTAGGGTTCAGGTCCTCTGGATGTGAACCGAACACATCGCCACCAACCCCTCTGAGAGGGGTAGTGCTTTTTTAAATGAGCTGAAACTTAGCATCAACCATGTGCTTAATATTATTCTTGGCGGTAAGTTCTTTATAAGATGAAATCTGCCTAGGAATGCATTATCTGATGGAAAAGGCTTTAATAATAATTATGTTAGTATAGTGTGTATGGGTCCAAATATATTCAACAAAATACCGCAGCAAATTAACCAGCTCAATACACAATTGTTTAAGGTTAATTTTAAGAGAATGCTGATTGATAAAGGATTATTATAATTAATGACTTTCTACCGATAAATTTGAAAATACAAACTATGTTATGCATGTAGTTTTATAAATATATTGTAGGTAACTTTACTTTTTAAGTAAAACATAGTGAAATTTTAGTGAAAAACAAAATCCACTGTACCAAATTATTCAAATGTTCTAATTTGTTTCTTTTCCTTAATATCTAAAGCATGGTAAAAGCATTTTTTTTAATAATATTTTTTCTCCTTATTTCTAGTTGTGTCCATGAGAAGCATATGGAATGATATCAAAGATAAGTTATCGGAGCTGTTTGAAGTTGTCTATGATTATTTGGCGGGACTTGGCTTGGACGACTACAAAAGGGCGGCAATGTTCCTGACACAAAATGGAGGCTGCAGCGCTCAACTCGGTATGCTTGTTTTGGAAACCGCATCTACCATTATTGGCAAAAAAATACTCTCGAGTCTTACTGCAGCGTAATAATAATCACAAGTCAGTTAATCTTAATCATACTAATTAGACGCTATTAGTTTAGTACCTATCTATTTTAAATATCAATCTGTCTGTATAAATCTTTATTAGAGCTAGGAACCTTGTATTGTTAGACTATTATTTTTGTTAAACTAATGAGAAGAAGTATAAAGTGACATAATAAATAATATTGTAATGTATTATGGATGTAATAAATATTTTTATGCTAATTTAATGATTTCATTTTTATGAAGACAGAGTATTATTGGTATTATAATGAAATTGACGAAAATGACTATTGTATTGTAGGTATTTTTAAAATAGGACTAATTTTAGGAATGATAAATTATGTTTAGTGGTGCTGGAAACCGCTTCTAAAATTGTTAAAATGATAATACGTATCTATGTGTTTAAACATTAGTTATTAAGATATTAGATAATTGCATTTTATTTGATGTATAAAAATATTTTGAACTCGATTAGGACAGATAAATATTGCTTTGTAATTGATAGATAAGATAAATATGTATCGCTTTTTAATGACGTAGACATAAGATAATAAATTCTAATCTCAAGTGAATGTTGAAGTTTTATTAATTTAATTCATACGTGGATTAATTTTTAGACCGAGTTCGAAGTCTGTAGCGCTGCCGCTCTACCATCTGAAAATTCAAAATTCAAATTCAAATCATTTATTTTCATAGGCCCCAGGAGGCGCTTGAACACGTCAAAACATTACAAAAAATTATATAAAAGTAAATAATAAATAATACTAAATTATACTAATTACAATGATTTGAATAACCGGGGCTCAGATTAATTTTAATCAAACTGTTTAGAATCGAATTAAAATCAATCTAAGTACCAGCTCCGATGGGTATTGCATTATGAGAAGAGCTGGTGAGAAACTCATGTGCACCATCTTTTAAAATGAAAAATATAACAATATAAAAGTACATAAAAAAATCACATAAGAAGAGCAATTCATTTCCAAATACTATTATCATTTATGTAGTCTGAAATACTATAGTAAGCTTTTTGACATAATTTAGTTTTAACATATTTTTTAAATTTACCTATCGATAATTCTATTGCGTCTAAAGGAAGTTTATTGTTAAAGCGTATACATTGACCTGGAAACGAGTTAGAGATTTTATGGATCTGTCCCGATAATATAGTGACCAGGGCTGACCCACGACTACGACGGGAGCTCGCTTCGGGTGATGGGTAGGCCCGGTCGAGAGGGTGGAGTAAAGTGGAATAATTTATAGCGGCCCCTTAAAATTAAGCTACCATATCCTATTCTATTAAACGAGCAGTAAAAGCATGTTAATTTGATTTTTTATGTGTGTATAAGCCATAGAGTACATATTTTTTTTTATGTAGTCTATGGTATAAGCTGGTTCTTTCTCAAATACGGCTCTATCGATTTGAATACATTTTTCTGAAAAGGGAGGTTCTGGCCAAAAATAAGGTCACAGAGTCAAAACAAGTCTTTTTATTGATTATTTTTATAGCACTAAGTTAGGCTTAGCAAATTATACTAAGAAACAGTTCACAGTCGAAAACACAGGAACACCTTGTGTGGAAACCACAGTGTAAAAACAATTTCTGTATCTTTTATGATAATAAACTTTATTTTATTTTCATTTTATTATAGACCCATCGTATTTGGGTTCTTTAGATTTTTCTCAATGAACACTTCTATTGCTGGGTCCACACCGAGCCAACGAACGACCAACGAAGGCTAGGGATGTGATAAAGTTATTCGCATCACCTATATACATTACGTTTCATTCGATTTGAATTTGTGTGTAGCTTATGTTTGAATGTGTATTGGACCAAGTAAACGATGAAGACTGACGGGACTCGCGAATAATCCACTCGAAATGGCATCAATAGTTAAAAATAAGTAATTGCCACTTGATTATTAACTTATGTAAGTTATTAATAATCGAATAAACACTAATCGATATATGTCAAGCGAATAATTTTGTAACATCCTTAGCCGTTCGTTGGCCTTCGTTGGTCAGGTGTGGACCCAGCATTAGACAAGTCTTGTGTTTCATATGTTGCCATCCGAAAAAAACTGTTATTATTTATGACATTACATTTCAACAGTATGTCAAACTAAACTGAAATTTTGTAACGTTATTTTCTATATTACGTAATTTTAAATTATTATAGCATTGATTGAACAAGGACAAAATAAAATGAATGACAAATCTTATCGACTAGGCCTCAAAGTCAGAACTCTATGGTTTTGGGGAATTACCTGAGATGGTGTACGTACACACGGCTACCAAGCAACCTATACATTACCAGTATAAGCTGGTCTATCATTGCACTGGAAGCCTAAACAACGCGAGACCATCGTATTTTAGAAATTTACAGGTTGATGTGTAGCCATCTACTTGACTTCGATTAATATTCTTTATCACTATTCACTGTTCTCAATGATAAATCATTAGCATTTGCAATTTTACATGCACACAACAGTTTTGGGTGAGCTCTACCACAGAGATAAACCAAGCACGTGTGCTCTACAGAGTCATCGCCTGAAGTGATCAATATTATAGTGTCTTCACCGAAATTAAATTATCAGTGCTGCATTTCAATTATTAGCCACACCTGCACACGGTGCTCTTTGCTACAGCATGCTGCATACAGATTGATACGTTGAAGAATTAAAATGTCCTAATTTAATTTTACTACAGAACAATTTATGATACATTTTCAACAACTTTCTTTGTGTTTTTAAACGGAAAGTTTTTCTTTCTGTCAATCAGCTGTGAATCGCGGTGGTGACGTCTGGTTTTGTTTACTTGCCAAGAAGTTATTATTTTGGGATCTACGATTCATTCCGTAATATTTTACTATTAAGGAACTATTTAAAACAAAATCAAAATGCAATTACAACCTTACCCAGGACTTGAAATGAGATTTGATAGAAGTATATTGGAGGATTTGCTTTTGCAACTTGGTAAGTTAAAATTTACTTTCAAACACATTTTGTTGATTTCTGCTCCAATAATCATGTGAAATAATGTATGAATGTGCTATAGGTTAGCTAATACGTGATTGGAACACGCAGTATTATTGTTGAATTATGTTTAACTGAAATAAATATAAATTAAGTAACTATTTGCCACTATTACCAAGTTTCTTTTATACCAAATGAGTAAAGAGGTAAGTTAAATGTGATATTATGGATGGACCGTAAATCATAATATAACGCAAAAAAAAATTATTTGTAATTAAAATTGACATAAATTATAAGATCAGCAATACCATCATAACTATGAGAGAACATATTTTACAGGGCATTTTGAGTGTTGAGGCCATATAGAGGTAGTCTTTACATTTTTAATTCTTAGTCCGTAGTAGCTATAAGTTGCACATGTCTTTAAATCCCTGGGCTTTAACCATACAGCCCACTGTGAAGCCCCTAAGGCTGCCGCTGTTTTAATCATCCTCACCATGAGAAGAGACCATGTTTTAATAATGTAATAAACTGCAAACTATGCTTCACCTCCTGGAGTGCCCCATTGCCCTAAAAACTGCTGCATAATTGATGTTAACAAGGCCACAAATAGCATCATTAACAAGTCTTATTTGTGTCTATTGATTTTATGAAAAGAATAAGATGCTTCTCATAATTTATAGGATGTTTGATACTGTTTTTGATAACAGCTCTGTTTATTTCTGCTACTCAAGAGCTTGTTTATTAGCATACATACATTTCAGTTAAAAAATTGGTACATATGCAGTCTCTTTTTATAATACACAGAATAATTGTTAAGCTGCAAAGTTGTTACAGTTTCATAATTAGGTATTAATAACTTAGATAAACACAGGACATGAACAACATATATATAATACATAGTTAGTTCTGGCACAAAGTTCAATCCTTATCTTAATATATATAATAGAATATTGAGATAAGGAAGGAGTAATGAAGTTTAGTAAATCAAAACTTTTTGTTGGATATTAACCTACCTGCTGGTAAATGCAATATTGCGATACAGATAGTATGGAATTGGAGCCAGAATTTTCCTGGAAATAAAACTACAACATCTTTGCCCTTAGATTATAATTATAGTGACTAGGATTGAGAAAGGTATGCTTAGGTGGCTTGAACTGGTTGATGTGTTGAAAGAATGGATGAAAGTAGATTAGTGAAAGAGATATACATCATAGATGTGGCTGGAATTAAGAAGTCATCCTCGAAAGACATATTATTATAGGAACCAGATAAATGGCATCCTTCAGAAAGAAGAAGTTGGAGTACACATAAGTGGGGAGCATGTGAGCAACAAAGTGTGTAGCACATGGTGTTCCGTCTCTGCCTTCCCTTGTGGGAATCCATAGCCCTTCAATATAAATGTTATGTACGCCAGAATTGTTATGGACATCAGAAATTGTGTTTCTAAGTATAATTTGTATGGTGATGTTTGATGTGATGTGGCTGTACTTTATAAATAAATAAATAAATGCTTCTACATTTTTTTGGGACCATGTGTCTGTATATAAGCTTGTTTGTTTTTTTAAGGCATGTAATAAAGCTTGCCACTGTTTGCCAAATGTTATATCAATTGGTCTGTGTAGCAGTAACATATCTTTACATTTATATGCAGTAAGCACCTTAAAGTAATTTGCATTGAATATAATAAATCAACTTATTTAAATTCAAATGTTATTCAACAAAATTTATTTTGGGACAATGAATCTATTAACATATTATTATCATCATCACATTTCACCTGTCCAGTAATGTTCAAAGTCCCATGTGATAGTCAGTGAGCCTATTGATATCTATTGTGCACAATTCCAGACTTTGTGCTGCTACTGAGAATTACCTAATGGAATAATTTCAAATAATACTATTGGGCAACACGGGGATCATTATCAACAGCCTATGATGACCATAATTATCATCAAGAACAGTCTAAAAAATGTTTGGACTTGAAGTGGAATTTATACACGCGACATCAGGATTCTGTCCTATCGCTCTCCCATTGAGCTATCCAAACCATGCCTCAATTCAACGAATTTGTTTTTGACTGTTCTTAGTATTAGATTGCATGGCTAAATGCTATATAAAAATAAATTAAAAATAATTATTATATCACATTACAGGCGACGTGTTCGAGATCCGTATAGTATGGAACCGCGACACGGCCGTGATTACCGGTGTGATGGCCATAGCTGGAGGTCTACTGGGAGGGTACGCTGGAGGAAGGGTGGGGGCTGCGGTGGGCGCTGGCATAGCGGGTGCTGCTGGACTGGGAGTCTCTCGTGAGTAAAGTTGATATTTTAGCTGCGCAACCAAGCGCGGATCCAGGGTGGTAGGTTGTGGGGTCATGGCCCTGGACCTTGACTGGGCCTCGTACAGTAGATTTTTCATTATTTGCCAAAAAATAAGTCGATTTCTTTTATGTGACTCCCGAGGGACTAAAAGCTGGACTTGGCAAACCAATGAATATAAAAAAATATTCGTTGGTTTGCCAAGTTACCAAGTTTTAAACAGTATGTACCAATCAACACATACATTGCCAGTATCAGATGGTCTTGCGTTATGTAGGCTTCCCATGCAATGCCAGACCAGCTTATAATTGAAATGTATCTATATTATGTATTAGTATACCTAAATGTATAAGGTAGATGTGTAGCCGTCAAATTTTCTGTGCTTCATCCATGGGTTAAAAGGCTTCCTAAATGATAACTTTCTTTTCGTTTAAACTTCATAATAATAATAGTTTCAGAATAATCGCCTATTAACAAAATAATTATCTTATTCCAGAGATAGTATCGCTCCGTGAGATTTGGCGCACCATAAAGCCGCAGTTAAATGAGCTAATGTACATCATCTTCAATTATCTCCGCCGCTTGGACCCCATAGACTACGTGCGCGCCATCGAGGTCCTCGTCGCGTGCGCCCACAGCCGGAAGGAACTCGTGCTCACTATTGTAGAGTTCATCGCACAGAAGCTTGGCACTGAAGTGCTGTCTAGATTCTCAGCCCGGTCCCTTGAGTATTAAGGAAATTTGGTGAGGTGTATCAGGCAGGTGTAATGTATGTAGTCGGGCTCGAAAGTTTACACGATTTTCAATATGCACTCTTATAGTTGGATCTAATTGAAAATAATGCCGGGTACATAATTGAAAAGTGCCAGGTATATAATTGTTATACTGAGAAGCAGTTGAAAAATTATGGGACCGGCAGGATTCGAACCTGCGACCTTCTGCACACCGGGTAGGCTGTATAATTGTTATTTATTTATCTAATGAATAAATATCAAAGTGTAAGGTAATGAACTCATCTTAAGCGGCTTGATCGATTTTCATACTATTCTGTGTATATTTGGTAGGTTTTAAATACTTGGCTCTTATCTTATCCGGTGGCAGCAACTAGTTTTATAATAATTTGTAGTTGACTTGCGAGCTCAGTTCAAAGGTAATTCTTTTGTATCAAATCATTAGATACTTATTTGTTTATTTGTCATTGTATTACCCACTATCACATGGTACCTAATCATAACAGGTGAAATGTGGGTGTTATACACCTCTGCCACACCCCCCTGGATAAAATTGGCGTAATGTTATGTTATGTATTAAGATATTATGTCTTCATAGTGCCTTGCAATCGATGTTCATATTATAAAGTGCCTTGGTATAATATTTAAATTAATATAAAAAATTATAATTGAATGTTAATCTCAAAAAATATGGGTGAATGAATTGTTATCTAGAATTTATATATAAAGGTTTAAGTATGATAATAATATCGGCAATGTTCCGATTACGATTATCTAAATCTAGAATATTTATCAAGGACCTAATAACAATACTAAGCTCCAATTTCCCAGGTGTTAGATAATCCTTATTGGCAGGATAAGTATACACACATAAATGAAAGTAACAGCTGTGGTTGTCTGAAACGAATGAAACTGGCCCTGAAACATTATTTTTTGTAATATAGTTTTTTTATGAGGGTAGGTTTGTATTTAACATAAACTCTAATTCTTATTGCCACTGTAGCTCAATACTGATCGTAATGCTCAATCAGAAATTAATATTTATATAATGAATATGCGGGAATGGTTTATTTATTTATTTATTAATTCCATCTAACAAGCTAACAGATGTTGCACCCAAAACGCTCACTATGATATGATTGTATAATAATTCTTACAATATGATTTTATTTTTAAAATTCGTCCAAAGTTTTACAAAGACAATAATTTAAGGAGTCTTAAGAAAAATTATTTTAATGGAATGTAATCTTTATTTTATTTTATTAAAGTGTCATCGGAAAACATTATAATGTACTTTTTTTTCTTATTATGAAATAATGCAACAACTGACTGTAAGCCTCAGTGCCTTATTGTCGCTGTTTATGATATTATTAGATATATAATTTTGTAATGTTTTATAAACATTGTTTTATTTAATTATTTGTAGGTATATTAAACAATAGGAATATTTGGGTTTATAAGCTCTCCTGTGCAAGTTTGCGTAACGAAGACGACAAAATAAATGTACGGGGTTCGCAATACCCATCGGAGCTGGTACTTGGATTGATTTTAATTCAATTCTCTAAGTTGAATTAAAGTCAATCTAAGCTCCGGTGTCAAATCATTTTATTACAATAAGTATTATAATTTAGTTAGCTAAGTTTTATTTTAATTTTATATTTTTTGTGTTTTGATGTTTGTTTTGACGTGTTCAAGCGCCCCTTGGGGCCCATGGAAATAAATGATTTGATTTGATTTGCACATATTGGCACTGCTTAGCACCTAAAAGATACAGGCGTGATGTGATATTAGTAGCCCGACCAGGGCCTGATGTCTAAGGCTCACTGTTTTATTTTAATCAATAAAATGTTTTATAAAATGGTGTTTGGTAATAAATTAGTTTACGTATTTTATATTGTCGTTTTATTAGCCAACCAAGAAATCTTAAAGCAAATGGGTTGCCATTTGCTTTAAGATGGCGAAATTTTTATACCTCACCTCTTGTAAGCTCCTAACATCTCGGTAATTTAATCAAAAGGAGAGAGAAGAAGTAAGGTGAGGTATGGAGATGAGGGATGGGAAAATTTGCCCAAAACGAAGCCAACTCGCTTTTGAAGCAGCATTGGGTTTGAAATTGTGCTCGGTGGTGGAGATGGGCTCATCCTCGTTATTGCATTAGACCTAAACACAAGTAAAATGAGGATGTTTATACCTACACCTCTGCTGCATCCTGCTGGGTGTTATAAAGGGCTGTTCCTTCAAATAAAACCATTTGATTTCGATCATTAATCGCAATCAAAATAATGCATACTGGCTTTATTTCAAGAATTCGCCTAATTTTAAGTTTTTATAATATTATGTCAAATACAGAATGCAACTTCAAATATATTACCTACTAGATAAATACACTCGACTTGAAGCGGGATTCTGAACCGAGTTGATCCGCGACCATAGGATTCCAGCAAGTCGTTTTCCACTAAGCTAGTCAAACCCTGCTCCAAATGCACGATATTTTTGTCTGTATGCATCGTATTTTTTTGTGTATCAGATAGTTAAACATGGCTAGATTATATAAAAAAAACAATTAGATATTCAAATAATATTAAGGTAAATTGAGGCAAAGAATTGTATTTTTTTTTAGAAAAAAACATCAAAGTAAATTATAGGCGTTATGTTATATGTTTTAAGGATCAAAAAATAAAACGAAATTAAACTTGAAACATTTATATTCCAGTGCACTAAAAGAACCAAGAACCTATCACATCTAGTAAGGCATCGACGATGATCAACGCGCTCTTTTATTAACACTGATTCTTTCTTTATATTATTAAGTATAAGCCACACAATATATACAAAACATTATAAATAATAAAACTGGATGAAGTAACAACTAAAATAGATTAATTAATTAAAAAAATAACAACAATATTAAGTCATTGAGAGCTAAAAATATGTTCATATATTAAATAAAATAAAATCACTTTATTTCATATAATTAAATAAATAGTAACACTACTTAGTTCACAACAGGAATTCTAGTACATATATCACAATACTGTAGTTGAAATGCAAAATAAGTATACCTAATAGAATACTGTTCTAGTAACTGCTGAAAGATGATAATTACCACAGATCTGTATATAGAGTTAGATGAGGTAAGTGAACAAGGAAACCAAGCGTGCTTTTTTACTACCATACAGATGAACAACATGACGTCATGCGAACATTTCAGTACTGGAAAAGGGCCTATATACAGGTCCATCTATCTATATCTATCTCTATACAGGTCTGTGATAAATACACTTAGGCGTCCCCCACACTAGGCGGGCGTGTGGGCGCGCTGGCTGGACACACGTCACACGGCAGCTACACGCGACGCCATGAGACGTGTGTGCAGCCAGCGCGCCCACACGCCGGACGATCGCGCACGCCTAATGTGGGTCAGCCTGACTTGGTCAAAAAAATAAAAAATAAAATTAACACGTTATAAAGTCGAAAACTTCAGTTTTAATAAAAGTAGACACATCATTTTATGATTAACTAACACTACATTTACTCTACTACAGTTTAATCGACAGATCATTTCGTCACATTCATTCATGCCACGTTAGACAAGGACACAGCACAATCTGAATCGATTAAATTATTCGACGATTTGTACCAAACATTATACCTTATTTTAATTAAAGTGTGACAATTTCTGTCTACCCGACTTGTGCTAAGCTTGAATCGACGATCGTTTGGTACAAGCCATCGTATTACTATTATGTATTTAGGAATGTCTAAGGTGCACTATTAAAGAAAAACATGTAAATTGTTTTCTTTATTAAAATACTTATTAAACTGGGGTTTCACAATTTCATTACAAAAAAATATATGTAAAAAAAAAACAAAAATATTTGTAAAACTCAACCACAGACATTTTAGTTCTTATTTTTTTTTGTGTGTCATTTTTCTTTTGTAATGGAATAGTAAAAAATCAAGCTTAATATCTAATGTGTACACTTATATTAAGTACTATTTTACTTTTGTCAATTATTTAAGGAAAATAAATAAAATTAATAGTTATTAGATATCGAAACTAATATAAATCAATAAAAAATAAGTTAATTAAAAGTCTAATAAAGTAAGTTACCAGTTAAGATTTGTATATTTATTGATTTATTTAAACTATTGAAAGACTTTTTTTATTAGATATGTCATGTAATCTGAGATTGCTGTTACGTAACCAACTGAATAAATAAATAAATTATTATAACATCTCAAATATACTAATTTTATACGTATCACATGAACTATAAGATCCATTTTTGTACTTTGTCACTATAAGTACCTTATAAACTATTATTTTATACTAAACGCCAACTTAATAGTATTTGTAACAATTTTTTTTGCACCTATTGGTTTTGTACCAAAGATTGATAAACAGTTTTAGCAAACATTTTTAATATTTGCACTACATTATAATTATTTTTGGTGCAGTTTAACATTACTATTAAAGCGTTACCAGTTTTAAGTGGATACCAAGTTTTTAACATCTATTGCTATTATTTTAAGCAAACTTTCTAAAGTTCTTAACTTTGTGCATATGCATTTTTTTTATCAGCTAAGATTAATGTGATTTAAGATAAAACTATGTTTGAATTAAATTCACTGACAGCGCGTATTACGAACGAGCGAACTGAAAAGTATGCTACATGCGGCGCAAGTCGTTAGTGCGAGCGAGAGATCCGATGAAAACATTTACACGTGTTTAATGCGCGGAGTATAGCCTAACCAACCATCTTTAAGTACAGAAATAACAGAAATTTAAGCATTTTCTTCAATTATAGATAGAAAAAGCTTGATAAGTGCGACAGATCATTAAAATTATATACCTTCACGACTTAACCATAGGTAATAAGCAGAACAACCTACATTAATCAATTTCGGCTTTTGCCCTACCATTCTAATTCTAAAGTAACTTTTAATTACACATAAATCTTTAATATTGCCGTTGGGTATTAAACATGAGACAAATATATAATTTACTGACGAAACTTTGCGAAGGAAATGGCGTTTAAACAAAAAATATTAGTTACGATGGTTTTAAAATGTCACTGAAACAGATGTCTTATTTGTCATACTCATAAGCCACAATTTATAAACATTTAACAATGTCGCTTAATATATTTTGATATGTAGCCATTATTTGATTTAAACGCCATCTTTTTTTTACAATAAGTTATTTAATAAGAGCTTATAAGTCACAACTCACAATCATTCTAAAATGTCGCTCAACCCAAATTGCCATTCTTTCACTCGTCGATATTAACTCGTAAGTGTAGAGATAAGTTTCCAAACGGCAATATAAAAGTGGTTTTGTTATAGAACATTTTAGGAACATATAGATAGGAATATTTGGTTAAGTATCTGTAAGTACATCGAAATGTATATCTATAGGGGTGCTGTGCTTTAGCTATAGTATCGCATTGGAATGTCTCCTCGTTTTATATTTTATACTTTTTGAAATAAATAAATAAAACTTTTTTTCTTGTCTACTATAGTTTTGTATAGTTCTCTTTCAAAGACCTACTATGCCCATATATGCATTATATAGCAACATATTATCATTACAAGTTTATTTTACAAATTCCAACTTGTTTTTACATTTATAGTTTCGAAAAGCATGATTCAACATTATCTTTTTTTAATTACTAAAATTTTATCTTTTGTTTGTTATTATCTATTATTGTTTATAGGAATGTGTATTATGTATTTTTTTTTTCATTTTCTATATTATCATCCCTATACTGCTTTTTTAAATATTCGAACGATGTGGTCTCCTTTACCTGAAGAAACTAGGGGCATGTTATTTTAAGATACGAGTAATGAATTATTAGTATTTTTTGTTGAAGATCCCTTAAATAAATAATTTCCTGTAGAAGCATCTGAGGCATCCAAACAAAATAATAATCATGTCTAATTGTTGATTTATCTATTGTAACTGTTTCCTTATTATTTTTAGTAGTTAGAGCTTTTTGAGTTTTCAATACTGATTTTGCTGTGTGCACATAATTATGTATTATGTTACGATCCAGATCTGAACTGTACATTATCTATTTTTAAAGTTTTTCATGATTGTAATGTGTTTTGTGCGTCTAATAAATAAATAAAATAAAATAAAAAATAAAAGCTATAGGTCCCATTCGATAATCGTCCACATCCAATCAAAACACAGCACCCCTTAATGGCATGATAGGCAATAAATAAATAAATAGTGCTATTTACTAGGTTTGTAGGTAAGCTCACTTATCCTCCATGGCGTTTTTGATCTCGATAGCTAGCTTATAGCCGAGCTCGGGCCGTCGGTCACGGCCTTCCACCATTGACATTACCTGGAATATAGCAAATACTTTATATGTCAACATTCTTTATATTTTGATTATTTTTATAGCATTTAGCTATGCTTAGCAAATTATACTAAGAAACAGTTGAAAAAGATATGGGACCGGCAGGATTTGAACTTGCGACCTTACTGCACACCGGGCAGCCGCTCTTAGCCATCCAGAGCTATATATATATACAGTTGAAAAAATTTAGGGTGCCGGTAAGAGGCGACCGTAGCTGGATGGCTAAGAGCGGCTGCCCGGTGTGCAGTAAGGTCGCAGGTTCAAATCCTGCCGGTCCCATATCTTTTTCAACTGTTTCTTAGTATAATTTGCTAAGCATAGCTAAATGCTATAAAAATAATCAGAAGTTACAATTCTTTATATTACCAGAAGGGAAACACCGTAGACCTCAGCTGCAGTGACGCATCTACAATCTGGTGATGTGTATTGTTGATGTCTATGGGCTGTACTCCATTTACCATCAGGTGGACTACACGTTCGTTCAAAGAAAAAGGGTGCGGTAGAGGTGTATACTGACGACCGGATGGCGGAGTGCGTAGTGTACCTGCCTGCGACGCCGAGGTCGTGGGTTCGATTCCCACTTAAGACAAATCTTTGTGTGCATGAACATGGGGGTTTGTCTTAGTCTGGGAATTTCTATGTATAATAAGTATGTATTTACAAAAGAAAAGTATATTATTATATGTATTAGTATCAGTTATTCTAGTACCCATAGTACAAGCTCTGCTTAGTTTGGGACTAGATGGCGTTGTGTGTGAGTTGTGAAATATTTAATGTCTACATTTCACCTGTTATGTTATGTCTTATGTGCACCATCTACTGGGCACAATTCCAACTCCATGCTGCTATTGAGAATTTCCTAACGTAACATTCCAATTACTACTTTTGCCCGGTATCGAAGCGGTGAACGGTACCTAAATTGTACCGCTAGACCACGAACGCTATCTACAAGGGCATAAATACCTCATCAGAGTTGATAATAACACCGTTGTTGTTGATGATGGTGGCTTTGGTCTTCTCGATGTCAGCCAGGTCTACTCCGCGGCTAGCATCGTCTATCAAGACGGCGCGGTACCCGATGGCCAACGCGTCGGCTATTGTTGCTCCTGAAAATAACGATGCAAATATACAAAATGTTAAAAAAACATAGTTTTAGTATCAGATTTGTCAGCAGTTCAGACAAATGAGCCCAAACTCTATAGGTTTGTTTTAATTAAATTAAGAGTTTGTATACCACCTTCAGACATCATCATCAAAGCAATTTCACAACTACACTGTTCCATCGTGTCTATAGTTATGCTAAAATGATGTATCTCGCTGAGTATTGACACACGGAACGGGCACTATGTTTGATTCACTAACATTTTATTTTTTTTTATTTAGCAAGCAAGTGAATCTAAGCACCGCGACTTAAGTTTACTAAGAATATTATTATTAAATTTTGACGTTTTTAAGTGCTATGTTTTAGTTTATGGCAATAAACGAGTTTGAGTTTAGAACTAAATAGCACGCCACGAAAAGGTGCTTTGCATTCCAAGACTAGCATACTTACATGGAAAGTTAAAATAAAAGCTGGTAAAAAAGGCTCGACGAATAGCGGGCGTGGCTAAAATCAAGTTATGGGACCATCAGCTTTCTTCTACTCACCCACACAGACGTCGTACGCTAGCCCACAGATGTAGATGTCAGTAGCTCCACGCATACGCAGCTGTGAGCTCAAGCTGGTGTCCGTTAACTTCTTGTTATCCCAGAACACGGAGTATGAGTCTACCTCTGGGTTCGTGCCTTTGTAGATCTTTACTGCTCCTTCCACACACTGCAAAGAATAAAATACGAGGTATCACAATATGTCTTCTATGCCACTGCTTTTTAACTTTCTGTCCATAGGTCTATATATAAATTTGAACTCAATTGCACTCAAGAGAGGGGAGGAAGGGAACCATGAAGTCAGGTTTAGGTACATGAAGAATACTGGTTAATGACGCCAGTTTTGTTGCACCCAAAGTGCATAAGCTTCCTGGGGCTCTCAGGCTTGCCAGACCTACCAGATACCTGTCGAGCGAGTAGATACTAGCTCACCTTCAAGTCCTTATGCAGCTCAGCGCCCCAGCTGTCCTGGACGCAGTGCCTAGGCCACAAACGCTGTTTCATGGGCGGAGGACCTGCGAACACTACAGTGTCGTATGCTTGAGCCTTATCAGCTGACACCTGTAACAAATTGATTTGCATGACATTTTTGAACGATGTATGAAGCGCATGAGTATGGTCAACTAGTGGATAGTGGTAGCTCATCATCAGCGACCGCCATCAGACTCCCACAACCCTGTACGTGGTGATACAGTACTTTTTGTTAGACTCAATGTGCCAATTGGTCACTAGCTTTGTGTAATGTAATCTACTTTAGAATTTGTTAACTTCTAGGATTAATTTACACTGGATTTGTTACGTTTGATGTTTATTTTTATGCAATAAAGATCTTTAAAAACTCAAACTCAATTGGTCACCCAATCTATTGCCGACCGCAGTTAGCATGGCTTAAATTGTAAGATACTACAAACGAAATGCGGCACAGAAATTTCTGGCAAGTGGCGCATATCATATGGAAGATTGATGATCGAAGTAAAGATATTATTATATTAAATTACGTATACGAGATTGCAGCAAGACATGTAAAATATATATCTTTTCTAGTACAGGAGACATTAATCGTCGTAATTTCGCCACAAATCATAAAGATACTCGAAAAAGAATTGGCGAATTGGGCAAATGACGTTTGTCTAAGACCCTATCGGTAATCAATTACATGTCGGGCAATAAAAAGTAAAAGAACAGTCAATGTAAGTACGTGATTGAGTAACAAAAGTGAGTCAGGCGATGCCGGCAATCGATTGACAACTCACGCACTGGAGGAGGAGATACTTGTACCCAGGGTTGCGGCGACAAGACAAGTGATGAGAACACTGTTACTGCAACTGATCTTAGCAGTCTAAGATCCTATTTATAGTTTCAGACTGCCAATTATAGCTAAATCTTTACATATTAAAGATTTTATAAGTCCTAAAGATGCTTACCGACATCTTGATAATAATATTAGTTTATTTCTTGCTTAGTCACTAGAAGAACCATATCTACACCAGAATTTAAGACCGGTAAACTTTACGCTCAGAGGTTTTTACGGTAACGTCTACGCTTAGAATATATACCTGCGAACTGAGAGAAATCTAGCATCATCTGCCCAATTTCATTTTCGGCCGTTGGCGATGAATGTTGCAGTTTTATATAATAATATTGTTGAAATATTACCGTTAGCATCAAGTGATGTATAAATTAAAAAAATACCATGAATAGATAGGAATGGGACGATGGGACCTGCAGAGTGAGTTCGTGACCTCTACAAATGTTTAACTTTATGATTCGCCGATCTATTTCAGAAACTCTGGTGTGTCGTTAACATAACCACAATTATATAAATTCTTACGTCAACGAAAAACCAATGGAACCCTTTCTTTTTTATAGCCCACTTTATTGACTTTGACAGCACTTGGCGCTCGAGGCCAAGTTCAGTTCGAGGGTCCTCAAAAATTTGGCGATGTAAAATTTTTATAGACTTCTTTACGAGAACTAGTAGGGAGGAAATTCTTCACTAACTGTTTATTGCGAACTCTTTGATTTTTATTTGGGCGGTTTATGGATGTATGGCCTTCAAAGGACAAATCAATTTGGTTTACATCATAATTAGCACTTTTTAAATATTAACTTCTTTTAAATAAGTATTTTGTTAGTTGTATAAATCGTAGTTTAACATCAGAAGATGCAGTGGTAGCACAGTAAGAGACCGTAGGTTTGTGAAGTCTCAGTCTCAGTTCGGCTTTCGGATAGGATACCTGTACTCCTGAGAGCAGGGCCGTCTTAAGTCTATTCTGCGCCGGGGTGCGGGACTCAGCCTGCGCCCTCGTTTTTTTTTTGCACTGCAGCGTGGCAAGCGACCGACGACACACTGCAGTATGAAAGGGGTCCTTATCAACCAAGAAACCACAATAAACGTAAAAAATATGACTTTAAAAAACAAAATTAAACTTAAAACTTCAATTACTAAATATCTATTTATTACACTGTCATCAATCTATTTTTAAATGTTAGTTTTCTTGGAGCCGACAGATTTTTTTCATGCTTTTCTAATTTATTCCAGCATTCAATGTTTTGGAAAAATGAAAAAACTGAAGTGTGTGATCAGCAAATCGAATCTCTCATTTAATTTCGAGATAGCAATGTCCAGTAGAAAAATAAAAATAAACTTTAATTTTGTGCTTGGGTCTAAAATGGGCTCATCTGCAACCTCGTAATCAAAATATCTTTTTCGGGGACGTGGACGAGCAGTTTCTTTAAATTATGTTTCGCATTCCAATTCTTCAGCAATTAATGTTGCATCAGGTTACAACTGTTAAAACTCGCTATCGGTGCGATATGTCTCCAAATCTTTTTTAACCAGATTAATCATTTTGGTAGCTTCTGAAATAATTACGTCCGATTTTTGCAAATCTTTGCTTACAATATTAGTTTTTAGTAAAATATTGTACCTGCCATATAACTACTGAACATATAAGACTTTAATTTGACTATTAATGAACTCGCTAAATATAGTATAATGCATCGTTAATTTTATCCATATTAAAATCTATTTTCCTAACCTGTATATGAAAGAGGTTTTAATGTCAAAGTAGGTATCTGTTTCATAATTACATCCCAGCGTGATGTGGATGCTGAAAAAATGCAGATTCCTTGGACTATACAGAAAAAGTTTGTTTTTCCAATGAGCTTTTATCAGCGTCATTTTATACTAAATTAAGGGAATGAGCAGCACACGGTACGTAAAAACACGAGGATTCATGTCCAATATTTTTTTTTGTAGACCTATATTTTTCCCTCTCATATTGGCCCCATTATCATATCCTTGGCCTCGCAAATCATCTAATTAAATCGCATGATTTTAAGAAATCTAACAAATATGTCGCCAACCCTTGTCCGGTGCAGTTACAGGTAAAAACCTAAAAAAATTCGTACCTCAGCGCGTTTTGTCGATGGATTTAAATAAAAAAACTCACAATAACAGTAAGTTGTTCTAGGTGTGAAATATCAGGTGAGCAATCTAGAATTACAGCGCATGCGCATACATATTTGTCGCAAGTAAAGTATATAAAATAGTGCAATGGCGTAAAGTTCAATGAAATATCAAAAATTCAGCGCCCGACAGGCGCCCCCGGGCGCTCAGCGCCCGGGTGCGCCGCACCCCTTGCACCCCCTGGTAGAGACGGCCCTGCCTGAGAGTACCTCATTATAACATGTGATTTTGACCAGTATGTAGCCATTTCAACTGCACTCTCAGTAGCATTGTTTTAGTTTCCTATGAAACAGCTGAATGATTAAGGGCATTGTAGCAGATGACACATTATGTGTTTGGGGTGCCGCGACGCAATAAAGGACGAATCCTGATTGAGTAAAACAATGATACTCCATTTTCCCAGATTATATCTACAGCGACCTTCTTGGGCTCTTACCAGGTTTAGGTTTTTGTCATACAGGACATTGCAGATATACTTACTGGACTGGAAGGATGCAGTTCCCTCATATGGACATTGTCGATGAAGGACACGTGGTCCGGCGGGTGCCAGTCGTGAGAGTAGAACACGCAGTCGAAGGCCACGGTCTCCAGTAGACGGTTGATTGGCTCTATGACCTGCAACGAAGAGAAATCTGTTTAAAATCGGAGTAAATAAAAGTTGAAAACGCTAGTTCTGCGTCTGTATTGATATCATTTAACGACACCACATGTTCCGGGTGTAGCAGGGCTCACCTTACCAGAGTTCCTCTCTGTAAAGGAAAATATCTCGATACTTCATGGTTCAGTACCTCTGAGCTATAGGACTACAACTATAGGGCTTGAAGACATACGGCGATATATTTGTCGTGTAACCCTATTGTATTGACAAGTAGTTTGGTATACAGTCAGAGCTCCAAGTACTGTTATTTCAATACCTTTAACAGTACATACTTGCTGTCATACGTACCTTATGCCCAAATGCGTTATAGTCGTTCGTTAAAACTTTGTCTTCAGAACACCATGGAACTGTACCTCTACAGACACCTATAAGCTCAATGACAGCATATCCAATCGCGGATTGGATTCCAACCCGCAAATTGTGACATTTGACATTTCGGAGACCGCACGCTACACAAGCACCCCTAGTGGCGAATTCAAACGCGATAGCCCCTTATTATTGTGTCCTTAGGATATCAATGATCGACCATTGAAACAATATTGAAATAGCAGACTCGCTCAGGAATTTCGTTAAGATTTAGCACAAATCACCGTGATAAATTCTGTGTATCTATAAGTACTATTATATTATACTACGGATTTTATAAATTGTTTCTAAAACTAACTTTTTACTTAAAAAACTTACCAGACTAGGATCAGCAGTATCCTAGTCTGGTAAGTTTCGATATTATTTATTTAGATTTAGATTATTACGATATCCCATTAAGCCTTTGTATATTATTACAAGTAATAAGCCTAGATCAACAGTAATTTCTTAGTAGTACGGTTAGTTAATGTCCCTTATTTACTACGTCTGATACTTTGGCATTGAGTAATAAATAACTTCTGTATGAGCTCTGCTTATAAAAGTTATTCTTTAGTTTATGGTGATTGGAGGGAAAGTTTTTGCTTGAGTTAAGGGTTTTGAAGGTATTGCGGCATATTGAAAACAAATAACGCGTGTTTTTTTTTAATTATACAACGTACATTCAACATGGATTTCGTTGCTGTAATCACAAGACAAAAGGTGTCAAGCCAAACTCGATTGGACCAAACATTGACACATAGAGTTATTACCAATAATGTACCAAATACGTGTATAATAATGGGGTTGCATAAATATTTTTAACTTAACATAACATCACTGAAGGTTTTGCCAAGGTGTTTAACTCCCAAATTTCACCTTTTATGTCGTTTTATGTCGCGATCGCGGGTTCGATTCCCGCTTAGGACAAATCTTTGTGTGCATGACACATGGGGGTTTGTCTTAGTCGGGTGTTTCTATCTATATATATATAAATATATATATAAAAATGAAACCCGTTTTCCGTTGTCACGACATAGCATGAAAACGGCTTGACCGATTTGGCTGATTTTTTTTGGAGTTTTCTAATACTCTGTACAAGGTTCTTACGGAAAAAAAAATTAAAAAAATAAATATATATATATTATATATTAATAAATTTTCTGTAAAAATATAAGTGAAATTATTGAACCCTACGGAATAAACACTATTATGAAAATATATTTTGTTTTTTATTTAATAAAATTAGTAAAGTCCTTCTCAGGTATGACGCGACCAGGGAAATAGGTATTCATTTTTATATGGAGGATATTATAGATTCCGGTTCAAATTGAATAGGTACGCATACATAAGATAGGTCAGCTATACAAAATAAAGTAGTGCATCAAATTTACGCTAAGGCGGTACGAAGTTCGCCGGGTCAGCTAGTGTATAATAAGTATTTATTTACAAAAGAAAAGTATATATGTATAGTATCAGTTATTCTAGTACCCATAGTACAAGCTCGGCTTAGTTTGGGACTAGATGGCGTTGTGTATAAGTTGTGAAATATTTATTTATTTATGTTTAGATCTTATTTGATAGGCAAGCCTTTCGTCATTACCCAATGTACCGAGCACTAATCCAACTATTTGCTGCTATTGATAACTTCCTGACCGAAAATCCCAAATAACACTTTACCCGATCCAGGAATCAAACCCGAGACCTTGCGGTGAGAGGTGCATACGCTAACCACTAGATCAACGAGGCAGAGGTTTTTCTCAAGAGACAATGTTGCAATTGTTCGTAATACTAATTTTGAGCAATGTAGTTTTTTTTTATATTGATGCAGCACTGCGTTCACAAAACGTGCGAATATCACCTTTAGAAGCCGTAGGTCATAAAGTTATTCAGAAAAGTTTTACTATTAAAGATTATTTTTTGTACAAATTGCTGCGACAAAAAATAACGAAGTACTAAACTATTATTTTGAATGTCTGCTCTGCGGCCTTGGTTGAGTAATAATTAGAGAAACAATGACAAAATAAATCAATAGCTGTTTCACATTACTTTATTATCAACTATTATCAAGTTTGTTTAGTACTCAATGCTACAATTAGCGTCATTTAATTCATTAGAAGAATATTGAAAACGTTGCGGTGAGGTGAAAAAAACATAACATACCTCAAGCCTATATAAACCATAAGGGTGTGCCAGAGGTGTACAACACCCACACTTCAGCTGTTATGATTAGATCCCATGGGTGAGCCTATCACCATCCACCGGACATAATTCCAACTCTGCGCTGTTATTGTGAATTGCCTGGGTGAAACATAGACTGAATAATTCCTAATGTAAGCTGAAAATGGTAATGAACAAAAAATACTAGTATTATTGTGAAAAAGCGTGGGTTGCTCGATAGACGAAAAATATGGCACAGAGCGCCCCACGCTTTTGAGGGTTCCGTAGTACCTACAAGGAACCCTTATAGTTTCACCATGCCCGTCAGTCCGTCCGTCTGTCCGAGGCATAGCGACGAAACCGTTGGTGCTAGAAAACTGAAATATAACATAAACATGTATGTTAACATGTATGTTAACTATACAAAGAAAGTCGTAGAATAAAATTTGGAAAAATATTTTTTTTGTCGCCTACCCCATAGTGTGGGGTATTGTTAGATAGGACTTTTAAAAACGTTTAGGGGTTGCTAAGACAGTTTTTTGATTTAGAGATCCGTTTGCGAGATAATTAACTTTAAAGAGCAAATTTTTGTTCGAGTAGAGCGTCTCCCCCCCTCTAAAAGCTAAACTACTGGACCCCAAAATCTGAAAAAAATTGTGTCGGTAGTACATATAATGAACTTTAAAGGAAAACTATAGCGGATAAGTTCACTTCATTAGTTCAAGAGGAATAGGGGTCCAAAGTGTAAAATGCAGTTACTTAGAATAATTCGTGCAAATTACAAAAACCTTTGAAAGTAATGACTTGTATGAAGATGTTACTTGTTTAATACAGATAGTAAATCCCTTTTAAGTCGAAATATGTTGTTACGACTAGCTACGGAACCCTACTGCGCGTGGCCCGACACGCACTTGGCCGGTTTTTCACAATACTTAATACTAGTATTTTTTGTTCATTACCATTTTCAGCTTATATTAGGAATTATTTTTCACTTTTTAGTTAGAAGTACTTTAGAAGCGTGTTTTTTAGTTTTTTAAACTATATTTTAATTTTTTTTTATTTATTTTTTTGTATCGAATTATTGCATTGTCATCGATCCTTGACAGGTGTGCAAAATTTTAATGAAATCTGTCCGTTTAAAGTGGGTCAAAATCGAGTCCAAAGAAGTCGGTTACATACATACATACATACAGGTGAAGCTAATATAAGCGTGTTAAAAAGTAGACTACCTCGTTAGTCCAGTGGTACGCGTATGAGGCCTTTCACCGCGAGGTCTAGCGTTAAATGCCCGGGTCGGAGAAAAAGTTTTGTTCATTTTTTTTTAATTTTCCGTCAGTCAATTCTCAATAACAGCACGGAGTTTGAATTGTGCCTGGTGGATGGCGATATGCTCAGCTCTTATTACATGGGACTTAAACGTAACAGGTGAAGTGGTAGACACCTCTGCCAAACCGTTCTGGATAAAACAGGCGTGTTATGATTCACCCTAAGTTTTGTGCTACATACTTGGCCATTGTGAAATAAGCCCTAGAAGTGTTTTAAAGATAAAGATTCAGATTTAGATTTGTTTGCTCAAAGTAATGGTCAACTTAAGAAAAACTAGTGTAACTCTTTCTTTCACTCTTAACTTAAAAATCCTATTTGTGTCTATTTCTTGCTTTTTCGTTTATTAATTGTTATACTATACAATATGTAAATGTCTAGTTTCTTTATGTATTCCTACTTTTTTATCTGTGAAAACTTTTAATTGGCCTTCATTTTCACATCATCTCTGTCTATTATATCATATTAGCTGAAAGCTTTACTAGTATTGTAAAATAAAATAAATAAAAAAAAAGTACTATCCACAAAATAAATACAGTGCCCATCATACGTGTCATTAATAAATCTTCAAAAAGCTGTACATAACTAATCACGTTACAGCCATTAGATGTAGTGATTGCCTAGTGGGAACGAACCCACGGCACATACCTCTGTCAATAAATCGTTAAGATTCGGCTGGCCGAAGATATGTGTGTATTTATCATATAAATTGTCGCTTGCTAACTACCTGCATGCTTGAGAGTGTCTAAAAAGTACTAGAGATTGTGAAGTCCATCAATCTGCACTTGGCCAGCGTGGTTGACTATAGCCTAACCCTTCTCATCATGAGAAGAGGCCCGAGCCCAGCAGTGGGACATGTATTAGATAAAGGCCTGCTATTATTTATTTTAATTCAGCCATTAATCTAGCTATTATTACGAGCCTACGTCATAAACATGAGGCACTGCGCCATAGCTTTATGGTTGACATGGTGAATTGATGGGCGCCATTGTGCAAAACCTACAGCTAATGCCGTTCCAAGCAAAAATATTAACCAAGGTTATTGGAGCTGTATTAAACTGACAATGACATACGAGTACTTAGATACTAAAGAGAATGCTTCGTTGTATTCATCTGCTGCATCTAGGTTTCGAATTTAATTCCAGGGTTGGGCAAAAAGAGATGTTAAAATTTAAAAAAAATGTACTTAAAAGTAATAAATACTTAATAGTAATATTCAACGTCTCGCCTCATTTGTGTATAACTTGAAATAATATATATAGTAAACAGCCTTAAGGTGCCTATATTAAAATAATTATCCTCGTACTAATAAATACTTAAGTAATATTCAACGTCTCGCCTCATTTGTGTATAACTTGAAATAATTATATAGTAAACAGCCTTAAGGTGCCTATATTAAAAGAATTATCCTCGTACCATTAACCGTTAAGGATTTGTACCTTCAAGCGTCAGCTAAAAACATGATATGCTGACTGCTAAATGCAATTATTTGAGTAGTAAACAATATTAAAATTTGAGGGTTGCCCTCGATTTCCCTAGGATCCCATCATCAGATAGTGACCTGATAAAAAAGGGACCATATGACAAGTATACTCTGCCAGAAAAAAATAATTTCTCAAATCGGTTGAGGCGTCTTCGAGTAATTGGCGAACAAACATAAAAAAGGGAAATAAATACAATCAAGTTGAGAACCTCCTCCTTTTTTTGAAGTCGGTAAAAAAATAATAAGATTCTCCAGAAGTATTAAAATAATATCAGTTAACAATAGTATTGTTATATTTTTGCTATTCATAGCACAATAATCAATTCGAAAGCACACAAAAGCTATAAAGGACGAACATTAATATTGCGATTAAGTTCAACCCCTTCCATTGCTATTGTTGATGCAAATATACCAGTAATTTGTAATTTCATTAGCGAATTAATTTGTTTAATCGATTTCTGGAATCGCTTCTATCGGTGGGTAGCTATTAATGTTATTGAAGTCTTTTACAACGTGTTGATATTTTAAATTATAAAATGGCAGGTCGTTAAGATAATTTTATAAACCAAGGTGCCTCACATAAATATTGCCTAGGAGCGTGTTATGAATGACATTTACCGTAGATTACATAATAATATAAATTTTATATAATATCCGCCGTCTAGCTTCGGCTGGCACAAAAGAGTTGAGAAATTTCGAGTCCGGCAGCATACGAATCCATAGCTGAATTGGCAAAGCACTTGGGGCGTATACCCAGGGGGTGCAGGTTCGAGTCCTGCTGGATTCTTAATTTTTTCAACTTTAATATTATATAAATACAAAAAGGCATAGCAAAGCTAAAATTTGTTTTAAATATTACAAGTATTGATAAATATGCGTCATCTCTCGACAGTAATGTGTTGATCTTAATTCAAACGTACTGTATGCGATTATGTGAATAAGTAACTTATTACATCGCATAGATGGCGCTAAAACCAAGTAATGATTCGTCTAGCTTCGGCTGGCACAAAAGAGTTGAGAAATTTCGAGTCCGGCAGCATACGAATCCATAGCTGAATTGGCAAAGCACTTGGGGCGTATACCCAGGGGGTGCAGGTTCGAGTCCTGCTGGATTCTTAATTTTTTCAACTTTAATATTATACAGGGTGGATGCGACATAGCGACATTTATTGAAACCACAGCTTCTATACATGGCCAGTATGCATTTCCACCGGATAAAAAATTCTCTGGCGAAAAAAAAAATCCACGTCTTCCGAACAAATTGCACGATCGCAATGTTCAAATTGTTCGGAGAACGTGATTTTTTTTTTTTCGCCAGAGAATTTTTATCCGGTGGAAATTGATACTTACCATGTATAGAAGCTGTGGTTTCAATAAATGTCGCTATGTCGCATCCACCCCGTATAAATACAAAAAGGCATAGCAAAGCTAAAATTTGCTTTAAATATTACAAATATAAATTTTAAGTAGAAATGCGCAATTTGTCAGTATTTCTATTGAAATTACCTGTCGGCCTTGACATGGCATTGCATCGCTTGTATTTGTTAGCCGGAACAAAGACAAAGAATTCATTATTGATTTACTTACTTTAAAACGATGCTTTGTGACTTTTTATTTTTAACTGAGAGTGAAATTAACTTAAGCTGACTAAAAAGTTAAAGTATTGTAGTGGTTTATACAAATTAATAATAAAATCTATAATGTACTAGCTTGGCTTATACAGGATGTATAAGCTATAATTCGGTTACAAAAAAAAAACAATACTCTGCAAATCTGATATAATTAATTAAGTTTTTCCAATTTAGCCGACTAATCATGGTAGAGTTACGTTACTATGGGCTATGTAGTGTTTTTCCATTTGCGGCATTTTGCGTGCAAAAATTATCGCATTTTTTTTCCGTTTAAATCAATCGTGTTCTTAATCATTAAAAGTGTTATCGCAAGCTTAATCTCAGAAATTTACGTTTTTCCAATAACCTAGAAATTTTTCAAATTAAGGACGGATGCACGATGTGTGAAATCATTTTTTTTTTGCATTCAGAGTGTTAGAATCAGGTGGCGGCTTCGTCACGATGTCATTTACACTCAGTATAATTTTTAAAAAAGGAACCGGCCAATCGCGTGTTGGGCCACGCGCAATAGGGTTTTGTAGTCAGCCGTTACAACATAAAACAACAATAAACAAAATCTAAGACCAACTGAGGATCGCTGCTCAATGTAAGAATATTCAAAACAATACTTCTAGGAGATTCTTGCAAGAAATTTACTTTAAAGAAATTTTTAGTAAACTATTTTATTGATTACAGATTTCTGTAAAAAACTGTTGGGCATATTTAGTAAAAAATATAATTTTCATTTTTTTTAAACTAAAGCCGTAACTAAAACTTTCAGTTCAGATTTGGAATCAGCGCAGCGGGGCGTTACATTTAGAACCGATCATCAAACTTCATGCAACTAAAAACCTGTTGTCATGTGTTATAATTATAAGATTTATTATTATAACTTCCTCGATGGTCTAATGAAACTATGGACAAAGCGTTATGTGTGAACTTTCCGTCAGGAAATTTACAATAACAGCACCGAGTTGGAATTGTGCCCGGTGCATGGCGATGGGCTCACCCCCTAACTGTGAAATGTGGGTGTTGTATACCAGTGCCACGCCCTTCTGGGTAATATAGGCTTGATGTTATGTTACGTGCGTAGTACAGCGATTTATCTTGCACGCCCTGAAACCTAACTTTACCTTCACATTCTTATCTACACCCCAACAGCCTTCAAATCGCGTGAAAGCTCCAATAAAGCACTTTAAAAGTATTGGCTCAATGGATAGAGCCATAACTCCGGTTGCATGTCCCATCGTCTGCAATCAACTGATACCTACCGCTCGCGAATCGCCACGAAACTTAACTTTAACCAAACTAGATATTGATTCCAACTATTTTTAATACTGTAATGTCGGATTTGGGTCATACTATGCGGAAATTGAGAATAATTTTTAACGAAATATACAATATATCTAATCTTCCTGAAAAATCTTTCCGTGAAAATATTCTGTTAATTTAGCTGTAAGTCTTCCATGTATCTTAAATAAATAAATAATTAGAATCATTGGTCGGAATTTTCATCTGTCATTTTTCAAGACTGTTGAACTCTTACTAACTCCTACAAAAGTTTGCAGGTAAATCAATTCTTCTAAGGACTACATAATAGAAGAAAGTAAGAGAAAGAAAAGTATTTTATTTCGCACTCAGATACATAAAGGTAAAGCATAAAAAAATGCAATCTATAAACAATAGTGCATGTTTTCACGAATTATTTAATTTTAATTTTAACATTCTATTAATCAGTGCCAAGTTTTTAAGAGGCGTTTTTAGCCTGGTAAAAACACAATGTATACTTTTATGTACTTAGTGTAACAACAGCTATTATTACTAACTCAATGTTATTTATGCCAATAAAGAAATTTTAAAACTCATAACTCATAACTCAAACTCAACATTAAGATTGACCGTGTAAACCTTGTGTATGTCAAAAGACAAAAAAAATATTATTTAAAACATGCGTTATAATATGTAGTTTTATAGAAGACGGCCATTTCATACTCTAATCTCAACAGCAATCTCTTTCGTGATGGTTTACAGCAGCCCTACCTGCTATGCTATACAAAATCAAGGCAATTTCCAAGGTAACAATGTATTTTGAAAACCATATTTTTAAAGTACATTGTTTATTTTACGTCTCCATCCACATTACTTATATCGTCAGTGTTATCCAAACATACTCATATCTGTTTTATATTCCAGCAACCATGTACTTATTATATTATGAAACAATGCATCGAATTATACTGAAGATAATAAACAAAGCTGCAGATGAAAATCAGATTTTTCTGCGTTTTATCGTATGTTCTTTACACGATACCCGCCGGTGTACCTTTTTTGATTTCAGGATTTTTATTAGTGTAAATATTATATGCTAACATCTCTGCAATATGTCCTCGTTATCCTTCTATTAAGATCTCTTTTTTACTGTTTTTGGTCCACCAGGAGCAAATATTGCAGAGATATAAAGTCTCGATTAGTTCTGCTGGTTCTGCAGAGTTTCATGTCCTTGGATACGCGAAGGTATTTAAAAACAACCTTAATCATGCAACAAAAGCACCAACCAATCTCCAATTTCAAATCTCATTAACCTAAACAAAGCATTCATTCAAACCTCAAAATTAAACGCTTGCACCAAAACCAAGCAAATTGCCTGTCAAATCAAAGCGGCGCCAAAAATAATGTTGGCGGGTTAATTCCAAACAGCTTGAAGTTCACACCTATCGCTTATCGCCATTTACTATCAAATGGGGGCTTCGGTGCCAGGCACCACCTCAACGGGTTGAATTCTCTTTGGAAAATGGTTTTTTGGTGCTGTGCCGAAGTGACGTCAGCCTGCGGATTGGTGCAAGGTGAATAGGTTCGTGAGGGCAGGTTGGCCGAGTTTGAAAATGGAGCGGTAACTTTTTTTTTCAAGCCCGTTAGGAAAGAGGTTGATTTAAAAAGAAAGTTTGATTACACGATGCAGGCTGTGCAGTCTCGTGGTTGCACTAGTTTTACTTGCTAACGTAGACAGTGAAAACTATGCCAAAGTTTGCATCACGCAAATAAGGTTTTCTATTTGGCCTTTCCTTTAAATTTTAAATAGATTTATTGTGATTGGAACTGTGAAGAGCTGCACTGCAACGGCATTAAAACGACCCGATGGCGAAGTGTAGTGTACCTGCCTACGACGCTGAGGTCGCAGGTTCTATTCCCGCTCAAAACAAATCTTTGTGTGCATGAACATGGAGGTTTGTCTTGGTCTGGGTGTTTCTATGTAAGTAATTAAGTATTTACAAAAGGAAAGTATATATGTATAAGTGTCAGTTATTCTAGTACCCACAGTACAAGCTCTGCTTAGTTTGGGACTAGATGGCGTTGTGTGTATGATGTGTGATATTTTTTTTTTTTATAATTATGACTTTGTAAGAACAGCTGGCTTCAGCTGGGTATTTTTAAATAGAAGGCATAATACGTTTTCTTAGACTCACTCATTGGCAAGTCACTAAAGGTACTAAAGGTGCCTCTACACCGCAGTTACTCGCGCGGAGCCTGTAAATATGTTATCGTGTTGAATTATGTTGATCCACATGAAGTACTGCGGTGTAGATGCACCTTAATGCGAACAACAGGGGCACTCCCGCTGCACACGCACAGACAAATAAGATATCATCATGTATTACATCATTGTTGTATTGTTAATTTGATTGATGCACACATAGATAGTTAGTATAGGTAGATACATAGGTAATTTACATGGATTGGACTTTGTATAAACATAATTGGTACCTACCGTACCTATTACCTATAACTGCGAACATTTGTGAAAATATGTGGACGTCTGACATGATGTTTGTAACTTTTTCATGCAAAAACTAGTGGACGGATTTGGATGAAGTTTTACACACGGGTAGTTTATGGCCTGGATTATCATAAATGCTCCTTTTTATCGGCATACCATCCAGACCTATATATAGTGAAATAAACAAATAAATGTAATACTTTGAATTTTCATTACGTTCAATAGTATTATACTATTTATATAGTAAGGTTTGTTTTAGAAAATCGATGTAAAATGCGCAGTTTCATGTTTTAGGTGAATATTTTGGGATTGCAATAAATTGCATCAATGCATGATGCAATTTAAGTTTTAGTAAAGTAATTTAATTGCGTGAAGGCACGTTTGATAACATAACATAACATCACGCTTGTATTACCCAGAAGGGTGTGGCAGAGGTGTTCAAACAATCCACATTTCACTTAATATTTATTTACTTATTTGTATCACTACCAACAGTAAAGTTACAGAGATACTTAATATTAACGTTAATCTGCTTAAATTATATGTAATTCTACAGATAATAGGTGTAGCATTCATGTGGTTACTTTACTTATCGAGAGTACAAACTTTGACAAACATGCGAATTATTATTACTAAACAAAATGTAAAATGAAATGAAATGAAAATGAAATGAAATGAAATGAAATACGTTTATTTGTCCGAATATGGGTATACAGAGATCATGTTTACATTATGCGTGCGAGCCATATTCTACCATTAATTGGCGTACAAATTTTTAATTTATAATTTAATGGTTATGTACATGCTGTCATAGTTTCTTATCATCTAAAAAATCCTTAACACTATAGTAACATTTTTCTAATAATAAACTAAATAACTTTTGCTTAAAAATAAAGATACTTTCAATTTCCTTAAAAATATTAGATAGATAGATAGATAGATCAAAACTTTATTTGTGCATAAGATATAGGAAATACATTTTGTACGAAGGTTTCAATTACAATATATGCACAAAGGGCGGCCTTATCGCATAACGCGATTTCTTCCAGGCAACCTTTGGATGGACATTAGTGTAAAAGATTTACAGAAGGTAGTTTTAGACAGCAACGAAAAAAGAGGAAAGAAATAATAATAGGTATAATACTAAAATAAGTTAATATGCTATTTTTATTATAATACGATATATAACAATATAATATAATTATATATATATATATATATATATATATATATATATATATATATATATATATACATATACATATACTAATATAAATCCAATATAATAGATACAGTTTCAACGTGTATTATTTTGATAATGGTCGTAAAGCATTTTCTTGAAACAATACAAACTTTGCGCTTGTCTGATCGCAACAGGCAACGCATTCCACAAGCGAACGGATTCAACTGTGAAAGACTGGTCATAAAAATCTATGGAATGGGTCGGCATATCCAGTCTTAGGTTTTCGGATGACCTTAGGAACTTTGAATGTGTGTCATGAATGAACTTGAAACGTTCTTTTATTAGGTAACTTATTATAAACATGTATCGCCATGCAGTATACATTTTTGCTGAAGACATTAACCCTCTGCTTAGGTATTAATAGTTTGTGAGTGTGTCTACCTGGCCTGCTCACAGCATCATTGTGTTTACAGAAAAGATGTAGATTTTTACGAACAAAAATGCAAATTTCATAAATGTATAGACTAGGTAATGGTAGGATATTATATTTTTTTAAATATTCCTTACAGCTATCTGTTTGTTGTATTCCAATTAATGCTCGTAGGCACTTTTTTTGCACAAGGAATGCTTTATCTGCTTCCACAGAATTACCCCATATGATGAGAGCATATCGTAGTTTGGATGACACATAACCGTGGTAAGCACTAAGAGCAGACCTACGGAAGATACTTGTTTAAGACGATATAGAGCGAAAACAAATCTATCTAATCCCGAACAAAGTTTTTCTATATGCAATTTCCAATTACAGTGTTTGTCGATAATAACGCCTAGAAACTTTGTTGCATCTATCTCTTCAACTATGCTATCTTTGTATTTTATATCTAATTTTATAGGTTTGCTATTGTAAGTCTGGAATTGAATCATTTTTGTTTTGTTCATATTAACACTTAGGTAGTTGCTATCCAACCAATTAATGATATTATTCAATGCCATATTTATTTTCTGCTCTAGATCTTTTTTATTTTTATCTTCGATAGTAAGAGTAGTGTCATCAGCATATAGTACACATTTGTGTATAGTCACATTAGGTAAATCATTAATATATAATAGGAACATGAGTGGGCCAAGGATGCTGCCCTGAGGAACACCTGAATTATTTAATAATTTAAAATCTGATCTTACTGATAAGTTATGTTTCTCAGACATACTACGAATTTCTACAGATTGATAGCGATTTTCAAGATAGCTCTTGACCCAATCTAATGCTATTCCCCGAATACCATACTTTTCGAGCTTATGTAACAATAACTTATGATTTACAAAGTCAAATGCCTTAGACATATCTAGGAATATCGAAACTATATTATTTTTTTTATTAAGGCCTTCTGTAATTAGTTTAGATAATGTAAAACATGCGTGTGTGGTAGAATGGTTTTTTCTAAAACCATTTTGCTCAGGTTTTAAAATGCTACTTTTCTCCAAAAAAATATATAATTTAGCGTGCATTATCTTTTCAAAGATTTTCGATAAAATTGGTATTAAAGTAACCGGTCTGTAATTGTTTAAATCATTAGTATCACCCTTTTTGTGTAGAGGTTTAACAATCGATAGTTTTAATTTCGAAGGAAAGTGACCCTGGGTAAATGACAAATTAATTATGTGACACAAGGGAGCACATATTATATTAGAACATAATTTCAAAATGTCAGTTCGAAGATCATCATAGCCAGTTGAATTTGTATTATTCAAAGAATTAATTGTTTTAAAAATGTCAAGATTATTTACAGGAGTCAAAAAAAATGTGTCAATATTAAATGGCATTTTAGTAGGATAGGCTGTCGTTATGATAGAATTATTAGTATGTGAAGTTAAATTTATAAAATAATTATTGAACTCCTGAGCTATTTGAGCAGGATTTGAATATATATCATCATTTATTTTAATATTTTCTATGCAATATGAATTTTGTTTTTCAGATACATTATTTTTAATGATATTCCATGAAGCTCTACATTTTTCTTAGCCTTATTTATGTATTTTAGACTTTCAATTTTCTGGGACTGTATCATACATCTTTTAAAAATTCTGTTGTAATGAATATATCTACGTTTATTTTTTCTTGTACGGGATATTTTATACTGCATCTGCATGTAGAGATGTCGTTTCTGCTTACTGGATTTTAATAGTCCTTTTGAGATCCATTTAATATTTGTAGGTTTCTTAGTAACTTTTACCGTAATCGTAGGAAAACATAGGTTAAAAAATAGAATAAATAAATATAGTTTAAAAAAACTAAAAAAACACGCTTTTAAAGCACATCAAACTAAAAAGTGAAAAATAATTCTTATTATAACCTGAAAATAATAATAAACGAAAAATACTAGTACTATTGTGAAAAAAAGCGTGGGTCGCTCGATAGACGAAAAATATGGCACAGAGCGCCCCACGCTTTTTTTCACAATAGTACTAGTATTTTTCGTTTATTATTATTTTCAGGTTATAATAAGAATTATTTTTCACTTTTTAGTTTAGTTTTTTTTAATCCTGGCGATCCTAATCAGGATAATGAGATAAATTTATGAAATTATTATATTGTCGCTGATTCTTTACAAGTGTAGAAAGTTTGAATTAAATCTGTCCGTTTAAAGTGGGTCAAAATCGAGTCCAAAGGAGTCGGTTACATACAAACAAACAAACAAACAAACATACAGGTGAAGCTAATATAAGCGTGTCAAAATATCGTGAAACTCGTTAAAAGCTTCTTCAGTGTCAGCACAATCGTACACACTGTTGAAAGAAAGAGCAGATATACAATCCAAAAATTTCTCAACGTTTTCCTTGGCAAAATCTCTTTTATCCTCAAACCAATATTTTCTATGTTTTAGTGTGGTGCTTGCTAATTCAAACGATATAGTTTGCGCCGTTTCATGGTCTGATAGTGCTAATGTTAATAACTCAGAAGTAGTGTTAGCTAAATTACTTGCAATGATATCAATGCAGGACTGTTGACGAGTCGGGCATGTAATATGATTTTGAAGGTTGTAATTACATAAAATTGATTGTAATTTCCTCGAATTATCATTATCTTTCAACATGTCAATATTCCAATCTCCGCATATTACAATATTTTTGTTTGCCTTTTTGCATATAATATTTAATAGAATTGCTAAATTTTCGAGGAATATGTTGGCATTATAATTCGGTATCCTGTATATACAAATCACAAGAAGTTTAAGTGATAACACTTCCACTGCACAGTATTCAAAATGGAAAGGTATTGGATTTATTTTAAAGTTAGGTATTTTACAATCTAGATATTTTTTTACTAAAATGCATGTTCCTCCTCGACGTTGGTCTAACCTTGAGTAGGATGCTGCTAACTTATACCGATTTAATAATAAATTGGTTTCAGTGCCCCTTTTCATAAACGTTTCGGAAAGACAAATGATATCTACGGCGCAGTTAAGGTTTTCTAATATTATTTCAAAGTTATCTTTTTTACCAAGAATACCAGGTATTGTAACGTTGTATAGTTACATACAACCTTCCATTGTATTAAATTAGCTTTTTAAAAGGTATTTACATATTTACAAATATAAAATCAACAATAATTTGTCTTAAAATTAAAAGAATAAAACACTCGCTCTTATTGTTATTGCAATATGGTTCCAATTCGTGGCATAGCTTACCGTACCGATATTCTATCACGTTCCTATAACGTGATCGATGAATGCGCGCGCGCAGGACGAGTCTGCCGGCTAGGCGCGGGGTATGCGGGGCATTGCGAGACATTGATTGAGCCAAGACGCACGTTCGTGCGCTCCCTGACAATATTAACATATTTAATATTGTATAGCGCGCGACATTAAACGTTGTGTTCGTTTCGCCTTTTGTAGAACAATTCTTTTCTTTTAAAACTTAAATTCAAGTGTTTGTTAACCCCATATTGGGTAAGTGTTGATGAATTATATTTTTGCTAAATCATGTAGGGTAACGGCCATTGTGTAACGGATTTTTTAATCCTTTTTGCCGTATCACCTCGCTAACTATTCATGACCATCATAGTTTCTTTTTATTGTTGTTTGTGTATGCTTTTGTGCTTATGTACACTCTTAGATTATTTACTCAATTTAACTCCGATTCTGACTGTGACAATTGCACACACTCGCCTTAGGCGCAGTAGTACTTCCTTACGCTACGCTTACGCTTGACGCTGCCATCCCGCGGTCACAGTCAGGAGAGGAGATTAAAGGACCCTTATTAATTATCTGGACGTGAATTCCAGGGTCCAAATTTCCGGGTTACTAAATAGCCCGTGGACACCTCAACTAGGCCATTGCTGTGGGCCAACCCTGCGGGTCATCTATCTGCGGCCATCCACCTACCGGCGCCACTCCTCGGTCCCGCGGGATCTTCACCATCCTCGCGTCGTGGCCAGGAGAGTACTCTAAGCGCCTACCTCCTCCATGGGAAGATTAATTTATATATGACGGGCTTATGACCCCACGACCCAATTTATTAATAATTATTTAAACAATAGATTTTCCTTTTTTTTGTAACCTATGAGCTAGTTTTATTTATTAATTTAAATACCTTACACGCCCAGACGGTACACTGGCGCCCGTATCGTGGTTTTCTTATGGTCATATTTTTTTTTCTCATTCCATGGAGGTAGTAGTTAGTGGTTTTGGTGTTTGTGTGCTTTGTTTTTTTTTATTTTTGTGAAACGTCTTTATATATTTTGGTTGATAGTAACTAACGTGTACGTAAAAAATAATTTTGTCATTAAAAACTTATTTGCTTACATTATTGGGTTGTACTCGTACAGTCACGACCATAATTTTGTATTCATAAAAAGAAATATTTTTTTTTTCTCTTCGTTTTTTTGATTCATAAAATCATATAATATTATTCTTATTGGTTTGTTCTCGTACAGTCACGATCATTATTATATGTTCATGTGATTTAAAAAAAAAAAAAAAAATTTTTTTTCTTCTCTTTTGTTTTGAATTAAGATCATATTATTGGATTGTTCTCGTACAGTCACGACCCTAATTTTATGTTCATGTAATTAAGGAAAAAAAATATTTTTTTTCTTCTCTTTTGATTTGAATTAAGATCATATTATTGGATTGTTTTCGTACAGTCACGACCATAATTTTATGTTCATGTAATTAAAGAAAAAAAAAATTTTTTTTTTCTTCTCTTTTGATTTGAATTAAGAATATATTGTTGGAATGTTCTCGTACAGTCACGACCATAATTTTATGTTCATGTAATTGGGAGGAAGAAGATATTTTTTTTCTTCTCTTTTGATTTGAATTAAGAACATAATATTGGAATGTTTTCGTACAGTCACGACCATAATTTTGTGTTCATGTTATTTTTTTATTCCTGTTATTTTGAATCAAATTAAAATCGTTTTCTAATTATCTGTTAGTACAATCAGTGACATAAATACTTGTTTACTAAAAAAAAAAAAAAAAAAAAAAAAAAAAAAAAAAAAAAAAAAAAAAAAAAAAAAACCTTGATTTATGTAATTGCGCACACGTTAGTTGCAATATTTTGTTTTTTAGTTGCAATATTTTTTATTTTTTTGTGTAGTTGCAGTATTTTAGTTTATTTTTAGTTGCAATATTATTTTTTCATTTTTCATTTTCATGTTTTTTTCTTTCTAACTTTTTCTTCCTTGTTGAAAAACAACCAAGACGTTCTTAGCTTTTTAAATTTGAATTTGTAACAGACGGAGTATTTTGTGTCGCTATTTTTTTTTTCACATTCTGAAATTAATCAACACTTACCTAACTTCGCTACTTTCGTCATTTACATTTAATTCATTATGGCTTATCCCGTGAAATTCATGTCGCTTCAAAAGGCTGAACTTGAATATGAAGTCGCTATTAGGGGTGAAACACCAGCTGCCACTGTGCAAGACTTGCGCAAACAAATTGCTAAGTGCGGACCTAATTTTCCTTCAGAGGATATACTTACTAGCCCTTTTGAACCAGCTGAGGACTTAAGCGGTGTTGTAGATGCTCTGGAGAAGGTTAACGCCACGTTAGAATCTGTGTCTATAGAAAAAAACGCATTCTTACGCACTCAAAATTTGACGAATCATTTATATCACCGTCTTAATCGCATTGCATGTGATGATAAGTTGAAGGCTGATTACCAAGAGTGTGTTGACCTTTTCAAGAAGACTACTGCTAAACTTAATTCGCTTAACGACACCGTTTTGGACCCAATTGCCATTACTAGTAGTGTTAATTCAACTTCTAGTCAATCGATGCCTATCAATGTTACCGTTTCTTGTGAAGGCAATGCTAACAAATTTTCAAAATTGAAATATGATGGCAAATCCTGCGTGCGGGCGTTCATACAACGTTGTGAGGAATTTTGCCGAGCTAGAAATACTTCTGTCGACAAAATACTAGCTAATGCCACAGAAATATTTTCTGATGATGCACTCCATTGGTACAGAAGCATCAAAGATACAGTGTTTAGTTGGAACGATCTTGCAGTGTCATTAAGACGTGATTTCGACCAGTCTGATTATGATTACAGACTGCTTACAGAAATTAGGTCTCGTACACAGGGAGAATCCGAAAATATTATCATTTACCTTTCTATTATGTCTGGACTTTTTTCACGACTGACAAAAGAAGTATCAGAAGAAGATAAATTAGAAATTATTCTCCATAATATTCGTCCTATATACGCGAACACCTTATCTTCTGTCCCAGAGGTTAAATCTATTGATGAATTGCTAACCTTGTGTCGAAATTACGAGGCTATACAATCTCGATTTTTACAATTCAAGGAACCTCCCAAACCGTCATCAGGTACATTAGCACCTGAGTTTGCATATTCCGGAAATTCTAACACTAATAATAACACATTTAATAAAAACTATAATCAATATAATAAACAAAATAATAATCAACACAAGTTTAATAAAACAAATAATAATAGTACAACTGTTCCTAACTATGTGCATGCGGTGGATACGTCTAATTCCCAACCTAAACAGCGTTACTGCCCCCGCTGTCGTAATAATACACATAATCTTAGACAGTGTACGGCTAACAAAGATGAGGTCATATGCTTTTCTTGTGGCCGTAAAGGCGTTAAAACACCGGACTGTCCTAACTGTAAGAAGAGTAAACATACCAATACAAAAAACTAGTATCCGAGAATTGTGTAAGTAATAATTTTGATAGCGATGATTGGAATAGTTGGCTACAAACAATCTCATTATTTTTTAATTCGTATAACATCTACTCAGTTCTCGGTGATAAAAGTGATCTTGACGATAGACCTTATGTTTCTGTTCGGATTAATGATCTTACCGTTTCGGGTCTTTTAGATTCCGGCTCCGCTGTCACAATCTTGGGCAATGGTGCTCATACAGTGCTAGAAAGCCATGGTTTGCCTCTTGTTAAAGCAGACTGTATTACTGTGACAGCCGCGGGAGGACAAAATTTCAAAAGTTTAGGCTACATTAACATTCCGATTCAATTTGAAAATCAGTTTCACATTTTGAAAGCTTTTGCTATCCCTGATATACAACGTAATTTAATTTTAGGTATTGATTTTTGGCGACAGTTTAAATTATGTCCTAAATATACTGGTAGTATTGCCATGGTAAAAGCCGATAATAATTGTTCATTAAATACTTCTCATCAGACCTTCATACAAGGCTATACTAATCTTAATGAGTCAGAAAAACATCTAGCTGATAACGTCATAAAACAATTCGAAGACATTTCTTTTCAACGCAAGGGCCTGGGTATTACTAGTCTTATCACACATCGTATTGATACGGGTGACTCAGAGCCGATTCGACAGAGGTACTACCGTTTGTCCCCAGAGAAACAGCGTATCTTGGTTGAACAGGTGGACGAGATGCTTTCGATCGACGTCATCGAGCCATGTGAGAGCGCTTGGTCATCCCCTGTTCTGATCGTGACCAAAAAGAACGGACAACCTCGGTTTTGCCTTGACAGTCGCAAACTTAATTCTGTCACTAAACGTGATGCTTACAATCTACCTTACATTTCCGAGATCCTGGACAATCTGCGAGACGCACGCTACTTGTCTAGCATCGATTTATCGAAGGCGTTCTGGCAAATCCCGATTTGTCCAGAGGATCGGGATAAGACGGCATTTTATGTTCCTGGTAGGGGCACGTTTCGTTTCAAGCGAACTGCTTTTGGACTTACTAACGCACCAGCAACACAGCAGCGACTTGTTGATAAGCTGTTTTCAGAGTTTGAACTCAAGGTTTTTGCATATTTGGATGACGTCATCATAATTTCTAAGGACTTTAATAGTCACGTGACCTTACTGTTACGTGTACTAGAAAAGTTGAAACAGGCAAACTTAACTATTAACCTTGAGAAGTGCAATTTTTTCAGTCCTCAACTTAAATATCTGGGTTACGTCATTGACAGTGCTGGCTTACGTACAGATCCAGCCAAGGTTGAGGCTATACTTAATTACCCGACACCTACTTGTCGTAAAGACCTTAAACGTTTTCTAGGAACTGCGACGTGGTACAGACGTTTTGTCCCTAACTTTAGTACTGTAGCTGGTCCTCTAAACAAGTTAACTTCTTCCAAAAAAGGCACACCTTCTTTTAAGTGGACTCCTGAAGCTGATGCTGCGTTTCAAAAGCTGAAGGAATGTCTGGTTTCAGCACCAGTTTTATCCTGTCCGGACTATACTAGACCTTTTGAAGTGCATACGGATGCTAGCAGCTATGGTGTCGGTGCAATGCTTACTCAAATGATAGATGGCAAGGAACACCCAATTGCGTATATGAGTAAGTCACTGACCGCAGCAGAAAAGAACTACAGCATAACCGAACGTGAAACACTTGCTGTCTTAATTGCACTCGAGCATTGGCGTTGCTACATCGAAAATGGACAGCAATTTACTGTTTATACTGACCACAGTGCTCTCAAATGGTTCTTGTCATTGAGTAACCCTACTGGTCGATTAGCACGTTGGGGTGTACGTTTATCTGCCTTTAACTTTATTGTTAAACATCGACGTGGCGTTGATAATGTTATCCCCGATGCTCTTTCTAGAATCATACCAGTAAGTGCCATCAGCACTTCCAACTCTTATTTGGACACTAAGGACTGCTGGTACAAAAATATTTACAACGGCTGCCTAAATGACCCTTCTAAATTTCCAAACTTTATTATTAGAGACGGCAAATTATTTAGATTATCTAAAAATAAGCACGAGCTAACTTCAGAATTTTCATGGAAGGAGATCATTCCTATTGAATTTCGTGAAAAGATTTTAAATGAAAACCATTCCGAACCTACGGCTGGACATATGGGCATTTTTAAGACTTACCGACGTCTTGCTTTAAGATATTACTGGCCAGGCATGTATCAGGATGTTGTGAAATTTATTGGGACATGTGAAAAATGTTTAGCATATAAGTCTAGAAATCATCAAACATTTGGAGAAATGGGTCGCCCTAAACATTGTTCTCGACCATTTCAGATGATTTCGATTGACCTTATGGGACCTCTTCCTACTTCAAAAAAACAAAATAATTATATTCTAGTCATAACTTGCTGCTTTTCAAAGTTTTGTTTGATTTTTCCTATTAAAAAAGCCACATCTGATATTATTACTAAAATATTAGAGGATTCAGTATTCTTGATTCACGGTATACCTCAAACCGTTTTAATGGACAATGGTACTCAATTCACTGGCAAGGTAGCTGAGGCATTGTTTACTAAATATAATGTTCCAAATGTCTTTTACACACCTAAGTACACCCCTCAGGTGAATTTAGTTGAACGGTACAACAGGACTATTATCACTTGCATATCTACGTACGTTGATAACGACCATAGATCATGGGATTTATTCATTCCCAAAGTACAGTTTGCAATTAATAACTCCGTAAACGAAGCTACCGGTTTTACGCCGTCATTCTTGGTTTTTGGTCGCGAACTTGCTATATGCGGTTCTCACTACACAGATAATGACCTTGGTAGCGAAATACTGTTCTTACCAAGAGACGTTTACGCAGAAAACTTAGGCTGTATGGCTAGTATATTTGGCAATGTACAGGCAAAGTTATGGCAAGCTCACGTAAAAAATACTTCACACTATAATTTGCGTCGCAAGTTTGCCGAATTTAACGTTGGAGACATTGTCATGAAACGCGCTTACTTTTTAAGTGACAAGGAGAGCCGGTTTTCGAAAAAGTTAGCCCCAAAATTTATAAAGGCCAAGATTATTGAGAAAAAGTCTCCGCTAGTTTATGTGCTCCAGGACATGTCAGGTAAAAATTTGGGATCTTGGCACATAAAAGACTTAAAATTGGTAGGTCTGAATAAATAGGGTTTTGATTAATTGATTAATTTATAGAATATTTTACATGCATTTTAGTACATTTTTTTTTCACTCAATTTTTTTTTTTTACTTATTAATCCCTGTCGTATAATTCCACCTTTACATGGGACACCTGCTATTTGTACGGTATCAAGTTAAATTTAACTAGTTACCTAAGATTTTTATGAAATTGTGCGTCAGTTACGTTGGTGCTAAGTGTACAGTAACTGTTGCTAGTTTGTGTTGCGAGAAGTATGAAAGAGGTTTGTGTAAGTATAAACAAATAGCTTCGCTGAGTTCTAGTGCGGATTTTACAATTTTAGAAACGGTAAAATCCTTGTCTGTGCGCGGGGGTATTGTAACGTTGTATAGTTACATACAACCTTCCATTGTATTAAATTAGCTTTTTAAAAGGTATTTACATATTTACAAATATAAAATCAACAATAATTTGTCTTAAAATTAAAAGAATAAAACACTCGCTCTTATTGTTATTGCAATATGGTTCCAATTCGTGGCATAGCTTACCGTACCGATATTCTATCACGTTCCTATAACGTGATCGATGAATGCGCGCGCGCAGGACGAGTCTGCCGGCTAGGCGCGGGGTATGCGGGGCATTGCGAGACATTGATTGAGCCAAGACGCACGTTCGTGCGCTCCCTGACAATATTAACATATTTAATATTGTATAGCGCGCGACATTAAACGTTGTGTTCGTTTCGCCTTTTGTAGAACAATTCTTTTCTTTTAAAACTTAAATTCAAGTGTTTGTTAACCCCATATTGGGTAAGTGTTGATGAATTATATTTTTGCTAAATCATGTAGGGTAACGGCCATTGTGTAACGGATTTTTTAATCCTTTTTGCCGTATCACCTCGCTAACTATTCATGACCATCATAGTTTCTTTTTATTGTTGTTTGTGTATGCTTTTGTGCTTATGTACACTCTTAGATTATTTACTCAATTTAACTCCGATTCTGACTGTGACAATTGCACACACTCGCCTTAGGCGCAGTAGTACTTCCTTACGCTACGCTTACGCTTGACGCTGCCATCCCGCGGTCACAGTCAGGAGAGGAGATTAAAGGACCCTTATTAATTATCTGGACGTGAATTCCAGGGTCCAAATTTCCGGGTTACTAAATAGCCCGTGGACACCTCAACTAGGCCATTGCTGTGGGCCAACCCTGCGGGTCATCTATCTGCGGCCATCCACCTACCGGCGCCACTCCTCGGTCCCGCGGGATCTTCACCATCCTCGCGTCGTGGCCAGGAGAGTACTCTAAGCGCCTACCTCCTCCATGGGAAGATTAATTTATATATGACGGGCTTATGACCCCACGACCCAATTTATTAATAATTATTTAAACAATAGATTTTCCTTTTTTTTGTAACCTATGAGCTAGTTTTATTTATTAATTTAAATACCTTACACGCCCAGACGGTACAGTATGTTCTGGTGCAACAGAGTGCATATTTTCTTATTAGTGGCGAAAAAATGTGTCTTCTTTTGTCACATTTAATTGAACTATTATTTATCATCTCATTATACTCGTTAGAATTTAAATCATATGTCAAAGGTAAGGAAATGTCATTAAGAATATAATATTGTAAATTGTCAAAAATAATCTTCATTCCATTATTATTTAGTAAGCCATTATGCATTGAAAACATTATATGATCACATGTCAAGTTTCGGTTAGAATCTAATAATATTGCATAATTGTATATTTGAATGTCATGGTAAAGCAGTTGACTGAAATTGGTACATCTATATGTCGGCAAACAAATAATTATGTTGGTATGATTTAATTTCAATAGTGTTTGCCTTATAGAAGCAACCAGTTCTGAGTAGTTATGTGTTGTTTTAAAATCAGCATCGCCTATTTAAATAATACAATAATCTTTCTGCGTATAGTCAAGAAGCTTTACCTCAAGATTATTAAGTAACCTGTTTATACCACAGTTTCTATTTAAATAGTGACATATTTTATAGTTACCAAAACTGTTTTCGGCAATATTTAATATGTTGTTATACTTATTACTACTAATAATACAAAGCTTATTATTACTATGCGGTGCAAATTTTTCCAGCGTCTTTATTTGCTTCGTAGAATTAAATGTACAAACATTTTGAAGTTCAGACATCGTCTGTGTTTGACTTGAACATTTATTTTCAACCGATGAAAAATCTGTTTGAGAATATTGGTCTTTTCTCAAAGCTCTGTAGGTTTTTTTGGGTGTGGATTGTTTTGATGTTGCAGGACTAGTAGTTACCTTTTTGAGCAGGTCATTTTGTCTCAGTAGGTCCGCATTTGATCTCCTCAGGTCATTTACTTCTAAAGAAAGCGTTTCTATTTCTGTATGGGCACTACTTAATTCTTGAGTCAATTTCGTAACTTGGTCTTGGAGTACCTTAACCCTTTCATCGTCATAGGTGGAGACATCTGGCATACTGGTGTTGTTGTTAGTATGTTCTAATGTTTCGGCGAATGAATAACTATCATCATCTATCGGAGAATCGGACTTGGTTCGCATTCGACGTAAAGTAACATTCTCTGAGTAATCCATCTTTTTGTTATTTCTTTTTCTTAATTTAATGTTTATACGAAATATTTAAGTAAGAAAATAACACAAAAAGACTATTTTTCACTGGTGATCGAACTCGCTATCATTTAGTTTTGACCGAATGTAGTTGCAGCTCGACCACGACGGCTTAACATTATGTTGCGAAATTAGTAGTGTTTTGTAATTTTCTATTAGGATTGTATGAGTCACGTACTGGTAGCACTAGTTATCGGTACACTTTGCAAGTCATTCACGGAGTTTGAATTTATCGTAACGGTATAATGTCTTTGCATTTTGATTTTTAGAGATTTGTTTGATGTTTTTTAAGGATTGTTATTTTGGATGATTTAATACACTTATCATACACATTTTTATGATTTAGTTTATTTTAAACACATGTAATTATTTAGTTCGTTCGCACTATTTCACTTTCACCTTTAATCACAGTTAAGTTTCTTATTTTTATATTTAGGGTCTGATAACGTTTGTACACAATTATTGGACGGTTTCACATATAATTAAAGGTTAATAGTCATATAAAAGCACTTTTGTTATTTTTAAAATAGATAACAACAAGGAGCCGATGTTACTCGTGACAGCTAGCGCCATCTGTTTTGTATCATCAAAATAAGTATGTTAAAGTCTTATAGGTTAGGGGATGAGATTATCCCCATTCGCCGGGCAACTATCCAACTCCGTGCTGCTATCGAGAATTTCCCGATGGAAAAGGCCTAGATCTAGCCTAACAAATTCAGCTGAATATAGTCAAATTTTAACGAAGAGTGATTGCGATCAGACCTCCACAGGCCAGTAGGTACGGGCAATACGATATCTACTCTTTTACATAACTACCTCATGATATGGCCAAATTCATAGTTAACGATACTGCGTAAAGATACCGAGTGTCTATGATGTCTAATAAACAACATAACTAACAACAAGGAACTGCTTACAAATAGACATTTACATAACAACGCAGCTATCTAGGCGATGAATGAATAATCTATAATTTGAAGTATCTCTTTGGCAATGCTATCGATCTAACATGCAATTGAATGGTGTGTGTGTGTGTGCGCGTGTGCGTGTGTACGTCATGCTACGCCCCATCGATGATAAAGGACGAAGCTACAATGGCTGGCGAATGAATTGATTAGGAATGGGCTGGGCTGGTATGGGTAATTTGGTCATGTATTTTATTGGTCGTCAGATGTTCATTTTTGCAGCCATGTCAGGACTCACTTGAAGTTTCATGAATATTATCGCTATTATTTTTAAATAAGGTTGTTTGTTTAGAATTTAAATACAAATACACATAGGTTATAAACTTATAATTTATCCTTATCTAGGGTCGTATTTACCTTAGTGCCAAGAAGGGCATAGTCCGGGCCAGAGTGCTGAAAGGAGTGGCTCGCGCCGCTCAGCACACGGCACTCCTTATTTTATACTTATAGTAAATATATTTTTAATTAATCAGACTCTAGGTGGCGAAGGCGCTTTGGTGCCATCTTTTATTTAAAAACAATGTTTAAAAGTCTGCGCCTTCATCGCCACTTGTTATTTGTAAAGAAAATATCTTAATAAATTTGTGCCTTCAGCGCTCTCTGACTATTGAAGGCGAAGGTGCTGCGGTAAAGCCAGAGGGAGGACGGCTGGGTTACTGATGGGGCGGTAAAAAATCACTGAATATAGCAATTGTTCAGGTCAAAAAAACCGGGAAGTGGTCACTAAGATTTAGCAATGGTTAAAATTGAGTGGTAACATCTTATAAAACATTACCAATCCATCTCAAACAGCAATCATTCAGGGTAACTTAAATGCCTCCTATTTAACAAATGCTATTTTAGCTAACGTAATTTTATGTAAAGTTAGCTGCTTCGTTATGTAATTAACACATTACTTCAACAGCTTGAACTTTTAATTAACAAAGCATGATTAATTCGCTCGTTGAATGAACTACAAGTCGTTAAGTTAGCTGAAGACCAACTTTAAATGGTGTTTCCCTCACTAACTTAAAACTTGTCAGCAACTTTTACTTTACACTTTCTTTCAGTTCACAAAGTTTCTATTTATAATGTAGTCAACAATCTTGCATTATTTCTGATAGTAAGTGATTGCTTAAGCAAATTGTAATTTGAAAGGCCTGTAAATAAATATACAGGGTGTAAATGACACCGTGACGACACACAGGGTCGAAATCAGGTTAAAATCATGTACTGAATTAGATAAGTTTAGTTTAATACATAAATTACATTAACACAATAACAAAAAAGTGGTGATGACTGGTGAACAGGTGAACTGAACTCAAAAAGTTTTCTGCCAGAAAACCATTTCAATTAAGTATTTGTACTTGGTTTTAGAACTTCCAAACCTAGTCCTTCTTTGATCAGAACACAGGTTATAACAAAGTCGCTTCCCGCTGTCCCTATTTATGTTTAGATCTTTCAAACTAAGCAACGGTTTATAATGGTGCTTTTTAAATAAATATATTAATTCATAACGAAGGTTTTTATGTATAAAAAATGCATATTATAGTACTACATAGTACACGGAGCGAAGCCAGGGCGGGTCACTAGTTGTCTATAACTCTTTAGCAGAACTATGTGACTTTCATTTGTGTCGTATCGTTTGTAATGAATTGGTTCCTCTCGCTAGTTCCTTATTTCATCAACGATTCATCCCGTTGATAGATGCAGAAATTGCATCTGAATCTTACAGTTTCGAAAAACAAGGCATCTTATTGAGAATGCAATTATTTTAACTAAGGATTTTTTAGATTTTAATCTAATCATCCTGTTTTACCGTCCTTGACATAGAAATTTCCGTAATTTTTCGTCGACAAAACAATAAAACGTCATCGTATCTTTTTTCGATAAGGTACCTATTATGCTAATACGAAGAATATGGAGGGTAGACACGAAATTGCGGCAGCTAACGTCCGGCACACTTTTTTCTACCTGCGGCAATGGCGCCACTGTCAATAGAAACGTTTAAAAAATTCTATACATTTTCGTTAGTTCGCAATTTTCCCGCTTGTGTAAATAAGGTTTGTCGGGTTATACAGGGTGTAGACGACAAATAATATGCCATGAAGCTTCAATATGCGATGAGTCGAAGAATATTTGGTTATCAGATTTATGTCAAGTAAAATTATGTATTATGAACATTATGGAAGGCTGTATTGAGATATTGGTATGACGTTCATATTAACATTGCATTCATTATTCCATTTCGATTGCCTACTATTCGTTTCTAAGCTATTGAAATTATTCAGCCAAGGATAAGTAGAGACATAATTCAGTGAAATGAGTGCTGATATTATCATATCACCATATAGATATTGATTTTCAGGAAACGCTGATACTGAAAATCTTGAACGTTGGTCATATCTAATAGATATTATCTATTAAGTGGTGGTAGAAATGTTGTAAACGAGATAGAGGTTAGAAGCTTCACCGTCTCGCTCTAAAAATATCCCCTTTTAATTTACAATAATTTTCGCTGTATATTATATATTTTTTTTCAAAATTCAGAATAATTTATTTGTAGATTATAGGTATAATACAGATGTTCTCTTAAATAATTAAAACATATTGATCGCTATGTCTTGCTATCATTGGCGTACAAATAAAACTAGTAGTAGTAGAAGGTAGTATAACAATATTAAAACTTAAATGTACAATAGATAGATATTTATCAGTTAAATATTCATTCACTGTATAATACGTTTTTGTGCATTATGATAACTTAGACTATAGACGTCTTTCGGCTGACGATGATGATGTCAAAACTTAATTGATTACTTAGTTAACTTTATTTATTGGTCAAATATATTGATTACATTTTTGTTCGATTCTTGCTCAAGATAAATCTTTGTGTGCATGAACATGGGGGTTTCTCTTGGTCTGGGTGTTTCTATGTATAATAATTACGTCTTTACAAAAGAAAAAGTATTATATGTATTAGTATCAGTTATTCTAGTACCCATAGTACAAGCTCTGTATAGTTTGGCCTTGGTGATAATGTGTTAAAGTTGTGTGATATTTATTTATTATTTATTCGAGTGCACTTTTCAAAGTAAAGAACAATCAATAAAATTATATAAGTGCAATGGCAAGGTCACCGAAAATTGATAAGAAATGTAAATGAAAAATGCCGTGGATGATAACATTTGTTTATTTATTTATAGATTTTTTATGTACAGCTGCACTGTTTTTAACTGCTTCGTTAACGGCACGATTTATTTATACGCTCTACGGAGACGAAATTAGCCGATTGTCTCTTTCCAAAGGTCGATGTGCAATATTTATCGCCGGGTACTGTAATTCGACGTATCCCTTGCATGGTGATGTAATAGGGCATTAATAACGATTCCCTACGTCCGGCGCACCCTGGGCAATTCACGAGTTCTCCAAAGCGAATTGGCTAATCCTTTCACCACGATGGCAAGTCAAAATAAAAGACTCAGTCATCGACACGACGAAGAAGAAGAAGAAGGGCATTAATGCAATAAATTTTGCCCATACTTATTCTACTGAATTTCAGTACCTTTTGGAAATGTATATTTTAGGTTCTTGCTAAAATTGCCTAGAATCGGCCATTAATAATAAATTTGAAAAATTGTGAATTATATTATTATTATAATAAGGCCTACGACACTAAATAAATAAAAAAATTAAAAGATTTTATTTTCCGGTCAAAGAAAACGTGGCGTAGCATAAAATAATCTACTACACTAAACGTGAAAAATATAAGATCAATATCTTAACTTTTGAAACTTTTTACAAATTAGTTAGTTGCTTCTATTTAATGAGAATTACAAAACATTCGAAAATTGAAAAAAAATATATAAATACTAGGGAGATTTGACGAAATATTTTAGCATCCTGTTAAAATACATACATACATAAATATTACATTTCGGCAATATTAACTACCTTCTAGTGTATGTATAACATATACATTTAACCTGTTAAAATTGCAGGTGTTATCTGAAGTGATCAGAAATGGTTACGCGACAAATTAAAATAGATAAAACTGTTGATTGTTTTAACTTGGCAGTTAGTTTAATTTTTATTAATAAAATTATGTATCATACGCATAGTCATGCTATTGTTATCATTCTTGGAAATTGGTAGACGTACCTGATACACACGATATAGTACACTGCAGTACACAGTAGTTAGATTTTTAGATCATTGTAGCATTGTAGTAGTATATATTAGTCACCAAATTTTCAGGCGATTCTGCCGGTATTTGTAAAAGGAGCTGTCTCAGTCACTCGTTTAGGATTCACGCTGAACATCTCGCTCTCGCAGCTAGAAATTTGGCGACAACTATACCAAAAAACCTTAAGTTACTGAAGACATACCTCGCTTCCATCCTGCTGCGCGTTGCAGTTGCTAATGTTGAGGGTGCCGGAGATGAAGTCGTTCTGCACGTCCACTATCAGGAATGCGCTCACAGGGCGCACGATCTGAGAGCCAAGAAAATTCGAGTTAATCCTAACTACTTTTGAGTTGACTACATCAATTTTTTTACACCCAACTCAACGCTGAACCCGGCTTTGTATCCCCTTGTCTCATTTAATGTTTGAACGGGAGAAAGATAACCAAAACGTGTGAGTCAACTAACTTAATACCTATGTTAATACGCCCGAACTTATGCATGATTTTTAGTAAAATTCGTGTTTGTTCGGAATTGTTTTTAACCGACTTCAAAAAAAGGAGGAGGTTCTCAATTCGGTTGTATTTTTTTTTTTTTTTTTTTTTTTTATGTTTGTTCACCGATTACTCGAAGACGCCTGGACCGATTTGAGAAATATTTTTTTTGTTTGAAAGGATATACTTGTCATGTGGTCCCATTTTTTTAAGTCACGTTCTGATGATGGGATCCTAGAGAAATCGAGGGCAACCCTCAAATTTAAAAGGCTTCTATATTGTTTTTTGTATATTATCTAATGCTTCTCGGATATTTGCATCTAGTAGTCAGCATTTTATGTTGCTGAGCTGATGATGGAAGGTACAACTCCTCAACGGTTAGGAGTACAGGGATAATTCTTTAAATATAGGCTCCTTGAGGCCGTTTACTGTATTCTTTCAAGTTATACACAAATGAGGCGAGAAGTTGAATATTACTTAATTAAATAAATAATATGAGGTCATGATTTGTGGGATTCTAGAGAAATCATGGGTAACCCTCAAATTTCAAAGGCTTCTATATTGTTTTTCGTATATTACCTATAACTACTTGGATATTTGCATTTTAAGTTGCTGAGCTGATGCTGGAAGGTACAACTCCTCAACGGTTAGGAGTACAGGGATAATTCTTTTAATATAGGCTTAAATAAGTTTTCCGTCTCAAGTAACCGTCACTTAAAATCGTAAAATAAAAATAATTTTTAACAAAAAAAAAACCGACTTCAAAAAGTAGGTAACTAAAAAGCAAAAAATAAATTTACTTCGCACAAAATAATACGTTTTTTCATTTAGTTTAATATAAATTATTAAATAATTATTTTATAATTCTGAAGTCAGTGCCAAGTAAACAATTACTCTGTATAGATAATATCAATCTTTCTAACAACTATTTTCTGACTGAATATTAGTTATATTTCTGTGGTAAGTAGGTACCAATACTGGGCGACCGCGCACTACGCCTCCCTTTACTGTGTGTACTGTAAATTGATATTGTAGAAAGGTTCTTATAGCTCTTACTTGGCACCGACTTCAGAATTATAAAATAATTATTTAATAATTTATATTTAACTAAATGAAAAAACGTATTATTTTGTGCGAAGTAAATTTATTTTTTGCTTTTTAGTTACCTACTTTTTGAAGTCGGTTTTTTTTTTGTTATTGTATTTAGTAATCTAATAAAAAGTTGTGGAACTATCATAATCCAAGTATCTATGTGGTCTAAAACAATACAGTAGACGAGGCTTATTAAATGCCTCCGCGCAGTGATTGCCTAACAAAATGTTGGTCTTACAAGATTTCAAAGTAGCGCAACATTAGCCTCTTTCAAAGAAACCTTTGAAACGGTTTTAAGGACATCCATTGTATTCTGGCTGGATTTTTCCCTTACGCATGTGCCCCTTTGAAACATCGCGTCACGTGCCTACTTAGCCTAAAAGTTAGTAAATAGAACTGTCACCTGCTTCCTTTTTAGTCTTGTCTCCGCATCCCGTTTTCGACGTGGTCGTACCGCTCATACCCTTAAGATTTTCGCTCACCATTTTTAGCTATGATATAGTGGTGATCAATACAAACTCACCACTTTAATCCAATGGTTCCAGCAGAACGTGAACTCCTCCTTATCAATAAACCCGTCAGCATTCTTGTCGAACACCTGGAAGATGTGGCGAGCTCTCTCCTCAGACAGGGGGTAGATGTGGCCCTTGTCGTTGCGGAATAGAGCCTTGCAGATCAGGCGAAACTCGTCCAGGTTGAGCTTCCCATCCCTGTGAGGAAAGATTTGATTCAACATGGGTTTTTATAGATGCGACCTTTGAGATCAGCAGTAGAATAGCATGGGTTAGAATACGGGTTCCCAAACTGTAGGTTGGGGCGCCTTGGTGCACCCTAAAAGTGCCCAAACATTTTTGTACCTGAGTGTGCCACGACAGCAAGCATTATTGTAGCTAGGGGAGCCATCAAACTATCAGGACTAAAGTGCGCCGTTTTTAAGGTGTAATCATATGGCGGGCACGAAACCACAACAAGGCCTGCACCCTAATAAGTAGTTCAATCTAGATTTTGAGAATTATTGTAAGAAAATAATATCATCAAACGTCAAGCCTTAAAGGTAAATAATGCATGATCGCGTTAATTCCCGTCACATTTTATTTAATCATCAACCTACTCTATTTAACGTGCTATGCTTGGTCAAGGCCCGCATAGAATATAATTTACTCCTCTAAAAACGGAAGATAATAATCTTACAAAAAAATAACAATATTTTACTCTTTCACACCTCTCAAAAAGTACTTAACAGATTCTTGAAAATTAATTCTTCTAGTCTAGATTTAAATGCCTATATTTAAATCGAGACTAACATTTTAATATCTGAATGAATAAAGCTCTTTGCTTTTCCTAATAATAACCCACACATTCCTTATGATAAGATGTATGAATTATATCTGTTATCCTGTACCTATGTTGAAATACTGAGAAATTGTGTGCAGAAGGAAAATGTCTACATTTTACATGATAATATAACTTTCTTGCAAGAGGAAAATGTTTACAACTAAACATTCAACATGGGCATTACCTTTTAATGTGGTTATTATTTACAAAGTGTTATACATTGTAATCAAAGTACCCTAAATATATCTAACTTTAGTAACTATAAAAGTATGAGAATTTGGTTTATTAAAACAACATAATATTATGCCTTATTGTATACTTTTACTAATGAATGGAGGATATTATATGGTATGGCTGGGTAGGGTGTGAGTGCTGAGATAAAGTTTAATGAGCAGTTTTTTTTTTATATAAAACTATGCTCTTACTAGGAATAACTCCTGTGTTGCGGAGGTGTTCACAAACATACATTTAACACATGCAAAGATTTTTTTCCAGTGGGGATCGAACCCACAACACCAGGGCAGATAAAAGCAGCGAGGCAACCGCTTTAACCACTATGCACTCATGTATGAATGGAAGAATAAAACATATTGAACCAATACAGAATGGAGGGGAGAAAATCAGGCCATAACAATTGTAGCTACCACCATAATGTAAATTGGTCTCTGCTAAGTTGTATTTTCCCTAGGTACTGCATTAATTGCCCACCAATCACAATATTGTATAAATATTAGAAAAAGTTACTTACCATTAAAATGGATATACTGTACAATGAAAATAATTATATGACTATTATAGGACAAAATTATGTTGCTCACATAATGGTGAATAATTACAAAGCTACCAACAATAATAAAATAAGACATATTTTTAAGCGACACATTCATACATAACTAAGTAGTGAATAAATTTTGTTTTAATTATGCAAATATCTTTTGTTGAATATTCATTTTTTTTCTATGAACTAAAAATATCATTAAAACAAGAATTCAACTTCTAAATTTCTCATTCCTAAGTTTAAACTTTTAATAATAGTAACTTTCAAAGAGAAAGTTAAGTTTATGATTTGACCCGCTAATAACCTAGGAAACGGCTCCAAAATCGACTAAACAGGCGCGCCTAACATTTTCGACCAATTCCTGAAATGTTTTCAATTATTTTCAGTCAATAATGAAGCAAACATTGAGTAATAACGTACCCGTCCTTATCAAATGTTTCATAGCAAGCGTCCATGTCGCTCCAATCGAACTCGTCGACTGGAGAACCGTTGCTAACGTCCAGCATTGGTGGTTGGATCGAAATGAGCTGCCATCCATCGTGACGCCCGCTTATAAACACATCCAGCATGACTACCGAAGTATACGTAACCTTATTGACCTACAACGTAAACATCGCATAAAAACGCCGAAGGTGACACAAAATAAGTACTTACTCGATTCTATTCTACAGTTATTTATCTTCAGTTGCTTCAAAAATAACTTTAAAGTAGTTTTGGTGTAAATACTTACGTGAAAATATTTTTAAATAACTTAGAAACTCGAAATAATACAAAACTGAGATCGAGAAAACTAAAATGTCAGTGTCACTCTTTTGTCAATGTCGAGATTGCCAAATACGATTATTTCTACGCATGCAGTACATTTTAACGTTTGCGTATGTTAGATCGCCAACAGACATAATATCAACATGAAAAAATACAAAATTAATATAAATCCACTCCTAGTTAATCAACTGTTAAGCATTTGAGTCTTAAGCCGTGTCTCCTATGTGGTGTTTGTTTACCTTTGAACAACCAATTAAAATGCTTGGATGATATTGTTCAAATATCGGTCGTTTTATATTTTTTTTCAATACCAAATAATTCCCTGAATTTTATAACAGTCTTTTGACCTCAGAACAATTCCTTCATCAGAGCTTTTGACCCATATAATAGCCACAGATTAACAAAGATAAAAATAGACCAAAGAATGATCATTCATTCAGTAGCTCCCAGTATAATCTGAATTTCGTTTTCATTCACTCACAGATAAAATTTCAGCATCGCGCGCGAGCGTCATTAAGTTTTTTCGCTAAGCGTTGTAAAACTTAAAACAATCCGGATCATATCGAATTTCGCTGTGTATGTTATTTTTAATGTAATGGCGAATGAAGTACTTTAAGAGTTTTGGACTAGTTGTTTTTGTGGCTTTTAGTGTTAGGTTACTTTTTGTTTAACAATTTCTGAATACCGACAACTGGCAAAACATGGTGATAGAGAAAGTTCATGGTCTTCAGGCCACTACCATGAGCTTGGACGAGCGATTCACACTCCTTCAGAAGGCTGCTCCTGGCCGGGTCGCTATGCGCCAGCAGCAGCAACGCAGAAGGAACTCAATGGGCTCTGTATTGGCACAAAATATGAATTTCGAAAATAAACTCGTTGAACAAGTTGCCCAGCAACTGGCAATGCAAGCTAAGCGGGTAAATATACAAACTGTATAACAATTAGTTATATTTAAAAATTATATAGGTTACCTTTTTAAGAAGTGTCCATGTAAACTTTATTTTACTAGAATGATCTAATTGGTAAACTGATGTGATTTGAAATTTAGTTGACTGTGCTCAATATTTGCTATTTACCTCATGGTGCAAGAAATATTTTACTTGTTGCATTTGTTACTCAATTAGTTTCCATTTCTACACAAACTATTACACATCTAAAAAATATCATAGCAATAGTTAGAATTTAAAAATATTGTATTCTGCATATTCTTATGTCATAACCAAGTAATATTAATTGTTTGAATATACAGAATGTTCAACCTATTGATCTATTATATAGTTTTTATAAATTATATCTAATATTTTATAAAAGTAAGTTTTATTGATCTTAATGCTGTGCAGTAAACAAAGTTTGAAGACTAATACAAAACTGCACTTTCTTATAAACTATGTTGTATTCTTATTATTTTGTAGAATGTACAGACGGCTTCACATCAACCTTTGTATTGCCAGCTTAAGATGGTAATTGTATAGGCTTAGTAAAAAGGTATAGGTTGATCAGTAGCCATTTGTACTTGTAATACTCACTAAATTAAGTACTTTACATACATTTATTTCCAGGCCATGAGAGGGCGACTCGGTGTACCACAAACAGGCCTCCGTCGATTTGGTAGTGAAAACAACCTGCCTCGGCTGCGGAGATCAAACAGTTTCGGCAACCTCAGTCAACATAGTATCAAAAATAGGGTCGCCTGGAGACAGTCTAATGGAAATCTCAGGTTAGCTACATTCATGTAAGGAGAACAGCAGAGATGTGACTTATCTAAGGTACAAGTATCTGAAATACAGATACAAGATACAAGATACGTATTTTTATCTTGTATCTAAAATACTTTTCCAAAAATCATTTTGTATCTTGTATTCAGATACATTTTGTTAGGTATCTTAGTATTTTACAAATACTTTTTCTGACAAAATACTTTTAGGAATAAGTTACCAAAATTTTTTATGGAATATTATAAATGCGTAAAACTTGTTGTATTATTTATCAAAGGTAAAACTGAACTTGTCATTATTAGTTAAACATCATATGGATAGATGGCGACTCATTCTTTCTACTAATGTCATAGGCAATGGATCAATGGACGAACATCAAAAAAATAAGTAAAAGTAGTTCTTCAAACATTTCTTTTACATGAAAATAATATAAGAGTCATGTGAGATATGTCATGCATGTCTTATATCTCTGTTCTCATTATATTATGCCAATAATGACAGAAATAGAAAGGTTTTGTTCCGGTTTCAAGTTAAGACATGTATCCACTGGGGGGGGGGATAAGTCTGTATCTCTTGCTCTCATACGTGCCTTATGCAGGGGGACATGTGCATTCTCGGTCACTCGCAATAATGTTGTCAGCAGACAACCTTAGAGAACTGACCATCTTTCTATTTCTGTCATGTTATAGATTATCTAATGTTAGATCATGTCATGTCTTTTTGTTTTATTGTCTTAGAAAAACTTCAGGGTGGTCAGAAAAAAATAAGTAACCTGATGGCCAAACAAGTAAATTGATGGCTTTTGATTGGTGAAATAAAGTAAATACTTTTGATATTGCGTTTATTATTTTCCTTAAAAATATAAATATTTTGTCTTGCCACATTTCAGCGATTAACATAATATATTCGTAAATAAATAACATTAATGTTTATTATGATAATGTCAAAAATAATCTTAAATTCAATAGAACAAAATGTTGTTTTCTTACAAAAGTATTTTCATCTTGAAAAGTATTTAGAAGATACGTATCTTGTATCTAGTATTTCTAATACCATTCTCGAAAGTATTTTGTATCTGGTATCTGAAATAGTTAATTTCAAAGTATCTTGGATTTAGTATTCTAGATACTTTTTAGAGGGTATTTTGTACATCTCTGGTGAACAGGCTCGAGTTGGCCTGCCTAGCAGTGACTCTCCAAAATATTGCAATCTATACAATAGTACATTGTACAACAAGGGATAAAAGTAGTAAATTTCATTAAGGGTGTAGTTTGAGTTAATACACCCGAAAGAAATTGAACTTTGTCCCTACATAGTGCTTCATAGTACTTCATACTACACCCACAAAGTAACAAAAGACTAAGGCCCTGTGGCAGAGGCTGTTTTTTCAACTTTTCCTACCATTGTGCTCTTTTACTTTGCTATTCCAAACTCGCCTGTAAGCACATTCTATGATAGATATTCTTTGACATACTGCAATAAAGTACTTTCTATGTATGTCTGTCTGTTTTGAATGTCACAATACCAATGTTTGTGTATGCTGGTAAAGTAGTCTGCACCATACCTATGCCTTTTATCTCATTTTTATATTTTTCATCTGTCTGTCTGTTAGTATCGACAAATCTTCTAAAAGGCTGTATGGATTTTAATTAAATATAAAACTTGAAAAGTAGGCTACTGACTACTTTATCCCGTATGGGCTATGCGGACGATGACTACTGTAGATTCTGTAAAGAGGAACCGGAAACATCGCTGCACCTCTTTTGCGACTGCGAGCCACTGATCCATAGACGAAGCATCATCCTGGGACGCCATATCTTGGATCCGGATGATGTCAAGTCACTCCCGATCGGCCGACTGCTCCAGTTTATGGAGGCTATTGGCCTAAAGGAGAGTCTATAATGAGGCTATAATCACAATAGACCCACGGAGGTCGACGTGAACACCCAAAGCCTCTTCCCAATAATAATAATACTGACTACAAGGCAGTATTGGCTATTTTTTATTGATGTACCTACCACGCAGGCAAAAATATTGTAGATATACTATTATACCAGTAGTTTTCAAAACACATCTTTTGCCGAATTATCCATTTCATAACTACAAGCTCAATAAAATTGTACATATTTGGTACAATAACCAACAACAATCATGATTCTTGTCAGTCTAACCTACTACTAACCCTAATCTCAGTTTTAATCTATCTTAAACCCTTACGGTTTAAGATCAGTTAAAACTGTAATCATTTAAAATTCGTTATCTAGCAATTTTGTTTTTATTACAGCCGATCAGCGTCATTCAGCAACTTAACTAGCATGGCGTGGCGCAGTTTCCGCAGGCGCGGACAGCGACAGCTTAGAGGACGGTTTTGGTAAATATAACCATTACCATATTCTAGCTTCCGTTTAGGGCTTGGCGAGCTTAAAAGCTTCTCACTTTTCTACAATAGGCCAATGTCATGTTACAGCCATACAAATTTTAAGAACTCTTTTTCACCACACGGCTAGCTGCGCCTGATCGGTATTTATGAAAATAATGCAGCTGAAAAGAGATACACTATTTTGGTATGGAATGTTGTCCTACCATGCAGTAGATACATGTGATATATTGTTGGATAGCTATTGTTAAGCTAAACAAAGATAACTATGCCACCAACTTTAAATGTTAGTCTGTTTTGAGCTATGCGTTTTCAAAAACTAGCAACTAGTTACTGAAAACGCAACTAGCAACTACCTACGTTAAACAATTCTGCCTTGCTCCTGTTGGTTGACGCGTTGTTTTAAATAGCTTAAAGCCTTTCCTATGAAGTACAATATTAATGAAAAAGCTTGCATAGCTAAATGAAAAACATTGTTAGATTGTTAAACAAAAATTGCTCTGGCACTAAATTCACAGTTTATGCTATTGTGTAGTTGTTTAAGAGTGAATGAACTAGCATTCAAATCTTGATGCAATAAGTACTTTAGGTCATTTGAATAATAACTATCCAACAATGTATCACATGAAGCTATTGGAGAATTAGTGGGTGATTGGGTAATCTGTTTCTATTTTTTGAGAATGCATAGCTCAACATTCAGATCTTGTTGTAACTTTTTTCAGCTTAAAAATACCTATCCTAGGATGTATCACATGTAACTGTTGGAGGGTCGATGACTACCAACTAGCCTAGTTTTATGCATGTAATCTTTTTGTTTATCAAACTTTTCTAAGCTTCCATGATATAGGTTGGTAGCATCTTTTATGAGATCGGACTTTAATCAAATTGGCGTTTATTCCAGGGGTCGTGGTCGCGGCGTGGGGCAAAATCAAAATCGCATGGGTCGTACACAGTTCCGCACACAACTACGAAACAGACAACAGATGGCGAGAAGAGGTAGGGGAGGACAGCGCGGGAGGGGTGCCCAAAGAGGTAAGAATTCTGATAAATTCATCATAATATTCATATAGGGAAGTAAGCAGCGATAGCTGAATAGAATAAGCTTTATTTTTCAGAATATTGTGGTTTACAGGTGTTAAAGGTATTTTAACAGCATATTCTGCCATATTAGGCGTGTAAATACATATTTAGGTTACATAGAAATACACAACATTGTCATTAAATCATATTATATACACACTAACAAATTTATCATAAATCATATTATATACATAATAAAATAAAATTTTACACAACTAAATTACAAATAAAAATACTGATACTGATTGGGGACTGTAGGACTGCAAAGTCAGGTCTGGGGTTCGAACCCACGGCACCTCTGTCAAGAAATCGTAAAGATTCGTCTTTTCGAAGATATTATTGTTTATTGCTTGATAACAGTGAAGGAAAACATCATGCTTGAAAGGTGTGTGAAGTCTACCAATTTAACTTTTCTCATCATCATGAGAAGAGGCCCGAGCCGAGCAGTAGGAGTTGTATTAGACACAGGGCTGCTATTATTATTATAAATTCATTCAGGGAAGTAAGTAACCAATACCAAAGATCATGCAGGTGTAGTCTCAGCACATAAACATAGATTATAGTCATTATTGTCTATAGTTTTTTTATTCACAGCACATATCTATGCAATATATATTGCAGAGGGCAAATATTAACTCCCGTAAAGTGAAATTAAACAGTTAAATTCATAAAAGTTCTACCACCAGTATAGTAGTCTACATCATTCTAAAATACCTTTTCAGGATTCTTCAACAACCAGCAACAGAAGTCTGTCACCAAAGAGGAGCTGGACCTTCAGTTAGACCAGTACATGGCCGGCACCAAAGCCGCCCTGGATCTAGAACTAGACAATTATATGAAAACTGCCATGGAGATGGAGTGAAGCCACTGCACTGTAGGATAGGTGTGTGTGTTCATTTTATATTGAGAAAATACATTATGTAGATAGTTGTCACCAAATTTTTAATTGTCACAATAAGCGTAAATTGTAAATGAGCGAATGAGACAGCGCATGTCCGCAACTAACTTCAGGATTGTCAAGAAATTTGATGATAACTATACTATTAAAAACATGTAAGATAAGAGGTAATGGTTCTTCATCATTGATTTGCTATTTGGTAGCTTTCTAGGGTTCTGTATCCATAGGGTAAAAATGGAACCCTATTACATAGACTGTCACCAGGCTGTATCTCATAAACCGTGATAGCTTATACGTATTTTTACTGACATTGTAGAACTGTTGCCATTATAACAATAAATTCTAAAAACCGAATATAATAAATAATTAAGGGGGTTTCCCATAGAACAGACATGATTATTTTGCCGTTTTTAAAGATAATGACACGGAACTCTTCGTCCGCAAGTCCGGCTAGCTCTTGGGCGTTTTTTTTAAATAGGTGTATTGACAATAATACATGTGATTGTTTAGTAGCAAACCAAGTATATTATTCGTTGCTTTTGCTCATGAGGAAAAAGTGCCGTTGGTCGCGAGTACAACGCCAAATGAACGGTGTCAAAACCATTTCCTCTGTTTTGTATGAATCGTGTAGCGTAGCCATTAAATAAACAATTATTTTTTTTTAACTTTTTTTAGTTTTTAAGGATATTGTGTTACAATTTCAAGCGAGTACATTCTACAGTGGGCCAAGCAATTAGGTATGCAGTGCAAAACTATCTCCATCACAGTGAAGACTACACTCACACTACACTAGTTATGTATGTGTGAGTTACATATTCCAGAAGTGTAATGTACTTACTGTTTAGGTATATAACGCACATTTCCATAACTGATGTAGTCAGTCTACACCATGAGGTAGAATTTTTTGTAACAATTTTAAGTGAGTACATTGTACAATGGGCCAAGCAATTAGGTATGCAGGGCATAAACTTCTTTATTACAGTGAAGACTGACTACACTAGTTATGCATGTGTGAGTTACATATTTAAATAGTGTAATGTAGTCACTGTTTAGGTATATAACTCACATTTCTATAAAGTGTAGTCAGTCTACACCATGAGGTAGAAGTTTTTGCCCTGCATATCTATTTGCTTGGCCTGTACGTCGGTCTCTCTTGCTATCATACGTGCCTTATACACTGCAGACAAGTTAGTGCGTTCTCTGTCGCTCGCAAATGGTTTGGCTTCAGAGCGCTCTATAAAACACATCTTAACAAAAACTCTTAGGTTTTAGATTGTTCCGCGCTACTGTCAAATCATAAGACAACTCGATATCTATGACGTGCACGCCTAACGTCTCCGGTTGGCTTATTTCTCTAAGGCTGGGGCTCATTTACACGCTGCGAGTTTTGTAGGGCAATTCTAATGCTTGCTTTGTTTATCGCGATTTGACAGACAGAGATACAAGAGAAGTGCCTTGTTAAACTGCCATTTGTCTCATATTTATTGCCTTATTTTCTAAGTCTTCTGCACTGTAGCTATTGGGAGTTACGACCAGTAATTATATATTAGTAAATAGTATCAACGACCACTATATTATTTTACTATGTACATGTTAAAATGAACACACACACCAATAATAAAATTAAAAAAATATGACTTAACTGTAAGTTAAAATTAAAAACAATTTTCCCAATCGCCATGTTCTTTATTTTTGACACCACTGACATTGTTTTTTTTGTATAAATAGTTTAAGAAACATTTAATGATTGGAAAAGTGTTGAGTTTCTGACGCCAATGAGAAACCAATTTACTGTTTATCTTATTACCGATCATTTGGCTCAAACTGGACCTTACTTTCTACCTTGTTGTTGGCAGAATCATCGATAACCGATGGAGCCATTTATATAAAAATAGAATAGAATAGAGTTTTTGACTACCTCAAGGATAGGAGCTAAGTATCTATGTATGATTATTAAGTATCTTCAAAAGGCAGCAAAAATGTTGCCTTCTACATTTTCTGCCCACATAGAAAGACTTGTCATTCTTGACATTTTGATTCGACTATGATGTAGATATCAACTGTGAAACGTCTAAAAATTTAAAGTGTTTGATACTTTTATGTTGACAACTATGTCATTGTCGGATCCGTGTAAAGGGTGCTGATTGTATCTTTAAATAATTTTGGCTCTTTCAGTATATTGCCTAAGGAAAATATTGTAATAAAACATCCATTGATTGTAAAGTTATTGAACTAAAAGTAAGGTATACTTACTGCTACTGAACACAGTTTATTTTTGAGCCGAATATTACTTTTTCTTTAGAATCTTTATAGCGAGTGCCGACGTTTTTTTTCTTCAAGTAGTTTTTTTTATTGACAAATATATTAGCCGCTCTCAAAGATGACAAAATATCAAGTAGAAGGTATGGCGGTTTGCTTAAGCATAAGCTATTTGAAAAAGTGACTAAGCTTATAGGTCCCTTCCAAGTGTCAACTAGATAATAATACTTGTAGAAGTTCGGTTTATGGCAAATCATTTGAATAAAATTTTATTGATTTTGAGCCCTTATGGCCAGTACTAATACTGCTAATAGAGGATCTTTTCGTCACCGGGTGCAGGGGTTTCTCTTTAGTACGATTTACCCACTCTTAGGCACGCGCTGCTTCGCTTGCTCTATTAATTCGCCAAATTGTACCTGTCATGTACTAATGGCGACAAGGCGTGCATGATAAACGGAAACTCCGGGTGGATGTTCAAACATACAGCTAAAAGCTACAGATAAAAAGGTTGAAATGACCTTCAGCCTAAGGGTGCTATTACACCGATATCGATCGATACATTTGACGTATAAAGAACCAATAGACGTACCACTGCGCTCGATCGATGTCGATCAATAGCGGTGTAATAAGTCCCTTAGTTTTAGAACATTTTGCTCGAACGTGCTGGAGCGCACACCAATCCTACTGATTAGAAAGCGCGCCAAATGGCAGGTGTGGGAGGAGCCTGGCCCTAAGGCCTCAGACAAAGCCTAACAAGCTAGTTACATCCGGCCCTGCTTGCGACAATAGGCATGGTGACTATCCATAGACAGTAAAATATAGGATACCTTATCAAAATATAGGTAAACATTAACCAAATGCATGATTTTTTAGTTACATACTATAAATCTATTTCATTTTATGATCATTCAAAGTTACAAGGCCGAGTCCATTTTTGAAGTACGAAATTATCAAAAATAATTTTATCATTAAACTACCCACACAATTTATAGCAACTTTTTTATTTAAACCATTTTCATAAACGCAATATTTCGTATAGATATCAAACGAAATTCATAACTTCACATACAAAATAGATAAACGTGACGTCACGCCTAGGCAAAGATCACTTCTGCAAGTTTCATTGTTAGTTGACACTAACGACATACGATATTTAGATATGCTACCTATTCAGAAATATTAGATAGATACTAGAAGTATCTTCGTTTTTAATGCTGGTACTACACGGAATTCGATCGATGAAGATCAACCGTCGAACAGCGCAGATGTTCCATCAATTGACTCTTTAAACGTCAAATACATTGATGTAATAGCACCCTTAGGCTGAAGGTCATTTCAACAGTTTTCGGTGTGAAATATCGTGTTGTTCATAAATGCAAACACGGAAGAGACTGATTTTTCTTACCATTTTCCCCACAGAAAGCATACTATATCTAACCGGCAAATTAACTTTGTATACGAATCTTGTCACGGTGAATCTATAAAAGCATAATATTGTCAATTATAGTAGCTTGTCTAGAGTTTGATTGTAATTCCATGTGGACAAAATCACGGACAACAGCTAGATTTTTCTGTATTCCGTAAAAAAATATTCTAAAAGTAATTAAGAATTGACATCGAATTAACTTATAAACTTGAATTTAATTGACTACCTATGTCTTTTCATGATTAAGCATTTATTCTGATGGTAGGTTATCACTGCAGCCAAGTGGTAGTACCACTTGCCATCAGGTTGACTTCGGGTACTAAATGATCGATGGTGGTGTATAAGGTGTCGTCGATTGGTAGTTTGGTGAATAGAAACTGTCAATCGGCGTAAACTACGGCCGGTTTCAGTGCTCCACCGACCGTCAGCGTCGGTACGGACGTACGTCGGTCGCTCTTGTCATTATGTATTAAAATCAGAGTTTGAAATTATCAAGATAATTATTTTCTTTGATAATTATCCAGTGTCATTTATTACTTGGTCTCATTTTCCTAAATTTGGGCCGTAAACAACTGTTTTCTTGCATACAAATTGTGCCCAAATACATAAATAATCTTTTTTCTTGGGATAGTGTATCTTTTATACACAACACAGTCGATAAACACAATCAAAAACGAATTTTGACACAATGCATTTGGATACGAGCAAAAGCGGCAAATTATGTTAAAAATAGTTAGGAACCATAGAATGATGACAGTGTTTATTATTCAGGTATATTAATCAAGATAATTATCACTTCGAACCCTAAAGAAAATTTATAAATAGTTCAGTGATACGTGAATTTTGCTGAATTTTCATACAAATGACAAGCGCCATCGACGAGCGGTTGACCACTGAAACCGGACTTCTGTTCTTTTTGATCGATCGGTTGGTGTAAGCAGCCCCTGAAAAAGTGTGTAAAAATCGATTGTTACAGAATTAAGAATAAGTTTTGTTTTGTTTGTAAGGCAGTGATCGCCGAGTTATGTATAAGTTCTAAAGTTGATTGTACAGATTGCTTAAGAGTTTAATGTGCAGAATAAAAAGATGAGAAGTGTGTTTGTTTTTTTTATTTATTACCCACAATTTAAACAGCTTTGTAAATCAACGCAACAGCTTTACCTTAGGAATCTTAAGTCAAAGATCATGCGATAGAACGCCCCTTATATTTACATAACATAAAATCTCACCTATATTACCCAGATGGGTGTGGCAGAGGTGTACAACACCCACATTTCACTCGTTATGTTTTGGTCCCATGGGATAGGGGGTGACATGAAAAAATACTGGGGATTGAATCCGAGATTCACGGTGAACAGTTGCACAAGCTAACCACTGCATATCGAGGCATTCCGGTCGATATAAATGATTAATTAAATCACTCATCCGGCCGCACACAACATTAGAATCTGTTAACTTTCTTTTTACTATAATGTAATCCGTTAGCGTGGCGTTCGTTTACAGTAATGAAACAGGTCGAGCCGGCGTCGAACCCACTGCCTGCCTGTACCGTAATGTCCACATCATTATGCTTATTAGATACCTACTTATCATTTTTATTGATGAAGTTATGTGGATCGCGAATTATTTTACTTCCCACGTTCTTCACGCGACGATAAATATTAGAATATTGGTTTGCCAAATTTCATAAAAATCGGTCCATTATGGCGATAAGCCCCCTACTATCTCATGGGACATAACAGGTGAATTGTGAATGTTGTATACTTCTGCCGCACCTGTTGGGTAATATAGGAGTGATGTTATGTATGTGTAATGTATCCATGTCCATCTGTTCGAGCGTGATTTATCGCACACAAACACACTAACTTTTGCGTTATAATATAACTAGGTTACTTTCCTCGCGTGGTCGATTGATAAACAGATTTGATTGGGTACCTACAAACAAACAAACAATCGAAAAAAACTTTCCTTTTTTTTAGTATAGATAAATTATTAGGATAGCTAATAAATTAAAATTGATGTAAATAATGCGACGGTTGTACTGTTACGTAAATGTTCTTAAAATGCAACTAAAACATTTAATTGTATTTTAAGTACATTTATTTACTTTAAGATGTTTCACAATCTTCAAGTAAGACATATTCACCAAATTATCTGTAACTTGAATAATAATAAAAAAGTGACAATAATTTCAAACCTAGAACCGAACACAACTGACTTCAATTATTATTACTTTGTATACATATTTACAGTGCCGGATTAAGCCAGCGCGGGGCCTGTAGCAAAATCTGTCAGGGGGCCCTTCAATAATTTTTTTATATAATGGGGCCTTTGGCCTACTTTAGGTTTTAAAGTTTATGGTATTAAATAAAACATAACTATTAACAATTAATTATAAAACAACATTTTTTTATTTAATGTTGGCAAATTTAGATATAACGTTTTCCATATCTAGTTCTATAAGCAAATCATGCTCTACAAGCTGGCTCATTTATATCGGTCAGTATGGGCAAGTCTGTATTTACAAAAGATACACAAATTTGTTCTTACAAGCAAGATAAATATTAATAATGCAATATTATTTAAATTTAATTATTTTTTACGGTCAGACAGGCGTTCGAGCGCGGGGCCCTTCAATTCGCGGGGCCCGTAGCATTTGCTACTCTTGCTATATGGCTAATCCGGCACTGCATATTTATTACTTTGTATATACTAAAATAATTTTCCAAATAATAAACCGACTTCAATTACAAACAATGCACAAAAAGGTAAGAAATCACAGATATAGATCTACATAGATAACGCAGATGCATGTACTTCGCGTGTCTCAACCCCGACCAAGCGTCGAGGTTGGTCGCCTCTAACTTCAGTCCACGCGCGTCTTTTGTCAGAGAAAATCATAGCGGACGGCTCCAGTTGAACTTACTGGGCGGATTGGCATCGGCGGCATCGGTGTCTTTGAATCGGTTTGGATTTCTCGTCACTAAATTTCGGCTGTGACGTCACAAAAGGTATTAAAAAGTCGGCACGCTTGGTTTCAATACAAATCGTGATACTTGCGTTATCTATGTAGATCTATATCTGTGTAAGAAATACTTAAGTAATATTTAACGTTTCGCCTCATCATAACTTAAAAGGAATACAGTAACAGCCTTAAGGTGCCTATATTTAAAGTATTATCGCCGTACTCCTAACCGTCGAGCAGTTGTACCTTCCAGCATCAGCACAACAACATGAAATGCTGACTGCTAGACGTAAATATCCGAGTAGCATTAGGTAAAATACAAAAAATAGAAGAATATAAAAGCCTTTCAAATTTGAGGGCTCCTCTTGATTTTTTTTGGATCCCATCATCAGATCGTGACCTTTAAAAAATGGGTCCACATAATTAGTATACTCCTTAAGACAAAAAAAATATTAATCGGTCCAGGCGTCTTCAAAAATTGTTGAACTAACACAAAAATAATTGATGACCTCCTCCTTTTTTTTAAAGTCGGTTAAAAACACAAGTTTAACCAATCATAAAGCAGTCGATAAAATATAGCAATATAACATTAAGAACATCCAAAAATAAAACACATTAAACAAATCTTGGCCATAATTCTTTTGCTTTCATCGAACGGAACTAAAGGGCTATAACTCATCTCTTACATGAGATGAGCGGTGCGGTACAGTGCGGAGCGCAGAGGCGCGGCGTCATCTCGGTCGTGTCCTTGCTACCACCCACAGGGTAACGGGATCTGACAGCCGATATGTCCAAAGAGTATTTTACAGAAGAGATAAGTTGAGTTAATGGTGTTAGGTATAAAGCTTGGTAAATACTTAGTTTCAATTTCACCACCCGAGTTCAACGCTGAGCTTTTTTGTAACACATTAACCATACAACAATTTAAATAATTTAATGAAAGAGAGAAATCGAATGATTTGGTAAAATTCAGGAGATTGTAATTTTAGTGGACAGCCAATAACCATTTACAATCGTCATAAAAATCAGATACGTCAAACGATACCTGAAGACTACCCAATGATGCATCTCTTACCAGGTATTTCAGACCCTAATTTCATTACCCAACCGGAATCGTGGTAATGCTAGCAATACTATTTGACGACAATTTAAGGGCTTAATTCACCAAACTTCCTCAATTACAGCCTTCTGTTTATTAGCTTGGCGTTATCCGCCAGTTAAACACGTTATTGATAGTATCAGCACTAAAGGTAAGACAGCAGTGGTACTATCTCTCTCGAGTATGTTCACAGAAACACCAATTTTCTTTAGATATTTCGTATACTTTCAACCGAGTATCTATATATAAATACTTTTCCGTTCATTATCGATCCATCTGGTTAGGTAGGCATAGACTAACGAAGGGTATCACATCTGTGACATCTGTATTGTTTGTATACTCTATGTCATCACAAAACCAACATGATTGCATTGGGAGGTCCCACGCTCGTATTAATATAATTCCAGTCCTTTGAGACACGCACTCTTGTGACTCTTGCCCACTAGCACCACTGCAAGACAACGTTTAACTTAGGCCGAAGCGGTCGCGTAATTACTTGTTCTAAGGTTTTTATAAGACGTATGAATCGAGCAGGCATGTAGTCCACTATCTGGTAAGTAGGTAGTATTTAAGCACTGCCCATGAGCTTGAGCGCCAGCAAAATTATTTTCAGGTGCACCCACCATCTTCTACCAATAATTTTTAGGCGCGCAAATCTTCAACCGATACAAAGCAACGCATCTGTCGTCAGGTAAGGTGTGTCATTACAAGTAAGATGCTCTTATTTAATCTCATAGCGATATAATTTGAAATATTTGAATCTTCTCTCTCTCTCTGAAGTTAAAAAAAAGTGTTGTAGTGATGCAAATCTTTGGATACTAAATCGATGTAGTTTTGAATAAATAATCTCGATGGTCAAATCAGAAAAAAGTGTTTGAATTAGAAAAAAATAATTTTGAACAAAAAAAAACCGACTTCAAAAAGTAGGTATATAAACTAAAAAGCAAAAAATAATACGTTTTTTCATTTAGTTAAATAGAAATTATTAAATTATTATTTTATAATTCTCACTCTCAAAAAGCGAACATAACAATAGTCATTTTTAATCTGTTAAAAACAGGGAAAGAAAATTGTACTGAATTTCATTAATCCTCTGTGATTTAAATTTGGAATACTTAGCGAAATTTATACTGAACTACATCTGTGTCTTACACCATTGAGTTTGTATATATAGCATTATACATCTTTTTTTCTACATTTTGATAAGGTATTCATTTTATTACTTACGGGGAGTCATCATCCCTATTGTTTAGTTAATTAAGATGTTTATCGTTAAGAATGATACCTAATATCGAATAATCTAATTTATCAATCCTCTTGATAATTTTTTGGTACGAAAAGTTCGCAAATGGTACGAAAAGTATAATATTTTCCTCGGTGATAAAGCTGTCTTAGTTTTGGGTGAACTTAAATCCCTCGCTACATTCAGGACTCGTCTAAACTCTGTAGGTTAATAATGTAAGTGTTTTTAAATAAATATTAAAATTGTATAGTTATCAGTGGATATGAAACCTTAAACAAAAAATGCAAAAAATAAACCAGTGATTCTCAAAGAGTTTGAGTTTGAACGTAAACTACTCAAATTACAATACTTTTCAGATAGTTTAAAACTTGCAATATTGTGTACCGCAGTGGTGGTGAGAATAATAATTTGAAATAACTGGAACACGGGGCATAATAATAATCTAATAATAAATAAATCAGTCAATCAGTCCCTGCATACGATGCCGATGGTAAGTGCTATTTTTAATATATTTTTGAATGTTCTTATATTTTTAAATTTTTATATTTTTAAATGTACTTTACTTTTATAATTTGTATTAATTATATAAAAAAAATAGAAAATAAATGAATGAGAAAAATTAATAATTTATCTCAGGCCCATAGACCTTAACCTTAAAATACATGCATTTTATAATGTTATGTGTTAGTAAATATAACTTACCCTAAGTTAGTAGCACTTTACTTGCACTATGTCTTTGAGCGTTCCTGTCCGCGGACGCAACGGAAAACATCCTGCGGCTTAAACCTTTCATTGAGCACCTCCTCCAGTAAACAGGATGGTACTCGCACCACAGATGCCTTGAATTGAAGTTGATTTATAATTATATAGGGTATGCCACAGACGCAGTCAGTCATTTAAAAGGGGGTCGCTATTTTAAAGTTTGAACACCTCTTATTTTCACCGTTACGCAGTTCAGAAAAAAAGTCGATAATCTGTAGTCGATACGAAGATGATGTTGTGTTTAAATATTGCTGCCTTTGTTTTGCCGTCACCACGGGTTAGCGATTTGGCACGATCGTAACCTTCGTAACCTCTTGTCATCCAGTGATTTATTGATATGCGAGATCGATTTTGGTAAAGTGCTTGATTTGGTACAGAACTTTTTGTAGTAAGCGTATAAAATAAGCATAAAACCGGCTAAGTTCGTGTCGGGCCACGCGCAGTAGGGTGCCGTAGTCAGCCGTTACAACGTGATTATGGATTTGAACCAGGTTTAATATCTATAATGAGCTTAACAACTTCAAACAAGTCATTATTTTCAAAGGTTTTTTTAATTTTGTACGATATATTTTAAGTGACTGCATTTTTCACTTTGGAGCCCTATTACTCTTTAACTAATTAAATTAGCGTAGCCGCTATATTTTTCTTTGCAAGTTCATTACATATATTAACATCATGATATTTTTCAGATTTTTTGAGTAAACGGTTTAGCTTTTAGAGAGGGCGACGGCCTACTCGAACAAAAATTTGCACTTTAAAATTAATTATCTCGCAATCGGATCTCTCAATCAAAAAACTGTCTTAGCAACCCCTAAATGTTTTTAAAAGACCTATCTAATGATACCCGCTACTATGCAGTGCGCGACAGAAAAAAAAACCTCCCTACCTTACTAGAGTACGGGAGGTACCAAAAAAATAATAATAATATTTTTTCTACCACTGTCTTGACATAGTTAACATACATGTCCCTCCAAAATTTCTTCTTTTTAGCACTAACATTTTCGACGCTATACCTTGGACAGACGGACAGATGGACATGGCGAAACTAAAAGGGTTCCTTGCAGGTACCACGGAACCTTTCAAACTTTGACTATCATTTTGATTCGATAGTTATCTAAATTGTTACAACTGGTGTCTTTAACCCGCCGCCAAATAGTAGTGAATTCACTGCTGTGTTCCGGTTTGGTGGTGAGATCAGGTCCTGAAATAACTGGTACATGAGACAAAGCATCGTATTCCTCAGGAGAAGCGATGCATCGGCATCCTGCTTTTGTAGATTGTTTATGTTAATGCCCATAAATGCGCATGTCGTATAAAAATAAGAAAAAAACTAAATGTCTCTATTTTATCAACAATAGCATTCATAACCTAGCGCCTAGTTAGGTTTTAAAAAGTAATTAATGGCTAAGAAGTCTTTGTGAATGAATATTCTATAAGTTGTATTGTATTGTAAGTGTATGTCTAGAAAAGATATCAACGCGTTCGGTTGTTTTCATAATCTGTTTATGTGTTTTGTTTTATGTCCGATTAAAACCTATGAAATACGCCCTGGAAACGTCATAACTCTGTATTTGTAAAGTAAATATATAAACAATATAAAAGTTAATATATAGTTCTACTATTCTGATTATTTCAGCTCATTTTTAAACAGAAACGCCTTTAATGACATAGATTTTCGCAGCTTGAGGTCCAGGGAGGGTATATCGGGCCTTGTCCGCCAGGAACAGGGCGCGGCTGTGGAGACCGCAGCGCATCCTGGCGGTCAGGGCCATTCGCGGATACCGCACGGTGTCGACCGACGCGGCGTGTGCGTTGGCCGGAACACCCCCGTGGGATTTGGATGCGGAAGTGCTCGCCGAAGTGTACAAGCGCGGCGCGGCTGCTCGGGCCGAGGGTTCTGTCCCCATGCCCGAGCAGCTGCGAGCTTGGCGCGAGGAGGCCCACCGGACGCTGATGGTCCGGTGGGGGAATCGGCTGGGGGCTCCACGGGCTGGTTTTCGGACCGTGGAGGCGCTCCGGCCGATTCTCGAGGAGTGGGCAGGGCGGCAGCATGGGACTCTCTCCTTCAGGCTAGTGCAGGTATTGACTGGGCATGGTTGCTTCGGGAAGTACCTGCACAGGCTGAAGAGGGAGGCGAGCCCCATGTGCCACCACTGCGACTGCGGTGAGGACTCGGCGCAGCACACTCTCGAGCAGTGTCCTGCTTGGGAGGTGCAGCGCCGGGAACTCACCGCGGTCATAGGGAACGACCTCTCGCTGCCGGCCGTGGTTGCGGCCATGGGCAGCGCGAGGTCGTGGGATGCGGTCGCATCCTTCTGTGAGGACGTCATCTCGCAGAAGGAGGCGGCGGAGCGGATCAGGGAGGACTCACCCCTGGCTGATCCGCTCCGCCGCCGGCGAGCTGGGCGGCGAAGGCGCGCGTACGCCGCGAGCCTAATGCCGCCCTAAGCGAGGCCGCGGGCGGTGGAGGGGGTTTTCCGCCGTCCGCTGATGCCTTCCGCGACGGAGTGACGCCCTGGGTGTGCCCGGGGCGTCGCTACGAGAGGAGGACCTAGAGTCGGGTGCCCGGTCGGAGGTCGGACTGGGCACGGTCGCCGCGGCGAGCCCTGTGGATGTAAGATCGATCCGGGGCTCGCCGACCCACCATCTTTCGGCGACGAGGGCACACACCGCGGGGTTTTAGTGGGTATTCTGTGCCGTTTAACATCGTAGGCACGGGAGTCCCACATAGCCACTCTGCCCGTCCCCCCACGGGTAAGGTGGTATGCGTAAATGCATTTCCCCGCGAAAAAAAAAAAAAAAAAAAAAAAAAAAAAAAAAAAAAAGGGAGGGTATATCGAACATATTTTGATATCTTTTGTCGATTGCAGTGCGTATTTTACGTAAATGCTTAGACATAAGAATTCCGGGGGGCAGCTGACCTTCCCTGCGGATGCCCATGTTTAAGGAAATAACAAATGCCCCTTTATTCCTTTTACACGACCTAGGTACTTGAAACCTCAATGCTAGCTGTTATTAACTACGTACTAAAATCCCAAATACCTAACTTCACCCCATTGGGCCCCTCGTCGCGTCGTCTATGAGCACTATCACTAACTCCTAATAGGTGCAAATGAACCGTCGCCGGCTGACAAATATCGAGACTCATTCTTCACCACTAAAAAGTAAAAGTTGCTATGACTTCTACGATTATTTGGTTTGGGTACGCTATGAGACACTACTGAAATTATTTAACTGGCGAATCATGACTCCGCAGTTGGCTAGCTGCCTGCTTTTACTATTCAAGATTATAGGATGAAATTGTCGTTGAAGAGAAAGATTCCTGTAAAATTAAAGCCATGTGCACGAATTGAAGTTTTGATACCGATTTCAATAAGTATTTTTTTTTTTTTTTTGAACAAATATTGCGTCAATTTGTACTCTACTTGTAATATATACGTATTTTCAATCATCAAAGATCTTATAACTTTTGAGACTAAACGTGATTATTTTCTTACTAACTAATAATCGCTACAACAAATATACGTGGTAAATAGCCAGTTATATCTAATAATTAGTAAGTCAAAGATCTTATTGCAAACCTTTTTATTTTTATTAGATCCCTAAAATAAACCTTATTGTTATTGTAATTTGGCACATCACGGCATTTTCTTAATTTTCCTGTCTAATATGATATCCTAACTATATCTTCTAATTAAAAAAATTGTAATTAACAAACATATTTTTATGTTAGTGACAAATGTCTTAGCATTTCTTCAAGTTTCCAAGGTAAGTACGTGAGTTACGACTCATACTTACTTCGTTTAATTTTCATTAACTTTCTGTGATGATATATCTTGCAGGTATATTGTTTTATTTAATCACAAGAACCAAGATTTCTGCTTCGGATTTCTACGAACAGAACCTTAGTAAAGTTAAAAAAGAAAATATAATGCATCCGGCGCGAGTGGTCCGCGAAAGTTGTCTAGTATAGGACAGGTCTTGGAGCCCTAGGGCCGCGGGTTATCGACCCAACTCTATTTATACGTTATACGCAATACCTGTCGTTTTATCTATTGCGTGTGCTTAAATAAGTAACTTTCAATATTTACAGCTAACTTGTAAGTATAAGTAGTTATTAACAGACTAGAATGGGTATCTCTATATACAACTTTATTATATAAAAAACAACTACCATAACCACAAAAATACACAAAAAAAGTACATTACTGGAATAAAATCTGCAAGGGCTTTTTTTCTATTTTATTTACAATTGATAGTAACGGGTATCAATAGAATTTGCAGCAATAATTTAATAATGTTGTAGAGCCTCTCTACAGCGAAGGACTGTAATATTATTAACTATGTCTATCGTTTCAGACATCATCAAACTTGGGACAAACAATACAAACAGTATTTGGCAGAAATTGATTGATGACCATTTCTTTAATTTATAGATATACTAAAGTACTGAAAATGTGTAGGTTGAAACTTCAATTAAACATATCTAAAGCTCAATCAATATGATATTTTCATAGTTTAGACGTGGTCGGATATTATTCTACGTTTCTAACTCAGGTATCCTAGGAGAAATCTGCATATAACCAAATGTCTTCAGATCTTATGCACAAAAGTCTTTTGTGAAATAGTTCTGATTATCTATCAGATAGAGTTTTTCTACATGACGTATGTTTTTTTATGGACTCGTAGTCTACCTTATAGTCAGTGGCAAATACAGCCAATAGCCACCAAAAGATGATACGTCGCTTCATCTGAGGACTAGTACGGTATTATTCGTTACGTGCCAGTAATTTCAGGGCTTGATTTCCACCAAACAACACAGTACTGCAACTTATATTTGGCGGCAGATTAAAGGTGAGACGGTGATGCTTACACTCTCGAGCTCGTTCACAAGAGTTCTAACACCATCAAAAGTCGAGATTCATACCATTTTCACTAACTCATTTGTTTCTATCGTAGTACGCCGTATGTTCATTCATGGTGTACGAGATGTGTCCTCATGGGGTAAGCAGCCATTCATGCCCTATCACGTGGCAGGCTGCGGCTGCCCATAACATCGGTGCCGTTAAATGATGGCCAAGGCCAAAGATTATCGGATTGCAGATGAGTTTGAAAGTTTTATGTACTTATTTTTACATTTCATGCAAATTTACATTGCACAGGCGGACTTCATGCCCTTGGCATTTTTTTCCAGTCAACCTTTGGGTAATGCAGAGAAAAGCTATGGTAGGTGCAAAATTAACAATATGATTTAATAAAGATTAAATGGCATACCTTAAATACATACAAACGTAGAAATTTTCATTTTCATTTATAAAGTTTTCATATTAACTTTTCAATAAACACGATTATATTTCAAATCAGATCGTTAAAATGCAAGTAAAGTAATAGAGTTGGGGTTATAAAATAATGTAAGACATTTACAGGTTCAAATCATCAGGGTATATGAAAGAAGATAAATTGATAGAAAATTAGCAACTAGGCTACCGACAAGGCTTTCGGACAACCAAACAAAGCATTTCATGCAAATTACCAAGATGTGAAATAGCTGACCCGAATTTTTGTTTCTACTTGAGAAATAAATATTTATTTATTTATTTATTTTATTGTATAGTAAATTACAGCGGCTTAGAGCCAATTAAAATAATTAACTTAATTAGATACAATATTGCATAAAAGTAACAAATTAAACAAAAAACAAAATTAAAAGAAACATTAATATATATATATATATATATATATATATATAGGTAGATAATTAGATCTCTTTAAAGCAAAAGTTAATAAGGTTAGCGTGTTTCACTTAATAATCAATTTAGACCTAACCTACCTACCTATCAAGGTAAACCTATCCAGGCAGTGTTGGCATTCCTGTGGGACTTTTTAAAATGTCACAGTAGCTAAAAATATGTACAACTGATTTTTTTTAACAGGACCAAATCGCAATCGCAGGAACCCGACAGCAAGCAGAGAACTTTCTCATCTACGTGCTCATCATTGGCTTCGTGTCGCGGCCGGACCGGGCACCTTTCTTCTCGGCAGTGCGCGCGCGCGCGATACGGCTAGCGGTCGCCATGCTCCTCGCTGCCCAGTGATAGTAACAGTGCATCATGATAGTGGCTCGACTCAGTGTGGCCTGTGGCCTTCTCATGGCCTTCCTACCCCCGAACCACGCCCAGGACATGTCCTTCGCGACCTCCCTGCTCTCCGGTGAGTCGAGTATTCGGATATGTATTTGGGTCAGTACGCGAACATACGCACCTGATCGGAGAATCATATATCTGCTATAGGTTACAGTTCCGTTCTAGAAACAATTTTCTCCTCCTTCCTATTTGTATGTGTAAAACGGTAACGTACTTATTTGAATAGAAATGTTCAATGTTACTCAGAATAACGGTATGTTACTTTCCAAAAATTATCGGTCGCTGTTAATGAAAATTACTACATTAACTGGTTTTTTAGTCTGGCAATTATCTATGCGTATGCGTTTGGCATATGCGCATATGCAGACGGACCGAAATTGGTGGAGTTTCGTTTATGCAAATCGCATTGGTGATTTTTCATGCATATTGGCATATCCGGCTTCACGCAAAAATTGCGCTCACGTATCTACTTCAGTTATTTTCTCTTTACATACGTAACTTTCTTTATGTGGTAGAGCTCTTATGAATTAGCTCGAAAGAGTCTTTATCAATAAATCGATAGCCAAACAGCTGGCATTACTGAATAATTGGTTAATTTTCGACTTTGTAAGTAATATCTTAGTTTGTCGGTGTAATAATTTTGTTGAGGTACAATATTTTCATTACTTACGTATAAAAAGATACACATCTCTGGTCTGCTACATTCGTGTTATAAAAACAGTTATAAAGAGTAAATTAGAACTGATATGTATGCGTAAGATATGAGACTGTATTTACGCACGCTAGTAAAAGTATATTTATGCAAATAGCTTTCTAATAGATCTGTTATTTCATATGTTGCTATGCTGAGACATGTTAGTTATAGAGTATAACATTACAACCTATATTTTGAAACGTTATTCATTCGTTAAAATAGTTATACATGAACACTTCGTAGCTATATCTTGTCGAGAAAGTAGTTAGATTTTTTGGAAACCTTTCTGTTGTCAAAACAATCCTTACTAATATTATAAATTGTTGCACTGGTGGTAGAGTTCTTGTGAATGAGCTCGAGGGCGGCAGCACCACCGTCTCACCTTTAACCTGCCGCCAAATAGTAGTGCTTCCATTACTGTGTTCCGGTTTGGTGGTGAGATCAGGCCCTGAAATTACTGGCACATGAGGCATAACACCGTAGTCTTCAGCTGCAGCGACGCATCTACAATCTGATTTTGTGGATTGTTGATGTCCATGGGCTGTACTCCACTTACCATCAGGTGGACTACACGTTCGTTCGCTGTGGGCGTAGTATGAAAAAAAAAAATGTGCAAGAGTTTGTGAGTATGGATGTATGGTTGTTTTGTTTTTTGATAAAATTTGATGAAATTTTGCACACATATAGCTCATAGCCTGGATTGATATAGCACGCGGGTGGAGCCGCGGGCGTAAGCTATGTTATAATATTTTGGAAATAATTAAGAAAATGACTTGTGCGATCGTGTTAGCAGAAATACTATTGCAGAAAAAATGAAAGGGCTCGTCCTGCGACCACAAATAAAAATGACCTAATATTTTAAAGACTGGGGCAATCAAGCTATTTAGTTGTTGTCAAAGATGTTAGATTGTTTTAGATCGCAGAAGACAGGACTTGAGATTTAAGAGCTCTAATTAAAAAGTTATTTTAACCGGCTTAAAAAAAAAGGAGGTTCTGTATTTAGGCACCATATTGTAATAGAGTCAACTGATGGTAATCGCTCCACGTAAAATACTGATATTCAGCTAAATCAGTTAAACTAGAAGCCGATCCCAATATAATTGGTAAAAAGGCTTGGAAGATAATGATGATAATTGCAAGGTAGAGTCGATTATATATTCCAACTTAACACTGATCAGGCAAACGAATCGAAATATCTTGTTTTACTATGGACAACAGCAAGATAGTCTTCCCTTACTATCTCGTAGTCTATCATAAAGATCTATCAGCGATCTCTCCAAAATTTTGAGAACAAAATCTTAACACATTTAATTCATTCTTTTTTCGCCAAATCGATTGAAAGAAACTATATAGGTAGTTATAATTATTTCGAATTGCTTAAATATACTGCCACGATGGTCTAGTGGTAAGCGTATGCGCCTGTTGCCACGAGGTCTCGGAAGAAAATTCTCAATAGCAGCACGGTGTTCGAATTGTGCCCGGTGGATGGTGATAGGCTCACCCCCTACCCCATGGGACCTAAACATGTTATATTTACGTGAAATGTAATAAAGGCGTGATGTTATGTTATGTTATGTTGCTTTAATTTCTCTGTGGCGGTATCCGAACAAAATAAATGACGGACACACTGACAACGTAGTGACACACACGTCACGTATGTCAAAGAGTGCTGGATCGCGATAACGAAATGTTTACAGATAGTGTACATATATACCATTTACAATACGCTACCGTTGGATAGCTGTCCGTCAGACACCATACCACCGAGCCTAGTCGGAGGATTCTTCCTTTGTGGTGGAGGAACATCACACCCTGTTCCTCTACACCTCGATTATAATAAAATACAATAAATAGCATAAAGTCGTCAATTGAATATGGTTTTTGCTAAACTTTCAGCGTAAGGTGATGTCACATAATACTCAACTTTTACAAACAACTTGTGAGGTCATCGCTTTATTCAAACACAGAAAAAACAAACAATAATAATTTCTCTCGATGGTTCACAAAAAGCTCTAAAAAAGGGTTCACATCACGTTTATATTTAAAACATCATACATCTCGTATTTTATAAAGATGACTTCACACTCGAGGGCGTTTCGTGTGAACCAGGTGATAATGCGGCAAGAATCAGGCCAGTGGGGGTCAGCACAATGACCTTAGACTTAGATTGAAGAGCATATTTGATTTAATTCTGATAAGACGTAGGTAGCTTATTTTAACGGCTATTATTTACGTATATTAAATACTATCTGTTGAAAACATCGTTCGTAAGAGGCAGAAATTATCCTGGACCGCTGCCCGAGTGTACCAAATCTTACATTTTAAGCTCAGCTTCGAGCTAGCGGACACAGCATAGAAATCTTAATAACTAGTCAATAGAAATGCTATCGACTATCTTTTAACACTGGGACGCATGTCGCCGTTTTTCAAATACCACTTTTTGTATTCCTGCAAACAAAATTATTCTTTTTGGCGATGACATAAAGACGACAATTCCTCAACTCGCACTTATGTTCGATTAGACTCATGCGCTTGTACTCCTGCAAACAAAATTATTCTTTTTGCGATGACATTAAGACGACAATTCCTCAACTCGCACTTGTGTTTGACTTGACAGATGCGCGGCGACAAGGTCACGCGTCTTTGACATTTCTATTGCCTTATTATTAAGATTTCTATGGGACACAGCATTAAAAGCATTCAATCTTATAAAGGGTCGTATAAAATACAAACTTAACATCACGCCTATATTACCCAGAAGGGTGTGGCAGAGGTGTACAACACCCACATTTCATCTGTTATGTTTAGGTACAATGGGATAGGAGAAGAGCCTATAATTTTCAAGAATATTTAAAAAAAAATTGTAGTGTTGATTCAGTTTTAATTAAAAAGAAAGTAACATTCAAATAATTTTACCCTTCATGAAAACTCCCGATTATTTGACTAATGACTTGTATAACAGCAGTGAAAACACTAAAGACTTCCAAATCACGCATACTTTACATGCAACTAAAATATCTTACAGTTCGTGCATACAGCCTTACGGAAGCTGAAAGTATATCGAATTGCGGGCGACTGTTGTGCAACTGTTTTGTTTATTTTGTAGTTTTTGTACCAACTGTTGATGTTTCCTACTTTTATTTGCAGTTAGCTAACTTTGACTGCCTTGGTGATCTAGTGGTCAGCGTATACTCTCTCTCACAAGTCTCGGGTACGATTCCCGGATCGGTGAATGTTATTTGGGATTTGTCCGTCAGTAGTCGAAATTCTGAACACGGAGTTGGAATTGTGCCCGGTGAGAATGGCAATGGATCACCTTCTATAAAATCGGACTAAATAAAGCATAGCAGCTGAAATGTATGAATTTTTTTTCGTGTTTTGAAATGAAATGTATGTATTTTATTTGGTAAACGGAGATGATTAATATGACCGAGTTGAATAGTAAATGTTAACTGTTTATATCTGGGATAATAAACTTTGTATTGTGTATTTTATGTCACTGATACGCTAATAGAGAACTGAACGCTTAAACATACATTCAACTAGTACATTAGTAATGGCCACAAAAATTTACAACAAGATACCGGCAAATCTCAAAAATTAAGATAAGCCTCACATATTAATAAAAAAACTAAAGGAAATACTAGAGAGTAAAGGATATTATAATGTTAATGAATATCTGAATGATAAGACTCTAATATAATAGTACTAATTAAATTAAATAAAACATATATACAAAATATTAAGTTTGCTTATAAAAGATATGCCGTCCTCTCTCCTAAGTTGCTTTGCCCGACAGGGTCCACAAAGATCTGTATCATTATTTGTAAGACCTTTAAACACGGTGGAATGCAATAAATATATTGAGTATTGAGTATTGAATCAGAGGTGGGCTGCTATGTTGTTTTGTGTATGAGAATAAGCAGATAAAGCAGTTGTTAACTGTTCAATCTAATACTAATAATTTCAACTTACTTTAATTACAAAAAATGCACTAAAAATTAAGAAATACATAAGTAATATTTACGTCTCGCCTCATCTGTGTTATCACTTGAAAGAATACGATAAACGGCTTTAAGGTGCCTATAATTTACGAATTAACCCAGTACTCCTAACCGTTGAAAAGTTGTTCCTTCCAACATCAGCTCAACAACATTAAATGCTGACTGCTAGATGAAAATATCCGAGTAGCTTTAGATAATATAGGAAAAGCCATATAGAAGCTTTTAAAATTTGAGGGATGCCGCAATTTCTCTAGGAACCCACCATCAAATCATGACCTGATGGAAATGGGACCACATGACAAGTATGAGTATACTACATATAGACAAAAAAATATTTTCTCAAATCGGTCCAGGCGTCTTCGAGTAATCGGTAAATAAAAAAAGAACAATCGAATTGAGAACCCTTTTTTTTAAAGTCGGTTAATAACAACATAGCAGCCCACCTCTAAACTGAATAGCAGGCTTTCGTATAAACACTTACGTAAATGTATTTATTAAAAAGTATAATAAATAAAACTTAACAATATTAGACTCCATTTTATTTTTAATAAACCGCGGATGCAGTAGGTACATAGTTATTTATTATATAGTTATATATAATATATAATCTATTATAATTATATGATATTGAAAATATATTTATCTATCGTTTAAATTATATTTATTTATATTATTTGTATTTACCCTACTGATTCGCAAAGCAAAAACTAAATTAATTAAATATTTGTGCGTTTCAAAATTATATTTATTATGTTTGGTGAAGATAATCTTATTGTCAGGCTATGACGTACGTCTTACAGTGATAGTACAGCATTTGTGTGATGGCGTGTGGCATAAGGCGTATGGTATGTGGTATATGGGGCGCTAACGGTGTCTGCGCCGTTAACAGACGCGACCGCTCCGACGCTTATCAACATTATCAGTAGAGGTATTTACTTACTAATCTACAATTTACAAGAATAAATTATTTTTTATTGACATATAAAATTACACAATTGAGTATGAGTCCTCTGACCCCTGAACTAGTGCTAACTGTATTTCAGGGGCCAGCGTCTTCGTCCGTATCTGTTGGTACAATATAATGTCAACTAGGTTAACTTAATATAAAATACATTATCATTAATACAAATAACATCCATTCATGATCATAACTATTTTTGTAATAATAAACCTTTTGCTTTATTGTGTGTGTGTGTGAGTGTGTGTGAATGTGTGTGTGTGTGTGTGTGTGTGTGTGTGTGTGTGTGTGTGTGTGTGTGTGTGTGTGTGTGTGTGTGTGTGTGTGTGTGTGTGCGTGTGTGTGTGTGGTTTGTGTGTGTGTGTGTTTGAGTGTGCATGTGGTGTGTGTGTATAAGGCGTAAAAAATAATTTATGTGTCATACTTTACTTTTTAAGTATCAGATTTTCAATGTCCTCATAGTTAAATCCATTAAGCCATTTCAACAGTAATATTTTAAACTGAAAATTATTAAGTTTTTGTAAATTAGCATGCAATTTAAGTAGCACATTATAAAAGCGTGGTGCAAGAATGGTAAATAAGTGATCATAAAATTCAATCAATCTTGCGAGCCTTTTCCCTATTCGGCCCAACTGTCGCCTTCTATTCTAACAAATTTAGTTTAGTTTAATTTAATACTTTATTGTACACATCAATTAAGTACATTAATAGAATTACAAAAAAGTGGTGATTACAAAAGGTGAACTTAACTCAAAAATGAGTTTTCTGCCAGCATACCTTTGAGGGCCAGAGGAAAAAGAGACTTGTAAAATGTGAGAGTGTAGTGTACAAATAAGAAAAAACAGAGAGATGAAAAAATAAATAAGATACTTAAATAACTGAATTAGGCTATGTATATCTACCTACATACTTACATATTCTACATCAATAATGTACCTAATGTAACCTAAATTATATAATATATACTCAACATAATATATTCTTATACATACATATTAAGATATATTTCCATACGTAATATATAAATATATAAGTATATTATATTTAGTTGAATATCAGTATTTTTCGTGAAGCGACTGCGACTGCCATCACACCTCCACAGTACAGTACGAGGTAATTTGATACGCATTTTTAGACTAGTTGTCAGACTTTCTGGGCGCTGACTACCCGTAACGACTGCCATAGATCTTCGAATGGCAACCGGAACCGTGGGCTTACGTGCTCTCCAAAGCACGGACGAAAACTCGTTATGCTGAGATTGTCACCCATCCACGGCCGACCGCGGTAGTATTGCTTAACCTGCAAGATCAATCGGTCAGCTTTGACTTAGCCACGATTGCGAAATTTCCTTTAAAATATTCATGAATTTAAAAAAATGCGTCATCTTTCGACAGTATTGTGTTGATCTTAATTCAAACTTACTGTTTGTGACTAAATGGCTTATCACTCATCGCATAGGTGGCGCTAAAACACAATAAGGTTCGTCTAGCTTAGGTATATATATATATATATCTATGACGCTGGCACAAAAGAGTTGAGAAATTTCGATTCTAGCAGCATACGAATCCATAGCTGAATTGGCAAATCACTTGGGGCATATACCCAGGGGGTGCAGGTTCGAGTCCTAATGGATTCTTAATTTTTCAACTTTAATATTATATAAAATACAAAAAGGCACAGCAAAGCTAATAATTTGCTTCAAAATTTTACAAGAATTTGAAATTTAATCTTAACTCAACACCTGATAATTCTCTATTGTCCGTAGTGACATACAGTTTTACTCGATCGAGTAAAACTGTCGAGGTCGTCCACACATTCAGTGCGAAGGAATTATGATTTGTTTTCCATCGAGTCTCACGGTCTACTCGTTAAGTTTTATTCGGCTTATAGTAAAACTATTAAGGAAACCCGTATGTGAGTACGGACTATTATAGTAAAGGACTAAAAGGCATGGTCTTTTAAAAAAATATATGTATTTAAACTTGCTATCAAGCGTGCAATGAAGACAGGTCTCTATCAATAGTATAATAACCTCCTCATAAGGTATAATCAATGACAATAAACAATGTTACATCTCCTTGAATGCCCCAACTGCCCTGACAATTGCTCCCTGGGCAATCTGAATAAGGCTACGGAGAATGCCATTAAAGTAGCCACCTACTGGGCCGGGGTGGTACAAAAACTTTGACTATTGACTCGTAAGAAGAAGAATAAGGTATAATCCGCCAATTCCAGTCCAATATTAATTTTCAGTTCCAATATTAATATTAATCTTCGAAGTGCATGACACACTACAGACTAACAATATTTCGTTACAATATTCCAAAAATGTTGTGTTTGACCCAGAAACCCACGGAGTAAATGTGTTGAGATGCCTTTTTCTCCAACCATAAACCCATTATGTATAAGACTATTTAGACTACTGCCAGACAGTAGAGTAATAAAGATAATAGCAGCAGTAACACAGTAATTACTACTACAAATAGTTACAGTTTAAACGAATGTAACTGGGTTTATGGCATTCTTGCACTAGATGGAACTAGTACAGAGGTGCCTAACTGCCTACTATAGACATCGACGCGCTCGGTTTTTTTATTTAAATATAGCATAACCACATTAAAATACAGTGCTGGTTGAACTATGATTAATATTTATCATGATTTAATCCTATTTCTAGCTTATAAGTTTTACCCTCAGACTAACAAACCAAAATGGACATGAAATAAACGCAAATAAGTTCGTTAAAACTCGCGGGGGGAGGAGCGGGGAGGTACATTGTTTCGCGCATTAATGATGATTTGACAACTAGTTTTATTTGACGTGCCAGAGCGGCGCTCTTCCACATTTTGTAGCGGGGGACGGCTTACAATGACGCCTCTGGTTGGCTTATTACTCTAAGGTTAAACCATTATTTTTAATTTTGGAAGAGGTCAATAAAAAATGAACTAAAATTATCAGGTGTTATTATTAATTTTAGTTTCATAGATTCTATTAATTTTGAAGGATTGTTTCTTGTCGATGCCATTATCTCACCGGCTTAATTATTAATAAAAGTCGCCAGAAAAAAAAATCTTATAACAATGAATTTTAACGATTGATATCTACACGAAACACAGCATGCGAAATTAACAAAATATACATTCTTGTTTTTATTACTAACGATTTTGCCTACAGGCAATTCTTAATAGTAGCACGTAGTTGGAATTGTGCCCGGTGGATGGCGATAGACTCACCCCCCATCACATGGTACCTAAACATAACAGGTGAAGTGAGGGTGTTTTACACCTCTTCCACACCCCTCTGGGTGATATAGGCGTTATGTCATGTCATGTTACACTTTTGATTAATTACTATCAGAATATCAGCGCTGCAGGGCTTAAAAGCACTGGCAGCACTAAGTAGCACATGGCTGAGGTGGAGTCCATTTTGGTTAAAATATCTTACTTTTTTATATTTATTATTATTACAACTTGATTATTACCGTGTACACCGCTGTATTAAGTAAGTTTACGTTTCTTTTGAGAAGAGACAAACATCTTGGTACGTTGTAATTATTATTGTATTTAATCGCCGGAACTTTATCATCTATTGATCTGGTTCTTGGTACTTTGAGAGGATACGAATAAAACCGTTACGTTGTATAATATCTAGAACGACAATATTTTCCTTAAGCATCCGCAATTATGCACAGTTAGTCATATGTCTATATATAGTAACAATATACTCATTAATCTTTTGAATCACCCATTGGTTCCGTAATCGTGGTGACTATCGCCGTAAGTAAAAGTTATACAAATAGTAGAAAGAAAGAAAGAAAGAAACGTTTATTTTGGCAAATCTTAACTTCTAAAAACTACTTATAATAAAAATAAAATTGATGTGCCAAAAAAGGTACACACCTCAGCATACTACTGCAGCACATCAGCACTACAGCGCTGGTATTCTGGTGCGCCCTGATTGCGAGTAAGGTAGTGCGACGACAAATTCCATAGAAAATACAATATAATTATAAGTTATAGAAAAAATAAAACAAATAAAAAAAAATAATAATAATAAAATAAAATACGACAATGAAAACAAATGACCCCACAAAACTTCAAAAACCGAAAAATATGGAACGCACCCATAGTGTTTTAGTGTTTTGACATATGTCGTTAAAAGTCAAAAAGTCAAAAAAAATAATACCTATAAATAGTACCTAAATGTTCCTTGATACATTAATGGTATTCAAAGTTCATGGTTTCTCTTCTGAGGAATCGAATAAATAGGGGTTATGGTATTTATGAAAAATGAAAATTAGGTAGATAGCTTAGATTAAAGAAAATATTTTAAAAATAGGGGTCTAAAATACCTCCGCATCTATGTCAGCCGCGGGTAACGTTTCCAGAATGCTGGCGTCATTGCCACGTTGGATGGCAATGCTGATTCTTTGAGCAAGGTAGAAACCAGCCTTCTGGTCACGTGAAGAGTCAACTAAACGTTTCTATAGTTATTTTGCAACAAGAGAGCAAAGTTCGTATTTTCTGCGAGTGCTAATTTTGTGTCCCGAATAAGCGAAAAATCCTATATACTAGAATCTTAAGCGGAGTGAGGGATTTAAAAGCACGAGATGTTAATAACTTTGATCTTGTGACGCACATACAACTTTTCACGTCAGCAGCTCAAAATAGTACCCATAGTACAAGTTCTGCTTAGTTTGGGACTAGATGAGGTGTGATATAAAAAAATAGGCGATCAGTGAGAAACTTTGGTTCGAGCAAGCGCAATCAAGAAAGAAAATCGAGTTTTGCTAACTATATTCATACAACAAATAACTACTTTTCGAGCTGCTGAGGTTAAAAATTAATTTCACGATTGTTTTTCCTTTTGACATGTGAATATGTGTCACATTCAGTATGAATCACGCGAGAGGAAAGCATTTTACTTTGTAATACGTCGTGTGACTCAGCGATAAGGTTTGCGACTAGGATACGGATTTAAATATTTTAATTGTGATCTAATCTTGGCACTAGGATGCACATACGTAATCGGTTTATCATGAATTAAAAATAAACCTTCAATAGCTAAAGACACAATTTGACGCTAATCTTCCATTGCAAATATCACAATTATAACTAATGTAATTTGTTCTGCATCCGGCACACAACATTGTCGACATGTGGGACGTGGATTCAGCTATCATTGTACAACTTTAACAATCAATGGGCTGATAGCAGCTGGATCTGAAGATATAACCTCACTCTGGTGCTCTAACCACCGGTAGATTGGTACCCGCACCTGACGTCGGTGTGATACTGTGTTATATATTTATCTTCTTTTTTTATGAAATATTATTTAAACGTGTATTTAATATGTTAAAGGTAAGCAAAGTATAATATAATTGGAATCAAAATTCTTTACACACAATGCAGAAAATGAATATTAGTTCTCTCTTTCCTTTTTTTGCATTGCAGGTATGTAGCGAGCGGACTTAATAGTCCACCTGATAGTAAGTTGTAACTATAGGCAATAAATATCAACAATCCGCAAAAGCAAGATGTCGGGTGAAAAAGTAGATCTATAGTTCATCTCTGGACTATGGGTTTTTGCCTCATGTGCCAGTAATGGCAAGTCTTCTATAACCACTGATATTTAGCCGTGACCACCGATACCGCGACCAAAGTTTACTTGAACCTAGCAAGGTTCGTAACATTCGTATAGGAGTTGTTAGAACAAAAGACATCGACGCGCTCGGTGCAAACCGTGATGTTTGTATTAAAGGCTACGCCGTAGTACAATTCAGCTGGCCTTACATATATACGTAATAGCTTGTTTGATAATTTCTTAAAACGCAATAATTTTGGCAAGTATTTGTCGGTTTTGGATAATTATTTTTGCATTTGATAGTCTATTAAATAAAAGAGATAATAGATGTTAAGATGTAACACGAAAAAAAATGATGATTATACTTTTGCAACAATTGGAGTGATAAATTTCATAGAATTTTGCCCTGGGTCGGATAAAAGCTGCTAAAACCTATGGGTTTTAGCAGTTTTAGCTAAGTAATTTCTAAATTTTGACGGGAATTTGGGCAGCACAACTCGCGCAGTGAGAATAATGTATTTTAAAATGTGTAGTTATCTCTATTTAAATGCATGCTCTCTGGTTAACATCACACTACACGCCATGAAGACAGAGAACGATTGTCAAAGCGGGTAAAGTCACGGGAAGCTCGAAGTTAAGTATAATAATAGATTGCAAGTTTATTCAAATATTGCTTTAGTTTTTTGTAGTCTCACGACGTAAAAACATCGACTTGATCGTCATTATAGCCGATTATTTAACCTCCATCGAGTCAATGTCGCGTAATCTGGTCACTCTTGCCATGCATCAGAGGGGGGCACCGGATGGTAAAGGGGGGGGAGGTATGCGAGAAAGTCCTGCAGACGCGATGACGCCGAGTGCGGTGGTCGGCGGATCGATTACTACGCCAATGATATTGTGATTTTGTGATTCATGAACATCGATCAAGGATTGCACTGTTTTAGTATAACGTCGTTTTAGTAGCTTAGGCTATGCTTGTTCTATCCAAACTCCACCTAAAATTACTCCTGAGGGAAGTTTTACAAATTAATATAAGTTTCAACGTATAGATTCTAAATTACTTTCAACTTTTCTATTTTACCACGAAATATATGATTAATAAGTTCTTTTAGATCAAAATATAGGTTTTGATCTAAAGGAACTAATACATCTGTTATTTTGAGGTCCCTTGGGACCTAGACATAACAGAAAAAATGAGGATGTTCCTCTGTTACATCCTTCTGGGTAATATAGGCATGATGTTATGTTATTTTATTAATTTAAGAAAACAAAGGCAAATAACCTCGTATGTTTTCACACGTAAGCTTTGACGTTTTGATGGAGGTAGCTCCCGTGAACTTGTTCAAGGGCGAGAGTAATACCGTTTCACCTTTGACCTGCTGCCAAATTTAAATCACTGACACATGAGGCATATCACCGTTGTCCTTAGTTTAAGCGACGCAATCTCTTTTTGTGCCATGTTAATTTTCATTAGATGTATCTCTTACCATCAGGTGGACTGCACGCCCGTCCACTACATTGGATATAAAACGTATTCAAACAAAAATAGCTTTGTATCAAAGCGTGTTATTAGTGGGACATATGATTATTTCGCGTTGTGAGCTGAAACTCGGAGAAAACAACACGCTCACTGAAAGTGAATTCATATGTAAAAGAGATAAGGACACGCGGTGGTTATAGTGATGTTCTGAACGGTTGTAGTTATGTACATTTCAATCGATATACTTACGATTGCAATATCGATGTCTTGATAAAAGGTGTAACTACTTTTTAAACTCGTGTTTGACGACTTCTTTGGTTCAAATAAACAAGCAGTGGTGGTTATTTTAAAGAGTTTTAAAAATAGTTAGTGAAAAAAGTATTGCGCCGCTAATAAAATCAATATTGAGTATGAAATATGAAACAGATTACGATAACTGTTCTCTGAAACGACTGAAGGACGACGATGACAGGTTAAAGTTATTTTCTAACGGCTTATTAAGATATTTTAGTTACTTAATAATTTTTTTTAAGATGACATTTATTAGAGTTTACAATTCATCGATAATTTTATTTTGATCTGTAGTATTGCCATTTGATAGAATTAAATAAGTACCATCAAAATTAACACTTTCGTAAACCATTGTACTTGTTTGACAGTGTTTTTTATCACTAATAATAACAACAATAGAGCACCACTCTATTTGCAGAATACTATAGTAAGAAAAAACGACGCCCGCCACACCTCACAAATCTTTGCGAATCACACAAAGATTTGTGCCGTGAGGGGATCGTATCCACACCACCGGCGCAGTCAAAAGCGGCGAGGCGACAGCTTTAACCACTGCGGCCAACCGTGCACTCAAACTCATTTGTTTTAAATATGTGTCATATTTACACAAGTGTAAAGAAGTTTTATTTTTTTTAGTTCCAGAATGTTCTTTGCTATTGTCTAGTACCGTTACTGCTTTTTAAAATACCTTTTTTATACATTATATTATGTAGATATAAGTTATATAAGACTACAACACGCTTGATTAGAAACAATGTCTCCAGTTCTAATTTTAGACAATTGCCAAGAAGTCAGACATCGAGTCCAACAAAGAGGATCGTTTAGAATCGTTTCGTTTTGGTTCAGTCTGTTTCTTTATTAATTTTTAATATGATACAATTAAAGATTTCAAATAACACTATATTATTAAATACGTTTAAACTAAATATAAACTAACTACTATATATATATACATCAAATAAAAAATAATACAAAATATATCTACTAAAAAGTTTAGGTGTCAAAAAATACGTCCGCATCGATGTCGACCGCGGGTAACGTACCTTTCTATAAGTCACCGTTAAGAAAATATACTTTTAAAACCGCCCTTTGTAAATAATATTATTTGTTCGCTATATATAATTAAAAAACCTTACCAATGTGTAAATAAATATTGTGTTGTGGATATAGACCTTTACCTGTCGTGATTAACTACTTATCAACATCTAGTGCCCTTGGAAGGTGCTTCGAGCTGTTACTGGTGAGTGGATTACCACCAGACTACATTATATATTCTATACGCTTTATTAATAATATTCATTTTCATATTATCCCTGCCTGGTAGTGCAGGTTACAGCGCGCTACCATATTATGGCTAAGGTTTAGTCTTAGTTTTTAAATTTATCATAAAAATACGATGAAGTACAAACATATCTTATTCTATTTGCATTCTTACATGATTGTAAGTGTTATTTAGGTGATACCACTTCTTATTAACATATTATCATGATTCAGTTATCGGCATATTTAATACTGGCTAAAATATCACGAAAACCATTAATTTATGTGTCTTGCAATGTCCACATTTTAAGTCACCTCGCTTCGTATTGGGTTGTGCAGGTCTGATGATAATTGTTCTATATACAATACTGATCACAGCTCAATTTATAGAACCTACCCTAATGTAAATGGGCAGGGCAAAATATTAGCTTTAATATGCAGAATTGTCTGTATCACATTTTTATTTTAAACTACATAAAAACGAGTACTTATGTGTTTGGATACCGTCAGTATATCTTCATATTTCAATTACTCTTCGTTTGAATAAGCCATATGAATGGTGTCTTATAAAAAAATTACAACTATTCCTATTACTGTCCACCGCGTTTATTTCTTTTGTTCCATGAAATCAACCAAAATAATAAAATGTCTAATACATGTCCTACTGCTGGGCTCGTGTCTCTTCTCATGATGAGAAGGGTTAGGCCATAGTCCACCCCGCTGGCCAAGTGCGCATTGGTGGACTTCACACACCTTCAAGAAGTTTTAGGCACTCTCAGGTGAGTAGGTTTCCTCAAGATATTTTCCTTCACCGTTAGCGACGAATCTTAACGATTTATTGACGTATGTGCCGCGGGTTCGAACCCGAGATCTTCGACTTAGCAGTCCTACAGTCTCCTGCTCGGTTATCGCTGCTTATAAAATATTAAGTTATAAAATAATAAGCTGCAAGATACAATCTTGCAGCTTATTATTTTGTCCATTCAAAATGGACATCTCGTCACTTCTCGTCAGATCTCGTCACAGCACAGTTGTATCATACGGCGAGACTTTCGCGCGGTCAACGACCCCGTAGAAAGCCTGCGCTTCATCTATTGCTTATTAAATACTAGCTTTACTCGATAAACACTACTACCCCGCTCCTATGAGTTGCAGCGTGATGCTAAAACAAGCCTTCACCATTCATTTGGCTATAAAGTACAATTAATATAGATAATTTTTCAAATTTACCCAATAATTCTAGAGGTTGGTGCGTTCAAACAATACCGCCGCCGTATTCTTATAAGTAGCCAATATATATTATGTTTATCTAGCTAGCTCCAAGTCCAGCTACAAATGCCTCATCAAAGTCCATCCAAAAGCTTTTTGCGTAAATATTAAGTAAAAAGGTCATAAGTACTTGCCTACTCTATTGTTAGCACAATTTTTACAATTGATGGCAAATGTCATCGGCCTTAAAGCTTCGGTTTCCTAAGAAAGAGCGGTGTGGAATATTGCAGCCGTAAAGATAGCGGTGAAAGGACGTCACTATAATGTTGTCTCAATCATTCCTCCAAGCCTTTTTCCCAATTACATTGGGGTCGGATTGTAGTCTAACGGATTAAGCTGAATATCAGTATTTTAACGTTGTCTATCTATAGTAAATGTAGTGGTTTTACTAAAGATGATCTACATAGCATATTACGTATTGATCGCGTTACGGCCATAATATTACGGCCGCATTATTCCACTTCGCTTTTCTAGGAAACCGAGGCTTAAGGCCACCATATCAGGCAAGACAGGTCAACGAAACTGTTGTATACAACTCAACCAAATTTGGATAAAACCACTATTTGGATGCTAACACTACCAAACTTGTTGTGCTAAAAGAATTATTTTATTATTTATCTCGTCGGTTAAACAATTGTAATCACAACATAGATCTTTCAGTTCCCTGTCCGAGTAAAAATGTTTGTATAGGATATTTTCGTCGACTGACTGTGATCGTTGGTATAGTGGTTATCGTATCAGGTTCGATGCTCAGTCGAGCTAGTTTTATTTTAGGACGTCGGTAATTATAGAAAAAGACTGTCTTACCCTTGTGAGCAACAAGAGGATGGTCTCTTGTCATTTAATTTTTCAAGCTTAAAACGATGCCTTAGATTAAGATCCTAGGTAGATCCTAGTTATTTTCTACGCATTTGAGATGGTATTATGCATGTTTTTCAGCTTTTACCTCTCTCAATCAATCAATCAATCAATCATTTATTTTGCGAAATATGGATGTTACAATATTATTACATTTGGTATCACCATAATCAGCTACATAGCATGCAAAATTTTATGTTAAAAATAATAAAATTATACAATTATATTTACTTAAATTTCATGGAATGTCAAAAGGATAAATTAGAATAATCATATATTTATGTATGTCACAAATAAGTAAGTCATAAATTGCAGGTTTCCAGAATTAAATTTGGAAGTTTATTGTATATTCGTGGAATCATGCAAAATATACTATTGTTAAGTAGTGCAGTTCTGTTTGATGGAAACCTTAATTTCAAATTGTGTCTACGGCTGGCTAACTTTTCAAACATGTCCATGTTGTTTCTTACGAATAAAACAATTTCAACTCTTTATGGGACGTTAACAAGCGTTACTGCTATGATAATTATCTTTTGAATTTTAATAGTTACAATATTTTTTTATATGAATCTGTGCCTATACGTCACGCGATTGTATTACATTCTTGCAATACTTTGAATGTTTGCACGATAAGTCACGCAATTATTACTATAAAGACACGCACATTGCGCCAATTTTGTTTCTTTATTTAACTTTATTTCATATAAATATTTTGTGACCATCAGACCTAATCTGGGAGGGAAATGACTTAACCGTAACTATAATTACATATATAAAGAATATAAAGTGCATTTGGGTCAATTTCAACAAGCTATTTTTTTTTGTCATTTCGGTGGACTTTTTTAATTTCAATGCTATCAATATATTTTAAGTGAAAAATTTATCTTTAGCCTATTTTATAACATTGTGTGTGAGTGGACATCCAATATCATCAAAACTTACATAAATATTTAAGGATGAATTTTTTAGAGTCCACTGAAATGAAAAGTGTCTACCGAAACGATAAAAAATTACCACTGAAATGATAAACTGTGCACCGTTTCATACTGTGTGTTAAAAATTTTAAACAATATGAACACTACTCAAGCAAATCAGTACTTACGGCAAAATTAAATACACAATTTTGAAACAAATTAAACGAATCTAGCTCGAGTTATAACAGCCACCGAAATGATCCTACTTTTGTCCCCATATCACTGAAATGATAAACTTACTTTTGTGGCGGGAAACCGCAAGACGTTGGGTGGGACCGGTGCGATCGCGCCTAGAGCTTGAGCCGGCCTGATCCGAAGTGAGGAAAGGTGAGAAGGGCATAACAACGCAATGTTGACGTGGCTATTCTACTAAAACTTACTGTCCTCTGAAATGATAACTTTTTTCCATACAAAAGTTGACTGCCTGTCAAATCCATGAGAAAGAAGATAAACAAACAAAAATGGTTTTATTTGATCGAATATATTATAATTTAATGATAAAACAACCGATTTAAATCCATATTATGTATATATTTGCAGGGGAAGGTATTTTATTAGCGGAATTGGGTTCGGGACAGGCCACAGTGATGATAAAATTACACTTTGTAATTTTTTTTTTTGGTATATTATTGGGTAGAAATCAATGATTTTTTTTGCCAAGGTAGAAAAGTACTTACTTTTTTGAGAAAAAATTTATTAAATAAAAAATCAGCACTCTGCACTACCATTCTCACGTTTGCCGTGTATTTTTTATGCTTGTGCAATTCACCCATTTGTATATATTACACTTTTACCCCTATTTGCAAAAACATACCAAAACATAAAGCCCAGTGCCAGTGCCGTAGTTTCACAAAAGTCGCTTGACAACTAATGTTATATATAACATTTTAAATAATACTAAGAGTCAAATTTAAACAAATTAAGCTACCTTACCAAATGTGACAATTTCGAACGAAATGCATTAGGCATGATGACTAATTTTTATTTTTGTATGTAATTGAAACACCTCTTGATATAAGAAACATCATTACAAGAATTACTTTGACCTAACATAAACTTCCTGAGATAATACAATTTCAAATTCACATTAATAATAGACTCGCCCAAACGCTCCAAACAAAAGGCTACTCAAGCGTGACGTCACGATAGAGTATTTTGTATGTGAAGTTATGAATTTTGTTTGATAGCTATACGAAATATTGCGTTTATAAAAATGGTTTTATTACAAATATTGCTATAAATTGTGTATGTAATTTAATGATAAAAAAAAATCGAATAATTTCGTATTTTAAAAATGAACTCGTCCATGAAAGTTTGAATGATCATAAAATGAGTTAGATTTATAGTATGTAACAAAAAAATATTTCAATTGGTTTATGTTTACCTATAGTTTGATAAGGTATCCTATATTTTACTATCTATAGATCAGTCATCATGCCTATTGACAATTTGAAAATTTAATAAAAAAATACCTGTGATGATTTGGACATTTATTACCTCATAAGCGATACTTTGTGAAATGATTAAGAGAGTTGCATAATGAGTTCTAGTGCTAGTCAGCTGCTGAACCGATGGTGGAATGAGCCCTGGCTGCCCATTTCTGAATGCCATTATACATATTTACCAGGCTGGTAGATTGTATATTCATGACTCATTTAGTCCGCGAGCCCGTGAATGTCATAGTATTGCCAGCTGACGTATAACCCACCAAGCCGGTTGACGGTTTTTTTCTTTAAAATAAAGTGTTAGATACAATTAAGACTAGTTTTTAGTCGAGAAAAAAATGACCGACATCTTCACGTGTTTGTGCCCTTCTAGCTGCTCATCTCACCATTGGAACCTCAGCTGACTATAACTCAAAGTTATTATGCCACTGCCTTAATTCTTCTATTCTTCTTCTTTCGTGTCGATGGCTGCAGTCAAATTCTCATGGTGTTGACTTACCATCGTGGTGAAAGGATTCGCCAGTCTGCTTGGTGGAAACTTGCAGACTGCCCAGGGTGCGCCGGACGTAGGAGTTGATGGTGTACGTCGCTCGGGGAGGCTCCTTTCATGCACCCCAAAATTCTTCTATGAAATTTCACTTGAGTTGGTCATCAAGTTGGTTATCTAAGACTTTCACGGACTCGCAGACTAAATGGGTCATGACTCTATTGGTCTGGTAGTGATAGTAGTATTGAATTACCAAAAGTAAAAGCGCAATCTTTTGCATATTGTTTGTCGCAAATAAATTCGTCTTTGCATTCTTTTGTCTGCCATTGCGCCTTGAATTTATTATCATTACAAAAGGCTTTCGTTTTAAATGAAGCCTTTCTGCATATTCAAATCGAAGCGCCATATAGGTCGTTTGTTTCCTACAGAAGAGTTAAATAGCGAATGCCATATGCTTAGCTACAATTTAATTATAATTCATCACGGCTCGACTTCAAACAAAGTTTGAAACATCGTGGGAAGATTGTCAGCTCATAGGTCTGCTAGGATTCTTTTATCGTCATTTCACCATATAGAATAGAACGCCCTGTCTAAGTCTGTGTTTCTGCACGAGTACAATGTTAGTCTCTTCAAAGCAAGTTTAAATAGGTATCTCATAGGTAAGCGTGCTCCACCGCAGAGCGAGACTCATCACTTAGCAACAGGAGCGATCGTGGTCAAACGTATTCAACCAATAGAATGAAGAAAAGTCAAAAGTAATTTGTCTTATCCTCATCCTATTCAGTAACCTTGATTTGGACACCCGCGGGCGGATTCCACCCGCGTCGTCGGCACCGTGGCCTTGAAGAGTGTTGATAGGAAATGATGCTATTCTTGAATTTTGTTGAAGGTCCAACGTACTCCTTTACACCATTCTCCCGCGGCGCCCATTAGGTCATGGTGCAATTCCCGGGTCGAGAAAAAGCGGTACTTAGGATTTTTTCCTCGGGAAATTCTTGATAAAAGCACGGAGTTGGCATTGTGAACGGTAGATGGCGATAGGCTTACCCCCTATCACATAACAGGGACCTTAACATAACAGGTGCAATCTTCTACCCATATCACACCATCACCATCAGACCATCTTGGTAGCCTTTAACGTCAGTGGCGCCACCTACCGTCCCTTTAGCCAAACATCCATCTTGTCCAGTTCGCGCACGCATGTACTTTCGTTTTCGGGCGTCGATTTCACCGGCGCGGGCGCATTAGGTCATCGGGTAACGGTATACCGACGCAAGGCATGGGCTGTGATTGGTCACATGATTAATAGGATTGACGGATGACATGTGCTCATGTGGTTTGAGGAGTTAATATACATGGTGGTAAAACATTTTTAAATTAATTAGTGAAGTTATTGGCAAGTTATTACGATATTGTATTCTCCTGATCAGGAACAGATCTTCGGGAGAGGACAATGCCAATGGCCCATCCCTCACCTACGTCTAGATAATAGTAGCCTCAACTCAGGCTACAATGGAATAAGATCAACCAGATCATTTCATATCATCTCATAGGAAACTAACTCAAATAACACCAAGAATCCCTTAATCACATCTACATCAATTTATTCATATAAATTATTAAGCAATAAAATTTACTTATCATATTAAACAAACACAAGACAACTTTATTACAACTTATTAACATTATCTTACAATTCATTAAAAAAAGAATTACAGAAATAAATCTTACACTCGCTTTCGCTTGTGACTTACAACATCTCTTCTTTTCCTTTCATTTACCCGCCGACTGTTCTGTGGCAGTGCTCTGAGGTCGCTGGCGGGGGAAGGGGGAGGTCACTAGTGTTGAAACGAATACCCATGCCAATATTTGTACCAAATAAACCAAATATTCTAATAAATAAAGAAAAAAATGTTTTTTTGGTTTTGTTTTTTGTTTGTAATGAATTTTTCGGTTACAAATTTTCGCACCTAAAATTGCATTCTTGCAATATCCCAATAGTATTTAAAATTTCAAAGGACATTTTTTTGCATTCTGTGTCTCAGAATATAGAAAGAAAGAAAGAACAAAGAAAATAAATTTATTCATTTTTTATAATCTGAATATTGTTAACTTTCTGTCCCATTTGTTGGCAAATGGGACAGAAAGTTAACAATATTCAGATTATAAAAAATACACAACATTTAGTTAGAAATATGCCCCATGGTTGCACTAAATAGGTCCTGATTCAGCATGTTGTCAGACTCAGGTCTGACGCTGATTTTCAATCAGGCCTAAGTGACAACACGGATATCAATATGCTTCTTAATAACAAAACACATCAAAACAACAAAATATACAGCAAATACATAAACCAGATACATAGAATAGTGGGCAGAAATAAACAACAAAAAAACAAAACAAAAGATATAAAAAGACTGAAGCAAGTGACATAAAACAATAAATTAAAAAGGCTACTGTGCTGCGTATAAAAAAAAAAGTAAAAAAATGCAGAACTAGTATTTAGTTTAGTAGGTGTGATATAAACAGATAAACATCTTAAGATCTAATTTACAATTAAACAAAAATATATCAGATAAACGACATGTTAATATTGGCCATGCCCAACTGTTGTTGAGCATTCATCAGGTATCGACGTAAATGCATTCTAAAGGTGTGGCAATATCGTACTGAATCATTGGTAAGCGGCTTCAATCTAAACTTTCATGAAAATCGATCCAATGAGTATATTAATGGTAAATGGATAAATCAATGGTATATATTAATTAGTTTTAAGTCCAGTCCAATAGTGTCAAAATTAACATACAAGAATCCACACAAACTTAATCATAATACAATATTAGTAGAATTTATCCCACAATACGTTTACCCAAAACAAACAAAACACTATACAATATTAAGGTTGCAAAATTAAGAATCCAGCAGGACGGATGTTAGCCATAATTTGCGTTAAAATATTACTAGTAAATCAAACACGATTGGTATTCGTAAGTATTCGCAAGAATGGTATTAGTTGCATCACTAGAGGTGACCCATCCATCGGCCGGGAGGAGCTAACGGCACCGCGTTTTAGATCACATGCGCCATGGGAGCTCGGAATGTGGTAACACAACTTTGGGATACCATGACTGGCCTTGAGCTTTGGTTTAGTTAAAACAGGGTCATTTTACAATACTAACTGCGAGTACAAGACGCCACTAGACGGAATCTCTTCGAGCTGTTTGCTACCCTAGTAGCTTGAAATAAAAAGGCACGCAACGATTTGGTCTAAATCTGGGTATCCTCTGTGTGCGTGAAATGCACGTTTGTGAACACCCCCGCGGCACAAGAGTTATTCCTAGTGTCGTCGTTTCTTAAAAAAAAAACAAAAAATAAACTCTTTTGACTCCTTTGAGTTTGTACAACTCCCTGTAACCGCCCTGTGCCGTAATAAACTTTGATTAAATAACCCACCTTTCCTTCGAAATGCAGTTAAATAAGTACGGAAATAGGGTAGAATACACTACAGAGTGCGCGTGGGTATATAAAGAGCAAAGGAATTTACTTCCTTGAAATTATCAGAATTACCTGAGTAGGTAGATAGGTACGACAAAATAAGTTTTTTGTTATGTAGGTATTAAGCATATAATATATACGCATATATTTTTATTATGTATTCATTAATTGTATTGACTTTTATTTCCTTTCAAATCAAAACGCTATATTTTTTGTTTACTTTATAACTTCACCTGCCTTGTTAATCTCTGCATCACCCAAAGGTAGACTGGTAGAGAATGCCTATGGCATTAAGTCCGCCTTGTATACAAATTTTGTATATGAAGTTTTTAAATAAAATAAACATGTTATATAAAAGTGTAGAATATTTTGAAAGTGGCAGAAAAAGTTGTCTAGAATCTTAGTATTGAAGCTGCTTAAATATGTTCAGTATTTTTAAAAATACCCTGTATACTATGAGGATAAGTTATAGTTTATAATATTTGGGTTAGTTAAGCAGGTCGTGTTTGTAGTTGTGTGGTTAGGGCTGTCATGTCTTTATGACGTTGTTTTTAAGAGTTGGTGTTTCAAGTCACGTAAAAAAAAGGAGCGATAGCTGAGCATGATAAATTATAGGATTATCATCATCATCATCCACTATAGCAGTCCACTGCTGGACATAGGCCTCTCCCAAGGTGCATAGGATTATGCTAATGGTAAATTCAAACTTTTAAGCGCTATATATGTAACATTCATTTTTATTGTGGAAGAAGCGAAAGGTTGTTTTTAATTGTTCAAAGCCAATTTCTTTTCGGGGACAATATATCGTTTATATAAATTCAAATTTTAAACATTTATCATTTCTAAGAATGTTTTTTAAAACAACCGGCAATAGCAAAGAAGCGATAGCCGAGTGGGAGACTGCTAAGTTAAAGGTCTCGGGTTCGGACCCACGGCACACACCTCTCGTCCTTTCGAAGATATGTGTGTTTTTATCATATAAATTATCGCTTGCTAACGGTGAAGGAAAATATCGTGAGGAAACCTAATGCCTTAGAGTGCCTAATAAGTGCTCGAGAGTGTGTGAAGTCTACCAATCCGCACTTGGCCAGCGTGGGGGACTGCCTAACCCTTCTCATCATGAAAAGAGGCCCGAGCCCAGCAGTGGGACATGTATTTGATACAGGGCTGCTATTATAACCGGCAATAACGTTTATATGTAAAATATGGCTACTGAACACGCGACATGAAATTATTTAAAAAGTTGAAGATACGCGCCACGCGGTATAAATTCCGTAGAAATGCCGCGGATGTGGTAAATTAGTAGCCTAGACCCTAACCCACTGAACTCAGATCACTGGCCGCCAATCTGATAGCTTCTAATTTCGTAACTGGCCGCATACCGAGCCACCGGCCACCGGTCCGCTAAACCGGCGCGTGCGCAGAATTCTAACACGTAACGGAACGCAGCACCCGATTTCGTATAATACTCATTTATTGTACTGACCTATTACGGAAATGGAATATTGTGTCAAGTAATTAGATCTTTTTTTATTCTGCACGCGTCCTTGACTACAAATTTGGTTAAGGCCGCATTTTTTGGCCCTCATCGCAAATTAATTGAATCAGGCTCACGTGTCCATGGAAATTGACAAATCATGTGCAAAAGATCGATAAGTTACGGTATTATGCCTCAACAGCCACTAAAATTTCATTAATTAATGTCTGCAGGGACAAAAGTACGGTGATATTACTTCTTGTCCAGTTCGATCACAAACTAATAATCAATCATCAATCCTCAGAGTACATAATCTTAATCAAGGCATCAATCATTTAGTAGCCTCTCGTAGTCCACTACTGGTGGACATAGACCTCTTTACGCCACAACAGCCGATCCTTTTTCCTTATTTAGTTCGTCAGTCCACCTAAATTCGGTTAAAAACTATATCTACCACTTAAAAAATACCTGCAAACTTTGTGAATTAATATGCCTACTACTTCATGTAGGAACTTACTATTGAATAAAAAAAAAAATACAAATTTTGATTGTTTTTCTCGCAAAACACAGTTTTTTGTAGGTGAGATGCGCTCTTGATGCATCAAAATAACCTACCTATCAAATGTAAATATGAAGTTAAATATTAACAATACTTTATATTTCACATATATACCTATAGCTAATATTATATATAGTTTTAAATGTGCTAACTAAATAAACTAAATTCTAGTTTAGTTTTAAAAGATCCAGAGTAAATTTGTCCTAGAAGTTACCAATTTAAAAAAATATATTAAATTACACTTATATAGCTATATAACTTTTAGACATAAAGATAACACATTACATACATTATATTGTGAAAACATTATATACGTATTTCATGCAAGCATTAGTAAAGCATTACATTTTTTTGCATACCTAAATAGATATAATAAACTAAATTAAGCTAGGCTTTCTTTTCGTCAAGCAGCAACTCTTTAGGTCCCTTCTTTAATTTACCTATACTAACGTTAGAGTTAGCTCTTAACATGTCCTATTAAATACTTTTGGTACGAGGAACTTGGTTGTTACTGATTTACGAACATTCGACAGATATCGACAGACAAATACTTTCGCGTGTACCCGCAATTATCTTAAGAGTGATCTAAGAATAACTTCAATTGCGTGTACAATAGGTACGTACCGTATAGAAACGTGTAAAATGCATAGTGAGCATTAGAAGCTATTATCAACATAAATATTAACTATGCCGGAAAATCGTGAGGATAAATTTCGCATGATGCATGAAACGTAATGATTAAATATAGGTTTCTGACTTATAGCATCGAGGCACGGCACTTCGTTAGACTAGACCAGTCTGACACGCGCTTCGTGTCAGGTTTTTATTTCGTTTAATTAATTTCGTTACGTGACAAAGGTTTTTGTATGATAACACCTTTAGATCGCGGCTTCACCTGCGTGGTATGTTGATAAAAAATAGTCTTTGTCCTTTCCCAGGCCATCAAGTATCCTTCCACCAAATTTTATCAATATTGGTCCAACCGAATAGGCGTGAAAGCGTAACAGAGAGACAGACATAATTATTTGCTGACTTATAATATGAAGTTAGGATTGAAATAGCATATTCCCATCCACTGGGCACAATTCGAACTCCGTGCAGCTATTGAGAATTTCCTGAAGAAAAATTCGCAGACTCGCTTTTGCCCTACCCGGCAATCGAACCTTAGACCTCATGGTGAGAGGCGCATATTATGCTAACTATTAACCCAACGATGCAGGTCCGACAGAGACGACCATTATAAAATATAATTACCTCGGCTACCAATGCATACGTTATGCACAGTATAAAGATATACCAGTATTCTGACTCGATCCCTTCCTTAGAAATAACAAAAGACAATCACTCTATACACGGTAGGGCGCACTTACTGTATTTTAATTGCCTGTACCTGACTTGAGCTTCTATACTCAATATATTTATTGCATTCCACAATGTTTTACAGGTCTTATAATATAATAAATACAGATCATCGTGGACCCTGTCGGGCAAAGCAACTTAGGAGAGAGGACGGCAGAGTTTCATAAACTCTATAATTGCAAATTATTATTATTAATGATAAAATATACATTTTGTATGTGTGTAATACTTTATATTAAGGTCTTATCCTTTACGTATTCATCAATGCTGAAATAGATTTTGTGCACTAGTATTTCTTTTAGTTTTTTAACTAATATGTGTGGTTTTTATTCATTTTTAAGATTTACTGGTAGCTTGTTGCATGTTTTAGTGGCCATAAGTAATGTACTGGATGAATGCATGTTTAATCGTGAAGTCGGTAGGTTTAATCGAGTTTTGTGTCTTAATCTCTTTCTCTATCATACTTTTATTGTATATGTTCGTCCCAGCGACGCGGTACCGGTTATTGGTATCCTTATTGCGTTCTTATTCCAAGGCGTAGGCACGTGTCACGGTATATTTTTACTCTGCTCTACGTCAAGTAGCGCCCTCTACCCATCTCGTTAATAGTTGGTCAGTCACTCAGAAGTTCTGAGGTCAGTCAACATAATCTTGCAATCGCCTGACAGGCTCGAATCAACGTATCAAGGATCGTATCCCGTTAGGAAGGGTTATTGCTCTCGGTCTACATTCCACAGCCTCCGATGTAGGCTTCGAGGCTTAGATTGAAAGGTAAACAACGTGATTATCAGGTGGACGATCGTGAGATATAATTATGTAGTAAGTAATAAATATTAAAAAAAAAATATATAACGTAATTTAAAAGTAGATTTGTGTTCATACAAATGGAATCGTGTTAATATGTTTGTATTGGTAATGAAAGGAGAAAAGTGTACAGGGTGTAACAGATATGGTGACGAAGCATCTTACCCACGGATTCAGTACATGATTCTGAGACCCTGTGTGTTAATACTTTTCATCGAAAATTCCATCGAAAAATCGGACTTGGAAAAATTTTACACGTCAAAAGAAAATCGCAAATTTATGAGAATAAGCTAGCGAACATACTTTTGAGTGATTTAAAACATTATTTTGAACCTCAAGGTGCGAATTTTTTTATCAGAATCTCCTACAAATGGGAAATTTCTAAGAAAAATCGCGAGAAACTCTAATGATCCTTGGCAAAAGTATGAATAATTATTGTACCCAGGAGCTCAGTATCATGTAGGTATATTGAACCACAGGTAAGCGAGTTCCTCGCGATGTCTTTTAAAATATGAGGAATTAGTAATTCTCTCTTAAAATAAAAAATAAAAAATGAATAACGTATTTTCTCAATTATATACTTTTATATGCGGGATAGACTCGAACCGTAAATATAACTCATGTCTTTAAAGATTTGCTTCTCTATGACGAGAGTTGTTACTGTGAATATTGAGAATAACACTGATATAATATAACAAAAATACAATCATATAATATTTATATATATATATATATATATATATAATACAATTGAGTGCACGGTTGGCGTAATGGTTAAACCGGTCGCCTCGCCGCTTTCAACTGCGCTGGTGTTGTGGGTTCGTGACCCGTGTCAAATTTTTGTGTGTTCCGCAAAGATTTGTTCTGACGCTTGAGTGTGCTCTGTGTGTGTGAAATGTATGTTTGTGAACATCCCCGCGGCACAGGAATTATTCCTAGTGCGGGTGACGTTTATAAAAAGTTGCAATACAATACAAATTATATAATTTGAGAAAATATAGTAGACAGGATTATTCTCTCTTTATTGTGTAGAGGTGATAAAAGTGAGTAACGCTTGCTGATGACATAATTATGTACTAATCTTTAATACTAATACTTAATAGATACATTTCGATGTAATTTTGCTCACTTGATCTGCCCATCTATCAGCACACTGCACACAATTAATTTCGTCCCTTTCAAATAAATCAAATTCGGCGTTATACAATAATAATCAGTTGTTTATTTTTCCCACAATGTACTTACCTCACTTCTCCATAAATTCCAGGTCTCCTTAACTCGCTGGACACGCAGGAGGAAGCGCAGAACTGTCCTGGAACCTGCATGCACTCCATCGCTGCGCTGATGTGCACAGAGGTGCTGGAGGAAGTGGAGTGTCCCAGTTCTACAATGAAGTGCTGCGCCGATGGAGCTAGTGAGTACTCCACTTAATCTATGCATTGAATAGCCTATTGTACCCAGAAGGGCGTGGCAAAGTTATGTTTAGGTCCAATGGGATAAGGGATTAGCCTATCGCTATCCACCGGGCACAATTCCAACTCTTTGCTGCTATTGTTAATTTCCCGTTGGAAAGTTCACAAATAACACGTTGCCCGACCCGGGAATCGAACCCAATACCTTACATACAATAAAATTTTCAATTCCCACTTTGCTCTGCCATGCCATGCCTCGTACCGGTTGTGTTCACGAACGGACTGGCCAAAAGGGATCGCTCAGTGTCGTCTTCTAGAAGAAAGGGTTTGCAAACTAACCTCAAATGGTCTTCACTTCTCTTGTTATCAGTTAGAAAATCACTGATTTTAACAACACATTATTGACACATTTCAGATGACACGTCACCCACGACCTCTCGGCCACATCCGACGCGTCACACCACGATAGACGATGATGACTACGACGAGCCCAGCACCCCTCCCCCCGCCGACAAATACAAAAACAGTGGTAATTATTAGGTACCCTACCATATTGACTACTAGGAATTCTATGTATTAGATTACTTTAATATTTTGTCATTAATTATTAAGTGTGAAATGGCTAAATAACAGTAGAAAGAACGAAACGACGATCGTCTATTATTCCCTGGATGGAAGATTTTCGGCCATCCATATAACATTCAGTTGCAATTAGAACAATCAAGGTTCCTTCGCATTACCTCGTAGTCTAGCGGACTAAATATAAATGGTTAGTAAGTTAGTATTGGGCCAAGCTTGCTCTTGATCACCAGAAATTCTTTCGTTTGATTTGATATAATCGAGTTAGAGCAAGTTTTTTGTATGGGGTATCTCGTAAAATCCCATAGTTTTAAATGTGGTATAGATTACTTATCGAATAGAGTGAATATTATTATGTAAATATCAACCCCACGTCTACCATATGCTCTAATCTTCCAGGTAATATCGCCTGCCCCGGCGTCTGCGTGGAGTCCCGATTGACCCAGTACTGTGAGGCGTACCTGACGTCCTCAGAGCTCTGCGTCAAGGGCCGGCTGTGCTGCGTCTCCAAGGATGGGTATGGAGACAGGCCGCCGCCAGATCTTGTGGTGCCCAATGAGAAGAAGTATTATACAACGAAGAGACCTTACACGCCGGTGAGACATCTTATAGAGTTATGAACATGCAATTAAAATAAAGATTGCTTATAAATTTCTTCATCGAATTTCTTTGATCTAAGTTAGCACAGGATTCTAGCAGTGGCGGCTGGTAGGTAATCGAACTGGTGGTTCACTTTACTTGCTCACTTAGTATTAGGATTAGGAAATGCTTTGGATATTGCTTCTTTAAACAGAATCTAGCTGATTACGAATGCTGACCGTGCCTAACACAGACAAACTCATCATATTTTGTAGGTATACTTGCGAAGAATCATGTTTTTTTATTTTTCACTCAAATGCGTCAAATCCTTAATTGCAGTTTCTGTCCAAATCGATTCTTCGCCAAAAATAATGCAAGGAAAACAAAAGAATGCATTGAGACGCTCACATCCACACAGCCATTTTTTCTATTATACATTTCACTTTTAAAACTTCGCGTAAATGCTTTATTTTTCGATTTACACTCTTGTAACTTTATGTCGACTTTATTTTGAAAAATTTTGTTAATATAATCAATGTATAAACTCATTTTCAATCATATTCACAGTACAGAATAGAACAAAAACAAAAAACAATTACCGCGTCACAGATACAGAGAAATTAATGATAACGCGAGGGAGGGAGTGTCAAATTAAATGTCATAGTAGTTTCCCGCCGAACGGACGAGGCCGGCCGCGCGGCCGGCCAGCGGTTTTCGGCGATCCTCGGGGGCTCTCGGCAATCTTCGGTTCGCTCGTGCGGCGCTCGAAAACCGACTTATTACTCGGTACTTTTCTATGAACTATCTTTTATTTCACGCGTCGAGCGTATTAGCTCACAGTTCATACAAGTTGTATTAGCAGTCCTCGTGCGCTCGCCGTAGCGCACGAGCTTATTTTTCCAGGTAAAAGAAGTCTTGATAGATATAAGCAAGGCGCTTTTATTTTTTCGTCAATCGTTATAATCGGCTTTTTCTTTTGTTATATTATGTTTTAGTAGGTATGTATGTTTAAGAAAAAATATTAAAATGGTAATTTTAAACAAAAAGATGAAGAATTATTTTGTAATTTTTAAATCTTTGAAATTGGTGGTTCAGCGCACGAGCGCACTTAAGGTACAGCCGCCACTGGATTCTAGTAGACATTAGTATATTGTTAAAGCAATGTAAAAAAAAACAATGGTTCCATTTACCAATCTGAAGACATGAATGGATTTTACCTGTAACAATTTTAACATACTACGGATAGATAATATACACAACACAAACACTCTCATTAATAACATGCCATTTACAAACTCCCCAGCTGACCACAACATCAGCACCAAAACAAAAGCCAGGTCATAAATGTCGCGGTGAATGCTTGACCGGCTTATTCGTCTATTTCTGCGACACCGATGAAGATGCCGTCTGCCCTGGCGAGGGAGTATGCTGCATCACGGACACCAAGGCTGCGGAGACCACGACTAGAAGACCCACGACCAGTCCTAGGCCTGCCACACCCGTAAGTATAATATTGTAGAGCCGTCGTTAGATATTGTGCAGTGAATGTTTCTGGGCTGTTCTGCTTATGCTGCGATGAGGATGCTTTCTGTCCTGGCGAGGGCTTCTGCTGCATCACGGAGGCTACCACTCCTAGGCCAGCTACTCACGTGAGTATACCTATACCAAGGTGTATATCTTTCTCAGCTGACCACATCACTCATAAAGCAGAAGCCAGGACGTAAATGCCGTGGGTACTGCTTGTCTGAGCTGCTCTCCATGGTCTGCGACAAGACCGACAAGTATGCTGTGTGTCCTGATGAAGGTGTATGCTGCGTCGAGGAGACCAAGGTTGCGGAGACCACTACTAGGAGGCCTGCTACGCCCGTGAGTGATATACTTAACGTTTGTCTTCTATCTCAATCTTCATAGTCACACCTTAATCAGCTCTGCTTAGTTTGGGACTAGATGGCGTTGTGTGTAAGTTGTGAGATATATATTAATTTATTTTATCCCATGAGCGTAGGCAGAGACGATAGCACGCCATGAGCTACGTTCCTTATACATAACTCTGCTTGCTTCTTCAACTTTGATACATTTCATCCTCCATGCTCGACGGATTCGAGTGCTCCGTGCTTTCAGTATTTCACTCTCATTTCAATCAGTTTTCAACCAACAAATAAATGCTTTTCATGTCATACCCTTACGCTTTTATAATAGTTTAACCTCATTTTTTACCAAAAACATAACTACCAACAGGTCTTTGGCACCTGTTTGGCATAATGTCGAAATTGTTACACTTACTTATCCAACGGTTTCCTCTACGGATACCTCTCTATTCTTTGTAGCAGTTTTGTGTCTTAGGAATAACAGATCTCTGAAAAAAAGGTCTTGTGCAGAATCAACAGCTCTAATAGTTCTCTAAGTATGGTATTTTCTACATTTCTAGCCGCCCCTGTCTCGTTGTCCAGGATACTGTATGCCCGGCATCATGCGATTATTCTGTGAACCACCAGCTGTGTTGCTCGCGCATACAACCTGCAAGACGCAAGGATTAATCTGCTGTGATAATTCCAGGTTAGTTATCTGCATTCAATCGATTTTATTACTAGATTTTTCTCTATCCAACAATCAGACAAGTCAAAGAAGTTAATTGTTGCGTTTACTTTTTGCTGATCACTTAAAATGGTTGTCTCGTCATCCCTCAACCCCTGCAGTCCATAGGGTTGTACTCCACTTACCATCAGGTGGACTACACGTTCGTTCGCTGTGGGCGTAGTATAAAAAAAAAGAAAAATCCAGCATTTCTGCCCATCATATCAAAGGGAGATGTCCCATTCTTGTATGGAATCCGTAACACTATGTAATAAATCATGTAATTCAATTTAATTTATTTCAATCGTTTATTTTACGAAATATGATTACAAGGGATGTTACAATATTAATACATGGTATCACCATAATCAGCTGTATATAAGCATGCAAAATTTTATGTTCACAATAATAATATTAAATTTACTACGCAATATGCATGAAATTTAAGTAAATTTGTAATAATAATATTTGTGGCCGCGCGACTCAAGCCTCGGCCGCATATATTAAGACGGGACCACATTTTATCACTCACCCTAACAAATCACCGTATCCGTATCGCCATAACACGTATCTAGTTGTTGATGCCTGTTTGTGAGTATGGATGAAGATTGATTGTATTGATAAGGTTGAGAGGTTAGGAAAATTAAAATGTATTTTCAGAGTGCCTCCCCGGACTACGCACCGGCCGACCACAACGACGACTACGAGCACGACCACTCCAGCACCAGCAGACCCTCGACCAGATTGCCCTGGATCTTGCATCGTTTCGCTGTTATCGTTCACATGTTTCCGTGAGTATCTCATAATATTATTTGTTATTGTTTATTTTAATTAAATTCCTCTTTACAGGGTGGCTCATTTATATCGGTCAGTATGGAGAAGTCTATGTTTAAAAGATATACATCATTCTGGTCTAAGGAATCAAGACAAAAAAAATCTGAGTATGGAGATTTTTTTTTACTTAAACATCGATGTCATGGTTCATAAAAACAGATTTGTTTATGTCTTATTATTACAGACTTCCCCATACTGACCGATAAAAAGGAGCCACCCTGTATATTTTTAGCACTTAATGCAATGCAAAGACAAGTAACCTAAAAAAGACTCAGTTCTAATACTTCTCATAGTTCGGAATACAAAGTCTAGAATACAGATTTTAATAGTTCTATTACAAACAAAATACACTACGTAAATTAAAAAAGAGACAGTGTGGTTGGCATTTCATTATTACTTAATAAGCTCTATTCTTAATGCCATTATAATATTTCTAATAAATTTATATAAAGCCTTTAGCCATCCTTAGCAATCTAATACTAAATAAAAAAACTAAAAAAACACGCTTTTAAAGCACATCAAACTAAAAAGTGAAAAATAATTCTTATTATAACCTGAAAATAATAATAAACGAAAAATACTAGTACTATTGTGAAAAAAAGCGTGGGGCGCTCTGTGCCATATTTTTCGTCTATCGAGCGACCCCCGCTTTTTTCACAATAGTACTAGTATTTTTCGTTTATTATTATTTTCAGGTTATAATAAGAATTATTTTTCACTTTTTAGTTTGATGTGCTTTAAAAGCGTGTTTTTTTAGTTTTTTTAAACTATATTTATTTTTCACTTTTTAGTTTGATGTTATTTAAAAGCGTGTTTTTTAGTTTTTTTTTAATCCTGGCGATCCTAATCAGGATAATGAGATAAATTTATGAAATTATTATATTGTCGCTGATTCTTTACAAGTGTAGAAAGTTTGAATTAAATCTGTCCGTTTAAAGTGGGTCAAAATCGAGTCCAAAGGAGTCGGTTACATACAAACAAACAAACAAACAAACAAACAAACAAACATACAGGTGAAGCTAATATAAGCGTGTTAAAATATTCGATTTTTTTGTCTGAGGCGTCCGGCAAGATGATGCATACAGTTAAAAGATTCGTGGTTTTGCAGCGAAGCTTGGATGACTGACTGGTAAAGCGATAGGCTGGCGAAAATCCTTAAGTCGCGGGTTCAAACACCTTCAAGTCCAAAATAATTTTCTACTGTTCATAGTCATAATAATAGAAGAAAATGTTTGTGGTCTATCCTCAGGTAACGCAGAAATGACGGACGTGTTCAAATGCAAGAAGGCAGGCACGCAATGCTGCGCGCCGAAGTCCAAGGTTCTGGAGGTGGTAGGAGGCAGACCTCCCAACGACACCGCTCCTCTACCTCTACCACAACCCGCTACCAACTACCAACATTATACTACTTCTCTAGCGCATACCCATACTACTCCTCTTGGTGAGTAATACTTCTATAGAAATAGACATCATTTATTTGCAATGAACATTTACAGGTTACATAGGTAGTATTACAGTAGTAGTAGGTAGTACAGCATGTTTTACCGTAATTTTTTTTCTTTATAATACGCCCACAGCGAACGAACGTGTAGTCCACCTGATGGTAAGTGGAGTACAGCCCATGGACATATACAATCCACAAAAGCAGATTATAGATGCGTCGCTGCAGCTGAGGACTACGGTGTTATGCCTCATGTGCCAGTAATTTCAAGGCCTGATCTCACCACCAAACCGGAACACAGTAGTGGAAGCACTACTATTTGGCGGCAGGTTAAAGGTGAGACGGTGGTGCTGCCGCCCTCGAGCTCATTCACAAAAGTTCTACCACCAGCAAGTACAGTAATATACATATATTTACAACGCAACGAGAACTGGTTGTTGGAACTGGGGCCCAACTCCAGTCTCTGAACTTTAAAGATGCACAGAAGACTACAAATACGTTTCCTACATCTGAGCAGGCGCGGTCGCAGAGAAGGGGCAATGGATGCAATTGCTCCTCCTCTGACGCCTTAATTTTAAAAACTGCGGATCAATATGAAGATTTTTCAAAAAGGCGCGTATCTCTCAAAGGGACATAGCTGAAATATATAACAATATGCTGAACTACTGCCCTACTTGTCGTTATGGCTAGTGTATAAATACTTGTATGTATTACTGTCAGTTCATTATTTTATTGTGAGTGTTTATATTATGTAATGTTATTTTTTTTTGTCATAATTCAAGATACGTTCTACTTTAAAGATTGGACCAGTTACAAAAAGTTATGCTTATCTCTGCACCACCCTAGGTTGACTGTTAGAGAATGCCATAAGGCATTAAGTCCGCCTATGTACTATTTTTTTGTGCAAAAAGTTAAATAAATAAATAAATAAAAAAAGTTGAGGTCAATTAGGTAAAGATTGTTCTCGGCTGGAATTCATTTCTTTTTTCTGTACCAATTATTACCATCAATTATTTTTTGAATATACACAATATTTGCTTTTATATTTTCCAGTTTCGTACGAGCCCAGCTACGGCACAACGTTGTCATCTACCGAGAAGTACAACAAATACGTGTGCGGAGTCAAAGGTAAGATACATTTTTGTATAGTTATCATCTAATCTGTGTGTTATCACTAATTTTCTTCATTCGTCGGACTTTTATCCAGTACATTTGGGTCGGCTTCTAGTCTATTTGCAGCTGTTTTTCATTTTTTTTATTTATTTAACTTCACGCACAAAAACATGTGATGCAGGCGGACTTAAGGCCAGGCATTTCGAAACCTGTCGAAAAGAGAGACGTTTGAGCTTACACTATGTAAAGAAAACTAACAATGAAGGATGCGATGATTTTGTGTAGTAACACAAAAAATACTGTAAAGTATTTAGTAACAAAGAAAACAATAATCGAACAGATACTTGAAAATTAAGTAATTTTAGTACTTAAATCAGTAATTATGAAAATAAACCTAAATATCTGCATCAAAATGAACTTCTATGTTAATTATTTCGTGATTTTTAGCGAGAGTTGTATTTTTCTATCAATGATACAACACTTCTCTAATCTTATTAAGTTACTACTAAATGAAAAAAATAAAGAAAGAAAATAATCAAACTTATCTAGTATTTTAAATAATTATGATCGCATATGACTTGGATCACCGTGACATACGATAGTTGCACGGACTTGCACCCTTAGTGCGAATTAAATAATGTAAATATACCCACACCGTTATTTATTAATTTGTTCTTAAGTTTTAATTTGTTTTCTCATGTAAGCGACGACGTTTGTGTTTTTGAGAAATAAAGTGTTTTTAAACCGAATTTGAGTGCCAGTTCCGTAGACAGAGTCTTCGAGAAAAGAACTGGTCAAAAACTCAAAGCCGACTCTTTTCAAATGCCAATTTGTTTACAACATTGTTCTCTTAAAGCTCAGGAAATAAGTAAACCAGTTCTTCTTCTATGGTTATTCCTTTTTATGAGTTCAGTTCTAATGGTTCTTCTACAATAAGACAGAAGCTGATTCTGCTAAGTGATTACTGTATACAATGACATTTATATTACATAGACAGAGGGACTAGAACAAAATGCACAAAAATAATGTCCGAAATAAAAAGTCTATGGTCTTACGTCAACCTGTAATATAAATGTCATTGCTGTCAACCAATAACATAGCGGTCAAAAATAAAACTCGTGAACATGGGAGTAATGGAGTAGGCCTTATTTTTTTCAATATAATTTTTTTACTTGATAAATTTTTTTACATTAATTTTAAGTATAGACAAAGAAGATAATGATAAATGGGATGTTGCTGAATGGAAACTTTCTTTTATTTTATAAAGAAAATAAAATTGCAATAAAAGAGTTTAATGAAATACCGCCGTGCCGCATCTGGGAATCAAATCAAACCAACCAAATGAGGAAAAATCTTTATTATTATGTTGTTTTTTTCAGTCTCCGTAAACCCTTTTTTGTATGGTACATATCTGCATCCGTAAAATGAGCCGAACAAACGACGGCGGGTTTTGCCGGATTGAAGTACTCGTCTTCTCGTGATTGCGTTATAATATTTCTCCACTGTGAGCAACGCAGAGGATCTCGAGGAAATCTAAAATGGGTTTAAATAACGAATGAAACGCCAACCGCAAACTAATAAAACCGAACACTAACTGCAATAACTAACTAACAACACGCAGTACGTAAAAAAAAATAAACAACCAAGTCGTCTCTATTATAATTTTTGTTCCAAATCAAGAGGATTTTTTTTTATTGATTAAATATTCATAAAATACCTTGTTTTTAAATAAAATAATACTTGCAAATGATAAAACAAAGGTCTGCTTACCAGAAATACGATACACCATCTTCTTTTTTCAATTTAGACATGTAATTTCTGCATGTTTTCACGGCACAATATGACATTGTAAGGTCACGTCAGTTGTCGAACGAAGACTGGCGCAGAGTTAGCGGTCTTTTAGCGTTTTAGCGGGCTTTTAGTTCGGACACTTTTGAGCGCAGACCCGAGATCCATGTATATAATTATATCAATGACTGTATAGCGTACTCTGGTCCGGCTAGTGGCCAGCCTGAATTTATCAGTGTTTTACGTGAAACGACTGCCATCAACAAGGTGATACGATACTCTTTACTAGATTAGTTGTCAGACTTTCTGGCCTCTGACTACCCGTAAAGACTGCTATACATCTCCAAATGGAAACCGGAACCGACGGCTTAACGTTTTCTACAAGGCACGGAGGAATACTCGTTGTTACCCAACCAACAGCGACGGCGCGGCGGTAAGTAGGTATTGCTTAATCTAAGGATCGATCTTTGACCTAACCACGAGCTCCTCCATAACACTAATGGAACAACAAGTCATGGAAAACCCACATAGGCTACGTACGCAATAAAGTGAACCAATATTCGTATGCTTTATACAGGCTAGGAAAAATTGCCAATGAAAACGCACTGCTCACAGCATACCATGGCTATGTCACCTCAACGTTACGGTTCGGTTTAATATTCTGGGGCAATGCCACAGATATGCAAGATGTCTTTATAGCGCAAAAGAAATGCATTAGATCAATTTATAAATTACAACGTACGGATACATGCAAACCTTACTTTAACAAGTTAAGAATACTAACATTACCATGTTTATATATCTTTGAAGTAAGCATGTTCGTAAAATCGAATATGCACCTATTTGAAAAAGTGGAAAGTCAACGTCGCTCTAACACACTTCACTTGTTAAAATCGAACACAACGTTTCTACATAAAAGTATATATGCAATGGCTCTGAAAGTTTATAATAAGTTACCCAAAGTTACCTAAAGAAATTAGGAAGTGTAAAAATACCAGTGAATACAAACACAAACATTTTAATTTTTTGGCGGTAAAATTCATTTATATATATTTATTTAGTATACTCCATAAATGAATTTTTAGACGACATTGGTAATTAACATTGTTGTGACATCCTAATTTATCAGCAGATTTTTTTTTATTATTGTAGTAATTAATTTTATTATTGTAATAACTGACATTTTATCATCGACTTTTTATGACTTATTTGACATGCATCTAATTCAATTAATTTATTTGTTAAGCTCTTTTTAAAATATAACATTGTTAGCTTAAACTGATGTGAATGCCTGTCGAATGTATATTATTGTTTAAATTTTCGTATGCCATTCGGCGAATCATAGAAGAACTTTTTGTAACACTGTAACATCCTTGTAACCTATGTTTTACGAAATAAATGAATTGAATTGAATTGAATTGAATTGAACATTCTACCTACCTGCCTTTACCCTATTTATCACCTTTCAGGTACAAGTGCCCGTTCATCGCGTCGCCTGGGTCGCGTGATGGGCGGCGAGGACGGCGAGCGAGGGGAGTGGTGCTGGCAGGTGGCGCTCATCAATTCCTTGAACCAGTACCTCTGCGGCGCCGCGCTCATCGGCACGCAGTGGGTGCTGACCGCCGCGCATTGTGTTACTAAGTAAGTTATAATAAAGAAGAATGATGTTTTCTAAGATCAGAACTAAAATTGGAGTCTAAAACGCCTTGATGGCTAATCACCTCGAGATTCGCGGTCTTTGAAGCTCCTGATGCGAACTGCTAAGGAGTGGAATGTACTGCCCGAGACTGTATTCTGCTAAGAACAATTTGGATCTCTTCAAAGCTAAAGTAAGCGTAAATCTCATAGGTAAGCGTGCTCCACCGTGGCCCGCATCATCACTTACCATCTTGATGAGATCTTGGCCAAACGAAATCTATATTCCTTAAATAAAATCGCGTAATATCTATAGAACTGTTACGGTCGCCATGTCACAAATAAAAACATGTTAAAAAACTTGTTTAATGTAATATTGACCATTTTTTATGTATATTATTTTTTTACTGAATTTTAGACCCTCAATTGCTCTAAAAAACTAACCACATTTCACCTCTTTCCTCCCAGCATCGTCCGCTCCGGCGACGCCATCTACGTCCGAGTGGGAGACCACGACCTGACGCGCAAGTACGGGTCCCCTGGCGCGCAGACGCTTCGCGTGGCCACCACCTACATCCATCACAACCATAACAGTCAGACCCTCGACAACGACATTGCGTTGCTGAAGCTGCATGGAAAGGCTGAACTTAAAGAAGGTGAGTTTATGATATTATTCATAATCAAGAATAGAGTACCCAACCGAGATTTTTGTACCATTCTTCAATAACTAATATCGTTAAGGTTGGCTTCTGGTGTAACAGTTAGTATTTTACTCAGAGCAATTGCCATCAGAGCTCTCTCTGCTCTTAGAAACTAGGGAATTTGATTCTGGGATTTGCGCCGGGATCGAATTTCCTATCCACAATCCAGCAACCCTTTATTGATGGACTAGTTGTTCAAAGGCCCTCGCAGGGCACAGGCGGAGCCTCGTCACTCTAAAAGTATGGCCAGTCCGATCGTGGCGGCAAATTTTTTTAATTTGAAACTTTTAACATTTTGTTTAAACTAATTTATTGATCTGCAAATATGTTTCAGGAGTGTGCCTGGTGTGCCTGCCAGCGCGAGGCGTGAGTCACGCGGCCGGCAAGCGCTGCACCGTCACCGGCTACGGATACATGGGCGAAAGTAAGACAATCCTTTATTTTATCTTTATCGCTAGAATTTATAGTTAAAAGCTTGGTAAAAAAAGTCCTGAAACGGCATAATATAAATTGTATCCTACTTAAGATAGGAACAAGGGCGTAACATACAGTTGAGAAATTTAGGTTCCTATCAAGAGGCGACCGTAGCTGATTGGTTAAAGCAACTGCCCGGTGTGCAGGAGGTTGCAGGTTCATATCCTGCCGTTCAAATCGGGTGGGCGAGTCTATTATTAATGTGAATTTAAAATTGTATTATCTTAGGAAGTTTATGTGATATCAAAGTGATTCTTTGAATGATGTTTCTATTATTGAGAGGTATTTCAATTACATAAAAAAATAAAAATAGTCATGCCTGTTATCCGGATGTGAGCTGGGTGACCATGATAACAAGACAAGTGTTTTTTAAGCAGCAGTTGTTATTAAATAAATAAATAATTAAATAAATTTCAGGTTTAAAATTGTTAGAATCAATTTAGTTTATTTTAACATTGAGCACCAGTGGTAAAACGGACAAAGGCGTAAATCGGACTAACGGTTAAAATAAAAAAATATATTTAAATTGTCAGAAAGTCCGACATATCTTGATACTTAAAGTGCTTCATGCAATATACTTTAACCGTGTGACGCCATTGTAAACCGTACTGGACTGTGCTGCCGTGGTATAACTAAAATGCCGTTATCTGCTCAAACCATTTTTTTGGATACCAAATAAAAACCGCGGAAAGAATTTAAACCGTTACATACTGGAGGTCTGATGGCAGTCGCTCCACGTAAAATACTGATATTCATCCAAAATCCGTTAGAATAGAAGCTCATAGAAGTGTGGCCAATGTAACCCACTCCACATACAAGCTATTTAATTTGCTTGTGAATTTCCAGCGGGTCCGATCCCTCTCCGCGTGCGTGAGGCAGAGCTACCGATCGTGAGCGACGCGGAGTGCATCCGCAAAGTCAATGCGGTGACGGAGAAGATATTCATTCTGCCAGCCAGCTCTTTCTGCGCGGGCGGAGAACACGGAAATGATGCTTGTCAGGTAAGGCTAGGTTCTTTACTAGAAACTAGCGACCCGCCCCGGCTTCGCACGGGTACAATGCTGATACTAAATACACTACAGAAAACTGTGAACGTTGTATATAAAAACACAGCGGCCCGCTCCGGATTCGCACGGGTATATAATATATAGCCTATGTCACTCACTGAAAAAATGATTAAAATCGATCCAGTAGTTTGATTTATTCATTACTGCCCGTGGCCCGCACGCGTTAAATTTGGAGTAAAACAATTCCCCCTTTCTATGCATGTATTATACATAAAAACCTGCCTCTTGAATCACTCTATCTATTGGAAAAAACCGCATCAAAATCCGTTGCGTAGTTTTAAAGATTTAAGCGCACATAGGGACAGAAAAGGCGACTTTGTTTTATACTATGTAGTGATAAGAGATTATTATAAGCAGTCAAATCAAAACTCGAAAACGACTTAATGAGCGGTCTTTGAGTTTATGTAGAATAGAGGCTCTGTTCTTTAGGGCGTTCTGAAGACTAACTTTTTAAGAGTGAAAGAGAACGCATTTATAAATAAGGCACATATGAGATCGAACGAGGCGGATGTATTAATGTACCCACTTAAAATTGGAACTAAATATTGGTTCATCTGAAACAAATGTTTGTCTTCAAAACGGCCTAAAATACTGTAATTAAATGTCCCATACATTTCATTTTACTAGTAAAGTTCGTTATGTTATGTTCGTTAGTAAAGTGATTAAAGTTTAAATTTTTGAGGTATCTCGTTTAATTTTAAAAAAGTTATAAGATTAAACTAAATACCTATATAAAAAAACTACTGAGGTGTCAAGGGACACCCGGATGGAACGAAGTTCCTTTTGATTTTTTAGTCTGATGATGTAGCACCGTAGCTGTAACGTAGCATGTAATTACTACGCCGCTACGAGAATTGCTACGAAATGTGTCGTTACAACTTTTCGTCCCAATTTTTTCCGTCTAGCCCCCTTTCGCAACGCGCGATAAGGAACTTTGTTCCAAAAATAGATCCTAATTTTAGCCCTACCAGATTATTTTATAGAGTTTATTTAAAGCCATATTATATATTAATTGCTGTGCCCTGACAGAGTATGTTGATAATAATATTGTATTAAAAATTAAGACCTTCGTACCGATGATTGCAATAAACGATGATTATAATAATGATTATGATGCAGTTAAGCAAAATACTTTTGGTATGCGTTTAAGTTTTTTGTTATCTCTCACAGTTACGGAATAATCGCTTGGACACACTTAACGTAACACCACGTAAACGGTTTTTAATGCATTTAATGAATAATTACCCGTTTTCTTCCAGGGTGATGGTGGAGGTCCTCTCGTTTGCCAAGACGACGGTTTCTACGAGCTGGTGGGCTTGGTATCCTGGGGTTTCGGCTGCGGTCGGCAAGACGTACCTGGTGTGTACGTTAAAGTATCGTCCTTTATCGGGTGGATCAACCAAATCATATCAGTTAATAACCTATAGTAAAAGATTGTTTGGTCAATTTTAAACCTGCAGTGGAAAATTTAAGGAATTCAGTCAAGCTGTTTGAGACAGCATATGGAAGTTACTATGGTAGGGAAACAGTTTTCCAATCAGGAGTCTTTGCCATTTGCAGAGGGTAATGTGAATATTAAGATTTATCTATACAAGGAGAATGACTAATTCCTTTATAAACATATCACGAACTTCCTTGATAAGGATCAAGGCATTCATATTTTACCCGAAATTTAATTATTTAAACCAAAAATTTTAAAGTTTCAATAAAGAGCGTAATAGTTGTTTTATGGCTAGAAATATATTAGGTGAGAAATCCATCATTAGATGGACATAATAATATATTTTAGTCAACACGCACACTCGCTTTAAATACAATTTGAGAACTGAAAATGAGTTTCCAGTTTTAGTTTCTATTCATTCAAATTTTATCTCATCTCATGAATATTTTTCTATAAAATTTTCACTTAATTATTTTGCAAGTATTCATTTTCAATATTCTTAGATATAAGTCTATCGTTTATGAAAATGACTGCATATGAATGCATTTAAAACCAGTAATATGTCACAGTATTGTACTGTACTACGCAATGTAAATAATTACAAAATAACTTTTAGCTGTAAGGTAATTTATTTATTTAGTTATTTAATATTTATTTTGTCTGCATTTAAACACTCCCACCATTTTACTTTTCACTGGTACATTATTACCTTGAATTATGTTTTTTACATAATTATTGTTTTAAGGTCTGAAATATAATTTGAATCCATGAGGATAAATTTTAACTAAAATCACGAAAAAACTTGACTCTGTACGCTCGTTAAATAATCGCACATAAACAACAAAAGTCATACATTAAAAAAAACATTTATCCAATTGATTCCATAAGATCTCAGTAGCCAACAGAGGTGGCGGCAAAAATTACAGCGTATTGAATCTAGTTTCTTATTTAAAATGAATGTAAATTTTAAATTATACCCCTATTTACGCAATATATGTATTTCAGACCGTTAGCAAGCTATACAGGCGCATCGGATTAGTGAGCTTATTTTCTGAATAGACAAACGGCATAATAATATCAAAAATTCCTACAGCTTGACAAAATAGTCTAGAAACGAAAACAATTTTTGATAGCTGACAACATTGCCAAAATGATGACATTATTAAAATAATGCTCGCCCACTAGTTCACGATTTCAAATTTTAAATTAGGTTGCACTGATTTTATTTGTAATGATGTTGCCATACGAACGGCACATTATTATCTACTCCTTTTTGACAAGCTGTATATGTATTGATAGTAATAGTGAACAGTTTATCTTAGTTTTAGTAGAAAAACCAAACAATAACTATTATATTATATGTACGCGTTTAGTATTTTAGTTATTTATACATAAATATACAGAGTAAGGATCTGTTGGTTTTGAAATATTTCTAGGACACGTAAATTTATTCAAATATAAAAATCATAAATTCTCTCCTGAAAATGGCTTTTCCTTTAAAATTAATTAACATACTACAATGAATAAGTATTTTTAAATGCAACAAATATTATTCAGAATGATTTATTTTCTATGAGAGAACTTGAAACATTATTTGGACCTCCCATCTTATAATTGTATGAAAAATTAACTAAAAAATATGTAGTAAGTAATGATTTAAATTTGAATAATTTGACTTGTCCCTTCTACATTATTTATAATTTTAATTTATTCAAATTATGTATTTTGATAGAGACTGTAATTGACTGGTGCTTATAAAATTATGTATTTTTGAAAGGCTATGCTGTTAAAATAAATAATTATATTTTTCATAGTGTCAAGCCATAATTTGTCGGTATATAACCTATTTAAGTAGTCTTAGGGTCCATTATCGCGATGCAAGTTCAGGAAGCAAGTCACATGCTAGATTTGTTTGTCCCGTAGAGAAGGACAAGATACACTGAGCAATAAACCAACTGGAGGCGTCATTGTCACGCGTCCATCGCTACCGTCATATAAATGCGTGTTACAAGGAACTCCCTCGCTCCCCGAGAGATTTGGCAGACTTATTTGCATAGGTAGATTTGCTTTCATTTTCTCTCCAAATTGAAATTTCTAGCAAAACTTGCGTCGTGTAAATGGCCCTTTACGCTCAGTTTCATCAAATTTCCATGTATAAGTTTAGTATAGTCGATATTTGATGAAACCGGGTAACTCTCTTTGGGATGTTGTAAATAGAAAAGTTTTGTGAATGGGCTGACCACAATTTATTTTGCCTCAATTATTTCTTATACCGAGGTTAACGCTAAATACGGCTTTCGATCTCTCTCTCTCATTCTATGTTTAATCGGGACAGAGCGATCGAAAGCTTTAGTTTAGCGTTGGAACGACCGGTAAGATATAATAAGTGCTGAAATGTTGCAACATTTAAAACGCACCTAAAAGTGCTAAATATTTAAATTTGAATTAGGTAACTTTGTTTGAATTCATTTTACCATAGTATATACAGTTTAAAATTATAGGAATTCGAATATTAAAAAAAAAAAACAAATCAAGTCAGCCCGGATACAAGTCCAAGTACTCTATTTTGTAAGTGCTCTTTTGCTAATAAAATACATTAAAACTGTAGTTTTGTTTACTTTTATTGCCGAAAATTGATATTTTTCTCACATCGTACTGTATTAGTGGCGAATTTACCTACATTTTAATCTGATTCTAAGAAATAGTGCTTATACGTCACGAAATAACTAGGTATACCCACAACAATAGATGCAACTGAATAACAACTTTACTGTGAAGTGAGGGTGGTCCGTGATTACCTTTTCGTGTCTTGCTATGTTATATCGAATCCCGAGCATAGTTCGCTCATCGGGATAACAAAAATTTAAATCGTTCGTGAAGGCCTATAACCGCCGTTACATGTTATATACTTGCTAGCAATAATAATTTTATAACTTGGTAGGTAACGAAACCATAGCGACTTCTAATTTCAATGGCCACGCCATCTATCGCGCTGCGAGGGATGTTTCCAGTTTGTCCGCCATGTGTTAAAAATGGTTGTTTCAGGTAGGTATTAATAACCTAGTTGATAATTTATTTTTCTGTCTCGTATTTCTAGAGCATAATTATATGTTCAGATTATTGTGTTTGAGTTAAGATGCTAAAAGACCGCTAGCATTCACCTGGAAGTTAAGAAATAGACTGATTATGAGAGATGGTCTGCGATTCGATTTACCTGAAGCCTGAGGACCATAGAACATACTTCTTTAGTATAGGTTTAATAAACGACCTTAAGACGGTAAAGATGAAATAATTGTAGGATGATGGGCAAGGGTATAAATAAAAATCATTTGTAAGTAGTAAATTATATTTTATTCAGAGCATGCACTCATAAAATACGGTGGTTACAGAGAAAATCTTAATTTTGTCATACAAAGACAAAAAGAAAAATCTTTAGGCGATTACAACTATGCAAAGCAAACAGAAAAGTAGTCAAAATACTACATACTAGTAATTTATGGCGGTGAATAAAAAGGTTATAATATACAGAGATAAGGAATACACTTTTAAAATACTTCATCGCAATATAACAATATTGTCAAGATATAATATTCATATTGTATGCTCACTTTTCAATGTATTTTTGAAAATTGTTTTTTAATAATAAAGAATCTGTAGCTGCACAGATCGGGTCATTAGAACGGATTAATCACCTCAATATTTACAATCGAACTGAAAAACATCCTTCTGTTTACCCGACTGCGCCTTTTACTAAGTCTTTCTTTCAAATATGGCCATAGTTTACACGCTACTTCTAGCATCGGCGGACGGCGACTTTGCATCGTGTTCTGGCGACTCTGCGTTCGATCGCAGTATCCTTGAGGTATCTTATTGTATTTATCGATGCTGAATCGATTTCGCGACGGAATCAGAATCGCGCGTCTTAGCGACTACAGGAGCATGGTGTACTTTGGCTCATGAAGGTATTAAGAAAACAGATAGACAACACAGACAATTGAAAAGTCATTCGATAAAATTATCGATAATACATGTGATATTTCTGTGGATGACCCAACGTAAAACTAAAATAATATATCTTATAATTATAATAGAAAATTTTAAATCTTATAGTAATTAATAATATTTTTATTAAAACTGACGTGAGTTTGTAACATTATTAAAATTATGAAAATACGGGTGTTACTCACGTAATGTTGGTCTATTTAGTCGACCGCGGTTTCGCCTATATGTCTAGGCATTATCGCGCGTCGCTGCCCGCAGTGCAAGACTGGCTGCGACTCAGGCGCGACGTATCGCACTCTCTTGATAATGCCTAGACATATAGGCGAAACCGCGGTCGACTAAATAGACCAACATTACGTGAGTAACACCCGTATTTTCATAATTTTAATAGTAATTAATAACACCAAATAACTTACATTTGTGACAGGTAATTAACTGCTTTTTGAACTTTGTCTTTTCAGACAATATTAGGCAAATACGCATTACTTTAGTATATTTTCTTAGCAGTTTTTTTTCATTTGGCTAAAATACGTACAGATGGCTACCGCTCAACCTATACATTTCCAGTACAAACTGGTCTTGCATTGAACAGAACGCCTATACAACGCGGGCAAATCTTATAGATTATTTTTAGCTTTATCAGTAGCACTGTCTACACAGTTAGACACACTGATACATATTTATTGATATTATTTGAACGGGAATTAACGCGACGTTTCGACAACAACTCATGTCAATAAATATGTAACGTGAAAGTTTAAAAGTTATTACACTGATACATAATTATTTTAAAAGAATATGAAAGTGTATTTTAATATTGTTTCAATAGAATTTAACCCATACTGCCCCAGATATTAAACAAGATTAAACATTCATATTATAATTAAAAATTGTAACTAGGTCAACTATGTCTAACGTGTGTCCTTAGAGAATAGTGATATCTAATCAAGCATACACACAAAATACGCACTAACTTATAAACGATCATATAATTTTATATTAGCGCTAGGCTTGTAAATGCTTTAGCAAATTCGGTGAACTTTTACAACGAGGCAGGATACGGAAGAAGAGAGAACATCGATATAACTTTTAAGATGAATTTTATTCCTTAGCTTCTTATTGTTTTTTTTATAGCATTTAGCTATGCTTAGCAAATTATACTAAGATACAGTTGAAAAAATTATGACGTCACGAAATGACGTTACATACAGATGAGACATTTAGGTTCCTGGCAAAAGGCGACCCTAGACGGTTGGTTAAAGCGACTGCCTTGTCCCATAATTTTTCAACTGTTTCTTAGTATGAAAACTTTTTAGATAGAAAAATGTTTAAAAAAATATATTTGTAATTATCATCTATCGTGCGTTATTCGAAATGTATATATCCTAATTTGGTCAGACATCTGGAAACCCAATTTAAATATAACAATATTTTCGACCTGTACATTAATTTATTGGCACCTCTCGTTCTTTCTGTACCTGCCTCAATGAACTTACGAACACAGTATCTTCACGCCATCTCCAAAAGGTACCGGACACTATTCTAAGCGTCATACTTTCAGTTAACGTTTCTTTCTACTAACGGTTTCTTGTGCGACGAAGGCGCCGGCAGCTTCGATGGTTTCTTATGTGAAACGGAACGTTCCGTGTTTTCTTTGCCTTGGTCACTGTTTTGCTGGGGACAAAATACAATAGAATTAATAATTAATCTTAACTAGATCAAATTGCACTAAGGTTGATACTACAAATAAAAAAATGTATCGGTCGTCGGTCAACGGATGAACATCGAAGAGTTGATGTCATTCGACTGTTTTCAAAAAAAAAACCGTCAACTATACTTTGTTCAAAATAAGAAACGAATAAATGTAAATAAACCAAGGTAGGGTAGCCAACATTGATTTTCAACTCAGATATTTAAATCTAGTTATAAAGACTCCTTGCAACGCATTTTGGGAAGTTTCTTAAGGCAAACTTATTTTTAAATAAATAAGCACACATCACAGACAGATATATTATCTTTGATTTTTAACAACCCAAAAATGGCAGACATCAATTTACATTTTCTCAATAAACTTTTTGCGAAATGACCATGATACTTAAATAATATAGTAGCTTTTGTCTATTTTTAAAAGTTTCAAGGTTGGTTAACTTCAAAAATAAAATAGTTCATACAAAACATTCAATACTGCAAATGAACCTAGAATACTGATTTTTGGATTGTATTTGGCACATAAAACATCCGTACGCCATAGTACTAATCGCGTCGAGGTTCAAACATATTAATAATAATATTCGTAATTTTTCATGTTACTTTGAGTGAAATAATTTTCAACCTAGACGGTTATTATTATTATTATTACGAGCCTATACAGTCCCACTGCAGGGCAAAGGCCTCCCTTCCCTTTTCCACTTATCTCTGTCAGCGGTTTGTAGTGTCCAGTAAATCTGCCATGAATCCAATTCATCCCGCCATCTCCTCCTGGGTCTGCCACGTTGTCGTGTATCATTATTTGGTACCCATTGTGTTGTGGTTTTGGCCCATAGCTCTTCTGGCATACGACATATGTGTCCAAAATAATTCCTAGACGGTTGTGATAAAGTAAAATTATTATTATGAACTCACCCGTCTCAATGCATATATATCAACTTCTGAGGTGCTCTTCATGATCTTATTGTTAGATGATCTATTGAGGTTCGCGACGGGCGGAGACGGGGCCGCGAACACTGCCGAGTCCTCCGACACCGAACCTTCGGAGTCACTCGTTTGGCGGCGCTCCGGATCTGATTCTATTACTATGCAGTCCTGCGGATAATATATAAAAGGTAATTAAATGTGTAACGAATCACTGGTGTCTTTAATCACTTTCTCTGCAGTATCTGATTGCTTCTAGATGGTCTAATTTTACCGTTACGTTTCTTAACACCTCACCTCTTGAAGCAGAAGAACTGATTTACGTATTTCCTTAGCTATAGTAAATTGTTATTTATGGTATAAGTGAGAAAAATTTTATATTTCTGTTGTGAGTGCCTTTTTTTTATCATGAGCTCGCGAAGTAGTGTTGAATTGAATCACGAGCGTAGCTATTGATTAAAATAAAGACTACTTCGCAAGGATCGCAAAGGATTGTAGAGGTCACGAATTGTTTGAATGTATACGTGAAAATTTTTCACGTATACACAACTTTTCACCTCTTCCAGTGAGAAAATATTAAGATTTAAATAAACTCGTACTAGATAGAGCTTAACTTTGTTAAGTTATAATTGCATGAAATACGACAGTAATATTTTTATTCGTGTGAGTGCGATGGTAGCTATCAATTAGCTAGCTAGCTTTATCTGACTACGAGGGGTGCAGTAAGGAGAAGCTGGAAGAGAAGATTTGCCAACACGACGCTTGTAGTAGATCGATATAAGTTGTATAAATAAATGACGATCACTGCTTACCTCCTCACTGTTCTGTCGTCGCATAGCTCTGAACCTGGCTAATATCCTGTCATGTGGAGACGTGGCTGCCAGCCTTCGAGGGTAGCGGTAGTCAGTTCGCGATGGCGTCTTGCCTGGAACGAAAACAATACATCGTATAGTAAAAAAAAAATAGTTCTATACATCAACTTTGTATTCCATGACAATTAAAAATGTATTCAATGAAACAGCACACGGATCAGCTTGGCTTATTGATGAACCACAGCAAAGACACGAAGAATAGAAATTAAGGTCAGTATCAGTACACAGAAAACGGCGGTGGACCTCATGGAGGAAATACTACTCCTATTTAATTTGTCGCCAACTAGCAGAGCTTGACCCACTATGTTCCGGTTCGGTGGTGAGAAGATACAGTTGCCCCAAAACTTTAACTAATTAAATGATGATAATAACATAACATCACGTCTATATTACCCAAATGGCTTGTTATGTTTAGGTCCCATGGGTTAGGGGATGAGCCTATCGCCATCCACCGGACACAATTCCAACTCCGTGCTGCTATCTGCAAGACCCGGGAATCGAACCCGAGACCTCGCGGTGAGAGGCGCATACGCTAACCACTAGACCATAGGGGCAGGAATACTAATTGCATTAAAATCATTTGAATCACTGCAGCTCAGATTGACTTAAGTTCAACTTGGAATTTTGGATTAAAAACAATCTTAAACAAAAAAATATCTATACGTACCAGTAGGTGAATACACCTTATACTCCTGACTCAAATACCTCGCTTCTACCACAGCCTGGGTTTCTACTACAGCATTCAACTGTGAGTGAATGTCGTTGACTTGACTGAGTGTTGAGTCGCTGTGCGCTTTGTGTTGAGTTTGGTGAGTTTGAGATAATGTGATGAGTTGTGATGTTGAGGCGGCCAGGTGGGACAGCTTGTCGGTAGCGGCGGCGTTGGTTGTCTGTGGAGGAAAAATAACAATAAAATAAAACATTTGAAAGTGGTAGTTAATTTTAACTCGTCAATGGGTGTATACAAAATAAATAACCATAAATCTTTTAAATAATTTTAGCTATCCCTATATGTAATTAATGAGAATTGAGGAAAAATCGACCACCCCATATTAAATGGGATAAGAGTACCTTTGCACTATGCGATCAGCCCTCCGGTTGACAATACACCGCATAGTGCATATGCAGCCTAAGGAGTTCCGGTTTTGGTGGCAAGAATCAGGTCCTGAAATTTCTGGCACGAGGCATAGCACCGAGATCGTCAGATATAGCGGCGCATACAATCTGCTTTTGAAGATAAATGTCCGTGAAATGTAGTTATCATCAGATGGACTGCACATCTGTTCGTCGTATAAAAGAAAGAAAAAAGGTTAAATGTATAATATAGAAGAACATAGTACTATTTACCTCAATGTTATGCACAAGTTGGTCCATAGTGCGTTTGGTATCATCCACAATATTTTCGAGTGCGTCGTCGATGGCTTGTACAAATTGTTTGCATGAGCCTTCGTTTTCCGTAATGACGTTGCTTACTTCTTGCTGCAATGTTAAATATGGAATTATCAAATTAATCGTATCGAAACCGAAAAAACTATTTTTTGACGAGATCTATAATTTCAAGATAAGATTTTTCAAACGTCTATTAGCAAATCTATCATCCAGTTTCCATGCATTCTTTGCTGTGTGAAAATATTAAGCAAAATTGCTTCCACTTAGTGAGCAAAACGAGATTTCATCACGCTCGAAGCAGAATTGACTTTTGCTCACTGTTTCGCCTTGCTATGGTGAAAAGTTATTTGCATCTCATGCTTTTGAGTCCCCCCACTACCTAAGGATTTGAAACAAGATTCTACAATAGAATCTTTCGCCTATTCGGGACTTAAAATTCTCACTACCTCAAGATTTGAACAAGATTCTACTATAATATTTTCTAAGGTTTACGCGAATGTTATACATGACTAACACTTCAATTTTCGGATTTTATCGCGATATTTCACTTAAATTTCACTTACTTTGATTTCTCGACGTTTCAAATGCTGAAATAGCATTTGAAACGTCGGGAAATCAAAGTAAGTGAAATTTAAGTGAAATATCGCGATAAAATCCGAATGCTGAAATAGCATTTGAAACGTCGGGAAATCAAAGTAAGTGAAATTTAAGTGAAATATCGCGATAAAATCCGAATGCTGAAATAGCATTTGAAACGTCGGGAAATCAAAGTAAGTGAAATTTAAGTGAAATATCGCGATAAAATCCGAAAATTGAAGTGTTAGTCAAGATTCTACTAAAGAATCTTTCGCCTATTCGGGACTTATTAACACTCGAATAAAATACACTCTCTAGTTACACAAATAAAAATTTCATGATCCTTTTAAATGCCTATTTCTTGGTCCTTCTAAATAACTATTTCTTTGTGCTTTTACATTGAAATATTGCATGCTCAAATATTGTATAATTTAACTGGGCATCATATTCCAAATGTGTATAGTATAATTTAACTGTACATCATATTCCATAATAGTACACAGACCTCTACGTGCGTCTTATTCTGCTCCAGCACCTGTAACATCTGGTTGTTGAGGTGTTCCACCACTTCTACTACATTCTTGCTGAACACCTCCATGTCCACGTTGATTGCGTTTGTGCCTGTGAAACAAAATACTCATTATGAGAAACATCAACACCTTTCTTAGAATTTTTCGACGAATAGAGTACTGTACAGATGTTGAATTTATACAATAACTACCCACGATTAGCGTTACTGTGTACTTATGACGTGATATTTGCGTATCTCAATAAACAGGAGAGCCAACACAAAAATATTTCTACAATTCAGACCAGTAGTATTTAATTATATCCAAACAAACTCTCTTCAGCTTTATAATATTAATATAAATAGTGGCTATAGGAGGCATAATATCGTAGTATTTGGGTGTGGCGACGCCTATGTGTATGTATTGTAAAAGATATTGTATTGTTTTTTTTTTTCAAGTATAAGTTGTTGTAAAAAAGTATTCTTTAGTACTGCTTAGATGGTCAAGAGAATAGCAGCACCAATTTGGTTTTGTGCCCGGTAGATGCCGATAGAATCACCCCCATCGGGCCATCCCATGGGACCTGAACATAACAGGTGAAGTGTGGGTGTTGTACACCTCTGCCACACCCTTCTGAGTAATATAGGCGTGATGTTATATTATGTTATTCTTTATTACCTTCTTCAAACTCCTTAGTATACTTCTTGAAATCCTTGACACACTCCTGTCCCCAATTGACGCACTGTTCCAAGCTCTCCTCCGCCATTTCCAACTCCTCCCGATCAGCCTCCAACTGTATCTCATACAGCTCTTTGTACCTCTGCATGCGATCATCTAGTAACTTCTTTTGGTCCTCTATTTCTGCCATTTTGATGGATAATCGTGTTTCTAGAAGATTCTTCTCGATTTGCACGTGTTTGGCGATCTTTTCTTCGAATAATCTTCGTTCTTCGTCCACCCAGGCTTGCAGGCGGTGCTCTGTGACGTTGCGTTCTGCGTTGATGTCTAACAGTTGTGTGTTGAGGCGCTCTTGTAGACGAGAGGATTCGGCTTGCATTTCCTGTAATATTATATTGTTTAATTTAGATTCGGATATGGGACCTCGCATGAGTATCTCAATAAGAATAAGATAGTTTAGTTTCTAGTAGAATATAGGGTAAAATATGTTATGTGTGTACTTTCTTTCTCGCTTGTTTGAGGGAAAACTTTGTATGCATGGACATGGACTGTACCTATTTATTTGTATTAACATCCGTATCCACCTGTTTCACAAAATAAATACATAAATTGAATCGAAAAAAAAATATTGAAGTACTTTCGTGCCGATTAGGAGCTCAATCAACCTGAACATCTGAGGTGTGTTTTGTGATATAGGATAGATAGGGGATGACTATCACCATTTATCGGGCACCATCCAACTCCGTGCTGCTATTCATAATCCAGAATGGGGAAATTGTCTAAATCTTAAATAACTTATATGCACGATGCAGGAATTGAACCCGAGACCCTCGCAGTCGGAAGCTACAGAAACTAACTAGACTAATGAGGCAGTCTATTTTTCTTATGCTATATTAGATCTATCTACTTAATTACAAAATATTAACTTACCGTCATACAAGCCTGAATCTTGCTAGCTCTCTTCTCAACATGTGCTCGTCTCATATCTCTATGCCTTTTGTGAGCATCGTCAGTTTGTACCCGCGTGTGCGTGGCCCGGGACTCGAACTTTGAATGCGCGTTTTGGAGGGAGGTCACGCGCGCTGACGCACCGGAGTACTGGAATGTAAAGCAAATACTTTAAAGATTCATTTCATTTACGATACACGATTTCATTTACGTAATATTTTGACGTGTTCAAGCGCCTCCTGGGGCCTATGAAAATAAATGATTTGAATTTGATAAAGAGGAACTTTGGCTCATTTCCATAGAATTTCTTATTCCGTGTTTAGCGTTAACATGCTAAACTTAGATTCTATCTATACATCATTTTTATTAAATAATAATTAATTCTGACAAAAGTTAATAGAAATCAAGCACATTGATTGGGTGTTAAGGTTACGGGAGATAAGAGCTTAATGATGGCTCCTGTCCTAGAAGCATTATAAAAGGAAACATAACATAACATTTTATGTATATTATAATAAAGGGTATGGCAGAGGCGTATAACACTCATATTTTACTTGTTATGTTTAGGTTCCATGTGATAGGAGGTGAGCCTTTCACCATCCACTGCGTACAATTTCAACTCTGTGATGCTATTGAGACATGCCTAACAAAATATTAAATTACAATTTTGCCTAACCTGGATATCGAATCTGGGAGCCCACAGTGAGCGACACGCAAATTATACCATTCGGCCGACGAGGCAGTAAAAAGAATGAATCGTAAATAACGTAGAACTCACCCATTGCTGTACGAAGCTAGCGACATGTCCTTTGACATCCACGTCACGTGCATCCGTCGCTGCCCGGGCCACCGCCGCCACGAAGCGCTGCAGCACGTCCTGCACGCTCGCACAGTGCCGCATTAGCGTGTCCTGCAGCTCGGAGCGCTGGCTGGACGAACTCTGTACGAGTAACGAATGGCTCTCCGATGTAGCTGATTTCATCTGGAACACAAAACATTTTCATAGCTTTTATTAACAACAAAGTACTTACAATTTTGTTAATTAATAGTAATCAAAATGAAGCAAACAAAGGTGTGCTTTATATAGTCTTTATGTTAATTAAACTAAGGTTTATATATATTGTTTCATTTCTAAGTCTTGACTTGAATGCAGCCAGTTCTGTTACCGAAACGAAGTGAAGCCATGTGTGCCATGTGAGAATAACGGAAAAGGCTGTTGGGCGATTTTTCACTTCCATATTATTATAATTACACCTGGTTATCGAACATAATATACGCTAATTAACAGTTATTATTACTAGGTACCGCCGAACTAATACATACTTAATATAATTATAATGTTACCTGGTTGACGATGTCAACAAATGTCTGCACCAAGTTTTCAAGTTCTTGTTTGTTCTGCTCCTGAGTCTCAGTACTGGAATTCGTGTACGTATCTGAAAAGTATAATAACAGTAGTGAGATCTTTGTGTTCAACTTAAGTAAAGCCTTTATATCTCCTGAAACAGTAGGTAATTTTTTTAAACAAGTATCAATGCCATAAATTTTAGAATTATTCTAGTTTTTTCACAATGATTCTCTTCAATATTGGTTAAAATTTAATACACATGGTTTTAAAACTTTGATATACTCAATGTTAATGAGGTGAAGCCACCAAACCAAAATGTCTTTGTGGGTTGTTTACAAAAAATTCTAAAACAATACAAAAGTTTACCTAAAGTATTTTGCAGCGTTTGTAGAGCGGTAGTAACGACGTGCGTGAATTGCTGCAATCCCGCCGTCATGTTGTCTCGCTGCTCTGCTGATTGATCGCAGTAAGTCTTTGTAATTTGTAGATTTGTTGATTCCACCGTTCTAAGGAAAGATAAAGTTGATTTGGTACATAATATGATCAGAAAACAAAGCATAATGCAAGCGCAAAGAACAAAGTCCAGTAGCAGGCGTTTTGAATGAAAAATGTTTGGGTACCACTATAATAAGACGACCAAAAACACACACACTGAATACAAATAAGTAAAGGAGGTGATACCAACAGAAATCCATTATAAACAAATTTCATTGTTATTTCTCTACATTACGATTCAAAATACTCAACCTATTCAGTGAGTGATGCATGTGTGGCGCCATAGGGTTGCTAAGCCACAAGAAGATACTATCGCCATCTAGCCTACCGCACGAGCGTTTACTCGTCCACGGCTAAACGTAGCGCCGCAATACGAATAGTCGGTTATGGTTGCGCGCGTGCGTCAGCGTCCCTTAATGAATGGACTCTCGGGAGTAGCAGCCGCGCAATGGAATGTTTACCATAAATTCTCGGGGAGGTAAACAGACCTAGCCTAGTTTAGTTCGTAGTCTCTGTAAGTCTCTTTTGCACTCGTATTATGTAATGCACTAAAGGAACTTGTGTTCTCTGTGGCTCCTACACCGCGCGACCGGCACGCCGTCATACAGCAATTTGGGTCGCAGAAAGGTTGTCTTCAGAGAGGAATTCAGTAGTAATATTGTACAAGCAATGTCGTAAAGATATAAAATACTTACTTCCGTTTATCAACAGACTCGTGCAGACATTCCACATGTTTGGTCGCCACGTCAGCGGTAGCCAGCAGCTCCTTCGCCTGCGTGCTGAGCGTCACTTCAGTACTACTGTGTACTGAAACCAAATGCTGCTGCTCTTCACATTCTTCTTTGGTGAGGGTCAGTTGCTGGAAAATAACGAAATTCAGGTTTAAGTTTGCTATTTGAAATCTGTCCTGGCGAAGAGATTGTAGATGTAATGAAGGAAAAAACTACGATCATGGGAATTACAACTTCTAATAAAATTAAACATCCAAAGTAGAATGGTGCATACTCTGCTGTTTGGCGCCACTAAGTTATTTACCAAAATTGGACCTCCCGAAGTTGAAGTCAATTGCTCGCATTGAGCGAATCGAATGTTAGAAACAATTGTAAGAAAATTAATTGGATGAATCGCTCGGCAAATAATATTTTTTTTTATGGTAGATAGGCACGCGTTCGATCACGATCTCACCTGATGTTAACAGGTGATGCGTACTACGGTGAAGCATGCTTACCTATAAGGTACCTGTCTACCTTTGTTTTCAATAGATCCATATGGTACTCATGCAAAAACAGGTTGCATAAATGGTCAGGTGGACAGCGTCACCGCGAGGTCTCAGGTTCGATTCCCGCGTCGGGAAAAATGTTATTTTCGAACTTCCCATCAGGTAATTCACAATAGCAGAGTTGGAATTGTGTCCACAGGTGAAGTGTGGGTCTCGTACCTCTGCCACACCCTTCTGGTTAATATAGGCATGATGTAATGTTATGTTACGTCCTATCCTAACTTTAAATATTTACTCACTTTACTAGTAGTAGCCAGTTCAGCTTTAGTGCTATCAAGCTGGTCTTTCGTGTTAGCTAGCTCATGGTTCTTGGTCTCCAGCGTGTTGTTGAGTTCAGAGAACACTCCCTCCATACGATCTCGTTCGTCCTCCATTGCCTTTTTCTTAAGAAGGAGTTCTTGAATCTCTTTACGTTGTTGTTCCTCTTTTAGCGTCAATTCCGCGTACGTCTCGCTGGCTAGGTATACGCCTGTGGAAATAAATAGTAAATTAGTTTATTTTGTTTAGTGGATACTAATCAAGTATGACCATCTGAAAAAAATCAAGCCCTAATAAAATTATGTTATGTTACCATTTTTATCTCTAGAAGCCTGCAGATCTCTCTTGAGTCTATCAATTTCCTCGGCATACTCTTTGAGGATCGCCTTCTTGGTCATCTTCTGGTTGACCTCAGGTTTGTTCTGTATGTTCTTGGCTCTGTGTGCGTACTCCAAGGTGCTCATGGTCTCCTCCAAGTCCTTGTGCCCTGGGGAGATGGTCGCGATGATGGACGTCTTCGTGCGACCGCCCAGGGACTCTTGGAGAATGCGGGTCAGTTTAGATTCTCTGAAATTGAAGACAATGAGGTTAAGAACAATATAATAAAGAAATAGAAGGAATAATTATATATTATAACACTTTTCATATAGTTTATCGAGCTCCATAAAGTTTTTTGATCGAGTCGCTCTTAGTCCGTGTCTTCAGCGACCCAAACCCTGAATGTTTCTTTTACAGCCAATCATAATACTTGATTTCGGCTAACTTCCGATCGTTTGTTTTGCAACTTTTTAAGGTTTGGACACAGCTTTAGGTACAACAATGCTTGTTGTCGCTGCGCACTTAGTTATAAAAATATATGGGTATCTCTGTTTACAAACAAAAAATTGCGCAGAAAAACTAGTTTGGCTCAGCGCATAGTTATTATTTTCGAAAACATGAGCGAAATGCTATTCATTGCTACTTCTCACCTGTAAGGTATATGCGGATGCCTCTCCACAAGCGCAGTGATGACCCTACCGAGCGTCAGTAACGACTGGTTGATATTCACACATTCCCTCGCCCTTTCCTTCTTGGCAGGGTTGTCAGATCCGGCCTTGCTGATGTTCTCGGAGCCTGCCAAGTCCACCAGGTTGAGTTTGCCGATCTTTACCAGCTCCTCGCCCTCAGGGCTGTTCTCCTTCATATGGACTACGATGGTGAATACTGTGTGCGAACGACTGCAGAAAAATAACGTAGTTTGAAATATATCTAAAAATCCAGCTGATTTTCAATAAGTAAAGAAATAAGTTAACCTGAATAATACTAAAAGTTTAATTAAAGGTGCTACTACCGCAAGCATTCGCGCGTATGTAACATTACAGATAAAGGTTGCCTGGCAGAAATTGCGTCAAGCGATAAGGCCGCCCTTTGCATATTGTTATTGTCTTTCAATAGTTGTCTTTAGTTTGTAATGAAATGGTATGAAATTAATAAAGAAAGAATTTTTATCTATGTATCTATTACAGTTTTAAATATTGCAACAGTGAAGAAGAAAATCCGAGCATAGCTTATAATTACACTTAACAACTTATAATTACACAATTCGAAATTTTGATCGAAAAAAAATACATTACAAGCTCAGTTTGTAACATGAATATAATGCTTAAAATCGAATTTGATGATAAAATACAGGCGAATGCTCACGGTCTGGGAATACCTTTAGATATAGTAAAGTAGTGAAAAATGTATGCTTCATTTACTAACTACAATAGCTCTACATTTAGCTACAAAATCTACATACCTCTTGCATTTGGTTATGCTTCTTAAGCATAATATTGCAGAAACCAAACCCAATGTGTATCTTACAGATTTTGTTAAAATTTTTTGCATAAGAAGCATAAACAATAACAGTCAACATTATACATATTGTTTTTTTAAAACTTACAACGCTATAGATCTGCCATTGGGAAGGTTGCTGCAATATTAACAAAATCTATGTTTATTGCCAGATTTTCATTAAAATGTGTTAAATGGAAACTTTATTCCTACGTCTTTTACATTAGCCAAATAAGAATAGGGTGGATTTTTTTAATAGGTTGTGTAGTCCAACTGATGATGTTAAGTGATAACTATAGCAGATTGCAGATGAGTCGCTAAATAAGAGGTCTTAAATGAACTTAAAATTACTAAGGCTTATGCCCAATCTCCCAGTAACTTAAAGGTCCCATCTCACCACTTAACCAGAACAGAGCAATCTGTGTTCCGCGTTGGTGGTGTGATGCACCACTATTTGGCAACTATTTAAAGAAGACTGCAGTGGTGCTTCTGCATTCAAGCTAGTTCACAAGAGCTCTACCACCATTAAAGGTAACATTCTTAACAATAATATAGAAAAGTACCTCGATTGAGCATTCATGAGTGTAGACGCGACGCGCTTGCGTTCCTGTCCCTGCGACATTATCTTGTACACTTCATTCTTGTTGTACACCTGAAATGCAATATAAATGAATAAGTTTTAAACAGTGGCAAAGCTTATAACTTAAGCTGGAATCCATATTTCATATTATAAAGGTAAAGAGTTTGTTTGTTTGTTTGAATGTGCTAATATCATGAATTACTGGTCCAAAGCAAATAATTATTTTTTTGTTGGATAGGCCATTTATTAAAGAAGGCTAAAGTATGTAACATCACGCCAGGACCAATATGAACAAGTTTCTATTTAGAAGAAAATGCTTGTTAGCTTTACTAATACTTCAATGCTATACTCACAGTAATCTCCTCCAGCCCATTCACGATATTAGACCCTTTTCTCGTAACATCCTCGTATATCCTTAACTTGGAGTTGTCCTCCGAGGACGCCAGCAGATCAAACAGCTCTTCATTGTACAGTTCCAGATACGACACGCGCACCGTGTATTCCGTGTTGGTGAGGCGCAGCTCATCAAAGAGCTGGCTTAGAGCTCGCGGGATTATACCGGCAAGGGGATCCTGGTGAAAACATGGGTTTAATTAAAGCTAAATAAAGATTCAGAAATAGATATTGGTTGCAGTTGCAGATGTTTTGCTAGTGACATTTCTATTTTTTTATATGATTTTGTTTTGCAATCAGCCTGGCAGATCTTTCAGGCCATTTAATTGCAGCTCTACATGTACATTGGAATATTAGTTAGAATCTGTAAATGCGTCATGCAGCATCCATCTCAGTCAAGTGACAGTTGACTGAGATGAATACTGCTATGGAACATAAAATGTGCTAGCTATTAAGTTTGTTGGCGGAGTCAGTCATCTAAATACTAATCCAAACACAGTACTCCATTAATTTATCCATTGTTCAAAATACAAAACACTTTGCTAAGAATTTGATAATATGATGACAATACATACATCACTCTTCTTTCTTGTACACCTCAATTTGATTACTTACATTTTGCCAATGATGATCAGACCCTGTGTGTTCCCCCACCATGGTGTGGGTCTTGCCTGTGCCAGTCTGTCCATAGGCAAAGACAGTGCAGTTGTACCCACTGAGAACTTCCTCTATGAGAGGACTCACTACTTCTTGGTAAACTTGGAGCTGGAAGAAATTTTAATGTTGAAGTTTACAAACTGTTTCTCAAACAAAGATGTTGTGTATTAGATTATTCTACTTGATGATGATTATTTTTAAGCCTCATGAGAACTTTTACGCCGTAACCTAACTTTGCTTTGGCCATAATAGCTGCTGATATAACAGCTAACTGCAGTATTACCTACCTGGCTAGTATTAGGGGCAAAGGCCCGGTCAAAGGTAAACTTCTTCGTGTGCGAGGTCTGCTGTGATTGGCGAACTACCACCTCTCGGTTGTTCACCACCTCTACCACACCCAGCGACTTGATGTCTCGTTCCCGTTGGTTTAGTGGTCTGAAAGGTGAATGGTATAAAAATGTTGCTATAGTTAAGTCTGTTGTTAATACCAAAGTACTTTGAATTAAAAAAAATCTCTCATAATAGTACAATATTGCATGACTTAGGATAAAATAAGAAGGACTTTACTATTTTGTATCAACAATGTATTATATTATATATTTTCAATAAAAATTTTGAAGTTTATTTTTTGTATTGAAACAGTATTTATTTCTTTTGGTAGGATGTTATTATATTTAGGGTGTTGATGCATTAATTGATTGGTGTAGTGTATAGATAAAATCATAGATCTTGGCAGTTTCGAAGTTAGCTGCAGATGGCTGTTCCACCACTCAACCTGTTCCATATGTGACCAAGGCCCTTGCAGTCCTGTGACATTGCATTTATGGCTAACTTCATAACCACCAAGTTCTTTAATGGTATCTATGAAAGATTGGTTTCTTTGCTAAAATAATGAAATGCCATGGACTCTTCAGCCATTTGCCCTTTAAGCAATAAGACAGTAATACAGTAACAATAAGATAAGCTTCATTAACATGGGGTTTTTAAACAGGAATTCACTGTAGCAGCACATGGCCTGATATTGTCCTGTATAGTTGAACATAGGCTACCACCTCCTGTTCAATGGAACCTCATTATAAGATATTTATTTTAAGTTGTTTCTTTAAAACTGCCTCGTTGGTTAAGTGGTTAGCGTATGCACCTCTCACCAACGGGTCTCGGGTTTGATTCCTGGGTTGTGCAGTGTTATTTGAGAACTTTCAGTCAAGATATTCTCAATAGCAGCAGGGAGATGAAATTGTGCCAGTTCTCACTCCCTATCCCTTGGGACCTAGACATATTAGGTGAAGTGTGGGTGTCGTACACCTCTGCCATACCCTTCTGGGTAAATAAGCAAGCAAGTATAATGTTTCTAAACCTATACCCATTTCACAATGACTTAAAATGCATGGAGATGAAAATTCACATTAATCACAATGTGCTATTATTCTAGAATATAAATAGAAAAGCATAGGCTAGGCTAGATTGAGACTTGGCGAAGTAATTAGTACTATAGGTTGGTTATGTATGGTCAGTGGGAGATGGCAAATGTGTTGATTTCAATTTGTTTACATTCTAATTTCTAGCTTCAATGATTCATATCATTACTGTCCTGCATGTATTGAGTATATACAGCTTTTATTCTTATAGGCAATCCCTAAACCATCGTTTAATTTGAATTAGGGCCTACAATACAGAAGTCCTGAAGTTGTGATATAATGTGGTAATTTAACCTTAATTTACGAGGAATGACCATTTTCTGCATGGGGTCCAAAGATATACAATGACTTTGGGTTAAAATTAACAGAAATTCTAGTGAGTCATGGCAAAAACGGTAACTTTTCACTTAAATATTTTGAACATTTTACCTCAACCGAATGAACACCTGAATGTTCTGGTTCTTGTCCTTCCGAATCTTGTCCGTCGTCATCTTGATAGAATAAACATAAAATATTCACAAATAAACACTCCACTACAATTGTTTTTCTAATAAAAAAGCACAAAAACGCGTCAATTAGTTTAAATTGTCAAGAAGTCCGTTACGCGTTGCGCTTCAATCAAAATTCAAATCTATGTTTTTTTTTTTAATTCTAATAATGTTGCCAGATTTTGGATCTGAAATAAATCAAAAAGATTTATTTAAATTTTATGTTCTAAAAAATTAAAATAATAAATATTTAACCAATAGTGTAAAAGATTTGCTAATTTGTTGCGCCGTGTATTGTATGTACATGACATGTTTTTTGCAGTCTATGAAACAATTTTCAGCGCCCAGTTCATCTTTCACGTTTAAATAAAAATCACGTTTATTAAATGTCGCTTAAGTTATGTGTCGTATTACTAGATAATCGTCATAACTAGCAATTATTAACACGTGACGCGATCACCAAGTCTGTGGTAGCAATACAGTTTTTGGGCTTTTTATTTTACTGAATTTTAAATTGATCTCCAAAATATATGTTTGTAGCGTATTAAGCGTTTATAAAAAAGTATCTAACGCATGTTTTATATGGGCTTTAATAATATTTGCACGTATCTGTAAACAACAAACAACCTTGAACGAAAACAAAATATGTTTAAAACAGTAAAAAATACATTTTTATTAACTTTTTAATCAAGAATGACATAAAGTAACTATTTTAAAGAACTTACTATTATAACTATAACTATTTTTATTTGTTTATTAGCTAATTTGGCATCTACTCTTAAACATTTTTTTAAATATAATATGCTGGCCAACTTGCTGTCCAACATAATCGCGATAGTTTTCTTAGGTAAGTAAGTACAAGGAATAATGCATAGATGGCGCTGTCATACTTTAACCTAAAATTGAAAAGAGAAACAAATAAAGGCGGTAAGTAAAGCTTTGAAGAGATTGTCTTAGGGCGATATTACTACTTGAGTTACTTTGTGTGTTTTCTTTGTTGGATATATTAGATCTAGAAATAAATGGTAGGTAAAACATTCGTAGTTACTAACACTTACTTAACTTACGAATCAAAAGGAAACAGATCTTTCGTATTTTTTTAAATGTGAACGTTAATAATATATTCGTTCTAATAATACCTACTTATATCAAAAAATATTTTTTTAACTTGTTTCCACGTGATGGTACCTGGTGGCACAAGCCGATTTCAACGCTGAGCTGCGGTTTTCAATCTCTATAGCTCGTTCAAACATTTGATCAAACATTACCTAGCTCCGTGAGCTTTTAACTAACCTACAGCTTTCACGTGAATCACTCTGCGGTAAAAACCGCATCATAATCCAATCAGTAGTTTTAGTATTTATCGCGAACATACAGACAAACGTGGTGGAGTATGTAAGAAATAAGTACCTACCTACCCAAATATTGTTATGCCATCTTATTGTAAATGTCTTGATACTACGTCGAACAAAACAAAACAAAAAAACTTTCCTCAGTAGAAAAGCGAAAGAAAAAAAACATTTAGTTACTGGGCTAGCCCTAACGCTAAAACCTAACTGGTTTTTCTTAACACCCGTCGCAGAGATTGCCTAGTAAAATACGGTAAAGAAAAAAACACATTAGTAACGTACACACGGCTACACATGAAGCTATACAATTCCAGTATAAGATGATCTCGCGTTGTTTAGGCTTCCGGTGCAATGCGAGACCAGCTCATACTGGTAATGTATAGCTTCATGTGTAGATATGTGTACTTTTTTACAATCAGGCAGGAAAACTAAATTGACGTCAATCATTCGTCAAGCAATCTATTCGTATGGTCTATTTACTTAGTAGCTGTGGTGTAGTTATGTAATATGCGTAATAATACAGAATTGCTTGTTTTTTGTACGATGGTATAAACTGACTATTTATTATTATTGAATGCAGAAGAAACGGAATGATATATTTGATGGGGGTAGAGCTCTTGTGAACAAACTTGAGGGCGGAAGAATCACCGTCACCAAGGACGTGGAGTCCTTCTGATGGTAAGACATCAACAATTATCAAAAGCTGATTGTAGATGCGTTGTCTGAAGTCTACCAGTAATGTTAAATGATCTCATCTCCAAAGCGGAACAGTAGTGCAAAAACCACTATTTGATGACAGGTTAAATGTGAGACGGTGGTGCTGCTGCCCTCGAGCTTGTTCACAAGATCGCCCACATCTTCCACTTCTGAAAAGTGACAAGGATCTTAAAATTTCAATTAAATTTCTATGGCTAAACAACTATTCGACTGCTTTAAATAACAAAACAAACCGTTTTCGCAATATTCTGGAATAAAGGAAACCGCAAACAAAATTTGCCACAAAGATCTATTAAAAAGCATTTCGCCACCACAGCTGATTGCCTACTTATAAGCGCTCTCATTAGAAATGGGGATCATTAAATACGCCCGCTTCTTATTAGATAAAGCATTCCTCAATCGTGTCTAATAGGAATGGGGCTTTTAAAACATTCCAACAAGAACTTTTTACGATTACCAACAAGAACAGAAAAATAAACTGGATAAATGAGAGACGTCATTATACAGATAGTTTTTGCGTCTGGCAACACTCATTACCTACACCATTTCCTCCCGCGCTTTCTTGAAGAAAATTAAAGAGTCGCCGCATTAATTCTATCCGTATGTCGCGACGTTTTTGCGTCGGTTAGCAGCGCTATGGCGGCCCCCGATCGTTTTTGCGCGAGGAGAGTTGCCGCCGAGAGCTTCCCAGACTCCGCGCGCTGCAAAAAGCCGCCGTGCCGCCACCGCTGGAATCTTCACAAAAACTTCAACCCCGCTCAATAACTGGCGACGTCGATGAAATACTATGAGTTCCTTTCAGTTTTTACGGCCCGTGAGCTTTTTCCGCTCGCAATTTGCATCGGACGCACGCTGTCGGCCATTTTGTAGTTTTTCCCGCGCAAACGATTCGAAATGATGGTCGCGTTCCGAAAATTGCGGGCGGATAAAAAGTTACCGATGAAATTCTTGTTTGGAGAATGGGCGTTTATGTATAATGATATTTTTTATAGCTGCTTTAACCCTAATATTATAAATATTTCATTTTGTATTTAATCTTGCAGGATCGAGTAAAAAGTGTTAAGGAATCAAACCGAGTTGTTAAGGTTTAAATTAGGTTGCAAAGAAGTTCACAGAACCAATATTCCAATGAAAATCGAATTGAGCATTCATCGTCGAGCGGAAAAGCTGTACAACGTAACTTGAATTTTCATAAATTGTAACTGCATTTTTAACATTAAAAAAATCTAATAGAAGCAGATATCTAATCTAATTTTGATGCTAATCTAATAATCTAATCTAATTCTAATTGAAGTTAGAGACAAACTCATGCATAAAAATAGAGACATTTCACTTACAATAAAACATAAGAAACTCAAAAGGAAAATATTTTGTCCTTTTGAGTTTCTTATGTTTTATTGTAAGTGTAATGTCTCTATTTTTATGCATGAGTTTGTCTCTAACTTAAAGATAAAAGTCCTGTACAGGAATCGAATCCAGTACAGATGCGTAGTATAGTCGAGAGTAGTCAAGTCCAGTTAGAAAGAGGGAACCTCTTTCTAGCCCAAACTTGGTCTTATAAGCTCTAGGTATGCCTCTAATTGACCACCTTAAATAGCTTACATAACATCACGCCTATATTACCCAGAAGGGTGTAGTAGAGGTGTACAGCACCCACATTTCTCCTTTTATGTTTAGGTCTCATGGGATAAGTGGTGAGCCAATCGCCTTCCACCGGGTGCCATTCTAACTCCATGCTGCTGTTGTCAATTTCCTGACGGAAAGTTCACAAATAACATTTTCGAAAATCGAACTCGAGACATCGCGGTGAGAGAAACATACGCTAACTTCTAGACCATCAGGCTCACCCATCGATGCTATCCCATGGGATAATATTTAACAAAATACCTGAGCAAATTAAGCATCTCAACACACAATTATTCAAGATTCATTTTAAGAGAATGCTAAATTGATAAAGCATATTATAACATAAACGATTTCTATAACGATATATTTTAAAATGTAAACTATGCATGTACATACTCTTTTTAATATTTAATTTGTAATTTGTAATTTTTTTTTTTTTTTTTAAATTTGTACACCCTTGGGGGTAAAACGTAGTGAAACTTTTTAGTTCTGTAAACAAGATTAGGATCTTGTTTACAGAACAAAAAAGTTATACCTATGTTTGTACAAATAAATGTTTCTGATTTCTGATGGGGCCTTATAACATAACAGATAAAATGTGGGTGTTGTACATGTCTGCCACACTCTTCTGGGTAATATAGGCGTGATGTTAAGTTATGTTTATACTAACATATCTTTGAAAAGACGAATCAAATCAAATCAAATCATTTATTTCCATGGGCCCCAAGGGGCGCTTGAACACGTCAAAACAAACATCAAAATACAAAAAAATATAAAATTAAAATAAAACTTAGCTAACTAAATTATAATACTTATTGTAATAAAATGATTTAACACCGGAGCTTAAATTGACTTTAATTCAACTTAGAGATATGAATTAAAATCAATCCAAGTACCAGCTCCGATGGGTATTACATCATGAGAAGAGCTGGTGAGAAACTCATGTGCACCATCTTTTCAAATAATTCATACAATATTTGTTTGTTTTTGACAATAATTCTATGTGTAAGTTATAGCAACCAAAACAACACAATCTTAACTATTTAGTGACAGAGATGCGTGCCGTAACGTGGCTTTCTACCCGAGCCCATCGACTTCGCAGTCCTACGCTCTGCCACTCGGCTATCGCTGCTTCCTACTTTCATCACGATTTTATTTATTTTTTCTTCCCTATAAGTGTCAAGAATGTAATAAAATGAGCTCAGTTTCATCGGCATTTGACAAATGTTTCCCGTAAGGACAAACCAGACCTATGGGAGTAGAAAGTACTGAACATATGAAACTGTTTAGTCCGCTATGTGGGGAATTAAAGCTAGTATGTAGAGAGGCGACGGCTGGTCACCGTGAGAAAATACTCATAGAGACTCTCTTTACTCTATGGAGGAGGCTACGAAAACAGCGGCGGCATGAGAGCAGCGGGTAGCGGAGAAGAGCTATGAATGAAAGCTGGAGAACACATTTTTGGAAGCCTAGAGCTTTGTCTTATCGTATAGGTTTGTGGTAGAGCTGTTATCGATTTCTCGATTAAGGAATTATTATTATTTTTTTTTTTTTCTTCTGCTTCTATATTATACGGCACTGTGTTAGCGTTTGGTTGTGAGATTAGAACCTTAAATAACTGGCCGTAATGCTTCCATCAGGGGCGGCATAATGTCGAGTGCGCCCCTAGGCAAGAAAACTTGCAATAGAGACACCGATATGGTGTACCATATCGTATGTCTCTATTGCAAGTTTTCTTTTAAACCCCATAGTAAACATTTCCAGTCACAGTGTTGCTTGCTAATTGATTTTTCTATTCCTTTACAGTTTTTCTACACCTCACGTTTACAAAAGTATCCACACGACACGGCATCGTACCATAGCCACTACGTGCCTTTGGGATAATGGGCCTTTGGTAAGTAGAAAACGTACTGTCTTTCTGTAGTGGACGCATATGATTTTTTTTGATTACTAACTAGCTTTTGCCCGCAACTTAATTTGTGTGGAATTTAATATTTATATTATATTTCCTACAAAATTGAGAAACTTCCGTACAATTTAAACCCCAAATTCACCCCCTTGGGTCTATATCAAAAACATTTTGTTGATTTATGTCGTGTAGGGAACCAATGAGCTGATTACGTGAAATTGCCAATTCACATATAAACTTACAACTCCTTATTCACCCCCTTAGGGAGTGATATTTCCAAAAAAATCTATTCTACATTTTTTTACGTTATGTTAAAACTCATGTACAGAAATGCATTTTCCCTAAAAATGTACTGACCACCCATATAAACTTACACCCCCTAATTTACGCCCTTAGTATTATTATTTTTATCGTATTATTTTTTTCTTAAATATCTTGAATTTACAGACATTGCAAATAATTTTTTTTTAAATGTAGGTATATTTAATACTCTTTTTATAATTTGGATTATTTTTTTTTTTTTTTTTTTTTTAAAAACGACGCCTGCACTAGGAATAACTCCTGTGTCGCGGGGGTGTTCACAAACATACATTTCACATACACAGAGCACACCCAGAGTCAGAACAAATCCCCACAACACCAGCGCAGTTGAAAGCGGCGAGGCGACCGCTTTAACCACCACGCCAACCGTGCACTCATATTCATGGGCTGTAGTTGCCAATCACCAAAAGGTAGGTAAGACCTAGCTCGCAAAGCCCCTTAGTCCGACCCTAGGCTGCCAACGTTTTCGTCATCAACATCTAATCAAATCAAACAATCAATATCTAACGGCACTAATCTCATCACCGCCGTTTCCCTAGCCTCACTTTTTCTGCAAATAATATCCGATGGACTCTTAAGGCAGTGTAAGTTTTTATTTGAGCCGGTGAAAGGTTGTTAGCTGCCTAGAAATATGTCGATATGATGATAAAGTAACGGAGTGTGTGGGAACACCGCCACACCGCCGTGGTGCCAGCTTTTTGTCAAACCATAAACAAAAAGGCTGAAACTGACTTTCTAGATTGTGGTGATAGATCTATGCTTATGGTTTTGTCTATGGTACTTGTTTGGTTGCTGTTAAACACGTTGTAGAGCTTTTGTTAACGATCCTGGAGAAACGACAGATACTATCGAACAAACTATACTTTTATTGCCAAATAGCAGTTTCTAGTATTCTGCTCATTTTCTGTAAAAACATACTTTGAATCCTACTATTATTATAAAAGCTTAAGTTTGAATGTTTGTTTTTCTTTTTCGTAAAAACTACTGCGTCAATTTTGATGAAATTTTGCTCACGTTTAGTTTATAGTTTGGATTAACCAATAAGATGAATATCTTAAGTACCGGAGTGCCGTTTGTCTGGTAGTCCAAAGGTGAAATGGGGACGGAGGAATAAGTATAATGTTGGGAAGTACCTTGGCACACTCTTCGAAATATACCATTTTAAGACTAAGTAAGAACTACAAAAGTACAAAAAGTTCCAAAAGCTCTACCACTATGAATAAAAACAACAATCGCATTCAGCAGCAAACTTGCATTCCACGTGAGAAAAAGCTAGGTTAGGTAACATTTAACCAAAGAACAAATGAAAAGAATAGAATGACTATAAAGCTCTTTCGTTAATTCGGTAGTCTTTAGTAGCAAGTGGTTGACATTTACATAAGTTATTGTAAATTCGTATTGTATCTTAAATCTACAATTATTATAAATGTGAAAATTTGTAAGTATGTGCGAATGTTTGTTACCCGATCATTTGGCAGAGTACCTTAATATTATGTTGAACTAAGTTAGTACTATCAACAAAGTAGATTGATGATCCAAATACTAATTTTGTGTAGACTTTTCAAAACACTAAAGTCTAATGGACTTTGAGATTTTCAAAGAAAATATTTGTCAAATGGGTCAAGTTCATAAATCAACTATGCTGATAGTACTACAACACGGATGGAAGCTAAATAAGTGTAGCCACACGACCTACTTAGCCCTTCTACTTATCTTAATCTTCTTAGACCAAAACATAAACACCACCTCACAAGAAAATTATATTAACCCATATTCAGAGCGAGTTAACCCGAAATATACAATTTTTTGCATCACCCGTATACCGTTGGCGGCCATTTTGTGTTTTTTACAAGATTCCAAGAACCGACCGCTTTCGCATCTCGTGAATTAAGCTTTTGCAAACTGATTATCATTTTTAATTTGATACCGACACGAGATGCCGGGTTTTTTAGGCTTGGATTAGTGCTACATTTATCTACCTGGCTTTTTAGTATTGATAGGTTTTCGGAATTGTGGCTGACTTTTAATGGATTAGGTAGGTACTACTAGTTTTCTTGTTAAATATTTTTATTTCGAGATATTAAATCGCTTGCCTTATGGATAATAAGACAATGGACTGCCTCGATGGTCTTGTGGTTAGCGTATGCGCCTCTCACAAAGCAAAGTGTTATTTGTGAACTTACCGTCAGGAATTTCACAATAGCAGCATCGAGTTGGTATTGCGCCCGGTGGATGGCGATAGGCCCCTATCCCATGGGACCTAAAACATAACAGGTGAAATGTGGGTGTTGTACACCTCTGCCACACCCTTCTGGGCAATATAAGCGTGATGTTGTCATATTATGTTATTATATAGCCTTGATTCAATTCAAATTTTTTCGTACTGAAAATACGGATACGTTTAGATCCATGTGACAGGGGGTGAACCTACCGCCATTTACCAGGCACAACTCCTGACCCAAACTACTACTTAGAACTTTCCTGACGCAAACTTATAAACTACACTTTTGCCCAACCCGGGAATAGAACCTGCGAACCTCTTATTGAGCAATTGCATTAGCAGCGATAGCCGAGTGGGAGACCGTAGGACTTCACACACACGTACCTTTGTCAATAAATAGTTAAGATTCATCTTTTCGAAGATATTTGTGTATTTATCATATAAATTATCACTCTCTAACAGTGAAGGAAAACGGCAGGAAACCTGCATGCCTGGGAGTGCGTAAACATTGTTCGAGGATGTGTGAAGTGTAGTGAAGTCCACCAATACACACTTAGCCTCTATTCATTCTGAGACATGTATTAGATGCCTTGTGTTCAAAACATGCAATTGTTATTTTATTATTATATACTTCGTAGACCAACTAGACAGTCGAATTTAGTAGAGCAGTTGTTTAATTTCCTTACAAACCATAATAACTGTCACAGATGGTATCAGCAGATGGGATCTAAACCCTAGTTCTTAGAAATTCTATTACATTAAAATAGCGTGCCTAAATCGTTCCTTAGTAAGAGTAGCGGTTAGCTGGCTTAATCATTCTGAAATTGATTGCAAAATATTGTATTCACGCTTAATAAATAGACAAGTAAATAATATTATTTTAGTAAATTAACACAGAGAGTGTAAAATTGTACCTAAAACTTTTGTTTTAGGACAGTTTTATCAGTTCTGGAAAAATATCTGGCAGCCTTACCGAAATTTATAAGAAAGACTAGCTTCCGATCGTGGCTCCGCACGCGTCGTACGTCAATAAAATTAGCATATATTATTCCTGGGATCTTGGACTATCTCCAGACCAATTTTTGTTAAGGACGCCACTCTAGATTCAAAGATTTTTGGGAACAAACTAACAAATAAATCTTTCTTCTTTCTAATATGTAATGTCCAACTTTTTAACCGGCACCTAACTATCCGAAACTTTAAAAGGAACTGGTTACACTGGACAGATCGATTGTAGTCGTCTTCTGCTTTTCAGTAGAGTTATATTGTACAGTCTATGGTAGGTACGTTTTTATGGTATGGCATGGCTATACAATATCGATATCACTCCGATTCTTCATATTATCTAGATATTTTACAAACTTTTGCCGACTTTTACCGTTCATAACGTAAATCGTAAATAATAATGATTGTAAAGCGTTTGTGAACTCCTGTCGCTAAAAAGTAATAGTAGTTTAGTTTAATACTTTATTGTACACATAATTTACATGATTAAAATTACAAAAATAACTCAAAAATGATTTTTCTGCCAGCAAACCTTTAAGGGCCAGAGGAACACTCGTAAAATGTGAGAGTAAAGTGTACAAAAAGTTGTTTTGGTTTGTATGGAGAGGTTTCATGGCATAGGCTCTGAAATTGATAGTGGAGGTTCATGGCAGTACTTGCCACTGTTAGCCCCGTTTCCATTTTACCAGACATTCAATTAATTCATTCAAATCATGTCGCTTGAATACATCAAATTATTACAAATAAGAATATAATAATAAATCTAAATTTGAGGTAGGTACTAATTACAATAATAATTATGATTTAAATTACTGGGGCTCAGATCAATTTCAATCCATCTGTTTAGGATCAGATTAAAATCAATCTAAGTATTAGCTTGGATGGGTAACATCATGAGAAGAGCTAATGCGAGACTCTTGTGCACCATCTTTATAAATAGAAATCTTTACAATTTTGTTTGTTTTGACAATATTTTGATTATTGTAGCCAAAACACAGCGACCGCATAGTAAAAAAAAAACGAATTAATAATTATACTAATTTGTTATTTTGCAAAATAATTAATTATTATTAAATTAAAAGAAAATATTATCTGATTACTTCGATCTCCTATTGATGTTTTCCGGTTAAAAGTCGACAGGTCAATGTGTGCAAATCGAACCCAAACGCAAGTCGTGACGTTTTGCACGTTGCACGGCTTGGAAAACTGACTGAACCTCCTCTGAAAACCATTTTGTCATTTTCACCACAGACTTATAGTAGTAAATTAACTAGTTTTCAAGTTTTTGCTTTCTTATTAATTGCCTATTTCTCCGAAAGTTCCTTTTTTCATTTCAGTGATGAAATCCTGAAATAAAACTGGCCACAAATATTTCTATAACGAAAAATTTAAAACTACCGTCGATCGATAAGAACAAGACTGATTTAAAAAAACATAATAATGATCACCCGTCGACCCTCAAGTTTTACCCTTTCGGCCCCTTCGACGCCGACAAACCAAGTTAACGCACACATACTCAAATTTAAGACCTTTATGTTTTTTTACATAAGGCGAGGGCAAGGAAAGTGTGGGGCCACGTGGAGGGGTCGCGTGGGGTGCTGGGCGGGGCGATGCAGCTGCACTAGGGCTCCGCCGGCGTACGTCAGTCGTGCCGCGCGCGTCACGCACCACACGTCACGGCTACCCTTACAAATTTTAGCGCCAAAAGACCGACTTCCGAGTTCAATACGTCATTGCCGAACCGAAATATTTTTAATTTTCAAATTTCGAATGTGATTTTCATTTCATTTTGTTTTTGTTATGTAACTTTGTTTAGTTTTTTGAAAGTTGCCAATATTTTTGTGAAGTTTTCAAATTGGCGGGTGTTGGGTTGATGTGTGCGAGCGAGAGGTGCGATATGGAAAGCCCGGGTGAGGAAACGGGACGGACAGCACCCCCTGCGCCGCACACCCCCGCCTCGCAACCCAACGGATCCAATAAGATCATCGGACGAAATGTGAATGGAACCAGTAAGTCACGTAACGCAATTAATTTCTTAATGCTTTATTTTTTTGTTACTTCAAAATGACTGCGGCACCTTTTAACGCGTTTACGGAGTCTTGAAGTCTCGCAATTTTATATAATGCCTAGTAAATTGCTTGTAATTCTCATGTAAGAGCGAAGTGTCCAATTTACGTTTATTTTTGCAACACGCTCTGAAAGTCAAATTACTGCCAGGAAAAAGTAATTAAACTCAAAAAGGTAACGGTCAGGTTTCTTGCCAGTTTAACATTTAAAATTGACATGAAAATGGTATAAAACCTCTTAGGTGTTTGGAGAAAATTAAACTTTATATAAGCTGTATTCCTTATAGAGTAGGCATCTAGAAGTAATTTAGCTAATGCTGTTTTATTAGACTGACTTACCCTACTTACTTACCTTCTGGCATATTTAGGACAAAATATATAAGCGTACGTTTAAGTAAAATATATAACTATTTACATTTTGCCTTTATTTATTTATTTATTTATTTATTTATTATACACTTTATTGTACACCTGGAGTTTACAGTATTAACTTATTTAGAGTGAAAACAGTACAATGGGCGTATATTAGCCTTATTAAGCTAATATAAAGTTAAAAATATCTTGCCTCGATCCAAAACCTGAAAAACCTAACTTGCTCTGCATTTAACTTTATTAAAGTATTTTTGCAATAAATTAACTAAATTTAAATTTGCAGTAATTGCAATAATTTAGCTAACTAACTTAATTTTATTATGATACAAATAAAATAAATAAATAAAACTTGCTTAAAAGCTATAAAAATGCACCATTTTTAGGGTTCCGTACCTCAAAAGGTAAAAACGGAACCCTTATAGGATCACTTTGTTGTCCATCTGTCTGTCTGTCTGTCTGTCAAGACCTTTTTTCTCAGGAACGCGTGGAGGTATCAAGCTGAAATTCATATCAAATACTCAAGTCTATGGTCTCTTGGAGCTGTGAAAAAATCAAACTTCTAAGTCAACGCGATCAAAAGATACTCCCGTTTATGCCGCAAATTTTCGACACTCGCAAGGGAATCAAAACCTACGGGGTACTTCCCGTGAACTCAGAATCTTGAAATTTGGTACGAAGCAACGTCTTATAACACAGATAAAGGAAAAATTGCGAAAAGCATAAATTTTTAGTTACATCATATAATAAAAATATTTTTAATAATTTTAAACTTATTACCCCTTTACTCATGAACGCGTAGTGGTATTATATTGAAATTCTTAACAAATACTCAAGTCTATAATATCTTTAAGCTGTAACAAAATCAAACTTCTACGTCAACGCAATCAAAAGATACAGCAATTAAAGCCGCATATTTTGAAACTCGCAACTACTCGCAAGGGAATCAAAACCTAAAGGATACTTCCAGACGACCTGGAATCTTGAAATTTGGCATGAAGCAACGTTATAAAGTACACATATAGGAAAAATTCCGAAAATCTTAAATTTTTAGTTACATCACATAGTATATTTTTTTTAATAATCATAAACTTACTAGCTGACCCAGCAAACGTTGTTCAGCGATTAAAAAAGGTACCATCAGCTTTCCACATTGTTATGTTATGGATTTCATTTAGCAATTAAAATACCATAACTTTTACTTATATACCTACAGGTTTGTACGGAACCCTCGGTGCGCGAGTCTGACTCGCACTTGGCCGGTTTTTTTTAACGCTAATGGAACTCGGCTCAATTTTTTTTATTCTTAAAATTTAAAGACTTCATTTTATGTTATGTATCATTATTTATCAAATACAATTAACTTGTGGTAGAAGTTTTCACAATGAGCTTACGGATGAAGGCTCTACCATCTTAATTTTGATAAAAAAAGGACTTTTACTATTGTTCCGCTACTAAAATTAGGCTCTAAAATGACATACACGGGTATCGCATCATATCGTAGTCTTCTTCTTTAGCCTGGTTGTAAGTATTTACCATCAGGTGTATCACCAGCCAGTACGCGACACATGTAGTACAGAAAAAAAATAGGTATGTCTATGGCGACATACCTTACCAACCTACTTGTTAAAAAAAACATCAAAATGACATAATTGACATTCAATTGGTAATTAATATGATATCGCTGTATCAATATGATATAATTAAAGCGTGTTTATAATTTTATTTCGATTCGTGGCCAGAATAAGTAATTAATAACTAGGCCACTTAAAGTTGTATGAACACAATACGTCATTAGTACGTGTACCTAAGTTGGTGATAATTTATTCGATTTTTATATGTAATTTATAATAACAATTATATAAAATTTATTTTCAACATACAACTAAAATAATAATTAATTACTTAAATATTTACAACTACACATTTTGAATTAAAAAAATATATTTATATACAATAATATACATAGAAAATATAAAAAGATATTTACATAACTTTATACAGCATTTTTTATTAATTTTGCCGCAATATAGTTTTGTCTATAACATTACGCCTATTTCACCAAGAACGGTACAACAAACACAGAACGTTACCAAAAGTGTACAACACCCACATTTCACCCATCCACTGGGCACAATTCCAACTCCATGCTGCTATTGTGAATTGCCTGACGGAAAGTTCACAAATAACACTTTGCCTGACCCGGGCAAATGGACCCAAGCACACGCTAACCACTAGGCCATCGAGGCAGTTCGATAATCCTTATAAATATTATAAATTTCTAGAAAATAATATTAATAATAAATGGGAAGGTAACTGTCTGTTCATCTGTTTACTTCATTGACCGGCCCGACATTGATGAAAATTTACATGGATTTAGTTCAAGAGCTGGGCCACATTTTATTGACATAACTACCACGTGGATGGAGCTGCGCGCAAAAGATAGTAATAGGTACAAAATGCCAAAATCTCTACATTCTTCCTACGTAGTTTAAATGCATGCCTCCAGTTTAACAAGTACACGATAAAGTGTCGGATGGTTAAGTACCCTACTGGTTAATTTTACAAATGTCAAATAAGTTCAGAATCGGCTATCAGGGACTTATGGACTAGGGGTATGGAAAGCTTTTTAGTTACGACATAAGTGTCAGCAACCCAACGAATCATAAACTAAATAATAAATTAAGATTAAAATGAGTTTAATTTAACCTAATCACCTATCTTGCCTTGAACCAAAAACAAGCATCTAGTAATGAAATGCGCTGAAAAACGATAGTTCACAGCAGTGGATCTAGTTTTTGTGGTGTGTTGTGTGAGCGCGGTTTTTCTTCCGTTTCCACGGTTTTTCCGCAGCCGTGCTACATGGCGTTTTTGTAGCCACCCGCGGCAACGTGTGCGAAGAGCGGACGGATTTGATACTTGAAATATTTTGATTTGATTTATACTGGAAATTTCGCTATAAGCTTTCTTGTATCATTACTTTGTCTTCTTCTTCTTCGTGTCGATGGCAGAGTCAAATTTTATTTTGACTTGCCATCGTGGTGAAAGGATTAGCCAATTCGCTTTGGAGTCCTCGCGAATTGCCCAGGGTGCGCCGGACGTAGGGAAACGTTGTGTACGTCACTCAGGGAGGCTCCTTTCATGCACTTCTTCGAGATAGACTTCTTATAGATTCACAGAAATATCTGGCCTGGAGTCACTGTTAAATTTTCTTTTCAAAAATTAACATTTAGATGCAAAATAGGGTCAGATAACCCTGTGGGTTATGAAATAGGAAAGCTTAAAGGAAAATTGCCAGATTGTACTAATCATAATATATATCTTGTTTAAATTAATATGTACGGTATAAAGTCGTGGATAACATTCACGAAAACAAACCTTTTTATTTGAATTCACCATCATAGACAGAGCTAGTGACCTCGCTATTATTTTCAGTACAAAAGACATCAACGCGTTTACTCCCATTGGTTTAACCGAAAAAGTTTTAGGTATATAGGGCTAGCTATACCTCCATGCGGTCAATCTTTGGGCTTCGAAAATAATGAAAACGTGTTGACATTTTTATGCGACATTTTCCTAAAAAATAATGTAAATTCAAGTCATCGAGAAGTAAATTCATACCACCATTACAAGTAATGTATTAATTTTCGAGACAAACGCCTTCATGAATGGAATATAAATTACACATTTATTCAGAACGACTTTATCAACACGAACGATCTAAATGAAAACATAATTCATATTTACTTTTTTGCGACTGTCACCTCCACTTATGAAGTATATTAGTCCATCATAAAAAGCCAACATTTTCTCAAGAGTATATTTACAAGAATTATAATTTATAAGTAAATTGTTATTTGACCCCTTTTAAAATTGGTTTCACTAAAGTGTTTATTTAGTATTCATAATCTATAAATTCGTAACTTGAAATATTCTTCATATTCAATTTACGAAATTAAGATCATTCTACTCATGACTGCATTACAAAAAGCTCAAGAAGCTACATTCCATAATAATGTGGAATATAAAAATGACTACTTGAAAGTTTAAAATGCGTCTTAAAAATCTGAGCTGCCAATAAAAACTGCATACTCCAACTACCATTAAAATTCTTCCTCAAGTATCAAATCTCGCGATCGCAGTATACCCATCAAGAAGCGGGGCATAGACAAAAAGTCTCATCCCAAGACGAACCGTCGCCAGAGCGCGGCAGAAAAACGCAAATTACGCGACAACGGGTTCGATTCCCATCGCGTGCGACTTTGAATATCGAACCTTTTTGCTTTATGTCATTCGTATTGTGATTAAAAATTATTTATTTCTTGTTCTTCTTCTTCTTATACTTATTATTTGAATCATTTAAGACGCTGAATTAAATGTGACGACTTTTTATTTCTGACATTTGTAAATAAAATTTAATATTATGTGTTGATACATCTGTCAGTGCAGTATGAATATTTATAATTATACACAAATACCTATATTCCAAACATATTATCGAAGTCATAATATTAAAAAAACAATTAATTAAAAATAATAGAGCTTAATGTTAATACGCTGCCACAGACAATAAAGATAATTGCCAACTTAAAACCTCCTTCTATTTTCAAAGTTTTAATCCCAGCTTTGTTCCACAATAATTCCAAAGTAGAAAAGTGTCAAAATCCTTTTTCATTTCGCTTAAACTTCGGTAAAAACGGGCATTATGTAAAGTGGCTTCATAAAAATGCAACTTAACGAAAATATAAAAAGAAATTGTGAATTTAATCCGTACAATAATAAAGTATAACTATGTCTGGCTGAAAAACACGAAAATGGAACAAAATGGTCGGTGTTTATAAAAAGTTTGCGGGTGAGTGGTGTTTTGTGCAGTGGGTCCGTAGGTTTTGAGTGTTTAATTTCTGTTCATGGATTTTACAATGATGTTTTGCAAACGTAGGCACGCATTAAAATGATGAATTGTCTAAAATATACATTATATTTATGTTACATTGTCATTTGTAAATTTTTCATATATTTATAAAATAAATATAGCTCATTTTTAGTTAGTTTTATGAAGAACCACAAATCAATGCAATGATTTTATCTTGTTTATATTTGAAGAGTTTTATTCTTTTCAAATTACTACGGTCCTGCGTCTTCCGCATCCAGTCCCCACCAGCGACCTTCTTCAGGTTGCCGAGTCGCGGTTTCCACTCCAGGGCTCGTCTGCTCCAACTCTATATACTCTACCACATTTACGTAAAAGCTCGCTTATAATTTTGTAAATGCGTACTACTACTATTTTCTAGATACAGTCTACTAAAAGAGATCACACAATACTATAGCCACAGCGTTGAGACGTACAATTCCCGTTGCCCACGGAACCCTATTAAGGCGCGGTGCAATACTTTTATTTTGCAAGTTTTTTTCGCGAGTAGACGCCGCGGAGCCGCTCCTTGCCAACTAATGTGCAATAAGGGGAATACGGAATTCTACTACGGGATTTTGTAATGAGAATAGGAAAAAAAATGTTTTTTTGTATCATATGCATGATTATAAATACTATGTATACGGATAATGTATGGAAAAGCTGTTTTTACTGCAGTTTAGTTGTGAAAAACTTGGTGACAATATAAGCAAGATAACTTTTGTTTCCATTATGTTTAGCATATAAAGTTTTATTGAAAAATATTAAAAACAATATTCTTCCTTAATGGTTTGGTTATTGAAATAAAAAGTGCTGTTAATTAGGTACATTTAGTTGAAGCATTTACCTTATAAACATAAAACAAGTTTAACAAAATAAACATTACACTTTTTACATAAGCAAAAACCAACAGATCGGCTTTTATATTTAACCATAGACACAAACCATTTTAGCCAACATCATGCAAAAAACATTTAAATTCTTTACAAGAAACCTGTAGGGCTGTGAGCATACCTTTAAGTCGACAAGCATTAACATAATATGTAGATTCAAGCCAATTTTTACGAAATACTAGCATGATATCATACGTAATATTTTAATATAAACAAATGTATGCCACTCGTGACTTTCCGTTTACGCTTCCCGTGTATAAAAACTTTTCTTGTTAATGTTGATTTGGAAGAAAAATGTACCGGATGCTACGTCACTCGGACATTTTTCTGTTATTTATGGCCTTTTAACTCTGAGAATAGACCACCCTATCTTTATTTATGTAAGTAGGTGGCATGCGATGAGGCAATTAAGATCGTACACCGGGTAAAAAAAATATTAAATTATTTCTATGACATACTGTGTATGCTTTTAATTAGTAAATGGTCAATGATTATATTATAATTTATTTGCTTAAAATTCTTAATACTTTCAAGCACGGGTTAAACCGAGCCTTGCGATTAAATATCACCTAATATTTACGATATCAGTCATCATTATAAACTTAAGAGCTTAGCTCTTGTCGGTGAAGCAACTTCCATACTTAAAGATAAAGAATCATTTATTCTGGCATGAGAAAAATAACATTACAAACCATCTAAAACTACTTAATTTTAAAATATTATTCATAATGCCAGAAATGGTACGCATCTCAGCACAATACTGCAGCGCTGATAATTCTGATGTGTCCAATGAGTGAGTAAGTAGCAGTGTGATAAAAAAAAGTGTTACAAACTCTCTTCTCTTCTTCCTTCATCAGTCAAATCTTAAGAAAGTTAGCAAGAATCAGGAGATTTAATTGGTTGTCAAAATATTTTATCAGATGTAAGGTTATTATTGGATCACAGGAGAAACTTCTTCAAAATCATGATGACCAGACGGCGGAGTCGGGACGCCGAGGTCGCGCGTTCGATGCCCGCTTAAGACAAATCTTTGTGTGCATAAACATGGGGGTCTTAGGCTGGGTGTATCTATGTATAATAAGTTTGTATTTACAAAAGATATAATTAGTATTAGTATCAGTTATTCTAGTACCAATAGTACAAGCTCTGCTTAGTTTGGGACTAGATGGCGTTGTGTGTAAGTTTTGAGATATATTTTTTTTATTTATCATCATCAAACTAATAATATTACTGCATTTAAAACTTAGGTATAAGTTCAAACATCAAACACCACATTTTCTTAAAACTGACTTGTTTATCTCTCTAGGGCAATATAGTAAATGCCTTCCTTATAGGTTGCACTACAAATTCTACAGCTTTTTCGTATGCTGTGAAAAATATCGCGGCGTTAACTGTGACATGAGTGTTTCACTAATTAAGGGAAAAAGGTCACGTTCATTATTTTCGCCAACTGTAATTATTGTTAACTACTAATAGTAGGTAGTGGAAGTGTTCGAAAAGTTGTTTATTTATATATTTCTTTTATCCCGATGTTTCTTACAAAGAGGAAAATCTGCCAAGTTCACTTTGGTTCTTTTATAACGATATGAATTGCTCCTTTTTCATATTTTACGATAAGTCTGCCAAGTTTTTTTATAATTTGTTTAAGATCTAATCAAACATCGTACGGGTATTCATTTGTTTGCATTTTTTTAGTGCGACCAGTACACCTCCGCACCACAGACAATACCTTTCCACTCATTCAATTCAAATAATGAACGCGGTTACGCAAAGATGCGTTCCAAAACAGCGAAAAATAAAAAACCTCAACTCCTTTCATCTTTGAATCAGCTTATTTGACAATACCGCTTAGAATATGAATATGCAAATCGTATAATTGTCTTGGCGTTTTTATAACTTTTTGTTCCCCGCGCTACTGGCCGTTGACTTAAGTTGGAATGATGCATCTGTCATTTGTGATATTATAACGCACCGCTTGCCACATACGTAAAACGGAACATTATAATGACTACGTTTTTTGTCGCATAAAAATAAACGTGCAACTGCTGAGATGATGTATTTTTTTGCCTAAGATGTGATGAAATGTCTCGAAAGGAATGAGGTCCGCAGTTTTTCAGGGCCACTCGCTCGGATAATGCGTCGCTGAATTTTCATGAGTAGCAATATTTATCGTGTTTGACGCCATTACGGCCGCTGCCGGTGACCGGCGTAGCGCCCGCTCCACCCTTTATTTATATTACAAAAACTGTCCGCGACAACGACTATATACTTTTATCGAATCGCGTATTTTTTTACCGTTGTTAATTCCGCAGATAATGGTTGGAGTCAAATGACCGGCCGGCGGTAAGAAGCAGCGGGAATTTCAGCGATGCCCGCGCACTCTTTTAAGCGTGTTTTTTGTGGGGACGAGTTCGGGCGGCGGCTCACGATATTTTTTGCAAGTCCACCGATGAAAACCGTAATGGCATTTTATCGTGCATAAGAGCGGACGGAATCATTAATTATTTATAATAAGCGGCTAGCGCCGAAACGCGTCGTCCATGTTTATTTTAGTCCGGAAAGTTGGTGCAACTGTTTTTTTTTTGCGCGCGGCTATTTTCGCGCGATTTATCCCGCCAGAGATTATATCGAAGGCTCCGTCGGTTGTCGATTGCCTCAGGATAAAAAATAATAATTGTAACGATAACAGTAGGGTCAATTTCAACAAGTAGTGTTTTTTGTACCTTATCGGTGAACTTTTTTATTTATAGCTTTTTTGGATATTTTTTAGATTTATTGTAATCTATATGATACTAAATGTCCCCAATTTTACGCACATGATCGTATCATTTAAGACTGAAGAGAAATTTGAGTTTGAATTTGGGTTGTCACCGATACGATAAGCTGACCACCGATTAGTTTTCTGTACACCGATATGAAATGCTTGAACACCGAAAAGGTGTGCTTATCCACCGATATGGTAAATCTGACCACCTTTGCACCATTGTTTCGTCAATAACTTTGTTATATTCCAGTTACATCAGAGTTTTATACCTTATTTGGAAAGCTTATGAAAATTTTTATGTTTTTAGGGTTCCTTACCCAAAGGAAATGGAACCCTTTTACGGAGACTTCGCTGTCCGTCCGTCCGTCCGTCCGAATATCTCCATGATGTATCTCAAGAACCGTGATAGCGAGGACGTTGAAATTTTCACAGATGATGTATAATTATTGCCGCTATAACAACAAATACTTAAAGCTAAATAAAATAAATATTTAAGATCGAGAGTACCGAACACAATGTGTCAAAAGTTCAACTGTGCGATGCTTTTACCATCGATGCTTTATAGATGCAATAGTATATCAGTCTTCAAAATTTACTGTTTGTTCCTAATTCGATTATAATTTTTTTTTTTTTTTTAATACTATGTTTAATGTAGACAATATTTTGCATTTATTTTAAATTTGCGTATATTTTTGCGACAGGCGTTCTGGCTATGAAAATTACGCAATCTACTTTAACTATGCCCACACCACGATCGGTCTAGAAAATTTGAATTCTTCTGGGTACAAACAAACAAAGGTATTTCACATCGTACAATTTCACTATCGACACAGTGCGTTCGGTATTGTAAAAATCGCAACTTTCGAAAACTCATATTTTCTATACCTAACGAAATTACTCATATCAATAAAATGTTTTAGAAGCAAAATAAATGACACAGGGTCCACCGATGTGATGAACCGACCCACCGACTCGATAAAATGATCCACCGATACGATTAAGAAATCCACCGATGTCTTAAAACTGTTAATACACAAAAAAATAATACACCGAGCAGATAAATTATACACCGATAATGTTTTTTCACCGATCAGGTGGAAAATTGTCGTATCGGTGGGTAAAATGACCACCGATTCCACCGATAACGGTACAGCGACGAGATAAATTGCACACTTTTTTTTAAATTTCTAATGAACTATAATAACTATGTCAAATTGAACTACAGCCAATAAAGCTAATTCAGTTACTTTCTCTGTATGGATCAAACAAATATAAAATAACAACATATTACAATATAAAAAATCATTCTCCGATAAGATAAAATATTTGTCGCCTAGCAATTTTCATGGTGTACTTACGTTTTTTGCGGGCAAATGCAGCGATGTAGAAAGCGTCCGTCTTCACTGCGCTTTAGGGCAGTACTAACATGAAATAATAATCAGGGAGGGGACACTGTCGGACTTGCCTATGTAAAGTTATGTCTAAATTACTTTTTGGCACCGAAAAGCCAAGAATTTCTGGGACAAGTACGTTTGTGCCTCTCATTAATAAATATGGTTAGTTAAATAATAGAATATGCTATTTATCAATGATGAAACTAATATCCTACGAAATAGGGTCGGTTGTAACCTTAATTTACTAATATTAATTAACTTATAAGCCATTTTGTTTGTAAAAAAAGTACTGGGACAGCACCGACAAGCGAAAATTTGGACTTTAGGAATTTTTTTCTACCCTTAAATTTCATCCTAGCCCATTAATATTTTTGCCTCCACCCTATATCTACCTATATAATACTATAAAAATCAATTTAATACAATATTCTTCTTTTCAAATACGAATTTCAACGAGGACAGAAAAAAAAGTCGTTTGGGAAATCGACCCAGTAACAAGTGTCAGCTCAACTAAATATATAAGAATATTGCATGAATCGACGGAAACTTTTTAATTATATATAATTTCAAACTTTTCTAGTAGGGTAATGTTTAGCTTAATTTGGTTTGGTTGACTCCACATTTTATTTGAACTCTCTTTTAGTATTTTAAGGTGATTTTATTTATTATCGTTTTTAGCAAAAAAAAAACAATTTCTTGCCGTCGTTTGGGTGATGATAGCCTAAACTTTTGTCCCCATCTTTTGGGCATATCATTATCAGCCCCACTTTCCCACTACTGAGAATAATAATTAAGGCCAAAAACAAAAATACACCGCGGAACCTTTACGTTTACGTTAAACCATAATGTACACATTATACAGTTTTTTTGCGCTCATACATAAGGCAGCGATTGTTCGTTTTTGTGGGCTATGAAAGTAGGTTAGTGCTCAAGTTAATGATACCGAACCAATCACATCTGTCGTTTGGAACCTGTGCTTGTATTATGTGGATATTTACCTTGTATGGCTGATTTTTATCTCGCTACTTCATTTGCGACACTTCGGTTGCAGTCAGCAAAAAATTAGTGGTGTTATTTGAAATAATCGGTATCCTACCACATATTATAACTGTCTAACATGACCTTTGTTACCCGACTGTCAAGGAAGGGTTATGTTTTTATAATGCGAGCAGGCCCGTGCCCTGAAGTGATACTTGCCATTTATGGACAATGCTAAGAATATGTCCACATAATGTCCTAGTTATGTCAATATCTCGCATTTTTTGAAAATTAATTACTCAGTATTGAGTGGTATTAAGATTATGATACATAATAATAATAAATTACTGAGGAAGGTGTAACTGCTGTGCTGTTGATTTAATATTATAAAGTTTTTTTTTAATTGGAATGTCTAGCAAACGTGTTTGAGCGTCTTTCCTCCTAATAAAAAGTAAACACCCCTATTTATCTTTTCACAAACCTCACCTTTATTACCCAGAAGGGTGAGGCAGAGGTGTACAACACCCACATTTCACCTGCTGCGTTTAGGTCCCATGGGATGGGAGGTGAAGCCTATCGCCATCCACCGGGCCCGATTCCAACTCCATGCGAATTTTGCACCAGCACTTCTGAATTTCCTGACGGAAAGATCACAAATAACACTTTGCCCGTCCCGGGAATCGAACCCGAGACCTCGCGGTGAGAGACGCATACGCCAACCACTGGACCATCAAGGCAGTCTATCAAATTCAATTATTAAAATTAGCCATGTTTAAACATAAGTAAATCTAATCCTAATCAGTATCACTTTCGATCAGTTTTTTGTTAACCCTTCCGGCGCGCGGTGCGTTGATTTGCACCGACCGGACAGACCGACAGACCGATATGATCGGCAGATGGGAGGCAGATGTTACTCGGACAATTATATTTAGGGAAATGTTTGTACTTACTCAGATAAAAATAAGTGACTTTTTTGGGCGCTGCCTTAACAAACATTAGAAAGATATCGATGCCTAAAAAGCCTTGATTGTCTTGTTGTTAAATTCACCTCTGAAATTGGAAAATATAACGACCATACGTCAAAAACACATCTATTTTTAATACATTTTTACGGTACTTTTTTTACATTATTATTATTATTTCTTTCACAATTTCTCCAATTAACCACCTGATAACTGTAAACGAATTTGATATCTTATCTCAAAAAAGTTCCAAATAGATTGATCAATAGGGTATTGCTTATTTTTATTTATGAAACTAATGTAAAATCCAATATTCCAATATGTGCTCTTGAAACATCCAATCACTCCATACAATTTTACCTTTAATGCGTTTTTTAAAGGTTTGCTTAAAAATAACATTGTAGACTTTGAATATAAAAGGTCAACGTCCTCACCGAATATTGTTATTATTATTTTGTATTGACAGGTGTTATTTGACATTTTGAGGTGACTTTGTGATGAGTTTAATTAATTGTTTTGTACAACATACAAGAATAGAAAATTGTGTTTTGGGTGTTTGATTTGTAATGTTGGTAACGCAAATGCCATTATGCGATTTATGATTTTTATGTTGGTACGAGTATAGAAATCGTAGTGTGTAAAGTTACCACTAAGTTACCGTTACTTCCATCATGTAAAAAAATATATTAATAATTTTATAGTGCTGCAGTTTTACTATTAAATAAATCAAACAAAAAAAATAAGCCAACTGTCGTTTGACCCGAATGACATGGCCGAGCACAACATTCTCACAATAAAAAATAGTTATGCTATTATCGACCTTATTCTAGAAGCCATAAGCCCAACATGTTTTTTTTTGTTAAATTAAATCTTACATTAAAGTAATGACAGGATATGAAGCTTAAATCGTTTGCTGATTTGTAAAAAGAAACGTATATCTGATGCTTGTAAGGCAATATTATATACTAGTCTGTATAAATTTTTGTGCTTTATTTTTATTTCGAAATTGATTTACCCTTCAATCATACTAGCTTCAACTGACAATAACACTTGCTTAAATAGTTACAACTTTTTAAATATAAATTGTATTGGTAGTTTAGGTTCAGTTAAATTACTACTTTTTACATATTTGAAAAAAAAAGTTATTTATTTAAAATAATATAAAAAATAACGCTCGACCAAAATTTTTATAGGATGTCAAAAGAAGTCAAAAGGGTGAGCTGTAGGTACTTATTTATTTTTAGTTAGAACTATCTTGTCGGATTCACTTTATATCTATGTAAAAGAAAAATAGTCGCCGCGTCGTCACTCATACCCGACGACAATAGCTGGAACTTAATTTAAATGACCAATAGGACGAGGAATAGACAAAATATTCCTTATTCTATTGGTCAGATGTCAAACTGAAGCTCGGCACTGATCGGTAAATGAGTGATGGCGGCTACTCTATAATCCTGACATGTCACAAAAACGGTGCCGGCGTAAAGAGACATGAGTTTCTTAGTAAACAGTTTCAAAACTAACTCTCTTTCGAATCACACAAGAAGTTTTTCGCAAAGGAGGTAATAATGTCAATCATAGCGTCCCTTTTCACTCGACTCATATCGTCCTCAATACCTCATCTCTTTTATAAAACGACCTTGAGAGAACTAGTTCACGGTTACCACATGTTCCATTTCTTTTTATTGAGGAAAACGTTACTTTTTGCATGTCATTTAATGACATTTCGCTGTGTCGTGCAATGACGGTTCAAAGTTAAGCGGAGTAATTTAGCAGTTAAGTATATAGAGTTGAAGTTTGATAGAGGTCATTTTATTTAGTATGAATTGTTTGAAGAAGAAGAGAAGAAGATAGTTTACCAAAAATTTATTGGTCATCATTATTATGATCCAGTATAAATTTCTATTTGGTAATGGAAAGCAGCTGCCCAAGTTTCCTTTTGTTTCAGCCATGATTCCCATAGACAAAAAGATATTATCAGATTTATTTTTACCACAGACATGAACACAGGGGGATTCCAACAGCCTACCGCCTGTCTTATTGAATAAAAAACATTATCGCACCGCGGGCGTAATAAATTACATCCTTCATTGCTCTCCATTCGATTTCAATATAAGTAACTAGAAAAAATTAACGCCCGAGGTAAAGGGTAACTTTCAATTTCTCAACTAATTAATTAACGTTCCTAACACATGTTTAGACATACATTTGTCACGCTTTCTCTTTAGGCATTATATCTTACAACCCTTTGCCACCTGCTAGAAAAAAAAAGTACGACAGTTGTTGCCCGCCACGATTTGTTTTATTTCTTTTTAATTGTCGATCTGAGACATTGGGTTTTGAGATTTGGTTAAGGGTTAAGTTAACTGATTTTAATGGCCGGCGTATCGGAAGTGACATGTGTCGATGTGTTCGTCATTATATTTAATTTTATTATACATTTCCACTTTTTTACGACTACCGTTGACAGACGGACCGACGGACAAATTATAGCGATGTATTCAATTACAGTTACTCGTTTCTTACAATATCTTTATTAGCAATCGTATGTAGTGTTGCTATTACACTTATGGCCATACATTTTCATGTGATAATATCTGCCTTTACCCTATTAAACATTGTAGAGACATGTCACGCAAATAGCACAGGTGAAATAAGTATGGAGCTTTTTCTTCACACCTTGTATTTTTTATGAGAACAGAATTACAAGCAATAAATCGACGATAGGGTGCAGCATACAAACGGCTCTATCAGCGAGTTAATAACACCCTCCGTATTCTTAATTTAAAAGCAAAACAATTAAAACCTCATTGAAAAAGTATTGACGTAGAAAAACGCGGGAACCCACATCGCAGTGCAGTCTATGGTTAGTGTTTTTATAACGACACCTGTAGGCGAAGGAGGGCCGGAGGATGAGCCAAAAAAACTTAATGAAACGAACGTGAGAATGATGTTTGATATTAAAATGTACTGCGGTGTTTTGGACTGATAAGAAGAGGCGAAAAAATAAAAATACCTTGTCCCTAGTGTTGAGAACGTTTTTGTTACCAATTTCTGCAAGATTTAGAAAATATATACCCAATTTAGCGGATCTAAATAAAGTTTAAAGACTTAAACTTAAACCTTAATTTAGATCCGCTTTAAAAACTTTGTGACAGTCGCTAGTCTAACAGCTGCTACCAAGTTTCAGTATCTTTCAGACGCGATAAGTACTTTTCGGTCGTATCTGTTAATATTCTAGCTCATGATTTCGCGTAGGTAACGAATGTTTAATCGATAATAATGTTTAATAAATTATCATTACTAATTATTTTATGTATTTAAACCATACTTATCCACAAAACAGTCATTAAAATAAAACAAAACATAAAAGCCACCTTTACAATTTAAATCAGATAAAATATTTCATCAAAGCTATTTATTATGCATTTCTAAGCAGGAGTTTTTTACCCGAGACTCCGACAACTGTCCACTCGCGCCCTCATTTCATTTTTTCTTTGAGCTTTTTCTCTATGGTCATGTTTGAGGTTCTCACGGAAGAGGCTGAATGGACTGATGTTCTCTAGTCTCCAAAAAAACACGGAAGGGTTGCTAGTATTAAAAATTATTAGTTTGTTTTCGTAAGGTGCTGTCGGTGGGAAAAATTGACCCTCTGCGTTTTACATCCGGGAAGATGTTTTAGGTTTAATGAGAGGATGCGGACAGATAAAACATTCATTTATTGAGTGGACGGGGAGTGTATGGTTACTTATGGGTATGTAGCAAAGGATAGGGTGAAAAGGGGTCTCATTGTTCGAGCTTCTCATGGTCAAGATGCGTATGAATGGGGTTGCTTATCGCCTTACTTTTTTAAATAATGAGAGTTTTATTTTCTTTGGCTGTAACGGTTTATTTTTTGGTTGCAGGGCAATAAGCGCAAGCATATTAGAAGATCAAATTACATATTTCTCTCTTAAGAGTTGTGAATAAAATCTAATCATGCTTGATCTCTGATATTTACTGGCCAGATCAACGGTATGCGATAATGATGTGCAGTTTCCTAGATGATAAATTGTAAACATATAAGTTCCATGCTTTTAAATATAAACCTTTCAATTATTAATAAACTACCTTCGTTAAGACTGCCTTGTTGGTCTAGTGGTTAGTGTATGCGACCTCTCACTGTGAGATTTCGGCTTCGATTCCCGGGTTGGGCAACAGTGTTATTTAGTATTTTTTCGCTAGGAAATTCGGATGGCTTGTTATGGGCTCACCCCCTATTAAATGGGACCTAAACATAACCCTTCTGGGTAAAATAGGCGTGATGTTATGATATCTTACCTATTTTAAGCTCTTCCACAAAAACTTTGAACAAATTGGACTTTATAAAGTAATAATTATAATAGCAACCAACTTATGCAATCTCCATTAACGTAATTTCCAATCAACATGATCTACATCGTTTTAAATTAAAACATTATAATATTACAAATACACACAACCGCGTATATATAAATTAGTAGAGCGTGTCATCGGTCCAATGCAAACACTACCGCCGCGCCGTTGAAGGGTTGACCGCGGCTGTCACTCACTGACAGAACTGACAGATGGCGGCCGCGCCAGGGCTGTCAAATTGATACTTTTTGTGAAGCCGGAAGTTGGTGATATTATTTAATTTTTATAATAGAGGAGTGCTTTGGTGTTTATTTTTAAATCAAATTTGATTCCGGAAGATGAAATCACACTTATCTTAAAAAACCCGGTTACTGGCGACATGTGCTTGCGATAAGTACTTCTTGAGCTATGTTTAAAAATGTTTCTTTATTTGATTTAAACTACAAATCGTTTAATTTGACTAGCTAATATGGACCATGTTTAGTAATTACAATTTTAAAACAGATTTTTATTTTGTAACACTTCAAAACGATTTTACCTTATAAAAAATTAGTGGCTGAAATTAAATTAACGAAATCAATTTCAGATAACACTTAATAAAATACAGTCAATGGAAAAACAATAAGAAGTTATGACTAGAGACAGCCCTGCCTCTTGACATAAATTCAACCCTGCCGCTACTGAGTGTGTTCGAAAATGGAACTTAATTATGCCAGACGCAATTTTTCCATAAAAACTCGTAAAAAAGGGTCCGAGCTGTGTAGGTGCTAACTACGGAACCCTTTGCCTAAGGGCTAGGGTATCAATTAGATGGTGATCGTAATGAAACATGTGTAAGTGGCGCTTGGGGGCAGACGGCTTGCGGTACTACAATTTATAGGCCTTTTGGAAATGTGTTGTTAAATTAAAATAATTGTTTTGGATGTGTTGATTAGGGTCGTGATGCTAGTAATTATTTAAAAAATATATTTATTTGTCATATTTTTTTTTTATAAATAAAATAATTCTTGTAATATTTTAAAGCATATTTTAGCTTTGCTATGCCTTTTTGTATTTTATATAATATTAAAGTTGAAAAATTAACGTTCTCTTTCAATTTTTCAACTCTTTTTGTGCCAGCATCACAAAAAGAGTTGAGAAATTTCAAGTCTAGCAGAATACGAAACCATGGCTGAATTGGCAAAGCACTTGGAGCGTATACCCAGGTGGTGCAGGTTTGAGTCCTGCTGTATTCTTAATTTTTCAACTTTAATATTATATAAAATAAAATAGATAATATTTAAATGCTCAAATGTTTAAATGATTAATTAATGAGAAAGCTCAGGATTCAAAAGAATAGTTTAATATTTTCCTTATTATCGTTACTAATAAGATTCTTTAGACATGAATGTGTAGAACTTTCGATAAATTCGAAGGATTCGAGTAAATAAGGTGACATATAAAAAATATCGAAATTTTCCTTAAACTTAATGACGCAAGCGACAACATATTAACCAACGAGGCGTTTGCAAAATATATACTGAGATAAAAGCACTATAGCATGCATGAAGCAGCGATAGCCGAGTAGGAGACCGTAGGACTGCCAAGTGAAAGGTCTCGGGTTCGAACCCACGGCACACACCTCTTTCAATATTGTTAACATTCGTCTTTTCGAAGATATGTGTGTATTTGTCATATAAATTATCGCTCGCTAACGGTAAAGGAAAACAATGTGAGGAAACCTGCATGCCTTAGAGTGCCTAAAAAGTGCTCGAGGATAATGTGAAATCTACCAATCCGCACAGGGCCAGCGTGGTAGACTATGGCCTTACCCCACTCATCATGAGAAGAGGCCCGAGCAGTTGGACTTGTATTAGATACAGGGCTGCTATTATAATAAATGCACTAAATATATCGACCCCACAAACGATTCTACAGCATTGAGTAGTAAAAAAGTGTGTTTGTTTGGTTCAGTGGCGCAGTGGGTCATTTTACGTAGGGGCGACAAAAACCCGTTTTTTGTTCGCAATCGACGCGACGGGTTAGAGGAAGAGCGCGGGATTGTTAGGGTTGTCTATTAGGGATACTGTTATAAAGAGTCGAGATTTTGGCATTCGACTAAAAGCTATGTTTGTGATATGATTTTTCTGACGATATTCTATATTTCATAGAGAAAATCATAAAATTGAATTACATTTTTAAAATAAACAACGTGATGGTTATTAAATTTTATTTTTTATTTGAAATAAGGCTTCTATATTTGCAATAAAATAAAATATTGTATTGTATTGGTTTGGTATTGACTACATTTTTAAGTATTTATTTTAGAAAAGTACTTATACTTTGTTCAATATAAGAAACGAAAATATGTTAACAAACCAAAATGAGGCAAAATTGTTCGCTTTTCTTCAAAGATATAACAATAAAATAGTTCATTACAAAACATTAAAACTGCAGATTAACTTAGAAAACTGATCTTAAGATTGCATTTGACATGAAAAAAAACAGCATGCCGTAGTTCTATTCTATCCGAGGTTTAAACATTATAATAAACAATATACATTTTTTATTTTTATGTAACTTAGAGTAAAAAATAATTTAAAATACCTAATATTTTATTTTTAACTCTGCCGCAATTTATACATGTTAGTGCGCGTGTGTGCGACATTTCGTGTTGCCACGAGAACCCCTAAGCGTTGAGGAGTTCACCCATAATAAGACACTCCTGGCTGCATCATCACACTATTCCTGTCATATTATTGCATTGTCACCAAAATTACACAAGTAGGTATGCCAATTTCAATCAAAAGTGGTCAAAAATGCTGTGCAAGATTAGTTAACGACATATATACATACATACATATGTTTCAGGTTAAATAAAAGCTTTTAAAAGGTTTATGATCCAGTCTGTCTTTGTTGCTACATTAACGCTTTGTTGTTTAACATTCGTTTCCAATTCTAAACTAAGTATAATAGATAAAGACTAATTTAATGGCACAAATGTTTTCTATAGTAAATATTAAGATATATTTGCCCTATCATTACAACTTCAATAACATTCAGAGATAAATAAGAATCTTATACGTGCGAACCCTAGCACAGAAGAAAAAAACAGGGTTGTCTCACATAAAAAGGTAAGGGTCGGCGATTTATTGTAATCTAGGGCGGTCACTGAGATTGATTCAAATAGTTTCTTTTGATAAACTTGTTATCACTACTATGGGATTTATTCCTTTAAGATTAAATAGTAAGAATATGTTTTTGAAGATGTATTATATTGTTGGTGTTTATTAATTATTCAGGGTGATTGGTACCTAATTTGCCTATTTAAATTAGTTAAAGGGTAGTATTGTTATTTATAGTTTTAGTACTCCTAACTCTTATTTTACCTAACCAGTTTTTATTTATTCTATTAAGATTTTGCAAAAAAAAAAACCATAATAATATGAGGATATGAATCGAAAATTTAAAAAGAAAAACTGATATAGCCTCGAAATTTTGTATTAGTTTTAATGTTGAGGATCTTTACCTTTACCTTAATCTTTAATCCAATTCGAATTGACGAACGATGTACCAAACACCATGTAGTTTGCTCTAACTGAGTGTTATTAATAAAATTTCATTAGATAAAACTTTAAGACTTCATCGGACTCGGCGCCCCCTCTTAATGTGGCATTGTTTGGCAAGAAAAGCAATACCTATAACATAACATAACATAACATAACATCACGCCTGTATTACCCAGAAGGGTGTGGCAGAGGTGTACAACACCCACACTTCAACTGTTATGTTTATGTCCCATGGGATAGGGGGTGAGCCTATCGCCATCCCGGCACAATACCAACTCCGTGTTGCTTTTATAAATTTTACAAATAACACTTTGCCCGACCCAGGAATCGAACCCGAGACCTCGCTAACCACTAGACCATCGAGTCAGGTAAAATCCATATAAGTTGTAATAATACACATTTTCAGTTTATTTCCTCAGTTAATAACCAACTTTTTATACCAATCACCTTGCATTCAAATCAAATCTTGATTTGACGTCTAATTTAGTCTTCAAAAAACACATGGCGGTCAAACTAATTTCTTTATTATATTTGATTAACCCTTAAAATGGCGGCGTAATTACGAACAGATGCAACTCTTCTCTGATTAATTACTAGAAAAAGCGTTTGGGTCAGCAGCGCCACCTGCCGACAAATCTCGCTTTCCATCGATGATTTAAAAAACTGATGAGTTGAGTTACAGTGGTGGGTTCTGTACAGATATTTGGGTTAATTGTAGCTATGTTATAAACTTATGATACAGCATACTTCTTAAAGGATATTTTGAGATATTTAGATATCAAAGTAGAGATTTCTGATTAGAACATGCTATTAACTAACTAAATTTTTTATTTTAATCGCAACTCTATTAACTGACTTCGCTGTCCATCTGTCCGTTTGTCACAGCTGTATCTTACGAACCGTTATAGCCAGACAGTTGAAATTTTCACAGATTATGTATATTGTTGCCGATTTTTTAACTAAAATTATATTTCGTATAATTATTTTCTCTGAGATTTTGTAATTTCCTTTAAATGATCTATTTTCCTATAATTTGTAGAAAAGTATTTGAATTAACTTAAATCACATAATTGTCAAAAGAGCAGCATCTTTACACAATTGTATTGGTATCTCATTATTATTTAACAATACATTTTTATGTGTCATCGGAGTCCGCATCTCCTCCCGTTATTTCCATTACATCAACTATGGAGTGAGCTCAGTAACTTGCATATTTTCAAGCAATATATTTCCTTTTTTCTTTACTGTTTAAACAACGAGGATACTTAATAATCTAATCTAATAGCTGGTATTTTTTTATTTCCCCTAGATTTATAATTCAAGTAAAAATCTTTAAACTTTGAATCCTCAAGGAACTCTAAATCCTACACGGAAAGTTTTTTGTAATGAATCTCATATGTAAATCGTCCAGTCATTGTCTTTTGTCGTTTTTTTAAAGATGGCAGGAAGTCATGTGGGATTAGAGGTTTATAATCAACCCTTTTTATACGCACTGGATTTATTTGTTAAAACAAAGAAATTTGTTGGAGATAGAGGCCTGATAGGGAAATGTAGTGAAGTGATGTTTATCTTTTAAGTTTATAACAGCTAATTTAAATAAATAAATAAAACTAAAAAAATCTTTATTTCAGATTTTACAATTTACAATAATAAATAGTAATTTTCCATATTTAAGTATATAAAATAAGATTCATAAGATTATATGCTCGACGTTTCGAAATGACTTGCATCGTTCGTGGTCACGAGCCGACTAACGTTACCGACTGATTTAGACCTGTTGTCTATTTTTTGAAAAAAAATCACTTTTTGTTTTTTTGTGTGATATTGTACTGAATAAGGGGTTTACCTGAAATAAATGATTATTTAATTTTATTTTATTAATAAATCCGATTTGCTGAGCTGATTGCTCTTAAACTTAAATTACTCTCAAGAATTGATACCTTTTGTACCTATCTATCATAAGCCCTATCAAAACAACAAAGCAAATATTCACACACGCATTTTTTCATTCCCAAAAAACTTAAATTAAGATGCACAGGCACAAAATTCGCACGGAAGTTGGTCGAAAAAAATACAAAATGTAAAAAAAACGTCTTTGCATCGTTAGCCGGTGCACAATAAGGGCATTATTATTCATAAAACATTGCGCATATCAATCGCGGTGCAAGTGCTAAAAAGCTTCTAATAGGATGCGCAAGCACATCCCGCCATTTTTGTCTTCGCACTGTCATTAGCGCCTTTTGATACCGACCTCTTTGTTCTGTATTCAAATTTTTGTCAATGGCAACTTTTTTGTTTATGCGAGGATCTTACCCATGATAATTTTGGCTTAAGAATTTTTGTAAGGAGTTTTAGGGGCTGTTGTTTGCTGAGTATTGATGGATCTTTGTGGTAAAGCTATTGATGTTATAGACCTTTCTTTAGATTATTTTCTAATTGAACTGATGAATTGACACTTATATTAGGTACAAAAATGTCTATAAAAGTGACTTGTTGGACAATTGATATTCATAAAATTATTTGAAACTTTCGGTAGTTCGTTCTTTGACTATACTATATATACTATACTATTATACTATACTTTATCTATACTATCTGACTGCCAGGGGTGGAGATGTTTTCAGATTAGCTATAAATACGTCGTCGGAGACCATTTTTGTAGCTGTAAACTTGAGGTGTACATTTTAAAAGCAAAATTCTATTTTTAAAACAATATCACAATTTTTCGCGCCACAAAACCAAAGACAATACCGCCAAAGGAAGATACGATCATATTACGCGCGAACGACGAGCACACCCAATTCATTTTTTTTAATTCGATTTAACCCCAAAACGCTGCAGGCTAATTATTGGCTTCAAGAATTAGTTCGTATGTCTTTCTTCCTTCAATATTTTCGCACGGTATTTTTTTTAATGTCTTGTGGTAACGGAGAAGGTAATTAGATAGGATGCATTTTGTTATGCTAATGAAGTTTTGCGAGAATTGGGTTATTATAACAAGTTTTGCTGTCATTTGATATTAATTTATTTCTTTTTTGATGTTTGTTTTGTGAAGTGTCGTTTGAGGGTACATTTTGGTTTTTGTTTATCAGGTTAATCCCATTAATTGTATAACGTTGTTTATTTTGATGCTTCTGGTCGATTTACTAAACAAACTTTTTATAAATATTTTATTATTATGTGTAGTGATCAAACGATAAATAAAAATGAAACGCATTAAATTACGTAATAAATATCTTTTTGCATTTAAATTAAGAATAGCATATTAAACCAAACATCAAAATTTTCATTCTATTTTATGGAATTATAAAATTATTCTATTTATTTATGTTTTAAATTTGTGACGGATGATACTGTTTGTCTGTGTTTTTTTTATAATTAAATTAAAAATAATTTAAATAATATCAAAATAAGGTTCATACTGTGAAGGAAACTATTTGAATTATATTGTTTTCCAATGTTTCATGAGTTTGTAAGAATTAATGAACGTTTTGATACCCCCTACAGTTTAAGCTAACAAGTTACTTTTCCTTTCCAAATCAGGACATTCCTTACCACCATTTTTTTTCCTCTTAATGCCAATTTGCAAACATGCATATGATTAATTAACAACGTGACAAAATGACTGGTCTTATACCAATTCAATATGCAAATTGTGAGCTAAGCGGAGCTTGAGCTTTTTTAGTTTCGTCATTCCGGAATTTGTCAAATATTTGTCCTGATTATTCAAATGTTGATATTTTTAGCAGTTTAATACTTTCAAATTATATTGTAGATAGAAATAGGCTAGGGTGGTAAATTTCAGTGGTTATTGTGAGTGCCAGATTAGGTGCATAAAAAAGCTTTTTCAACTTAAAGTAAGAAAATCGCATAAATACGTCAATAAATGAATGATTCTACACTTTTATAAAACTTCAAATACATATTCTACAAGTTTACATTAACTATTTATCATTACTGTTTTCCAAAATCTTTATAAAAAATATACGTGAGAAAAATTAATGTATTAAAATAAGTTACTTCTTACCGTAGATAAAAAATGAATGCAAACCTAGGTAAAAAAAAGTTCCACACTGAAATTTGTTACAAAAAATCTACTTGCTTTCGAAATAAAAGAACTCTCCTTATCTTCTCACGACTACTATAACAATTAATTAAACAAAGGTGTACAATCCGAAGATAAGAAAAAACTCCTTACTAATCAGAAAAAACTTCAAGATATCGTGAGAGATGCATAAAATTAAGTTATAATAAATACATGTATGCAAATTCGCTACGTGACCACTTTTTAAAAGTAAAAAAAGACAAAAGTGAGCACTGTGGTCGCTTCCACCCCTTTGAATCAAATCTGAATTTGCATACGTCTGTGGCGATTTTTTCACCTAAAAAGATTATGCAAATTATTTTTTTGGACATCGTTGCGGAGTGAGATACACTTTTTTTAGCGCAAAAAAAGTTGCACCGACGGTGATAGGGTTAAGTTTGAGAAAGAACAAAGTGTTCTCATGAGTTTTTTTTCAACTTTTTCTTTTTTATGTGAGAAATTTTTATCCAGGCATTTGAGTTTTTTGGTTTTATGTATAATTATTTTAGTGTTCGTGTGATCTATCGTAGGTAGAGTCATTATTATTTTAAAACCATGGACAGATTTATGTCTTGTTTATGAGCATTTGCAGTAAAACTAATATCTTTATTGTTACTATTTCAAATCAAATCAAATCAAATCAAATCATTTATTTCCATGGGCCCCAAGGGGCGCTTGAATAACTGCTATAGTATAACTTTCATCGGTTAATTAGTGGACTATGAATTAAGAGTTTTCTATAAGGACACTCCTAGAGCCCTGTATCTAATACCTTTTCTCTACAATATACACTCCAAAAGTACTTAGAATTGTATTGCCTACATTTTAACATATTGTAAAGTTTGCATAGAAACTCACACAAACAAACATCTATAACTATATAAAGCATAATATACAAACACCAAAATAGCTCTATATACCAACCCATTTTTTCTAGCATTTTTTGTTGCACATAAACTGTTTTTACCTGCGCGGGGTGGAGTCGACCCACCCCATTTTTTTACAGCACAAAAACCAATAGTGCACATTAAGGGTAGCAACATTTTTTTTGACAGCTCGATCGATATAATTCCCGCGCACACATCGCATTGGCCCACAGATGACATAGGCACCATAGACTATGCTCAACCCGTGCGCTAACAAAGGGGTCTTTATGTAAAACTTATTCATTTATTTTTCGTCGGTAACGGTCGCGCTATTCTTTTGGGTAATAGCTGGGGTTGCAATAAAAGGGGTATTTTTTATGTGAGCTTCTCCTCACGCGATTGCAGACGGCATCAAATCGGTTGGAGCACGCAAATGATCGGGTTTTACTTACGAGGAGTTTTTGGTCGTTTTTAGTTTTATTTTTCGGCCTTTTAACGTGTTTTGCCACGAAATTGGTGGTCGTTAGATGTGAAGGTTACAGTTAATGGGTTCAATATAATTTTCTTTGAAATATCTGGACACATTTTAGCAAGTAATGAGAAGTTACCACATGTACAACTGAACATAATAAAATGGCACCTAATGTCAAATGTAGAACGTGTCTTTTTTTCCAGAAAGCAATGTGTTATTGCGATAATTATTTAAGTAAATAATACGACATTATTTTATGATTATAAGAGCCACTTAAGATTCAAATCTTCACAATCTAAGCCCCATAAGTTTGGGTACTTAGTAATAGTATATAATGTAGTCTATACTTGTACTAAATCTTGGCTATATTCTTAGTCAACAACCGGTATGATTCTCGAAACTGCAGTTATAAACATATGCGACATTAATTTATTACAAGACCAATTTACATTAAATTAAGTGTACAGGCTGTCAAGAAAGAGTTGAAATTAATAGGGGCGCTAGAGTGCTGTTCTACTGTTCGTATGGCAACCCATATAGTTCACTTCCCAGGACTTGATACTTAGCTGTATATAAAATAAAAAATAAAAAAATATTCTATTATTACCCATTATATCGAAAGCTGTAGCTAAGCGTTAAACGTCGGTTTAACACGATGAAATCGGCACTAAGTAATAGTAAAAATAATGTAATTCATTTGTACAGCCAGCAGTCATAAATTATTTTCAGTTTCCAGACTATTTTGCCGAGCTGATTTGTGGTTTTACTGTCCTCTGTTTTTATCAATTACCAGAAAATAAAAGAAAAATATATTTGTAAAATATTTTATTTTAAGTATTTGAATAAATCTTTTCTTTCTATACATATTATTAAACTGCCTCGTTGGTCTAGTGGTTAGCGTTAAAAAAAATTGAACTTTTTGTCTAATAGCACACAAATCAAAGTTATCTAACACTTTCTTCGGACGACCTTTTCGGTTTTTTCCTGGTGTAAGAAATACGCCTCTATTTTGTGCTCCTCCTCGTGCAATTCTTCGAATAGTACTTACTGATTTACCTGAATTAAGTAAAAATCATAGATATAGCAGAAAAGATAACGCAATCCGAGCCATTTCGGAGTGAGGGGGGGGGGGGGTTGAACCCCTAAACACCTCCCCTGGCTACGCCCATACGTGATATTATTTTATGTTATTTACTTAAACTATACTCAAGTATCAACATTAACCTAGTCGCGCTATACCGCAACACTGAGTACAACAAACGTCAACTAAACCAATGTGCTAGTTTTATTTATTGAATCATCCGCTTATTTCAGCAACAAATTCAAAACAGCTTTGGTTTTATCCATTACCTACACTTGATTTGACTAAAAACAACATGTTAAACTCTCACATACCGGTCATATCAGCGGTTCTTTGATAAACATTGCCGATATCCGAAAGATTTTTTTTTGCCTCATATTCCATTAAACATCTTTTATATACATTGTAAATTATTTCTCTTCCATACCTTCGGATAGTTTTATTCATTGTTTATTACTTATTTCCTGTTTTAATTGCCGTTTTATACTCTTATAAATAAAATTTACCATCGCGTAAACTCTGTTTACATTATTTATTGACATCTGTCATTATTTTGACAATGTTGCTAACAGACAAAAAAAATAGTTCCAAATCTACTCTTTCTTGACAGCCTATAGGTACTTATACTTATTCAAAACGTCATAATAAATTATGTACAGTACTAAAATTAAATACAAATTAAATTGATAACAACATGTCTTTACGTAATAAAATTGAGCAAAGCTGAATTACTATAACAAGTTTATGCGTAAGTATGAGGGGATAGACGCATAAGTATGTTTGTTACTATCTTTAACAAACATTACTGTATTATATCTCAACAAATCCGTGTAATAAACTACCACAAATATCCCTTCTATCATGTCCATCCTTAGGTTCCCTGGACGGGATCGCGTCAAGCGATAAGGCCGGCCTTTGTACGTTATAGTTTTATGTACCTATTTCTTTGTCTGTTTGTTACAAATTTCATGTGCAAATAAAGTTTTCTCTATCTATTTATCTACTGAACAGATTTTAATGAAAGGTTTATCTAGAGCCTAGATAACTAAACAATATAAATATGCCTCATATTTATATTCTACACTAAGTTATTATCACCACTCAACATTCACAGTGCCGCAAAAAACTTGTTAATATATTATTTATTCCTATTTATTTTAAAATTAAAATTTAATTTACTATCACTAACAAAAAATATGTAGTTTCAGCTTTTAGACTATTTTTATCCAAGCTGTAGATACATATTGTAATGTTACAAAAAAGCATCTCAGTTTTCAAATTTAACTGTTAAAAAAAATATTTATGTCTCTTTTCAGTGGTGGTAACATCGGCACCGGCAAATGAAGCGGAACTGCAGCTGTACAGGGTGATGCAGCGAGCCAGTCTTCTGGCGTACTACGATACGCTGCTCGAAATGGGTGCGTATTATTATTATTGAAACTAATACAATATTATTTGAGTGATAAAAACGAAGGCACGTGGCGCGTTGATGAATATAAAAAACTTCTATTTTTTTTTTAACTGAATTAATAACTGAATGGCTCAACTGTTTGTCTTAAATTAAGCAATCAACCATGCATGTAATTTTTATAAAAGTAAGTATATTTTTATTTTAAATTTTACAAGGTTATTAAATCGAATATTTTAACATAGAAACAGATATTGTTTCAAAACAGAAAGAAAACTGGAAAATAATTGAAAATTATAAAAATTAAAAATAATAATTTACAAGTATCAAAAAATTCCTTACTTTTATTATTGTTACATTGGAGAAGATCATAGGAACACAAGAAAAAACACTTTCTCATCATGAAAACGTGAAAAAAAAGAAATCTCCATAAGCTAAAAAACGCGCGCTCAGCGTCGACATGCAAATTACTTTTTTAATCTTTTACTTTTTAATACCGCCGATTATTCGAGCCAAGAAGGGTTTGGCCAGTCAGCCTTATCCTTTTGTTTTTTTCTTGGCGCCCCTTTGCAAAATGGTCACGTCGCTGCGTAGGCATTTGCATATTTGCCTAAATTAAAACTGGTATGTGAGTTTATATTTTTTTCGGGTATCTCACGTTTTTATGTGGAACAATGATACGAAATGAACTAGTCGCAAGAAAGTCTTGCATATTAATGTTATGGGACTCATCTATCTGTTTGCAACAATAGTCCAGTTTTTTCTGACATGTGAATGAAGAACTTGTATCGCGGACTTTTTTTTGGACTCTGAGAAATCATAATTATTCTCGTATGCTCTTGAACTTTCTTGTTTTTTTTTATGCAATTGTTGATGATTTGTTTTTGTTATAAATTGGTTGTCTGTTTTCTGACATAATGTCTTTTTTTGTTGTATATAATTAAGGAAACAATTTTGGTTTTTCTGTTACTCATACCATGAATACGGTTGGATTTATGTTTTATGTAATTAATGACCCAAATGTTTTCTTACAGGAGGAGACGATGTACAACAACTCTGTGACGCTGGTGAAGAGGAATTCCTAGAAATAATGGCCTTAGTCGGCATGGCATCAAAACCTCTTCACGTCAGGCGTCTCCAGAAAGCCCTCCAAGAATGGGTGAACAACCCAGCCCTCTTCCAAATCCCAATCGTACCGAACCTCTGTGCATCTGAAAACCCTTACATCCAATGCAACCAAAGACTTTTAAACATGCCTCCTTCCATTCCTAACGTCCTTCCTAGAACAGTAGCTTCTCCTGAAAGTAGTAGACCAATGTACAGTCCATCTCCTGGTGCCCCTGACAACAGTTGTGGTTCAACAGCCTCAGCGCCCAATGCCAGTCCTGTTCACCAAACCAATACCTTCACAAAGATAGTTCTTCCTCCGTCCCCTGCACCAGCCGCTCCAGTCACTTCAACAGCTTCCAGATCCTTCTCTCCACAAAGTGCCTGTCCTCCCGCATCAGCTGGGTCAAGTCCAAGCTCAGTGACATCACCAGTTCAACTGACACCAGTCTTATTAGACGTTCATGTACAAAAGTTGGCGTTGGCTGCTGAGAAGTTAAGCAAACATTTGCCCCAACTGGAACCAAAACCTCAAAACACAAAGAAAAAGATGTGTAAGGATTTGGAACTGGTAATGATGATGCCGGAGTCAGACCCGAGAAGAATGGAAGAGATTAGGAAGTATGCGGCGATATACGGACGGTTTGACTGCAAGAGGAAGCCTGAGAAACCGTTGACGCTACACGAGGTAAGATATAATCAATGCATAATAAATGAAATTAACAATTACATCTCAATAAGAAGCTGTAAATCTCTATCTTCTACCTTTAATTTTCTCTGGTATTTACAAACCATATCTTTGCCATTGTTATCCTTTGCATAGAAAAATATAGCAATGCCTGATATCGCCATTCGTGCAAAACTATTATCTTTGATGGTCTACTACATTACCTCTCATATCTCTTCTCCTCAGGTGATGGTGAACGAAGCAGCAGCTCAGATCTGCCGCTGTGTCCCCGCCTTGCTGACGAGGAGAGACGAGCTCTTCCCTTTAGCAAGACAACTGGTGCGGAGAGCAGGGTTGCACTATTCTAAGCATGGGTAAGTTTCACAAAAGGTGTATAGGAACCCGTAGCCAGGAGCGAATCAATGGGGGTGGTTGTGAGGGTCATGACTTCCCCCTGGGCCTTAGCTGAGACTAGGAAAACAGTTGCAAAATAACTTAAAGAATAGAATTAGATGATTTGGCACAAAATCTGGATCCGTCCTTTATAGTAGCAGTGATTTACATAATCTTTAGCTAAAGAGAGAAAGAACCAGGTAGGTGCATAAGAGTACGTAGGCATGTTATGCAAAATCAGCGTTTGACTGCACTCGATAGGTTTTTAAGTGAAAAAAATTATAACTTTAAGACCAGATTTACCAAAATGAAATCTGGCACCGACGACAATATATTTTTTAGATTTTTGCGGTAAATAAAAAATACATTCCTTATAATTATCCTTCACGTGTAAAAGACGACCCCTAAACCATAAAAAAAACAAAATGCGGCTACAGTAACCCATATCCTTGTGTTTGATCTGATTGTGGTTTTCCTTACAAATAACAATACATTGAAAAATAAGGTACTTATGGCTCACTACGTTTTAGTTTTGTTATTTCCTTAAATAGTAGAAGATCAGAGAGATATGATTGTGTTCCGTAAATGGTCAAAGTATATTCAAACTGATATCAAGAGCTGAAGAGGTTGTTTGTTTGTTCGAACAAAATTATCTCTGAAATCACTCGTCGGAATAGGATGATTCTGTTTGCATTCAATAGGAAAATTATTTTAGAAGGACTATTTATTTACAATTACGTTACAACCACAGGGAGCGGAGCAGTGCCTACTATTGAATGCAAATATACCCACGAGAAGATGCTAGTGTTACATAAGTATTTATGGACTTAAGTACATATTTACAACGTGTTTGTAATTAAAATGATTTATGCGTTGCAACTACAGTGGTCATTACTGGACACGTGATTTGTACTTAAGATTCCAGTTGGCAGTTATGTATCCAACTACTGTCGATAATGTATTTTAAAGCTCAAATGTTGCTAATTTTTCGCCTGCTTCTCCGTGGTATGTTCTGTATGTTGGTAATAGCCCATGTCACTTGGAAAGCGTCTAGCTATCGTTACTATCAGTGAAAGAAGTTTTGAAAGTAGAAGGGGGAATCGTAACTAAACTTGTTTTGTTACTTTTTAGTAAGGTTACTATTTGACGCATCTCACATTTGTGTGTAAGTATTGTATAGGTACTATTCACAAAGTAGATCGATGATCCACCTAAATACTAAATAATAAAATTATATATATAGACATTAAAAACACAAAGTTAGTTTGGTCAAAGTTTAAAAATGTATTGTTGTTCTTACCATTTTTTGTTTGTTTGCCAGGCTCCCTCCAACAGCGTCAACGGGTGAGGAGCGTGACCGGGACGAGGACGATCCGCCGCCGAAACGTCCGCGACAGGTCGCGCCCACAGCTCACGTAGATCTCACCGACTAACTCACTAACTTAAATGAACTGGTGATAGAAATAACACCTAACTAACAAGGGATAGATTCTAGGAATGGGGGTATAACTAACCTAGAGCTAAAACGAAATATGATGACATTGGAATAAGCGCAAGCCATAAAATAAATAGAGTATCTGAATAAGGGTGTAATAAGCCTGGTACTAGGCAAACAACACACGGCAATTTGGAATTACATCTCGCGTAGATATCACTGTCTAATTCAGTAACTAAATAAAATTAGGGAATGAAAACTTAAAAAAATCTAGATTAAATTGAGAATATAACTTAGGTACTTATATAATGACGATGGCATTATGGGAATAAGTTTTACACGTATTAACCAAAAAAGGCTAGATGATGAAATTAGGAATATAACTTACATATTGAAAAATCCGTTTAGAATGTATTTTATCATTTACGAGAGCAGGCGAATAACAATCATATTCACTTATATACATATTAAATACGAACTTAGAACGCTATGTTACACTAGGCGCATCAAAAAAGCTATGGACCCATACGCTAACCTTGTGGGACACCAAGACACGCGTGCTTTGAAGTATTATTTTATTTGCATTTATTATTATTGCATATTCATCACTCTATTTCATTGTTATTTATATTAAATAAGGTATTAAACAAGCAGTAATGAGATTCAAAATTTGCATAATTAAAATAAAGGTAAGCATGTTAACTCAATCGAAAGGCTGAGTAAAGTCGATCAACGTATGCACTGTAGCTTTTTGTTTTAGATTGGTTATGGCTTTTCAGTTCTGGTAAGTAGAAATACTATTATTCTTCATTTGATTCATTTCATTTTGCATGTGCTTTTTATTATATAGAAATTTATCATAATTAAAATTACGCGTCACTATTTTCGGCAATATCAATAAAGGTGTTTGAGAAAAAACTTAGAATAAAATAGTGAATACATCGGAACGTACCTACTAATTCATATAAAATAAAAGGTTCAAACAATAGATTAGAAAAGTTGTTTCAATTTCGGTTTCTGGTTACTGAATTTCACAAATAAACTAATAGTTTGCCAAACATTGCATGAGTAACATTCATATTTTCAATTTTTAGGATGCAGAAGAAGGTAATGGAGTGAGAGCCAGTCCTGAGGCCGCAAGAAGTAACTCCAACAGGTAATAACTGACATCTAAGACACTAATATTTATAAAGTTATGTTAAGCGGCCGTGGCGCAATGGATAAGGCATCGGTCTTACGATCGAGAGGTCGTGGGTAAGAATCCTGGCCATTACACCACGGACGTGATCTTCCTCCTAACACAAGCGAATTAAGCTTAGCTAAAAAGAATACTAGTAATTTGTATTTGCAAATTAAAAAAAAAAAAATAGAGTGCACGGTGATCCGTAAAGATTTGCTTTGACTCTGGGTGTGCTTTGTGAGTGTGCAATGTATGTCGGTAAACACCCCCTCGACACAGGAGTTATTTCTAGTGCGGGCATCGCTTAAAAAATATGATAAGAATGAAAGACTGTAATAGCCTTACTAGAATACGATCAGACGACTTTCTTATAGGATATATATAATTATACGCAATTAGATTATTAGATTATTTTCTAATTGATTTATATATGTTGCATTTAGCTATGCCTAGCACTCTGATACTACGAATACATTTTTGCGTGATAAAGCGATAGGCTGGAATTCTATAGGCAAGAGTTAAAAGTCCGTTTTAAGTCAAAAAATATGTGCCGACTGTTCTTAAAATTAGATTCTTTTTTGAGCATTGTACCAAATATTGAAGCTAAAGTATATTTTGTTAATTTTTCAGCTGGTGGGGCGTGAAGGCTGAGAGCGATGACGCAGACTCCAGGTGCTCGTATTCCAGTACGAGTACTCCTCCACCTGTAAGTTTAGGATTACTCATTATTTATTTACTTGTCCACTTTAATTTAAAGCCCAGTCCCTGTGCAAGAGAATTAACTTCGTTAGATCACATTATCACTTAATCTAACTTTTTTTTCATGCGAAATTAGCTGTTCTAATAGAAAGATTGACAGATTAACAAGATTGATGATGTCTTACTTGTAGTGTAATGAAAAAGCAATACCTATTTGGAAACGCCAAGTAAGCTTGGGTTTTTGGATTAGCCTCAGCAGTGTACATATAAGCGCTAATATTGATTTAAGCTTCACGCCACCGCGCCGAACTCTTCCAAAGTAACCTTTGATATAATTCTTTTATTTTGTATTAAGGTACGCTTAGCCAATTATACTGAGTCCCGTATTTACTAATTTTTTTAAATATACGGTTTTTAAACTCTTATTTGCACCTCTCTCTCCCATTCAATGTGTTCGGGACAGAGCGAACAAAAGCCGTCGCTTAGCGTTAAACGTGGAAAAACCTGATACATTAGTTATATTGGTACTAAGAAATATTTGAGTTATTTTAGAGCCCGGAGGGACTTGAACCTACAACCTTTATACGGTCTTCTCCGTTTAAAATATCATCCTCATTATCACCATCTACGAAAATGATCATTAATAATTCTAGGAAGCAGATGAATCCCGTCCACAAGTGGTTGCAGCGAGGGGCGACAGCATCATCGCCGTCGCCAACCCCGCATTACATCCGCCACACCTACCTACACATGCCACGCACACGCCACATCCCGCCAGAAACCATTCTAATTGAAGACGTAATACAACTCTTGGGGCCTGAAACCTTTCGTTGTCGAGGAAATTATAAATTCTTACACAAGAGTTGGCATAGATGTGTCTAACTTTTTGAACTTTTGACTGACTTATTTTATTATTGTCTCATTATGTAAAGGTAAACATTATGTCGGAAACCATTCTAATTGAATACCAAGTGCTACATTCGTCAAATTTGCCGCGACATGCCAGCAGAAACTATTTAATATAAAAAATATTGCGAAAGAAAGAAGAAGAAGAACGAATATGTCCTCTAATTAAAGAGAAGATGGATTATGGGGAACCAAACAAAAACATGTAATGTTATCCAAACGACCCAGAAAGATAAAAAAGGCGCTCTTTTTAAAAATGTATCCCAAATTAACATTATTTATAACATACCCAGAAATTAAAAATCCAAAGCTCCCAGGGAAGGTAAGGCTTAAGATCAGCAACAAAATATTTTTTTTATTAATCAAGAAACAGTAAAAGTAATCTAAAGTACAGTCAAAATTTATCAGAATAAATATCTACGAACAGTATTTCACTTTTCCACGAATCTTCATCAAATCAATAAAATAAAAAGAAATAGATACAGATTTAAAAAAATATCGATATTCCAAGAATTTGGACGCGGGGTTTTCGCTATGATACATTAAAAACTTAAAGGTATTCCGTCACAATAAAAAACTTAAATTATGGCTTTGGCATATTTCTTACAATTAATGTTGTTTTCTTTTTAATTGTCAGAAATAAATAGGCCATACCAGGAGGAAGTGCAAGTGCATGTCCTGTAGGGAATTTTGCAGTTTGTACCTACAGGAAAATCAAATTTGTGCAAAGATAGCTGATATTCTAAATAAAAGGATATAACCTACTTAACAAACTTTTGAGATTTATAAATATAATAATATATCTTTATTTCAGACCAAGTCCATAGAGTGTTAGTAATACAATGTAAACTTAAAATTATGTTAGTAATACAGAGATACAAAATAAAAACAAAGAATTAAATTAATTTATCTCAATATGAAGCCTAATCCGGTGCCTCCAGATAGGACTTTCAATGTGCACGGCAATCATCCTCATAAAGCTTGTGTATAATAGTCGAGGAGCTGTAGATATATGTCCTTACTTGTCCTTATAGATCTAAATTTCAATACACAACAGCTGGCAGAGTTCTGCTATGGGTCTTAGAGCATTAAACCATGGATAATTATAATCCATAATTATATTCAAGATTATAAAAAAAATATATCAAATTTTTACATCATTACATTATTTTAATAAACCCAGTTGTAGGTATATTTTATTCGGTTTGTAAAAAAAATATATTTGTCATTGTTAAACTCACATAATAATAATATTAAAATAATGTCAGAAATCTTAAGGTAGGCTGTTTTCCATACAAAAGTAACATGGGTTTAACTGTAAAATTATATAATTTTCTTCTATTTTATGGAAAAATTATATCTATAACACTAAAATGCATATATTTGGCGCCCATTTCTTTGAATGATACATTTATTGGCAGAATAGCTACGAATAAACATGCATTTTAGTGTTAGATATGGTTTGCCTATAAAAAAAGATAAAATCTTATTAATATTAAAGTATCCTCACATTAATTTAGTATGAAAATACGGCGCTCGGGAGTCTACTTTAACTAAAATCCTCCAGATTTAGAATTTTTATTTATAAATGCGTACTCGAGAAAGCCTCTTATTAATAGTTCGTTCACACCAAGTAACAAAATACAAAAGCCCCAATGCCTCCAAACGCTAAACCTAACGTTAAATCTCTCGGTCATTCCTTGTTGAAAGGGACAGAGATATCTTAGACGGTTTATCGCATAGCTATGCGATAAACTGTTGCGGTAAAAACTGTTATGAGGTTCTCTTAAACTAAGAAATATTCATAATTAGGGGGCAATTTTGCCAACTGTACTCTGTATATAAAATTGACACTGAGTGTACAAATTACATTCCACCAAAAATGAATTAATTTATATATTTTGTAAATAGTAGTTTTAAATGTAAGTGAAGCCATAATATGCCTTGTAGTCATTATTTCTGTTGAATTAACTTTAAGAATGAATTGCACCATAATTCTAACACACATAATGTAATTTTAACAAACGCTATCGCATTGCGCACGATGATGCGTCTCTCACCGCTCTCGGGTTCGATGGCCGGGTCGGGCAAAGTGTTATTTTTGAACTTTCCGTCCGAAAATTCACAACAGCAACACGGAGTTGGAATTGAGCCCGGTGATGGCGCTAGGCTTATCCCCTATTCCATGGGACCTTAACATAACAGGTGGAGGTGTTGTTCACCTCTGCCACACCCTAATAGGTAATAAAAGCGTGATGCATGAAATTCAAAAAATCTCAATCCCAACAAAGCATTTTCATGTAGAATGTTACGAAGATGGCTGAGGGGGTCGCTGGGTTAAAGAGTTATCAGTTCTCATGTAGCTCCAAGTTTGTACCTCTAAGCTTCTAACTGTACATACCCTAAAAGCCAATTTTAGAGATGCCGAATAGCTCCTTCTGCTTATCTGCCCCATAAAATATAACCTGCCCGAATATTAAACTGACACAGGTAACACAGCTGTCATTTTACTTTTTCTTATTTATTTAATGGCAACTGAGTCTACTTGCGGTGACTATTTCTGCCAGTGTCAAGTGTGGAGTATAATTAAAATTGTTAGCGTCCAAAATGGCGGGTGATATACTCGGATTCTGACGATGGCGGCACAGGCGAACACACGCTGAGAACGTGCACTCACCCACGCCGCCACCGCCAAATTCAGCTGTCATTTTAATCCATGTGGGTCATTGGCTTATCCTGTCAATAAGGTTATAACACATGTCATGTAAAATTGGGGCTTACTCTACAAAGCCTAACGTCACAAACTATACCTAAGTGGCAATTTTACCAACGATATTATATTAAAGTCCAGTTGGCCAATTTTTTATTTATTTTATTTATTTAACATATCTGCGGAGACTCTCAAGCGGCGCAAATACAGTAATCTTACAGGAGATTGTTACCTATTTGAGCCGTTTGGGGTCGAGGCGCTGGGTCCGTGGGGTCCGAGTGCGCGCTTATTATATAAAGATCTTTCCAAACGTTTAATCGACGCTTCCCGTGACCAGAAGGCTGGCTTTTACTTAGCACAAAGAATTAGCATTGCCATACAACGTGGCAATGCTGTCAGCCTTCTGAACACGGTCCCCACAACCGAGATCGATGCGGAGGAATACTATGACGCCTAACTTAATGTAAATATTTGCCTTTTTATTTTACCTATGTATATATTTTCAATTTATTTTCCTAATCTTTAATGTAACATTATAATATTTCTTTAGTGTTTTTAAAATAAATAAATAAATAAATTTATTTAACTTATTGCACATAAAAATAGTACATAGGCGGACTTAATGCCTTATGGCATTCTCTAACAGTCAACCTTGGGTGGTGCAGAGATAAGCATAGGTAGGTGCAGATTAGACAGAGGAATAATTCTTTTGGAGAACCTTCAAGACTTCATCAAGCTGACCATGTGAAGACCATTAGTCCACCTAGATAGCCTTACAAACCAATGTCATGCAAACACTATGCAAATTCTATGCATTTTACAAATAACACGAAGAATGCTTATTTAAATATCGTATGGAAGGAGTATATTTAATTAAGTATAAATAATGTGTGTTATATCATATTCTTGAATATATATCCATGTATTATCCAGCCTTATGCGATATAGCAATATTTATTAAAAGCACAGGCTTTAGACATGATAAATGTTCTTTTTCAACGGTTGAAAAGTTATTTACGAAACTAGTTATTTAACGTATAATCATTGAGACCATTCAAAATATCAGAAAAATGTGTTTAAAAGAAATAGATAATTTTATTCAAGCACAGATACCCTTGAGATGCAAGATAAATCTTAAAACAAAACCTACCGAAAAAAAAGTAAAAAGTAAAAAAAAAAAAAAAAATGTGGAAATGAACACTGAACATGTCTCAAGTCTGTGGTCTTCAGAAAATGACACTATATTGCATCCACTAATATATTTTTTATTTTTTCATGAATCATTAAATATGAAGTAAATTATCTTAAGAATGATTTGTCAATTATTTTAATTAGGTGCTATTACTACGTTTATAAGGAATTTTGGTGCAATTCATGTCTTATATATTTCAAAGGTTTGTAAAATAACGTTTGCGTTTTTATGACAATCATAAATAAATAAATGAACATCACACACGTTTCACACTGTCTAGTCCCAAACTAAACAGAGTATTGACTATGGATAGTAGATTAAATTCTTTTGTTAATACATACTTATTATACATAGAAACTACGCAAAAAAAATGTAGACATAAAATTATGCCAGATCGAATGGCTTTTACACAACCATCAGGTGGACTTCATGCCATTTCGGTGCGTTGTGTAGAGGCTAATAAACATTCTATGATCTCTGCCTACCTTTACAGCAAAAGGCGTGATATTATGATTATATACACTTAGTTATAGATACAATCAAAGAATGCCATAGTGAAGATGGGTGCAAATAGCTATTCGTCCGATTGACGAGCACTGTACTCTAGCGTGGCCAATACTGACCCATGCCATTCCATTTGCGACAACCTCAAAACCGTCAACATCTTTGATTGTACCTTTAAAAAGACGTAGGTCATTAAAACGCAAACAATTCATAAAAATATAAATATGTGTAAATAACATTGTAGTTATAGCTAAAATTATTGCGAGCCATAATGTGTTTAAATATATATAAATGTATAAATAAATACTATGTTTATATACCAAATTGATGTTTTATTTACTCGCTAGAATTAACAAGTACTTACCTTGTAAATGTAGTGAAGGCAATTATAATAGCAGCTCTGTATCTAATACATGTCCCACTGCTCCACTGCTGGGCTCAGGCCTCTTCTCATGTTAAGAATGGTTAGGCCACAGTCCACCACGGTGGCCAAGTGCGGATTAGTAGACTTCCCACACCCTCGAGCACTTTTTAGGCACTCTCAGGCATGCAGGTTTCCTCACGATGTTTTCCTTCACCGTAAACGAGCGATAATTTAAACGACATTTATCTTTAAAAACGAATCTTAACGATTTATTGACAGGTGTGTGCTGTGGGTACGAAACCCGAGAACTTCGACTTCGCAATCCTAGAGTCTTCCACTTGGCTATCGTAGTGAAAGCAATAAATAGTAGTAAATAAAGTGATATGACTTTTTTCTATCTTCATATTCATAAATAAAAAAACAACTTTTGGAAGTGAATGCGTTGATGTCTTTTTTAGGAAAAAAATCTTTTACACATGAAATAACCTCACATCACGCCTATATTACCCAAAAGGGTGTGGCAGAAGTGTGCAGTATCCACATTTCACCTGTTATGTTTAGGACTCATTAGATACGGGTGAGCATATCACCATTCACCGCTCACAATTCCAACTCCGTGCTGCTATTGTGAATTACCTGACAGAAAATTAAAAAAATAAAACTTTTGCCCATCCCGGGAATCGAGCCCGAGACCACGCGGTGAGAGGCATATATGCTAACCACTAGACCATCGCAGCAATTTTTTTTCCTCGTATGATTTTTTTAATGTTTTCACCGATCTCAGCTAATTGCCAGTATAATTCATTAATAACCATTACCTTAGCTTATGATTAACTACCTCGTTGCTCAAGTGGTTTAGTAGGTTCGATTCCTTGGTCAGGCAAAAGTGTTTTTTGGATGGAAGTCAATAAATCCGCAATAGCAGTAAGGAGTTGGAAAGGGCCTGGTAGATGGCGATAGACTTACCCCCTATCAAACGGGACTAGATGAAGTGTGGGTGCTCTACACCGCTGTGATACCCCTCTGGGTATTACAGGCGTGATGTTATGTGTAAAAAGAAAAGATATAATAATATAATAAAGCCTTTATTTCCCAAATGTTACAATATTATTTTGTTACAAATAGTTTAACATATATGTTGGTGTACTTATGCCTATTTTAAAATCGACCAAACATTAATATAAAAAAACAATTCAATATTATTACAAATGAAATAACTACTTAAAATTAAAAAACATGCATTTTTCATCAATATAGCTTCATGAGATTTAATTACAATTATATTTTTTAACACGAGATTAAAAATATCAATCCATCATTTCATAATTATCATTTTTTTATCTATTTATAAATTCATACATTTATTACAGTATATCTTTTCTTATATTTTCATATAAGAAAAGATATACTGTATATAAAAAAAAAACCGACTTCAAAAAGTACGTAAACTAAAAAGCAAAAAATAAATGTACTTCGCACAAAATAATACGTTTTTTCATTTAGTTAAATAGAAATTATTAAATAATTATTTTATAATTCTGAAGTCGGTGCCAAGTAAAAACAAGCTTTCTACAATATCAAATTACAGTTCACACAAAAAGGGACGCGTAGTTGTGCTAGTGCGCGGTCGCCCAGTATTGGTACTTACCACAGAAATATAACTAATATTCAGTCAGAAAAAAGTTGTTAGAACGATTGATATTATCTATATACAGAGTTATTAATTGTTTACTTGGCACCGACTTCAGAATTATAAAATAATTATTTAATAATTTCTATTTAACTAAATGAAAAAACGTATTATTTTGTGCGAAGTACATTTATTTTTTGCTTTTTAGTTTACGTACTTATTGAAGTCGGTTTTTTTTTTTTATTAAAAATTATTTTATTTTACGATTTTAAGTGATGGGTAGACCGAGCAAGAATGTTTCTCGAATGAGGAGACGACGGTTACTTGAGACGGAAAACTTATAGTAAACTATATAATAAACAAGAATTAAATCCTTTCTCCTGACTATTGAGGGTCACGACCTTCCATCATCAGTTCATTTGACACAATAACTAGCAGAATGAATATCCGTACAGTAGTGAAAGAAATATCCTTTAACTCCTAACTATTGAGGAGTTGACCTTCCATCATCAGCTCAACCACATAAAATTATTGCGACCAAGCGTAAATCCTGGCCTCGATTAATAAAATATGAGGGTTGCCCCCGATTTCTCTGGGGTCCCATCATCAGATCATGACATGCTGACAATGGTACCACCTTTGAAATATCTCCGTTCCAACAGCTCACTTGACATCATAACTAGCAGTCTGAATATGTGTACATTAGTGAAAGAATTATCCTTTAACTCCTAACCATTGAGGAGTTGACCTTCCATCATCAGCTCATCCACATAAAAATACGTAAATACTGATGTAGCTTTGAAAAACACACTAAAAACATTACATGTGCCTATAAAATTTGAGGGTTGCCCTCGATTTCTCTGAGATCCCATCATCAGATCACGTCATGCTGACGATGGGACCCCCTTGAAATCATCTCCTGTCCAACAAAAAAAGAATCATCAAAATCAGTTCATAAACGACGGAGATATCCGTGAACAAACATAAAAAAAAAAAAAAAAAGTAACATATATACGAATCGAATTGAGAACCTCCTCCTTTTTTAGAAGTCGGTTAAAAATGAATACCCCAGTGCATTGAGGACAAGCAGAGACAGCTCAATACATTATTTATTTAATTACAAGTCATTTAACATTCCAGAGAGGTACCGACCGGTCATCTCGTGAGCCCTGACCTCATTGGACCTCCTATGAATCACTGATAAAAACCAGACTTATATAATTATAATATATTATTCTATAGGTCGTAAAAACATGAATGTATTTAAATTTTATTTATGGTTCAAAAATCTTGCCAAAAAGCAGGTAAGGAAAGAATAACCTATTTGTCCTTTTGTAATTATTTATTTTTAAGGAAAAATAATGTCTTATTATACTTTTTTTTTTACAACAGTCCTTAAATTCAAATATACATATTATATATATATATATCATTATTATCTGTGTGTGTGTGTGTGTGTGTGTGTGTGTGTGTTTTGTAGGGAGTGTAATGTAATGTCGTGGGATTATGTTGGTGTCTGAATAAAAGTTACTTAGTGACTAGTCTTCTAATGTATAGTTGTCCTAAAGTACTCAAACGAAGCAACCTGATGTATATGGGACTAAAGAGAAAAATCCGGCCAAGTGCGAATCGGACTCGCGCACTAAGGGTTCCGTACCATGATTTATAAAAAAGGCAAATTAAATCATGTCATCATGATATAGCGGCAAGAGTTATACATCATCTGTGAAAATTTCTATTGTCTAGCTATTACGGTTCATGAGATGAGACAGACGGAATAACGAACAGACGGAGAGACGGGCAGATGGACAGTAAAGTCTTAGAAATAGGGTTCTGTTTTTACCATTTGGGTACGAAACTCTAAAAAGGTTTATATGAGATCCAGACTTATAGAGAGAGAGAACTGCCTCGTTTGTCTAGTGGTTAGCGTATGCGCCTCTCACTGCGAGGTTTAGGGTTCGATTGCCGGGTCGAGCAAAGTTTTATTTGTGAACTTTCCGTTACTTACTTTCCTTAGCGTATTTTCGCTAGATACGTCGTATGAAGAAAAATAAATGCAACTTATATTGGTAATAAAGTGTTATTTACAACAAAAACTATTTATTTCCTACCAATATCCTCAACATTTGGTCGTATCGCTGGTCAATTTGGTATTAGTCATGCTGAATAATTTAGGTAATTACAGTATAGTCCAATTAGTCAACACCCTTGACACATTTGGTGATAGTTCACTATTTATTAATCTTTACCTCTTGGTTTGAATGACTGAGCCATGATGAATTATCAATTAGTCATATGGTGTTGCATGATTTGGTGCAAAAGCATAGTAATATGGGTGTGCTTTGTGTGTGTGAAATGTATGTTTGTAAACACCCCCGCGACACAGGAGTAATTGCTAGTGCGGGCGTCATTTTTAAAAAAAATAAAGAAAAAAAAATAGAAATAAATAATATACTTTCAAAATTCATTAAGACTAAACTCCCGAGAGCCGTGTTTCATATTAACGTAATGTGGGTTTAACTTGAATATTATTGAGTTTTTATCTATTTTTATAGACAAATCATATCTGTAACACTAAAATGCATGTTCGTTTATGGCCATTTTGTCATTTTCTTTTAATAATTAGTACTTAGACATCCAAACTGAGAAATGAAAATAATTATTTTGAAAATGGGCGCCATCAAAATGTTTTTTAGTGTTTTAGATATGATTTTCTATAAAAAAAGATGAGAAGAGAAAGAACTACTTTAGTAAGAAAAACAGTCAACCAATTGTTTCCCCTTAAGTAAGTAGTCTGATTATATGCTACGTCAAAACACTACTCTGTGTTAATAGTGTATGTGCGCTATCTACTGTATAACAGCCTGGTCACAGTATAAATATGTAACAGTATGGAAACTAAGCCTATTTCATAAAATAATTACCTACGCTCTATTGAAGCTATAGGGTTGACACTTTCAAACTTTTTGATATTGACTTTTTTTATCGTATTGGAATAACTAGTTAACAAATAAAATTTAAATAGGTAATCTCAGAGCATCGGTTAGTCTCATCAAAATACGATACACAGTTTAAATAACAACTTGTAGATCTTTGTTTTTGTTTTGTTGATATTTATCTAAATATTACAGCACGTGGCGTACAAAATGCAATTTAACATAACATTACAAATTAAACTAAAAGAGAGGGCTAAAAGGGTAAAAGTTACAAATTATTTACTAAAAAATACTTTCATCTGCTACGACAGGTACGAAATTCTTTATTATTAAATTTAATTGTGTAAAAAAATCTCATTCTTATAAACAGCTTTTTTAAATAAACAAGGACAGGGTCTAATTCTTTGTAAATGAATTCAGCTACTTTGGAGTTTATGTGTAGTTTTTTAAAGCAATAACGAAAAATTTCATCCATTTTCTCGACATATTGAACAAAATCATCTGGTGGTCAGCGAAATTTTAAACGTGACCACTCGCTTCCACGCGGCACTTAGACGAGACCCATAAGCGATTGTCACGGTGCTGTCAGTAGCGACTAACAGCACCGCGACAATCGCTTAGGGGTCTCGTCGATGTGCATGTTTATGTGTGCGTGCCGTTTCGAACGTTTGTAGGTAGTTTCCATACTGTTTGTACATATTTATACTGTGGCCTGGTTTATGTGTAAAGATGTTGTCCTTCCTTGTGCTCATTCAGTCAATTGCTTGACTATTTTCAATACAAAAGTAATATGGGTTTAACTTTAATGTTATTAGGTTTTTATCTATTATTATAAACAAATCCTATTTAAATCATTTCGTTAAAGTGACAACGCATGTTTCTTGACGCTCACTTTGTCATTATTATTATTTTATTTTTCAGTTTGTATTTAACTCAATTAATGATTAAAACAATTTTGACAAAATTACCACGAACAAACATGCATTACAGTGTTTCAGATAAGATTTGTCTATAAAAATAGACATAACTTAATAATATCATAGTTAATATATTACATTTGTATGTAAACACGGCGCTCGGGAGTCTACCATTAACAACGCAACACAATGCACCCAGAGGATTAAGGTATGACTGGGTATAGGTAAGTTATGAAGAAGGAATGCAGAGAGCTATATAAATATATAAGTAAGGTCAACCTCTGGTTGACCACAGGTACTAATAATAAGTCTATTATTATGACAATGGTATTGAATAATAGGAAAATTTGTATTATTGGGAACAAGGTTAGTCTCTCATACATAGCCTCTAAAACCAGATAGAATAACGCATTTTATATACGTACGTCTCGCTTGCATCGTTGATCCAGTGGTTAGAAATAGCGATCGCTGTTTATAAGATCGGGGCTTAATTCACAGATCGCGCAAATGTTTTTTTGTTTCTGAAAGATCCCTGTCAGCTGCGCGAGCAGCTCGGAGTCTAGAATTGTGCACCGTGGATGGCTTTAGGCTCATTCTCTATTATCTTGGATCATGAAACATGACAGGTGAAGTGTGACTGACATCTCTGCCATCTTCTAGATACTTCTGTTTATCAACAATTATAGTTTGCAAACAAATGTAGTTATTACAAACGTGTTTTTGTTTCGCAGCAATTATAAAATGCCATTAACATTAAATGGCATAACATACAGTGGAAGATACCTAGTAATCTGCCAGGTAACGCTATACAAATTGTAAACAGACATTGGTATTCGAAAAGAGTCGGCCTTGAGTTTCTTGCCAGTTTTTCTCAAGAAGACCCTGTCTACGGAACTGGCATTAAAATTCACTTTCACATTCAAGATAAATATTGTGATGATTGATGAAAGTCGGTTTAGGCCGAGAATTTAGAGTAGAATTATTTTTGTATGACAATTCTAAGCTAAGGAATAAATATATTTTCATTCATCCCCGTGATTTCTAAACCGGACGGACACGTCTTAAAAACATCCGCCATGGAAAAGACATAACTTATTTACCATAGATTACCATAGCCACAAATCTGAGTCATAACAACGTCATCATGGTACACCGTTACTTCAAGACTAAATTCTTCGAAAATAGCCGAGTAGTTGTTAGGTGACAAGTCCGGGTTATTAAATATTTAAACTAAGATAATTTTCCAATAAAAAAACCGACTTCAATTACTAATAATGCTTATAAAATAAAAACTACTAGACCAAACTGAAAGAAATTTTTATGGGACCACCTGGCAGCTATTTTGCGTCGAACAAAAAAAAAACCGACTTCAAAAATTAGGTAAACTAAAAAGCAAAAAATAAATTACTTCGCACAAAATAATACGTTTTTTCATTTAGTTAAATAGAAATTATTAAATAATTATTTTATAATTCTGAAGTCGGTGCCAAGTAAACCATCATCAGAACGTGACTGGAAAAAAATGGGACCACATGAAAAGTATATCCTTTCAAACAAAAAAAGAATTTCTCAAATCGGTCCAGGCGTCCTCGAGTAATCGGCGAACAAACATAAAAAAAAAAAAAAAAAACATACCACCGAATTGAGAACCTCCTCCTTTTGTTGAAGTCGGTTAAAAAGAATCACGCCAATCGGTACATTAACCGCGACGTAATCGATGTGTACATACATAGAAAAAAAACATACTGGCCGAATTGAGAACCTCCTCCTTTTTGGGAAGTCGGTAAAAAATAACCTATAGTTTCATTTAATCATACATATAAAATAACATGCATAACATCACGCCTATATTGCCCAGAAGGGTGTGGTAGAGGTGTACAAAACCCACATTTCACCTGTTATGCTTAGGGCCCTTGTGATGTGCCTTGTGTGAGCCTATCGCCATCCACCAGGCACAATTCTAACTCCGCACTGCTATTGTGAATTTCCTGACGGAAAGTTCAGAAATAACACTTTGCCCGACTCGGGAATTAAACCCGAGACCTCGCGGTGAGAGACGCATACGCTAACCACTAGACCATCGAGGCAGTGCAAGCATGCGCATAAATAATATAGATACCACAGTTGAAAAGAGCTCATGTCAGTGTGAATAAATTCATACATACATACATAAAATTACGCCTTCATTTTACGGGGGTAGTCAGAAACGATGGATCGCCATGTGCTTTGCTCCTGACATCTTCCGCTTCCTCAACATTCATACATCTCGTCATAAACGTTCGCTGGTTTCGTGTACTACCTACTTGTATTTTCTGAAGAAATTTGCGCCTTTCGCCATGTTGGTTTGTATACTTAAGATAGGTACAATTGAATGAACGTGACGTCACATAATGACGTCACTTCTCAACTGTATGTTACCTATACAGTTGAGAAGTTGAGGATCCTGGCAAGAGACGACCGTAGCTAAGTCGTTAAAGTATCTGCTCTGTATGCAGCGGTCACAGGTTCAAACCCTACCGGTCCCATAATTTTTTCGACTGTTTCTTAGTATAGTCCCTAATATTATATGTCTTACAGGGACTACTTCTTCCAGTATTTTCAACCACATCTGCGTTGTGTTTATCAATAAATTCAAATGATTAAATACACTTGCAGTTGTTATGTCCGAATGTTTGCCATGACGCTAAACTTCACGGGAGCGGAACAGTTAGGTTTACCGCAGGTCAAAGCCTGGAAGCAACAATTACTTAATACAAGTACTTCCTTGGGGGACGAATTCGCGGGCAATAGCTAGTTTGCATATAAAAACGTATTTCTTTAAAGCATATTGGAATAGACATACATTTCATCAAAGTAGGTAATCAATAATGCCCATTACGATTGCGCATTTAATTGTGAAATCCTAGCTAAACACTAGTAATTACTAGTCAAACATTACTCAGTGCTCGGCCTTAGTAAAAACCTATGATGATATCTATATAAATAATAGTCTACATATGTAACTGTCGTACGTTATATTTATGTACGTAATTGTGTTATTTTTAAAGCAGGTGTATATCGATCAATTGACCAGCCGGGCAAGCATTTTAGATAGATTATGTTGCGTTTTTATCATATTAAAATATGAAAAAAACATGACTAGATCTGTCTCGCGATAGTATGCTTGCCACCCAGGCTAAGGTAAGACGTATCTACCTATAAAACATCGGTTAATTAATTATATTATTACACAACAAATATTTCAATAAACAACCAACAGGAAAAATTAACCTAGCTATTATTGTAAATAATAACTAAATAATTGTTGCTCTGTATTGATACATAGAGACCTCACTGCACATACCGCATGGAGACTCAGTTGCCATTAAATAAAAAAGGAAGTAAAAAAAAAAAGACCTCACTGATGGAAACGAGCTTCTTCTCGCAGGCCAAGTGGTTAGACTTACACACTCTAGACCACAATATCTTGAATGGATCACTTGTTCTGTATGTTGCAAAGCGCTGCAAATTCGATACACGTTACAAAATGGCAAGAACAACAGAATTCCAAATTTGAAGCGTGTTACTATTTTTTTACCCTTGTTTTTAACAAATTTCATTGGTTTTTAATAATAAACAATGTTTCGTATGTTGCAAAAGGCTGCAAATTTAATACATGTTTCAAAATGGAAAGAACAACATAATTCTAAATTTGCAGCGTGTTACTATTTTTTTTTGACAATGTTATTAACAAAAAACAGTTTTCACCCCTTTTCAACCCGTTCCGTACACCCCAGAACGCTGCAAAATCACATGGTAAGTTATTCTACCTCCTCAAAATTTGAGCGAGCTACTAATTACTTACGGGTTTGAGGCTTTAATGACTGGCCTATTAATTCGGGCTTAGTGCCGAGAAATGCCTTGTAGTTATTTACACATGAGGCATAGTATCGTGGTCTACAGATCTAGTCTTTTCAATTTTTCGTCGACCAATGAGTGGTGGAGACCATTTCACATGCTAGTTTCAATAAGAAATGCATACATGTAAATTAATATAAGTAGGCGAAACACATTGCGATTGTGGTGCTACTCAGCAAACAATGACACATCTCCTTGAATGCCCCAATTGCCCTGACAATTATTGCTCTCTGAGCGATCTGAATAAGGACACGGAGAATGCTATTAATGTAGCCACCTACTGGGCCGGGGTGGTATAAAAACTTTGACCATTGACTCGTAAGAAGAAGAAGAATATAAGTATGAAGTTGCGTCTGACTTCATCTACACAAGGTCATGATATCAAATAAAAACTGCCACTTGATTGTTACAAGTTTTTGTCGATAACTTCAAGATGTTCATAATGACTTTTTATTACCTTCGTAGGTATCTACATAATATATTGGTATATTATTAGCTCATGAAGTTACAACAAACGTTGTTCTTTTGGTTTCTCGATATTATTAAAAATTCTTCACGGAAATTAATTTAATAAATAATAAAATAAAATAAATTAAGCTTATTTCCAAGAGATACATTAGTACATTGTTTTTGGGAAGCGACTATCAAACTAAGTTTTCCTGTTTCTTGGTTAGCCAGAGTTGCTAATACATCATTTTGATGGCGGAGTGCGTAGTGTACTTGCCTGCGACGCCGAGTTCGCGGGTTCGATTCCCGCTTGAGACAAATATTTGCGTGCATGAACATGCGGGTTTGTGTTAGTCTGGGTGTTTCTATGTATAATAAGTATGTATTTACAAAACAAAGTATATTATATCTATTAGTATCAGTTATTCTAGTACCCATAGTACAAGCTCTGCTTAGTTTGGGACTAGATGGCGTAGTGTATAAGTTGTGAGATATTTATTTATTTTGTATCTTTGTGCAGTGTACAATCAATCACATTTATTTTGGACAACAGATAAGCATTGCCATCCAACGTGACAATGCTGCACGCATTTTGGGAACGTTGCCAATTAGCTGCGGTCTTTTAGAATAGACTCCTAGTACATAAGTTAAGTTAATTTATCATTCGTTTCGTTTTTTTTTTGTAATGTTTGTGTAAATAATACAAATAAATAAAATTAAAAGTAAATAAAAGAGAAAATCCATTAAACACATAGGTAACTAATCAGACAAATCTTAAAAATAAAATTTATGCACTGTGAAGGTAAAATGTTCCACGAATTGATTTTGCTTGTAACCTTTGAATATGCCTTTTGGATAAAACTTTTATTCGGTCAATTTATCAGAATAAAAAAAAATAAAAAACTCTTCTTGTAAGAATGTGTTACCAACGTACGATATTATTGTTTCCTTATTGATTTTGTTCCGAATTCTCAAATACTACTGTAAAATTAAAATTGTGTGTTTCTTTTTTTAAATTAAACTTAATTTGAAAAACCAAGATGAAATACTTTTCAAAGCATTTATTGATTGGATTCCGTTTTAAAACAAAAAAGTAACATTGGTTTATTTCCAGCCATCTTGAAATGCATATTTTTTTACTGACTAACTACACTACGTGACTAAATAGTTATTAAATATTTTATTTTTTAGAACTTTTGACTTTGAATCGATGAAACATTCGTATATACGAATTATACTTTTTAGAATCTATACCAGGTGTATAGTGTACCTATACGGGGTGGATGCGACATAGCGACATTTATTGAAACCACAGCTTCTATACATGGTAAGTATCAATTTCCACCGGATAAAAATTCTCTGGCGAAAAAAAAAAATCACGTTCTCCGAACAAATTGCACGATCGCAATGTTCAAATTGTTCGGAAGACGTGGATTTTTTTTTTCGCCAGAGAATTTTTTATCCGGTGGAAATGCATACTGGCCATGTATAGAAGCTGTGGTTTCAATAAATGACGCTATGTCGCATCCACCCTGTATATTTCCAGTATAAGATGATCTCGCGTTGTGTAGGTCTTCCGTGCAATGTGACACCAGGTTATACTGGAATGTATAGGTTGATCATCGGTAGCCGTGTGGTAGCTTATGAACATTCACCATTCGCAAGAGATTAAAGATGCGTGGCTTTATTTGAGAACACACTAATATGCCTCACATATTTTTTTACGGCATGCAATAATTATTAATAAACATGATTATTTAATATGGTGATATAATGTATAAGATAATAACAATTAAGTATTAAATTAGGTTCCTATGATAAATTATAATAAAATGTAGAAAGAACAAGTGTAACTGTAAATAATTAACCAAAAATAGCACATTAGTACTTTACACTTTTATATTTATTTTTTAAATTAAGTTAGTGTGCTGAAACTTTAAATTAATGTTAGTACATAGATTTGACATTATAATATTTTGCATACCGATTATCCGGTGAAACATGTTGTGTCCTCTAATTTAATTGACCATCTTTTTGTTACCACGTTTTTGGCAAATAAACATTTCTTTCTTTCTATCTTTCTCTCACATGGCAGTTATCTCACCACCGAACCGACACAGCAGTAATTCGTTGCGCTATCCTATTCCGCTAAGCTCCAATTTCATAGGTGTTAGATAAAAATGATTGGCAGGATAAACATACACACATAAATGAAAGTGACAGCTGTGTTCTTTTTTCAAAAGTATCTCGTGTCACATTTCAATTCGGTCATGTTATATTTTATGCGTTGGATTAAAACTATTCGGTATCTCAGAAACTGGCGAATTTGCGAACGAGCTTGACGGTCTGCACCGATCCTATATATCATCGTCATATTTACATTACTATGTACATTTAAATAGGTTTTTACAGTATGACCCATATTAATAAAAATAGCCTGATTTATCTGTAACCTAATCTAATTAGCAACCCGCCCACGTCCCGTTACTCACAATGTACGCAATACACGGAATGAGTCTAAACCTCTAATAAATTTATCTGTCAAGGAAATACACTTAATTTTCTATCATTTATCTGTAATTCTATTTATTTAGGTAAGGTTACTGAGTAATAGATAAATAGGATATGGAGTTACATAGTTTTATTGGATTAAGGAGATTTTACATTGCCTTATTTTTTTTAAATATAACATTAAAAGAAAGAAAAAAAGAAAAGAAAGAAAAAACATTCATGCTGGCATAATTGCAAAGCGTCTAAAACTAAAAAAAAAAAAGTAAATTTTATTTAAAATGCCGGAAATGGTACGCATCTCAGAACAATACTGCAGCACTAAAAGCACCGGAGCGCTGATAATTCTGATGCAATGAGTGAGTAAGGAGCAGTGGGACAACAGAAAAAAATAAAAAATAAATCACCTTTATTACTTATAGGTGTAAAACCAGCACACTTCACCTGTTATGTCTAGACATAACAGGTGAGTGTAGCTAGTCATCTCTCTATCTATCACGTGGGACCTAGGTCCCGCGTGATAGGGTAGAACCCATCGCCATCAACCGAGCACAATTACATCTCCGTGCTGCTTTTTAAGAATTTCCGGACAGAAAAATCCCAAACAAAACTTAACTGACCCGGGAATTGATCTCATAAGACATCGTAGTGAGAAGCGTTTTCGCTGATCACTAGACAAATAGAAAGTCTTATTATTTTATTAAAGCTATTGTACTAGTTGTTTTAATATTCATTACTAGCCTGCCCGCGTCTATATAATAACCTAGGCTAGGCTATATGTTAATCCAGGCTATAAGCTACATGTATGCAAAATTTCATCAAAATTTTATCGATAGATCTTGCTTGGAAGAGTAACAAACATCCAGACATCCACAAACTACCGCATTTATAATATAAGTTGGATCTATATTGTTCCAGGTCAATATTGAATTTTTTTTATCTACCATACATGAATATTATTTACATGAATAATAATAATGATGATGATTGATTAGTTACAAGAAATGCTGATCGACCCCTGGGTAAACCCGTGTTAAGCCGAAATCAAACCAAAAGATATCCTACTTAGTATTTAGGTATCTAATTAAGCATTTTTACAAACGATTTTATTGTATACGAAAGAATTCCCATTTCAAGAGGAAAAAAGGTACTGATAACTTATTGTGGGCTCTAATTTCCCGATCTTTAGGTATCTTGTTTAGTTCATAATTATAAGGATGAAGGTATTTAATACTAGGTAACATAATTTACGCAATTATATACTAAGAAACAGTTGAAAAATTATAGGGCAGGATTTGAACCTGCGACCTTTTGCACACCGGGCAGTCGCTTTAACCAACCAGCTACGGTCGCCTCTTGCCAGGACAGGAGAATTTCTCAACTATATGTTACGTCATTTCGTGACGTCACGATCATCCATTTGTGCCTATCTTAAGCAGGATACAAACATATTTTTTCAACTGTGCCTTAGTATAATTTGCTAAGCATAGCTAAATGCTATAAAAATAATATAATCAATCAGAAGTACGCAATTATATATTTAGATTTACTCTATTTAGGTACAACAATTAAGGTACCCAAGACTAAGCGACGCAAAAGAGGGCGTTTATTAGCCAAAGCATTTTAGCCTGTCGCGTGTGTGAACACCACCTATACCTACTACTTACACATGATAAATTGACACTGAATAATATATCTTGTAGAAATCTGTGAAAGGAAATAACTACTTATGGGCTTAGGTGTAGGAAATGTTATGAATTATGAGGTACGGTAGTCACATAGGTACAGGTAATGAATAATGTTCCTTATAAGACAGATTAGTCATTTCTAGAGTTATATCCTGTTTTTTTAAAGGTTAAGTGGAAAATTCATGATGCATATTATACCCATTTCCCAACGAAATATTGATAAAAGTGTACACAATCAAACCATATAATATGATGAGGTTTTTTTATAAATGGTTAAGATATTAGGTATTATTTAGCCTAATCAAAAAACTATGACGACTCTCCAGATGTATCAGAAAATTTAAACAAAAATTGTAACCAATCACCCTGACCCACTGAAGAGAAAGCTTGCTATCAGCAAAATCAGATCACATTACAGATATCATAACTATTACATATCCTATTGTAACAAAAACATTAAATACGTATCATTTAAACTAACTGATGCATAAAAGTTACCCAATACATATAAAATTTTGAAATAACTAACGACTGATGGGACGATAACCTAAATTTCGAAAAACATGATGAAAATAACCAATACTATCAGTCTACTGTCAGATATTCGAGTGGAAAGATGACTGTCAAAGAGAGCACGATCTGCAGTTTGATACAAAGCTTCCCAGTGTTTTTGATTCTGGCGCAAAATGCCCAGAAATGTGTCAAAACTCCTTTAGTTTATAAACCACCAAGTCCCACCCATTCTCCTGAATACTATGATGCTTTGGAAGCGGTCATTCAAAGTTTATATGGCCACGGAAGCCATGGTGGTGGTCACGGAACTAATGGAATTTATGGAGGCCAGGGATCCCACGGATATCCCGGATCTTACGGAAGCAATCACGGACATGGGGTATCAGATCATAGCTACTACTACCCAAGCACATCTTCGTCACACTGCCAATATTCCTATGGTAAAAAATGGGGGTCTAGCAGCAAGCCATGCTATCAGTACGTGTATACTCTTGGCAATGGGTACCATTCGTACAGCTCTGGGTTGCAGGGGTACCCAAATATGGCTTTGAAGAAGGGGAACCTATATGCGTTGAATAATGTTTCTACAGCTAGTTATGCGCCCAGCCAGGTGTATAGTACCAAGAATGGAAGGTATCAGGTGGTGGTAAAGAAGACCAAGATTGGCCAAAAGCAAGTGACAAAACAACGAAGGAGTAAGAGGCATTTGGGTGAGTTACCGAGATGTTTTACTTATTTATTGAATTCCATTCAATTCATTATTCAATTCAGAAACTATTATTTTGCGAGATTTCAAGAGTGTAGATGATTCTTTAGATCTTTCTAGAGGATAAACAAGTGACGCTATACCAATATCCAGCAGGACTCCAACCTGCACCCCCTTAATATTATATAAAATACAAAAAGGCATAGCAAAGCTAAAATTTGCTTTAAAATATTACAAGTATATTAGGTACTATTTAGCCTCATCAAAAAACTGTGACGACTCTCCAGATGTATCAGAAAATTTAAACAGAAAATCACCCTGACCCGCTGAAGAGAAAGCTTGTTATCAGCAAAATCCGAGTGTAGATGATTCTTTAGATCTTTCTAGAGGATAAACAAGTGACGCTATACCAATATCGATTTAAAGATTATTTATAATGTACAATACGATCATTAATGGTGCATATAATGAGGCATGGCAGTTATGCACCACACTTTGTAGAAATCACAGCAATTTTGCTGTCCATAGATAAATACATAAACACTTAATCGCAGCGTAACTTATGGTGTTTTTAAATGTATGTATCAAAATGATGGAAATATGGGCGTTTATCTGCGCCTTAGGAGAAATGAAACTGCGTCTTAATTCAATCTATTTAGTTGTAGTTACAAAATAATTTTACAAAAGAAGTACAAAAATTGCACTTAAAAGTAAAAAATACTGAAGTAATATTCAACGTCTCGCCTCATCTGTGTATAACTTGAAAGAATACAGTAAACGGCCTTAAGGTGCCTATATTTTAATAATTATCCTCGTAATCCTAATCGTTGAGGAGCTGTACCTTCCAGAATCAATTCTGCAACGTAAATTCGTTCTGCTATATGCAAAAAAATACATTATTTTGAATTGAGAACCTCCTCCTTTTTTTGAAGTCGGTTTATTAAAACAATGTTTCACTCTTCTTTTTTTCTTCTTCTAGTATTATAAGGTTTAAATCATTTATTCTCAAAAAGACAAAGCCACTTACATGGGAATATAATATAACATTTAATAGATACATTATTATGTACCATCACTGAAAAAAAAATTATATCTAAACTTATTATTATACATACATATTCCTTTAAAGGACTTTCCATCTTAAATACCTTTTAATTACAATAGGTTTCTACTATGTAGTTAAATAACAGAGAACCAAAGATAACGAATGGATTAGCATTCTTTATATGGGAGGGTAAATTATTAAATATTATATTCTTCTAGTATTATAATGACTATTACTTATAATACTAGGTATAAATGTAAAAGTAATATGAATGTCGGTTTTTTTGTTACACGTTCCCGGCTTAATTACTAATCTTGTCTTGATGAAAATTGGTGTGGAGATAGTTCGCTTACCACGAAAAGTGATTTTATGGCCAAGCAAATAGGTATGCAGGGCAAAAACTTAAAACTTACTAATTTACAACTTAAAAACTTCATCGTGTTAGTAAAGACTGACTAAACCAGTTATAGATATGTGAGTTACATACCTAAACAGCGGGTATATTACACTTCTTCAATGTGTAACGCACACATTCAGATCTAGTGTAGTAAGTCGTCACTGTGACGTGAAAATTTTGCCCTGCATACCTAACTGCTTGGCCCACTGTACTTATATATATTATACCTGTGTATTTTTATCGTTTGTACAATACTTATAATCTGAATCAATGCAATGCATCTCAACTTTAAAAAAAAATGCATACGGAATAAATGAGAACGTTCATTAAAAATAAATCAGCAATACAGTTTAAAAAAATATTGATCGCTATTATAACTTTTAAAAGCTTATCTATAAATATCATTCACCCCAGCAGTGGCATGCGACATTTATGACACATTTTAAAATTCGTATACGGATTTCCCAATTCTTTAATGATCTTTTTACATTATTCTTACCTGGTTACCTGGTACCTAAAGGGTTGGAATTTCCCGTGATACATTTTAGAGAATTGGCGAGTGTTTGCCCGTGGTCCCAGTGGGTCAACCCATTAATGAGTTTATGGCATTACGGATTGCTCCTTGGAATTCGGAATTTCGATTGAAAATAGAAGCCATTGGTTACATCATTGAGATAAAACAATGGAGGTTGGAACTTAAATAGATTTCATGCAAATAATGTCATATGTAGGTTGCTGCGTAAACGCAGATTTCATGTTTAGATGTACAAATAACGGTCTCAAGCAAATTAAAATTTGCCTCTTGGTTCAATGCAGTAAAAGTAAATAGAAGTAATATAGTGTTAGTACGTCCTTCGGGTCACTATCCTTCGAGAAAGTTTTCACATTTGACGAAACAATCTGATTCACCGAAACTTGTAGTATCATTGAAGATGTATTTTTTTTTCTACATAAGTTAGACTTTATTCAAATTATGAAATACGGGTGTTACTCACGTAATGTTGGTCTATTTAGTCAACCGCGGTTTCGCCTATACGTCTAGGCATTATCAAGAGAGTGCGATACGTCGCGCCTAGAATAGACCAACATTACGTGAGTAACACCTGAATTTCATCATAATTTGAATAACGTTACAATCTCACGTCAGATTTAATAAAAATATAAGTTAATCAAAGCGCGTCAATAATGTGTAGAAAGATCAAAAATATATTTACATCCCCTGGCTGAGCTTAAAGCTTTAGTCTTTTACTAAAGCTTCTTTGTATCTTTCAAGGCTTATAATTTTGTGAGGGGTCTTTTAACTTCTTCACACACATTAAATTTATCATTTACAACATTTTATCCATAGCTTCCTTACTAGCTTTTTAATACCAGGCAGTTAGCCAGAATCCGTTAAACTTTGAATTTAATGTGTACCATTTGTTGATGGATTGTGGCCAAAACAAAGAACAGAGGTTAGCTTTAATAAGACAGTTCCACCTTGACAACTTAGATGTTGGAATATGTCAAAGTATTCTTGCTGAAACAACATCGGAGGCAGCAAGATTGCTTGTTAGTAAAGATTAGGTTAACTTAATTATTATTATTATATTATAGTTAAATTCTTTGAACGTAGGTAAGTTGTAAGTTGCCTTTATAAATAGGTAACTTGCATGCCCATAAAAAAATCTTAAAATTAAGATTAAAATAAAAGAAATTACGACAGGATTTTTTTTATAGTTGCACGGAGTTGGACTTGTACCCGGTGGATGGTGACTGGCTCACCCCTATCGCATGGCACCTAAACATAACAGGTGATATTTCTTTGGCTCTTATATACGCCTCTGCCACACCCTTCTGGTAACCGTGAGGTTATGTTATATTAGTTTAAAATCACGTTGGTCTGACGTACCTAATATGCTGCTTTTAAATTTTCAATTTGTATTTAAATCTCCAAGTAAATAATTTTATATCGATATTCAGAAAACTAAATCAATCCCTACAGCTATGGGACCATAGGTAATTGAATTTACCCGTAGACCTATTAATGGGTCGATTCACCGGGACCACGGTAAACACTCGCCAATTCACTAAAATGTATCACGGGAAATTCCAACCCTATTAGGCCTAACCCCGAATTGGCTTGTATTGTAAACCACCTGGTTCTAAAAGTTATAGATAACATAAAACATCTTGGCGGTAGTGAAGTTGGCCGCAAAAAAAATGTCAAGGTCGAGATTTAATACGCTCGAGTATAGTGCCCATCAATTCGTCAAACTTCTTCAGACAACTTTAATACCGACTAAATGTTTGATTTTGTCTTTAACAACGAATTTTTATACAGTCCATAACAATGATATTATATAAAAACAAAAGCAGATATGTTATAAGCGCTCGCGCTGTGAATACTCAAATACGTCCCAATTGGGACGTCTTGTGTTTAGTTTGCGTGTGGCCTGCGTCGAGCGCAGTCACGTGCCAGACGCCATGCGCCATGTTCAAGTTAAGAAAGAGAAAGCGATATTGTTTTGACGTTAGAGCGATAAGGATGCGTGCGCTGCGGACATTTGTCAATGTGTGCAATTTGGAATAGCTCGGAACGGATTTAAATCGTAATTTCTATGAACGTAACATATCTATAGTTCTATAATATCATTGGTCCATAAGCATTCTAGATGCGTCATTAGATACTCATTCCGCCGATATAAAACCACCCACATCTCTGAAAACGATTTCAAGCAGTACTTGCCCAACTTTTGTTCCAAATTCGTTTAAGAAACATAAAACAATATTATGTATTTTTTTTATTATATGAAACATTAACATAAATAGCAATAGATCGGTTAAATACCTCTAACCTAACTCTTTTGAGTTATTTAATACCGACAGGATCTTCCGTTATATTCTATCATTCTTTTCTCATTTTTTTGTACAAACGAATCGTAGTTAGTTTGGTTAGTGTACCTCCAGGGTTCAAGGCCCATCTGAACGGCCAATGAACCAGAAATGTCTATCATAGACTTTGTCATGACTAAAAACACAATGTCAAATACTTCCATGTTAAAAAACCCAGTGTGCACAACTCGGGAATCAAACCGGAACCAAAACTGTCAAGGTGCTAAACCTGTCCTTGATTATCAGAATTGAGATCCGACTTCCCCCAGTACGTTACACATTCATAACAGAATTTCCTTCCAACGTTCGAATTAACTAATGACGTCATATCAAGTTTAATAAATAAACAATCTTGTTGGCGTTGTCGTTGTCAGTCAGTCCAAGATCGACCCGCGTTGAGGTCGCGGCCGCCATTTTATATTTATTTTTAATTCGTGATCTGTGAATAAGTTTGTGACAATGGCAAGAATTTTGTGCGTGATTTTGTGTGCCACTGTGATTTTACCAACAGTGTTGTGTCAATTTGGTGAGTTTTTTTAGTTTTTGAACAACTAATTTTTTGCGCACCAGAAAAAAAAAACAGACATGATAAGAAGTTTGAATAAAGAACTTGATGAAAGCCGATTCTACCAGTAAAAAGTTTAATCATCTTGATTCTTCTGCTTGAAATAGCTCTATTGTCATTTGTTTTTAATAAAACTTTTTTTCTGCTTTGATACATTGATTAACTACCGTCACAATAAAAAATCAGTGTTTGGCTTCTTTACACATTTTATAAACTTTTGCGATTTAGCATAATTTTAATTGGCATTGACTAGATATTTGTACGTCTTTTGTCGATAAAATATCTAAACTCGTTTCGGATACCAATGAGGTGGCAAATACATCATGCATGAATAACATAAATATCGTTGTCAATTACGAACTATGCGCCAAAAACTTATTTATACCTACTAAGATTGTTGTGTGTGGTTTTTTTATATATATATAGTAGGTATAATTGGTTTGTTTTAATATAATTTGTAATTTCAATGTCCTGAATATTTTTTTCATCATAATTGATTCGGACAATACCTAAGTAATAGTATGAGGAAACTTTGGCGTTTTTTTCCTCTAGTGGCCACGGACCCAATGATAGAATATTGTCAAAACGTTGCTCCAAAAACAATATTTTTATCGGACTATTAGTAGACCCACAAAACCCATAACGATGGACTCCTAGCCGCGAGAAAAAAATAAAATGAGGCAAGAACAAAATTACCATTTTTCATTGCTGTAAATTATATAATTTATGTCGGTTATCCAAACAGTTGACTCATAGGTCTTCTGCCACCAAACATCATCTAACATTGATATCAGTCAATTCTAACATAATTTGGAAATAACAAGCAATTTATTTGGTTGACGAAAATGTTATGTCAGATGTTTTTGATTTGCAGATGACACGAGATTTGCGTATAGCAAAATATGTTTGTAACATTGAAACAAAATTGTTAAAAAAATAGCATCCTTTAGCATTAATTTGCAGTTTTTGTAAATAAAGGGTCACAAAAGATCATCTCAAGAGCAACGGTCAATGGCTCAATGCCTCATCTCAAATAATTATAATATATTTATACTAACTATATATTATAAAACTATATTTATAAAACAAAGTCGCTTCCCGCTGCCTGTATGTCGATGTCTATGTATTCAGATCTTTAAAACTAAGCAACGGAATTTGATGCGGTTTTTTTTGGTTGGTTGGTTTCTTAATAGATAGCCGATGATTGAAGATTGAAGATAGATAGATGATTCATAATGCAAGTTTTTTTATATAAAACATGCATATTATATTTTGCCCTATTTAGTACCCGATGCAAAGCCTTTGGTTGCTTGTTTGTTATAAATTTTATCACTGAGTAAGGAGTTCCCCTTTTAATTGAAACAATAAATTTTAACTTATCAAGTTATTTTGCTCTGTGTCGTTCTTGAGATAGAGCAAAATTACTTGATAATCAGTAGTTGTAATTTATTTCTTAATTTATTAGTGAGAATTGTTGGAACTTAAAGATAGCAGGTGAAGTATAGGTGTTTTACCTCAGCCATACTCTTTTGGGTAATATTGGCGTGATGTTAATATAACGTGAGAGATTATTCTTGAGTAATTGAGGCTATGTTTTATTGAGGTAGCACATATTATAATAACCAACAAAGAATATAACAGTCCATCCAGAATTACAATATTAAGTGTGTAAACAACTTAGGTCAACAATTTTATCTTTGCAGGGTAGGCATTGGCATTTTAACCATGAACCACTTACTCATAATGTATATCTATATATAAATATGCGACTTATAGGCATAATTTAATAAGACACAGTTTCAACAGTTCTGGAGAATTTTCTATTCCGAACTTTTTTGTCAATTTCGTACTTGACGGTTAATTCGCATACTTATTATTTCTGTCAAAAACTATATTTGCATACATTTTGTATCGCGATCGAACATTGTGACGTCTCTGTTCCCTATGCTCAAATGTCGCACTATTTACGTTTTACAAATCAAATAAAACAAGTTTTAAACAAATGAATTGAACACTATGAGTTACAGTTTATCTCATATGAGGTTTTGATTTATAAAAACAAGTACAAGTACTCAGACGGAGCGAGTGATGCTGTGTCTATGCAAGTACCCAACTCCATTTCTAATTCTAGATGTCATCTATGAAAAAAGTTCCGAAAAGGATACCATGGTCTGCCAGAACTGGTAAAACTGGCCCGTATATAATGCACAAATCATAAACGTAGTAAAAGTACGTGTGGACGGGTTCGATTAATGTTGAGATTTTGTTTTAGGTTTTTAAAAGTTATTTCTTAAGTATTGTATGGCCTTTTGAAAAGAGATAGGAACAATAGGGTTTTTGATTCTTGTAGATCTTAATATAATCATCTCAAATATATAATTAACTCATAAACGTAGTAGTAGTAAGCCGAACTTACTGCGTTTACAAGTCGCGCGGCAGTGTAGAAGACCGTCAATTTGTAGGTAAATGCTAAGTAAAAAACAGTAGACCTATTACATACATATATAAAAAGATTAAAAAAATAAGTAGATCGACTTCTTCTTTAACCAGAAATGAGTTCAAGGAGATACCGCTCAATATCGCTATTTTAGCTCGACGCACAACTTAAAACAATGAATTTAAAGTATTTTATTTTTAATCCGAAAAGAACAGCTATTTATTTTATTCAGATGTGCTGTTTTCAAGGCAAATTAAAATAAGCAGCCTAGCCTAACTAAAAATAGAACTTGTGTATTAGAACTTAAATCTAAAAGACCACAGCCAGTTGGCAACGTTCTCAACATGCTGGTAGCATTGCCACGTTGGATGGCAATGCTTATCTTCTAACCGAATAAAGAGCAGCCTCCTTATTACGATTTTGATTGATAGATTCATTAAAGCCGAAAGGCCTTTTATAAAAGCTGAAAGTTTCCCTGTTTGTGCCTCTAATAGAGATTAGCGATAAAGTGATCCCCAAATATGTAATAGTATAATGCGTTATTTTTGGATATGTTGTCTTTGGTGATGGTAGAAATAACCCCCCACCATTGGCAGCAATTAACTTGGTTCCAAGCCAGTCTGACATCCTTGAAGTTTGAAAGATTTTTACTTATCAACTAAAAAGATTTAACTTTTGATTGATAAGTTGGTAATATCAGTTGGTCCTGACCTCGACTAGCAGTTACCTTGAACCGAGATAGTCTAACTACCACATATAAGTATATACTCAACACATTGAAGATGTGTGTATTCAATGCTTTTCCTTATACATATGCTCGCTAACAGGCACATTCAATCAACACAAATATGCAATAGTTATTAAATGTACACATAGATTGAAGGTGGCATAATATTGAACAATTTCAGTAAAAAATGACGGATGTTAGCTGGAACCAGGCAATTTGATTGGTTGTTAAAATGTTGTCAGATTGTCAAATGTTAGGTGGTTTTTGGGTCGCAAGAGAGACACGGTTTTATTACTGGTTCACTTCATCTCATTCTTCTGCCTTTTAAATAATAAAATACTTGGCCCTCATTTCACAGGTGCTAGATAAACCTTATTGGCATTAGTAACAGTAACACACTTAAATGAAATTACAGCTGTATTGTTTTCTTTGTGTCACTTTTAAATTCGGTCAGGTCATATTTTATGTTACGGATAAGATTTATCCGAAACATCTGAAACTGGCCTTTAATGTTGTTAAACAGTGTTTTAGCTTATAAGTGCGCATGTGGTGTTTACCTATAAGAGTTTGTTACACTTTTGTATGATGTATATTTTAAAACAATCCTGTGTAATATTAGTGTAAACAAATGTTAGTAAACCAAAATAAATAAATAAATAAAATAAATAAACAGGATGTAATCATTAAGTGTTAAAGTGTTAATAATCATCAGTGATTGTTCCACAACTATTAGAGAAATCAAAATATTTTAAACTAATTTCACTAACTCGGCACCTCAGAAAATGGCCCTTAAACTAATAAAATATATAAATAAAATGATCAATATGATTAATAGATACAATAGCAGTAGTACAGTAGTAGTCTTTGTGTGAATTTCTTCTTCCGGCACTTAACCAATTTAATTTAGGGTCGTTGCAAATCGTATTTATCCACCAGCCTCCTTGGTGAACCGTCTCGCTGTCACTCACTGCCTTGTCTTCCATATCTTCTTCCACGCAATTCACCCATCTGTTCTTCGGTCTACCTATTTCAGTTCATCATCGACATTTAAACCGATCACACTCGGATCATCGCATGAAATCAACGATATACAAATAGCATTCTATCATCAAATGAGACGAATTTTGTAAATCCATACAATAACATTTAATAAACAGCTATCAAACATAATTGCCATAAAAATCCCATTCAAAGCCGGCCTAGTGTGATTCCCCTAAACCACGGCCACTTCTGTTATTTCCACCAAAATTATGTAGTTAGAATAATATGTGCCCACAAATGTACCACGAAGTTGTAATTCCGGTTTTAGTACAAAAAACTATGCGAACTACATAGATTAATAACGTCTAGATTGATAGCCTTCTTACAAGCGCTTTGTCTTACCTAAAGTGTAGACGAAAATAGACCGCGCTGTTTGGCCAATACACGCAATAACTAAAATCTGATGTTACGTACTAATCATATCGAAACGGCAAAATTAAAGTGGATTCACTTTTCATGTGTATACTCGGTTTCTAGGTGTATTATTTACAACCAATTGAATTGATGAAATCATAAAATTTGTATTTGTGTTTGGAATGATGATTGCTTATCAATTTGTCTGTAATTAACCTTCGCAAATTTGGCTATTTGGCGTATTTTTATTTTAAACTGTTGGATATTTAATGACGGCGATTAAAAACATATACACATATATTGTAATCTCCGACATACACGTTAAAAAAAAGGATAGTTATAGAATCATCCTTAGATCCTCAACACAGGGATGATCTGAATTGCCCCATTGGACTGATATACAGGTCTTCTTATTGAATTTATATGCAACGCATTTATCTATGCTTAGCAAATTATACTGAGATTTAAATATGCGATCTTCTGGACCTGTGACGTCACGAATAACATACAGTTGAGAAATTTAGGGTTTTGGCATGAGGCGACCGTAGCTGTTTGGTTAAAGCGGCTGCCCGGTTTGCAGAAGGTCGCATGTTCAAACCCTGCCAGTCCCATATTTTTTTCTAACCGTATTTTAGTATAATACCTATATAGGTCCTCTGATGAGTAACCTTTGTAAGGTACTAGATACAAATACTTTTCAAGATCAATAAATTTTTTTCTGCCCTATTAATGCTTGTTATACCAGTTATTAAATATTACCTGCTCAAATCATAGTGTCGAGTTGTAACAGATATTGGGTTAATTTCTTTAGATTTCCTTATTTCAACTGCCTCGTTTGTCTAGTGGTTAGGGAATGCGCCTCTCACCGCGAAGTCTTGAGCTCGATTGCCGAGTCAGGCGAAGTGTTGTTTGGGTTTTTTCCATCAGGAAATTCTCAATGGACGGATTTGGATTTGTGCTCCGTGGATGGCGATAGGCTTACCCCCTATCACATGGGACCTAAATATAACGGGTGAAGTGTGGGTTTTATACACCTCTACCACACCTAATAGGTATAAAAGCGTGATGTTATGTTGTGTTATGTGCCAGCGCAATCCTGCTTAACTTGTTCTATGTGAAAAAGTCAACAGATATGTAAATCAGATACAAATGTATCTAGACTTTGCTTATCTAACCTTGAGAAGTGGCTCTTACAAACAAAAATAACAAAACATTATGTTTATTCGGCAATTAACTAAAAATCCAAGAATTACCTCACATTCAACAATATCAGTCAATTCTAACGAACGTTAGCAGGAATCGAGCGATTCGATTGGTAGTCAAAAATGTTTTGTCAGGTAATTAAAGATAAAATGAAAAACGAAACGTCACGGGTCGGATTTAGACATGCTCAAGTGCGGTGTCCGTCCGAACAGAAAAACGTTACGGTGCGTTACAGGGGCAGGGGGGATCAAAAATCTTCAAAAATTGCGTACCGTAATACCTACCTTATGTATCAGAAGCCCTGCCTTCGAACAGTGCATGCTAAAAATATATATATTCAAATCATTAACATTTTCACACTCACTCAGAAAATTTTATTGCAGTTCATTCGTACTTTTTAATGAATGAAATGCAATGACATTGACAGTTGACAAGTTAATGTCATTGTCACATAACGTATGACGTTGTGTTTTAAAAAGTGTTGGCTTTTTTATCGCCGCTAACAAGCGGAACTGCCTTTGTTGTTATAGATCTAACTACCTCGTTAGTTTATATGTATGTACCAAACTCTTGAGTGTTATAAAGTTCACACGTTATATAATGAAACGGGGTATAGTCCATCTGTTAGTATTATTTATAAACTAGTACAAAAAACATCATTACCTACTAACACATGAAGAGAGCCGTAATTTTGGTCGTTTTCACTACCAAACAAAGTGGAAACCATAGAGTTGAAGGATGGTGCAAACATATAATTATTACAGCAAAGCAAACGCGTGTTGACATTGCACTAGGGCTTCATTATAAATTCACCTTCACATTTAAGACACTGCGAATTTTTAGGGAAGAATTATTTTTGTATGACGATTGTAAGTGCTTTGTGAACTCCAAGGAATAAAGATATTTTCTTTTAATTTTATTTTATTTCAATGATCTACAGCTAGTAAAAAGACAACTTAAAAAAACAAAATTTCAAAGATATTTTTAAATAATTTTATCGGTATTAGACTTGTTACTCGAATATATTCCGACTAACAAAATATCTCCATTGCCTTTGTCATTGAACGCCACAAGCTGATAGATGATGACGTCATCAATTGGTTAACGAAAGAAACCCGAGATCGGCGGAATTTCCGACTCCGGAAAGCTCTAGTTACCGGAACTGTTATAGGCATTGTAGGAAATGACCTAGACCGTAATACGTTATCTTTTTAATAAGTGTCATAGGTTTCCTCGACAATGTGTAACATAAGTTATGAGGTGCTCATAACTCATTTATAATAGCGCTTTACTAGCTGGTGTAATAATGATTAGTATGTTCAACCAACCTTGATATAGTTAACCCTGTTCACTAGAGATCTGGACACGGCAGCGCCCTGCCAAGTTTCACAACTATTTTACGGCAGAAGAACTACGTACAGTCAGTAACAAAAGTAGCTTAACCCTTTAAAATGTTCAAACTTCTATACAACTCACATTTTTCGCATTAAAAATATTAATTTTATAAAATATATTATCGATTGCTTAAATAAGTTAAGATTTATTCTATCATTAAAAAAATACGATTTTAAGAATTAAGCAACTTTAAAAATTTGTTTATTTGAAAAGCTGACTTCTGTTGCTGACTGTGCGTAGCGAGCTTGGACTGTTTTGTACATTATAATTAATACACTGGCATTGTACTATTAACTATCAGGTGGACGTCATATATTATACATTAGATACATTTTATGTCGTATGATAAAAAAAAAAACTACCGAATTTTGTCGATTCGAAGATCTGAGAACCATAATTAACATCTAAACTTATATACTAATATTATAAAGAGGAAAGTTTTATTTTTTGATTGTTTGTTTGGCCGTGGTGCAATGGATAAGGCGTCGGGATTGCGATCGATTTCGTTCGAATTCAGTCCATTACACCACGGACGTAAAACTTCATCCTAACACAAGCAAATTTAGCTTAGCTGTAGGGGGTCAACAAGAATACTAGTAATCTGTACTTGCAAATTACAAGCAAGCTCAAAAATGATTGGACTGATTTCCAAAATGCCTTTACCATAAGAACCAAAAAATAATCTTGAGTAACATTGGCTATATTTTACCAGGGCAAAGTAGCGCGCGTATACTAGGAGAGCATAATTTGAATGATAATATGTAATAAACATAACGATTGCAAAAACATTTGTAACCAGAATATCTGTTTTATGGCATATCATTAATACGTAACTTTTAAGGAAAATTACTCCAAATTATTCAACAACATGATATTTTTTATGATCCCAAAACCACAATGTTACAACAACACGTCTAATAAACTATAGAATTAATTGTTTATTGATGTCCAATTTACGTCCTCGCGAATATCTATCAGTATAGTAAATTGTGGAAAATTTGAATACCCAAACTCAGCGAAAACATAAACACACTGGCATAACTATTCTGTAATTGCGACCAGCGGTTTCAGTGTCAATAACAGAAATAGTTTCTGTCAAAAAAGCAATCATGACATAAGCAACTGATATCGGGATCGCTGATTACTGCGGAACTGCGATGGGATTTATATTTTTTACGTATCTCAAATCGAATATTTCTACCAATGTAATAAAACCTGTGAAAATGAACCAGATCATAATGTGCACAATCAGATCATATTGTCATCAACCCAAACCTTTATCTCCTCAGGCTTCTTCCAACCACAAGGCAACCAAAACAATATCTTCGGCCAGGTCTTTCAGGTGCCCAAGAGGATCCACCAAGGTATCCAGGGCATCTTCCAACCTCAACAGCAAAGACCTGGGGTTATCAAACAGGAAACCCCTCAAGACACTATCTACGTAATAGAAACTGATGGTCAAGGAAACGGAGAGTATAACAGTAGACCAGTAGTCTTTGATGATGGGAATGGATACCAAAGACCTAGTCAAGGTTTTCAACCGGACCAAGGAGGTTTTCAACAAAATGGTGATGGTGTCAATTTTGATGATCGTCAGCAATCAGGGAGTGTTGGAAGTCAGGAGGCCAAGCAGGAAGGTAAATGATTATTTATTACTAAAATTAACACAATTTGCTCTCATACAATAACAAATTAATTGGCTTTATTGATCGCTATAATTTTAAATATTCTTAACAATATAAATTAGTGACAATTGCATAACATTTAAAATAAGTAAATAATTAATTGGAAGAATGGAAGTCTTTGGAGGTGACCTTTGCCCAACAATGGGACAATATGGTTCAATAAAAAAAAATATCATGTTGCAATATTTTAAGACTGAACTGCTACTCTAGACTGATTCGTTTCTTTGACTTTTGTAAGGTGTAATGACTTTAACACAAAAAAAAAAACTTCAAATATTCATGGTACTGCGCCTGTTAGTGACAGATCAATGTCCCATTTGTGATACTATTATTACACGCTTTTTACCTCACAAAATATTATCTGATTCACCAAAACGTTCACAACCATTAGTTAGTATTATGTTAACAATAACAAAAATGTGAGATAGTTTGTTAGTTTTTGCTATTATTTACTATTTCCGTATTTTAGCCAGCTGATTCATCAGATTCGGGCATTCTAAGGCCACAGTTAATTATACTATCACTAGTATTTTACTTCTGAAAGTTTAAAATTAATTAGTTTTTTACGAGGCGTCCTTAGTTACTAACTTGCTTATATTATTGTATTGCTTCAATATTACTTACATTTTATCAATCACAAACAATCCTTTTAGCGCTCAGAAAATTTCAGTAGTGTGGGCACAAATTAGTGTATGCTACTTAAGATAGGAACAAATAGATGAAAGCGACGTCATGAAATGACGTAACAAACAGTTGAGAAATTCAGGGAAAATCCTGGCAAGAGGCGACCGTAACTGGTTGGTTTAAGCGACTGCCCGGTGTGCAGGTCGCAGGTTCAAATCCTGCCGGTCCAATAATTTTTCAACTGTTTCTTAGTATAATTTGCTAAGCATAGCTAAACGCTATATAAATAATGAATTAGGAGTTGGAATATCATATATTTCTAGTACGCTTAAACTTTGCTAATCCCTCTTTCCTTTCCTCGCTTCTTCATACCTCACCTCTTATGCGTATTTCAACAACATTAAGCAATCTTGTTCAGGCCTTGGTAATGTCTTGACTATTTAGGTACTTTATTTGCTGAAAGGAACCACCAAGATTAGCTTTGCGTGTATATATCCTTTTACTATTTCATACCATTCTTTATAGGGTGGCCCATAAGTCCTTTAAAATGTAAATTTCGAATAAAATGCATAAGACGCGCGGGAGGGGCGCGGACGGGGCAAAAACAGTACGTTCGGTTTCTGGGAAGTCGGTTGCCATGTAGCTTTTCACCGGTGCGAACCGTGTTTTTTGTGTGCGCGAGTTTTATCGAAACAATTTTTCGGCTACCATTGCTCGGCGTTAATTTCGAGAACATCACAATCTACACAACTTTAATGACACTTCAACTGTTCATACGATCAAGAACTGGCTTGCAAAGTTTTAAAGCAGTTGGAAGAGACTGGTTCGACGTTAGATAAAAAGCGGTCGGGTCGACCAAGGATAGAAGAAAACATCGACATAGTGTTACAGTCTGTTCTTGAAAATCCTACCTAGTCTACTCGTAAGCGTTCCAGAATATTAAACGTATCCAGAACATTGTTACAGCTGATTTTAAAGAAGGATTTACGTCTAATGTAAGTTATGTGTAATCCGCTGTAACGATGTTCTGGATACGTTTAAAATTCTGGACTGTAACGATGTTCTGGATACGTTTATTATTCTGGAACGCTTACGAGTAGACTGGATAGGATTTTCAAGAACACTATGTCGATGTTTTCTTCTGTCCTTGGTCGACCCGACCGCTTTTTATCTAACGACGAACCAGTCTCTTTAAACTTTGCAACTCAGTTCTTGATCGTTTGAACAGTTGGAGTGTCATTAAAGTTGTGTAGATTGTGTTGTTCTCGAAATTTACGCTGAGCAATGGTTGCCAAAAAATTGTTTCGATAAAACTCGAGCACACAAAAAACACGGTTCGAACCGGTGAAAAGCTACATGGCGACCGACTTCCCAGAAACCGAACGTTCTGTTTTTGCCCCGCCCGCACCCCTCCCGCGCGTCTTATGCATTTTATTCGAAATTTACATTTTAAAGGACTTATGGGCCACCCTGTATCTTTATTATCACCAGACAGTGCACCAGTAAACGATGCAGTGAACTTCGACGACGCCGCTAAGGTCCCGGAGGCCACGACGTTACCCCCGCTCACTCCAGCGCCGGTCGTCCAGACCGAGTCTAGGAACAGCTTCAACTTCGGAAACTCGCCAGTTTTCGGTAAGGGCAAGGATTGGAATAAGGGAATTAACTACTCACTGAATAAATGTCTATTCATACTTCACTGGTTTTACTAACATTTTGTTACTACCTTTGTCTAGCTGTATGCTATTGGTATGGTTTCTGGATTGAAGGTCGAGTGATACACTAGATATGAGATACTAATCTAATCAGCTATGATCAAATAATGGCAAAGAAAAATCAAAAAGTTACCAAAAATTTAAAAGTTTATTTTATGTACAATTCCAGAAAATTGTCAGCAAATTGGAAATTCTCATAAATAACTCCCAGTTGTATGTAGTTGCATGGAATTTTTAAGTTATTTTTACTATTTATATCCTCAATGTCCATTTAACTGTTATCTTCCTGTTTTACTAAAAAAACAATAATAGGTGGAAATTAACACTAACTTTGTCTAGAATCTATTGTTTTTATAAATATGACTATATCGCATCCACCATGTATTTAACTAACATTATCACAAACGCAAAAAGCTTAAAACTATTACAAATAGGGGTCTATTATTATTTTATGTTCAAATTATATTAACATGCATGAATCTTGAGCAAAATTAATAATCATCCATGTATATTCCACCTAACACTTTAGTCAAACATATGTAAATAACTTGACATTGAGAGATAACAAGTTTTGTTTAAGTTTAATTATACAGATCTAACCAGACCGGTCTCTATTTAGATAGATGTCAATGGTCACGACATCACGATGGTAGGAAAAAACATTTATTATGTTAGTTATTCTGTAAGTTTAGGTAACTTAAGTCTTTTGCACATTTTTCTAAACTACGTACAATTTGTTTTGACTTCAAAACAATTGGAAGGTTCTCAATTCGATTGTATTTTTTTTTATTTAATTATGTTTGTTCCCCGATTACTCCAAAACGCCTGGACCGATTTGAGAAATTCTTTAATAATAATATACTAATCAGTATTGCCATTTTTATTTGATGACAATACTGATTAGTAATTTTATAACATGTCGTTAGGAGCCGCTGAAATTTTACTAACACTTATTTTTATCGCGTTGACGTTTCGGCTCTTTTTCGTTTTCGTGGTCGCAGGTTAATTGAATAGCTGAAATTTATTTTACACTTAATTTGGCTCGCTATAAGATAACACAGGGATCTGAGGCAGTATATTTTGATGAAATATTAAGCCTCTACTTGTTCATTGACTGATTATTCTATTTTTTTAACTGCCAAGTCAAGTATGAGTAAAAAAGCAAGTAAATTAAGTGCATGGTTGGCGTAGTGGTTAAAGTGGTCGCCTCGCCGCTTTCAACGGCGCTGGTGTTGTAGATTCGACCGATTGTGGGTTTTATAGAAAGATTTGTTGTGTGGACAAATATTTGTGTGATCCGTAAAGATTTGTTCTGACTCTGGGCCTGCACCCCTGCGAAACTGATGTTATTTCTAGTGCGGGCGTCGTTTTATAAAAAGAAATGTATACCTACACGACTTCATAAAGTATCAATCATAATAAATAGAAGTTTCACAATCAATATATTTCTCAATCAACATATTGAAGAAGATATCGACCTACTAACATTGCATAATAACAACAAACACACAAATAACATTACCAACGCCTTGTTATTAACAAGCTTAACTCCAAGAGGTTATTGCCGGTCAGGGTTAAACTCAATTAATTTATAAGGTATAGTATAAGTATGTATATACCTTAAGAGTAATCGAGCATTAAAATGGTGAAGATATTTTGGAAATCGGGCCCTTAGTTTTTAATCTAAATCGTAACAAACACAACATGAACTGCTAACTGTTAGTTGCAAATATCCGAGTAGCTAATACTCGAAAAACATTAAAGAAGCCTTTAAAATTGAGGGTTGCCCTCGATTTCTCTAGGATACCATCATTAGTTCGTCACCTCATGAAAATCGGTCTAGGCGTCTTTGAGTAATCGGGGAACAAACATAAAAAAACATACAATCGAATTGAGAACCTCCTCCTTTTATTTGAAGTTGGTTAAAAACGGAAAACAAATCGTTATTAGTTTAGTTAGAAAATATGCAAAAAAACTTTAGTGACTTATAAACTAACAGAATAACAGAACCATTATAATCATTACCGTTCTCTCAATCGTGGCAAATCGTCTTCTAACGAATTAAAAGGAACTGCCGGACGTCAAATTCCAATTTATTCGATTAAGGGACTTGACACCAATATTACTGTACTTGTACTGTTCTGAAACTTGTAACGATTGCCTTCATATTTAATTATCACATATATCTACTGTCTAATTAAGAACACTGGGTTTTACAGCTTAAATAAACATAATTATCCAATACCACCATTTCTAGTTTCCGTAAAATGCTATTGACATCGAATGCCTGCAAAGCATGTCCAATTCTTTATCCAACCTATCATCAGATTAGTAATACCGAAACTAAAGGCATGACGTTGGTTTCACCAAGGTCAACCAGTGGTCAGCGCGGGTCAAATGTTTTGATATGTCGGCGGTTGAACACTGAATATTATGAGGAGGATTATAATATTATATTCTTTTGATATTGTTAAGAAAAATACGTCAGTGTGTGAATGATCTTTGCGTTCAGCTGCGTCTGCCACGGTCAGTTCACGTTTGATTTTAGCTATTTGTCAAAATTGTTGTAAACCTTTATGAATAAACCAAAAATGTTCATAATGATGCTACAGAATAGCATTTTCCCACATTGGTTGAATTATTAAACATTATGTAATTATTGTTTACATTTTAATATCATTAATATCATCATAAATATGTTATAGCGTTGACCTTATAGGCAATGTATATCTATTTAAGACATAAGTAGTAAATTATACATTATTGATTGATTTGGGATAAAAGGTGTAATTCTTTGACTGGATACCTTTCGATAATTTACCATTAAATGTAGACTTCCGAGCGCCGTGTTTTCATATTAACGTAATATTTAACTTTAACTTATCGTTTTACTTAAATATTATAAAGTTGTTATCTATTTTTATAGACAAATCATAATAATATCTTAAGCACTGAAATACATGTTTGATTTTTGCTATTTGTCAAAATTGTTCTAATTATTAATTGAGTTAATGCAAAATGAAACGAAAAGACAAGCGAGACCACGTTGTGTGGAAAAATAGATGCATAAACGCAAATCATTTTGTCAGCATTACATTAACATAAGTAAGACAAACCTATGAGCATACAAATGAGCACTTCATTTAGTGGACAAACTACAAAACCTAACTTTATTTAGTGACTTTACAAAACTATTCCGTAGCAGAATAATTAATAATACATTCAGAACGCAAGATAAAATAATATTGGGTGACGGGCGTAGTACGTAATTTTGTTTGAGTCATATGGTATACGTACCTACATAGTTAGTATTTTATATTGGGCAGAACACGGATGTGGCATGTCCTTGCCTGTGATCGATTACCTGCACATTGCAAATGACATAAGTTTAATAATATGGCTGGACAGGCTTTAGACCTTTGGGTTATCACGTAGACTTACCAAACTACATTATGTATTTCAACCGTTTCCTACGACCAAAAAATATCTTACATAATATAGGAAAATCAGGAATCTTGACAATTTTGAAGTTAGCTGCAAATGAAATGTCACGGGGCGGTATTGGCCACGCTCGTGTACGGTGCTCGTCGATTGGTCCATCAGCCATCTGCAGCTCACTTCAAAACCGTCAAGACCCTTGATTTATTACCTATAACCGAAATTAAACTAGTCCAACTAAAGCTGGGCCGCCGACGAATGGCATTTTAAAGAAGCTGAAAATTCAAATTCAAATTCAAATTCAAATCATTTATTTTCATAGGCCCCAGGAGGCGCTTGAAAGTTTCCCTGTACATGTCTCTGACATAAGTAAAAAGAAGAACGACCACCAAATTTGGAATTTGAATCGTGGTGGCTTTGGGCGATAAAAAAAAAAACAGTTGTAATAAAGTTACGTCATAGCATAAAGCGTTATTTTTGTATATTTTGATGCCTTAACTGTCTTAACTTTCAGAAATTATAAAACTTAAACCTTCACTGTCTTCTTTCAAGACTTTAGTCGTATAAAATCCAGTCTTATCTTTCTTAAAGGGCTGAAACCACTGAGCGTCTTGCATCATAATATGACTTCGTTTGGCAACTGTAATTTTAGTGACAATTTATTTATTTATTAGGCTACGTAGAATAGTTGAATTTACAGTCACAACCAAATATAACTTGACTAATCTCTTGCTGACGTTGAAACGTGTTTAAATTTATAATAATCATTAACATTGAGAACTCGTTTGTCCACCTTCGTAACAACAATTACGAAATAAACAGAGGTCGTATTACTATTTATTTTTCAGGTATATGTAGTATTAAGTACATTTGTACTTTAGTACTTTTTGTCTGGTTGGGTCCGAAAAGACGAATCTTAACGATTTTATTGACAGAACCGTGTGCTATGGGTTCAAACCCGAGACCAACGACGTCGCAATCCTATCGCTGCTTACTCTACAATAAGTGTTCCAAATCTTACAATTCTTCTTCTTCGTCGTGTCGATGGCTGAGTCAAATTTTATTGGCCCAATAAGTGGCCACTGTTATGGCGCTCTCGTCGGCGTTCATGAGCGCCTCTCTTGTGCAGGTGGTAGGGCATTTTGGACAGTCAGTAAGGTGGTCAAGGTTTTGACTTGCCATCGTGGTGAAAGGATTAGCCAATTCGCTTTTAAGAACTCGCGAATTGCCCAGGGTGCGCCGGACGTAGGGAATTGTTGTGTACGTCACTCGGGGAGGCTCCTTTCATGCACCCCAAATACATACAATAATTCTCTTTTGCTATAGGCGAGTCCTGTGAGACCGTTGACGGTGGTCTGGGCAGCTGCATCAGCATCTATGACTGCACCCAATATCTGAAGATTATTCAGGAGTCGCGGGCACAGGCCATGACGATCTTGAGAAAAGCTCACTGCGGATTTGAGGGACAGAACCCTAAGGTATATATTTTATTTTTTAATACAATAAAGCATTGAAAAGGTAACATCAGCATAATATGGATACAAACAACTACAGCTCAAGAACCTTGAATAAAGCGATCTGCAGACGCAGTACCTAACTCATTAGATGCAGCAACCATTTACATTTTTTTTCCTTGTGTAATCTTTTGTCTATAAATCACCTTAATATGCAAATACATAGAAAAACATGAGATGCTTAAGCGAAGAAGAACTACCACTAACATCAGTCTTTAATCTAACAGAACACAGTATCAAACACGACAATTTTGCGGCAGGTAAAAATGAAATAAAAGCTGCTTTCCGTCCTCAAGCTCATTTACAAAACGTCTAATATTTTCATCAGAACTTGAGAACACCAGGTATTTGTAATCTCTGATCACGAATCAACTTATTATGATCTCTTCTTTCCGCCACAGGTGTGCTGCCCCCGCCCTGGCTTCCCCACACCAGACCCCGCCCCGGTCCCCACGACCACAACCACGACCACCACGACCACGCCGGCTCCGACACCAGCTCCCACGCCATCAGGCAAGACAGCATCAGACTTCATCTCAGTCTTACCCGAACCTCCAGTATGTGGCACCAGCAATGGATCGTTCAGCAGGGTTATTGGAGGAGTTGATGCTAAACTAGGTGAGGAATTTTAAGAAGATTTTTTTTTCTTATAACATTTGAATAAAAATGTGTATATGATGACAGTATTTTTATTTAAAAAGAATAAAAACAATATTATGTTTTTATTCTTTTTTTTGACGTTAATTAGGACAGATTAACGTTTTGATAATTTAAGTCATCAGTTTCGTATTTTTGTGACAAAATAGCACAATTTTATTTATTTCTTTAAAACTAATATTCCCATACATTCCAACGTATTCTAACAACTTCCTTTTTCAGATGATTTCCCTTGGATGGCACTTCTCGGTTACAAGTCCCGTCGTGGCGGCACCAGCTGGCTCTGTGGAGGAACACTGATCAGTCAAAGACACGTCCTAACTGCTGCGCATTGCATTCACAACCACGAGGATGACCTGTAAGTATACCATTTTACCCACTACTTAGCTGCAATTTAAATCCCACATGTTGAGCCTTTGACTATTTAACATAATATTCATTTGCTTTCTCGACTTTGTTTGAATTTCTGAAATTTAAGACACTTGTACGTGCATTTGCCTTTTATTGGCTTTCATATTTTACGAATTATGAAACATAAACATATTGGAAATGATGTTGATACATTATTTTTCTTCTTCTTCTTATTCTTTCGTGTTAATGGCTTTTTATTCTGTACAGTTTTCGCCCAAAATGCAGCAACTCCTTTTTTAATTGATGATGTTGATACATCATAAAATACAGATGAAAATGGCAGAGTACAATGATATTTCATCCGCAATAAAACATGAACTATTCATAGGATAGGAGTTGTAATAAACGGATTGACAGTAATAAATAACAATCTGCAATCATGGTACATAATAACGACAAATGAAGAAATAAACAACATAGCAAATAACAAGTGATCACACCGGATTTTCCGGACAATCTTGTTTAGTTTTCCAACGATCAAGTGCCTGAGTAAATACTTCACAATTCACAATACTTACTAATAAATAGGGGATTCCATAAGACCTGAGATTGGAAGCCATGGTGTTTTCTATTTTACAAAATCTATACCGAAAGATAAACACAGTACCTGTCATAAATATCTATCTATCATGAAATCAGACTAAGCGGAATTTCGTGAATAGGGATATAGTTTTACTACCTATATATCCCTGAGGATAAAATCGTCACGAGGAGTAGTTTATTGTGCTCTGCCCTATTTGATACATTTTAAGAGATAAATAATTATTAAGGCATTATTTAATTATATCGGTATTGATAACAAGATTGTCGTATTGAGTGTTAGCGTTGATCTAGTATTGACCTAGATTCCATACATACTACTCGCGCAGACAGACGTCTCAAACATAATGTTTGCGACCGAATAAAAAACCAATGGTCTTCATCTTTTGCTGGTAGATTCTTTGGGTTTTTGGGCGGATACCTATATAATAAAGTAAACAAACTTACCCCAATTTACCACCTCACAAAGTATCGCTGTGAACGGGCTGTCACCCGTTGGCTAAAATCTCTAACTTATGACGAAACTGAAAACCTAATCACTGTTCCCTAATCTTCAATGATGTATTTATTACTGTGCTTATATATTATATTTTCAACCACAAACTACTACTCACCTCAAACTAAACCAAACCACTCTTTACACCTCCAGGTCACATTCGCACCACACAACTCACCACACCAGGTCACATTCACACCACACCTATGCATAACACACCCTTCACCCCACATTCACAAACATCTACACCACACCCACACTCATTCACACGACAACAATCCTAACTACCTTCTCTCATCATGACTTAGTGATAAAGCTTGTTTCAACTTGCAAAACTCCACCTATCCAGAGTCTGGAGAGTCTGGTAATCTGTCATACAGGTCTCCTAGTACAGATACCAGTCTCCCACACAGATCTTTGTTATGCTAATTGTAAACAATTTTGCTTGTACTGTCACGATTTCGTTTTTTCTATGTACTGTGTGAGAGAACAAAATAAAGATTATTTGTATTGTATTTGTATTGTATTGTATACTCAGCACAGCCACTAACACCTTCAAAGGAATATATTTTGTAAACTCGATTTTCTCCAACATTTCGTTGAAGTAAAACGGGATTGCCAGAAGCTGACGGTTAAAGAAACTTTGGTTTTGTCTAAAACTAAGAAAATGCAACTATTGAGCCGTTCATGGTAAAGATAGGCAAAAGGACATTTGTGAAATACAAAGTACATTTAAACATGAACTCCTTTCGAACAAAGCAAAATAAGATGATAAGGAAATACGTAGAACGTATAATTAGTGCGATTATTAATTTCCCACGCTACGAAGCCAGTTTTTTCAGACATTGTATTCTAACCGAGCAATTTGTAATTACATACATTACCTACTGACTGAATGACTGATAACAAACCTGACAAAAGTTGAAGGAAAAAGTAATTTTGCCGAATGTTTTTGACTTTATCGTTTATTTCCTCTCCTTCATTCATTCAACTGTGGCTCCAGACCTGACTGAAAAAGTAAAGTAGTCTCATACAATACAATATGTAGTAGATCAAGTTAATCCCAATTGAATTCCTATAAAATAAGATCGGGACAAACCAAGCCTCGATATTTCAGCTGAAAACATACACAGATCATCTGAAAAATAATAAGACTTGATATAAAATTAGTGCCCAATTTATTGTCACTTTTTGGTCATTAAACACTCATCCGTAATTCTAAATTTGACAAAAATCTCATCGATCATGCGTCAGCGCTGCAGTGCACGTAATGACGTAACTTTAGGTAATTTTTAAATGCAAACAAAGTGAATTGACTTCGGTTACTCTAGATATGAGAGAGAGCATCTAAAGAAATATGAAACATTTTTCATATGGAATTTATTTTTATTATTGCTATGACCACATAATTTTTAACACAGCATTTACGACAAGGTCGTCGCCACAACTCGTTACACTGTTTATTGATCCTTGATGCAATTGACACACTGCAACATGCATTGACTTGACTTATAGGTTCATCAAATATTATATAAATATTAATTTTGATGGGATAGGCTTTCGATAGATGAGAGACCTCGAAGATCAGTACATCTTGGCCTAATTACATAAATAAATAAAATTAATAACGGCTGGATGGCGGAGTTGGTAGTGTACCTGCCTGCGACGATGAGGTCGCGGGTTCGATGCCCGCTCAAGACAAATCTTAGTGAGCATGAACATGGAGGTTTGTCTATGTATAATAAGAATGTATTTTCAAAAGGAAAAGCATATATTATTATGTATTAGTATCAGTTATTGATTGACTTCACTAGACCTAGACAGACTAGCAGTTAGATAAAAGTTCCCTCATCGTGTCAATTGATCGTAATTGTTTGTCAATAAGCAAATTAATCAATGAACGATCTATTGTCTGTTTGTGGAAGACGCTAAGTATATCAAACAATACTACGTTAAGTACCTTATTACCATTTAAAAGTGGTTACTCCTTTAGTCTAACTTATTACTACAAGAGGCATCTAGTTCAAATTCAGTATCACGCAAGTCAAGTGTCAACTTTTAAGAAAACATCCATCCTATGTAATTCATTGCTCTTGAATATCATTAAGAATAATATAGTTTTAGAAACGCGTTTCAACTTTGGGAGGATCATTTTATTTGAATCATTTCATTTTATTTTAAATTATTTTCAAGATAAATAATGTTTATAAATGAGGTAAACTAGCTTAAGATAAAAAATAATTCCTTCTTCAGATATTTTTATCAATATTCTCAACTTGACTAACATTTTATCAATCTTTCCAGCTATGTAGTCCGTCTCGGCGAGCTGGATGTAGTCTCCGACGACGACGGCGCGCACCCCATCGATGTGCTCATCAAATCAAAGATCAAACACGAGCAGTACAGCGCTGCTGCATTCACTAACGACATTGCTGTGCTCGTGCTGGACAATGATGTAGAATTCTCTAGTAAGTATTAATAATATTAAGGTTATAATTTTAGGGTTGAGCTACTGGTCACCGTTAAGCACTTGCCTATGCTTATATCTTTTTCTTTCCGTCAAATAGATCGAGAAACGACAGTATGAAGCGAAGAGACGTGTAGAACATCCCAATCCACAAAGGATTCAGAGAATTCATTTTTGGGTAGGCCCTAAAATAGATCCTTGTGGCACTCCTATACAAAAGAAGAACATGATAAATATTCAGATTCTTCTATAAGATAATACAATCAGGCAGAGATTATGTCATCATATTTAGTAATTAGTATAATTATAATGTATTATACTTGCATGTATTTTTAGAGAAATAAAGGACACAATGCAGTCAAAAGCCTGAAACGATATTTTCAAGTTGTCTAACAAATTAAAAAATAATTTCAAAATAACATTACCTAATTAAATGTGTTTATTCTATTTCAGACTCAATCAAACCAATCTGCATTCCAAAGAGTCGTGAATTGAGGTCGATGAGTTTCGAGGACTACAAACCCCTGATTGCTGGATGGGGACATACTGAATTCCGTAAGTATAGTTTTTTTTTTCATATATATATATATTCATTTTTATTTAATTAATTCGTCATTAAACTACAAGTAGAAATGTACTAAAGAAAAGATAGACTTAATGACTAGATAAGAAATGACTACTTATGAAAATAGATTACGTCGAACGGTAAGGAGAAATGAAACGAGAAACAACACAACATTTAGGATTCTATCACGGGTCAAGTAAGGCTGATCTAATACTAGTCAATAAAGAAATATATATTTAAAAAAATACTCTTGATTTAGCTCTTTGAACATTAGCTTTTAAAAACTAAAAATATAAGAACTTAGTAAATATTGTTGATATAATAAAGTAGTTGCTCATGGCGAGGTCTTTCAGAGCTCATTACTACAACAAAACATTACTGCACTTACTCACAACAAAAGTGTTATTTGGGCTTTGTTTATCAGGCTATTTTTAGTAGTAGCACGAAGTCTGGTATAGTGTCCGTATGTTCTTTTCAATTTTCTTATTCTAAACCATAGTTTTAATAAGTGCAATCCCTTCCAGGTGGACCATCAGCTACTCACCTGCAAGTGCTGCAGATTCCAGTAGTCGGTAACGATTACTGCAAGCAGGCTTATAGCGCGTATAAAGCTCAGAAGATTGACGAGAGAGTGCTCTGCGCTGGGTACAAGAAGGGAGGCAAAGACGCGTGTCAGGGAGACAGTGGAGGACCTCTTATGCAACCTATTGTAAGTATCTTATATCAACTTTACAAGGTATGAATGAAGCGAAAGCGCGTAGAATACAATCCACAAAAATTGCAGATGCGCTGCTTCATCTGACGTCTACGTGGTAGATATGGCTTATGTGCTAGTAAATTCAGGACCAAAACAATAATAACCAAACCAGATCACAGTCAGTGCCGGCTTTAGGGTGTGGTAAACTGGACAGCCACCCAAGATGCTAAACCTAAACATAGTTAAACAAGCACTAATACTTGTGAGCAAGTCAAAAGTTAGACGATTCCCCTCTCAAGCTCGTTCAATCTTCAATAAAGTATTAATTTTCTTTTTCGTAATTTAAATTCTTATATCCTCTATTTTCTCCCTCCAGTGGTCATCAACAACAGGACAGACGTTCTTCGTCCAAATCGGCGTGGTCTCCTACGGCAAGAAGTGTGCGGAGGCAGGCTTCCCCGGCGTCTACTCCAGGGTCACGCACTTCGTACCCTGGATTGAGGAGAAGGTCCTGGGACACACCGCGCGATAACTGTAATGTCAATTTTATTTCGTAAGATTAAGGAATAGATTTAAGTTAATTCTGTTTGGTTTGATATAATTAAAAATCATTTACACGGGTCCTAATCGCATTAATATAAAACCTTTATGTTTTGGCCGAGTTGCATCAGCCATGATCAGGAGAAGACTGGTGAAGTCAATATAAAATTATCTGTACAAATCGAAAACTGCTTTGAAGTGCCAATACAGAAAGGTTCTTTTAATAGTTTTATAAAACTTGCCGTGTGATGATGGAGTTGGAAGGTGGCATAGGAACTCCTAAACAGAACAAGATGAACTCATCGAGTTTAGGCTCTTTTGTAATGTCTCGTTGTATTCGTTCGATCAGCACTTAGTGCAAATGTTCAGATGTATCAAAACTTAATAGACATCAATAAATTGAGATTGTTTCTGTGTATTTATAGTAATATTATCGATCTTATCTCTATCAATGTCGTACTAATTGCTATGGTTTATATTGGTTGGTCTTTTCCATTGTAAACTTACTGATAAAAAGATAAATTTTGTATAAAAACAATGTTTTATGAAAGTGAGTGATATAATTTCGCTTTTTATTTCTAGTACTTTTTGTTTGTGATTGTTTTTACTCTTATACATTTTATTATTCTTTTTTTTCCTACTAAATCGCTAAGTTGTTTTTATTTGTATTTATTTTAAGAAAAAAAGTACAATGTCTCACAAATTTTAAACATATATTCTCAAAGATGCTCTCAAGCAATAATGTTAAGTTAATCTTAAAATATAAGTATTGACGATTGTTATTATAATTATTTATAATGTTTAACTAAGTTAGTTATTGTGACTAAAATATTTTTATACTCTGAAAACACTTCCAGTGACTTTGGCAATAAATTACAGTAAATATTTCATTTTTTCATTATTGGTGTTCCTTTTATAAAAATGCTGGAGCAGTATCGCTGATGTAGAGAGAGAGTAGTATGATGTAGAGCTCCATGAAGCGAAAATCACCGTCTCACCTTTAACCAGCCGTTCCGTTTTGTTGTTGAAATTAGGGATAAATTCAGAGGCACAGGCTATTCTTATATGCAATCTTTCACAACAATAATCTATAATTGAGGGATGCCCATGGGTTTTTACTCACTATCAGGGGGACTACACGCCCGTTCGCTACATACAGTATTTATTAATACTATATAATATTATAAAGAGGAATGTTTTTTTGTTTGTTTATGCCGAATAGACCCTGTAGCTACTGGACTGATCTTGATAAAGAATTGTGTTAAAATAGTACAAGACGCCACAAACAACATACGCTACTTTTTATCTAAACTATACTATAATAATAATAATAATAATAATAATAATAAATTTCTTTATTTCGGAACATCGTCCATATTTAAAATTGCTTATTGTGTATCCTTAACTATCTTATATACTAACTATGTTTATTTTATTTTAACATTGTGCACCAGTGGTTAAACAGTCCAAAGGTGTTAATCTGACAAACAGTTAAAATCATTCGGTTCTTACATTTATACAAACTATCTCTAAATTTAGCTGCACGATGGCGGATCAATGCATCAAGCCCCGGCAAACCGGCCTCGGCAAACATAAGTGATGCGCTACAGTATCTAGGGAGGCGGAACAGCACCCTATAGGCGTCATTGTATTGTACCTTTAATGACCGGTACTGCTCTTTCGTAAAGTTGTTCCACAGTTGTGGCGTGTATAGTGGCTGGCAGTAAGCTGCAAACAGCTTCTGCTTCACCGCCGGCGAGCACTTATAAAAGCGGCGCGCGATCATGTTAGCTCTTACGGCAAGCGCCCGCCGCTCACGCTCGAGATCAGCACCGTCACGCAGGTCTTCGCTCACAACGTGACCGAGGTACCTGAACGACGGCACCCACTCCAGCGGCGAGCCAGCGAGCTTCACTGGTGGGATCGGTTCAGAGAGTTTAGCCGCTTTAAACATCATACAAACAGATTTTTTGGTGTTGTAAATCAGATCGTGAGTAGATGCATAATCCTCACAGATGCTGAGGAGCTTTCTAAGTGCACTGATTGAGGGGCTAAGCAGCACCATGTCATCCGCATAGCTCAGGTTGTTGACGCTGATTCCACCAATGTGGCATCCTACATGTGTGCTACTGAGCCGTTCAATCAGCTCATTGACGTATAAATTAAATAAGATTGGTGAGGTCAACCCCCCCTGCCTTACCCCACAACGCAATTTAAATTGAGTCGAAAAACTATCTCTCCACTTGACTATGTTGATTTGCTGACAATACCAAGCCTTCAATAGGTTTATGCATGGGATAGGGACTCCTGTTTTGCGTAGCTTATCCCACAAGATGTTATAATTAACGCAATCGAAGGCTCGGCTCAAATCCAGGAAACATGCATAAACGTTTGTTTTCCTGTCCAGGTAGTATTTAACAGTATGCTTTAAAGTCATAATAGCGAAATCAGTTGAGCAATTTTTCACAAATCCGAACTGTGCATCCTTTATGCGAACATGTTTTAATAAGACGTCTAACAAAATGGAATCATACAGCTTTGCGCATGTAGTCGCTAGGGAAATCGGCCTGTAGTTTGAACTTTCCGATAAACTACTGGATTTGTTTTTGACAATAGGTACAATAATCGTTTTCAACATCTCTGCTGGAAGGTAACTATGTTTAAGACATACATTAAATAGCACGGACAAGAAAACTACGATCCAGGGACCACCAAAACGTAAGTGCTCAACACTTATATCATCATGACCAACAGACTTGCCAAATTTCATCTTTCTTAATGCATTAAATACCATTTGTTCCGATACGTGCAGATGGGTGACATCGGGCCCCGCCACTCCCCCCGCCAGATAACTTAGGTCCTCCGACACGGCACTGTGCTCACCTAACCTTAGTCTCGCTCCACAGTTCGAGTCTGCACCGGTGGTAGGGCTTTTGCCGTTCAAAAATTTTTGCATAAATAAATTCGCTATTTCTACAGTGTCGGTCTTACCTCCTACACTACTCGGCACCTTCGATTTTTTATTAAGGATTTTAGATGTTGACTTCCAAAATTTATTGAAATGTTTATTTTCACATTCATTTGAAATACGGTTTAGAACAATTTGATTTTCATTATTTTGGCAAAATTTGAGTCTACTTTTAAATGTTGACCTACTCTTCTTCATGTCTTCAAACAGCGGACCCTCTGCTGGCGAGTTGCCCATCAACCATTGTTTGTAATTATGGCGCGCAGCACAGTGCGCCTCCCGTACATGCTGGTTCCAGCCCGGCACGGTCGCAGCGCGAAAAATTAACAATAGTGTTTATTGTTGTGTTTCTAAGCACCAATATCTCGTGCGGACTATCGTCGGCGGGCGTTATTGCAGAGGTGCATTCCCTTCCACCCACGCCTCTCAGGGAAAAAGGACACACGCCATAGATTTACAAGCGATATTATAGCTCAAAATAATTCCGTAAGTGGCAACAAAATCACTGCAGAACAGGAAAATATAAACACGGTAAGCAAGAAAGATCTAGAACGTATCAAGTCTGAAATTACCAACATTAATTCCAAACAGACCCAGTTCCTTGCCAAACTGAATGATGTGAAGGAGACTTTAGAATACCACGGCAAAGAAATCACTGTCAATTAGAATATCAACAAAAGTGACAATTCTGCTTTGCAACTGGAAATAACTAAACTGCAATCGGACTTTAATCATTCCCAACAACGTGAATGACTGGACAATCACGAGGTAACAGGTATCCCTGATGAATCCAATGAAAGTCTTTTTAATTACGTCGTCAGTATTGCTGAATATGCAGACAGGTGTTAGCCTTTCTCAAGTAGACATACTAAATAACCATACTAAGTTTTTATGCTAACCAAATTTGTTCTAAAATAATGCATTTTTGCGAAGGTGTTTTATAAACACAATATTAACCCTTATCCAAATAAATACGTTATTCGTCACAAGTATTCAATTTAAAACAAAATTGCCCTATACATCATTTGATTTAAATGAATATCTTAGGAGATATCGCAGTTTTAAAATAATTTCAACATAATAATGATCGAGATATAATCGAAGTCGCGGGTTGAAGTTAGCGTTAGCCTAGTAACAATTTCACGCGGACGAAATCGCGGGCGGAAGCTAGTTTATGCATAAAAAACTAACAACTGCATTTCATAAGAATATTTTATACACAGTGACGAATGTGCAATAAAGTTTTATCTAAACATCGATTAGTTATAATTTATAATACTTGTGATTGGCACTGATAAGTACCACTTATCTGATAGTGGGTTCACAAATGACAATACTTTACGCAGTACGGAACAAAACGTACATAAAAATACTAGATTACAGTTCGTATTGATTTATTTTTCTACCAATTAATAAATTCAGTATTTTCAATAAACATTTTCTGTGATAAGTAATTTAAATTTATTTGTGAATAAATAGTTTTTACGATATTTAATATTGAGTTTCTTAGATATTAATATTCATGTGAAACGTAACCGTTAAATGAAAAATTTTCTGAAGTGCTTTCAAGTTGAAAAGTTTAATGTGTGTGTTTTGAATTAAAAACGTGTCCAGTTTCTAATTCAACAACAATGTTGGTACAAGGAAAAACTAGTAAGTATATTTGAATAGATTACGTGATTTTCTCGCGGATTTCTTATCGTAGAAAAAGTAACGTGTTTAGAATTTTTCAAAACGTATTTAAACCTATTAACTGACTTCAATAAAATGGACGAGTTTTTCAATTCGATTGTATTTTTTTTAAAGACATTACAACTAAAGTTGTTCGGAATGGTATGTAGAAGCTTAGTGGATAAGAAGTACATACTTACTTTTAAAATGATCATGTTTTAGATAACGGCAGTTTAAAATAACGGTTTGTACCCGTTTGTTTGTTTGACCCTGTACGGTCAGTTTACTCGTACAGGAATATGGAATATGTGTTAGGGTAGTGAGTGTGAAATGTGTTGTCAATCACGGGATGTGTACAGAGAAAAGTAAAATCACTGTTTGTGTCCGTATACGACGTAAGTTTATTGCACACTAATAAATATAGTAAAAACATGTAAAATGTAAAGTCAGCGTACATATACATCGTAAATAAATGCTTAATGTGGTAAAAAGTAAAACTATTAATATAATGTGACGATGACCGTAAATACCCTCTTTCGCCTGAACAGATCAGTTGTCGAACAAAGGAAATTTGTTAATTCCTACATATTCAGGATTTTCCTCGTGAAATATTTTCACGTCTCCTCTAGACGTGAAAATATTTTACGAGGAAAATCCTTTAGAAGTTTTTTACTCCGGAATCATGCGATGAATCATTGAGACAGGTTTGAAACATATGAATGAAAACACCACTCAAATACCTTTTTTTTAAATTAAGGCCATTTTTTGTGACCTTTGTTATTCACGTGTTAGCATTACTGAATAGGCAATAAACAACAATGCTATCTGGCGATACTACCAGAATTTCCTTATCAATGATTAGTGTTGTTAATCATCAATTAATTAATATTAGCGTACTAAGCACTTCGCGATGGCATTTGCCTAGGGGGTTTATCGTATTGTCTTAAGCCGATCACTAAGTCTTCTATGTGCGTGTACTTTTAATCTATCTATACATCTTTACTAATACTAATTATATAACATACCATCACGCCTATATTACCCAGAAGGGTATGGCAGAGGTGTACAACACCCACATTTCACCTACTATGTTTAGATCCTGGAATAACAGAGGTTACATTTTGGCCGACTTTTTGTTAAATGGCATCAAGATGCTTGCCGCACCCGCCACTTTTATTCTTTTTTTTTTTTTCAATCTACCTAGTCTGCTTATGACCACAGCTAGTGCAAACTCAACTGAATCGTCAAGTACCAAAAGAAAATAAACTTCATGTTTATGTTAGGTAATAATTCCTTTGAATTATCTTTTCCTTACAGTATTCCACAAGATATGGTACTTGCTCACCACATACGTGCTGACGCTGAAGCGCTTCGACTTGTTTCTTCAGGGGGCGCTGCTGATCGTTATATTGCTCGAGACCAATGTGTATTTACTGTTGAAGAGAGATGCTGCTGAAGGGCATCACCCAAAGCTGGTGGAAGGTATTCTTTCCTATTAAGTTATTAGCAATAACCTTTTATACATAATGGCATGCATATAAAAAGCTTTTTTGGTCTTTAGTTATTACTATTCTGATCGTGACTTTGTATCTTCAACCGATTTTCAAGCAACCACATTACATTACATTACATTCTTATGAATGTAAGTGAATCTAAATCGGCGAAGGTCAATTTTAGTACCTACTTGTGATAAGTACTAACAACAACGCTATTTTAAGTCCTTGGGTCCTCTATCTAGGTGGTGTCTACCTATGGTGTCATTACTGTCTCTCCTTCGGCGTCAGAATTGAAATGATGGTGAATGCCAAGAAGGCGTCCACCTGATGGCATATCGTAACAACATGGAGTGTAGCGGTGTAGATTATTTATTAGACGCCTTCACCTCTGACGCCGTTGGAGAGACTGTACTGACACTATAGATAAAATAAAAAATGGCAGATGGAGTGCACCGAGCACACAAAGTGAAGCCACCAAACCAAATACAAAATCCGTGACACGGCACAACGCTTGTGCATTCTTCTTTGTGAGTACCGTAGGCGTTGTCACTGACACTGAAAACATTTGAATTTGGATTTTTTCAGACTGGGTGATGCTTGGAGCAGCAGGTGTTGAAGTAGTACTGGGCGCGGTAGTTGCGTGGTATGGTCGCGGCAGAAGACAACTGTCTCTCTCTGTATGGCTAGGAGCGACATCCTTCAGCGGCCTGGTAGTATTGGCGCTGCCGTTTGCGAACTCTTACCCTCAGGACGTTGGTGAGTAGTACTAAAATGAAAGCAGTGCCCGGCCACCCTAAAGGTATGGGCAATAAAAACCCGACGTAACTTTATCGAACCTCACATCACAATACCAGACCTCACGACAGATGGCCAGTCGTCACGTGACCAGTCCTAAATTACGTGACATCACCAGACCAGAAGCTATAGCCAAACCTAATATTTTAATAAAAAAATTGGTGCTTTGGACCATGTTTGCTGGACTGCCATAAATATTATATTCTATTCTATTCCATAATAATATGTTATGTATTAGTAATTTGAACTAACTTGTAAGAAGTAGGTAGTTATTTTTAATGAAGGAACTCATAGATTGAACTTTGAACTCCTGACATATTTAAACGCTTATATATTCCAGAGCTCTGTCGGCCCAGCCCTGTGCGTTTCGTCCACGACAGCCTAGTGGCCAGCAGGACGGCGTTCCTGGTCCTGACCGCGCTGCTCTGCACCTTGACGAAGGTCAGCATCTGGTCTCACGGCCTAACCTATCTGGATGATCACGATCCGCAGAATGGACCGTACTTTTATGGTAAGTGAAGATAGATGCCTGGTTCCCGAAATCAGAAAATCTAAATCGAGAAATTCATACAGTGGCTTGTGACCTGATATTTGAAAAACAAAAATAATTTAACATATCGTACTGCCAACTGCTCAGCATTAATCCTAACTAACTGGTTACTACGCTTGCTCTACACTCTCTTATTTTAGTAGTAACCAGCTTCTTCAAGGTTTTCTGGAGGATTCAAACCTACCTTTCAAGTCACTCCTGAGAAACTGGCAACATTTCTATGAAGAAGTTGACAGTTTTCAAAACCAGCAACTGAATCTGCAAAGCGCCTTAACCTCATCTTATGTTACCCATAGGTATTTTGATCTCCATCCGTCTCTCTCTCGGCCTAAGTGGTCAGAACTGGTTGCGTCCCGGCTCCGTGCGTAACGACTGGTTCGACGCGCACATATCCTTATGCATGCTGACGTTTATGTTCGCGGTGCTGTTCACACTCTTCCCCACAAGAATGAAGAACTGCGTACAGGAGGAAGATGTCAGAGCTGATACAGGTATGTGTTGCTATTAAGCTGGAAGTTGCTTTATTCCAAGGTTATCCCTTATCAATACCTAAGTAATGTCAAGTATCATTGATGCTATTTCAATTCTGTTGATACACTTGTCACTATTATTTATTTATTGTTTGAAACAAAATACGAATAATGAATTATCAAATTAATTGAATATGATACAGATCTCGGTAGGTTTTCATATCTGTCATATGAATGGGTGCGAAATGGGTCCAGAAAAATTAAATAGAGTTGCTTTAAACTAAATTGGAGCTATTGAATCAATGTAGAAGTATTTGTGATTAGTAACTTCATGCGCTTTCACTTGACATTGTATCGAATTATTGATAACGACGATGAAAGATAAGATAGAACGGGGCATACTTTAATTAAATTGTGAATAATACATAGCTATTTTGGTTGTATACATAATACGCGTTGGCTTTAAGATGGCCTTGTCGAAAATGACACGGTCAAGACAGTCAAAAAGGGTTTAGAAGAGGTGAGGTATGGATTGGAGACGAAGCAAGCACGTAATACAAGCTTTCGCTGGCAGATTTGTCTACACAATATGTGTTTTCCGAGGCCATTAAAATTATACCTATAATCTTCTCTTTTCCATCAGGTTTCTTCCCATCCCTTCGTCGCATCGCCCGCAATAAGGCGCTCATGCTGCAGACCTTGGGCATGTCGTTTCTCAGCGCGGCTGTTTTCTGCTATGTACACTACGACAGAGCTTACGTGCAGGTAAATCTCTTCCCCTGATTATTTATTATCACTCTCAGGTTTTTCTCTTACTTGCACCAATCTTATCGAGGGACATTTTACAGCTTATTAGTGAACAAGAAGCTTTTAATATACTTTGGTGATATTTCATAGCCTTGCTCGTCTAGCTTACTCTAAGCTTTTATCCTATACTACTTTTGTTAGTTCTTCATATTCATCATCGTCAATGTCAGCATAAAGACGGCAGGACATCACCAAACGATTTCTACAGCGTGTGGGTTTGGGCCACTTGAAGCCAACAGCTCCCCGCGATCTTAACAAGATAATCTATCAAGAACTTTCTTAAAACTATGTGGACTTCTGCCAGTTCAGCTTAGCGACTCGTTTTTCACTTGAGTTAAATCATTTTTATATTCCGTTCCAGGCCAGATTCCATGTAGAAACAAATCGTCAGGACCCGAGGACGTCTCGCACTTTGTCTGACGTCTTCCGAGCGCTGGTCATCATCTTCTTTGTAATGGTAAGTAAACTGTCTTGTATTCTTCTTATATCTTTTTGTACTTGCCTGCAAATAGCAAGATTGCCTCAAGGCTACTTCAACGTAGTTAAAGAAACAAGCCTTGTTGACCTTGGATAAGAACCTAAAATTATAATTTCTGCTTCAGATTTTCCGCGTCCGTTTCTCAGCCCGTCGCATCGACGGTGTCAAGGCAAACACAGCATCTCGCGTAGCTGGTGTGGTGGCAATCTTTGTTGCAGTGTTCTTTGCTGTCATAGCTGTTATTTCATGTGATTCGGGTGATGTCACGGGCGTTGAAAGTGTGGGCTATACACAGCCCAGCTGCAGTCGGAATTGCGAGTGAGTGTTTATAGTCACCGTTTGAGCGTTCTTGTAAAAGATTGGAATTAATTTAAAAGAACAAAGAATTTCCACACAGCAACTTATACTTTTTCAGTATAAGATGGTTTCGTATTGTATCAGACATCTCGTAAATGCCAGACGAGCTTATACTGGAAATGTATAGGTTGATCGGTAGACGTGTGTGCCTTCTTCTTGCATTATTGTCTGCTCTGCATCTTTTGTAAATGTTCGGTTGTTACATTGTACTTAAGTCTACGTATCTTTCTTTGCTTGCTCTAAGGTAAAATAAAAGGTGATATTTATGTTTGATTGTGTTTGGTTTGTCTCCAGTTGCAACTCTGAGAAGTATGGCTTCAGCCCGGTGTGCATGATAGACACCGACACTACTTACTTCTCTCCTTGTCACGCCGGCTGCGAAACTTCCGAAGATCTCAATGGATTCCTGTAAGTAATTAGACTAACATTATTGTTATCAACGAATTGCATGTCATCGAGGGTCAAACTTGAGAATGAAGTCCGAAATTGAAACAAATTGTTGTTGCCTCGTCGCGTCGGTCTCCCGTGGTGTGATGCTATAAAGGAAACGGCGAATTCGAAATTTTAGTACAATAGTGCACGGTCCATTTCAGACTGTCAGAAATTTCAATGTTGGGTGATTATTACATTTATGGCATACGCATGCCTGTCATGTTGTGATCGCCCGCTCAGCGTGATATCTCGGGATCGATCCCCGGGGCGGGTAAAAATTCATTCATCACAAAATTCAAAAATTCAAGGCCATTTCCATCTTTTATTGCTCCATCTCAGCTAACACTATTCCCCGTCTTCGCAGGCTATACCAGAACTGCAGTTGCGGCGCAGGCTCGTTGCGAGCGGCGCGTGGTGCATGCGCTATGTCAACGTGTCGCATCGCCTTCGGAGCGTACCAGGCCTTCTACACAGTTATGCTTGCTGTCTCGGGTTAGTATTAGCAATAAACAGAAAACACAATAACCTTGATACTAACTTCTCTTTTAAAAAGACATCGATTCAAACAACGCAACTCGTTGATGTCTTAAAAGACAAGTGTTTCTTTATAAATAAAGAAACACTTACCAGCGCTTGTTGAAGGTAGTTTGGTCTTTTGATTTATGATCCTAGCTTTAAACAAGTTAATTAGCTTAGTACTAGAACGAATTCTTTTTTAATAAACGGTAAACGGTTTTTTTGTCAATGATATACCAATAAAAAGAAACAATACACTTTTCTCTGAGCAAAGCGAATAGGTTGGTACTTCAATTGCTATGTAGTGGTCGATAGGCAAATTTATAACATGAATACGTGTCTAAATATAGGTAACTTGAACCTTTTTCATTCGCGACGCACTTTAGATGTGATATATTTGATTCAATAATGCCTATTGTCGCGACGTTCGCGGGTATCAAAATTAATAAAGCCAAAATGTGTGCGATCAATTTGTAATGTGTCTCCGTGGACAAGCTGTAAGCCATTGTTCCGTAAATTGTCATTGTTAACTGTGCCATGTATTTATATTTTTGAAATGTGTATTTTTGTAAAAACTAATTCTAATTTGTTTTTAACCAAGAAACATACGTGTATGTACATTCAATACCCGTTATCCTGATAAACTTGTTATTCCTACAATCAGGACTGAGCTATGTAGACGTAACGCTTAAGTGATGGCTATTAAAATACTTAACCAGTTACCCCGTGATGTACGAAACTTACCAACAAATAAATTTAGAAGCCAGTTATTTAGGTTTCTACGTTAAAAAATTTTCTATTCTGTGGATGAGTTTTTAAAATATAAGATATAATTATAATGTAAGTAATGTTGATATATTTTAAAGTAAATATTTCTAGTTTGTAAGTTTATGTTTGTATGCCATAATATTACATGGCAAATGTGTAGAGCTAAATTATTACCATAACACCTGTAAAAACCACATTTTCACAAATAAAGTATTTGTATTTGTATTTGTAAAATCGTACCTCCTTATCTTCTACGGTGCATCAGCGGACATAGTTTGGGATAGCCTAACCAATCTTTCCTCATTCCAGGGGCCTGTTTCCTGATGCAGGGCATGGTAGTGCTCCGGGCAGTGCGTCCGGTGGACAAGCCCATAGCCGTGGGGGCCTCCTTCGCCGTGGTGGCGTTGCTGGCCTTCGTGTTTGGACATCTGCTATACATGATGATAAGTCGTAAGTAGCCCAAGTCTAACTCTTTAACAACTTCGTCGGTGGTATTTATGGCTATTGTTGTTAAATATCTGTTCTTGCAAGCTGGTTAGTAGTTACTAAACTAGATATTTTCATGTGGTTATTATATATTATATTTATTTTATGATAGCCCATAGCGCTGCTAGCTAAAATAACCACCCCGTATCGCCACATCTAGTTTACAAGGTCTAAAGAAGAGACTTGAAGTATATAATTATGTTAAATCGTCATTCTTTCAAGAAGGGTCTAAGTCTAGCAGAGCTACAATATTCGTGACGTAATTGGACAGTTGAGTGCTTATGTACTATCAGAAAAGTTACCGCACGCTCACTTTTAAAAATATTGTTGTGAACCGTATTCTTCTATTTCCACCTTCTTCTTCCCAGATCTAACCTGTGCATACTTCAACGAGGATGCCTGCCTGCTCCACAAGGACACAATCTGGAGTGCCAGCGCTACCAGCTCAATACTCGCTCTCCTGGCGGCAGTCACCAGTCTGCTGGCGAGCCGAGTGCCGGCGGAAGCACCCGAGCCCACCACCGAGTTATGATGGGGTACATTTAATGGGCCGGTGGACCCTTCAGCAGGTCTATGGTGGTTTAGTGACCGGTGAATAATACTCGGATGATTTAGGTTCGTTTGGTTTCCGTCACCAGCTCTCTAGACAAGCGGCAGCGCTACATTGACGTTGCCACTTGTCTAGGGCCCGAATCGAAATGTCAAGAATGAAATGATATGATTATTGTAATTTGAAATTATTCTCCATTTTCAATGATAAAAACTATACGAAAGCCAATGCAACGACAAAAAAATCTATAATTACAAATCACACTAATATTAAATTCTATGTCTTTATATAAAAAAATGTTTTTGCATCAAAAAGACTTAGTAATAGGGTTTTATTTTTACCCTTTGGGTACAGGACCCTAAAAACGAATAATCTGTTATCATTTGATTAACATAATATTCTTAAAGCCAAAACTTGAAAATCATATTATCTTGTCGTGGCGGCTACCTTGGGACCTTATTCATTGTATTTTATAAATCTTGTAAATATATAAATAAAAAGCGTTTTTAAATAAAATGTATTTATTAATTACAACAGTTTCTATAAATGGCACTATCACTTACACTAATGTACTAACTACATGGGTACTTGCACAATATTTCACCTGTTATGTTTAAGACCTATGGGATACGGAGTGAGCCTATAGCAATCCACCGTGCACAATTACAACTCCGTGCTGCTATTGAGAATTTCCTGACGGAAAGTTCACAAATAATATTTTAACTTGATAAGAGGTATCTACCAGTCTACCGATCCGCACTTGGCCTGCGTGATGGTAAAAGGCATAATCCTTCTCCTCATGTGTAGAGGTTTAGGACAGCAGTGAGCTCAAGCCACTTCTTTTTAAAATAGCCATGTATTAATTTAGGGCTCCTGTAATTAAGAAGTACATAAATAAAATACATAGACAAAAATGTCCCCTTACTAAGTTGAATATTCTCCAACTTTTATGATTGCAAAATGTTCTTTTATCAAATCTATAGATAGCATAGAGAACTATATAATACAATAAAAAGGAAATAACAAAGTAAAAAACAAATATCCGATAAATAATCAACAGAAAAATATGCTTAACAATGGAACTTATACGATACATTTATATAATTTTTGGTAAAATTTTGTGTAAAAATAGAGATAAAGAATAAATAGAAAGTGTAGTTTCTTTTTATTATAGTTTACGGAAATATTATTATAATATTCATCGCTATATATATGAATGTAAATAATGAAACCATTGTGCTACTTACTATCATTACATAGACCAGGTTACAAAAAAGTATAAAGACCACAATGCGTCCTGCGCAAATGTAGCTCTTATTGCTATACACATAGGGTGCAAATTACTGAATTTACTTGTGATGTTTTAATAATATTATATCTAGGTCTACCCTAGATATAATATTATTAAAACATCACAAGTAAATGTGTACTTTTAGTTACCTATTTAAGAACCTTATGGAATCCTATTTATTAGACACAATTTAATGTCTAAATTCTAGTTAAATTAACCCTGTGATTATAATCTAATGTGATACATGGACTATCCCAGTAGATGCGGCATCAAAATTCCGTCCTAATTTACAAACTAAACGTTTGGGAGGTACGTAATTCAGCATAATTTGTTTATGAAAAGCAAAACATCGCGTTTTTGCGTCGAGAAAACTAATAATCATACAATTTCCTTTTTTAATTACATCGGCAATTTGTACTGAGATGCGATATCTGTTGGGTAGTTGTCCATGTTAATATGAAAAGGTATTATGAATACATTTACTATACATAAACGGTGACTTAGTAGTTATAGTATTGGACCAAACATCGTCTAATGATCCAAAATGGTAGCATTGGACCAAACATAGTCTAGTGATCCAAATTGGTAGCATTGGACCAAACATGGTCTAGTGATCGAGAATGGTAGCATTGGACCAAACATGGTTAATGCTACAAAATGGTAGCATTGGACCAAACATGGTCTAGTGGTCCAAAATGCGGAGGTTACCGGATACGATCTTGTTCTCCAGCACTGCGCCTGATGGTATGTCGATACGATCGCCATGGTTTGCAATTATTATTACTGTGCCCTGAAAATAATAAAAACTAGCTGTAAGATGACATTTCAAACGATTTTATGGCACACGACGAATTTTTTTTTTTTAATGACATGTGAATAGCTCTTGCGGTGGCGCAACTGCTTGCTACGCAGAGGTTCGATTTCCGCTCAAGACAAATCTTTTTATGCATGAACATGGAGGTTGTCTTGGTCTGGGTTGTTTTTTGTGTAATAAGTATGTATTTACACAAGAAAAAGTATATATGTATTAGTATCAGTAATTCTAGTACCCATAGTATAAGATGCTCTGTTTAGTTTGGAACTGGATGACGTTATGTGAAAGTTGTGTGATATCTATTTAATGTAAAGTGTCGGCACCAGAACCGGTTTCGCCGCTATTTTATGGTATTTAAAAAAATATAACACACCGAAAGTAAAACTGATAGAATTTAACGATGAAAATTAAACAGAACTTACTCACTAGAAGTTTTAAATATTCTCAACTCACCTTCAAAGCGACTCCTCTACCAAACGTGACATCTCCAGACACAGTCAAGTGATCCAGCTCGATCAGATCCGGAATTGTCGCGAATCGGTTCAGGAACTCCTTAACCTTCGCGAAGTGGTTGTCCCCAAGCTTCACCAGCGGCGTCGATGGGAACATCCTCTGTGGGGACATCACTAGCGACCCGTGGGACAGACTGTATAAGTTTGACATCACTAGTAAAAGATCCGAAGTCTTCTTGACAGGCAAGAATCTGCTTCGAGGCACATTGACTCCGATGCCGCCTTCGAAACACTTCATAGCTGCGCCTACAGCTGTTTCTAACTGGATAACGTTAAGTCCATCAGCTAAATGCTTGTTGTTAACAATTATCTCCATATTCAACGATCCTCGTTCGACCACCCTCTGAATAGCGTCCAATTTAGCCCAGAGATTGTTCGTGTTGAAGAACTTGAATTGACTGACTGACTTGAAATCATCAACGTGTTCTTTCGGCACTTGGGCAATCTCAAGAAGTCTTAATTTATCTTCGTACTGGATTAAAGTTCCTCCTTTGACATCAGCTCTGGTCTTATCAGTGACTTCCATAACGAATTCGGAGGTGGGCTTCTGAGACTCTGGGTTTAGGAGCAGGTTCATGATGTTGAGGTCGACGGTGGCACCCAAGTTGTCAATGTTGCTGATGAAACAGTACGTCCTGCCTTCCTTGATGAACTTTTGGAGGAGGCCAGAGTTGTTGAAAGACTCGTAGAAGTCACCGTGACCCGGAGGATACCAGCTGGAATTAGAAAAATTTGATTATCAAAGGGTTATTATAAATTGAGGTATCTTTTGGCCATACTTGGCTTTATATCCATTGTGACGCGTGATCAACTCGGCCAAGTTTTGCGATAATAGGTGCCCAAAACAGAGGGTTTGTGCCTGTTAAAATATTAGATCTTTGATTAGAACTTCAACTAGGACATAAAAAGACCAATAGAACTGTAGTAGACCTGGGTAACCTTCAGATGAATGATGATCTACGAAATCTCAGCAATGATAACCATTCTTGCAGTCGAAAAGGCCAAAAGACCAAAAGTAGGCCTAAAGATTAATAGAAGACCACTCACGCTTCAATATCCTCCTGTACATTAGGGTTATGCGGCACAGGAAGCAACGATTCACGGTTGATCCTGGGGTGGCAGGACTGGTTGAACGTGTGGATCTCCAGCTTCAGGCCCTGGTACTTCCTGATCACCTTCTGAGTGTCCTCGTCCGTGTTGAACGAGTTCATCAGAACTAGGGGCACGTTGCATTTGTAGGTTCTGTTTAGATGCTGAAACGAGAGAGAATCGTGGTTAGAGAGTTGAAACTGAAGGGCAATCTAATGGTTCTTGTGGTGTTAAATCTGCTTTTTCTTTTTGAATTTAGAGGTTTACCAGTTATTGAGACGTATAAGTGGAAGAGAGTGGAGATTATATAAAAAAAAATTATATAATCGTTCATAAAACTATACAAAAATACAAACTTCCGTTATGAAAGTAAGCATTATCGCAACGAATTTAAAAACTAAAATGTAAAACTGACATACGTACCAGTATCTACAAAATTAGGTTAGGGGTAACCAAACCCAGGAAGAAAGCTTGTAGACAGATATTTTTCAAGCTGATTGTAGCCATTCTAAGAATGCAACTATTCGGCAAACCAACATAATAATAACACGACGTTTTATGCTGTTGAAATAATGTAACTGAAACCGTTTGTTTAACTTCATTTTACCTCAATCTGTTGCACAGTTAAATCCAAGAATGTCAGTTCATTCCTGACTTGTATCACAGACTTAGGCCCCTTGCAACCCATGGAAGTACCCAGACCTCCGTTGAGCTTCACCACCACCAGCTTGTCGAGCATGTGGTGGACATTGTCTGTGGTAGGAGTGGGGAGGGAGGAGTAGTCGATGACTGCGCCTTCGGGGAGCTTCTCGATTTTCTCCCATGTTACTGATGGACCCTCTGAAAGAAGATGGTTAAGGTGGGTAAAGTTTTCAACGTCCAGTCATTCGTCCCAATGTTTCATGCATGATACAAAGCATAAAAATATGGTTTACTTATAGTTAACAGTAAACACAGAGCAAATCTCTAAACCTAGAAGAGACGTGCCTAACAAGAGGCACGCGCGCAGTAATGTTGAAGGACAAAATGTCATCTGCTTCAGGAGCGGCAGTCTCGTGTTGGCATTGGGGCGCTGACGATATAATCTGCACCTGAGTACATGGTACCCTATCCAACGGGACCCCAAATCAATACAGTAGCATTAATTATGACAATTAAACTGGTAAAATTTACTCAGAAATAATCACGAGGCATCATCAGCCAATAGCATCGTGTATTGTCGCGTGAAAATCCAATTGAGTCAAGTGGCAACGACCGATAACGTTATGAACACGTAATACCTATTATTTTAATTACGTAATTAAAGTACTGAATATAAAATATTTATTAATGACCATGCGTCGATACGTAACGAGCATGAAGTTATCACCTGATTTCAGGGTCACTAATTTACCTAAAAAAATATTTATCATCATCGTTCTTTCTTTTGCTTGCCTAGAAAGCAAAGCTTTATTATCATCCAGAAAAGTATTGGCATCCTATCGTTTAAAAAAAAACCACCCAAGTGCGATTCGGCCTCGCGCATGAAGGGTTCCGTACCATTATGTATAAAAATGAACAAAAAATCATGTCTGTTTTATGGGTGCCCCCCTCCTTTAATTTTTATTTTATTCGGTTCATCGTATTTGTTGTTAACAGTTATACATCATCGGATAAAAAGTCAACTGTCTAGCTACCTAGTCATAAGTTGCAGCCCGGTGACCAACATAATGCAAAAACGAGCAAAAATCTGTTAAAGAGGTTCTTAAACCCGCTAAAGTTCTTCTCGACTAGAGGTCGTTTGTTCTGCGGCAGAGCAGCTATCAACTTGTCTGGGTCTCTTGCTAGACGCTGCAGGGTATCGCGCATAGTTATCTTATGATTTGCCTTCATTTTTGGGAGACTCCTTTAGGTTCTAAAAACTTAAAAAAATAAGGCAAAGGCAACTTACGTTCGGCCAAGAATCTGCTAAAGAGGTTCTTAAACCCGCTAAACTCCTTCTCAACCAGAGATCTTTTCTTCTCTGGCAGAGCAGCTATTAACTTGTCTAGTTCTACTGCCAGGCGCTGCAGGGCATCACGCTTGGTCGCCTCTTTGAAGTCCCGGGATCCCGAGGGAGTGCGCTGGTGACTGCGGATCTGGAATTTAGAGGAGAATTGCTAGAATTGAAAGACTGGATGACCTTGGTTAAGCAAATAGCCTTAATAAACAGAACATAAAGTTAATTCTACATGACTAGTTCTTACTTAGATATCAAGATACATTCTAATATCAATCTAATCCCAATTCTAATATTTATAGTAAAGCCGAATAATTATACCTGCCCTTTGGAGATTATGTTTTTCGACGTACAGTAAAACCACTAAGTGATAAGTCAGCATAGGAATACTATTTCCTCTATGTAGTATCACCTATAACCCTGTTCCTGCTATGCATTTGTTCAAACATTTTTACTATATTTAGCCATACTTCACAAACGTAATAAATTCATCCTAGTTCTACACTATATATTAGACTATGAGTCTAAATAAAGATGAATGAGACATGGCACAGTGAATAGATCAAGTCAGATAAAATAGAAGAAGATTGCTCCTGAGCGAAAATATCACGTCTCTTGCGAGTTAAAGTAATCATAGCATAGAGGACAAACGCTTCGTCAATACGGTTAATAAGTCAATAAGTCTTGGCGGGTTCAATCCCGGGCAAAAATTTTATTTGAGATTTTCCATCAAAAAATTCTCAGTCGTAAATAGATAGCTAACTTACCCCCATCACATGGGGCCTAATCATAACGGGTGAAATGTGAGTATAATAAGCCTTTACCATACCCTTTTGGGAAACATTGGCGTGAAGAACATATTGGGTCATGCATGGGAGCTCAGGAAGTTTATTCAATACTAGGTCAACCTATGACCTCACGGTCGATATTAAATTGTCTTGGATTGGAGCGAACTATCAAGGACGGCCGAATGATGTCTCACTAATTAATATGACGAAACAAACGAATTCGTCCAGAGGCATTTAAATTATAGTGGAATAGCATTGGAACAGTATAAGCGCGATTTACTAGAGAAGTCAGAACAATATTTAGGGTTGAACTATAATTTTATTGATCATTGAATTATTGGAACAGGGTGGAACTAGAATTGATCCCTGAAACAACCCTTAAAATTCATCCATTTCAGTTTTTTAAAAACGCTTTTGATAGGCGTAAGTTCTTTAAACGCAATTAAAGACAGGGAGACTAAGTTGCATGTAGATTTTTCAGTTTTAGCCATATTTTTTTATATCACATCATAACCCATGCAATTAAATGCAAGGTTAATTTCGAAAATTATTTATTAATATGTTCTTTTTTCTATCTAGTATGATAAAAATAAAATCATGTCGACGTCAGATTTTTCTCAAATAAAGAAGATGTTTATATTACCTTAACATTGAGGTCTGTGCATATTAGACCATCATAATTTCAATAATAATATTGATATCGTGACTAAGGAAGGCTAAGTAAAATATATAGTATTTAATAAGCGATCGTAATTAATCAAATCTTTGTTTCTTATGTGTGTATTAAACATTTATATAATTATGATATTTAAAAGGTGCTTCCGGAAATAATATGTATTGTTTTTATAATCCTGGATGATTTCTCGGTTATTTCAGATAATATGAATAGATGTTGGTAAATGAACTTTTTCACCACACCAGCACGAAAAAGATCGTTTGCTTGCTAGAATTCAGTGAGTAAAAACCGTTTTTACTCACTAGTGTGGCAAAGTGATTCAAATTTCGAAACACAAAATCCTTCCAATGAATAGGTGCTGAAAAAAAAACAAAGCAGCCACCATGTAGGTTAATAACAAACATTGACATCAATTTTATTAAATAACTACCAACGATACGTGTAAATAATTTTAAATTATATAAATACACGCTTATTTACGCTATTTTAATGTTTTTATATTCGTGATTGACCATTAAATTAATTAAAATCAGGTACTTAATATTAGACTCTATAAATAAATGTTACGGAACGAATTGCCGAACGCATTAAAAAAAAAAGCAAAAGTCTGTGTCTGTGTCAGTCATCGCGGGCAACTATAAATTCTTTTCGGTTTATGTTAAATTGTTTACTGGAACTTTTTAACAAAAAAATTGTGAATCCACTGATGAAGAAATTTGTGGAATTCCAAAAGAGTTGCGATAACTTGCATCTAACACAGAAGTTTGCTTTTTACCAGAAAAATTACGTGAAAAGTATTTCAAAGCGTACGACATATTTAATTAGTGGCGACTTACAAAAGGCCCTAAAACGCATTCTGAATCGGTATTACTGTCGTATTTCATGGAATTATCTCAAGTTAGGCAATCGAGTACGAGTTTATTTAAATCTTAATATTTTCTCACTGGAAGAGGTGAAAAGTTTTGTATGTAACGCATGAGAAAAATTTAATTTCCAGTTCGTGACCTTTTAAAATCTCTCGCTTGCGAAGTAGTCTTTTTGTTTTTTGTGTACGCAGTATAATAGTTACAGCATAATAGCAGTAATAATAGTGAACAATAAAATATTCTCAAAAGCAATTTTATCTACAAGATAAACATCACATATTTATTGTGGCGTTTATTATAACTGGAAACAATATAATGTACTTATTTTTAGATAGAGTCATAGTCTACAAATATATGTAAAATATGATCAATGGCGTAGATTTTTTTAGGTCGGGCTCATAAAAAATTAAGAGTTCGCTCACATGACTTATAGAAGACAATGTAAAGTTGTAGATATTCTACCATATCAGTAGCATAACTGGCCAACCCGCAACTAAGCGTTAGGCACGCTGATGGTAAGCCGTTAAGTGTTGAAGGCCAGGATATTGAGAGTTTTAAGAAATCTATGAACCTACATAACTCAGTCTACCCGTAGCATATTGAGGTTCGCTTGCTAGTGCTATAATAATATGGTACGTCTACTACATACAATCTCTGCAAAGACTTGGATAGGACTGGTTGTGATTGTGAACAGCATTGGACCACTGAGAAATATTAGATTATAGCCTATACAAGCCTATACAACTCTGACTTAGCATAAAAGGGTGTGTGCTATCACAGTATAAATATGTACAAACAGTACGGAAACTGCCTACAAACGTGCGAAACGGCACGCACACATAAACATGCACACCGACGAGACCGCGATTGTCGCGGTGCTCTCAGTAGCGAGTGCCGCTTAGGGGTCTCGTCGGTGTGCATGTTTATGTGTGCGTGCCGTTTCGCACGTTTGTAGGCAGTTTCCGTACTGTTTGTACATATTTATACTGTGGTGCTATGACGATTATAATCATCAATTAATCAATGACATTCACAATGCAGTCATATTTGATATGCTATCGCTTGTCATCATTACCTTGTCATCGTGATATAAATGGACTGGTTTTCTTGAACCCGCCACTTGGTATGAAAACCTTATTGGTACATGTACACTTCAATGATCATCGTGATATAAATGAACTGGTCATCTTGAATTTGGCAATTGATACAGTATACAGTTCTACACAAAGGATGGAACAGAACTTTTAAGCTAAGGCCATTCCATGGAACTCGGTTATAATCTATGGCTAAGGATTCCCGCCCTTGACCAAGTTTTTGTAGGACCTATAATCGGGCCGCGCTGTCATTTCATACTATTTTTGACCAATTTTTTGTAAGACGTGTGTGTTTGTGCATACGCTGCCGCACTTACTATATTTCTACTACGAAATCGGTCAATCGATTTTTATCGATTGTGGTTAAGAGCCCTTAAAAGTTTAAGTCGTCACCTGTTGGGTATCTCGAAAAGTCATACATTATAGTTCGTGAAGGATAATAAGGTACCGGCTACAAGGTCCATCTAACTTGCAGAAACAGTTTTTGCAATCGATTTGTGCAAATTTCAAATAAAAGAAAAGTATTATTTGCACCAGTGCGATTAAGCGAGTACCCGGCAGAACGACATGTTTGCACTAACTGTTTGTGCAAGTAAGATTAAGCGTTTAGCCGGTACCGTGGTCCCTTTTCCTTCCTAGTATATCATACCAAATAACCTAACAGTCCATAGAAAACTATGAGCGATATCAGTTTCCTTAAGAGTTTTCCTTCACCGTTAAGTACGGTAATCGATTCTAATACGCATTCACACGCGTTACAAAGGTCAGCTGAAGACCTTGGGATTGAACTTGGATGTACAATTCGTGTGAGTGTTTGTTTAGAAGATGATAATAATTTTTCGGAATAACATAATTATCTTGAACAGATATTGCATTGTGGTGGTCGAAAATCTGGGACATTTTTTTCATATTTTCAGCTTATTGTAGTCAATTCAAGGATATTAATTAAGAACCAACAGCAGTAACGAGCGCATGATAGATTTCGTCGCGCTTCGCGCTTGTTATACAGAAATGGGACAGGCCAACATTTTTTTTTAGTTTTCTATATATTTTAGCCATTAACAAACTTGAATGAGCTGATTATGGAATGCCAAAGTAAAAATAAAATTTTAATTAGATATTAATACTCTTTGGACCAGCTTTAAATATGCAAATTAAGCGGTTATTTTTTTTTTCTATACACTATGCCTGTGTTGTTGAATCATCAGCTTACTGACGTTTAATTTGGCTTCACAGTGTAGTTTTTACTCAGTGTCATTGAAGAACTTGAGTTTATTCGGAAATACTTATTACCTCTATAAATTACTTGTCTCACAATATGACTTCGTTTTCGTTTTTAATTTTAGCTTGCAATTTACTGAAGATATCTTAGCTATGAGTAACACGTGTTCTTTCATTTAATGTATTTTTAATAGCTTATCTTTGCAAGTACAGCTGCTGCAAGTATCCTTAAGTAGTATTCGTTTACATACTACTGTATTACTGTGATTCGGATTTGTCATAAGTGTCACTTAATATTCAAAATGAATATTCAATATTTACATCTTGGTTTATATTCATTACATCGTGGAACTAAAGTACATACAGTAGTAAGTTGAGATTGCCTCTATTTTTTACAAGGTTTCCATCCAGTTCTTCTTTTTCTTTGTCTGTCAATGAAAACATCGGGTAGCTTTGGTTCGCCCAGAATTTTAACAGAAGAGTGTTATAGTCGAAACAGTGTAGGTTTTACACCTCTAGCGCTGTAGTCGCTCTATGATTCTATATACGTATGAGAATATCGACATACAATTTTGACACTTTTGTAAAAATGCCGTGAGACCAACTTGTCTGTGTCAGCTCTATCAGAGCCACCACAGATTATCTATGGTGCAGGAGGTGGGACTAGGGGTACATAGAAAGTAAAGCTATCGTTTGTTTTTTTTTGTTAGCCTGCCTTGTCCCACTGCTGGGCAAAAGCCTCCCCCAAACGTTTCCAGTCGTCTCTATCTCCTGCAGTTTCCCACCAGTTGTGGTTGTAGGCATCTAGGTCGTTTGGTTACATCCAAAAAATCTCATCATCCAGAGCTGTGTCCGGTAAACATTTGAAGGCTCTCTTTGGCCCAAAGACACCATTAAACGCCATAAATCATTTTCAATAGATGTAAATGCCTAAGACTAGGCCACCAATATTTCATGTGTGTGACACAAGAATTTACATTATTATTTATCAACTTGTAATCTTTACATTAATAGGTTTAATTTTAATCTAATCATTGATACAACAAAATCTATTGTATTTTAAGTCTTGTATACGATCTGAACATATACACACATATTTATTATTTTATGTACTTCCCATTGATAAGAAGAACTAATTTCAGATTTGTATTTAGAGCACCCAAAACTCAATAAGTCAGTACAGAAGTTCAAATTTTAAGGCCTGTGTAATTAAGTATTAATTTTAATCTTACGATCAAAAGTTAATTGGTAAAATTACAGGTCAATCGTTGAAGCTATTGTTAATACCATACCTTCACACTATTACGACGACAACTCGCCATTAAATAAATATTTACTGACTAACAAGTCAGAGTCACGTTCAATTATATCCTTTACACCACAAAAAGGGACCAAAAAGACACCCCTGGGGCACACCCCAGTTATTACATACCCAACGTCGGCATAAAACTTGTTCGTGATCCATTATTCGTTTACTTCACTCGATTTAACTAACAAATATATAAAATCTACACACACATGTGTGTTTCCTATATCGTCACAGCACTGACTAAATGTAATGTACTGTGTAGAACGCTTCGGCTTAGATAAAATAATTGGCGGCCTTATCGCATACCGTGCGGACGCGCCTCACACCAAATCATAGATTATTTTTATAGTTTTTTCGATAGAGTTAATGATTTTTAACCGACTTCCAAAAAAAGGAGGAGGTTCCAATTCGATTGTATGTTTTTTTAACGATTACTCGACGACTTGACTTGAAAGGGTATAATTGTCATGTGGTCCCATGGTCATTTCGAAATATAAATAGGATAAGTAATTTTTCGTACCCGTTCTTCTAACTGCTGGACTGAAAAAGAATAACCGAGCAAGGTATTTTGAAGTCGGTACATTTTTTTTTTTAATTTAAAATTTTGATTGATTTCTTGTCTGTTTGTTTTATATCTGTTGCGATAGTTTTAAGCAAGTTGGAATAATTTATTTTAACTTGAAAATAATTTACAAATTTTAAGCTACCGAGCCTGAAAATTTTTACAAATGTAGGACTTATAAAATGTAAAAACTGAAATAAATACAACCTAAGGCTAAGACTCTCGACACGGCTATCTCCCGCGCCCGCAACGGTGAAAAACCTTGCGGGCGTGAACCGCGTCGTGAAAATTGATTTTGTTTTAACATTGTTGTTTTTTTTTTTTAGGACCATCAACAAAGATACACAGATTTGTGGTATTAGTTTGTGGTTTTAATATTGTTGCCGACACCTGGGCGGAAACAATGCGGATTTTCAGAAAACCGCGTCGTGAGTTGAGGTATGTTTCATGGTGTAATCTTATCTTTACCCAAAATCTTCAAAAGCCAGACGCTAATATGTTTCGCAACTAATTACTAAAAGTTTGCTGTTTAGTCTTAGGAAACATTCATTAAATTAGACAAGATATTCCACAATGAAAATCTGTATGTCCAACCGAAGTGTGTTCAAAGATGTTGTGTCCATTGAAAAGTTAGTTCCATTTATTTTATGTTTTTGAAAAAAAAAAATAGGATTTTAAAAAATCACAAGAGAAATAAACGATTAACAATATAAATGTGCAACTAACTAAACTTTAAATATTATGAAGAGGAATGATTTGATTTTTCGTTAGTTTTTTTATAACAATGTAAGTCAAAAACTACTGGACCGTTTTTCACCATTGAACAGCTACATTTTAATCGAGTAACAAAGCCTATATTTTATCAACCGACGAAAAAAACGGAGGAGGTTCTCAAGTCAACGTGTATATTTTTCATCGGAACTACGCTGGAGAAACCGTATCTATAGGGAGACTAGTTTGTAATAACTATGTTTTTTTTTTTTTTTTTAATCTACACCCTCCGCGAACGAACGTGTAGTCCACCTGATGGTAAGTGGAGTACAGCCCAGACATAAACAATTCACAAAAGCAGATTATAGATGCGTGTCGCTGCAGCTGAGGACTACGGTGTTATGCCTCATGTGCCAGTAATTTCAGGGCCTGATCTCACCACCAAACCGGAACACAGTAATGGAAGCACTACTATTTGGCGGCAGGTTAAAGGTGAGACGGTGGTGCTGCCGCCCTCAAGGTCATTCACAAGAGCTCTGCCACCAGTAGTATGTACATATTGCCGTAGTCAAACTTGTGAAATTCTCACAAAATATAGATAAGTATTAGTGCATAGATAGCCAGTGATGACTTACGGAACAGAGACGTGGCCGCTCACTATAGGTGTAATTAAAAGGCTCGAGGTCGCTCAGCGAGCGATGGAGCGAGCTATGCTCGGGGTTTCGCTATGCGATCGAATCAGAAATGACGAGATCCGTAGGCGAACTAAGGTTACCGACATAGTTCAGCGAGTCGCTAAGCTGAAGTGGCAGTGGGCCGGACACATAGCTCGAAGGACAGATGGCCGTTGGGGCAAAAAAGTGGCGGCCACGAACTGGCAAACGGAGCGTGGGACGGCCTCCCGCTAGATGGACGGATGATCTTGTAAAGATCGCGGGGAGTCGTTGGTTTCAGTCGGCCAAAAACCGCGCGCTGTGGAAATCGATTGGTGAGGCCTATGTCCTGCAGTGGACGTCCCTCGGCTGATAATGATGAGTGCATAGACTGCCTCGATGGTCTAGTGGCCAGCGTATTTTTTTTCGCGGTCAGGCTTTCACCGCGAGGTCTCGGGTTCGATTCCCGGGTCAGACAAAGTGTTTTTGTGAACTTTCTTTCAGAGATTCACAATAGCAGCACAGAGTTAGAATTGTGTCCGGTGAATGACGATAGGCTCACCCTCTATCCCATGATACCTTAAACGTAACAGGTGAAATACAACTCTTTACCAGAAGAACTGTTTTGTGATGTGTGGTCGTATTTTTAATGCTATTCCACATGACCTGAAGCAACTCCCAATTTCTATGTTTCTCAGAAAGCTGAAGGTTTGGTTGATAGATAAATGCTTTTATACTGTTGAGGGTTTTTACAAATTTAATAATGATAAATAGTATTAAATAAAATGAATAATTTAATTAATTCACCGATTACCTGCGTTAATGATAACACAATAGAGTATAATAATTATATTGTACTAGTTGCCGCCCGCGGCTCCGCCCGCGTGGTATGTCAATTAAAAGTAGCCTATATGTTAATCCAGACTATAAGCTACATGTGTGCAAAATTTCATCGAAATCGACCCGGTAGTTTTGGCGTGAAAGAGTAACAAACATCCATCCATACATCCATACTTACAAACTTTCGCATTTATAATATTAGTAAGGATAAGTAAAATTAAAATTTATGATGAATAATAAATGAAAACCTTAATGTACCTAGGTATAGTTTGTGACCGATGCTATAATCGACTTAGTTTTAAGAATTATTGTATTACTATTTGCATGTCAATATTATTAGACAAAGATGTGTTGATCGCTAATCATATTTGTAATATCTTATGTACCTACCACATTTTACTGCAAATAAAGACTATTCTATTCTTTACTGCCTATCAAAACAATGTGGGTTTTGTACACCTCTGCCACACCCTTCTGGGTAATATAGGCGTGATGTTATGTTATTAGATTACACTAGTAAGACGTTTACCAGTGTAATCTATATTTCATTAGATATAGCAAACAACATAATTATATTATTCAATTTGTATGGATGAAGTAACACATGCAAATTAATTAGATTTACTAAAGACTGAGTAAATACTTGTTAAATCGTAGCAACGTCTTATAAGCGAGGACACATCCTATTGGTTATTGTTCTATTTGTAGATTAATTAGATAATAATATTGTTCTTGCTAGTAGTTAGCGTGTGCGACCTCTCACCGCGATGTTTCAGGAACAAAGTGTTTTTTTGTTTTCCGTTGGGAAATTTTCAATAGCAGCGCGGTAAATAGCGATAAGTATCGCTGCTATGCAGGGAGCCAAAACATAAAAGGTGACGTGTGGGTGTTATACACTGTACACCTCTGCCACCACCCTCTGGGTTATATAGGCGTGCAAATAGAAATCAGAAATAAAATTATTTATTTCCATGTCAAAACAAACATCAAAAAACAAAATATATAAAATTTAAATAAAACTTAACTAATTACATTATAATACTTATTGCATTGAAATGATTCCAATCATCGGAGCTTAGATTGACTTTAATTCTACTTATTTATTTGAATTAAAAACAATCTAAGTACCAGCTCCGATGGATATTGCATCATGAGAATAACTGTTGCGAAACTCATGTGTTGCCAATAATTCATACAATTTGTTTGTTTTTTGACAATAATTCTGTCTATGGCGTGATGTTTGTTATGATATGTGTTTTATTAGTATGTATTAATATTAATATTAGCGTTTATTAATATGATATTGCCATACCAGAACTTTGTCTTTGAAATATTACTTTATTTAGATACACATTGTCGAATGTTGCAATTTGTTCAAGTATCAATGTTTTATGTAATTTTGCTTTTTTTAAATAATGTACCTTTTTTCAAATGTCACACGTCATTTTATTATTATTAACTTTTATTAAATTCAATTGCATGTTAAAACAGATAATATAATTATAATGTTATCGCAGAATAAACTGTAAGTGCTGTGCACACCTTTAAGTGACAAGTTCACCTAGCATATGAATGCATAAGATTATCTTACTAAAATGTACATGTGAATTGTCGTTGGAGTACCATAAATAAATAAATAAATAGACTGTGTAAATACAAAATAATAAATACAATTAAAAAAGCATTTATTTTCTCACCACAATATTTTAAGAACACAAATAATGATGTCCTTATCCTATTTTGACAGTTTATTGTGGGGAGACTGGTGCCTAAGCTAGGTCGGCAACTTGTATTTCAGGTCACCAGGCCTAAATCGTTTCACCGTCTAATATTGGCAAGGACACATGTATTGGTTGTAATTGTTCTATTTGTAGATAAACAAGACAGGTTAACGGTCATTTGAGTTGTGATAATATTGCCTCATAGCCGAGTGGGACCATAGGACTGCGAAGTCAAAGGTCTCGGGTTCGAACACACCTCAATAAATCGTTAAGATTCGTCTTTTCAAACACATGTGACATCATATAAATTATTGCTCGCTAACGGTAAAGGAAAACATAGTGAGGAAACCTTCATGTAAAAGAGTGCCGTTCCTAAAAGGTGCTTGAGGGTGTACTTTTTGCTAGCTTGGCAAAAGATCCGTATTTATTTATGACAAAAAGCAAGGATTATCATCTTAAAATCTTATATGCACTTAATAGAATAGCCGTGTGGACAGTTCTTCAGACTCATTTGTTGATAGCAATATTGCAATTGACATGGATGGACTACGCAATTGTGTCTATTATAGTATTGTCAATTGAATACAAAATCAAGGTTGGCTGAACATCCATTGCATCGTTTCTATACTATTGTAAAATGGTAACATGTCTGTGTCGGTACAGAAGATATACAGGGTAGATGCGACGTTGCGACATTTATTGAAAAATAAATCGACATGGTTTTCCATCGGATTTTTTTCTCAAAAGAAAAGTCTTGATTCCCAAACAAATTGGATGGTTTCAATGTTTAATTTGTTCGGCAAATATAACATAACATAACACATATATTACCCACATTCGATCATCCGCCAGGCAGAAGCCCAACTCTGTGGAGCTGTCAAAAATTTCCTGACGGAAAACCTCCAAATAGCACTTTTGCCAGACCCGGGATTCGAGCCCGAGACATCGCGGTGGTGATACACAAATTATATTGTGCGCAAAACATATTTTCTTTTCAATAAAATTAACACTGACACTGACTATGTCTAGATATCGTGATTTCAATAAATACCGTATCCACCCTGTATTTCATAAAATAATGAGTCTGTAGATTCAAGTCTTATAATCATGCATTAATTAAAACAAAATGATATACTCGCATAATTAACTACAGTTTTAAATAAACATCTTCTGTTTGATAACCAATACGAAAGGTCAGTATGATTCCTACCCAAATGTAAATAAAACAACTCATTAGGGAGGAAAAACATGGGAAACAGGAACACATATCATCACGAAAAATTGACAATACCTGTAGTACAAACCGGGGCTGAACCCGGTATGTACCTTACGGTATTAAACTTACTATCTATCCTAACTTCCTAACTATAGGCTGACCGTTTAACTGAGTCCTCGCCTGCGCGGTACAGGAGCGCGGGGGTATGACGACAAAGGGGACTGAAACAGGTGCGGGCGGTGGGCAAATTTTTGTAATTGTTCATTTCGTTCGCTACATGGGTAGCGATCGCATGTGTTGACTGTTGCAGACACCTTGTGACAGGTACACATGTAATAACTATCTCAAGATTAACCAAAAATTTTCGGACATAAAGTAAACAGTCAGTACAAGCAAATGGCTTTTAACGTATACGAATATTTTAGAAAAAGAAACTGGACCCAAAAAAAGTTTTGACTTTCTTACGATTTAATTATATGTTTAGATAACAAATAGTATAATAGTTTATTCCCAATTATTTTATTTACGTACATAAGTTCATTAAAATTTTGTATCTTCTTAACTATTTTTCATTTGATAAATCACTATTTCTTTTTTCCGATGATGTCACATATCTTAGGAAATATCTTGGTGCATTTCATCTCCTGTATATATCATTAAGTGCCCCCACCGCCCGCCCCTGTACCGCGCAGGCGAGGACTCAGTTAAACGGTCAGCCTATAATATAATACGTCACTCGATCTGAATTTTTTAAGTCATGCATCGGGGCCCATATCAAATAAAATATAAAATATTAAATATATCTCATAAATGCAATACATAATATATATACTTCAATTATAATTTATACTCTGTACAAGTGATGTAACGACGCTTCGGTGCCATTTTATAGGTTTAAAAAGCTGGCGCCTTTAGCGCTACCTGGCTCATGGGTGCCTGGCATAATAATGTTATGTTCGTAGCAACCCTAAGCTATAATTTGTTTAACACATGGTTATGTGTTATGTCTATTTAAATGACATTGCAGCTATTAAAGTCCCACTCTCGTCTACGATGACATGTTGAAAATAGCATCATCTTCCTACTCAGTACGATAGTTACTCAGGCTACATATCAACCTACACATTGCCAGTATAAGCTGGTCTCGCGGTGGATCTTTAAGATGAATAACGTGATGTACTATTCATAGTAGGTAATGTTGTTTTTTTTCTAGGAAATACACGTAGAGTGACTATGCATTAAATACAATTACTATAGAACAAAAACCTTAGGCTGCACTTTAACCAATAGAGGTAAATTATATTTAATATTTTGCACTTCAGATTCAGCTACATAAAATTCGGTGTTGTATGGGAGCCCGCTTCCCTAAATGTTAATTTAATACGGTTTTTAGTATTTGTTGTTATAGCGGCAACAGTTTATACATCATCTATGATAATTTCAACTATCTAGCTTTAAAAATAAATAATTAAATTAAAATAAAATCAATATTTAAGGGGGCTCCCATACAACAGGCGATTATTTAAGTTATCAAAATTATCAATTCAATTTTTTTTTCAATTCAGTTCAATTTATTTATTTTGTGAAACACAGGTGGATACAGATGTTTTTACAAATAAAATAGGTACAGTCCATGTTCCGCCCAAACAGGCATACAAAGTTCGCCCTCAAGGGTTCTTAAATTATAATACATTAATCAAATATAGTAAAATCATGCAGTCATAATAATAATGTAAATACAAAAATTATTGTAGATAATAATTGTAGTAACATGTAAAAAAGTGATTTAAACATTATCCCCTTAAAATGTCAATAAATTAGTATGTGATTAAAAATAATGTCAATAATTTAGCTTAATTTAATAATATGGATCAACCAACAAATAGGATTTAAATAAATATATTAGTATGAGAATCAATTGTATTCAATTAAAATCGATCATTAAAATATTCATTGACAGAATAACAAGCTATTTAATAACTGAACAAGTTTATTTTTAAATTCATTTCTATTCTTGCTTACCTTTATTTGGTCGGGCAACTTATTATATACCTTTGGTGCCATCGCATAAACACTTCTGGGAGCAAATGCAGTTTTTGTTGGTAGCAAATGCAACATTTTTGAGCGACGTTGACTTTCGACGCTTTTAAATAAATATTATTTATTTATTTATTTAAAACTTTATGCACAATTTGTACAGAGGCGGACTTAATGCCAAAGGCATTCTCTACCAGTCAACCTAGGGTGGTGCAGAGCTTTAACATGCAAATACATGTTGGTTCTTACGAAAATACCAACCTCATAGATGTAGAGTGACGGAACAGTAAGAATCTTCAAGTTTACAAAATGTGGCCGAAATGTATCTGTTTTTTTTAGCTTACATACGGCTCGTATGCATTTTTTCTGTGCCAATAGAACGTCTGACACATTAACAGCATTGCCCCAAAATATAAGGCCATATCTTAACAGTGAAGCGACATGGCCATGGTAAGCTGTCAAAAGGGCTGTTTTATTTGCAACTTTACTCAGCATCTATAGAGCATAGGAGGACTGACTAAGTTTAGTACAAATTGTGTCAATTTGTGTTTTCCATGACATATCATTATCTATATGCAGACCTCTAGGTCTGCAAATAATTGAAACACAATTATTTTGCTATCTTTGTCTACATGATACTGAAATTTGTTTATTTGCCTCAGCCTAAATTGAAAAACAGTGAAATTAATCTTAAGGTCATTAGTTTCTAACCAGTTGACGATTGAGGCCAAGCTTGTATTTATATCTTGTTCAATTTCTTTATTGTTGCCGGTGTTGTATACCACGGTGCTATCGGTTGTAATAAAAGGTATAATTAAAAAAACCAGCGATCCAAGCTAGAACTAACATTAATTAACTTGCAAAACTAATTATCCACCTCCATTTAGTAAATAATTCTACAAAAACACACATTACCTATGATAAGAACTAGGAACATTATCTTTAATTAAACTCATACATATTAAAGAAGCAACTTATTTTTCTACGTCCTATAGTATTGAAGTTAGATCAAAATTTTATGATTGACTCATATTGAAAGTTAATAATGTATGGCCAGTACCCAAACATAGCGTTAAAGTTTGAGATAAACATGTTCCACACTCATCAATGACAAGACAACTACGCAGACAAATACCTACTACAATCATCATCATCTTGAACCAATGACCGCCGTACAAATAGAGGTCAAATAAAAAAAACAAACCTTGCTTAAAAGATCCATTTCACTGATCCGAATTAAAAGTTCAAAATATAACTGTCACTGAACTTTGAAGTTCTAAATTCAAATTATGTTTTGGCGGTAAACGCGCGTTCTCGCACGGGACGCGTAATGGCCGACTACGGTGGTACGACCGCGACTAATAATATATAAGCTAGTTGTTGATAAGTTATCGTTGTGATGCTTCTGAAGCATTATTAACTGCGATGATTTGTAATATTGTCTATGTGTCAATGTGTATCATAGATGTGACAAGTGCATCTACGTATTTCATGACTAGGTACTTATCAATAATAACTAGGTTCGGAGCTACGTCGAAATTCGAATCTCTATTTTTAAGTTCTATCATCATCTTCTAGAGACAGTCAGGCAAAGTTTAGCTTATAGGATCCGTGGATGAAAGGACATTGATTTCAAAGCAGATAATTAGGAGAATTTTATTGTCAACAAGATAACTAAAGGATATGGATAGGAGGGTAAGATACTTATAGAAATATGTCCAGAAAATAAAAAGTTCATTGATAAGGCCTAATTATAGTATCATTTAAATAATCGAGACACACGGAATTATTATTTATAAACATCTAAAAAAGACAACTCTGCAGAGGACTTGACTCTAAAACTGACAAAAGCATGACTTCTAGAGACGCCGATATAATGTAGGTCTCTCAATCAATCTTATAGTTGACTTCGCCAAGGTAGCCTGTGATCTGTCAAAGGGACAACGCACATACGATACTTTAATCACTAAAACGCGCTATTCCGATGTCGCGATCGAACTGCTTTCATAGAAACAGTCGCCAAATCGCCAATCACCGATGCTAAAAGTAGCGTGAATGCTATGGCTCTAAATATCTACCTATCCCATGGACAGGTGTTTTAGCAAGTCATGGGATAAGTATCACCTTTTTCTTCTTTTCGTGTCAAGGGCTTTAGTTCTATACGAGTATGTATGGTATTACACTAAAAAATGGCGACGTCAACCCATTATTTTGTGGCCCGACTAAGGTCTTTACAGGTGCAAGTGGAGGAAAGAGATGGGCACAATAACAGGTGGACCATGTTTTGAGTTGAGGTTCCACATCCACAACTAGTATTAAAGTATATGCCCACTTGGCCAAGTTATGTCTGCAACGGCCTATTTGGGTCCGAAGGCGGTGGAGTGACTACAAGGTCAGCCTGCTCAAAGCCACTCCCGGGTGGCAGATGTTCGGCCGGGTCGAGCAAATCGGGGAGGATGGTGCAATATGTTGATAGCTTTGATTCTCTTTATCATTAAGTATAATTACGCAAACATAATCTCTATCTATTTCTATATGACTAAGATATAAAATAGATTAGTTGTGAGATCAAAATGAACAACAACAATATCTATGATTTGCAAATTTATAAAAAAATTGTAATAGCCTTCGTCATCCTATTTTTCGTCTGTAATGTATTATGAGCATTTTTTACAAGTGTCCTCGCTGACGGGCATTCTCCTGTAACGTATATTTTTTTTAATAAAATGTCTAATTAAATCATTACATGTTGTGTAGTTTAATTTTCGGTTCTCCTCTCACACCGACCTGTGCGGTGTTATATTTGGATCTGTCAGGTCTGTAACGTTACATAACACAAGCGAATACCCGCGTTCTGGGAGCACTTTTATGATTAATTTACTATAGCAGCCCCGTATCTAATATATGTGCCACTGCTGGGCTCGGGCCTCTTCTCATGATGAGGAGGGTTAGGCCATAGTCTACCACGCTGCCCAAGTGCGGATTCGTGAACTTCACACACCCTTAAGCACTTTTTAGGCACTCTCAGGCATGCTGGTTACCTCAGGATGTTTTCCTTAACCGTTAGCAAGCGATAATTTATATGATAAATACACATAATTAAAAATATCTTCGACAAGACCCTATCCTACGGTCTCCCGGATCTCCACATGGTCTCTACATGATTGACTCTATCAACCCATTTTTTACCCAACTGCCAAGGAAGGGTTATGTTTTATCCGATTTTTAACCGGTTAAATCTCGGGTGCAGCATAGATTTACCGATTGTTTTTCAAGATAAAAAGAATATTTTGGGTAATAAAAGGTTTGCTTTTCATTTGTAGAGAAAAGCAGCTCATTTCACCCTATACATGGGGTGATACAGAGTGGATTTTTGGCAGATAAATATAGTATTTTACTTTCATACCGATACTTCTCTGTTCTATTTCTCTTTGCCACTCTAGTTTTCTCTAGAAAACTAATTCGAGTATTAAATCGATCAATATTTTCCAGTTTTACGGTGAATTGTTGAAGTAATTATCGTTAATATAATATTTGTAAAGCCATTAGCTTGCTTATCGAATGCAATGTTTATTAACTGATATTTGTATTATTGCGTTACGAGGCTCTAGGTAGAGGAGTCATGCTATTACGCCTTTATGTCCCAGAAGGGTTAGGCAGAGATGTATAACACCCTTATTTCACCTGTCATGTTTAGGTAACTTCGAGTATCTTGGACAGAGTTCCGTACGTACGCATCGATACTTGAAGAACTTGGTATCGCGGAGCGTCTGTCAACCAAGGTACAAGCGCGCATATTGACGTTCTTTAGTCACATATCGATAGGACGCCGCGTAATATAGAGGAAGGTATAGGGTACCAGACCAAGGAGTAGATCACCTATGAGATAGACAGACCATATCAAGGCAGCTACTGACTGCCCCGTCCACGAGTGCACCAGAAAAGCTGCGGTCCGGGACGAATGGCACTGCATAATTACCCGTGAATTAAAATGATGACCACGACCACTCTGCCAAGAGAGTACCGACCAAGAAGAAGAAGTTTAGGTAGCATGATATGTGGTAATAAGGAGTGGTAATAAAGAGTGAGCTTATCGCCATCAACCGGGCACAAATTCAGCCTCACTCTCTCTGGGGTCGGTCTTGTCATGTCTCAGGATCGTGGTCAGCATTAGGGCTGCATTTAGAGCGAATGATCTGCCACCACCGCGCCGGTTCCTGTCCAGCGCATCTTTTACGACCGTGTGGAATTTGGAGGATGACGAGTCTTTAACTTATTCTTAGCTGGGCCAGGAGGCATTGGTGCGTTTTGCAGTCCAAGGTATTCTTAACATTTGCCTCCAGCACCAGATTTCAAATGCATGAATTCTTTGCCTTGCTCGAGACAGAATTTTCCACGTTTCAACCAAAAACCCAACGCACGCACCCCTTTTTCAGGAGCAGCACTGCACCTAGATGGCGATAGGGACACCCTCTATTAAATGGGACATAAACATAAGACTTGAAATGTGGGTGCTATACACCTGGCAACATTCTAGATAATATACAAATGATATTGTTATGCTATAACTGTATTATGTTTGCATTAATTTTCTTTGATAGATAAAAATATAATAATGTCATGAATGGCCTTAATGGCAGGTTAAGCGCATAACACACATAAATGAGCGTGATAGCTTTTTTTTCAAGTGTAACTTGTGTCACTAAATTCGATCAGGTAATATTTTATGGGTCGGATAAGATCTATCCGGAACATCAGAAACTGGCCCTTATACACATTCAAGTCATATTGAAGGTCGTAAGTTACTGCTTATCATGTTAGAGAAGAAAAGTCATCAAATATAATATTTTAACTTGTTATTGGATTCCGAACTTTATCTTAATTGAATAAGATACAGATGATGTGGCAAGAAAGATTTCATATAAATTAGTCATGTGTCATTTGATACGACCTGAGATACCGCTAAGCCCCTACGTCCACTAGGATACCAAAGTCGCGGGTACTCTACGACTTTTACGTACATTGCGTCCGTACACTATGCGATATCTCTGTCCGTACAGTGTTACGACGCAATGTACGTAAAAGATGCAGTGTATCGGACTCGCGTCGCGGAGTGGATAAAGGGCCTTCCTCGTAATCCATATTTTCAAGGAAACATCGACTTGTGGTAGAGTTTTTGTGGTAATGAGCTTGCATCAAAATCTTACCTTTATTCTGCCACTAAATTGTGATGCTTGCCCTGCTGTGTTGCAGTGATATGGAGCTTAAAACACTATCACACTACGTCATCTAGTCCCAAACTAACTGTTTTTATTATCAGCTCTCTTATTATCATTATGTTCTTTTTTTATACTCGAAAAATATTTGATTTGGTTATTTCATGCACACAAAGATTTGTCTTGAGCGGAAATCGAACCAGTAGTAGCAGGCAGGGCCGACTCTGCTATATGGTGGTACGAAATTGAGTCTGAAGTTTAGTAAGCATCTATAATTGCCTATCACATAACATTGGGGGTTACTACATATTATTATTCTTTCTCAACTTATGTCATACTATGATCCTGCAGCCTCGGAATACTATTCCGCCACTTTAACCAACTAAACTACGGTCTACGGGGACCCCTAATGTCTCAACTGTATGTTACGTCATTATGTAATGTTACATTTTGTACCTTAATACAAACCAACATGGCGAAATGATAAGAAAATGCGAACATAGTCATGCAAAAAAAAACATATTTATTATATCTTCAGGCTGATAAATCCACATTTACCATACTTAACTACCTAAAATCTAGTTTTATATAGATAACAAATTCATATTTTTTATTAGTTTTATATTTATATTCTATGCTTGTTAAGTTGCCATGCATTACATTATTTTTACCCGACTGCGTCAGATGGAGGGTTATGTTTTTTTAGTTACTTATCCATTACATACCTATAAATCTATAGCTAAAGTTAGTATGTAAACATTTACAACTAGAAGCTGTTTTTAGTTAGTTAGTTGAAAGGAAAAAATATGTTAATGTTAAAGTAAAATTAATTGGTAACCAATAAATAAAAATTCCAACAGCATAGAATCATGCATCTACAGTAATTTAATATTAAAAAAATGAACAATATTTCGTCAAAATAAAATTTATATTATTATTTTCAAATATGTGTGTGTAAAACTGCAAATTATGTTTATATTTACCATACCTTTAGAATTTAAAAATGTGTTTTTAAAGTACAATTTTTTTAAATTTTCGTAGGTCACCTCTTTTTATAAAAGCAAATTATAGCTTTTCTAAGAATTTAATACAAAAATTAAGAATCCTCACGGATTTGAACCCTGTCCCTCCTGGGATCTCTGTCTGGGAATGGATTCTAAATTTTGAAAGCTTAATATTTACCTCTTTTCTTTTACTATTTTATAGCAACAATAACAAAAACTTATAGGATTTTAATGCTCCTAAGAACTTGTATTCTACACACATAGAATTTCAAAACAATGAACTAAAATAGAATTAAATAATAAGTCATATTACCAGCCAATTAACATAGAGTATTAGTTATACATGAAAGAGAAAGCCAAGGAAGCTTACCGCTGGCTTCAGCCTGCTGTCATCAGCCTGGAAGGTTCAATTTATTAAAGAGTAAGCATAGACAACCATAGACAACTTATTCACTACTGTTACACGAAGGAGATTCTAAACTTAAGTAGTTTTTTTGAGCATTAGTAGGTATGAGAAGATAAGATATTTAACTGTCCTGTAAAGTGTTTTACTACTATAGTGGTTTAATCATAGCATTTCTAACTGAAAATGTTGGTAGTGTGTTTCTCTGCACATTTATATAGACAGAACAGCATACATAATTATAATGTATAGTATTAATATTCGACATCAATTTAAACCAAGGTAAGACCATTGGGGAGAAATATTATACCAGCATAAAATGTTACAAGGAAATTGATATACATACTGTTTTATATTCATATTCATACGTAGTAAACAACACGTGTTTGCTAATTACGTAACAAATATTGGAATGGAGCCAACCTAGTCAAATTTAAAAAAATATTTTAGAATTAAGCGCCAAAGAGTTTTTACGCAGGTTTTTTTTTATACGTTAGGTGTCAACCCAAGCAAGTGCCTACTTCCTGGTCAGCTTGCGTGCGCTAAAACGTGTAAAATACGCTTAAGTACACCACAACTTGGCTTAATAAGCAAAGCTTAATGATTTAAGTGACCCATCGTCGACCTCTAAGCTGCGACAAGGTCACCAAAGATAAATAATACGATTTACAAACCTATTGGCACTCGTGAACGATAACGACATATTCACTAACAATACTGATAAAACTATTTATTACCTTCTTATCTCCGTCTCTGGCGTCAGACATTATTCTTGCTGATAGTAATAGTAGTTTAAATACGAGATAATCACAACAATACGAAAATTGGAAACGCGGTGTTTTTACTTGTCAATTATTGACAGGTTTTCGGCGAACAGATGATTGTCAAAAACGTTTCGTTTCATCAATGATTTTTTTTAAACTTTACGTTTTATTATTTTTATTTCCGAAAAATCTACATGTTAGCAGAATTATTATATAACACATATTCTTAAGTTTTTCTATGATAAATACGTGTAGATTTTACAAATTTTACTTTCTGGAGTAGGCAATGAGGTTTTTGAGCCTGATGTAGAGTTTATTGGAGCCGAGTCTAATCGTGAATGTTAATTTTTATGACAAATCATACAATATCTCGAGTTGAATGGCCAATGTGGTGCTCAGTTACTACCTTACCTAGGGCTTTCTGAGTATAAGTGCTTTGTTGTCTAAGGTTACTCGCAAAACAATCCCCATTTGTGTCGAGCTCATAGGCGTAGCCAGGATTTGATATCGAGAGGCAGAGGGGAAGCTAGGGGAGGAGGGATTTATGTTGATATCTAGAGTACTCTCTGCGCGCAAGCTTCGAGGATTCCGTACGGCGGCGGTTGAGCAATAACGTAGATTATGCGCAGTTTCGGTCAGAATTTGAATGTTTTTTTGGACTTCTACGATGCTTATCATTTCTGTCTGTTAACTGGATCTGGATTTAGATTAAATATCGTAAAAATAATAGTATATTTTGCATGATACCGCGTATCTATAATCATCTTCCATTATATATATTAAAGTGCTCTACCATCAATATGTTTAAAATTGAGTTGTATAAATTTCTTTCTAATAAAGCATACTACACAGTGAAAGATTATCTTAATGACAAATTGATTTATGATTAATTGAAATACTGACATTCTTATTTGTAATAATTTTTTAAATAATTAATTAATATTTTTGCAAATTGTTTAATAACTTTTTTTGACATGTATAATTGTAGCGATAATTCTTATAACTCTAACATTGCATGCTGAATGGCAAAGTATAGTTGTGTTCAATATTTGTGTAAAAACAAATCAATGTAACATCTTTTTTGACCTGTATTTGCAATAAATGATATGAATATGAATATGAATATGAATCGACTTCTCAAAGCAGTCTGAGACATCATTTCGGAGGGTGGGTTGAACCTACTTAGTACCCTCCTTGGCTTCGCCCATGGTCGAGCCGGAGGGTAAAAGAGAATACTACAACATTTGATAACTAAAGCAAAGGAAATGAAACAGTTTACTCGGTATAGGTAACACATTTAATTACATTTGAATAATACATTTGTTTGCCTTACACTACAGACAACGGACACTCAGTATATAGTAGCCACAACGCTAAGATTAACAGACATTCAAAGATCTCATACTAAAATACTGTAATTTAAAATGTTTTCTAAAAGTTTGTAAATACTTTTTTGAGCAATCTTAATGCATTGCGATATTATGTATTAAATAGCATTTGAAAGGGTTTATTTCATAGGTTTTGAAAGAGGGAGTTTTTCTTATTTTATATATATTTATTCATTGATTGTTACCTTGTACACCGCTGTATAACGTTTTACTTTTGCTCTAATAAATACTTTTCCGTTTCAATCTTTGGTCAAATGAGTGTAAATATAATAAATGCCCCCTCCCCTCTCCCTCCCCTGATATTGCCACCCAGAGCAAGCGGTGTTTGTGGTAGATGTATTTAATACATAATACGCCAATAGTTCACTATTTAGAGACAGTGTAAAATGACAATACAAAACAGTGTATATTGAACAGTTTTGTCGATAATATGTGTCCAACACTAATAACATTTTTTTTAATTTATAGTAATACACATGCAATATTTTATGACTAGCAACACATGCTCAAAACTAGCTTTAACCGTATATTGAAACATAATAATATGCTATTTGTCTCACAGGTGCGGAGTATTTGTATGATTGACGAAAAGCTCACTTGAGAAAATATCGCACTGTGCAGTAATTACTATTGAAAGTGAAGCTAGGCGATTATCTCCTTTATGTTCAACCACTGTGCGAGTTCGGATGGGCGGGTGTCAGTTTGATAGCTGATCAATAGGATGAAGATTTTGTCTATTCCTCACTCAGCGCGCACGCTTAAGCTGAGCAAGCTGAAGTTTGGTCGATCGTACGTCTACAGCAAAGAGATAGATTCCTAAATTCGTTTACAAAATCTTTAGATATGGCAAAAAGTGGCTACATCGTGGATTTTATTTCTTCACATAAATTTCATACAAACATTCAATAAATAGTTACAAATAGATTGCAAAAATATCGCTATGTATATATTATACGGGGTGGATGCGACATAGCGACATTTATTGAAACCACAGCTTCTATACATGGTAAGTATCAATTTCCACCGGATAAAAATTCTCTGGCGAAAAAAAAAAAATCACGTTCTCCGAACAATTTGAACATTGCGATCGTGCAATTTGTTCGGAAGACGTGGATTTTTTTTTTCGCCAGAGAATTTTTTATCCGGTGGAAATGCATACTGGCCATGTATAGAAGCTGTGGTTTCAATAAATGTCGCTATGTCGCATCCACCCTGTATATATAGACATTCATTTAGGTACATTATTGGACAAGACAGTTGCCAAGAAGAATTCTCGAATTCATGTTCATTTGCGATAAATAGCGCGCAGTGTAGACGCACCTTTACATTAATATTTATAGTGGACTTATCCATTCTACACATTTAAAAGTGAACACACTAATTCACGATCCTGTATGCCATTACTATACAATACATTCTTTGACAATACTAAACACCAAATAGTTACAAGGAAAAAACGCTAAGTCCTAAGCATAATAATTTAAAACATAGTATTTATCGATCTGAAATCCCCGGCGGGTAGGCGTTTATCTTGCAATGTTATATTTTCTTGATCAAAAACAAAATATCATGAGAAAACTTCAGAATTTGCGTGATTCACATAAACATGTAAAAATATATTAATTTATTTTATTATTATGTAAATATATTCTAACATCTAGATTCGTAGTAAAATATACAATTAATATTTCTTGAATAAACATATTAAATGGAATAATCGATGTAGCAATGCAACTTATTTCATTTAAATGTAGACAATTTTTTTTTGTTTTCAAAAACATTTATAAAATAATTATATGTCACTCCTAAGAGAACTTAATTATTAATATGATATCGGACAGATTAGATTTACAAAATTAATTTTCCATAAAAAAGACAGTTCACTTAAAATGAGATTTATGAATGCATTAAAATAATTACGCACCATAGAGATAACTTAACGTATTGCGATATTAATTTCACGAACAATTAAAAAAAATATGGACTGGATTAAAGTAATATTGCACCCATCTGACAACATAATGGATTGCGATAAAATATCACATCAGTTTTGGAAAGGAAGGACATGTTTAATATAATATAAATATTATGAATATAATGTTACATTTATACATATTATATATTATTATATGTTTCTTTCATCTATGTATCGTTAACCTCTTGAAATAGATAAGGAATAGCATATTGATCAAAGGTATTAAAAAACTTCACACATAATACATAATGGCAATATAATATTATAAATACATTCGATTATTCAGTACACATATTGCTAATAAATAGAATAAATGAATTTTAAAAGTAAAAGACAGTATTTTTTCGTAGATATAAAATAAAGTATACTGATTTATTCAAATTTGGTGACTGACTGATTTTTGTGTCCTTCACCAAAACTTTTTCGTAAGATGGTTTCTATGATATATTGGAAGTATACCTCCATGTATACCTCGATATGTAGCTCTGTGTTCATTTGCAATACATACAATCACTGTGACATTTTCATTACACACTGCTGTGTGCAACTACTAACTCTAACTAACTCCATATCAACAAAACATCTAAAACCATCTACATCTATGCGCAGTAGAAATCAAAGAGGGCCGCTGCGGAGCATGTCTTTTGGCCTTTCTACTTGACGTTATTGTATACCTAGCGGCATCTCAGTTAAAAACATGAACTTTGAGTGCATGGTTGGCGTTGTGGTTAAAGCAGTCGCTTCGCCGCTTACAAATGCGCGGGTACAACGCCATTGATTCAGATTTATCCCGTGTGATGTTCTATCCACACGGGACAAATATTTATGTGATTCGCAAAGATTTGTTTTGACTCTGGGTGTGAATTGTATGCTTGTGAACACCCACGCGACAAAGGAGTTATTACTATACTAGGCGTAGTTAAAAAAAAAAAGGGTTAGCATAGAAAAAGTTATGAAACCCCTGCTGTATACATAAACTGCTGGTCCTTTAGGAGAATATAATTAAATATAGAGAAGATCAGTTACATTTAGGGACTTAGACTAAGATTAATATTAGGTGAATAGGGTGCAAAGTGTTTGGTCCTACTTCATGACTGTTTCAGGGCTTTGCCCTAGTAATGCTATATTTTTTACATTTATGACTTTACTAAAATAAATAACCTCCATAGTTGTATAGAGTGAATTATTTATAATCTTTTTTTGTTCAATTCAAACAATCACATTGTCCAATTTTTAGGGTTTCAAGTTAACAACATTTGCATGTTTTTTTTAATTCCCCTTTCTGTCTATTACAGGTTCTTCTAAGCACCTTCTCCAAATGTATGAAAAATAATAATTTATATATCTTCCATTCATAAATAACCTATTTCCAATGAACCAACTAAGTCAGTGAGTATTTGTAATTTGAACCACCCATGATTTGGCCACCCATGTATTAAAATTAGACATACTAAGTGCATGCAATTATAACTATAGTGGTTACTTTAAGCATTTTTCAGTTCATTTCTGCACAGATAGAAAATAGTGTAAACTTTTTGTTGCCAGTTCAGAAACAGATCGAAATGGCAACCCAGTACTAGTCTTATGCTTGTGCTACACTTGACGTATTTGAGCTAAAACTTGTCTTGATGAGTTAAAGTATTATCATTCTTATGCTTATGAACATAAAGATGATTAATTTATACAGTTAATCTCATAAGCCGCATTTGACGAAATATACCAAGTGAAGTGCTACCACATAGTTGTAAAGGCGTGCGGGGTCCAGGATCAGTTCTTGTATTTGTATTTGTCACCCTTCTCTGTCTTTTGGGGCTGATCACTACTCACCCCCGGGGCTGGATATCAGTCGGCCGTCCACTGAAAAAGAGGTAAAAGAAATTTGCTTTAAAACATTTTAAGTATTTTTGATAAATGCCTACTCTCTCAACAGTATTGAGTTGGTCCGAATCGGAACTACTTATTGTGAGGAATCGACCAATCACAAATCACACAGATGGCGTTGATTGATGACACCTATAAATCAGTAAAAGGGGTTGAGAATAAAAAATTATAGAGAAAGTGGCAGTTAAAGACGGTGAGAAAAAAATCTATTATTATATTTAAATACTAAATATATGAAACTCTTTAGTCAAAGTCATGAACAACTTAAGTGAGCTAAGTAGTAATTACCAAGTGTATGACTGGTATTTTGATAATTGTTATCCTTTCTTATTAATATTTAAATATTATGTTAAAATTTTTAGAACCTATGTAATTAGTATACAGGAATGAAAGAAAATTATATGATTTCTTTACCCTCAAGCCAGCTCCTCCTTGTTGGCAGAGCTCTTGCTCCCGCTTTTCCATTTCTTCACTTCGTTCTTGCTGCCGCCGGACCTTTTCCACATCTTTGATGCCACGGGTTGCCTCCTGAGCTGCCCTTCGCTCTGCCGCCTCGATCTGCTGACGACGACGCGTCTCCTGGTGGGACACAGTTTGAAAATGAGATTTGATAACAGTCTACAACATTTTAAAGAATTACTTAAGTATTGGTAAGTTCTGTATCATGTATCATCTTATACGAAATATTAAGATCTTATTATTAAACATAATTGCAACCTGTTTTATTGCACAACGTTGAGATTTCGTATCTTTTTGTAGATATCAACAATCGATTTTAACTCAAATAAAGTTACAACAAAGAAACAGAGTACTTTTAATGCTGCACTTACTGCATCAGGAGTCATTACATCTGTAGCTGAAGGTCTGCAGCAAGATGTAAAGATCCCCATTTTAAGAAGATAAGAAACTATATTTAATTACTAATGTTTTAAACCCTAAAAAAGTAAAACATTGACCGCATCACCACCACAACACACACGTCAAATTTAATTCGTTTTAATGACAATTAAGTTTTCGTTCGGTAACTTTACAGACACTCCGTTCCTAAACTTAAAACTAAACTAATATATAGAAAGAAAGATGAACAAAGAGACATAATTATTATTTATTCTGACAAAAATCAAACTTGAAATCCTAAACAATAAATTTGTCAGAAATGATCACCATCTCAGCCATAAGTTGCAGTGCAACAAAGCCCTGCAGCGCAAAAAGAGGACGGACGGTATAATATAAAATAAAAACTTACTAAAAATAAAGTACCTATATAATTATATAAATATCAATAAAAAAATTCAAATGTAAGATCTAAATTTTAAATTATCTAACAATATTAAACAAAGAAAACAGAGATAAATAAAACAATAAATTAAAATAGAAAAACTATCGATGTAATTTATAGCTCGAACTATAGCAGTCTTCAATGACACGACAGAGGACCACAAGTTCTGTTATTTTGAAACTGGCACTTAATGAAATCCAGAAAAACAAATAGTTAAATAAGAAAACTTAAATGTCATTTAAAGCAAACCATTAGTAGGTTGATACCAATTTGACTTGACTAACCATTCGTTTCCAAATCCAATGAACATTGGCCATGATTAGAATACTAAAGGAAGTGCTGGTTTTAAATAAGAAGCACAAGTCTTACTTAACAAAAAACAAACCACAAAGATTCGACCCGGAATGACACAAATAAACAAAAAAGAACTTGACATGCGATTATTGATTTTTAACATGACCAAGTAATAAATTAAAATTAGGTCACGGGTGTAGTTAAAATGTAAAAAGTGATTATTTTATGTTACCATTTCTCAGAGATTCTGTTATTAGTAAATTAGTAAGTTTCCATGTAGGATCAATTTAGACTTCTGCTGGAATGGAATCGAAAGTACCGAAACCAAAACAAAACCTATCCATCTTGACCATGAGTCAAGCTCAGGATGTTATATTGCTTTTTTTGCAAATTCAAAGAAAGCATTTATAACCAAATGTTTTTAAGAAGTCAATTAAGTAACACTCACTCACTTAAACATTTCAGCTAGTCGATCGACTTTATTTTTGTAACATCCATACTTAAATCGATCGACTAAACATTGCTGGATTTTAGCCCAACACTAACGCAAAGTACATTTTGCCCGAGGACTGTCGAATTTTGTGAAATAAATTGATAATTGTTTATTACAAAATGCTATCACGCGTAGCTTTGCGTTCAGGTATGTAAAATGAAGTATTGAAACTATTACTACATGTCAATTTTAGCATAATCATTAACTTTTAACCTTAACCCTCTGTTACAGAGGTTTATGTAATCACTACTTTGACGGCTCTCTCCGCATTTGCGGAATTATTATCAGGCAAATTTCTGCATGTAAAGAGTTATTGTTATTTATGAGTAATAATTAATTATTGTGATTGTTTTCACTCTCTATATTCCTTATTACAGTAGTAGATATAACCTATATATTTGCAAGTTGCTGATAATAATGTTCAGCTGATCTTATCATCATGCAGATATACTATGTCCATCTTTCTATCTTTACATGGATTACCATGCAAAGATCTATAGGTGTATGAAAGAGTATTCTAATAAAACTGGAATATTTGTTTCGTGATTAGTTAAATGGAATTACTGAATATTTTAATCCTGAAGTGTAGAGTTAAATGGTTTTACAAATTATAGGTTTCCAACGCCAGGTCTACTTAGAAATAATAGACAGTTTTAAAAAACATAATACCTGTTTTTCTTTTTTAATCTGGGATTGGAATCTTTTTGACCTGCATACCTTTTTTATGAATTGGACATCATTTGATTATGATTTGATTTAAGAAAAAATCTAATTGGATATGCCAAAAACTGAAGAATATAATGCTTGCACTGAAAATGCAGCCTTAGTGTTAAATTGCTAGTAAACCTTTTTTCATAAAACCTATCTACTATCTACTATCTATGGAATAAATTTGTCAGATTCTTATTAGAAGCATTAATTAAAATAATGTTACACTTAATCTGCAACCTAACCTCAATCTAGTTGGGACAATTCTTTTGTAGTAAAAACTATGATATTTCCATATTAATTAAAAATCTGTAGGTTTCTTATCAGCAGCGTTGAGACAATGTCTATTTTTTTTTGTCTTGTCATTAAATTTACGACTCCCAGAGATCACTAGTAGGCCAGAGGGTTCATTCAAATTCTGCCAGCCTTGCCTGCTAAAGAGGAGAGGTTAAATATTTATTTTGTTATAACATATTTAGGTACAAGTTCTTGGTGATATATTTATATTTTTACATTTACTAGTATATATTTCCACAGCTGCGGCCCGACAGTCCCCCTGCACAGCGCTCGCCGCCCGCACCTCGGCCACCGATGTGTCTGGTGTCCGCGATGAGATAAATTTCCCCCGCCCCGTCAGGGCTGTAGAACCCGGCAAAGTCAGGCTTGGATTCCTGCCTGAAGAATGGTGAGACACTAAAACCATTGTATTTAAGTATTCAAGTCTTTATTGCACTCTACAATGTTAAAATGGTCTTATAACTAGGTACAGTGTCAATTATGGACCCTGACGGGCATGGCAAAAGTAGAAAAATTGCTTTAGCTTGCAGCATAAAAAACCTTAAAGAAGAACATAGACGACTTTTTGCGATCCTGTCAGGCTAGCGTAACAAGCTCGAGGTAGAGTTTGCCGCGTTGTCTTGTTTCCCATCCCAATACAAAAATATGACAAAAACGCGAAAAAATCTATCTCGCGTTAGCTATGCTAGCCCCTCTTGATATGCTATTATTTGAAACTCAACTCAAGTCATATTTTTATTTTATTTATTTATAAAAACATTACAAATACACATTAAAAAACTACAGCAAATGCAACATAATTCCGAGGGATTTTGCCGCACATTCGATAATCCACCAGTATTTTCAGAATGAGTTTCTAGTTTTCGACCTCAGCAATTCATAAATCAACACATTTTCCAGGTTCCAGTTCTTCCACGCCAAGACTGGCGTGACTGGTCCCTACACTTTCGGAGTTGGTCTGGCCACATACCTGTGCTCCAAGGAAATCTATGTCATGGAGCACGAGTACTACACTGGATTGTCTCTGGCCCTCATGGTCTACATCGCGGCTAAGAAGTTAGGACCCAACCTAGCTGCTTATTTGGACAAGGAAGTTGATGTAAGTTGTTAATGCTTGCTCCGTATGGTATATAAGGAGCGCTAATTTATTAAAACTGCTCTTCCTGCTTAATGACTAACCAGAATATTGAGAAATCAGTTGAAACCTAATAAAAACATGAACTTTTAGGCGTCTTTAAAGCAGACGGATTAAGACTTTAATGTATATTTTAAGCTTTAAAACTTACCTTGCGCGCAATCCACACGCAAACAAGATAGCGTACATTTTCATAAAAACATATCCTTTTCATCGAAAAGGATAAACAAAATAATATAACATAGCAATGATATAATTATACTATGTAATTTTTCGTTTCCGGTTTAATTTTTCTTTGTATTCTGTATAATTTTCTTGTCTCTGAAGAATAAGTCATAATTTTAGTATACAATACCATCAATAAACATTACCGTTCTTAGGAATCAAAATATTTTTATTTTATTTTAGCCTGTTTTTAAATGCCTCCTTTTCATACAAAATCCTATTAATTTAAGGCTGTAGAAAACCAATGGAACGAGGGTCGCAACCAGGGCATTAAGGACCTGGAAGACGCCGTCACCGCTGAAAAGACCGCTCAGTGGCGCGCACAGGGACAGGAACTGCTCATCCAGGCCAAGAAGGAGAATGTCCTGCTGCAGCTCGAGGCTGCCTACAGGGAACGTCTCATGAATGCCTACACTGAGGTATGAAGGATTTCATTATTAATCTAGTCAAGATACACATTGTGATATAATGGACAGTTAACAAAAATGCCCACAGAGCTGAATTTTGGAAGAAACCTTGAGAATAACAAAAGAAATAAACTGCCAAAACTCTCTATTAATCACATGTGTGCTAAAAAGTAATTCAAGGTCTTAAAATGACAGGTTTGTTGACTAGATACAGTTACGATTGTAGTACAGAATTTCTTTCAGTGTCATAAAGCAGTGTTTTGTTTAAAATATGTAGTAATAAGTGTAAAACAGCAGTAAAATAAGTATAATAAGCGTCAACTGCTTCTCTCTGTGGAAAACATTTTTCGCCAACTGTACTATCAGACCAATAGACCTGACCCATTTGACAAATGTTTTTCATTATATTAACTATAAAATAATTTTAAATGTAACACTCAAAACTATTTTAATTGAAATTCGAAATTAGTTGTCAATGTCGCAAAACTAGTAAGGAAGATCATGTATCTATTGGCCTAAAAGTGAGCTTGTGAGATTTTTACAGCGAGTTATAAAAAAGATTGTCTTTTAGTCTGGCTGTTGGTCACACAAAATACGGATATTTTTATAAGACGTTTGTAGAAAACGGGTGTGTAGTCCACTTCAAGGTTATTGGCAACCAATAGCCCATGAATCATTAATAATATCACAAAGCAGATCAAATTGTTGTCAACAAAGACACAGACAAATTTTTGAATAGTATTTCATTTTCCCCTTTCCTCGATTCCAGGTTAAGCGTCGTCTGGACTACCAGCTTGAGAAGTCCAACGTAGAACGTCGCCTGGCCCAAAGACACCAGGTAGACTGGATTGTCTCCAACGTAACCAAGGCCATCACCCCCGACCAAGAGAAGCAGGCCCTCGACCGCTGCATTGCGGACCTGTCTGCACTCGCTGCCAGAACCAAGTGAATGTAGCTTATTTATTGCTGTAATATATGTTATTAATATGAATAAATGAAGGATCGAGTTAGACTGCCGAGTTTTTATATTGTTCTGTTCTTGAAGTTATTTTATAACATGATCAGCAACCAATTTATTAGACCCACAGTTTCTAGACATGGTCAGTGTTAATTTCCACGGATTAAAAATATTTTCACGAAAATCTAAATCTTTTCTTATATTCTTCGTCTCCTTCTTTTTTCTTTTTAGGGCAACTGAGCCTTCTTGTCTTACTAATATTATAAACGAGAAAGTAACCGTATGTCTGTCAGCTATACTACTGAACAAAACTTGATGATAATCGGTATGTAGGTAGCAAGACCTGAGGACGGACATAGATATTTTTTTTCCGACATACCGCGCGGGCGTAGTCGCGAAGCAAGTAGTAACATAAAATAACTTTGTTGCAACTGGAACATTTAGTATTCGCTCCGTGCACATCAGTGGCGCCATCTATACGCCGAACTATTCCGGGTTCTTATCATCGCCGCTAATTTGTCTAAAAAATAAAAAAACACCTATGTATTTAATAATGCTTAATTACTGTAATACCATGATTTGTGTGAACAAAGGTCTATAAAATCATTTTAGTAACTAAAACTCCATGAAGTGAGTAAAAATAGTTCAAAAAGTGAGTTTATTTGGCTTGTCATGATTTGTGAACAAGTTCGAGTGTACGTTACGCCAGCAAGAAAGTGTCACCTAGAGTGATATGAGTAGAACGTATAATTAGTGCGCAATCTGCTGTAAATGTGCGCCGCATAAAAAATTTGTGCGTCTTGTAGTTTTGAAAAAATAACGTAAAAACGATTCCTGCTGGAGTAACGTTGTTCTAGCAAGAAAATTCTAGACGAATCATCGGAGATATAAAATACATACATGGGCAGAGAGCTTATTGTGCAAATTTGTGCGCCATAAATATAATTTGTGCGTCTTCAGGTTTTCGAGATATTGCGTTTCCCGCTGGAGTAACGTTTTGCGAATTCGTGTATCTCAAAGACCATTATATGTGCGCCTGTAGAATGAACATACACGAATAGCGCTTAATTTGTGCATATTTGTGACATAATTAGATGCCAGATAATATTTATAATTTTCAAGTAATCGCGCTTTATTGAAAACTTAAAAAAATATTGTAGCGCCTAAATGAGAAGACGTATAAACTCGCTAAAAACTGTATTCGTTCCATCTTGACGTTTATAATTACCATAAAAAGTTTCAAAACAGAACCTACAAGCGCTAATGAATAATATTACTAAAAGTCAAAACGACGGCATCATAACTTTGACGCCATCAAACAAGAAACTGGCTCAACCTAAGATGTGTAAATGTAAACCAAAAATTAGTGCATTTATCAAATAATATATAGTAAAAATATCCAGCTTCAACTGTTTCGTATTAAGTAAATATTAAGACTAAACCAAAACAGTTATTCGGCGCAGGTTATCCGACCAAATTCGAATGACTACAAAAAAGCGACGGATTCATACGTATCGATGACCACCTTTATTAAACGTATTACACCTAAACTGTGTTCGTACAGTCACGCTCAAATGTTCGTTGGGAATTATTATTACAATGACTTAATAAAAATATAATATATATTAAATGTACTTTCTGATCATATGAAATCAAAGAGCTTGTTGGTTTAAAAAAATATTATTTTTATTATCATAATCATGATTCTTAAAGTAATTATGGCATCAAATCACAGATCAAATTTCCTACCTATAAATATTAAAACAAACATTGTTCAATTAAACTATTTGTACCTTGTATAGTCATTTGGTATTATTTAAAATCACAGATCAGTTTTTCATTTACTTAAATACACAAACAATAAAATCACTTAAAGTGGCTCAGTACCATCATGGCGTGAAATTTAAATATTGAGTAGTTGTTGTTTTGGCCGAGATATAATTAAGTTTTGGGTATGATTGTATAGTACGCGAACGTAATAAATACCTATAGAGCGTTATATTTTGTTATGAGTTTATGTTTCTTAAAAAATAGCCGGATTTAAAAACTTCAACCCAAGTTTCACATATCGGGCTGCTTAGGTTTGGGTTTTCAAATTAGGCTAATTTTTAAGAAACTGCTGATAATAATTTTAACCGGTCTATACTACATTCGCGTATCATACTATCATATCCAAAACTAAATTATATATCGGCCAACAAATAGGTAACTACTTTATACTTGAATTTCCCGTTATGATGGTACTGAACCTTTATCACAGAAAATCACAGTTTTTTCGTTTTTCTACTGATATAATAAATGCAAATGGCTAAATTTATTTATGTCTAATCAAAAAAAAAATCTGAATTTATTTTAATAACTATTTCTACTGCACTGTACTCGGGCACAATACGTTTCAACCAGTTAGCGAGTAAAGTTAAGAAGGTCATCGATACGTATGAATCCGTCGCTTTTTTGTAGTCATTCGAATTTGGTCGGATAACCTGCGCCGAATAACTGTTTTGGTTTAGTCTTATAATAATAATAATAATAATAAAGCCTTTATTGAACAATCTTACATTTAAATTATACACTTTTATTTACACAAACTTAATTGACACCGGTTTCTTGAAGATCGTCTTGCTTGCCAGCATAGGCCTCCCCTAAAGCTTGCCACAATGATCGGTCATGTGTTTTCCTTCTCCACATTGCTCCTGCTATCTTTTTGAGATCATCCTCCCATCTTCGGCGCTGTCGCCCTTTCTTCCTTTTGTATTGGGCTGGACACCATTCTGTTACATCTTTAGACCATTTTTCTTTTCTGTTACGCATCATGTGACCTGTCCATCTCCATTTTAATTTTTTGATACAGTATGTCACATCTGTTATTTTAGTTTGTTTACGTATTGTGTCTAGTCTTACTTTGTCTTTTATTTTGATGTTAAGTATGCTTCGCTCCATACTGTGTTGACAAGTCTCTAATTTTTTAATATTTTGTTCCGTTAAGCTCCAAGTTTGGCAACCATATGTTATGACCGGTAAAATAGAGGAATCGAATACTTTTTTCTTAGCTTTGAGTGGTATATCAGGGTTTTTTACTATTTCTTTTAGAGACCAGTATCTTTTCCACGCAAGGTTTATCCGGTTGTTGGTTTCTTTGTTAGTTAGATCATTTGGTGATATTGTTTGTCCTAGATACGTATAATCGTCTACATATTCGATCGTGGAATCATTGACTATGATGGTGACTTTTTCGGCATTGGACATCGCTTTTGTTTTAGTTGTATTCATCGATAGTCCTACCTTGCTGCTTTCATACACTAGCTGTTCTAGCATCACTTGCAGATTTGATACGTCTTGCGATATAATTATCAGGTCATCTGCAAATCTCAAGTGGTTCAGTTGCACACCGTTAATGTTTAAACCGTAATCCTTCCAGTCGAGACGTCGAAATATTTGTTCAAGGACTGCAGAGAAAAGTTTAGGTGACAATGGATCGCCTTGCCTGACCCCGCGACTTACAGGAAATTCTTTACCCAATCTTTCTGTTCTTATCTTTGCTTTCATATTTTTGTATATATTAATAAACACACGGTTTAGTCTTAATATTTACTTAATACGAAACAGTTGAAGCTGGATATTTTTACTATATATTATTTGATAAATGCACTAATTTTTGGTTTACATTTACACATCTTAGGTTGAGCCAGTTTCTTGTTTGATGGCGTCAAAGTTATGATGCCGTCGTTTTGACTTTTAGTAATATTATTCATTAGCGCTTGTAGGTTCTGTTTTGAAACTTTTTATGGTAATTATAAACGTCAAGATTGAACGAATACAGTTTTTAGCGAGTTTATACGTCTTCTCATTTAGGCGCTACAATATTTTTTTAAGTTTTCAATAAAGCGCGATTACTTGAAAATTATAAATATTATCTGGCATCTAATTATGTCACAAATATGCACAAATTAAGAGCTTATTCGTGTATGTTCATTCTACAGGCGCACATATAATGGTCTTTGAGATACACGAATTCGCAAAACGTTACTCCAGCGGGAAACGCAATATCTCGAAAACCTGAAGACGCACAAATTATATTTATGGCGCACAAATTTGCACAAATATAAGCTCTCTGCCCATGTATGTATTTTATATCTCCGATGATTCGTCTAGAATTTTCTTGCTAGAACAACGTTACTCCAGCAGGAATCGTTTTTACGTTATTTTTTCAAAACTACAAGACGCACAAATTTTTTATGCGGCGCACATTTACAGCAGATTGCGTACTAATTATACGTTCTACTTATATCACTCTAGGTGACACTTTCTTGCTGGCGTAACGTACACCAAGTTCGAGGGTGGCAGCACCACCGTCTCACTTTTAAACTTGCCGCCAAATAATAATGTTTGCATTACTGTGTGCGGTAATGAGATTTTGCCCTGAAATGACTGGCATATGAGGCATAACACCGCTGTCCTCAAGCTGCAGCGACGCATCTATAATCTGCTTTTGTGTATTGTTGATGTCCATGGAATGTACTCCACTTACCTTCACTCCACTTACTTCACACAGACACAGGTACTAATACAGTACTCAAGCACATACCGCTAGGCTCCAACACCACTGTACCTATTAACACAGGTACTGATATGGTATCAAACCATAGTTTAGGTGGTAAGGTGATTAGATGTAATGTGAATACATGGACAATCATGGGAAAACGCGCAAGATGCAATTGGCGTTTTCTGTGACTTATCCAAAGCATTCGACTGCGTTGAACATCAAACGCTTTTGCGAAAACTCAGGCACTATGGAGTCAGGGATATTGCACTTGATCTGGTTGCCTCTTACCTTGGTGACAGAGTTCAACGAGTTGATATAAATGGAATTAGGTCCTCCGGATTACCTGTCTCAATGGGCGTGCCACAGGGCTCAATTCTCGGTCCGTTTCTCTTTTTAGTGTACATTAACGATTTACCATTCTATGTGCAAAATTTTTGTGATATAGTACTTTTTGCAGATTATACTTCGCTTATTTTTAAAGTTAATCGTAATCAGGATAGTATTGATGATATTAACAGGTCACTTGCACTAGTCCAAGACTGGTTTACTAGCAACAATTTATTATTGAACTCGAATAAAACTAAATGTATAAAGTTCACTTTGCCTAATGTCAAGAAACAGAACATGAGTATAATACTAAATAACGAAATTATTAGTCTTGTAGAATCAACTATGTTTTTAGGAATAACCTTGGATCATAAGCTTCAGTGGGGCGCCCATATATCGTGTCTAGCAGGGAAACTCAGCTCCGCGGCATTCGCTGTTTGGAAAGTTCGTCAGTTAACTGATATTGAAACTGCGCGACTACCTAGTTTATTTTAGTTATTTTCACAGTGTCATGTCCTACGGTATTCTGCTATGGGGCAAGGCAGCTGATATTCAAAACATTTTTGTAATTCAAAAACGGGCAATTCGTGCGATTTACAAACTAAAAGCTCGAGATTCTCTGAAAGAACGATTTAAGGAAATAGGTATTTTAACAGTAGCATCGCAATATATATTTACTAATATTATGTTTATACGAAAAAACATAGGAACATATACCAAGAAAAGCGATGTTCATTAATTAAACACGAGGAATAAGCATAAATTGGTAGGCCAATATTATCGCTTAAACAAAGTCCACAACTCATTTGAGGGACTTGGAGTGCGTTTTTATAACAAAATTCCTGTCGAAATCTTGAACTTGCCCCTACTAAAGTTTAAGAGTAACGTTAAGAATCGTCTCATGGAAAGGGGCTATTATAAAATAAACGATTTCTTAACCGACACTACGCCTTGGAAATAATATTAATTTATCTAATGTATTTATTATTTACAATTATTATGGTTATTATATTTCAAATGAATTGCCAAGTTAGACATTGTTTTATCCTATTTATAATTATGATTGATTATGATCATTTTGACATATTATATTCTATATTGAGATTGACATAATTTATTTTTGACATCATATTATCATATTATTGACTTAAGTTTCAACTTTTGACATTATAGTTGAATATCAATTGATACATTATTTTTATTATTTAATATGATGATTAATGAAAATTAATTCATAATTATATAGTTTCTTTATTAACTCACTAAATTTGATTTGTATAACCTCATTTCATGTTATTTCAAATATTGTTAAGTAAAGGCAATCTGTGTGTACATTTTTTAATTTTTTAAATTTTATATTTTTGTAGTATAAACATTGACGTATAAAGTAAGGACACGGCTAACGCGCGATAAATGAACTGAACCTTTTTGGAGTCAATCAGACTACAAAAAGCGCGTAGTGAAATTGTCTGTGGTTGGCTCTCCCGTGAGCGGTCAAACACGACAAAATGCCTAATTGTGCACTGAAAAGTTGTACGAACTACCAAATTAAACATAACAAAAAAGATTATGGTATTACATATCACCGGTAAGTCACAAATATCTTATTATATCCACCTCTTTACATTATTTTATCAATTTTATTTGCTAAAATTTTTCGTTCCGACGCCATATTCCTTAATCGTGAATATCCGCGTGACATGACTTTGGAACTGCGCAACTGCGCTTAGTTGAACTATGCCGCGGGCGTTCAAGAGAATATTTTTGGTAATTTAAAAAAGTATTTGTTAAGAATTGTCACATGGTAGTTCAATGCAGATGGCGTTACTGATCCTGCTATTCATAATGTCAAATTTGAAGGGCAATTTGTTCGGACAAGCTATTTCTATAGTATATATTTCTATGAGTATAAATAGTTTTTGTTATTAGTATATAAATATATGTTCTGTTCTGAAACCTTTATATATACAGTAGTATACACACATTGTTTTTACTCCTTTATTTTCTGCTGGATGGATATGGATTTATTTATAATAATTTAATTGCATTTCTATATTTAAGTTCATTTTCTCTTTATAACCATATTTAGCTATAATGTTGTTTTGGTTGCTATAACTTACACATAGAATTATTGTCAAAAAACAAACAAATATTGTATGAATTATTTGAAAAGATGGTGCACATGAGTTTCTCACCAGCTCTTCTCATGATGCAATACCCATCGGAGCTGGTACTTGGATTGATTTTAATTCAATTCTCTAAGTTGAATTAAAGTCAATCTAAGCTCCGGTGTCAAATCATTTTATTACAATAAGTATTATAATTTAGTTAGCTAAGTTTTATTTTAATTTTATATTTTTTGTGTTTTGATGTTTGTTTTGACGTGTTCAAGCGCCCCTTGGGCCCATGGAAATAAATGATTTGATTTGATTTGATTTACCATCAGGTGGACTACACGTTCGTTTGCTGCAGGCGAAGCACAAAACAAAACTTCTAATGCATCGATCGATGTCGATTTCGCTGTAATAACGCCCTTAGGGAAATTTCAATCAATAAAAAGACAGCAGTATGTTACAATGATTTATTTTACAAATACAATAATTAGCTGGACAACAGTTTCCATTTTAGTATGTTACGGCGACAAACGCCTGAAGTTAAAGCTCGTACGTTATTGCACCTGCACTGGACTTGACAAGCCCTCACTGCAAACTCAATGGAGTCATAACTGAACTATTATATTGATAAGAGCCTTAGGGTCGACACACACCAAAAGCGCGTCGAAGCGCAGCGAAACGAAGCGCAGTTTCAGTGTCATATGAATTTAAACTTTATTTTCATAACTATAATACTTATTATCGCAAGAGAAACTCAAACGAGTCGCGCGGATGCCCGCGGCGCCGCGGGAATTCCGGCGAATTCCATAAACGGAGCCGTGCGACTGCGCGAGAAGTCGCGGGAAGTCCCGAGAATGCTCGAGCAGTCGCAAGCGGCCGCTGGCAATATCCCGCCCCTCGCCCCGCTCCCCGCGCGCGTCTGTTGCGCGTGAGCATTCGTATTCACTCCTTGCAGTGCAACGAATACAGAAGTGATGGGAATGAATGAAAAAAATTAATCTTTTCCTCTTTATCTCTTCGGCCGCTTCCTCTTCTTTTTCAATTATATGTGCAATAATAATTCAATCCAAAATACCCATTTTCACTGCTTAAACACAAGTTTACTCGAGTTTTGTTGAAAGTGAACTGCGCATAGGAGAGCGACCCGTAAATTCTTCTCTACCGAGCGGGTCGCTGCGCTTCGCTGCCCTTCGCCGCTCTTTTGGTGTGTGTCGACCCTTAGACACACGGCCACTTGGGACAGCGACTATATAAGACCACAAGTTGTAAACAAACACTGCTGCTGTTACTGACATTACATGGATCAAAAAATGTTTTGCACAACTCTTAGAAAATGTATTTTTCTGTTCTTTTAGAAATACTTTTTATTTTGGAGGATTGAAACGTGAAATAAAAATCGATATTTTTTTAACATTAAACCTTGCAAAACAAAAATATTTCTCCTCAAGCAAAAAAATACATTTACAAGTAGATCAAATCTTTTTTAAGTATCTGTCCATAAATAATAATGCTCATTATGAACCAAATAAACCTGCATAATGTCTGAGATGGACTTTTTGTAGAACAACTTCACTCTTGGCGCCCAAAGAATGCCACCCGTTAGACAAAGCGACATCTGGCGGCCGAGCTTACAGTAATCTTTGTAAGTAAAATAATATCTTTCACAACTTGTAGACACGATTAGTCCCTGCCACTTCAGGCCTAGTGTATTGGGGCTCCAAGCGACTTCACAAAGCTTTATGGAAGGTTGTAGCAACTTTTTAATTTATTTTAAAAAGAATAATTTGAATATCAGGCTTTTGAGACGTCATATGACAAGAGTCCAATTGATGAACATTAATTTACAAAAATAAATTACATATTGGAGCCAGTGCGTTCAGATTATAAATCATATTTGAAGATTATATTATTATACATTATATTTAGTTATATTGTATGAGTTCACAACACAAAATACTGTTACTGACTGTACATGTAAACGTTATTTATATTATAGTCGTTAAATAATAAATTAACGTTGATTCCATTATACATCATAATTAGATATTATTACTTGGACAGATGTTTGGTCAATCTTTTAGAATTTACAAAATATAATTTAATATACCAGAGTTTAGTTTATTTATGTAAATAAATATTAAATTACCTTGTATTGTGGCCATATTGGGAGCAACATATTTTTGGTCAGTGACCAATAATAGGCAAATTAAGTGTATGTAGCCATCGCCTTTGGTTATTGACCTCATTACATAAACCATAACCTCGCGTTCACATGTCGCGTGAACGTGGCCTAATACAGGCAGTTTTATTCGGCATGATACTAAATTATCTATTTTCAATTTACAAAAGACCCGATTTTTTAAATAGACCAACCTTCTCTCCATACTGAATATTTGTTTCACAAAATACCTCCTAAGCATAAAGCTGATAAAAAACAATTATTGTATGTTTCTCTCCTTCCTTTAAAAGCTAAAATCGATATAAAATCATTGTAAATATGTATCAAAACGACGTGTGCACCAACTTATATACAGCTTAGCAAAAATGTGTAAAAACCAATACTACGATATAAAAATATATATCTCTTTTTAAAATTAACTTATTGGAAATATTTTGAATTGTCTGGTCAGAGGTGAAATATTTTTGAATGTTTAACTTATGAGTATACAACAGCTAGAGGCGAAGAGGTAATTTTAACGCGCCTTGATGAGTATATTCCAGGCTTGTGGTTTTGCTTGAGTTAAATAATACTAACATATTATTTTTCTTATACATCACCGTAAATAATATCTAGAATCCAACAGTATCTAAAACATTCAAAGAATATTTTGTCACTATTATTCTCCATAGACCAATATTCAATATTTTTTTTTTACCTCTAACCAAAGAATTCAGTTCATGATATTACATTTTCGATCTGTTTTTTCAATGTACCGTTTGTATAGAAATGACAAGCACAGAACTGACACTCTATTGTTCTATATCGATTATAAAATCACCAAATTTTAGTCGATATTCGTATATAAATCGACTATAATGTTGAACACTGATATATATGAGGTAGTTGCTAATCTAAGAAATATTTTTATTGTTGTTATATTTCTATACAAAGGTTACATTTTTATACAACTAGAACTAACCTAAATTACCGAACGACAAAAAAGTAACAAAAATATTTTATACACATTAGTATTTGGTTTCTAGGCGTCTATATAAACGTACAAATGTTATTTATGTATATAATTTTCCACACATTTAAATAAGAAATGAAAACTTACACCGGTCAATAATTATATAATGTGATATTTTAAACGCCGACGATGCAAGTGATCCATTTAATTTTTGATTAAAATAAAGAAATAAAATAAAATATCATTAAAATTGAGGCAACATAACACGACTTAACAGACTTTTCTTATAAAGACGCTAATTAAAAATAAAATTAAATAACTATTGGGATTTTATCCCTTTGTGCAGATTAATATAAGAGCACCTTTTAAAAAGTGCTTCTAGTAAAACTATTGTAATTAATGTTGTGGTTATTTGTCGAAAAAAAATTTACACGCACTAAAGAGTTTTTATATAATTATTGTCTATGGATTTAATGATTTTAACACGCTTATATTAGCTTCACCTGTATGTATGTATGTATGTAACCGACTCCTTTGGACTCGATTTTGACCCACTTTAAAAGGACAGATTTATTTCAAATTTGCACACCTGTCAAAGATCGATGACAATGCAATAAATCAATAAAAAAGTTAAAAAAAAAAATAATTAAAAAAACGCTCTTATAAATAAACCAAACTAAAAAGTAGAAAATAAATAATTTATTAAAATAAATAATAATTAATTAATAATTATTGTGAAAAAGCGTGAGGCGCTCTGTGCCATATTTTTCGTCTATCGAGCAACCCACGCTTTTTCACAATAATACTACAGTGGAGTCATTTTAATAGGTCACATTTGACAGTTCATTTATGCAAAGAAAAATATACCTTACGCTAAAGAAATAAAACTCAAGAAAACAACATCAGTTTTTTTAATACAATTATTTATTTAGAAAATTAGACTCTACTCTTGATGAACATAAGAAGCACTTTGCTTTGCATAAATTATCTGTCAAATGTGACCTATTAAAATGACTCCACTGTAGTATTTTTTGTCCATTACCATTTTCAGCTTATATTATTATTAGGAATTATTTTTCACTTTTTAGTTAGAAGTACTTTAAAAGCGTGTTTTTTAGTTTTTTAAACTATTATTTATTAACAACAAAAACAGAATTGAAGATGGCGCTTATAACAGCTCAATAACGATTTGCTGTGGAAACTTAATCATTTTGCCATGTAGTTAGCTGTTAAAAATGTATTATTAGTATGGCGGTAAAAAAACACATAAATCAAATTAATTGCGTGTAAATCTATTGTGTAGCTACCAGTAATTATTAGTTAAGCTTCGGCAGTAATCATACAAGTCAAAAGATCAATATCATTTCTTTTAATTATTTTCAATGCGCGAGCAAAAACGATTCCAAAATTATCTTTGAAATTAAAGCCAAACTCGTTAAAGCATTATTTTGGTGTTATAATTTAGGTAAAAGCTACTTCAAGTATGGCACTATATTGGAGAAAGAATAGTACCAAAGATTTTTTATAAAATCAAATAAATATAATCATAAATATAAACTTGTAATATTGAAGTATAAGAAAATGTTCTTACAATTCTTTGGTTAAGCCAAAACCATTTTTAATTTCAGCATTTTAGAGATAAAATACTTATTTTTGACTAAAGCAATATTATTGCAAATAGAAAACAGAATTATCACATTTATCCTTAAACAAGAAAAACATAGAGCCGTTAAACTATAGTGGCAATGTGCAAGAAATAATGTTACATTGCGATTTTATAGTAACGGTTTAGAATCAAATGAAGTTACATAAATGTCCTATAGGCACTGGGAATAACAATTTGTAAGCAGTAAATTAAAACTAACGTAGTAGAAACAGAATGTTTGTAAATATTCGTAAGATTATTATAATTATTCGTATTACAACCCAAGAATGTTATTAAAATATACCGAATACAAAAATACCCATCACTATCGGCAAATAAATCGACTAATACTTCACAGTCGGTACATCGCTATAATAAAAATAAATAAATAACCAAAAACTACGCATTAAAAATTCATATGTCATCAGAACGGCGCGAAATTTGAATACAGAATTCAAACTAAGTGTTACAAGATGGTGCATCTTTTTTTCTTGCCGCTCGCATAGTCTGATTTGACGTTGATTCGCTCTGCTTCCTGGAATCGGCGGACTGACCTCACCAGCTCGTGGAAAGCCTGGTCTACGTTGATGCGCCCCTTCGCACTGCAGTCGATGTAAGGCACTTTGAGCTGGCGCGATAGAGAATGTGCCTCATCTAGTGATACCTGAAACGATTAAAGATCGATTTAAATTTTGTTGGCACAAGTCGGTCTAAAGTATGTATTACTATGTATGTCACTGTTTCTTTTTATACACATTCTATTTTGCTATTTTTTTCTTTCTTATCGACGAGATTATTGTAAGCCACCACATGTCGTCAGATGATGAGTCGAAATGGCGGCACTGATTGGTACCGGATATCTCTGAGCCATATTGTATTGATATGAGCTTGTTTTTCTATGGAGCCATTTGACAGTAAACTTTGCTAAGGCAAATTAAAAGGCAGCCAGCAGATGTCGATGTTATCTATGGACGGCTTTGACTAAGTACGAAGCGTAGACAGAGAAACCAATAGACCAAAGCACACATACCGTCTCTTTCCCTCATACATGAAAAGGCGCTATGAAAATCTTTCAAGTTAGAAAGAGAAATACGATGATATTTTCTGTCTCTATATGGCCCTAACGGGTTGGCTCCAAGCAAATTTGACAGCTTGGTGCCAAACATTAAAGTATTTTGGCATTTTTATCAAAAAACATATTGAAATTTGCGTTTTCGTGTCGTTGTATTGCTATTAGTGTTTACGAAACTATTAACAATGGTCCAATGTTCCGTTATAACGTGTTAAAACCGACCCGAGCAAGGACAAAGTGGTATTACATTTCACAGGTAAAATAATTCAATTAATTTTGTTTTAGAAACTAAAGTCAAGTGGTGATGTCATGATGTGTTCCAAATGTAAATAAAGTTGTCTTTAACAAAGGTTTAAAGCATATAACATTGAATCGTACATTAAAATATCTAATAATCAAGTATAACCTCAAATCGTTGGTGTTGTCATACCCAGCAAAATTGATACCACCTGTTGCTAACAATTTTCACTGAAACTAAATGTATTTTAATAGTAGATTATGTTGTAAAAAAAAAACCGACTTCAAAAAGTAGGTAAACTAAAAAGCAAAAAATAAATTTACTTCGCACAAAATAATACGTTTTTTCATTTAGTTAAATAGAAATTATTAAATAATTATTTTATAATTCTGAAGTCGGTGCCAAGTAAATCGGATAATTAAGAACTAAGATTCAGTCAGAAAATAGTTGTTAGAAAGATTGATATTATCTATACCTACAGAGTTATTGTTTACTTGACACAGACTTCAGAATTATAAAATAATTATTTAATAATTTCTATTAAACTAAATGAAAAAACGTATTATTTTGTGCGAAGTAAATTTATTTTTTGCTTTTTAGTTTACCTACTTTTTGAAGTCGGTTTTTTTTTGTTAAAAATTATTTTATTTTACAATTTTAAGTGATGGGTAGACCGAGCAAGAATGTTTCTCGAATGAGGAGACGACGGTTACTTGAGACGGAAAACTTATTAATAATAATCCCCATACTCCTAACCGTTGAGGAGTTGTACCTTCCAGCATCAGCTCAGCAACTTAAAATGCAAATATCCAAGTAGTTTTAGGAAATATACGAAAAACAATATAGAAGCCTTTGAAATTTGAGGCTTACTCATGATTTCTCTAGGATCCCATCATCAAATCTTGACCTCATATTATGAATATACATAAGTAATATTCAACGTCTCGCCTCATCTGTATCTAACTTGAAAGAATACAGTTAACGGCCCCAAGGAGCCTATATTTAAAGAATTATCCCCGTACTCCTAACCGTTGAGGAGTTGTACCTTCCAGCATCAGCTCAGCAACATAAAATGCTGATTACTAGATGCAAATATCCAAGTAGTTTTAGATAATATACAAAAAAAAATATAGAAGCCTTTTAAATTTGAGGGTTGCCCTCGATTTCTCTAAGATCCCATCATCAGAACGTGACTTGAAAAAAATGGGACCACATGACGAGTATATCCTCTCAAACAAAAAAAGAATTTCTCAAATCGGTCCAGGCGTCTTCGAGTAATCGGTGAACAAACATAAAAAAAAAATACAACCGAATTGAGAACCTCCTCCTTTTTTTGAAGTCGGTTAAAAAGTAGTAGCTTTATTAAAATTATGAAAATACGGGTGTTACTCACGTAATGTTGGTCTATTTAGTCGATCGCTTTAGTCGAGTCGCAGCCAGTCTTGCACTCGTGCAAGACTGGCTGCGACTCAGGCGCGACGTTTCGCACTCTCTTGATAATGCCTAGACATATAGGCGAAACCGCGGTCGACTAAATAGACCAACATTACGTGAGTAACACCCGTATTTTCATAATTTTAATAATGTTACAAACTCACGTCAGTTTTAATAAAAATAAAGTAGTAGGTAGCTCATTATGATCACTTGTAGCAAAAAATATGTAATTCTAAAATTTATTCAGAAAAAAAGGACGACATCAACAGAAGATAAATTATCTCAGGGTGTAATAATTACATTTAATTTTGTCTAATATTCTTGTCGAATTTATTTAATTGAACGTAAAAATCACGATTTTGTTCGTGATTATCGTCTCATTTCTTTGAACAGCATACATTGGACAAAGAATTTTGATAAATTAATGCAGTGTAAATGTTCTTAGAACATTTTATTTAATGGAAACTTAATTTATGATCAAAAACTGAACTGGGCATCAGCTATTACTCCGAATTAATAGCATACTGTATGGTTATGGCATTAATCCGTGGCATCAATCATAAGGATCAAATCTATCAAACAATATGGCAGTTTTAGTGCAAAGAATTCCATGGCCTTTCAAAAAAATTCATTAAATCTTCCAATATACCAATAAATTCAATTTTTAATATTCACTATTACTTTTTTTTTAATTTGTACTTGTTTTAAAGTTTACGGTTGTGTTTCTCAATAAAATTGAGAATTACTTTCAAATAACACATACTCGCCTTTTTATTTAACTATAGTTAAGGATACTACTTTTAAGCCAATTCAATTTGGCAAACGATGTACCAAACAACCTGTATATTTATTTATTTATTTATAAAACTTCATACACACGTGTATATTGGCGGACTTAATGCCTAGGGCATTCTCCAGCAGTCTACCTTCAGGTGGTGCAGAGATAACAAGGTAGGCGAAGTCATGACATAGTGCAGGGAGAGTAAAACAATAAATTAATTTAAAAACATAAAATATAAATCCTAACTATGAATAGATGCAAGTTATAATATACATACATAAATGTATATATAATGTATATATATACTTGAAACTATACATAAATACAAATTATATCACATTATGTGGTAATTATTCTGCCTTATTCTTATTTAAGAGTTCGCGAACTTTCAATTTAAACGCATAACGGCTCGTAGCTGTCCTTTATATTATGAGGAACTAGTGACACAATTATGCACTGCCTTTTTGCCAACTTTTTAGGGAAATCTGATTACCCTGACAACACTGTAGTAAAATATTGCTATCTCACACCCCGTTACACGGTATCTTAGTCTTTAGTAGTCTTTGGTGCGAAGAGTGAAATTATTTAAAACTCAAAACCAATCTTTATAACGGTTGGTAACCCATATTACTATGCGAATCAAATGAGAATTGATTTGTGGCCACGTTTAGTGTGCCAATCGCGTATGTGAACGAAATGGTTAGAAAAAAAAAGGAAAAAATATAATTTAATAAAATCGTTTATAACGAATGAAACACATGGTTTTGAGTTTTTTTTTGTATTAGACAAAAATCAGTTTTTTAAGTTAACACAATGTGAATACTAGTTACTTATAAGGAAATACAACAGAAGACCATTAAAGGAATATAAATTCTTTAATTCTTCCTTAGGGAAATTAAATTTGAATAAATATTTTTTAAATACCATAATAAGGCCTGTAATAGAAGTATTATAACTGAGCTATTTAATTAACCGATTGTACTTAATAACCTCAGTTTACAGAATAACGGCAAATGGAGTGTGCCGAATACGAAAAGTGAAGCCACTAAAGCAATTACAAATAATGATGAAGCATGCAATGCTACACCTAAGAGGACATTCACTTAAACTGTGTACAGAACCACACAAAGGAAACCCTCTGAGACACTTTCTGCCGAATCGTGTAGTACTAGCGTGGAATGCACCCAGCTTAGACAGTTTCAAAAACCGACTTGACCAATGCTCCAAATCGCAAAACACACACGCATCAGCTTAATAGCTGCTAGTGTGAAATTCTATAAATAATAATAAACCCCTCTGGGACAGTCGTTACCTCACCATGCGGATAACGCAACACCCGGAGGCATATTAGGTATCAGCTGTTTAATATCCTTTTGATATAAACAAAAAATATATCTAAAGATTGATAAAGAGCACACAAACCGCAGGGCAGCTTGTGGCGAGCTGAATGTGAGTGGCGACACTGCGGTCCTGATTCCTCAGAGTCGGTCAGGGACTCGGCTCCGGCTTGCCTTAACAGGCCTGTCAGAGAGGGGTCGCCAGAGCAGAAATGCTCGGGGTGTTAGTGTAATTTTCAAGGGCATAAATACGAGGAAACCCGCTCCGGGTTATTGGGCTAGTACCAGGCTCGCGATGGTGAAATCGGCGCCGCACCGCTTGACACCCAAGCCGCTCACGACAATGATGAGCCCAGTCGCCTATATAACTTTGCCTTGGGTGAACGATTAGGGCCCATGATAGTGAGTTGGCGAGTCAGCGCCTTTTTTTTTTTACGGGACATAATCCCACCCCACGCCCACCACTGTGACTCCTGTGACGCCAGGATCTACAGCGGTAACCAACTGAAAGGCACCGTGCATGACACACGGGCAATCCCAGGGAGTTAAAATTGTCTTGGAACCCACAACGAATTTAATCAGAAGTATATAGTTGGAGTTGGAAAGTATGCGAGTCACCGCCTGCTTATTTTTCCTTTTTCAACTGTTCCTTAATATAATTTGCTAAGCATAGCTAAATGCTATAAAAATAATTAATAAGACACATTGTAGATGCGTCCCTTATACTGAGGACTGCTGTGTTGTGCCTCGTGTGCCAGTAACAAAAAAATAGGGCCTAGTTTTGTAGAATAACACGATTTCGCATAATATTATTATAATTCTCCTCAAACGTCACAGAGCAGTGACTACTGTTTATATAAATATATGGTCATGTTATCCTTCCTAAACCTCCCTGGAAGATACAAGCGTAAAGCATGCGTAGGCGATTAAAATACATATATGGGTAAATACGTTGCGGATAATATTTATTTCCGTAATAGTTTAAATATTTACGTTTTAAGTTTATAAGAGCGAGAAATGAAATGAATAAATAAATAAATAAAATAAATATTCCACAACTCACGCACAACACCATCTAGTCCCAAACTAAGCAGAGCTTGTACTATGGGTACTAGAATAACTGATACTAATACATATATACTTTTCTTTTGTAAATACATACATATTATACATAGAAACACCCAGACTAAAACAAACCCCCATGTTCATGCACACAAATATTTGTCTTAAGTGGGAATCGAACCCACGACCTCGGCGTCGCAGCGTCGTCGGTCGTCAAATATATTTATTTGCTAAGAAAATGGTACATTAAGATGGTACAGTCAGCATCAAAAATCAAAAAACAAAAAACCCGACTGCTTAAAAAAAAGAACTAAAAAGATAAAAACAAGTATAGCATTAACTACATTAAATTCATTAACAACAAATGAAATATGTCAAACTTAATTCTATAAGATGATGCAGGCGGTGACAAACGAAGTTATATAGTAGTAACAAAGTATTGTTTGTCCCCGCCTGCAACATCATAAAGAATTTAGTTTGACATATTTCATTTGTTGTTAATGAATTTAATGTAGTTAATGCTATACTTGTTTTTATCTTTTTAGTTCTTTTTTTTAAGCAGTCGGGTTTTTTGTTTTTTAATAATTATTTTTTATTTTACTCTTTTTAGTTCTTTTAACCGACATGTTTTTTTTATATCTATTAATTTGTAGAAATCAAATCTCTTTGAGATCAATGAGCCTTAATCGTGAGTTAAACTATCAAATTCAAAAACAATTATTCAAATTCGACCAGCAGTTTCCAAGATTAGCGTGAGCGAACATACAAACTAACTTCCACCCACTTCGGACGCGCGAGCGTGCCGATATATAAATTGGTAAATTGTGTTTAATCAGTAATATAAATGTGATAAGAAGTATATATTTTTGAAATGGTCTTTTCATGGCCTTTTATTTGATACCCATATTACTATGATGAAAAGAAAATCCATACCTCCCCCCCTTTTTTTTTCATTTGCCGGCGCCATTTTGAAAATTTATATAGCCTATGTCACTATCACTGTTTCGACGAATTCAACGACACCTCATTTGTCAAAATCCGTCTAGCCGTTTGGGCTGTAGGGCGTGCCAAAGAAATAGACATACATACATACATACATACATACATACATACATACATACATACATACGCTCGAAAAACATAACCCTCCTTCTGACGCAGTCGGGTAATAATAGGCTCACCTCTATGTGATAGGATCCAAATCATAACAGGTCTAGTCTAATATATGGGTGTTATACATCTCTGCCACACTCATCTGAGTAATATAGGTGTGATGTTAGCTTATGTTAGCTAACTATATTATCTATGGCTATCATCATATGCTATATATAGCTGATTGCTAAGATGTTTTGACCACTCTGGATGCCAACATAAAATTTAATAAATGATTTTTTCGATCATTATTTACCTTGTAAGGTAAGATCTTTTCGATGCTGACTGTATACATATAAAACTAATTTCAAATCATAGATTTACCACACTTATAAGCATAGATATTTTATTTAATTTCCTCCCCATATTGATTAAGTGTTCTTTGTAATAAGAAGCAGTTAAAAAAATATGGAACGGCAGGATTTAAACCTGCGCACCTTCTGCACGCCGGGCAGCCGCTTTAACCAACTAGCAACGGTCTACTCTTGCCAGGACCCTAAATTTCTCAACTATATGTTACGTCATTTCGTGACGTCATAATTTGCTAGGCATAGCTAAATGCTATAAAAATAATCAATAACTGCTCTTTTGTTTACATCACTCCACTGCACGGGTGTTCTGGGTTTGATCCCCACATGGGAAAAATCTTTTTGTGATACGCAAAAGATTTGTTCTGAGACTGGGTGTGCTTGTGTGAGTGAATGTGAGTAATTAGCCTTGTCATTGGATTGTGTAATTGCTTCTGGAATTCTATCTAAAGTAAAAAATCTAAATTTATCTTTATCACTTACCAGTCTCTGATTCACCAAATCAGCCTTGTTCCCCACCACTACCATGGGGAACTCATCTCTGTCTTTGACGCGCAGGATCTGCTTGTGGAACTTGTACAGCTCGTCGAAGCTGGCGTGGTCGGCCACAGAGAAAACCAGGAGGAAACCCTCGCCGGACCTCATGTATTGTTCCCGCATTGCGCTAAATTCCTCTTGGCCCGCTGTGTCGAGGACTGTAGAAGGAAAGGCAGGATATATAAGTAATATATTTGTTATTCTTGACATTATTTTCTTGCAAATAGTATTCAAGAAAATAATTAGTACTTTAAAATGAGTTTTGATCTGTGTTGTGGCCTCAAATTTGACCATAAACATAGATACTAGCTAGTCACAAACAAGCTCCATGACAGCCATTCCCAAAGTATGCTCCGCGGAAATAACGACTACCTTCACAGGGTCTTTGGGTGCCAGGCTTTCAAAAATGTTTTCTTTTTTTTATTGTACGCCTGCAGCAAAGAAATGAGTGGACAGCCCATGGACATCAACAATCCATAAAAGCAGATTGTTGCGTCGCTGTAGCTGAGGACTACGGTTTCATGCCTCATATGCCAGTAATTTCAGGACCTGATCTCGCCACCAAACCGGAACACAGAATTGCAAGCACTACTAAAAAATATGGGTGCCACTGCTCAAGGAGTACAGATTTTATGCCCTACATTCATAAGTTAGTCAGTGTTTACAACTATCGGCCTCTAAATTATACCTTCTGGGCTAATAAAATTCTTCCGTAGACTAAAAAATCCATACATAGATTAAGTTAAAGATTTATAGTTTAAAATTCACATTGATTAACTAGACCAGTGGTTCCCAATTAGTGGTACGCGTACCCCCAGGGGTACGCGAGACTGCATCAAGGGGTACGCGCAGCAATCTCTAAACTAAAATCCTTAAATAAAAAAATATCAATATACCCACATTGACAGATAAAGAATCTCTATTTCTATTTCTACAACTGCCAAAAAAATATTCTATTTAATTAAACGGCAGTAGCCGGTAAGTAAATCGCATGCATCAAGCGCTTTGGCCCGCGGCGGCGGCGATTGACCCGTGTTTCCCGCGACTCCCGCGCCTCGCGTCGCCCGATCGCGGCCGCTACCGCTGCCGCCTATTTGCTCGTCATTGTCAATCATTCAGTTCGGCTTATGTCGCGTGAGCGTGTCGCTGTGCTTGTGTTATCGGTTTTAAGGGTAAAAAACGTTTTTTCTCAATTTCCGGCAAAACTAAAAGTCCTATGGAAAAAAGTCGAATAACAAAGTTGTTGGTAATAAAAAGCTCAAAACTTTTGTATTTGCACTTTTTACATAAAACCTAAAAATTTATGTGAAAAATTCAAAAAACTAAGTTTTCGGTTTTTTATTTTTATCTTTCACAAACAATTTTTTTGCACGAAATTTGGTGAAAACTTACCTTTTTATGTCCCAAATACGCTGTAATTTATTTGATTGGAAATTAATATTTCCAATCAAATAAATTACATCGAGCATTAAATGAAAATAAAAAACCAAAAACTTGGTTTTTTGAATTTTTCACATAAATTTTGAGGTTATATGAAAAAAGTGTAAATACAAAAGTTTTAGATCTTTTTATTATCAACAACTTTGCCATTCGACTTTTTTCCATAGGATAGGATAGGGTAGGATATTTTTGAATGAATATCAAAAAAGCACCCTAATTTTCGATCGAAAATTCATCCGTCAAAATATCAGCTTTTTTCAAAAAGTTGGTATGTTTTCTGTTCGTTGAAATCTTTACTTTAAATTACTACAAAATTGTATATATTAATTATATATTTTAATATTATATAAAATACAAAAAGGCATAGCAAAGCTAAAATTTGCTTTGAAATATTACAAGTATTTGATAAAAAAAAGTGTCATCCCTCGACAGTAATAGTGTTGATCTTAATTCAAACTTGCTGTATGTGAATAAGTGACTCATCACATCACATAGATGGCGCTAAAACCAATTAAGGTTCGTCTAGCTATGGCTGGCACAAAAAGAGTTGAGAAATTTCGAGTCCAGCAGCATACGAATCCATAGCTGAATTGGCAAAGCACTTGGGGCGTATACCCAGGGGGTGCAGGTTCGAGTCCTACTGGATTCTTAATTATATAAAATATATATTTATATTTTTTTTTTATTTTCTGTGAAGATTTACTATAGTAACATATTTTTTTTCCACCATCGAAAAGTAGAGATTTCAACAAACAGGAAACATACCAACTTTTTGAAAAAAGCTGATATTTTGACGGGTGAATTTTCGATCGCAAATTCCGGTGCTTTTTCGATATTAATTCAAAATAAAGTGAAAAAATAAATATTTCTAATCAAATAAATTACAGCGTATTTGGGACATAAAAAGGTAAGTTTTCACCAAATTTGGTGAAAAAAAAATGTTTGTGAAAGATAAAAATAAAAAACCAAAAACATGGTTTTTTGAATTTTTCACATAAATTTGAGGTTATTATGAAAAAAGTGTAAATACAAAAGTTTTAGATCTTTTATTATCAACAACTTTGCCATTCGACTTTTTTCCATAGGACTTTTAGTTTTGCCGGAATCGAAAAAAAAAGTTTTTACCCTTAAACCATACCCCCCATCCCCTTCCTGACCTCAGATCGCCCGTAAGTTATTTTTCCTTTCATTTTTATAATATTCTCCTTTTTTTCTAATGGGTTTCATCCTACTATATTTTTTTTTGGTTTCACAAATTATCGACCCTGGTCTATAAAGGGGTACGCAAGTTGGAGGTTTTTCTTAAAGGGGTACGTAGAAAAAACTAATTGGGAACCACTGAACTAGACCAATAAAATCTCTACAACAAATATGCAAATAAGAAAGTTTCCAGCCAGACACCATAAACACAAATACCATTGAAGCATGAATGTTGATTGCAATGACTGGGCAATCTCCATTGCATTATCTATGCTCATATTTTAAGTGGCACAAGGTAAAACAAGCAGTTTATGTTGATGCATCTGTTAAATGTCTTAAGGAAATGCGTGTGTGATGTAGTAGTAGGTGTTATGACTAGCTGTTGACCGCGGTTTCACCCACCTGTTATGGTATGATGACAAAGATAATCCATTTGAACTCCATACGAACTTATATTAAGAATGATTCAGTTAAAATATGAAAATGTTCCAAACATTCATTTGTTAAAAAAAAAATTAATCACTCTGCTCAGTTAAAGAAAAATTTTACACCTACCCCTATTTATATACAGGGTGGATGCGACATAGCGACATTTATTGAAACCACAGCTTCTATACATGGCCAGTATGCATTTCCACCGGATAAAAAAATCTCTGGCGAAAAAAAAAATCCACGTCTTCCGAACAAATTGCACGATCGCCATGTTCAAATTGTTCGGAGAACGAGTTTTTTTTTTTTTCGCCAGAGAATTTTTATCCGGTGGAAATTGATACTTACCATGTATAGAAGCTGTGGTTTCAATAAATGTCGCTATGTCGCATCCACCCTGTATATTATATACAAAATTCATAATATAGTAAGTAAGTAAAGTAAAGTAAAGTAAAGTAAAAATTACTTATTAGATCACCATCAAAATTAAAACTAAAATCAAAATAAAAAAACAAATTTAGAAACTTACAAATAAACATATACAGAACAATAATTATAAAAAATTAAAAAAAAGCCTTTATACACAGGCTGCAAATCAGTTTATGTCACAGACTTGATATGCTATGATGGTGCCTAAAAGGCCACAGCTCAACATATTGCTGCCAGAAAATTAGGCAATATTGATTTTCAGCTGGAACCTCAGGTGACAAGTGATATATAAAGAAAAATATATAAAATAAATTAAAAGTAAATATGATGTATAGACGTAATAAAAATCAAATCAAAATAAAATAGCTAGTAGATTAAGGAAAAAGAGTAGGTAGGAAGATGTCAAAATAACCTAAATAATCATATAATTAAGATGGTTATAAATAAAAAAAAAAAAATAATAATATGTCAAAATATCAATAATAATAATAATATCTTCATTTCATTTATTTATTCAGAACAAAAATACATTTGTGTTGAAAAGGTAACCTACACGAGAAATAATATAAAAAAACACACAATAATAAATAACAAATCAAAGAATAAAATAATCAATGTCATCAAAAATAATAAAAAAATAAAAACTAAAACAAATTACAACATTGAATTAATTACTATGTCAGAAGCATACAAACAAATCAAACAATAAATCATAGAACAAATTAAATTAATAAATGTCAATAAAAATAAAAAAACAAAAATATAAACTAAAACAAATTATAACATTCAATCAAGTCAGAAAACTACAATTATTTTAATAATATTCAATTAATTATCACATTTATTCATTTAATCATTGCAGAATTCATCTATAGTGTAATAAGCCTTTTCCAGTAATAGTATTTTAAGTCTACTTTTAAATTTATAAATACTCTCAATAGTTTTCAGTTCCAATGGTAACTTGTTAAAAATAATTTTAGACTGCACATAGGATGAGTGTTTGGCAATATCCAGTTTAGGCTGTAAGATAGTCTGTAAATCTTTTCTCCGAGTCGCTATTCTTCGCTTTCTTTCCACTTCAGTTTCAAATTTATGCAAATTTTTATGAAAGTGAGTTAAAAGTACCAAAATATAAAGACATGGCACTGTTAAAATATTAAGCTTTCTAAAGTGTTCCTTACATGATTCCGTTTGGTCAATGCCAAGCATAGTTCTGATCGCTCTCTTTTGTATAACGAAGGCAGCGTCTATGTTATATTTATAACTGCCTCCCCAAAATTTGATACTATATCTAATCTTAGATTCAACCAAGGCAAAGTAGACAGTGCGAAGTTGAGCAAGTGATAGAACATCCCTAAGGGTTCTTATTGCATAACATGCACTACTTACTGTATTAGTAATTGATTTCAACTCGGGTTTCCAATTTAATAGAGAATCAATTTGTACGCCTAAAAATTTTATGTTTTCAACTATGTCAATTTTGTTGCCTAGAGATAGTAAATTTACTGACGTATTATTTCTAATTGTGGTTTTAAAAAGTAGGCATTTGGTCTTTTTCACATTGAGTGCAAGGTTATTTATTGAAAACCAGTGTTCACAGGCCTTGAGAAGGCCATTTAGTTTTTGTTCTAGTGTAACAACATCATTAGCACTTATAACAGCACTGGTATCATCCGCAAAAAGGACAAGATTAGTATCTGGTTGAACACTTTTTATATATGCGGTTAGATCATTCACCAATATTATGAAAAAGATTGGACCGAGAACTGAGCCCTGCGGAACACCTTTGTTTACTGTAATTAGTCTAGATTTATAAAATTGTTCAATGTCATTCTTAACTGATTTTATTTCTACATACTGTGTTCTATTAGTTAAATAGGATTTAAATAGTTTTAAAGTATTTTCCCTGATGCCATAGTGTTCCAGTTTATCTAGAAGAATAGAATGTTCCACCGTATCAAAAGCAGAGCTTAGGTCAAGGAATAAGCCTGCTACTTTTGATTTAGCGTTTAGATTGGTAACTACGTCATTGACTAATGAGTCTATAGCATCCATTGTTCCTATACTTTTTTGGTACCCAAATTGATTTGTATTTATAACATTTTCACAATATAAGTGCCTAATAAGTCTAGATTTAATAACTCTTTCAAAAATTTTTGACATAACCGGTAGTAATGAGATAGGTCGGTAGTTTGCTGGGTCAGACTTATCACCCTTCTTATAAAGTGGCAAGACTCTGGCTATCTTAAATTGGTTAGGAAATATACCTTCCTCAATACAATCATTTATTAGTTTTGATATTGGATTAGCTAATATATCTATGTTGTCCTTTATAATAACGGTCGGTATTTCATCATGGCCACATGACTTTTTGCTGTCCATAGCTTTTACCATTTTGAAAATTTCAAGCGGAGTAACTATATCGAAACTCATGGCATTTGTTACTCTGCTAGTATGCTTTGTTAAGCAAATTCTAGCCATTGCCGGATTATATGTTGTAATTCTCTCACTATCACTAAATTGTTCTACAAAAATATCAGCTATTTCTTTTGGGTTTTGAACTAGTTTATTCTTGTATTTTAGTACTAAATTATCCTTTTCTAAGTTCTTATTTGCTTTCTTACGAGCATTGTTGATAACTTTCCAAATTTCTTTACTGGAATTTGAAGCTTTATTTATTTGATTGCTTGTTTCTTTTCTCTTAGCATATCTTACTATTTTCCTATAAAGTCTAAAATAGTTAGCACGGTATTCCAAAAGTGATGTGTCGCAATTCTCTTTATTCACACAATTTAGTATTCGTTTCATTTTACTAGCTATCCGGATACCCTTAGTTACCCATTTAGACCTACCCAATCTGTTCACATTGATTTTCAAATTCTTTTTTCTGAAAGTGGTAGCGTGAAGTTCCTCAAACTTTCTAATGAATGTATTAATGCCTATATTCCAGTTAAGTTCAAAAAGCTTATTTCTAAAGATTGCTTTATTTTTCTCATTGTACAATCTTTTCTTTATACATATGAAATGAGCACATTCCTTTTGGCTTACTTTTTGTAAAGATGCTGTACAAAACAGAGCAGCATGACCATCTGCTAATCCATTGTGATCAATGGTCATAGAACTTAAACTATTATCCCATATGTTCGTCAAAATATTATCTATACAAGATTCAAAATTATTACGTATAAATGTAGTTGAATTAAATAAATATCTAAAATTATAACATGTCAATAACGATAAAAACATGTCCTTTTTTTTGTCATCTTTCATTAAATTAATATTAAAATCCCCACAAATGAAACATAATTTATTCATAACAAATTGCAATAATTTTTCTAACCTTTCCAGGAACTCTTCAATGTTACCATCTACTGGAATTCTATAGCAACAAAATAAATAACAATTCACTTCTTTATCCCTTACCCCACATATTTCAAAACTATCCCTTTTGTATAGTTGCTTACAAATGTCTAAGTCCTCAACTTGCCTATTTTTATGTGTTAACACTAAAGTGCCGCCTCTAGTTTTATTTTGTCTTGTATTACATCAATATCACATCAATATCACCCTGATAGGTGACAGACAGAAGTGTATAGCACTGGGCAGTGAGGGGGTAAGCCTACCGCCATCCACCTGGCTCAATTACAATTCTGATTTGATATTGAGAATTCTGAACTACAAAATCCTAAATAACACTTGTCCAACCATGTAATCAAACACGAGATCAGTGACGCTAAGAACTCACGACACGGTTTTCTCTCTTCCCACAGCAGCTGCAGGCATATAATATGTATGTAATCCACGTCGTGAAAATTGATTTTGTTTTTATAGACTAATAAATATAATATTCTTGCATTCTACGGAGGCGTCCGGTTACGGGCCTGCGGGCCCGTAACCGGACGCGAAAACCGCGTCGTGAGTTCTTAGCCTGAGAGACCGCTAATGCTAGCTACTGGACCAACAAGGCGGTTTATTAAAATTATACAGAAGCCATCATCACAATCCTACTGTCAATAATTCTTATCTAAGCTGGCAAAATGTGAGTAAAATAGACTACCATCTAATCTTGCATGCAGATACAGACACAATTACTTGTGCATCATCATCTATTTTATCATCAGATAAAATAGATGATAGCAATACATTAATCATATCAGAGTGTTTATCTTAAAGATACAAGGAATACTAAAATTTGATAAACAATAACTGTGTAAATACTTTGTGGGTTATAAAAAGAATGTTGCTATAGGCTGACCGCTTAACTGAGACTTCGCCTACGGGGTACAGGGGCGCGGGGGTATGGCGACAACGGGGACTGAAACAGCTGCGGGCGGTGGGGGCACTAATGAAACATACAGGAGATGAAATGTACCAAGATATTTCCTAAGATATGTGACATCATAGGAAAAAAGAAATAGTGATTTATCAAATGAAAAATAGTTAAGAAGATACAAAATTTTAATAAACTTATGTACGTAAATAAAATAATTGAGAATAAACTATTATACTATTTTTTATCTAAACATATAATTAAATCGTAAGAAAGTCAAAACTTTTTTTGGGTCCAGTTTCTTTTTTCTAAAATTTATGTATACGTTAAAAGCCATTTGCTTGCACTGACTGTTTACTTTATGTCTGAAGATTTTTCGATTCATCTTGAGATTATCATTACATGTGTACCTCTCACAAGGTGTCTGCAACAGTTAACACATGCGATCGCTACCCATGTAGCGAACGTAATGAACAATCACAAAAATTTGCCCACCGCCCGCAGCTGTTTCATTCCCCTTTGTCGCCATACCCCCGCGCCCCTGTACCCCGCAGGCGAAGTCTCAGTTAAGCGGTCAACCTATAAGTGTTGTTATTAAAAATGAAATATCAATGACTAATTTGTACATGGTGAGTCCTCGTGATAATACTCTTTTTGTTGGATAGCCCATTTGCAGTCAAAGAATATAGGATATGACATCACACAACAATAGTTAATGGAATGGAAAGTAGACTTTTTCTCACTTAAGACTCTCATTTGGTCCATTGTGCGTGGAGAGTCCTCGCTAACATAGCCAGCCTAACTCCGCCCAGAAGCACAGAAGTTTCCTGGGAGCTTCGCAGAATCCTCACTGGTCCAAGGATTTGTTCTTGTTGAGGAGCAATGGCCCTTCATACAAGGACTATGTGTGCAACCGTTACCACAATAGAAGCACGGAGTTGGAATTGTGCCTGGTGGATGGCAATATGCCCACCCCCTATGGGACCTAAACATAACAGGTGAGATGTGCGTGATGAAGTACAGGCATACTTATACCATCACTTGTACTAACCAATGAGTAAAAGGCCTAAGAGAAACTGCCAGTATCGATTGCAAAAAATAACAGGCAATGTTTTTGAAGATTCAGATTTAGACCTTGTGTTTTATAATGTTACACCACTCAATTATGCAGATTGATATACCTAATTAGTGTTTTACAACTATGTAAATTATGCAAGATGTAATGAAGGTAGTGCCCTTGGCAGCTTTTTGTCAGTAAATATTTCTATAAAACACCCACAACAAATACCAGGATACCATAAGATTTTAGAGGCTACTTACTGTCCAATTTGGCTGGCACATCATCAATGACACACTGCTTTGTGTAACTGTCCTCAATTGTAGGGTCATAGTCTGTCACGAAGTAGCTCTGAAATTAATAAAAACAACCGTTTCAGCACCAGATGCGGTGACGCTAGTGGGCGGAGTCGCCTTCAATAGGCCTTGACATAGAGTGCCTTAATAACACTATTTTTAAGCGTGAACTCATTATAATAGAACAAAATCTAGAAAACTGATACACATGAACATTAAAGGAGTACATTAGAGTGCTATCAACTTTTCTGAAAGCGTATCTCGACCAAATACGGCGATAAATACCTGAATAAATTGTATTGTGATTGCACTTTTTCCCACACCGCCACCACCGACTACGACGAGTTTGTACGTCTGCGCTTGGTTTGGTCTTTCGCCGGCACGCGACATCTTGTTTTAACTCAATAAAGAAGAGCCGAAATGATTATTGTTACAAAAATAGTCTAATTTTTATAATTTTATGACAATCAGTCAGCGCTAACTTCACTGAAGATGACTCAAATTCGACTGAGCGAGATAGAAAACCAGAACACCATGAGTAAAAAGAGAAAGGTTTATAAAAATACGTTACGCTATAGACTAATCAAATCAAGCAAAATAATAAGAAAAATGTATATTAAATAGCAAGTTTGCAGATTTGAGATCGAAAAAAGGATTTTTTTTACTTAATGTCAACATTTTTATCGTTTTTATTAATAGACAACAAGACGGGCTTGTAGATTTTGCGTAGAATGATACGTTAAAGTCAGATGAGTTAAAACATTGCCATTTGTGATCCACCACCTATCATTGATTCCTTTCAAATGTTCCATTTGATGATTATTTTAATGATAACTCTGTTTAACTTGTCGATTATTATTTTAAAATAAATACTTTTTCACTGTTGCATCACTAGATTTCACATTTTGTTTATAAATTCTGCAGTAAAATGTTTACCTTCATTGTAATATTTGTTTTTGTACTAGCAATATTAAAAAGTCAAATTGACAGTATGTATTGTCAAAAATGCCAAACTGCCAAAGTAATCAAACTCGAATCGGACGAAAAGCCGTTTTCGTTTGTTGATGTGCGTTATAATTTGTATTTTATTTGTGTTGTTTGTGCTTTATCCCTTCTGTATTATCAAAATGTTTTCAACCAGTTCTCAAAAAAAAATCTGGACATTCAGCGACGAGAATGAGCTAGCACGTCTGCGAGAAAAACACAATCTTGCTTTCATTTCAAAGCATGGTGCCCACATCGATGAATATCAGCGGTATAACGTTTTCTTGTCACCAGACGAAGAAAGGCTTCTTTTAAAACAGTACGAGTTACATTTGAAGGAGTTTTGCAAGCGGTTTAGCCCGCCAATGCCGAAGGGAGTCTTGGGCACCGCGTTCCAGTATTTCAAACGGTTTTACTTGTTCAATTCGACGATGGACTACCATCCTAAAGAAATCCTAGCTACGTGTGTGTACTTAGCGTGTAAAGTAGAAGAGTTTAACGTTTCTATCGGCCAGTTCGTCGCTAACATCAAAGGAGATAGAGACAAGGCGTCTGATATTATTCTAAACAATGAATTGTTATTGATGCAGCAACTAAACTATCATTTGACGATTCATAACCCGTTCAGACCAGTTGAAGGGTTCTTAATTGACATAAAAACAAGATGTAGTTTAGCAAACCCTGAGCGGTTAAGAGGTGGTATTGATGAGTTTCTGGAAAAAGTATTCTTGACTGACGCTTGTCTTATCTATGCTCCATCACAGATAGCGTTAGCTGCAGTGCTTCACGCGGCCAGTAAGGAGCAAGAAAACCTTGACTGTTATGTGACTGAGATGCTATTTAGACACGCTGGTCAAGACAAACTAGCTATACTAATAGAGGCTGTTCGTAAAATCCGATCTATGGTTAAAATGGTGGAAAGTCCAGCTCGAGAAAAGGTCCGGCTAATTGACAAGAAGTTGGACAAGTGTAGGAATCAGGAGAACAACCCAGACAGTGAGATTTACAAAAGAAGAATGCGAGAATTGTTGGATGAGGATGATATTCCTAACTTGGGAGGGAGCAGCAGGATGTCTTTGGATACTAGTGGAGTGGCAACAGTGCTGTCTCCCTCTGCCTCATAGGAAGTTTATAGAAATGTTGTGATTGGAATATAATAGCTGAATATATTTTATAAAAGCTCTTGTTTTGGGAATAAATGACATGAAGATTAGCTGGTTTTATTGATTTGTTTCCTTGATCATTAAGTTACTATTAGGTGTATGGTACCCACATACCTACTAACAATAAACAACCTTACTGATGCTATTATCCACTATCTTAGTGGGTAAGATTTTATTGTCATTTATTTCCAAAACCATAATGTAATGAATATGATTATTATTATTATTATATATGAAGCACACTAGCAGCTATTAAGCTGATGCGTGTGAGTCTTGTGATTTGGAGAATTTGTCCAGTCTATTTTTGAATGTATTCACTGTGGGTGCCATAACAACGTTTTCTGGTAGTCTGTTCCATTTCATGGCAACTCTATTTGGTAGAAAGTGTTTCAAAGGATTTAGTTTTGATAGTGTCTGACAAATTCTTAAAGAATGGCCTCGTAAGTGTTTGTTTTCGTTTCTTACATACATGTCTTTAATTGTATTAACATCATAGTAGTTGTTTAATATTTTATAGGTTTCAATCAAACTTCCTCTCAGTCTGCGGTTTTCAAGAGATGTAAGGTCAAGGTCTGTAAGGCGTTCATCATAAGACTTGTTTTTCAATACTGCTACCATTTTAGTTGCTCTTCTCTGCACATTTTCAAGGAGTGCCACATCTTTCTTAAAGTAAGGATCCCATATGACATATGCATACTCCAGCATTGGTCTTATGTATGTTTTATAGAGTTTCAAAAATGTTTTTGGTGTTAGGTATCTAAATGCTTTTCTTATTAGGTACAGCATAGAGTTTGCCCTCTTAACAATATTGACGATGTGTGTTTCCCACTTCAGGTCGAAGCTTATTGTGACACCTAGATCCTTCTGAGTGTTAACTGCTGTCAATTGTTGCAATCCTAGATAATATTGTTTATGAGGATTGGTTTTGCCTATATGCAGAACAGTACACTTTGAAGCATTAAGTGATAAAAGCCAATGCTTAGTCCATTCCAATATGGCATTTAAATCGTTTTGTATGTCTTGGGACTGTATGCCTGGGTTTCCAAAGAATTTGGTGTCATCAGCAAATAAAGAGAACGGTAGTTTTAGTTTACTCTTCAGATCGGTCAGATATAATATAAAAATTAAGGGTCCAAGCACTGATCCTTGGGGCACCCCGCTATATACTGGATGTGCTGTAGATGTGATAAAAGCATAATTAATTGAGTACTTATAATATTGGTGTATAAAAAAAAACTTGGTTATCATATTGATTCTGTCTGATGATGGATTTAATAGATTTGTCAAAATGCTATTTTAATTAAGTTGTTTCTGAAAAATGTGATAGTTAGTACTGTGTAATGGCAGACCTATGTGTACAATAAAATTATGGCTACATGGTTTTCATAACTTTAAAATGCTGTATTATAATGAAATACCATTACAGAGTGAGAATGCATGTAAGTTATTATACACATTTGATGCTATAGATTTGGACTAGTATTGCTCATTAATAAATTATATATGACCTATAAATTGTTTAGTTTTAGTTACTTGTTTTAGTTGCTAGCCTGCAACTTCTGCAACATGGAATTCAATATTTCCGTGTTATTTCCTTTCAAAATTGAGGGATTTTCCTCAAACACTTTCCCCCTTCACCCTCTTGGGAGTGGAATCTCCAATAACTCCATTGTTAAAATAATTTATTTCATTTTGACTAACTTTCTATACAAACTTACAACCACTTATTCAACCCATTGGGAAGTGATATTGCCGAAAAATCAATCTTACCAATTATTTTCGTCACGTAAGGACCTATGTGCTGAACTTTATACATTTTGCTTAAAAAATTAACTCAGCAAACTTACACTCCCTAATTTTCAAAAATTTCCTTTTCCCTATTTTTTTTTAAATACAAACATAAAACATACCAGTTTTTAAGTCGGACCACCAGCTACACAACCGTGAAAACGGCACGTCTTCTACTTCGGCTAATAATTATGAATAATATTAAGAGTAAAATGAATACGAGATTTTTCTTTAATATCTTCAATGAACAGACATGGCAAATGTAAAATTTTATTCTCCTGAGATAATACAATTTTAATAGTAGACTCGCCCAAGCGCTACAAACAAACGGCTACATAAGCGTGACGTCACGCTTAAATACGATGTATGTGAAGTTATGAATTTTGTTTGATAGCTACACGAAATGTGTAGTAATAATGATTAAATATTTTTTTGATTGTTTGTACTTTAAAAATGGACTTGGCATAATACGTTGGCAATGAGTAATAATCATAAAATGAGTTACATTTAGAGTATGTAACTAAAAAATGTTGGATTTGGTTTATATTTACCGATATTTTGATAAGGTATCCTATATGTATTTTACTATCTATGGATCAGTCACTATGTCTATTGTGATAAGGGCAGGAAGATAGTGAAAGAACAAATTGGTAAATAACATTACGTCCCTGTAGCACTACGCTAATAATTCAATGCTACATAGCGAACGAAGCTGACTTCATTTTCATTTCACTTATTTTATTCATAAACAAATACACTTGTTAAAACCGACGTGAGGTGAAAACATTATTATTGAAAATACGGGTTACTCACGTTATTTTAGCCGGGATATGCCGACTAGTTTCGAATCTAATACGTAGATTCATCAACTGGGCTGTTATTACTAGTCGGCATATCCCGGCTAAAGTAACGTGAGTAACCCGTATTTTCAATAATAAATACACTTGTGTTTGAATATAATGTTTTCTTAAAACTAAACCTTAAACTGACTAATTGCAACGCAATGTAAAATCCATACATATTATCTGCTGCTGACAGTGGCGTAACTATACTATCGGGGGCCAGTGGCAAAAATATTGGGTGGGCCCTAATAAAAATCATTACGTTGAAGGCGCTTACCAATGATTCAGTACTGGAATGCACAAATTTTCACCAGATTTTTAGAAAGAAAAATTATCTTACGCGATTTACTGGCAATTGCAAGCTCGACCGCGCTACTTTAGTACCGTGAAAAAAATGCAACCAATGGATGTGTTTTATAATTATTATTTTTAGATGAATGCGTTTAAATCTTGTTTTTTTTCTAATAAATTGTGTTCAGTTATTTTCGAGGAGATGCCACATCTTGGGCACGGGGGCCCCCTAGGTCCGGGGGCCCGTGGCATTTTGCCACCCCTGCCACCCTATAGTTACGCCACTGGCTGCTGAATGTTAATTTTCCAAGGAAATAAAACAAAGTTAAATATTAACTAAGCATTTATTCAAAGCGAAACCAACAGGCAGGCACAGCGTGTATCCGTAGCTCGATAAAACTAATTAATATTAATTAATAAAAACAATTTTATTCGGTCCCATTACTTCGTAGCGCTGACGTCTTTGAAGAAGTTCGTAAAGTTTTATTTTCAAGGCTTCTGAGTTTGACAAATTATGAACCTCTCCGCCTCATTCTGCAAATTAAAAAAAGTTTTAAAAATATATTAACATGAAGATTTGTTTAGGTGGTCACTGTCCAGGACGCACACACGTAGGTTGGGATATAAATAATGATAAATTCCGTTTTAGGGTGCTCAAAATAGAAAAGTTTAATTCAGAGAAAGTTAAGAGTTAACTTAATTATGAAGTAGAGAAAGTTTACTACCAAATTAACAAAAGATATGGAATAAATTATTTCGAGAATTTAAATAGCTTAGTTTCAGTGAATATTAATTTAGAACTGACTAAAATATAATAAGTACATAATTTTACAATAAAAAACCGTCTTTCAATAACCATATATGCACTAAAAAGTAAGAAATACTCAAGTAATATTCAACGTGTATGACTTGAAAGAATTCAATAAAGGTCTGAAAGTGCCTGTATTTAAAGAATTATCCATGTACTCCCAACCGTTGAGGAGTTGTACCGTCCAGCATTAGCTCAGCAACATGAAATGCTGGCTGATTGATGCAAATATCCGAGTAGCTTTAGGTAATATACGAAAAACAATTTTGAAGCCTTTAGAATTAGAGGGTTTCCCTCGATTTCTCTAGGATCCCATCATCAGATCGTGACCTGATGAGCATGGGTCTAAATGACAAGTGTAGGTACTCTTACAGACAATAAAATAATTTCTCAAATCGGTACAAGCGTCTTTGAGTAATCGGCTAACAAACATAATAAAAAAATAATCGAATTGAGAACCGCCTCCTTTTATTTTTAAGTCGGTTAAGAACCTATTTCACCAAACCGTTGAAACCGCAGTTGACGTTAAAAGCGGCGTTCGATCATTCTGTCTCTGTAACCTTAGCTCAGCGCTGAATTCGGGCGTCCAAATTTACCTTATGAAGTTACAGCTTTATACTAACCTGAATTAATTTGTAAATAGCAGCAATCGACTCCTCATTCCTGCAGGCCACGGCAGACATTCCCGCCCTTTTCCCGCCACCCCAACTTGACGTAAACGTCAGCTGTGCTTCCGCCACTAGGCATAGACAAGCTACCACGAGGACTAAGATACTGAGTTTGTACATTTTGAGGTTTTACTAAAGAGAATTTGTCTATGGCAAAATAATTTACTATTTGTGATTGTATGCTACTGCTGAAGATTGAAGGGTGTGTGATGATGCTGAAACTATGAATAGGCCTTTTATAGTGGATAGGATGACTACTTGCTAAGTATGTCTGTGTGGTGTGAAATTAATGAAGCCGTACTTTTAATTTGTTATTTGTGGCGAGTGTCGTGACGGATGACGATGTATTGTATGTTTATCGTTCATAAAAAAAATCACAAGCAAGTAATTGATTCGCAGGCCACGTCATTTTATTGAGATTTTCTTTTCCATGAGATGGTTCCGTACCAAATACAACAACATAAAGGAGACTTATTAGTTTATACCTATATTACCTCGCACCTAAGTTAGCTGTGAGTAAGTATCAATATTTTGCTCAATAGGAAGAACTTCATGTCACGTTTTTTTTCATAATGGCTCCACCATGGTATCGTACTGGACTTTACAGCCAGTCCACAACGCATGAATTCCAAGTTAATGAAAACTATCGTTTCAGTTATTAAATATTATTTCAAATCAAGACATGGATCTCTAGTCCCCATGGAAAGTTATCCAGCACTTAAAAGCATTCCTCCTAACATTCATTAATCTTCCAAGACAACTTGTGAATTTACCCCAGACCAGTGGAGATTTCATTAAAATCTAAAGGGCTTCATTTGATTTGTTTAGAAAAGTCCAACCATAATTAAAAGAAAATAGTATAAAAAGACAATTGTTTTACTAAAATGGTCATTCCAATCTTGGCGGGGGAACTGTGAGGTTTTACAAAATGTGTCGTATTATCATTTTGTTTTTAATGGTAGCTACCATTGCGGTACTGATCGATGGTCAACTGACGTTTAGTTCCGGTTGGGGCAATGGCAAACGGTCAGTCAGTGCTGAGACGACGAATGACGACTGCAGCCCGGAGGAAGCGATTTTTCAAATCTATAAACTGATCGTGGTAAGTTTTTTTTTAATTTTTTATTCAAAACAAAACTATTAAGGTTAAGGGTTGCAGTTGACGGGGAGTGGAGTCAGTGGCATAACTATACCATCGGGGGCCCGTGGCAAAAATATTGGATGGGGTCCTAGTAAAAATCGTTATGTGAAGCTGCTTACCAGTGATTCAGTACATTGCAAGCTCGCCCGCCTTTTATAATTATTATTTGTAGATGAATGCGTTTTCTTTTTACCCGACTGCGTCAGAAGGAGGGTTATGTTTTTCGAGCGTATGTATGTATGTATGTTTGTATGTCTATTTCTTTGTACCGCCCTACAGCCCAAACGGCTAGACGGATTTTGACATATGAGGTGTCGTTGAATTCGTCGAAACAGTGATAGTGACATAGGCTATATAAATTTTCAAAATGGCGCCGGCAAATGAAAAAAAAAGGGGGGGAGGTATGGATTTTCTTTTCATCATAGTAATATGGGTATCAAATAATAGGCCATGAAAAGACCATTTCAAAAATATATACTTCTTATCACATTTATATTACTGATTAAACACAATTTACCAATTTATATATCGGCACGCTCGCGCGCCCGAAGTGGGTGGAAGTTAGTTTGTAGGTTCGCTCACGCTAATCTTGGAAACTGCCGGTCGAATTTGAATAATTGTTTTTGCATTTGATAGTTTAACTCACGATTAAGGCTCATTGATCTCAAAAAGATTTGATTCCTACAAATTAATAGATATAAAAAAACATGTCGGTTAAAAGAACTAAAAAGAGTGAAATAAAAAATAATTATTAAAAAAACAAAAAACCCTACTGCTTAAAAAAAAAGAACTGAAAAGATAAAAACAAGTATAGCATTATCTACATTAAATTCATTAACAACAAATGAAATATGTCAAACTAAATTCTTTATGATGTTGCAGGCGGGGACAAACAATACTTTGTTACTACTAAATATAACTTCGTTTGTCACCGCCTGCAACATCATAAAGAATTTAGTTTGACATATTTCTTTTGTTGTTAATGAATTTAATGTAGAATGTAGATAATGCTATACTTGTTTTTATCTTTTCAGTTCTTTTTTAGGGTTCCGTACCTCAAAAGGTAAAAACGGAACCCTTATAGGATCACTTTGTTGTCCGTCTGTCTGTCTGTCTGTCAAGACCTTTTTTCTCAGGAACGCGTGGAGGTATCAAGCTGAAATTCATATCAAATACTCAAGTCTATGGTCTCTTGGAGCTGTGAAAAAATCAAACTTCTAAGTCAACGCGATCAAAAGATACTCCCGTTTATGCCGCAAATTTTCGACACTCGCAAGGGAATCAAAACCTACAGGGTACTTCCCGTGAACTCAGAATCTTGAAATTTGGTACGAAGCAACGTCTTATAACACAGATAAAGGAAAAATTGCGAAAAGCATAAATTTTTAGTTACATCATATAATAAAAATATTTTTAATAATTTTAAACTTATTACCCCTTTACTCATGAACGCGTAGTGGTATTATATTGAAATTCTTAACAAATACTCAAGTCTATAATATCTTTAAGCTGTAACAAAATCAAACTTCTACGTCAACGCAATCAAAAGATACAGCAATTAAAGCCGCATATTTTGAAACTCGCAACTACTCGCAAGGGAATCAAAACCTAAAGGATACTTCCAGACGACCTGGAATCTTGAAATTTGGCATGAAGCAACGTTATAAAGTACACATATAGGAAAAATTCCGAAAATCTTAAATTTTTAGTTACATCACATAGTATATTTTTTTTAATAATCATAAACTTACTAGCTGACCCAGCAAACGTTGTTCAGCGATTAAAAAAAAAAAACAGATGTTGGCCGATTCTCAGACCTACCCGATATGCACACAAAATTTCATGCAAATCGGTTCAGCCGTTTCGGAGGAGTTTGGAAACAAACACCGCAACACGAGAATTTTATATATTCTTAAAGAGATGAAGATTTTTCCGAACATACATAATGTTTTCATATATGTATTTACGAGGTACCGTCAGCTTTCCACATTGTTATGTTATGGATTTCATTAAGCAATAAAAATACCATAACTTTTACTTATATACCTACAGGTTTGTACGGAACCCTCGGTGCGCGAGTCTGACTCGCACTTGGCCGGTTTTTTTTTAAGCAGTCGGGTTTTTTGTTTTTATAATAATTATTTTTGTTTTCATAAATTGTGTTCAGTTATTTTTGAGGTCGTGGCATCTTTAATAAATCAGAAAAAGTAAATCGACCGGCAGTTGACAGGGGCAATCACTAATCCTTCTTCAACAAAGAGTTCTTAGAGAAATCTTTAAGCATTGTGCCAACCACCAGTCATTTATTTAACTCAATCCCTCTTTGCCTTGAGGCGAGCATGACAACTTTATGTTTTTTTGCCGAGATTTATTTTATTAATTATAATGTAGGTATACAACGAGTGATGTGCTCATCTCTAATAGATATACATATAGGAACAGTGTATTGCTGTAGGTATAATTTAAAACGTGTATTATGTATATTATTGGTGGTATAAAACTTAAATAGTAATGTGTCTCTTTTTTATAGTAATGGCTGGTGTTGATTTGACAAGCTTTATGTAATCCGCAAGGATTTGTTGAAGTCTGGGAGTGTTCTGTGTGTGTGAAATTAGTAAAACCCCTCGCGACGGACGCATCTTTCCCTATTGTGGCCGTAAATAATAAATAAAATTGAATTAAAATTACTTATTTTGTTTCGCAGTCGGAAGCTGAAAAATTACGAGCGTGTCAACGAGACGGGAAGCTTTGAAGTTTCCATACGACCAAAGATGACTGCAACATAACATATAAAACAATACATTACGATAGTATTACTAAAATTATGTAGCAGGTATATTGTCGAATAACTATCTATGTTCCAATATTAGATATTATATAATGCTTAAATATATAATGTAATGTGATAGGTAGGTACTAGGGCTGGAAGTACCTTTATTGTATCATGTTATTGTATCAAATAAGAATAATAACTTTTGCTAAATTTTGATTAATTTGTTTATATGAAGAACTTCATAAATTGAATATTTATATATATAGAAAAAAAAAATAAATAAATCTCAATACAAAACTGTTGTTAAACTTGTGATCGCTTCAAATAATTTTATCTTGATTAATGATACAATATTTATTTATTTGTAGTGTGTGTAATGTGGATATCTTAAATAATATAATTTATTGAATCATTAAAACAAATTTATATTTTTGGGCATAATTTTATTAAAATCCATCTTTACGCCGTTCCGTTAAAATTATATGGAATTGGAGTTAAAGGGTTATATTTGTCACCCTCGCCAACACATTCATAGGAAATACTGGGCTCAAACATCCACCATTTTGAAAAAGAAGTTGAATAGTTTATGGTCGAGCCGGCTTTCCTACCCTACATCCGCAAGAGGTAAGCACTTGGGCATTCTGATATCTAAAATCGTAATCATATTTCTTAGGATATAACTATACATACTTATATTACTAGCCTCTTTAGCTTCCTCTTCCAGATGGGACGCAACAACTAGATGAAGACAATAATTTATTCAGGAAATAATCACGATCCAATTTTCAAGGGCAACGGTCGATGTTTAAACTCAAAACTTAAAGATAGATATGTCAAAGATGCTATAAAACACTGAATGTAATTGACATTACAATTAAAAGGGTGGGTTTGAAATATTATATAATAAACTAATAACATATGCTTAGGTACAACATGTATTTTTAAGTTACTCATAATAACTTTTGCAAGTTGCATCGTTAATTATTATGATTCTATTAAATGTCGTCGAGGTATATAACAATACAAAATTTTGTCGTTGGCATATTTATACATTACGGGGATATTTACGTCTGTTTTAATACAGCGACAGACAGTTTTCTTAGACAAAATTTTATATCAAACATGACGTTTCTATACAACGATTGTCTATGAAAACTATCTTACTTATCAACGTTGTAGAATTAATTCACCCTCATTTGAAGTTTTCTCAAACCTATTGCAGTATAGGTTTTATTACAACAGATAAAAAACAACACATTTAGTTTATTTCATAGATTAAAAAGCATAGAACGATTAAAACCTATCCGGAATCAAGTGATCTACGTCCTATACTACGTTTAAAAGTTGGTGTCGTTGATACCAATAACTAAGACATAGAGTCTACGGGGACCTAAGTTTGAATTTTTATAATTTATCTAACAATAAAAATATTGCGGGATTAATGGCTTAATGTCAGCTATGACCAGAAGCGTTAATAAAGGTAAACGGCGGTAGTCATGAATTAAAACCATTTTCATTTTAAAAGTGTTTGGGTTCTTTCATTTCATTTACAAATCGACCTTGAAGGTACAAATACAAAAATCTTTTTAAAGAAAATGTTATTTATGTTTATTTTATTAAATAGTTCGTAAAATAATATTCATGTGATCAAACTATAAAAACTCGCACTAGGCCCCAGGATACAATAAATATACACAAAAACTTACACCACGTAAATGTGCCTAATATGTCTATAAGAATTTGAGCTTCCTGACATAGGCTATTCTTTCCTTAACGATATAATGAAAGATGAAATGAATACACTATTCATAAAGGTTTTGCTTTCACAGCCCGATTATATATAAGGACACGTCTAAATAAATATACTAAATACTTATTAAATATTGCTAGTGGGTTTACCTAAATTCAAAGTAAAGGACGGAGAGTAAGAAATGAGCAAGAATATAGAAATAAACGCCTGCTTCTTATATCCAATAGCATTCCTTCATAAAAGAAATAATGAATATTCTAAACCCAAATAAATTATATTGCTGTTGTTTGAAATTAGATTTTACAAAACTAAACCATGAAATGGTTAAATTAATTACATTTAGGTAGATCAGTCTGCAGGCGACAACATCGACTGCAGACAGTATATGAAACTAGGAAAGATAATCGTGGCTATTTCAGAAGGTTAGCCAATTATGGTGATACACAATTTCTGAATCATCAATCAAGTAAGATTCAAAATGTAGCTAAGCCATCATTGCCTCTTAGCAGACGCAATATTACGAATGTTGAACCAATTCAAATGAAAACTGCACTCTAGGGTATCATCATGTTAACATGGACATCGTTTTTATTGACGTCTATTACCGTATTATTACGACCGTCAAGTAGCGTCACCGTAACCCTAGAACCCCGTAATTCCTAGCTTTGAGGCTCTGGTTGAAACATATTGTGTATTCATGGATGTAGCTTTGGATCCGATGACGATTGATACTGATTTGTCACTGATATTAAGTGCAACAAGTCTCTTTAGCCACTTTTCATAAACAATTTTTCATGGTAAACGACGTTTGCCCATACAACACTTTGTCTATGATAAGTGGCTAATGGTCCTTTGGAATGGAATTATTTTTGAATAAACAAAATGTGCCAATACACCTTATGTTTAATCAACCGAACACAGCATTAGTGATATTTATATGAAAATGTGGTGAATACATCAAGACATAGATTGAATGTACGAATATATTCAAAAAAATATGTCCCTTAAAAAGTTCATTGATTTTATTTTATTTATTATCAAGCAATTGGGGTTTCTTTCTTATAATTTATACATAAACCAGTAAATTAAGATTTATCTTCATTTCGTTCTTTTTCGTGGTTTGTAGTTTCTAAAATCTTCGATGATATCTTTGGCGTATCACCACTAGGTGAGGCGAGGCAAAGACGTAGCGCGCTTTTATACGGAGTAGCTAGACATTGATCACGACTTTTGAGCTGAAAGTCATGACATCGATCGACGTCATGACTTTCAGCTCTATACAAAAGCACGATGTTCATATGCAGCTCTTCTCCTGTTGCGGCATTTAGTATAACGATCATTTTTCAAGGAACATACAACTTTGAACTATATAATTAGGAAACATTGAGTTATATTTACAGTGATACGTATAGACAGAAAAATGAACATTCAATTCTTATCATTTGTTTATGATATAATTGTCATAATACATATAATATAGGTACTATACAGTGAGCGACACAGGTGTAGAGAGTTGTAGGCCCAACTATTTACACGATACCATTTACCTACTGATTCTTAATGAAAATTTTATTGTGAAAGCAAAAATTTAGTAATTTATAAAAGGGAAATACTTGGTAGTTTTAAAAAGATTTTGATTCCCAAACTTCATATCAGGAAATCAGGCTACCGGAAAAAAACACTTGTAATACTATGTTCTTTCACTTCATAAGAATTACAACACCATCATCTAAATAAATTAAGCTGTCAAGTTAAATATTATGTTTGTCTTGAGTTTATTTTTTCTTCACAGTCAATCAAATCAATATCAAACGTTGTTCTTGCAACTGTCATTTTGTTTAAGATTATTCAGCTTCTTGTTTACGTATGATACTCATAAAACATGGTGGTCACTTGTGTTTGATGGTATCCACCTATCAGATCCAAGAATAAGACTTTACTATACATTAAAACGTTTAATAAATTGTGAGTGTTTAATTAACAAATAAATATGTATTTCATAATTTATTATCTCTATCACATTAAAATTTCCATTAAGATATTATTCAATTATTAATACTTATCTAATATTTTATAATTCCTTTTTACTGTGATTTATTTATACTGTGTCATACATGATACCTACACGATATAACTACTTATAGGGCATAATCAACATCAGAACGAGACAGACCAACAGCTACAGACTATTCAAGGTGTCATGTAAGCTAATTGTAATAGCTCTTGCCTTTGCCTTTGCCTTATTTTTGTCAATGCCTTAAAATATATTGACATACCTGTCAGCTAGAGTTTAAATGAACTCTATTTCCTAAAACATAAAGTCCAATCATGTCATGTATTCTACACATATATAGTACATACACATTATTCATTCACTCTGTATCCGCTGTCACATAATGTTAAGTAGTCGTTATAATATAAGTATTAAGGTCTAAAGTAGAATGTATAAACTTATACATCTTACATTAGATTATAATATATACGATTCCATACATGGAGTCATATTCTTGGTAAAATTATCGAAAATTTTATGTCGGAAAGTACAATATTTTATTTGTACACAAGTATAATTTATTGGGTTTAAATAGTGCCGAGATAGACAAGTGTCTGGTAGCAAATGAAAAATCAGTTTTCACAAAACTGTCTTCATGCACTTTTAGGATTACATCAAATGAAATTCAAAGCTATTCGTCTACCTTGGCACTTACATACATATTATATACATAAACATTAACTTGAGCGGCCACTTGGCCAACTAGGTACGTTAATATCTAAATTCTCATCCCTTGTATAAGTTAAGGTTTCATGCTGTAAGTCATGTTCATGGTCCAAGTATTTCAGGATTCATCTGTAGACGTCATGTTTTGTTACAGATGGCCTAAATCGAATTATTGTATCAGACCTAGTGTGCTTGAAACCTGGACTTGCCGTAGATGGACCGGAACCTTAACATTGAATACTGACTGTTTCCTAAATGTGCAACAAGGAAGACATTTCTATGTCAAACTTAATCACTACGCGTAATTATTGAAACTGTTCGATTCTAGTCTGTGGCTATCTACAAAGTAGTTGTTTTGTGATTCTTGGGAACTTCTATGAGGAGTGCGGTGCGGGGTTTTGTGGAGCGGGGGTTGCGCAGCCGGGGAGTATTGCACGTGCACGGCGCGGGCGGTTCGACGAGGTGCGCGCCACGCAGGCACAGCGCGTACGCCAGCGCAAACACGACGTACGGCGCCAAGATGGCCGCCACCAGCTGCGACAGCTGCCCCGCGTCTGCTGACTCGGAGAATCACTTCTCCTCTTCCTCTTCGCGGAATAGGTACGTTGACCTTAACATTTTTAATTTAATAGTTAACATTAAAACGTAGTTAATATTAAACAATAAAAATATAAGAAGGACAATGCACGATTTATCAAGTAACGAAATCAATAAAAATATAAATTTAAAAATATTTTTTGTAAGAATTATTTACATTAAGCCTGGGGCTTAATGTTCATGAGTGTTAAATAAACCTCGTTGGCAGGACAATAATAACAATTGGCAATCAATAACACACTGAAAATGACAGCTTCACTTATATTCGGCCAGGTTATATTTTATGGGGCAGATATTAGAGCTATCCGGAACTTCTGAAATTGGCCTTTAAAGGTTTAACGTAGAGTTCAAATATCTTTCCTTTACAAAGGCAATAAATTGTAATTTATGCACAGTAATATATTGTATGTACTCACCAATAAGCCAAATTAAAGAGGGCAAACACAAGCGGGAAGGTGATCCTCGAAATGACGTCGATTCTCTTGGATCTAGTCGGGAACTTGGACATCCACATCCTGCAGCAGTTCTTCTGACGGGCGATGTGCACCTCACAGCGGTTGCCGATCTGATTTGTGCCGTGTCGCGTGATGGTCGTTCGCATCAATGGTTTCTGTTTGTTGTAGACGGGTCAGGGAGGACGAAAATATGGCATCTTAGACGAAAATTTCAAAAGCTACTACCATCCCACCTTCCCAAGTTTGCATGGGGTCAGGTACATGCCGAGTTTGACCTAAATGAGTGTTTGCGCTACCTAAGACTAGTGGATTGTTAGTACAGCCCAAATGCAAATGTTTTATGGATATGAGAGATCTGGAGTTCGAGATCAATGCTATGAATGAAAATCTTGCCTTCTAGTTATGAGTATGTGGCGATCTACAATTTCAAGAATTAGTTCAACATGATTTATAAAATACTAAAAGGCTTATAAAATAGCTAACTCTTTGGTTACAAAATCTTGCAACTACAGCATAGTAATATGGTAGAGAAACTAATCGTGTTATCTTTTCCTGCGATGCGTTTCAAATGCGTTTTTAGTTACTTAAGACTAAAATCTAATTGTTTATTCATTCTCAATGCAAAGTTAATTCGAGTCTGCTAATATGCTATAAAGGATATTTGTAAACGATCAAATGTTCTCGTATTGCCTAAATTTCCTCCTATTACTTCTGCAAGTTTTTAGCTTTGTTCTTTCAAAACGTTTTAGTTTGTCAAAAACTTAGCGAAATTTAAAATCATCATCAAATAATTAAACACATATTTTATGTGCAAATTTGACAAATATATGAAAACCAAAAGAAAAATATGCTTCAAATTGATGTTTCAAATTTATCAGATTTATCACAATTATATGTATTTCCTATTAGAATAAATATGTTGGTAAGAGGGGTTGATCGTTCACAAGTCCTTTTAACATGCGATGTACTTTCAGGCCTGTCAGCATTTATGGAAGCCATTAGTTCTAATACATTGCAATCTAAGTAATTAGTAAATTAGGTCCGAGCTCACCATAGCAAATGTTGTGTTGCTGTCAGTGTCCATCATGTCAGACGCAGCATCGATGTTTGCTTGCTGATCTAATACGATCTCCTTTAAAATAAATACATTATTACATTTGTTAGAATGTGCTCGTTTTGCCTCTCTCACGTGTAAACTATGTTCAAGTTTTGACAAACAATTTCGTATTTTATATATTTGTTTTTTTTTTCAAGAGATGTAAAAGTACATCATTTTTTTTATATTTCTTAAATATTTTGTGACATATTTGTGTTAAATTAAGGCGTATTAGCAATTCATTCACTGCCTCTATGGTCTAGGGGATGGCGTATGCGCCTATAAGCGCGAGGTCTCGGGTTCGATGTTCGGGGCGGGCAAAGTGCTAAATGTGAACTTTCCGTTAGGAAATTGCTAATAGCAGCACGGAGTTAGAATTGTGCCCGATGGATGGCGATAGGCCTTTACCCCATGAGATCTAAACATAACAGGTGAAATGTGGGTAATATAGAACACACCCTTCTGGGTAATATAGGCGTGATGTTATTGAATTTATTCATTGATGCTAATAAAGACCGGACCTAAAACAGTGCCTTGAGGTACACTATTATTTATGGATTGGGTTTTAAATTATTGTATCACTTAACTTGTGATAAAATAAACATTTGCATAAATATTAAATTCATTTAATTTAATTTTAATGTTAAGTGACCCGTAACATTTTCGTGTGAATTTGTGTCCAATGTGTATAGAATTATTTCGAATAAACAAACGAATCGGGGTAAAGAAAACATATTCTGTCATTATATTTAATTAAATTGGAATAAAAGCACTACTGAAATTGTCGCGTTTGAATATCAGATTAATTCGTCACGGGAACTCTACGAAAACCATTGGATTCGTAATAACTTGACTTGGCATTCCATTGTGACCAACGTTACGGTGGGCCACGTTAATTAAAACAGCTCCTGAGAAAAGACTGATGATATCACTGTAAATAAACGCAAAGTCACGCACTAAATAGTAACTACTAATCAAACGCTATTTACTGTCCATTAGATATACAGTCTAAATAGGAAGAGCAAGGGAATAGAGAACAATATATTTAGAAGGCAACTACTTTCATCCAAGGCCAACATTACCTCAAGATTGATGGTGTCGCCATGGGGAGTCCTGTAGACCCTGCTCTTGGTTATCTCAGGATGGAGCATTTTGGAGATCAGGCGCTGAGCCTCGGCCCGAAGACCATCAGACTGCGAAAGAGATACGTTGACGATATCTTCTTTGTAAGAAACGGTCGTCACTGACACCAGGTATAGACTATAGTGCGTGGGACAAAGTGAGGCTAGGTGGAATATTCAACCTCACTAATGAAATGATGGAATTGCTGTGCTTTCTGTGTCCGAAACGCCGAATCTAGACCTATCGCGTTAATTCCCGTCACGAATTACAAAGGAATCTAAAATTCCGCGTGAGTGGGATGTGTCCAATCTGAGTGCTACACGAAAATGTTACGGGCGTACACACCTCGACACCTACCTTGCCTGGTCCAGGTCCGGGAATCTTTTTAGTCTTCTTCATGTTTTCTCTATGCATGTCAGAGCGAGAAGCATAGTTGACAAGGGCGAACTCTAACAGAGCACCAAATACAAAGGTGAGGCACACGCCGGTCCACACGTCGATGGCTTTGGTGTATGAGACGGGAGGCAGCGAAGCGTTGATGCCTGATGACTGCGTGGCCATCGTAAGGAGAGTCGTCACTCCTAGTATGTAATGGACCATTGTTTAGCGTAAGTAGAATATTAGTTTAACGTTAAAAGTAAATAATAACAAATCCCGTAACATATTACATACATACATTAGAATACGTTTTAATATTATATTCCTTGGACTAAGACTTAAACTAAATATTAATAAGGCACTTACCTAGCGAGACTCTAGCTGGCACAGCTCCCTGGTCGAGCCAGAAAGACACCCAGGACACGATGACCAACATGCAGCAAGGAATGTAAATCTGGATGAGGTAGTAACTGAACTCGCGCTTGAACAGCAAGTCCACCTTGAGGCAACTGTATTCACCTAAAAGTCAAGTCAGATATTCAATTATGAATATTTAAAAAAAACTGCAAAGAATTGAACTTGCTGCTAATCATATGTGATAGTAACTTGCCACGATAAAACTTTAGGATATTAGACATGATACATGCAAAACTTATATGCAACATTTTTCAATCACGTGCTTTAATAAAACTGAAGTTTTCTCATACCCGTGTTGGTTTTGCTGTTGCAGTAGTCCGTGAGGAACTTCTCAAGGGTGAAGCGTGGTAGGTGTAAGTTTTTCACAACCTGCACTGGGTCTCCTTCCTTCCATAGGAACACCAAGTCATCTGTCGTCCAGCCGTCTGATAACCACAAAGATTAATGTTTTAGAATACATAATTAACATGAGACAACCGCCCTGGCCATACATTAAAGGCGATCGCCAGCCGGGCCTCCCAATGAGGGCTTTTAGTTTCCGCCTAAGACCCTCTGGCTTCGATCGCATGCAGCGAAATTGCTGGGTGGATGGAACAATCCTTTTCCCCTCTCCCCCTTCCGGCCAGTCACAGTAACTGCAAGCCCAGTCCGATCCTGGTCGTGAACCCAGAATCTGGTTGAGGGGCAATTATTGGTTCAGAGGGGGAGGTATAGTTCAATTTTAACTCATATAACCTGATTGATTTTGATATTTCTGCCTTAGACCCTATACATACATCAATGCTTGAGATAGTAAGTTGAGCTTGACTGCGGCTTATTACAAACGACTGTCCCCACTTGAAATTGGAACAACATTTTGTTGTGTTCAAAAGGCGCTAATAAACTGTACCTCTATAAAATCGTATAAACTCAATGGTTTGGATAAATTAATGTATGTAAACAAACTTTGACAGACCTCACTCTACAGTAGCGCCACCTAGTGAGACAAAAAACTATAGCCCCCATTGTATATTTATGTTGCATTTGATGTTGATGAGTTGATGAGTACATTACATTTTCTATAATAAGTTTAAGGAAAATGTAGCCTCATTTGGCACTGAATAAAACTTATTATTATTATTTTCAGAACATTACGGAGCGATTAGTAACTTTTGCTTATTTAGATTAAGTCCATATAAAAATATTACCAATATATTATATTTAAAAACATTACCACCTTTTTTAAATGAAATATTTACGACGTAACTATGTAGAACGTAACCTAAACATATACTATTTTGCTCGCCTTCATTACGAAAATATAGAGCGGTGCTACATAAATATACACCATTTTTACTAAATGCTAGGCGTCTTATTTACAAGGCGATGAAATCAGCGCCCCACGCCTCCGAGCGAAAAGACAGCGATGTAAACAACAGACAGTTATGTAAGCACCGCATAGCGTAATGAAATGCAAACAGTACACACAAATATTTAGATATTGGCGTCATTATTGTAGGTTTTTAGGATATTTAGTTTTGTTAAGTCAATCACCATTTTGCAGAGATTACTATTATTTAATAACGTTCGTCTTCCTTGTGAAGCATGTCCTTATTATGTTTCAAAATACAGCAAACTACCCCAGCAATTTTTTTATCATATATCGCTTAAATACTACTACTTACAGCTAGCCATCCTTAATGAGCACGTCTGTTTATCCAGCGGGTACAACTTGAGGTTCATGGGGCAGGACAGCGTCAAAGAGATTCGGATACTGTACAGCACATTTCCATTGGGAAAGATACGGATGTAGACGTTTGGCATGATGATGTTGTGGAAGTGACCCTCCTTTTCGTTGGAGAAGAACAGATCCGGCATCCATACTCTGTTCGCTTCGGTCAGGGTTAGGTACTTGAGACGACCTGCAAGAAAGATGAGGTTATAAAAATAGGACTAATAAATTTGAATGCTTTTGTTGAAATATGATTATTGCCTCTGAAAAGACCGCTTTATGCAAACAGTTAACTTCAACGATTTGGTTGTAAAAGGTTTTTCAAGTTCAAAAAGGATGTGTGCTTTGTGGACGACATTACCACCAAGTTTCAAATTTGTGGTTCTTTGTGCTATTTAACGTACTTTTTAAGTATTACTTGAGCTCTTATTAAGTACCAATGTAAGATGGCTTTTCAACGTTTCAGAAGTAATCCAGTAACTCAGTAATTATACTCTTGACCCTTCCGGCTCTCGAGATCATAACACAAGCCAGAAGAGCCATTTAAACTTGTAAAACATAAGATCGCCCTTTGTCACCATAATTAGCGCCTTTAATTATCCCATACAAGACGAAATACCCTTATACATAACTGTTTTAAACGTTACTATAAATACATTTTTAGATTGCTCTTAAATTTTTCTCGTAGGAGTTTTATCGGTATTTTCATTTTGCTAACGACTTTAATGCCTCATCCTAACCGTTTCATTAAATAAAACTTTAATAAACCATTCTTTACCATAAGCTTTGCTTTAGCGAACATTTTGCGAAGTATAATGAGAAGGCCTTACCTCCTAAATTGTTGAATTTGAGGCGTTCATCCAACCATTGTTCTCTGAAGGTTAACTGAACAGAGTATTCCTGAAAACATAACGTTCATTTGTAGTGAAATTTATAAATATTGGACACATCATTGATATATTGTCAAAATTTTGTTTATTTTTTGTAAATTTCAAGGACATTGAGGCCAAGAGAATATGATGAACTATAATAATGAATTTACAATTCAAACGATGACAAACAACCTAAATCGATTCAAAACTGACTCGGCAAAACTCATTTCTATTCTACGTTAACTAAGCAAATCTTGCTTCTTAGAAGTTGCTTCCGTTTTTATTAAATATCCTACTGAATTATTAAAATCAAGTGTAATAACTTTATATTTATATAGTTTTTGTAATTTTATCTATGATATATAAATTTTGACAATATTTCAATTTAACATCAATTCTCTCTATAGTCTAAACAATATCTTCTTCACTCGATGTAGCACCTGTGCATCTAGAAGCTTTATCTTTTTATTTATCTTCTATTCTTTTATCTTTACGCACAAAGCTGTTGCTAATGAGTTTATTTTACCAATAAGCTTTAATTTTATTATTTGTGTCAATAAATCCTGCACTTAAACTCTTGGCGAACAAAATATTAGGCACCATGGAAATAAATGGAAGACAGAGGATATGTTTCCAAGGCTTATTGGCACAAAATGATTTACATATATATGTACACGTAATTATAACTAAAGGATGGGACGGTGTCGAAGGTTCGCTCAATAATTAATTTGACATCAAGGCACTAGGCACTAGAGGATCCCTCGACATCACAGCAAGTCAAATGAATTATCGTACAATAAAAGCTGGCAGATGCTAAGACAAATACTTAAAACATGCACTCTCGAACATTCACTTTTGGATCCGAATGCACGAGGTGATGAATAAAGTACATGGGTTACAAATGATGAAATTGAGAGAGTTAGTGCACCTAATACCGACTTGTTTAACGATGACGGAAATGAAGGTATTCCGACCGTGCGAACCTCATTGGCAGATTTAAACAATCGTCATCCAAAAGTAAAGATTCGAGCATCATCCGAGAGCCACATGCATGGAAGCGAAGCCCAGTAACAAACTTACCGTCCACTGCATTCGTTGAAGGAATGCTTAATTACCTTCATGCACAATCGGCCAGTTTATCTAGAACTACGTTACGTCTAGCTGTTGTTTTGGGGGTCAGGTGTCACATATTGGTGGCCAGCCACCGTTCCAAGCACGAAGCCGAGTGCGGGCGCGGCGGTAAGTCCCGATTACACAACACAAATTCACATGAACAAGACATATATATCAACAATTAATTACAATCAACGTACACGACCAAAATAGTTTTTATAATGTCCTCAATATCTGCGTGAAATTAATATAAGAAGCATGATTAACTAAATAAAAGGAAACTTAAATTAAATGATGTGATGGTGTCTGGTGCGGGCCGCGGTCCCGTGACGAATCGCCTACAAGCGTGGCCGATCTGATCGAAACGTACGTGTCAGAAGTAACAGTAGTAGTACATCTACAGGCGATTGCCAAATCGTTCAATTTTGAACGTATCTGTGCTGATACCGAAGCGGTTGATATTGCTGATTAACAATTTAGTGCTCGCTACTTGTTTGTGCCAATAGTCCATCTTATACGTGTTTGTACAGCTTGAGCCGCTCCTGTTGGAGGGTACACTTTAATATTGAAAATAACTAAACAAACAAAAAACGGGAAACAATAAGAAACAACTGAAACATTGTCGTGGAAAAGAAAAGTTTTAGTTTTTAGTTTTAGTGATATAATTTAGGAGCCCAGACTAAATATTTGAAAAACAAAGATTTATAACTAAAGTGCGCGGCACCGCACCACGGATTTTTTTTATTTAAAATATTCACATTAAGGGCGTAAATGAAACATTTAGGGGAAGGAAAAAAATTACGGTGCAAAAATAAATAAAAAAAGAAAATCAAGACAAAATAATAAACAAAACGTTATACACGTACACAATAATTTACGAATAGCTTGAGAATGTTCAGCGTAGTGCAAATATTGCCAAATATCCACGTTCAAGACTGCCAATTTTATTATAAACGAAGTCTAAGATGCATTTAACATATCGGATAGAACGTCGTTCACTGCTGTCCCTGTGACTCCTCGAACCATACAGATATCACAGCACACAGCAATGGATGACGGCATCCAAGGAGATATCGTAACTTTAGTTTATAATAAAAGTGTCACAAGTTACATTATTGATTTTGTCGTTTATGTGCTTCGACTCACCATTTTGTAATCATCTATTTTGCTGATGGACCGTAGATACATGTTGACATGGACTAACGTTGGCGCATAGCCTTAACGACAAAAAACAACATTTTTAATTGTTTGAACCGCTCATAATATTTACACCTAACCACATGTAGCATCGTGATATAGTACGCAAGATGAAATGTTAGATGCTAAAAGACATTTAATGAAATGGAACTGTTCACCATTCAAATGATCGCACGCTTTCGATCAGTCCATTTCATTAAAGAAAGCTAATGCCCGTCAGATGAAATCATAAGGACAACCAGCCAGTCTAAAATTAAAAAGAGAAAACAAAAAATTTAATCTAGAACGTCTAATCTTTATTCTATTGTTAGTCAGTTTTAGATGATTAATAAAGCTAGGATTAAACCATACTGGCGTTTTAAGAAGTGATAGACGCGCGTCTAAAAACGATTTTGGTCGTAAACACCAAACGGGATTTAAGAGAAATCGAAAGAAAAAAAAGAATAAGAAAAAATGAAACATTACACATAGGATAGTGTCGGGTAAATCACTCCTACACAACAGGAGAGAGTTGCCCATTCATTTGACTTGTTTAATCGCGTTAACAATACAGAAAAATCATACGTTTTTTAAAGACTAGATGCGGCCCAGTCTGTCCTTATGTGACTTACCATTGTGACGTCATCGATCTTTGATATACTTCGGACAAATATATTGACGCTCACTACCGCTGGCCCATCTAAGTACCAAGCAAAATATACGATCAATCACGCTACCTGTATGACAACTACGTCTTAACATTCGTGAACGCGATAAATTACATAGCGAGTACCAATCTTGTCACTCAATACCGACTCACCTTTCACCTGCAATTTATGCTCATGAATGATCCGACATACGATGATCATACAAACGAACATAAATATAACTGTGATCGAAAATAACTACTAACATCAAATGAAACGACATTGGGTCAAAATTTAAAATAAAATGCTGCAAACAATTCTAATGTCGGCTTGTTAACGAGAATTTGTGTTAGTGTAATTATAGAGCAGTATCTTTTAAATTATAAATAAAAATAGAGTTGTTATAAAATACATAGGAAGAGAAATAATGTAGATAGAGATTGAAACATGATCGTAATACATTACTAGTCAGATAATTCATAAACAATTTTAAAATAAGGAGAAGTAAATTAAACTCGCTCAAATTATCAATACAATTGTCTGGATTAACGATTAACGAAATTATATTTTTAAAATTTTAATTTTGCCAATTTTAAACATGGCAAGTCTGTCATTGCCAGAAAAAAAAAAATAGAACGTTCTACACACCGAAGTAGGTTTTGAATAATTTTGTTTTATTTATCAGTCCGCCGATAAATAAAAAACGCAATATCACGATGGGGCGAGGAAACAGCGTCTTAGCGGAAAACATGGCGTGCGCCGGAAATTAACATTTTGTTTCTGAAAGCTACGTGTACAGCCTTGTTTAATTCTTTATTTAGATTGTACAGCGTTAAATACAAACATACATTACACAAAAGCTTCTATTTACAGTTGAAATGTATTGGATTAATCTAAAATAATGATCACTGCAGCACATTCTTCGCAACAATTCTAAATAAAAAGTATAAAAATAATAAATGAGGACCCTTTGTCGCTCTCTTTATTTACAAAATGTTTACAGAATAATTTTATACTTACATGGAACTAAAATTATTCTGTATTCACGTAGACTTGACATAAAGGATTAAAGTGAATAGATTTGTAATTCAGCGCCTAATAAATATTAAACTTTACGCGTGAACTGTGTTGAGCTGGCTTGCTTACATTTTAGGAAACGTGTCTGCTAAGCTGCAAGCGTTTAAATTCTATTTTAAGCCAGATAGTTATTTGAATACCGAATTTAGTTAATTCGGTATTCAAATAACTATCTGGCTTCATAACCATAGATTACATTTATTTTTTAAAAGCAATTAAAAGAACTTTACGACAATAGGAATCTTTTTATTACCGCCAAATATTTTAATTAAATCAATTTAGATAGGAATTATATTTTTGAAACGCTAATCGGATTCTTTAAGTAGTAATAAAATTGGATGTTACTGCTAATATCTTTCAAACGATCGACATTTTAGTGAAAGAATTAGGTATAAAGGGCTACTGTACAGTATCATTATCTGAAAAGCCCAGTAATTTGTCTGTGCTTAGTTTTTATTCTTAACGCATAATGACAAACACAAAATATTATAGGGACATTTTGAAGTAAATTATACCTAACATAAGCGGTTAATATATATTTATAATGACGCCAGGCTTATAGCCCAATTAAAAAATATAACAATGACCGCCTACATATGAATCTATGTATTTTTTTTTTAAGATCGCGTGATCGGATACTGCCATCGATTATTTAATGGCTTTGCAAACGTATCGTTGAAAAAAATTGATACAGATACTGTCACGAAACGTGTGAAAGAATAACTTTATAATGGCGCACTTTAATTTTTAATAAAATTGTTTTGTAAACGCGAACTTTGATTGACTCTGTGGATAAATAAAGAGCTATAGATAATACGAAGATTATTAAAAAAATACTTTAGAATGAGTGTATAACCATACTAAATAAAACAACAAATTATAAATAATGAAAACAATTAGCAAGAATGTTGGATACACATTACTGCAAAAATCAATAGAAAACACATTTTATTAAATCAGGGCTTTTTCATGAATTTGAACATAAGAGTTTTATATAACCCGATGGAAATAAGATCACTTTCTTTTAGTAATTAGTTACGTTCTAAAGATTTATTTTTAATAATGGTTTATAAGTTGACAGAGAATCAAAAACGTATATTTTTGTAACTTTAGTTAAGTAACCTAAATGTATAGTTAAAATTGTTATATATCAGCATTGAGAAAATACCAAATTTTTTTAATCTATGAAATATTATAAATAGTTTTTTCATAGTGTTGTATTATTATAATCATACATCTACATAGGCAGATACGCATAAAAAATGCTGCATTGCAAGGTTTTCCGACAATAGGGTACACAAAGTATACAATTAATTTGCTATTTCTGTAAAATTTGTCTTGTTAGAAAATATAAACCATTTTCATGATAGACATAGTTTGAAATATTACTCTATGATATTATTTCCACGGAATCATTATAAACTCGGTTCTGATTTCACAAACCAGCCAGTAATTTAAGAGAAGAGAGGTTACAACACATAAATGCAAACTTTTTAATTAAAACCAAAAACAATAGAACTGCTCTTTGTTTTACCGAAACACGCCCGCCCTCTAGCGGAGCGAGAACAAACTTAAATAGGCTGTAACATTTGTTTTTGATGTCTCAAATTCACAAATTAGATAAAGTAATCGCAACACCTAATAGAGAATCTAATAAAGCCTACAAAAACGAAATTTTGAGCGTTTTTATGTGCCAATGAGCCGATCAAACAAAAAAAAGGAACGGAAGGGAATAAAATAATAAATTGCGTTTTGCTATTCCTCAAACAAACGCTACAACCTTTGATCTGCTCCGTTTGCGTACAAACGACATACAAAACACAGGTATTCTATCTATTACTAACCATCTTTATGTCGCTAATAGTCGTGATAGTTCGCACGAAGATGTTTATATTAACTATTGCCGGCCCATCTGTCGACATGGTAAAAACACAAACAAAATTTCTGTTCTCTAACCACCCATAGACACAATTAAAAGCCATAATATAAATCTCGAAAGAGACCCAATACCAATTAAAATGTAAAAAAAAAGAAATCAGAATAAAAGAAGATACGAGTATCACGAGTTATCCAGTTGTTGATCGAACATAATCTATTCTGTCTCTTTAGTTAAAATAAACTTATCACCCAATTTCTAATCAATCAAATCGTACAATATCATGAACTAAACTATTCACCTGATTATTTGAAATGACGTTTTTAGGTCGAAACGATTTAATTTTAATCTGCCCTACTAAAATGGTTGACGTTTGCGTGTTGACTCACATATAAATAATTCAACGTGGCTACCAATATGTTTGTACCTAATACGTAGGTTTAATGGGAAATTGTTATTTATTACATAGATTATGGGAAAGGTCAATAATGATTGCATTGCTGGTAAATACTTACTTTTCTACCTGCACTTAGCCTATTTCAATTGGGATCCGCAAAACGTATTTTTTATATTCACATCTGTCAGTCGTCTCGCTATTACTAACTCCCTTCATCCATCTTTTCCTTCGGTCTACCTCTTCCTGTCCATTCATCGACATTTAAACTGATCGTTCTTCTAGTCACATGACTTTTATCCCTTCTCATCACTTTCTTTCATCTCATCACAACAAGTAAAAGTAAATTTAAATAAAAATGAATCACAATGTTTAACAACACCTAGTGATGTACGATCAAATACATTTTGTATAACACAACCTATCGACAAAAAATTAGGAAAAGATTTAAAGAAAAATAATGTTTAGGAAGAAGCACCATCATCCTAAGTGGAAGACAAAAAGGCTATATTAATTAATTACAGATGAAATCACTCCTATATAAGAGAACCAAAATTATCATCCACTCGACGCGACTTTCTTTAAGTTCACACGAAACATTGCCCTAAAATTATAAAAGAAAATATGGACCCAATAAAATGAAGAAAAGAATAAGCATACAACAATAATGTCGTCAACAATGCATGATATTGAAAGAAGCTCAAACAAGCTAATTGACAAGTGATAGACGCCTTCCATAACTCACTGCGTAGCCTCACAGAAACAGCGATGTATATTTAGATTGTAGGGCTGTCAAAAAATAGATGCGTCTATTCATAGATGACAGATTTCTTTCGTGGTATTTTTAGATCAAGCATAATCTATACATTCACGTATTAGTCGTACTATTTTATATGTTTCGCTTATTTATCAACAGTCGAAAAATCGTCATAAGACATTTCTATTATTTTTTTTGTCTAACGTTAACCTATAACCAAACTAGTGACTAACTATAAAATACACTTTACGTTTTAAAAAATCTTCAATGATCAGAACAGATCAAAACAAAACAACCAACGATTCCGAAAATAGAGTCCTATAGAAACCTTATATCAAAAGGCAATCCAAAAGGTCATTAATCTCAAGTTTCTGGACCTGAAATTCTAAGAGAATTTTTCCTAATTGATTTAGAGAGGCAACCCTATTGCTGGAATACAGGGTGATTAATGAAAGAGTATCTAAAAGCATTTTGGGGTCAATTCAATGGTACCACACGACATTGGGACAAAGGGGTCCGACTGAGGTGATTAATTTTATTTCGAGTAACTGTGGATATTGTTAAGAAATGTTGTGCATTTAACGACTAGAAAGTTAAACTAGGTCCTGAACATTCATTTCAACTTTATCATAAGCATATTACATATTATGAACTTTGTTGGCCTGTATTTCTTCACATATACTCATACCTCATTGATGGTAGCAGGTATGTAATTAAAGCTTAATGTTTCTATTGTCAGGGGCGTTATTGGTTTTATATTGTCTGTCCATCAATCAGTGAAGTACAGTGATGATTGAAATCCAGAGTTCTTATCAGCATTTGTTATGACGTCATTTTATGTAAAATTTTATCCGTTAATAAAGTATTTATTAATTTAATTTCAGTTCTCACGGAAGATGTAGTTTGAAATGTAACAGTCACCACAATTCTGCCATTACCAATTTGCCATGCCTAAATGACAAATTGAGTTTATTCGGCAATAAAAATAAACTCGGACTTAATAAGGTAAGTGATGCAGTTTATAGAATGATTGCTTGAACACAAATTGGATAACAACAGGTTTAAAATATATCTTTGAAATGAAGAAGTGTGTGAATATTTTCTATTCAACCAATTTATATTTTGGGCCAGAACAAAAATATATTTTCAGCACTAAAACCAATATTCAGCTTGTCAAAGTTCCGAAGCCCAAATACATAAATAATAAACAAAAGATATACATAATAGATAAGCAAAAATCTCAAGATTTCTGGTAAATAAAATAGTATAAACTATTCCGACATTTTCCTGGGAAAGGTCTGTGACATTGTCCCAATTCGTCTGACCACATTTCAAAAGGCGGTCTCGGAAATTGCTGCACATAAAACGAAACTTTGACATGTCTTCGTCTGATAGCTGACCCAAAGGACATTAGGACATAAAGTCTTATTACTGCTGCAAACAAAGGACCAAATAAATTTAACTTAGACGATATATTTTAGCATTGTTTTAGTTCTTGGCTTATGTCAAGAATGTTTACGTTAATGGTCAAACACTAGCCAAGAAATTGAATTACAGAATAAAAGTTTTGAGATAGGTAAAGAACTCAGTATAAATGAAAAAGAAAGATTCGAAAAATCTATACGGAAACTCATCTAAGAACGTTTTCCATTAGCGCTTCCCGCGGAATTTGTAAAAAGAGAGCTCGAGTGATTTATGGTTTCTCTATAACGTTCCTCTTTTGTTACGCCATCTTACAAAAACTGTGACATGCCCGTACTTGAGAAAACTCTTACTTCTTTTTGAGTAATTTTAGATGATTTTCGCTAAATGTTTCGGTTAATATAAGATATATTATCTGAAATACTTTTTGTGGGTGTTGGGAAGATGAGTTGGCTGTTTCTAACGCACTCAAGACTGATTTATGGGTCTCAACATTAGGAATTGAATCGAGCAAATGGATTTCTTTAGTTGCAAGAACCTCTCTTACTTTAACCATATTTTTTTTTATTAATCGTATAATGCGCAATTCTTTTATTAGATTATTTCTCTTTTAAATGTTTCTCAAATTGTATCTAAGATGAGTGGTTTACTTCAATCAGAAAATATTAAAAATATTGAATTCAAAACACACGTTGATTGTTTAACTTACAGTATTTTATTTATTAAAGAAGCAGCCAATAAACTGGCACACAGTAAACACACGTCAGTCCTGTCAATATATCCATTGATATAAAGCAAACAATTTAGGTATAGAGGTGTTTATTTTCCACGCCATCAAACGCGGTCTAATGTGTTCCGACGTGCCAGACAAACGACTTCCCTTTAATACACAAGATATTAGCTAAAAACCTTTTAGCAACCTTCTAGACGCCATAGAAAATTACTTAAGGGTTGTTTCACAAAGAATAGAGACGGTTTCTTTAAGTATTTGCGGACAATCGATCTTTTTCGCAAGCTTTATGATTTCAGGAGGTAATTTTGTACCAAGAATGATAATCTAATTCCTAAGATTATACCAAAAACTATTTATGAAGCCTGAACCAATTCCGAGTTCACAAATAATCAGGACAAAAGATCAATATACTTTTCAACCCTTTATTGAACTATTCTAACCCGAAAAGAGGCTTCGAGTAGAATTCCTTCGAGTATAGACATGAGACAAAAAAATCGAGTGTATTTTTTATCTAGACTGGGATTGAGGCCAGCAGGCTAATAAATATTTTACTGCTTAGAAGAAGATAACTGGGAAAACAATCTTAAGACACCCTGACAATAATTTCAGTAAAGGAGAAAAGAAGAAAGAACCAATACGTCAAATAACAGAGCGTCGTACCTATATCTGCAAAGCTTTTATCGTTCTCTCATAATTATTAGAAAGAAGACGGATAAAACACAGAAATAAACAAAACAAGAACTTATTCCATAAAACGGTTGAACGAGATTGAACGTTAAAGCGTAATAAATATAGCTAAATATATTTTGGTAAACTTTTCCTGTTCTCTAAAATCTTTAATTCAAGAAATATATACTATATATTCCTAAATAAATACTACCTTAACATACTTTATTAAATATTTTCTTGCCCATCACCATAATTTTAGTATCAAACCTATTTCTTCAAAATGCCAGTGGTTGTCAGGTCAAAAAGAGGTACAAAAACCTAACATTGTCTTTGGTCAAGCCTAGCTTATTTTAAGAAAGTAGGTACGATTTGAATAACTTAAACAAACACAAAAGCATCATTCCTATTAAACAAATTTAAATCTGTATAACAAACGACAGGATTGTTATTGTACACATTTATGTCAATTTCTAATTCTGGATAGTGGTGGCTGAAGCGATAGTGTTCACTGTAAATATTCTAATTTTTTTTCTTTTACTTTACTTCTAAACCTTATATGGTTAGTTTTGCAAAGTATCCTCCATTTCTCTATTTTTGATATTTATATTTTAAAAAGTTAGTACGGTCCTTATTTCTGTTTCATATTTATTATTTAAAACATGTAACGTCCTACATGTAAGATAAATAGTCTTGAGTTAGATTATATATTCCATTTAGTTTGACTTATATATTCTTATCTGTCATAATATTCGTTATTATTTCCATTAATATCTTCTTTAAACAATTAGCTCGTTAGCTCTCAATCATCTTGAATATCAACAACCTCTACCTCGGTAAATTCGTTAGCTCTATTCATCAAAATACGTTTTATATTACGTATTCTTATATTATATTAATCATCGAACTCCATTATATTAATCATCGAACTCAAAACAAACTAGCACCATTACTTATTGCAATATTCTAGTGCCAGAAACTGATAAAATGATCTGAGAGCAATCTGAGCAATACATACATTCGATGCCAAATGTATTTGGAAATATCTGCATCTCGCGGCTTTGCACGTGTTGATGAATATTACGCTGCTATTTCTGGTTTTAGCGTAATATCAAATAACTTATGACTTTTTTTGTAAATTAGTCTATCAAATGAAAAAATAATAATGTAAATTTGTTATGTTATTAAAGAGATTAGCGTGTTCAAACATACGAACAAATTCTTTAGTCTACTATTTTGGGACTTATATGGTTCCTGGACTGAAGTTTTGCAAGCTTTCCAAGTCTTATAAATAGGAACATTTGTATGTATAATGTTGGTGGTATATTGTCACTAATGGCTGTTCCCTTCCTAAAACATTTGTGTTATAATTACCGAGCCGGGCAGGTGGATTTATGATGACATTAATCAAGCCGGTGGACATTTATCCATCATATCATAACAAACAGCGAGGATGCGACATAGCGAGACATTCTTGAAACCATAGATTCTAGAAGATTATTTTGGCGAAATAAAATTTCTCGTTTTCGAACAAATTAAATGATCTCAAGTTCAATTCGTTCGGAAAAGTGTTTTTTTTAGTTAAAAAAATATTTGTTGCAGATGAACAACAATGGACACTGACCACGTCTAGGATCTGTGGTTTCAATAAATGCTGATATGACGCATACACTCTGTATATTACCTACAAGGATATATGCCAGAGGTTTATTGACTACAGCCACATTTAACCAGTTACGTTTTGATTGAATAGAATATCTGTCTCGGCATTAGGAATTGAACCCGAGACGTCGCGATGTGAAGTTGCAAAGTATACGTTAACTACTAGGCCAACGGGCAGATAATCTAGGCTTTAAGCTACAAAATTTCACCATTTAGTGTGAATTTATAAAATCAAGTAAAATCAACCTGTACATTACCCGTATAAGTTAATCTCCCATTGCACGGAAACCTATACAATGCGGGCCTATCTTATTCTGGAAATGTATAGGTTTATTTGTATCCCTTTGTTCATAGTTGTACAAAAAATGGAGCATAAAATATGAAAATTCGTGTTAACTGCTTTCGTACATTCCTTTCAAGTATTCTGAGTCACCTTAGAATATCTTGTTCATTAATCTTAGAAACTAATAGCGTTGGCTTTGAGCTCGACAACGATAAATGACCGCCAAAATACAGAATAGCTTTGTTCCTAGTACTTTTGTTATTAACAGTTGAAGTACACACGGCCTAACATGACGCTAAACATTACCACCAGTAAAAGCTGGTCTCGCATTGTACGGCAAGCCTATACAATTCAAGGCCAACTTGTACTAGTGTATAGCTTGACGTGTAGCTGTGAGTACATTTGGCCCTACTTCTAGTATTAAGAGCTACATTTGTTACAAAGTGATTTATTTTGGATGGAGAAATGTTTTTAGGAAATAAGTACTTTATTATTTTGTACTACGGATTAAGGTAAATGTCAGAGATCATTAATGGAAAACTAACTTTTACGTAAGCCGAAATCTTTGAACTCCTGGAAAAATAGCCACAGACTTATCTTTCCTTGAATAATAATGTTTTATTATATTGAATTAATGAATGTTTTCTAAGAGGCAGAAAGACTTCTCTAGTGTCGTCTTCATTCGACACCTCTTTAACTTAACATTTAAGGGTATTTTCTGAATTTATATTATAAAGAGGAATGATTTGATCTTTTGCTCGTTTGTTTGTTACGATTAAACTAAAAACTACAAGACCAATTTCCAAAATGTTGTCATCATTAGAATGCTACATTATTTGCGAGTAACTTTCTATATTTATCGAGGTAACACGCGGGTGAATCCGCGTGGAAGCTAGTATAGTTATAAAAAAATATTATGCATCTCAGAGACAATCAAGAACTGAGATGTCTCTTATACTTTCTTGCTTTCTATGAGCGATAACTGTGGATGGATATCCAGAAGCCTGCATATCTTATCAAACTATTATTCTCTATCCACCCTAGCAGCCCACTCCTATCGCTTCAGCCAGCCTCCACCGAGCAAAGAGCATAAGACTAGCATATAACCAGAATAATGATTACCAGTTCCGTTGATGCCGGAGGGCCGGATCCTGGCGTCGTAGCGACCTGGACCAAGGATCTGGTCCAGGATCTGCTTCTCTTTCTCTCGGAAGTTTATCTTGCCGCTGTTCATGCATCTGTGAAAAAAATAAATGTCATTTAATAATGAAACAGATTTTGATTTAAAAAATAAACTTTTATTTATGAAAACATACGCATCGTTCCTTTAGTTATGCTCTGAGGGAACTGGGAAAATTAAACGGACTTTCTGCGTATGCGGATGGAATTATTTCAAGAGTATGAAAAATTCCTGATATAATTAAATATTACTGAACATTTTATATTTTTTTTTAATAATAAATTATTATATATTTAATTCTTTAATACAAAGAAAAACCTTATAAATATTCCCAATCTCTTTGTTTAGATAGAGCTTTTAGAAATAGATTTACCTTTTTTGGTATAATTAGAGAGTTTATATTCAATTTTTAAATCACACTACTGGCTAAATCTTGTCAAAAAAAATAAGGAATGCCATTAAGTTTTATTTTTTAATATTTCTTTTTCTGACAAATGGCTTTCATTTGAATTCTTCGGGCATACCAACCTGTATTTATTGCTACACATTTTTTAGTACGACCTCTTTCTTGATTTAATTTTCTACTAATCAAAGTGAACTTATTCAACAAACAGTAATTTTCTTTGTAGTGCAAGTTCAAATAAGAGGCATGTAGATTGGCACATTGAAGCACAACATTTTGCGTGTTTTACACTATTCAATGAATACTTTACGTCATGATTGTCCAACAATAATGTTTGAGAAAAAAAAAGACGATACGTCAGCGTTTTATTTTCCACATGGGAAAACTATTAATTTAGTTTTTTACACTATGTAGGCAGAGATTAAGGAGGTACATACGTCGGGATTAAATAATGTTCGTTCCATTAATCTGACTTTATGTAATCTTTTACTGTTGCTTATCATTACGCCTACCTACTACGTACCGGTAACAGGTACAGGAATTGAGTTGTTACATACTTAGGTATGTAACAACTGAATTCCTGTACCTGTTTGAATCGAATTCGAGTTCGTGTCAAGCCTAAAATACTCAAGACAGAAAATAGTACGCGATGAAGATAAGGAAGAATTTGAGAAACCCAGTCTGTTATTCCTCAGGACCTAGGGTTTGTTTTTCTATCTGGTTTTGCTCTACTTAGGGTACCAGTTAGACGCTACTTTATTTTACTATCACAATCAATAATTGTAAAATTATCAAATGTATAAAAAAAACAATTTGTAGAAGTAAGATTGAGCGTGTAGCCAACATTTTTTTTTTTTTACACGAACTGCAACCTTATTACTATTAATGCTAATTGTGATAGAATTAGATTCATAATAAGTATGTCAATTTAAGATTAAAATTTAGATGTAAGTAAGATTAAGCGTGTAACCGGTACCTACACCAAGTATATAATTATTTTTTGTCTTGGCTTTGAACAAAACAAAATTAGACAGAGCGGACAGGGCGATGGTTCTTTGTATATTTTGGCGAGCAATACTGTCAGTGTTACATGAAAAACTTTAAAACATTTTTTCTCTTGATACGTAGATAAATAGGTGCGTAAAAATATTTTACAGGTTATTTTGGCTATTAATAACGTATGAATTTTTTTACGGCCGCCACGACAAAAATAATGTGGGATATATCACGTTTTATATACATCGGCCCTATAAATACTGTCAGTGTAAGGTGGGACTAAAATAAATCTGAATTTCAGAGCATGCGTCCGATCATTCATCAGTAACCCCAACCGGACGGTTGGAGTTACTGAGTAAGTACGTAATATGTACCAGGTGGTACAGTACCTACTATAGTCTGTACCAATAAATTTTACAAAAAAAAATAAAACAATCCAAATCCAAAAAACACTAAATAGTAAGAATTATTTAAGTAATATTTAACATCTCGTCTCATCTGTGTATAACTTTAAAATAATACTGTAAACGGCTTGAAGTCATTCCATTTTCCAAAAAAATATTTCTGCTATTTTTTATGTGCAATTAATACGATGCGATGTGTGGAAATTTTCAGTGAAAAATATTAGCACCTGGGGTCTCAGAATGTTGTACTGAATCACTGGTAAGCGGCTTCGTCACAATGTAATTTACATCCTGTATAGTTATATCATGACTTCTATCAAAGTGTTAATAAAATTAATTGATTAAGGTAATAAGAGCATCATACAATAACCACGCAATACCTTGGTACCTCTGAGAGCAAGTAAAGCCGTCGGTCCTGGTTATAGATAATAATATAGGATAGGCAGGAGCCAGAAAGCCTTACAACTAGTCTAACAAAAAGTATTGTATTGTATCACCTCGTACTGGATTTTGGAGGTTTCATGGCAATCGCTCTACATAAAATCTTGATATTCAGACAAATCCGTAAGACTAAAAGCCGACCACAATGTACTAGTAAAAAGGCTTGGAGAACGATGATGACCTATTGGCAAAGCACTCGTGGAAGTCCCTTCCCTCAATAAATGTTTTCTGCCGAAATAGCTGCCGAAGTAATATAAACTACACACATTGTCATCCGTCCGTCCACACGAACACCAATAACAAACGAAGTTTACCATCGCATGTGTGCGTGTTACACATGTTAACATACACTTCAGCTTAGCAACCCCCTCAAGATACCCTAAGTTTTATGTGGATGTCAAGTTGTCAAAGGGTGTCACAAGTTATACTGAAACTTTTAATGTATGTGGGTTCGATAGTTAAAGTTTGTTAAAATCGATTTTTAAATAAATTAAAATTAAAATTCATCTTTTTTACTGTAACAAGACCCATATGAAGCAATAACGAAAATTACTATTACACATACTTAAAGTTAAAAAAAATACATTAATTAATTAATTGCGATAAAATTTTATAAATATTAAATTAAAATAGTAAAATATCAATAAATATTTTTATTTACGTATTTTTAATAAATTATAGGAATTTACAGAAAAATAATCTAACTAAAAATAAATAATGACTAATAATAAAACTATATAACACACACATACAATTAATAAATTAATAAAATGAAATAAAATAATAAATTACATTATGCGTCATAAAATTCCTCCGCATCGCTGTCCACAGCGGATACCGTGGCCAGAAGGCTGGCAGCATTGCCATGTTGAATGGTAATGCTTATTCGCTTGGCGAAGTAAAAACGAGCCCTCTGGTCGCGAGAAGCGTCGATTAGGCAAAATAAATTAAAAATTAATTTAAATGTCCATTTAGAAAAAAAAAATGGAAAAATCATTAACTAAAATATAAACTCATTTAAATATAAATTCCAAATACAAAATAAAACATTCATTAATTTTTATTCATTTCGATTCAACAAACTCAATTCACTTTTATATATCAAGCAAGTTAAAGATTTATATATTAATAGCGCCTAACAAACGGTTCAGCCTGAACATGCCTATTATTTGCCTCTTTGTCTATTTTTGTCGCTTAGGACAAAAACTAAACAAAATATTGAACAATATAATTTAATTCTGATAGATTTTACCAAAGGTACGGTGAGACAGGAACATAATCGTATTGATAGCAATAAATATTATACCATACATAAACGAGAAATGTTTTGACATGTTGTCTGTTCGAGATTAGTTTTGTGGCGTTTATTTTAATTTAAGACATTCTGTCTGACGCGGTCTTAAATAATCGCCTGATTTATAAACATAATTAATTTATGGCTTTTGGTATTTTAATAATTATAGTTGATATTTAGTTTTACTAATACCAGTATAGTTTATTTATTAATGTAAATAACAAGTTTATTTTGAGTAATGGAACTGCTTTGTTTGTCTAGTGTATATTAGGGTATGCGGCCTCTGATCGCGAGGTCTCGTATTCGTTTCCTGGGTCGGGCAAAAAGTGTTATCAGGGATATTGCCGCCTGGAAATATTTCAATAGTAATATGGAGTTGGAATTGTGCCCGGTGGATGGAGATAAGCTCACCGCCTATCACATGGGACCTAAACTATCGCGTTGCATGTTTTTTTTCGCATTGTCCCACTGCTGGGCAGAGGCCTCGTCCATACGTTTCCAGTCCTCTCTATCTCCTGCAGTTTCCACCGGTTGTGGTTGTAGGCATTTTCATTCTAAGATAAAACTTAAACCAATTTGACATGACAATATATATAATTTTATTTTATAAAAAAAAAACACTTTTTAACTTTCTTTCTTCATTTATTGTTATTTAATAAATATATATGTATGTATACTTGTATATACTTATAATATATATTATGTTTATGTTATTTATATATGTACTAGGATGTAGGTTTGCTGAAAGAGAACTCTAGCACTGAGTTAAGCTCGCCTTTTGTATACAATTACTGTTTTGTGTATATTTCTTTGTAATCTTTTGTGTACATTAAAGTATTAAATAAATAAATAAATAACGGATGAAGTGTGGGTGTTTATACACCTCTGCCACGCCCTTCTGGATAATACAGGCGTGTTGTTAAGTCATGTGTTACTCTAATCCATTAAAAGGAAGCTAAATGGTTAATCATATCGATTTAATATTAAAAAGCTATTATAAATAAATAATCATCACAACGACAGTTTCGCGTGTCATGTAAAGATATAATTTATCAAAACGGTGAGTAGATACATCATTTAAAGTTATTAATGGCATATACCTAACAAAAATAATACCTTGGGGTATAATGACATGCTCCTTTATTTAAATTTTCACTAAGCGACGATTAACTAACACAAATAATCGTTTTACCGTAAATTAATTAACTACACCTATTAGTTATTTAAAATTCACGGAAATTTACGTCTCATACTCCTCTATTACTACATATACATAGTATAAAACAAAGTCTGTCTGTCTGTTAGTAAGTCAAAGTTGAGTGCACGGTTGGCGTAGTGGTTGAAGCGGTCGCCTCTCCGCTTTCAACTGCGCTGGTGTTGTGGGTTATATCCCCACACGGGACAATTCTTTGTGTGATCCGCAATGATTTGTTCTGACTCTGAGTGTGCTTTGTGTGTGGGAATTGTATGTTTGTAACACCCCCGCGACACAGAAGTAAATACTAGTGCGTTCGTTTAATTAAAAGAAAAGCTCTTGTACAATATTTTTATTAAAACTGACGTGAGTTTGTAACATTATTAAAATTAAGAAATACGGGTGTAACTCTCGTAATGTTGGTCTATTTAGTCGACCGCGGTTTCACTTATACTTTTAGGCATTTTCAAGAGAGTGCGACACGTTGCGCCTGAGTCGCAGCCAGTCTTGCACACCTTTTTTTACAATATTTTATTTATATAAGGCACAATATGAACTATCACTATCTTGTACGCATAAAAGTTCTAATCAGTGTGTGTTTTTATAGCTTACTGTAGCTATTAAACAAAGTCAAGAGCATTTTCACGAAAATTCTAAACATTCTTGCCGAAAAAACATCGCAAAACAACATGAGAAATAAAATCTAGTCTTGAATAATGTGCATTTTTCGAGATAATTGCCGTATAATATATTACTTATGCAGCAAATAAATAGTCCAGAAGTGGGAGTCGGTGTTTAGACATATAATTTAGATATTTCTTACACATTTTTGCAACGCGGCGAAGAAAAATGTCTGCTATTTTAAAGTTATTCGGCGTGATTAATGAAGATTAGGTTGTTTAAATTATTTTATGAATGATTGTTAAATGTAAATAAATTAATGGCGACGTTTTTGTAATTGAGCTTTTAGAGACTGTTACATCTAAATCATAATATTATTATGTTGTATAGTAGTTGAATGGAAACGAAGTTTAGTGGCTGTAATGTCGGCTCGGCTCATAATTTACGATGCTAGTTAATCTATGAGTATCATAAACGATATTAACAGATTTGATACAACTAAGTACAAGTAATTGGGCTTTTTTAGCTCTATGGAATTTTTGAGGCGCATAGAAAACTCGACACGTTAGGAATGGTGACCCATTCTGGAACCGACCAAGGTAAGCGTTTCGCAACCTGACGAAAAAGTAGTATTAATTACGGTTTCTAGTGAGACTATTATACTATATATTACTCTTTATTTTGCTCAAGTAACTGCATTTTTTGCCAATTAATTTTGGATGATGCAACGCCAAAATGGGTCACGTACCGCAAAAAAAAAACTCATGCAGTATAATTTTCTGACAAATACTATGCATATACTAACATTTTGAAGTTTTGATAAAATGCGCCAATTTTTGACAAAACTGAGCTGGCAAGCTCAATTTAGTACCCTTTTTTTTAGTACAAAGTCAAAGTTAGTTGACTGAAAATTATAATTATTCTTTAATTTTTTTTCTAATGTCATCTAATAACTGTAATATTTTAAAGCAAATTATAGCTTTGCTATGCCTTTTTGTATTTTATACAATAATATTACTATTTTTCTAATATTTAAAATTTCGTATCTAACAGCATATCCATGGCTGAATTGGAAAAGCGCCTGGGGCGTTTTACCCGGGAGGTGCAGGTTCGAATCCTGCTGGATTCTTAATTTTTCAATCTTAATATTGTATAAAACAATGTCATCTAGTTGCTACAATTTTATATCGCCAATAAAATATCCCGCACAACAAAAATAAAACAAATATGCACCTTTATTGTTTATTTATACAGCGATATAATCTAATACCGTGGTCAACTATAATTGCCTCTGTAATTAGTGCTCGCGGCAATGAAACTATGAAAGTTGGCTGGTATTTGTTCGGTGTGATTAATATGAGCGGTTTGTCAGTATCAACTGATCAAACGTTACGGAACGGATCATTTCACTTAACTTTTATATATGTATTTATTGTTGCTCAATGCCTTCCTCTGAATGTATTACTTTTTTATATAAAAAAGCAAGCTACTACTTTTTTTCCAAATGGCAATTTTCAACCGATGATTTAGTAATGACTCTCCATTTTACTTGCACAAACAGTTTGTGCACAAACTGATGACAATTTCTATTTGAACAAGTAATATTGAGCATGTATCCAGAAAATGACCTACCTTCTTATTTTGATTTAATTAGATTCATGTATCGAGATTTGAACCAAAAACTGACATGAATCTAATTCAATCAACTGTTAGATAAACATATTGTAAAGTATTTACGATTGCGGCCTAATGATGTGAATTTTTTTTTATTAATATACCTAATCGTATTATACTGCATTATTATATAGCTCTTAAGTGCTATACCCTACACACAAAGGCAAGCCAGCATGTTGGGGTCAGCACATTTTATCAGCAGATTGGCATTTGGCCCGCCTATGTGTGTAGCGATAGCGACCATAAGAATTATTTTTGGAGGAGAGGAAACTTAATAATAGTAATATAAATAGTAAGACTTACTCTGCTAGTTGCGTGTAACACAACACAATTAGTAACAGGATGACACATGATGGCCGCGAGGCTTCCATCCTCCTTCTGGAACAACAAAAACGTCCTTAAAACATGATTCAAACTAGTTAATTTTACAACTATAGCTAATAATTACTCTACGATAATGTTGCGATGTTTTACAGGTTAAGGTTTTTATATTTATGGTCATTAATACATCAAAATAATGTCCTCCTAGACAACTTTCAGCTACGGCGCGTATATATATAGCATACTATATAGTACTCAAACGTCTGCGCGTAACATTATAGCACTCTATTCCCTCACTCGTAAGCTCAATGGATCGACACGTCCGGAAATGCGCCGAACCAACCTCTTTTCGAGACCCCTGAACCAAGATGGTGGTAAACACTACTAAATTCAAAGATACTGTATCTGACAGAGTGTATTATTATATACATAGTATATTATTTTAGTATCCAATATAAAGCACTACATCAGATGAAACAAAACTGACTTTCATTTTCATGATACATTGGTGCTTCGAATAAGTACGATGCTAAACAGAAAAGGGAGATAGAGCGTCGGTTATTCTCCTCCTTTAAGCTGCCTCGCAAAGTTCAATAGCATCCATAAAAAATATAGTACATTTCCAATGAAAATCAATATGAATTTATTTCAAACTGCCCAATTAGCCACTTTAAACGTGACATAGATTGGAGTGCATTTCCCGTACGAGGGTCGCAGTCAACGGCCCGAGGTCATTCAAACATAACACAATGCGTCCTGTTTCTAATGTTATGAGTGGGTGGCTAATTTTGCAGATGATAGCACATTTCCGTTATTTTTTCGGCGTGCCCATTTTCTAATTAAAATGTTGGTCGTACAATTTACAATGTTTTTTTTGCATTTCTCTGATTTATGGGTAACCACATATTTAGTGGTCATACCTAAATAAAGATTAAATCAAGCCCGTTAATATTTAGATTGCGAAATGGGAATAATTTCCGGCCACAAACTCCAACTTTACCCACATCAAAGTATGTTAAACGTGTGAACAAACAAACGTCACAAAATGTAATTTCGCGGTTTTCATGATGTTGGCAGCATTGCGGTGTACATACGACTACACAGCAACCTATACATTACCTGTATAAGCTGGTCCCGCATTGCACGAGAACCTATACAACGCGATACTATCTTAAACTGGAAAATGTATTGGTTGATGTGTAGTCGTCTGTACACTCGACGATATAAACTTTACAATATGGCGCCGGATATGGCGCGAAAATGTCAAAGTTCACGCGTTGGTCCATTTTTTTCATCTGCATTTTTTATGACCGCAACATCGAATACGGAGCCTTTGTACTATTTTTAACTTCAACTGTTTAGCTGAATTCATCCGTTTCCTTATTTTGCCTTTTGTAATTTAAAAAATAATATATATATAATACCTTTTGGGAAGGGAAAGGAATTTATTTGAATTTTTATTGACAAGCAATAAACGTTGTTTTTGAAAAATGTAATACGTTTTATCGGATTTAGTTAATAAATTATAAATGGGATAAAAATAATACATAAAAGTTTTTATTACGAATAAAATAAAAAGTTGAAAGGTGAGCTAAAAAATATAATGATGAAGATGTCATTTGACTGCCATGTGGTCTAGTGAGTAGCGTATGCAACCTCTCACTGCGAAGAGTCAGGTGCGATTCCTGGGTCAGGCAAACATGCATTATCGGGTTTTCCTAGTAGCCGCACCGAGTATGGAATTGAGGATGACGACGCTCTCTTCCTATCACATAAGACCTAAACATAACAGGTGAAATTAACTTTTAAACTATCGCGTTGCATGATTATTATTATAATTTTGAAGGGAATTAACGCGAAACACGCATATTATTTACCTTTTGGCTATAGGAGAGTAGCTGATTCAGTACGCTATAGAAAACGGCCGGTGTAACCCGTTGCCGAAACGTATAGCCAAAAGGTAAATAATATGCATGTTTCGCGTTTATTCCCGTCAAAATTATAATAATAACAGGTGAAGTGTGGGTGATATACATCTGCCACATTCTTCAGGATTTTATACGCGTAAATGTAAGTATTATTAAAACTCAGGCAGTAATAATCGTACAAATTGCTTTAAAATCATTTCGTAAACAGATTTAACGAGTACAAATGTGTTTACGTTTCTCATAGTAAGTACGTAATAATAATAGTTTACGTTTATAAGTAATAGTAAAAGTATGATAGGAATAGGAATAGAAACCTCTTTACACACTATTACACTATTAGCTATTTTCTAATATTCGCCACTTCAAAAGCTAGTTGATAAATTGCTAAATATTTCCGCTGTACCATTTGGCAGCACGGCGTGGCGGCATATTGTCATTATTTTACAATATCGAAGAACAAACACGTAAAAAGTTTTTTATAAAAATGCTAGTAATATTACAAAATGTCTAGTAAAATTGCAAGATAACTACATGAATATAAGAAAACCCATTCAAAATTAAAAATGTCCGAGTACTTTCTGGGACGGAAAAAAACATGTAATTAAGATTAACGCGAAACATTTAGGTCGTTATATACTCGTAGTATGTTTTGAATACGTAGTATTTTTTATATACTCGTAGTACGTTTAATTAGCTTGAAGATTTGTCGTGTACAAAAAAAACCGTGTTATTGTGAGCAGTGTCAGAGTCAATGTGCTCGTTGACCAATGTCAAATATTATGCATTTTTAACGTCGTCGCGTAGCACTTTTCTCCATTCATAATAGTATTCATACTATTGTATCTTGATTTTTCTTGTAAACGAAGTCTCACACGTCCTGTGTTAAGCCGTAGGTGTTGACATAAATCCAGCACATCTGTGTCGTTCCGGATGCAGTGATATCTGTGCCAGTCTATTGTATCGGCTATTCTTGTACACTGCCAACACAACAAGATACACTTCGCCAGTATATGCTGGTCGCGCATTGCACGGGAAGTCTTTACAACGCGAGAATCTTATACTGGAAATGTTTAGTTTATTGTGTAGCCTGACACACTGGCAATACTAAATAGTATGAGTACGGATAGCCACGTGGGACGTAGATAGTTTTAAACGTGCTCCTCTTTTAGATTACTTGTATAACTGAAGAATATGTGCAACATTTAGTTTGCCCGTGTAGTATTTTCAGCCTGTGAACATTGGCAAAAGATTGAAAGTATTTTTATTCGCAGCCATATACTCAAAACACTTCAGGTTGACCCGGAATTGCCGAGGAACTAAACTAATTCTATGTATAATAAGTATGTATTTACAAACGAAAAGTATATTATATGTATTGATATCAGTTATTCTTGTACCCATAGTACAAGATCTGCTTAGTTTGGGACTCGATGGCGTTGTGTGTGAGTTGTTAAATATTTATTTATTTATTATTTAATATATCGGTTTAAAAAAAGAACCGGCAAAGTGCGTGTCAAGTCACGCGCAATAGGGTACCGTAATCAGCCGTTTCAACATAATTATAGACTCAAAACAGCTTTAATATCTATATTGAACATTAACAACTTCATACTACCACAAGTAAACATTAAACGAAACTCTGTATAAAGCAAAGTTTATAAAACGACACGGAAGCATCAATTATTCAAAATGGCGCCGATCCAACTACCAATGCACTTTATTTATAATACAGAAGAGAGAGGTCGCACAGACCAATTACTACGGAACTACCGCACAAATAGTTTTTAACAAGACTAAAAGAGAAATACTGGATGGTTTTAAAAAAACTTATAAACTCTTAGGGGATAAATTATTCCAAACAAAAAGATGTTTAGAATTATTATTTTTTTTTTATTCAAAAGTAGTAGAAAAAGTGTCCGAAGCTTTTTGAAAATACTCAACGGAATAACGTTTGTGTTCTTTGTAGATTTCACCTTTCGTCTTTCGACTAATTTTACGGCTTTTTTGACCATCAAAATGTTTATTTACCGTAAAAATATTAAGTGAGCCGTGCTTTTCATGAACATGAACATTCATTAACAACTTTCTGAAAAATAAAGATTGGAAACTCGCAGAATAAAAGTTGTGTAGAAAAATATTTTCTGGAGTATTTAAAAAAAGTCCCGATATGAGTAAAGGTTCGTTGCGGCAAAGGAGTTTTCTTTTTGATTGCGAAACTTTATGCTGCAGGTAAATTTTATGTTACGGAATAAAAAATGTTTCGTTTCAAAAGTTCAATCAAATGTCCGGAACGTTTAATTTTGGAATGCTCTAAAGCACACTGTCGCGGCCTGTAAATATCGTGCGCCTATGGTATTTGAGATGTCTATTTCATAATATGAATATCAAGCTTTCGCTAGATGTCCGCCTATGTGTTATTTCGATAAAAAGTAGCTTATATCCTTCTTGGGCTCTAGAACTATTTATAAATAAATTTCATCAAGATAGGTCCAGTGGCCTTGCCGTGAAAGCGTAACAGACAAAGTTACTTATAAATTTACAAAATTAGCTAGGACGTAGATGTTTAAACTTTTCTTCTTAAAAGTAAATTATTATTATATTATGACCGTGTTGATATTCGAAAGCCATAGGGTCACAAGCTAGTGTACTCACCATCACTCATGACGGATGAGCGCCGAGCTTTAGTTTGACAGCTTAACCTATAGGTGAGGATTAATCACAATGGCCAATATACGTTCAGTTCTGGCTATTGGCTGGCTAAACCAATTGCAGAAGATGTTTTAGTCGATTGCACTTTTCTGTAGGTACATGATATATAATAAACCAATATAATATTATAATAGATATATTGGAAATAATTATAAGTATAGTACCTAAATAATAATATAATTGTAAGGATATGTTCTGATTATGGAACTGTTTTTTTTTATTTATTTTTTATTTTTCTTATTTCTTGCTTTCGAGCATGAGTGATGGCAGGCACTCTAACCCGGTGAAGGTGTCGTAATTGTTATGGCAACGTCAAATACGAAACGAAGAAGTAAATTTATCCAACTAATACCATGTTAATCGTCAGGGCATTAAAACGTCATAATATGTACTTTAACACCGGTGTTTGAAGTTGATATTAATCTGTTATGACATTTTGATGCAGTGCCAGCTCCATTTTCTATGTCAATGCTCTAGCCAAACTATCTTTGAAGACGATTAGTAACATAAAGTAATAAATGGCATATCATCACGCCTATAATAATATTACCTATATCATAATAAAGTCACCAAAAATTAATCATCGCTTTAAAATGGCTTCTGAATTATATATTGATAATCGATTTCTATTAATCGACTAAGAGTCTATGTACAAGTACGTCACTATACGGCGGTGACAAAAAGGCGCGAACGGAGGAGCGTTACGGGATGACAGCTGTCAGTGGCTAAGTTTTCGGTCGGTGGAATAACTTTGCTCGTGCCGGTTATCGTATAATTTCCAGGTAATTAATACCTTTAACAGTATGTATATATTTATCTATATATATGTATTATATATTATATAAAGATATTTAATATATATTTTATGTCGACCGATAACACATATATTTTTAGACATTATTTTTAGTTAAAGTAAGTGTTTGCTTAATTTACTACATTACACCACTGACCATGTCTATTTACTTAGGTATTCCTGTCCATCCAAAGGTTGCCTGGAAGAGATCACTTTATAGTGATAAGGCCGACCATTGTGCATGTTTCAATTATACTCTGTATCACAATGATATACTTCTTCTTTGTGTACAATACAGAATTCGCAATCTATCTATCTACCTAGTAGAGTACACTTACATTTCAACTATATAAGGCTGAGCCTATCTAATACATATTATAATAATTATAGTATACCTGATTTATGCCTGACGGAAAAATCCCCAAATAACACATTCAACCGAAACGGAGATCAAACCCAAGACCTGACAAGAGTGGACAGACTAGACTGGCTAGACCGACGAGGTAACAAATCACGAAAAATCTGTTAAAGTATTTGCAGCAGTCACATCAAGATAAACATTGTTCGTACAAGCTGGTCTCACATCGCACGGCAAGTTCATACAAAGCGAGACCATCTTATACTGCAAATGTATAGATTGATTTGTAGCCGTGTGTACCAATAAAACAAATGATAAATCCATACTAATACGATATCGTCCTGCACAATGGAGCCGTCCCAAACATGCAGCACTACAGACTATTGACGATGCATTTTATTTTAATAAGAGAGGAAAGGCTGAAAAGATGAAAGAAAGGTCATGAAAGTTCAAATATACTCGTGAATCGTACGACCCGACTAAGATTGCCGACGCTGCTGAGTCTTTAAAAATATTTAAGAAAGAGGAATAAGTAGCTATCGTAATTTCACTGAATAGAGTGCTTTGACAAGCAAAATATATTTTAAAGTTTTCGTTATACGGGGTGGATGCGACATAGCGACATTTATTGAAACCACAGCTTCTATACATGGTAAGTATCAATTTCCACCGGATAAAAATTATCCGGTGGAAATGCATACTGGCCATGTATAGAAGCTGTGGTTTCAATAAATGTCGCTATGTCGCATCCACCCTGTATATACGGAATGCACGCGACATCAAGGCATTCAAATGTTATCTCGTTTTTAGAACAAATTGAACATTGAGATCAATAAATTTGTTTGGAAAACCCGTTTTTATTTTGTCGTCATTTTATTTTTAACAGGTTGAAATGGACACTGACTACGTTTAGAATCTATGGTTTCTATAATAAATGCCCTTATACCGCCTGTATAGATTTACTGCTTATAACTTAAAAATAAAAAAACCTAGTAACACATAGCTTTAAAAGCTTGAATAAAAATAAAAAAAGCTATAAAAACAGCGAAGAATAGCTAACAATACAAAAAATAAGCAAATAAATAAACCCATAAAAAAAAACGTTTATTAAAAACGATATCGCCCTGCACTATGGCACCATTCCAACTGCACAGAATATTGACGATGCATTTAAATATTTTATTTAAATAGAGAAGAACTAAAAAGGATGAAAGAAGGCAAAGGTTAGGAAAGTTCAAATAAACTCATGAATAACATGGTCCAACAAACTGCTGAGTTTAAAAAAAATAATAGCTGTGTAAAAAGTACAAGTAAAAAGTATCTAGGATATTTTGTCCTCAAAATAGTGCTTTGATATTTTAATAATAACTTTTTGCGATAAATAACTTTTTGAAAAGACTTTTAATGCATATTTCCTAGTTTAAAAAGTTTGCCGTAAAGTATGAAAAAGGGTAAGGCATGGCAAAGCATAATAATACTGCTAATTTGTACTTCGATGCGTGAAATACAACTAAAAGTTTGCTGCCTATTATGGGTTTAATTTTTTTTATGTCGTTTTTAAATGCTTTTAGCATTAAGGGTATTTGTTATTCCGTGCCTCAGGAAAAATGATATATAACATAGCATCACGCCTATATTGCCCAGAAGGATGTGGCTGAGCTGTACAACACCCACACTTCGCCTGTTATATTTATGTCCCATGGGATAGGGGGTGAGCCTATCGCCATCCACCGGGCACAATTCCAATTCCATGCAGCTATAGTGAATTTCCTGATGGAAAGTTCACAAATAACACTTTGCCCGACCAGCTCGAACCCGACACTTCGTGGTGTGAGGCATATGCTAACCACTAGACCATCAAGGCAAAAATTATATATAATTTTACTTAATCTCATAACAGTTCAGTGGTTGAGACAACAAAGAGTGAGTTAGGATACTATTACACCAATCGACCAACCGTCGATCTATGGCCGTATGGCAGAAAAGGCGATACGTTATTCAATTCTTTTAAATGAAGAAAAACTGTCATCTCTAAGGCTCGGCGCAAATGGGCCACCGACCACAGCCACCGGTGTCTGTCGCGCGCTACCGCCACATTTCTAAAAGTGTCAGAAGCGAGCGACAGCTACCGGTGTCTGGAAACCGCTACATTTTATAACCCGCTAGTGCAGATCAGAATTCAAATCCCAAATAGCGGGACGTGAATGGATTTCCTATATGAATGTATCAACATCCATTGAGACGTCGTGCTCCATGATGGTACGCGTGCGATACGTATAACGTCGGACGGTTACTGCGCAGGGGGTGGAGCAATGCGACAGTGGCGGGTGTCCCATTTGCGCCGAGCCTAATACACAATAGATCGTTGCATCGTTAGACGTCGTTCGATTTCGTTGTAATAACATCCTTAGCTAGAAACTGCAGTAAAAGTTTGAGAGCTTGCTATTAAACCTAATTAACCGCTAATAAATTAATAAATGCGGTGTTTTGGATTCGAAAATAGTTAAACGAGTTTTGTTCAATAAATTAATTATTGAAATGCGCCAAATTGTGCCGCACTTACTGTCTACCGATAAGCGCTTATTAAATACGAGGTACTCGAATATAGCTTAGTATAAATTCCCGTAGTTTCAAAATTACATTTCAGCACAGAAATTTCAATTACTGAAGAAAAATATAGTTTACTAGAAATATGTCTTGGAACAAGTAGGTTCTACGAAACGCTACGTCGGCGCGTCCTTTATTTCGTAGACCCTCTACGATCGGTCTACGAAAAAGGTTACAATAATTTATAATTTTATTTTTTAAACTTTATGCACAATTTGTACAGAGGCGAACTTAATGCCAAAGGCATTCTCTACCAGTCAGTGTCTCTCAGATTTTACATGGTGGTGCACTTGTGATCATATTTTCGGTAATGTAATTTAAAAAATGTATCCATCGCTTAGTAAATACTTTATAAGTAGTATGTGTATGTCTGAGCAGGAGATGCTTACCAGTAAGAAATTGGTACACTAAATTATTACATTATTATTAAATTTTATAAGGTACAGTTTAAATTATTGTTAAATATATTTAGTTTTGTTGTGTAAATAATCGTAGTTTAGCCAATACAATAAAATAAAATTAACAAAGGATTATCTCTACGCGCATAAAATGTTATATTAGAAAAGCCCATATAGAGTATCACCATTATCAAAACCAACTCTTGGCACTAAAAGTTAGACATATTCTATTTCCTTCCACATTTCTATCTCCTCGGAAGCTTACCAGTAAATTTAAGTGACAGATAAAATCACTTACGTCAGCAGACAGACAGGAAATCGGATCGTCTGTCTTTCCGATTGCATATCGATTGAGGGGGATCGCGACCAAGTTGCCAGACACTTTCGTAATTACTTTACCCCTTTGATGAGTCACACATACATAAATACAATCACGCTTTAATTATATGAGGGTAGACAGAGGCGATGGATCGTCATGTGCTACGATTATTACATATTTCTTCTTCATTCATAGACAATATCAAGCCTATATCATCCGAGAGGCAGTGTACAAAGCCCACATTTTACCCGTAATGTTTAGGTCCCATGTGATAGGGGGTGAGCCTACCGCGATCTACAGGGTACAAATCCAATTGAAATTGAGTGCGCGCATGGCGTAGTGGTTAAAGCGGTCGCCTCGCATGTCGCTTTCAACTGCGCTGGTGTTGTGGGTTCGATCCCCATACGGGACAAATCTTTGTGTGATTCGCAAAGATTTGCTCTGACTCTGGGTGTGCTGTGTGTGTGAATTGTATGTTTGTGAACACCCCCGCGACACAGGAGTAATTTCTAGTGCGGGCGTCGTTTTTTAAAAAAGAAATAAAAATTAAGATCTGAAAAGAACAAAAGAAAGTTTGCCATAGCTTATAAAAAAAATTGTTTGATATATATAACGTAAATGAGTCATAGAACTTACTAAAGTTATGTAAAGATTATCTTAAAACCTACAATAAAATATTGAATAACTTTAAATTTGAAAGTGTATAATACAAATGCTCTTAATTATGTTAATTAAAGTGTAAGTGAAATGTTGTTCTAATCCGAGTGCAATGTATTTCCACAATGTTTTGTGGAGCCTGTTTAAATTGTATGTTTTTATTTATGAATAAAGCATTTTATCTATCTATCTAATTCCGTGCTAACCACTAGCCCAGCGAGAGAGTCATAAACCTTGTCATACATTCATGGAAGGTCTCGTGTACTACATACCTGCTCCTATTTAACCGCCTTTAACAGGAGGGGTGCATGAAAGGAGCCTCCCCGAGTGACGTACACAACGATTCCCTACGTCCGGCGCACCCTGGGCAATTCGCGAGTTCTCCAAAGCGAATTGGGTTATCCTTTCACCACGATGGCAAGTCAAAATAAAATTTGACTCAGCCATCGACACGACGAAGAAGAAGAAGACAGGAGGAGTTGTACAATTCGTCGTTTTTTTTCACAGTCTGCCACATTCTACAAATATTTTCAAAATAATAAAAAATGGACATGAAATCATAGTTTTGGGTAGCCTCGAGCACACCTGCTGAAATTATTTGAACGCTACCTAAGATAATAAACATGTATTCCGTTAGTCAAAACTGTTAATTGTTTAAACAATATTTTCCATGGAGACTAACAAAATCAAATTTTCTCTATTTTAAATTCATTCTGATGATTTACAATCGAGTTTATTAATAAATTGGGAGTTTATCTTGTTATGTCTAATTTATATTTATTATTGCTATACATTTAATGCTTTTTATGTATGGATTTTTTAACAAAATAAACGAACGTTTGTATAATCCTAACTACAGGCAATGAACTTTTGCAAAAGTAGCAATCTTTTGCAAAACGATGACGAAATTATTGAACGATGCCTCGTTTACCAGTCATAATCACTGCATTTCCCAAATGTTTTGAAACTCGCATGGCCAGTCTCAATCACAGTTCTTTCAGGTTAATAACCAGCCTATTACAGCGCCGTGAACACGCCCTGAATACCTCCAAAATGTGCCTCAACTCCAAAACAATAGCGACTTAATATTTCTGAAGGTAACACGCAAATATTTAATTAACCACTTACCAACAAGATTAGAAACATTTGTTTCCTGATCAAAATTCTGGGTTCAATTAGTAAGATTTAGATTTTGGGGTAACATGCTTTCGCTTTTTTAGCAATTTTATGGGGCAATTTAATTCTAACAATTTTTGGTTTGACTACGGCTATGTGTACACTGTACAATTTGTACCAAAATCACAGGGACATAAATCGAGATCGCGCTTTTTGGTATAGAGGTATAGACAAATATAAACAAGATTTCAATTTTAGAAATGGTAAGTTGTTATGTATGGTTTTATTTAGTGGCCGACTATAGATAAGGCAGAAGTGCATCTCGAGAGTTCTTCCATCTTTGCTACCATCTTCCTGAATCTGAAAGAGTCATAACATTATGTATCTCTATTACGTATTTTATATATAATATGTACTTCTTCTATTTACATATCAATAATTATTCCTCTGTCTAATCTGCACCTACCTATGCTTATCTCTGCACCACCCTAGGTTGACTGTTAGAGAATGCCATAAGGCATTAAGTCCGCCTATGTACTATTTTTATGTGCAATAAGTTATACGGTTATCTTCAGGCTGTTTACTGTATTCTTTCAAGTTATACACAGATAAGGCGAGACGTTAAATATTAATTATGTTTTTCTTACATTTAGTGCATTTTATGTAATCGAGGCCGGTTTTTTTTGGAAAATAATCTAAAAACAATCTTGTTGTCAAAAAAAATAATCGCACATCGTGTTCAACATGGTGAAAGGTCATTAGCGCTATAACTTTGGCAAATAGTCAGAAAATGCTTTTAACAAAGTTTTCTTTGGCTAGCTCTTGGGATCACATAGCGAGATTATTATCACAATATTTATATTAAAGTTCCACCTGTGTGCTAGATTTTGAAGTGTGTCAGTAATTTTGCAGTCGAGTAAAATAGAGAATAAAGTTTAGAATGTAGTATACTTTTTGGTATTTTGATTTAATGTATCTGTTTTGTAAAAAAGCCATATAATTAATGGACTTTATGAATTAAGAACGATTTACTGCTGATGTTCTACATTGTGGTCAAATTAGTTCAAAGGACATTTTGCTTCGAAAACCTTCTGATCCTAAATATATTTCATTTAGAGTTGCATTTACTTGGTTCATACTTTTTTTCTATAACAGCTTTATATTTATAATTGTTCATGTTTATTTGATGTCTATTGTCTACTCTAAACTACAACACAATGGGACCCGAACAAAAAGAAACGACAACGTGGCAGACCCAGAAGAAGACGGCGGGATGAATTGGATTCCAACCAAAAGGACTGGGCACTACACTAGTATTATATTGTAATATTTTAAAGCAAATTTTAGCTTTGCTATGCATTTATTTTATGTAATATTAAAGTTGAAAAATTAAGAATCCAGCAGGACTCGAACCTGCACCTCTTGGGTATACGCCCCAAGTGCTTTGCCAATTCAGCTATGGATTCGTATGCTGCCGGACTCGAAATTTCTCAACTCTTTTTGTGCCAGCTTTTAGCTAGACGAACCTTATTTGGTTTTAGCGCCATCTATGTGATGTAATAAGTACTATTCACATACTGTAAGTTTGAATTAAGATCAATACTGTTACAGTCAAGAGATGACGCATTTTTATCAAATACTGTAATATTTTAAAGCAAATTTTAGCTTTGCTATGCATTTATTTTATGTAATATTAAAGTTGAAAAATTAAGAATCCAGCAGGACTCGAACCTGCACCTCTTGGGTATACGCCCCAAGTGCTTTGCCAATTCAGCTATGGATTCGTATGCTGCCGGACTCGAAATTTCTCAACTCTTTTTGTGCCAGCTTTTAGCTAGACGAACCTTATTTGGTTTTAGCGCCTAACCTTATTTGAATAGTACTTATTACATCACATAGATGGCGCTAAAACCAAATAAGGTTCGTCTAGCTAAAAGCTGGCACAAAAAGAGTTGAGAAATTTCGAGTCCGGCAGCATACGAATCCATAGCTGAATTGGCAAAGCACTTGGGGCGTATACCCAAGAGGTGCAGGTTCGAGTCCTGCTGGATTCTTAATTTTTCAACTTTAATATTACATAAAATAAATGCATAGCAAAGCTAAAATTTGCTTTAAAATATTACAGTATTTGATAAAAATGCGTCATCTCTTGACTGTAACAGTATTGATCTTAATTCAAATTTACAGTATGTGAATAGTACTTATTACATCACATAGATGGCGCTAAAACCAAATAAGGTTCGTCTAGCTAAAAGCTGGCACAAAAAGAGTTGAGAAATTTCGAGTCCGGCAGCATACGAATCCATAGCTGAATTGGCAAAGCACTTGGGGCGTATACCCAAGAGGTGCAGGTTCGAGTCCTGCTGGATTCTTAATTTTTCAACTTTAATATTACATAAAATAAATGCATAGCAAAGCTAAAATTTGCTTTAAAATATTACAGTATTTGATAAAAATGCGTCATCTCTTGACTGTAACAGTATTGATCTTAATTCAAACTTACAGTATGTGAATAGTACTTATTACATCACATAGATGGCGCTAAAACCAAATAAGGTTCGTCTAGTATTATATTATCTGTGGCACTACAGTATTATATTATCTGTGGCACTACAAACCGTAGACAGGGACAAGTGGAAAAAGGGTGGGGAGGCCTTTGTCCTGCTGTAGGACACTATAGGCTTGTAATAATAAAAGAATAATAATTGCCTACTCATGTGACCTTGTGGCTACACGCTTTGTACAAACGGTATTTGCAAATTTTAAATGTAACGTTTCAATTGTACAAATTAGATTGAGCGTGTAGCTGGCAAAACGACTTGCTGTCATATACTGTTTAGTGCAAGTAAAGCGTGTCTCCTGAGCCTAATATGATGTAAAATTGAACGATATCATTCAATTTTAACTCAAATATTGTTCTAGTAAACACGTGGCAGGAGAAACAGCGCAAGATGGAGCGAGTAGCCGGAGCTTTCGATGCTAATTCTAATTCTATATTGTGACTATTTATTTATTTCTTTATTATGTAGTGATACCATCAACCATTACTTTTCTGTACACCCACTATTGGCAATCTAAATCAGATAAGCATTCTTGACATTGACATTCAACAAATTTTAAAGCCGAATCGGTTCGAGTCCAGTTGAATTAAACAACCTAGGATAAATCACTTCACACAATTTGATAATGGGATTGGTGACATTTGTCAAGGAATTAATATTGATCTGACATTTAGTTGACCTATTGCAAGAGATTAGCGTCGGCTTGTAGATTTTAAACGATATTAGATTTTTTGTTTGATCAGTTAAGTTCCAGTTTCTGAGGCTCCGGATTGTTCTTATCCGACCCATAAAATATAATCTGACAGAATTAAAGTGACAGAAGTTACCATTGAAACACGAGCACAGCTGTCACTTTCGTAATGTGTTTTATATTCTTATCCTGCCAATATTTGGATTTGACATTCAAATTCATAATTCTGATACTTTTGTAATTTTTTAAGCGAGAGTACTTTTTGTAACACTTTGGCAAGTAATTGAAATATGTTGTATGTGGGAAAATGGGTTGTTATACGTATGTAGTTAGATTTTATCCTACTTTTTTTTGTGAGAATGTTTAAATGCTTATTTCTCTATCACGCAGTAACAACGTAATGAATTTGCATTAAATTTATAACGTATATTAATAAAAATAAGAATACGTTTATTTGTATATATCTATACTAATATTATAAAGAGGTAAAGTTTGTGTGTTTGTTAAATTGTCAGGGGTAATCTCGGAATTTACTGCACCGATTTTAAAAATTCTTTCACTAATAGAAAGCCACATTATCGCTGAGTGTCATAGGCTATATAAAAAACCGAAAAATTAAAAGGTTTTTACGTGGTAGTCCGTTTTGTAAAGAGAATCGGAGAAAACTCATCGTTATACGTGAAGGCCACAGCAGTGTGGCAGCGGCGCGCGATGGTTTCGGCTTATTTCGGTTCGCGTTCGTGCTCACTTCGGAAGAAGGAGGCGTGACCTTCCTTTTACATCTGAGAGGTAGGTACCCGCGCGGCTCTTTACGCAGCGGACGTCCCCAAAATTGAATTTTTCGTAACACACTTTCGTCATTCATTAATTTTATTTTCGGTACATTAAAAAAAAAATCTTCTATGTTTATATAGTTTTTATTTAATTTAGGTTATAGATAGGCATTAAGTTTGTTTCATGTACCTCATATTAAATTAGGTTATAGGTATTAAGTTAGTTTCATGTAGATATTAATTTAGGTTATAGGTAGGTATTAAGTTTGTTTTGTGTAGATATTAATTTAGGTTATAGGTAGGTATTAAGTTAGTTTCATGTAGATATTAATTTAGGTTATAGGTAGGTATTAAGTTTGTTTCGTGTAGATATTAATTTAGGTTATAGGTATTAAGTTAGTTTCATGTAGATATTAATTTAGGTTATGTGAATCGGCGAAAAAACATTCTAATGAAAACGTTTCTTACGAACGCTGCCTTAACTATGAAAGATATATATTTTTGAACATTATGCCCAACGAAGTGGGCACGGGTCAGCTAGTAATACATAATTGTCGACCGGATGGCGGAGTGGGTAGTGTACCTGCCTGCTACGCCGAGGTCGCGGGTTCGATCCCCGCTTAAGACAAATCTTTGTGTGCATGAACATGGGGGTTTTGTCTTAGTCTGGGTGTTTCTATGTATATAAGTATGTATTTACAAAAGAAAAGTATATATGTATTAGTATCAGTTATTTTAGTACCCATAGTACAAGCTCTGCTTAGTTTGGGACTAGATGGCGTTGTGTGTAAGTTGGGAGAATTTATTTATTATTATTTATTTAATGTTGTGCATTTGTATCATACTACTTAAGTGATAAGTAAATAATTATAATCGATAAGTTAGTATGAGTAGATGAGCCAGTAGTAGGTATAGATTTCGTAAGAAAACAAACTTAACAAGATTACTCGAAATTAGAAAAGAATACTTAAGGAGTTAGTAGGTATAAGCAACGTTTTATTGACTAGGGTCGCACTTGACAGAGAGCGGAGCGTCGCGGCATTTTTCATACGTCGCGCGTTGACGCCGACGCTTGCTTCCAATTGTAAGCTTTATATACTACGCGGACGGAGTCCCGAGTGGAACACAGTTATTGGAATAAGTTTCCTTACCATACGTTTCTACCGTGGAACATACCTACACTAATTTTAACACTTTTGTAGTTTTGGACTATAAATAACCTGAAGTCAATAAATTAAATTGTTTTATCATTTACTTTCGTATGCTGGTAGAAGAAATATCGACCTATAAAATAAAATTTGTTCCATTATGTCGACGAATACTGAAATGATTTGCCTCAGTGCACTTTTGTACACAAACAAACAGTGCTCCCTTTGTGACATTTAAATTGTTTTACAATATCACAGAATTCAACTATAATAGGAGTAATATCATTGCTCGTTAGTTCTGTGCGACGAGACGTGCAGGCATTCATTTAGGGTGCATTTCCAACAGAGATATGCTATAATAATAATTTGTTTTTTTTTTTACATTAGATAGAACGTCAGAAGCAATTACACTATCCAGTCGTCCCAATTACAAGCATACCCAGTCTCAGAACAAATCTTTGCGAATCACACAAAGATTTGTAACATGTGGGGATCGAACCAACAACACCAGTGCAGTGGAGAGCGGCGAGGCAATCACTTAAACGAATACACCACACGTGCAGACAATATATATGTTATGCAGCTAGCTAAGCTAAGCTATGAAACTATGTTATCGTTTTGATTATTACTATTCTTTATGGTGAGGCGATAGTATGTTGTGTACTAGCAAGTACTAGCTTCAATCCGTAGCTCCGCCCACGAGTTTTAAAAAGTATCCGGTAATTCAGGCTTTAGTATATACATCCAACAGTTTTTATGTTTTTATCTTTACAAACTTATGCATTTCTAATATTAGTAGAATAATACAAAGAAAGACCATCAATAGCACGCGTCCAGAATACGTATCTGTCCATATAAGAAACAAAGCTTAGGTTGACCCCACATTTGGCGTGCGCGTTCCTCGGTCGTCTGAGCGTTAATCGAACTAGTTACTGTACTACCAATTCTAAACTATGTAGACAGATATAGCTTACCGGGAAAAAGAACTAAAGTTGTATGTTTGTTAAGATAAGTATTAAAATAAATCTACTAGTGATATTAACCTCGCTAGCAAAGTGCAATGATTATGTAATAAATATGGAATCGTTAAATAAACTGCGTGCTAAGTATAAAGATGGATATTTATCTCTGATAAACAAAAGAAGAAATAAAATAAATACACATCTTTTAATAGGTACTTTCTTAGCAAAACATTTAATTTCAACCGCTTCTCATACTATTCTGGAAAACTAATGACGATCAGTGGAGAGAGATAACGTTATGTAATTATATCTAGTGATGAAAAAAAGAAATGGAAAATCAAGTAAAGGTAGTTGGCAAAATTGTCGTTTCACGGTGAAGATGCTAAGCCGTCACTTGTCAGCTGGTGACCATGTTCGTGAAAGTTGATCGAAACTGTAGAGCATGAGGTATATAAACATTAAAAAAAATTAAAAAAAAAACTAAAAAACACTTGGGTTGCTCCCACGCTTTTTCACAATAATACTAGTATTTTTTGTTCATTACCATTTTCAGCTTATATTAGGAATTATTTTTCACTTTTTAGTTAGAAGTACTTTAAAAGCGTGTTTTTTAGTTTTTTTAAACTATTATTTATTTTCTACTTTTTAGTTTGGTTTATTTATAAGAGCGTTTTTTTCTTAATTTTTTTTTTATCGAATTATTGCATTGTCATCGATCTTTGATAGGTGTGCAAAATTTGAATGAAATCTGTCGGTTTAAAGTGGGTCAAAATTGAGTCCAAAGAAGTCGGTTACATACATACATACATACATACATACATACATACATACATACATACAGGTGAAGCTAATATAAGCGAGTTAAAAATGTACGCGATTGAGTATTTATTTGGTAATTATAATGCAATTTTAATCTTTGTGAACTTTCCGTCAACAATTTACAATAACACGGAGTTGGAACTGTGCCCGGTGGATGGCGATAGACTCACTCCTTAACACATGAGACCTAAATATAACCGGTGAAATGTGGGTCTTGTACACTTTGCCACACCTTTCTGGGTAATAAAGGCATGATTTTATTTGTTATGCGTTGTTGTAATACAATATTATTGTAAAATCTTGTTCTGAGAAATTCTGCCTTATTGCTATTTTAGCGTAGAGAAGCTTAATGTCGTTGAAATCGATCCCTTTGAACTTATTCCTAGTATTGTATCAAAGGCTTCTTGACACTAGTTCATGCTTAGAGCATATACAGTAAAATATAATTTAGAATATTGATAGAAAATATAAACTTGAAGTCAGGAAAATTTATGAAGAACTGTAAGACGTAACTACGCTTTGAAGAAATTTTAAGTATACCTATTTTAGTGAATTTATTATGTTGGTAGATATGTCATAAATTAATTTGAAAAAGGAAGTCATCTCGATCGACTTACTTGATTACTTATCGTCGTGATTTCAGAACTATGTTCTCATTCGGTGGTGAGATAAGTTAGAAAAAATACAGTCGTTTTACACCAGTGTCTAAGTTAAATTTCTGTTCCTGAAATGACTGTTATACTTTTCCAATATAGTGAATTGTTTGTAGAGTTATATTTTCATTATGTATTCATTAATTGTAATATTTTTTATTACCTTTAATTTCAAATCAAAACGCTATATTTTATAACTTCACCTGCCTTGTTAATCTCTGCATCATATTTTAGAAATAATGTTGTTAATATTTTTTTTTTTATATAAAACGACGCCCGCACTAGGAATAACTCCTGTGTCGCGGGGATGTTCACAAACATACTTTTCACACACACAAAGCACAGCCAAAGTCAGAACAAATCTTTGCGAATCACACAAAGATTTGTCCCATGTGGGGATCGAACCCACAACACCAGCGTAGTTGAAAGCGCCGAGGCGACCGCTTTAACTGCTACGCCAACCGTGCACTCATTATCGTTGTTGTTTATAAATATTTTTTCAGGTGAAATGATAAAGTTAGTATACACATTATATAAAAAGAAATAGAACTTATTAAGCTCTATTGATTAGCTTAAGAGGTATCGAGTTCTATTTCAACGAGTTTTTTGTGAAAGCTACCTTATTATATCCTCAATAGGTATAATAATAATATACAAACTAATCCTTAATAGGTATTTTGGCATTATACACCTGTGGCATTTCTGATTAGCATTGGTGAGCATGTGTATGTCTGTCACTATTTATAAGTTAGCGCCGTAATGTTTGCACTATTTATAACTTTGCCGTGACGTTGGCACTATTTATAGCATTTATAACTATAATTAGTGGTGTAATATTGGTATTATTTGTGTCTTAGTGCTGTGATGTCGGTACGCGTGTATTTACTGTGATTATGATTTTGAAACGATGAAAATTTTATAATGCGTGCAGTGTATGTGAGTGTTGATGAGCTCCTAGATAGGTACCGTGGAGAAGCCATCGTCAGACCCTGAACATACACAATTTGTCATGAAAGATAAATATAAAGAGCTCAAATACAAATATAAAAAATATATCCAGAAGCTTGGGTTAAACGTATGGCATTTAACCCGATTGTAAAATATTTTCTTGACTTGAAGATTTAAAATGTAAAAAAAATGCTTTTAAAAAACTGAAAAAAAGTTATAGCTTTTAAAAGCATATACACAGGTAAACTTATAGGTATTAAGTTCATCAAAAAAACGTTTGCTCTAATCCCATTTAAAATCTGAATTAATGGAAAATTAAACTTAATTATTCACGTACTAAAATGTTTGTTAGCAAGGCTAGCCATCGTTTTAAATATTTACAAATGAACAATAAATTATTGTTTGAATACCGTAAGCCAGGAGTTAACAATAACAGTTTATTTAAAACTACGGTTAAATAATTAGGAATAGTTTCTTGAAATGTTTGAAATTCTTTACAAATTGGAGTATTGCCAGCGGAAAGACGAAAATTCAAAGACTAGCATTAGTTAATGTTGTTAGGTTGTCATCATGTTGTCATTTTTTATATCATTAGAATAATTACTATGTAAAATTACCCGGCATGTTTCTTTTTTAAATTATGACACTCATGGCGATATTCGAGATTGTTAAAAAGAAGACGGAGTTTGAGTTATAAGCTTTTAATTGATAGTTTTTTGTTTAGTTTAGCAATAATATTTGTAATCAGTTATTGGGGTGCATGAAAGGAGCCTCCCCGAGTGACGTACACAACGATTCCCTACGTCCGGCGCACCCTGGGCAATTCGCGAGTTCTCCAAAGCGAATTGGCTAATCCTTTCACCACGATGGCAAGTTAAAATAAAATTTGACTCAGCCATCGACCCGACGAAGAAGAAGAAATCAGTTATTTAATTACGGTTGAAATTTTACTAAAATAAACGAAATTGTTTTATATAAATGGTGAACCTAGTTTATTTTAAAGTTAAAAAATTAAACTAAAATTAGCTAATGGGTTTTGCTTACCCTGTTTAATTCTCGAAATGGAAGCAAAACCCCTTCATGTGACGAAGGTAGAGTCAACTTGAAAGACCACTAAAAACTTTAAGTTATTTTCAACACTGCACTATTATTCGAAATTCTATCTCATACTTTTCGAACTATTTCTCGAGAGCTTCTGTTAATCGAAGCGACGCGACGTCCGTCGCGAGTGGCGAGCACTCGTCAACTGCGCTCGGTCGCACCCCCTAGGCTGAACACGTCGCCCACCTTTGCCGCACGATGCAATTAAAATGTCAACATGACAAGGTCGATTTTCCCGCCCATTTTTCTCGGGAAATGTCAATAGGGATTAGAAAATAGTTTCATTGTTCGGTTTCATTTTCGCTGCAGTCATTAGTTTTATTAGGGCGGTCGATTTAATCATTTATATTGGACGATTGTCAGTTAGTATTAATGTAATGTTAATTTAAGGCAATCTATCCGTTTGTTTAATTATAATTAATTATTTAGAGATCCTTTAGTTTTTTTTTAGATTGGATATTTGGGAATAGACAACAGATGCAAAGACCTTATATGTTAATGGTAGAGCTTCTCCGTGAGAGTAAGAGATAGGTACATATTTCACAAATGAATTTTAAATAAAAAAAAGTCCTCTCGTCAGTTTAATAATAATAGTAATTTCATAAAATGATTCTAACAATAATAATAATATATTTTTCACCTCTTAATCTCGAAGAGTCGTTTTTTGTTGTATGAAAACAGCAGGCAAAACTCGATTTTGCTTAAAATCATTTTAATGAGCAAAACTTGATTTTCTTAGAGTTTTGCTCTCGCTCGAAGCTAAGTTGAGTTTGCTCACTGCTGGCTTTTTTTTGTGTTTTGATTTCGCTTATTTTCACACAACTATCACACCACGTCATGTAGTCCCAAACTAAGCTATTAATAAATAAATAAATAAATATTTCACAACTCACACACACAACGCCATCTAGTCCCAAACTAAGCAGAGCTTGTACTAGAATAACTGATACTAATACATATTTTATACTTTTCTTTTGTAAATACATACTTATTATACATAAAAACACTGGGTGTTTCTATGTATAATAAGTACCCCCATGTTCATGCACACAAAGATTTGTCTTAAGTGGGAATCGAACCCATGACCTCAGCGTCGCAGGCAGGTACACTACCCACTCCGCCACCCGGTCGTCTATGTGTACTATATCGAGCTCCTGAGGTGAAAAGTTGTATGTGCGACTCGAGATCTAATTTTACAACTCGTGCTTTTGAGCCCCTTACTACGTTCAAAATTCTAACCTAGAATTCTTTCGCTTATTCGGGACGCAAAATTAGCATTTAAAGAAAATACGAACTTTGCTCTCTTATTGAACAAATAACTATTCCTGTTCTTATTGTACCACCTTGTGGGCGCTATTAATTCTCATACAAAATAATAGCTTTCTAATACTATTAACAATCTCTCAGCCAACTCTCAGATTAATATAAGGTTTTCTGGTTAGGAACAGAACTCTAAAATATTGACATGACAACTTTTAAATGGCAAATTCCTAAGAGAGAAGGATAACATTTTTAAATTTGGTGAAAGCTTTGATGTTTTTTTTAAAATCCAAATTGAAGCAAGATTTATGTTAAAGAAAATTTCGTAAAGCACAATAACACATACAATAGCAGCATGGAGTTGAAATTGTGATCGATGGACGGCGATAGGCTCACCCTCTATCGCATAGGACCTAAACATAACAAGTGAAGTGTGTAGTACACCTCTGCCACACTCTTCTGAGTAATATAGGCGTGATGTTATGCTACACTACACTTTTGGTGTAATGCTGTGCCGTGATCGTCAAAATTATCATGATCACTAACGATTTTTACTTATGGCAATGACTACGTAATAAATAAATAGCCACTTATTTATTAAGTACACGTATTTATTTAACGCTACAGTCATATGAATTGAAATATGTTTTTAAATGCGTAATAAATAATAATGTATATTTCTCTATCTTATCGCCTAAATTGATTCCTCTTATATCTCATCTCATCTATCTTTCCAATAAGGCATGGCAACTCAATCGTTTATCCTGAAGAAGTCCCTCTCATCTCGAAAAATCTATATCTGATCTAAAAATACCGTTCAATCATACCTCTTTACGCAGCAAAGACATTTTATTGAAAAGGACGCGTTTATGGACGCGTTCGCCTGATATTAATGGCCCCACCCAATGTTTACCTGAGGGCGTTTATTGCCAACGTGGTGCCAACATCACAAACCAAACAATTGTTCCAAATTTGAAATGTATTTTTCTTTTCAGCCAACCGCCTCTCGACTATATCGATTATAATCATCGGATTGATGTCGTTTTAGATCAGAATCGAAAATGGCGGACTATCAAGTAAAATAATTAATTGATAGTTTAGTTTCTTTACATGATGAAACACATGGATGTAAAGGTTTTTGATAGTGTTGTATACAGGATAGGTGTAGATTTGAGATATGATACCGTAAATTGTAACCATAAACTGCGGTTTGAAGAGAAGCAATCGATTTTATGAAATTCATGATTTGACCTACATACAATTCCAAGATTTTCATCTGAATTTTGGGTCAAGCAATATTATAATAGGTATAGCGACAATCATTCTTATTAATTTTTCAATTTCTCAATAATATTTTGCCCGTCTTTAATTAAATAATTAATTTATGTTAATATTTTATATTGATTTTCTCCCTTATATTATAGTGTAATTTTAAATGTTAATAAAAAGTGTAATGTAAATTGTTATTGAAATAAATTGAATAGACGATTACATTTATGTTAAACTTTTTATTTAAAATTTCGTGTACATATTGGGCACAATATAAAAAATTTCGTGTAGTGGGCACTTTATACTTTTACGAATCTTCTACGTACCACTAAAATTATAGCAGGGTCTCTTGTGACTAACTGGCCAGCGGTGTACGTTTTCATGTTATTTATATCTAAAAACTTAAACTTAAATGCTGCCATATTTTGAAATTTTGGCCAAAAACCGAACATTAAAAAAATACACTATATGCTTAAAACTATCCTTAAAAACTCCACCAAGGCACCTCTACCAGACCAAGGTAAAACGAAAGGCAGGCTATTCGAAAAAAAAGAATGAGAAAAGAGTTCATTTTAAAAAATATATATAAATGACGGACTCACCTTAACAAAGTCCCATTCTCCAGGAGCGTCCGGAGCGTCACAATAACGTTTTAAAAATAACTTCTAATAATATTGGCTGTTAGAAAACGTGTTTAAAAAAAATATGATTAAAAAACATTTGTGAAGGTGGCTGTTCGGGTCCGGGCGCGGTACTGAGCCTGGGCGGGTGAGGGGAAGGGCGGGGGGCGGCAGGGCTATTGATCGGGAGATCGCGCAGCATCCGACGGCCCTGGAGCTGCTGGGCTGGAGGAGAAAACTGTGTTAAGAACTTGGATACTGTACATTGCTGGTTCGAATAAATGTTAGCAGTGTGGGACGGCAATGCGTTTAAAATTGTTGCAGGAGCTTTGAACATTACTAAAACTTTTTTTAAATAAATAATACTTTATAAACCTCTTGCTTTAGGTGCATATAACACCATAATATTTCATTTACTAGGTACCTAGTCTTTTCATTCCGTTTAAAATCTACACTTTGTCGCACCTATAATCCAAATCTCATTCGCAATAAAAAACAATGAAATACAAGACAAATAGAAACACTAATCCAACATGAAACAAGCCGTTAAATTCACAAAACATAAAAGAAATGTGCATGAAAGCTAATCATCTATTATTCTATCTGTATGTCTCGGACATAGAACTAAATTAGTTTTGGCACCGTCCTATAGTGCCAAGAACTCGAAATACGTAAACGCCATTTGAAAATAGATGCGGCGTGAAAAGTCTTGAAATTGTTGAAATTGCCTACCTGACGGCAGAAAAATGGCCGGATAAAATTAATATGACAGAAAATTGTTAGGATTTGTCTGAAATTCAAGGGTATAGCAGTAAATATGACACTCGTCTTGTTAAAATGTGAATAAATATTGTTTTTTGAATGTCATATAGGTATATATGTAGTAGAATTTTGGTTAATGGGCTTTGCCTTTGGTTATACTGTTAATGTGAACTATTATTATATAGTTACCAACCTCCATAGATAATAGGCATAAAACCTTATTCGATGTCATCCAGACCATAGACTAAGAGGACTTACCGTCCTCTTAGTCTATGGTATACATATACATATACAAAAGAGGAGAACTGTCAGACGCTGTGGCGCCTTCGATTTGGCAGGATTTGGCCGATATTATATTGAAATATTTGTTATTTCTGATAAATAAAAAGGAATTCGATTAGTTTGATCGTAAATATAAGTGAAATGATTAGTTTTATGAGGTTAGACCTATGGAATCATTATTATGTTTAAATTGTGAAATGGACGTAAGTACTGAGATTGTTGTTATTTTATGTCTAAATTCTTCAACCTTCCAAAAATATCTTCACTTTTTAATAATTAAAGACCCTTGATAGTTTACACATTGACAAATGAGTACAATTATGGGCAAACTTCTTGAGCATTAGGTGACGTGGTAGGGGAAAGTTTGCGCCTCGTACACTTACAATTTATGAGTTTACTGATAACAATTTGTAAGATACTGAGAGTATCTTGTAGTTTTAATTAATAAATAATTTGTGTATCGGCAACTCAACAAATAACATGTTAAATATCCCGAAATAAAATGTTCAAGAAGTTTGCCCATAATTATACATTATATTAGTATACTCTTTGATGAGTACTGACACTTTTATACTTTTCTTCATCCAACTCTCTATGGTCTTGAATGAAGTTTTAACTGATGCGTTTGTAATAACTATATAACTATTATGCTGGCATCCATATGTCTCGTTTATCATGTCTTCTTCTTTTTAGGGTTCTGTAATGCCTACAAGGAACCCTTATAGTTTCGCCATGTCCGTCTGTCTGTCTGTCTATCCGAGGCATAGCGTCGAAACTACGTGCTAGAAGTTAAATTTTGAAGTTGAAGCTAAATTTTTGTATGAAAATGTGAATGCTGACAATGTGGTAACAAAATTATTTATTTCAAAAAAATATGTATGTCCTGCCCTACATTTAGAGTGGGGATGTTATTTTTCTTTTGTCTACCCCAAAGTGTGGGGTGTCGTTATCTACGGACCCCTATTGCGACCTCAATAAAACTAAAAGGATCTGTTAAAGATTTTTGATTGTAGCGCAGTGTCAAAACGTTTAACATATTATTAAAAAAATGAATATAAACCATTGCCATGTTTTGATATCGTTTTAACATAAACATTATCACTAATATTTAACTAAGAATTATCTTTTTCTTTCTATAACACTAAAGAAATAAGGATAGTTCATTTTAGCACAGTCATCAATCAATACGTATCGAGCGCGCAATGTACGTCCTCCACTATTTGCCATCGCCTGCCGTAGTACGCCTGTGTAGATTCCTTACTGCTGTATAATGCTCCACCTGCATCACCTAATATCGCCACTTGTCATTTATTGCCTGATAGCTATTTTTGTTCTGCATCACTTTATATCGCCACTTATCATTTGTAGCATCACAGACTGGCTCGTTGGTCTAGTGGTTAGCGTTTACGCCACTCACCGCTAGCTCTCAGGTTCGAATACAAAAGTGTTGTTTGGGATTTATGCGTAAGGAAATTCTTGATAGCAGCGTGAAGTTGGAATTATGCCCGGTGGAGGACGATAGGCTCACTCACAACTAAACATAATAAGTGATATGTCTCTGCCACCTACCCTTCTGGGTGCTAAGCTTGATGTTCATCAGATATCTCTTACTTTATGCTGCACCAGCATCGCCTAATATTGCCACTTATGATTTATTGCCCAATGGTTGTATATAGTATGTTCAGTACTAGCCAGAAGAGGTCTACCTAATGGTAGAAGATCTCTTGTGAACGAGCTCGAGGGTGTAAGCCCTACCTCACCTTTATCCTGCCTGCAAAGTTATATTCATTTCTATGTCCCGGTTTGGTGGTGAAAGTACTGGCACTTAAGGCATAACAAGTCCTCAGATGAAACTCATCTGCAGACAGCTTTTGTTGATTGTTGTTGTTCTCTGGCTATAGTTAGCCCTTGCCATCAGGTGGACTAACCACCCGTTTGCTACATACGTCGTATTAAGAAGAAAAACATGTTTTCACTGCCATTTATTTATTAGCCTGATATGTTTAATGTATTCTCCACCTGCATCGCCTGATATCGCCAGTAAACGTGAAAGTGTGATCGAAGATGCCGTAGTTGCCTAGCTAAGTCGCTGTTTACTGTGATTTTAGTGTTCTTTACATCTTTTAAGAAGGGTATGTCGTAGTTCACACCACAGCTATTGTTTGTTCTAGACATTGCATGTGCGTGGAAGAAATGATCACTGAAAACAAATCTTATTAACCGAAGCGGATAATAGGATAGGACTGAGTGTGTAGAACAGGCATGCTGGCAATTTTTTATTTTTGTGTGTAATCGATAACCTCTCGATTTAAAAAAACATTATTAAAAGAATTACTTTGTTATCATATAAATAGCCTTAGATAATGCAATTTGCAAAACAAACGACTACTGAGGCGTTGCGTCATCCATCTGTTCTGTACGTTGTATGCGAATTTATAAATTTTGTTTGATAGCTATACGAAATTTTACGTTTATGAAAATGGTTTAATTACGAAAGTTGTAATAAATTGTGTGCTTATTCAATGATAAAATTATTTATTTATAATTTCGTACTTTTAAAATGGACTTGCTCATAAAACTTTGAATTATCATAAAATGAGCTAGAATTTAAGCAAACAGTAACTTATAACTTTTTTTTACTTTCCCTTTGGTTGTGTGCACCGTGCTGTGGGAATGCTTTGAACTAATAGGGTCACCATGGCTTGTCCTACATCAGAAGCGTTTGGGAACGAGGCCTTCTGACAGTGATTTATTAAGTTAAGATTAAGTTATTAGACTATTTTAATTTAAGATCTAATATGTTTATTTTTCTGTAAGCAAGTAACTGAAAATTCCTGTTTACCTACACTTTGATAGGGTATTCATATATTTAATATTTATAGATAAGCCATCATGCCTATTAATACCAAAAGGACAGATCCTGAACCGTTGAAACTTTGTCAATGCCAAGATATTGCAGTACAATGTAAACAAATATTAGAGGAATGCCGAATGTTTATGGCAAGTAGCAATACAGTCTTCTACGTCTATCGTACTGTTCAGTACAAGAGGAACTTGCTACAAATGAGAATTTTCGATATAAGGTCGGTAATGAATGGTATTTCACAACATAATTAAATTATTTCTAAATATAAACGAGAAATTGAAACGATGATAAATAACGACGCTAAGATCTTCAGAAGTTTTTCTCTGTTGTCAGAATTACCATTAATGATTTTCTATTTTTAAGTTTTGTTTGAATAAATGACCAAAGTATTTTTTCTACCTTTTGACTGCGAGAATTATCTAATGATGAAATGTTCGTGGAAAAGTTTCTTTTTAATCAATTTCACTTTATTGTATTTTTTCAAAATGTATTAACCGTGTAAAAGTTATTGGTGTAATTTTACTCATTAGCTAACATACTGTTGATATTAGTTTAAAATGTTTTGATTTCTCTAATATTTCTGTGGAATAATCACCAGGACACACTTAACGATTACATCCTGTTTAACAATAGTAAGGGCCAGTTTCAGAGGTTAGGCATAAATCTTATGCGACCCATAAAATATAACCTGACCAAATTTAAAAGTGACACAAGCTGCACTTGGGAAAAGAACATAGCTGTTACTTTAATTTATCATATAAATTATCGCTCGCTTACGGTGAAGGAAAACATTGTGAGGAAACCTGTATGCCTGAGAGTGCCTAAAAGTGCTCAAGGGTGTGTGAAGTCTACCAATCCGCACTTGGCCAGCGTCGCGGACTATGGCCTAACCTTTCTCATCATGAGAAGAGACCCGAGCCCAGCAGTGGGACATATATTAGAAACAGGGCTGCTATTATTATATATGCTTATCCTGCAAATAAGGTTTTGCATCTATGAAATTGGGGTTAATTATACTGCATGTACAGCTACCCTGTTACCTAGGACCTATCATCGATCCGCCCAGTGCAGTTGTCAGGCACGGATTTAGGTCAGCCCTGTTTGACTCCCATAGATATTTTACATGTACCTACATAGCTAGGAGAATGGCCGACATCCAGTTCATGGAATTTCAACCATTTTGCCTTGTTTTAGAAGTTAAAATGCAATGGAACTGTTGAGATGTTTCATAAAGGATTAACTGAAATTTGATTGGGAATGGGACATTAACCGTAACCTTCAGGGGTTGTTGCTATTTTTTTTATGAGACTAATGTAGTAAAAGGACTTCTGTGATTAACTTTTATATCGCTTTGTAAAAAAAATAACAAAATTATAATACCATATCAAACGAACTTAATGCATTAAAAAGACTTTATGAGGGGAACCCTTCCGCCAATTATTTATTTGTCGGTGATTTTAATCTACCATATTTTGATTGGTCAGAGGACGCATATACCATGAGATATATAGGTAGAACATCAATGCAGGAATCTGCACAACAATTTGTAGAAGATCTACAATTACTAGGGTTAAATCAACACAACAGAATAATAAATACTAGTGGCAATGTTCTCGACTTATGTTTTTGTAATCTCCATTTGAATATAATGAAGTCGCCACCCCTGACCAAAGAAGACACATTTCATCCACTATTTGAAATAGATATATCTGATTTACATATCAAACCATTTACTGAAAAGTCTGAGCCTTGTTATAACTTTCGTAAGGGCGATTACAAGCTTATTAATACATATCTGACATATCTAACTGGGATGATGCTCATCAAATAATATTGATGATTCACTAAATAATTTCTACCATATTCTTTATGAATGTTTCGCTCTGTATATCCCACTTACCAAAAAAAAATGTTCATATCCGATTTGGTATAGCCAGGCTCTAATAAAAGTCATAAAAGAAAAATCCAAAATACATAGGAAATGGATAAAGTTCAAAAATCCCAGGGACTATGATGAATTTGTCCTCCTCCGAGATCGCCAACGTAGGGTGAAAGAGGGCTGCTTTGATCGATTTACTCAAAATACTGAACAAAATATCAGATATGCACCTAAACTCTTCTGGACTTATGTCAAAGCCAAAAGAGGGGGTTCTAGCTATCCGCAACAGTTCTCAATAAATAATAAAATTATTACTAATCCAGTAGAAATCTGTTCAGAATGTAACAGTTTTTTTGATAGCGTTTTTATTCAACCTTGTTTACCTAATAACAATGTTACCAACAAAATGTTCAAACTGCTAACACAACACTAATGCGCAATAGTGTTTTCTGCATGGCCCCCAACATTTACAACAAATTACCGAAGTGTTGGAAAGAACTTAATATTAATTTATTTAAAAAAAGACTTCGTAACTTTCTGACTGATAAAGCCTATTACAGTATAAGTGAATTTATGCATGAAAAAGATAGTGCATTTGTGTAGTTTATATTAGTTCTTAGTTAATTGTTTTATATTATTGTTTAAATTTATTTTTATTTGTTCTTCGTTAGTTTTGTAATATTTTATGCTGTCTTTGTTGCTTACATGTATTTTAATGGTTATGTAACCTTTCGCATGCCTATTGGTAAAATTTGGTGGAACTAATATTCTTTATGTAACATCATACTGTACACCCATATTTGCGAAATAAAGTATCTTTATCTTTATCTTTACCAATTTAAGTAGCATCTCGCTTAACTTTCACTCTGACAATTTGGCCCACATTAAAATAGTTGAGGAGAAAGGTCAAAATGCATTGCGATCATTTATCCTGTTATATCTAAGGGTATCCCTGACTCACAACACGGATTCTTACGCGGTCGCTCCACTATATCTATCTGGCACTTCATAGTAACTTTGTTTTAACTAATATGGATAAAGGAGGTCCGGTTGACGTGATCTATACGGATTTTGAAAAAGCATTCGACCGTGTGGATCACGTCATTTTGTTACAAAAATTACAATCACTTGGCATACATGGTGATTTGCTGAGATGGATTTCATCGTAATAATCCTACCGATCACAGGCCGTTGTCATGGGTGGTCATAGATCCGACCACATTTACATTCCATCCGAAGTACCGCAGGGTTCACATTTTGCACCTATTTTTTTATATTTCTTATATTCATGACATATTATATCTTCATATTAACAGCGCTAAACATCTACTTTATGCAGATGATAAAAAATTGCTTATTAAAATTGACTCAGTAAACGATTGTCTAAATTTACAACAGGATATTGACAACCTTTACAATTACTACCGTCTAAATAGAATCTCATTAAACATAAATAAATGTGAATGTATAACTTTCTCTCGTAAGGTCGAACCTATTCATTTTTCTTATAATTTTAATGGAATCCCAATCAAAAGAGTGAATGCTGTACGAGATCTAGGTGTTAATAAACTCGACTCTGGAATGAGCATGACTAGACACATCGATGAAATCTTATCGTAATCTCGGTTTTATTATAAAAACCTACTGAGCCTAAAGATAGTTTATTTCGCTTATGTCAGATCAATTCTTGAATACGGTAGTTCCATTTGGTCCCCCTACTTCGCCATAAACATCAAAAGACTCGAACGAATACAAAACAAGTTTTTGGCTCATCATAATTTCAAATTTCTTAAATCTGCACCTAACTATACTGACAACTGTCGCTTATATGATTTGCTTACTTTAGAAGAAGGACGTTCTTTAATGGATATGGGACTGCTGTATGATATTCTGCGTGGGCGCTTAGATTGTACAGAACTATTATCTGCAATTAATTTCAATACCCCACGTTATCGAACTAGACACACTTACATGTTAAGCCAGTCGCAGTTCTCAACTTTGTACAGCCAAAATGCTGTTATTAAGAGAATTATACGCACATACAATTACAAATTTAGTAACGTAGACCCCTTCATAAACGATAAAAAACATTTCTAATTAACATTACGAAAATAATGACCAATGATACTTAATAAAACGAGACAACTAATAAGTATGTACCTATATATATTTAATATTATTATAACTTTAGTTATTATTTTATAAATGTATGTTTCTATATATATATATATATATATATTTTTATCCTTAGAATAATGATACCTATATATATTATGTATTTATTTTATATACGTATTGTCTTTTTATATATAATAGTTAATTTATTAATATAATACACTCTATCATACTTATATCATATTTAAGCTGAAAATTTACTATTAATTAAAATTATGGTACACATTAAGTATTCATCATTATGACCTATTCCGTTTTCGGTAACAGACCCACACTTACTATTACACGACATGCTCTGACTCCAAGCCAACACACCTGTACCTACCGCTCTCGGGTTATTAGCTCGCCCTTTGTACTACTGTATTTCTTTATAAAAATAGAAACACGTTTGTTATTACGATGTGGATAACTGTAATTGGCCTTCAGATTTAATTAAGTTAGCTATTAGCAAATTGATGTATAACGGCTGTTGTTATCCCAAAATGAATAAATAAATAATAATTTTTACATCATCTCATACATACCATCGTGTAAGTATCTCCTCATTCATACTCTCGAAAACACAACTGATAGATACTTAATCTTGTATTATACATTTCCTATAAAGGAGTATCAAACATTATTTGGAAGCACATTATTCATTATTCGGGAATATCTTAAAAATAGACGGATAAAGCCAACATGACGGACAAATAATTCTGCTTTATCATCTGCTATTAACAATCAATATTTCCGTACCATTTATAAGTAATATTTGTCGTAAACGTAAAAAGTTTGGGAAGTTCAAGAATTTTAACTTCAACTTTCAGCTGAAAAGTTTATGATAAAACTGGGATGGAGTGTTGAGGTTTTAGAGCTTACGAGGGCTTTTATTGTGAATAAAAGAGATTTTCTTTGCACAAAACAAGCTTCTGTATTTTCCGACCACAAGAGACAAACAAACGTTGCCAATACCATTGACAATAAAATATAAATACTTATATCATAGACATACTAGCAGGTTGTATCAAATACAATTATTCTTAATTATCAATCAAAATCAGTGAGAAAATTGATCTAAGCTTTGGTTATTCGATTTTTTTTTTTTAATTGATAAGTATTTTTTAATTAATTCTATAGATGATTTTATTTATTTTTATTATAACTATTTTTGTTATGTTTGTTGACGTCCTCAAACGCTGGCTTTAAGGATGGTTTCGACCGCGGCCACTCAATGGGGCCGTGACGTACCCAATATAAGGGCAAGTTCTTAGTTAGTTAAATTGGGTATGTCACGGCCCCGTTATTATAGAATGCCGCATTACATATATTTTTTAGCTGTTTGCAATCTGTGGCACGCGTGCCAAAGGTTCACCACCACTGTATTAGGTTGATGAAATCTGTATGATGAGGTAAATCAGCAGTTTAACCTTATAAAACAGGTATTTTTCACATAATTGTCTAAGCTATTTGTATCTTAACAACTTAACGAGAAAATTGCTCGCTAATAACTCGTTAACGCTTCAAATACATTTCCTTTTGAATTCACAAACTAAAAAGCGGCAACTTCCGAACAAACTTTTGCAAAAGTATGTATTGAGTAATCAGCGCGTAAGAATGTCAAAACAATACGAGTTAAAATTCCTGAAAGGAAAGCTTTCCAGCTACTTCAGCCATCGCGATAGAGCCATCGCTTTTCAGTTAATTGAAAAAGTTTCCGATGTTCGCGGTAGCCATGAAGAAGAATATGTCCGGGATAATGGTGTATTTAAAAATGTAATTGGGTCTTAAGGGCTTTAAGCTTTGAGATTTGGAATACATCTTTAATGATTTTTTAATTTGTAAAAAAGGAACGGAATTGTCATTGCGTTTGTATGTCAAAATAGCAGTCAGCATTAAACAAAGGCTTATTTCACAAAAACAAAAAATACAACCGAAATCAGACGTAAAGCTTCGGTTTCCTAGGATAGCGGTATGGGATAATGCGGCCGTAATATTTTGGCCGTAAAACGATAATTATGCTATAAATTATGTCGATCACCGCCTCTAAGAAACCTCTAAAAAAGTATAGTTAAATTTATTCATTGGAAGTTTAAAATACATAATATTGTTTAACGCAGATCATCTTTAACCGAAATGATGGATTTATTAGATTAGATTCTGAGAAATATTACTACTACCATCACTTCATATTCTCCAAAATGACCGTTCTGTTCCCGACAAAAAATGTTAAAAATCCTGAATATTTTGAATTAAGATAAACAAGAATTAATACAATGACAAGAAAATCAGTCAGAGCGTAAAAGTCTGTTGAACATGATATTTTAACCCGCACATTAATCACACCACAATGGCGATCCTCCTGTAGAAGAGCAACATCTGGCAAGTTCTCTTTGCCAAAACCCAACAACATACCCTCATATAAATTACCATTATGTTAAACCTATAAGCTATTTACAATATCGCGTATTAAATTTAATACTGTTACCGGAGCTTAAGCGGCCTTTTTTCTTGGCACTGGTATTTTGCTGCAGTGTCGAAACTAATTTATTTATACTCGATAGTGTTAAAGAAATATTACTAGTCAGAAGGTTCTTCTCATGATGCGATACCCATCGGAGCTGGTAATTGGATTGATTTTAATTCAAATTTCTAAGTTAAATTAAATTCAATCTAAGCTCCGGTGTCAAATCATTTTATTGCAACATGTATTATAATTTAATTAGTTAAGTTTTATTTTAATTTTATATTTTTTGTATTTTGATGTTTGTTTCGACATGTTCAAGTGCCCCTTGGGGCCCATGGAAATAAGTGATTTGATTTGAATTGATAAGCATAGCTAAATGCTATAAAAATAATCAATATGAAGTTTAAATAAAATAGTCGAAACATTTGTATAATAAATTAAAAAATATATATATGAAACACTTGAAAAGTAATTTTAAAGAAGAACAAAAGGTCTACATTAATCTAATCTTAACCAGAATCGTAATAATTAGAGTTAACCGTGTACGGTGTGTGTAATCTCGAAAAAATAATTGGTAATGTTTTTAGGCCTTATTAATATAGATTGTGTATTGAGATTAGAGTATGAAATATGATTAGGTGGCCACACAACACAGCTATTTTTCTGATAGGAGTCATTCAATATTCTAAAAGTTAATTTCACCAGCCCATACTAAAGTTTTGAATAGTTAAATGCCAGTTAACCATACGAAGTGGACATTTCAATTGTCAAAACTGCCGAAGAGCAGAACTATCCAGAACTGATAAAAATGGCCCTAAATTAAAAAAAAAAACCAAAACGATATATTTTTATAAAGCAAATCAAATTCAGTATCTATTTACGGAACGATACAATATTTCTTGGTCGGAATTTCTTACTTCTGACTATTTTTTTTTTTTTTTTTTTTTTTTTAAAAAACGACGCCCGCATTAGGAATAACTCCTGTGTCGCGGGGGTGTTCACAAACATACATTTTACACACACAAAGCACACCCAGAGTCAGAACAAATCATTGCGAATCACACAAAGATGTCCCATGTGGGGATCGAACCCACAACACCAGCGTAGTTGAAAGCGGCTATTGGAATTACTGTCAAAGATGTTCAAGTCGAAACGGACGGCTTGACGTGTTCTCTGAAGCATGGAGAAAACCTCGATATGTTCTGAATGGTCTTTGATTTTCTCTCAGGAAAGCGGAAATTATGGGTACCGTCGCGTGTCATGTGGGGCCAGTAGAAACGTGTCGTGGGGGGCCAGTAGATACGTGTCTGCAACCAATATAAATAGAAAGGCAAGTCTTGGTGACAGCTTTGACACGGTCGATGTCTTGAGGAAATACAGGCCGGGACAGGCCTCACTGCAAGCAAATAAATGATTTATTTAAATTTAGAAGTGAAACGAGTGGTAATAGCAACGAGGTTTTCAGTCTGGTGAGGGGTCTCACTGTAAGTGAGTAATACGTTATATTTTAAATGGATAAGTTCTGTATCCTTTCGTAAGATGTATAAGCTAAGTTTTATTTATAACGACCTAGATTCTATACACAATGAAAAGACGACGTTTGCGACTTATGGTTACTTACCTTAAATCTCAGATACAACTGTTTAACATAAAGAAAAGCACTTATAGAAAGAAAGAAAGAAAAAAAACTGTTTATTTACTTATAGGTCCAACAATATGCGAATGATACATGAGATACTTATAATCTGACGACTCGTATGTATACTACATAAGCAATCAAATCTACAGAGTAACTAAATCTATTTTTAATAAACTTCCATAAAAATACGAAACTAATTTACAATTTTGAGAACTTAGTGACTTTGAAAATTGTTTTTAATTTTCCGTTGTATTCTTTATATAACTCATGTTGCCCATGCCCTCTCTCAGTATAGCCTCGCCTCAACCAACATCAAATATGAGCTGTCAAGTCATATTACAGTATTTTAGTGAAGAACAAGTTTGTTCTTCACTAAAATACAAATACGCTACAAAACTTTGTATTTCGTTAGTTACAAGTTAATAGTAACAAGCGCTGTGTAACTAACACTACTGGATAGGTAGTTGTTAGTAATTCGATTTAGTAAGTTAGCTTTTAGTTTAACTAGTTCTCAGTTTTAAATGCCATGCCCTCAGTTCATGCCCTATAATAAAAGTTTGAGCACAATTTACGATAATTATATTCATAATAAAAAGTTAATATTAATGCCTGAAAATTTATAATAGGGTGTTGTATAGAACCGTGTCAAAAATTATTTATTTGACGTTTATAGAGCCTATTAGCTCATGAATTAGCGCGATGAAACCTTGTGGCAGTTACTGTCATACTATAGAAGTAAATTGTGATGAGGTTCCTTCCTAATAACAATTTGCGGGGTCAGGCGAAATATTTACGAAATTAATTATGGTGCAAACATAACAAGAAATAAAGTTTTTAACGAATATTAATATTTATATGAAAACCACTCGAACGAAGCCTTGAGGCTTAAGTTATTAAGTCAAACTTTCAACCGTGGAAAGTTTAATGTAATCAGGCATTAGTGGTTATTAGCGCACATGATCTAGACAGGTTCGAAATTTAATTTCGGTCCCGATTATCGTACTATAACGTGTCATGTTTTGTACTAAGTAGTACTTATTCTTTGAACTTTTTGTTCGTGGTAAACTTTATATTATGAATAATCTTGACTTTAGAATGACCACATGTTTACCTTAATCAGTTATTCCCAGTCGTCACCACTGGCACCGTCCCCACTGATGATAAATGGGAAAAAAAATCCCATATGTCGCCAGTGGTGACAAACGGGATAAGATATTCTCAGTCATCACCACTGGTGTCGTTCCCACTGATGATAAATGGGAAAAAATATCCCATATGTCGCCAGTGGTGATTGGATTCGTTTCGTTGAGTTATCATAAAGCAAAATATCATCAAGCAAACTGAAGTTACATTGAGCTGTTAACCGAAATCTCATTCATCTCCTCAATCACGTCTGAAATTCATATTCCATTGATCTTTACGGTGGAATCTTTCACACCTCCACAATAAAACCAGAATTTAGAAAAAATCCTCATTGAAATACAGCCAACCTAATCTAATTTACTTTACCTTAGATCCTACTATCTATTCATAAAAGAGAAAACATAAAAATACTTTCAAATCATTTTAACAAACCCGCACTCGAGCGCCTACACAAAAGATATTCTCCGTAGCGCGAAGTTTTGCTCACAATAAAATGGCAGGCGCTCTCAATAAACCGCGTGGAGTGAATTTTCAAATACGACGCGTATTATTTAAGACCTAATATAGCACCTGGTGGGTCCAACACAATAGCCCTCAAGTCTTTTGAATATCAGATGGCTTGGTGCTAGGGCTGTATGCTATCTTTCAGCTGAAAATCTTGATTTTAGGGATAAGTAAGTTAAACACACCCAACCCAGATATCAAAATTGAGATTGGTAAAAATTCTCTTAAAAACCTTAATTATTTATCGAAGTGCTATAGCTTGAACGTTTCCTTATGCGTAGAAAACGGCTTTGTTCACGGATCATTGCTCCGCCAAAAACGGTCCCAAAAACTTTGTCAAAAATAGTGAGTAGCCTACACGTTATCTGAAACGGGACCGATCCAAATATGGCCGAAATTTTGTAAAATTTCAATACGATTAAAAGGCGGTCATACCATGTATGTAATAATTATAGTCTTTAGAGTTGGCAAATTACCATAAAAATTGTAAACTGTATTTAATTGTAAAACCTAAGCTCGTGGCTAAGTTGAAGACGCGCGGACTGATCGATCTTGCAGGTTAAGCAATGCTTACCGCCGTCGACCGTGGATGGGTAACCATCTTAACTTAACGAGTTTTACTCGTTAGTTAAGCCGTCAGACCGGGTCCGGGCAGTTGTTACGGGTAGTCACAGAAACCAGAAATTGTGACAACTAGTCTAATAAAGTGTATTGTATTACCTCGTAGAGGGTTGATTATGGCAGTCCTCGTAAAATACTGATATTCAGCTAAATCCTGACTTGAAGCCGATCCCAATTTACTTGGGAAAAGGCTCGGCAGATGGATTTCTTTATAAAACCTATAGGATTGCCTGTAACTCTTAATGGTCTACCTAAGGTATCTAAAACACAAGCTAAGCAATTATAACATCTTATTGAAGGACTGCCAATATTTGCCTGATATACTTAGATATAAATTTTCCCCTCTTAGCACCCCTACGTTAAGATATTCACAAAAGACAGGATGAAGGCTGTCTACGTATCCGGATAGGCGTTTATTGTTGTTTTTTTTATAAGATTTTTTTTCACGGCACACAACAATGGCACGCGGGAAAAGCCTTAGAAAAGAGGATTAATAGAAACTCTAAAGAATGTAGAAGCGAGAAATTTGAAGATAGAAATTGCACTTATTTTTATAAGACGTTTGTATCTATTTATCAAAGTTTGTATCAAATGAGAACAGCAAAGATTCGCAAATCTTTTTCCTCTGAGCGCAAAAGATTGGAATTGCGGCATTATATCCGAGGGGTATGACATTATCAACGAAACACAATAATGCAAGTGTACAACTATTTGCTTGTTTCTCGCACAAATCAATCTGTTTTTCTTTACTATAAAGTATAAAAGAAGTAGTTCGAATAAAACAGCCTTTTACCATGGATTCCGATCATTCTTGTTGCTGGCCAATAATGGCCATGTAACGCCCGCGGTACTTGAAATCGAATCGCAAAACATTTTTTGACCGTCGGGTCGTTCTTTGTTTATTTTTTTTTTATTTAAAGCTTTCTAGTTATTAGCAGAGACAAATTACTGGTATTCTTGTTAAGCCCAGCTAATCTTAATTTGCCTGTGTTGAAGGAAGTTTACGTCCGTGGTGTAGGTAATGGCCAGGATTTGAGCCCACGACCTTTTGATCGTAAGACCGATGCCTAATAGATTGCGGCACTAACCACTGCATTACACAAAGCGTTTGTATGAATACTAACGGTATAGGCGTTATTAATCTGTGTAGTACTATGAACGAAGCAGATTCATGATCCACCAGAATACTATTTTTGTATAGACATTTAAAACTCTAAAGTCTTAATTCGCTTGTTCCATCAACAAATTTCAACCTTATCGTCTTTGACAACGTCAAAGAATATGTTTGTCAAATGGGTCATGAATGAACTTTGCTGATAGTTAATGAACAAAGTTACATACAGTCAGATTTACACTACCAGAACAAAAGTTATTATGCAATACACAAGTAGCGAATATTACGATGTTTTGCATGAAAACTTAACCAACTTGACAAAACCACAGAATCTTAGTAAACAGAAATTGACCAATACTTTAGGTGTGTCATTTATGATTAAATAAGCCCGGGTTATTTTCTATTAGGGTTTTCCAGCTATTTTTGAGTTGTTGCACCATTTTGTAGACAATTATCTGTCCTCAAGGTCGCTACACACATAGGTGGGCTGGCACATGTTATATTTCCTTGCGGCGTCCACATAAATTAACGGTTACTTGATTGATATGTGTGTAAAAGGGCTATAACGGTAAATATCCCTTATATTGTATTTTTTATGAGACCCACATAGATTTTATTGTATTTTTTGCAATTCTACTACCTGTGCTTTAAGAAAACCATTTTCATATAAAATTCTGCCAAGACGTGTCCATAAAGGCTTACTGTATCAAAAAAATATCAGAGATCGTGTAGAGCCAAACGCCTGCCTAACTCTATAACTTCGCAAAAATACTATGGCTTGGCTTTTGTGCTGTAACCTAACCCGGATAGACTGACATTGCCTAACGGAACAAAACCCATAACAAAACATACAATAAACACTTTTATATAAGACTAGCTAATATTCAAAATATGATGACTAAAATGCCTGAGAGAGTGTAACATTCAATGACGTATACAATACATCATTGCAAAACTATATACATACATTCACTCATTCATCTCAGGAAGTAGGACATACGGGTCGTAATTAATGACTATATCATTAATCGACTCTAGAGTACCTAAATATATATTTGGATATTTCCCAGTTACATAAGTAATTTGAGTTAGAAAACTATTTATTAAACGCTGAATGAAAGTAAATAAGAAAATGAGGCCAATCGCGGGACCACCCCGTCTTATAATTATGACGTATAGTCGTAGTATAATGTAGCGGACGGACTCTCCCAAACTACTAACATAATATATTTGAAATAACGGCCAAAGTGACATATCAAGTGGATACTTATCTTGTTTTTAACAAAATTTTATAAAACAGAATTTTAAATTTATATATCAGATTCAGGCCTAATTATTTTTAATTGGGATCACAATGTTTGGTATCACAGGAAAGGTCTTGGCAAGCACATTACAAATACGTATATTACTTATAATAGTTTCAGTCAACATGCGTTTAAAATACAGTCAAACAGTTCGCGCGGTCCAGTCGTTTCAGTTAGGTGCGTAGTCAGGTTAAAGATTTGAAACGTTTTCAGTTTACAGACTTTCGTAGAGAAGAGTTTGTTTGTGACCATATAAGTAACCTTTTAATGCTGAAACGTAAAGCTGAAAGGGTACATTTAGCTATAAATGTTGGTCCATTTACGTATCTATCTTTCTCCTCCCAAAGAAATAGACTTAAGAGAAAAGGTAGAGTTGTCGGTGCAGATCATGAGCGCTGAATGCGTGCCGGTAACTATACCTACGTATCATAGTCTTAGACCTCATATTTTTTCGTAATCGAAAGCACTAAACTTACTTCTGCATTAATTAAATATTCGACTAATAATTTGGAGGCAAGACCTGCATAAAAATAAGTACGACACAAAAGCATAAGTCATATTTATGTAAAATGATAAAGTCGGTTCTTTTATTTTGGCGCGAAATGTCCACCATTTTGGATTATATTTTATACCGAACCTTTCGTAAGTTACGGGTCGTTTTGAAACAGTTTCGCGAATCCGTCGTCTCACTGCAGAAGATTAAGTAAGAAGGTTTTTACGTTCAACTTTTTAAAGGTGCTTATAGATCGATCATAAATGTTTACAAAAACAAATCGTTTATTTTGGCATTTGACAGGCTGTTGCTCAAACAATACTACTAATTGTAGCTAATTAATTGTCCAAGCCTTTTCACTATTACATTGGGGTCGGACTCTAGCATAACAGATTCAGCTGAATATCAGTATTTTATCGGGCCTCCACAACCTAATACGAGCTGATTCTTTATTAGACTAGTTGTCAGACTTTCTGACCTCTGATTACCTGTATCGAATGCCATTGATGTTCAAATGTTTTTGTAGGAGTTTTTCGCCGAGGCATGGAGGATAATTCGTTCTGTAGATGGTCAGTATCTTCAGATTGACTCCGACTTAGACACGGACTCTTCACATCTTAACTCATACAAGCTAAAGTAATGTTATTGGTATGAGTTGCAGTTACAAAGGTTAGAGATATATTTATACGTAAATCGATTTATTTACTTGTTAAAGTAGGTCGAAAAAGAAATCAAATCTGTATATACCCTAAGTATGCTTATGACCATCTTTATTCTTTTGTATTCGACATTGGACTGAATATTACGACGCCATGATGGATTTACTTTGGCAGGTTTCCCACCGCTTTTGGCTAAGTTGTGTAATTTTACTTTCGGAGGAGTTCATTGAAAACAAACTATTGTGAATTATGTTGCATTTTTGGATAGATTATTGATCTTATTTCGGCGCATTTATTTTTGATAGATATAATTATATTGATTTTATTTTAGAAAATATCAGGATTCCAATGCCTTTATCATTCTGTAAAATTGACGAAGTTTTTTCTGATAATGTATTGAATTGCAATTTATACAATTTAAAGGGATATATAGGGGAAGGAACTGGTAAAAAATTGTTTTTGAACTGTTTTTCAAGCCAGTAAAACTAAATCTATAGCTAGAATAAGCTGCGTAAGCTGCGTTTATACAAGTGATAAACTAACATTACTAGGTCAACCTCTAAAGCCAGTGGGTTGAACGTGTCTAAACATAAAACATAAGTAAACAGTTATATAAAAATAACTTAAAGCATCTTATAAATTTACGAGAACATTAATGTATCTTCTTCAGTAAAACAACATAAGACATGCTTACAATAGTTTAATGTCGGGAACTATCACTGAATGAATTCATCTTTTTGCCGCGTAATTGCTGTCAAGGCGAGCCGTGACGCCGTGACGACTTTCCTACATCTGCTGAGGACAATGATCAGAGACGGATAAGCGATGCACTCCCCACTGGCATAGCAGAAAGTAAAAGCACTCGCGCCACGGCCGCGAACTCACTGTCCATTACGAGAGTGTACGCGACTCACGCGTAATGTCAAAAAATCCCGCCAAAAGAAACGTCAAAGTCAAAAAGACAACTCCAACCGTCCAAAAACCTTAAAACTTTTTTTTGTTTTTTTTTTCGTTGAATTATAGTGCGTCGAACTCTGGAGTGCACCGTCCCCAGTTTCATAAGTGGTTATAGAATGTTATTGTGGAGTCGCGCAGTGAAAGTGTCGTGACGTAATCGTTACATTAGAGTTGTTATTATGGCGGATATCGCTCGTTTCGGGAAGCGGTGTCTTACTGTTTTCGGACTTTTTGGTGAGTTTATTTTTATAAGCAACGTTCATTTAGACCTATGAATCATGAGCCAATTTCTTTTTTTATAGGTACACCCAATTTTGTAACAATGTTAAAAAAATATAAGTAGGCGCGAAAATTGTTAAAAAAATATGTGGGTATATTGTAAATTAAATACATACGTGGATTAATAGACATGCTAATTAATTTTTTTTAGAGTTATTAACTCGCTCTACACGAATGCATAAAGTCAATTAGGCTAATTTAAATCTTAAATATTACGTCAAATTTTTTGAAGCCTTTGAATCTTTGAAACTTATGACTGATCAGAAAGACAAAAAACAAAGAGTAGGTATAATTGCACTTGACTCTATAACAAAATTGTGTTTAATTCTTCAAGCTACTAAGCTAATTATTTTTTTAAGATGTTAAGAATAAGTCCACGTTAATCGAACCAAAACATTTCAATGCTCACAAACTGAATGGCCGATATTTATGTTTAAACAGGTAATGATTTGTGCTTTGTCCACTATGTCAATATTTACCTGATCAATCCAAAACATTGTCTCCGACCCTACAGCAGATCTTGAATAATATCATGACTATATTAACCAGAAGTGCAGAGATGAATTATCGCCCAAACACCAGTTGGGTGACCCCATGGCCATTAACGGCCCACTATTCCAGACTCCGTGCTGCTATTGAGAATATTCGGATCGGATGAATACCAAACGCCCTCCACTTGGAGGACATAAGACCTCACGATCAGCAGTCGCATACCCTAACCACTAAAGTTAGACCAACGAGACAGTCAGGCAATTTATCAGTCCGCGAACTTTATCAAACCACAACTCAAAACAGCTAGTATTAATGCAACAACTTTAATCGAACACTTTGTCTTTCCACACATTGTGCATTGATAACATTTATTGACCATAGCCAAGATAGTAAACCTCTTTCGTATCTCTAGTCTATGCCCTTAAAATAATTCACGAGGAGGTCTGACTGATGATAACGCTAACGGGCATTGGAACTCAGTTAATTACTTAGTCCTTGTTATTTTTAGAAAACAGTAAGTAGATAAAGATTTTTAAAAGTAAGTCAAAGTACATTGACTATATCTTTTTTATGAACTATGTGGTTACGGAAAAGGTACACAAATATTTAAGTACACAACTGTATTTAATATACATAAATACGTCCTGCCACACCCGACCTTGATATACTTAAATAGTATTTCGTAAAGCAAAATCTGATAATTTGAATTTTAAATTACTTGTATATGGCAATTATTGTGTCAAGGAAAGTTTAGGAAATAACAATGTTTTCAGGCAAAGCAAAAATATGAAATACCTGACACGTGAGGTTCCAAGGGTCACAGAATATTGAAAGTTTGTATAATCAAAATATTGACCAAAACTAAATTTATTAGATAATGCCGATTTTTTTCAAAAAAGTAAATAATATTGTAGAGTATCTTACTCTGATTCTATTTGTATAAATAATCATTTTTTTTAATGTAATACCTATTACTACCAACAGTAAACAACTCGGATAATATATTTTTGTGTTGTCTTCTAACAGGTAGCTTCCAAACAATGAAAACATTTTAACGAAAGAGATTACTTTAAGTCACTTTTTAAAACGATTAACATCTAACTAACACGTGCACACAGTCTTTCCTTAAATTAAAAACAAAACGTCCACCAAAAAGGTAATGACGTTCTAAAATATTTGAAATTAGAAACTAAACAGTGAAAGCCGTGGTTTTCTTTTATAACAATTAACCGAGAAGGTTTCAAATGTTTCTGTGTAAAATAAATATAAATGGAGTCCAAAACTTTTGTAACTATAACAACTGCTGCATTGGTTTTATTTTGTTTTCTTGGCACGTGTAGCATGTGCACAGACTTTGTCAGAAACTAATTTAGGAAATACAAGAAATCAAAACGCTTTATATTATTATTTTAAACACTACCCCTACAATATCTACATTAAGTCGTTAATGTTTATTTAAATAAATAATGAATTTATTTAAATAAATGATATCATTATTAACCGTTACGATTCGAAAACGACAGTTGCGATATTCTTGATTGCCTTTCGTCCATTTCAAGAGCACTATTTTCAGTTTCTGTTTTTGAATCCTTTGGTTTAAATAAAAATGCATACCTAAACCAGATTTTCTTATATTCATGTCGAGGATCCGACTGATATTCTCAAAAATGATACCCGGAAGGATTCAGGGGCGTTATTTCTTGACAATCAATGCTCGAAGATTTGTTTCTACACCTCAATCAATCGCATTACAATCGAACATAAAACTTCATGTTACATCGTATTGCATGATCGATTATCACACTCACGTAACGATTACAATCAAATCGATTATGATTCGCTACGTGATCGTTTTTGTGCCATTGCCTATCCATAAAAAAGTTGAATGAATGCTACTTTTGCTCATAGATGGCAGTATTGGAGTTTTTATTGAGGAATAGTTATTGTGATTTATTTTTGTGCTAATGTTTTAATGTGTAGCTAAGTAAGTACCTGCTTAATTATTAAACTTAACAAGTTCCCTTTTCAACACTTCAAATGTGATATACTAACGAGCCTGTCGAATAATTTTAATGCAAGCACGTATATATGCAACGTAGGTATACTAACTTTATTTTTTGTATAATTAGGTACAAGTTTTTATTTGACCATACTTTGTAATAGTTAAGTTTAAATAGGTTTGTAAAAACCATTTGCAATTATAATCGTTGCAAATAGTTTTTCTACAACTTTAACTGAGGATTCCCATTTTAATCTTCCTGTATCCCCAATCGGGTTGAACCAAGTTTAACGCTGAGCTTACGTTTAAAATTTTCTGTCTCGCTCATATATTAAATGAGTGAGAGAGAGATTACTACAACATTAAATTAGGCTCAGTTCGGTAAAATTGATCCTCAAAAGCAGAGCTTTTTTGTCTTGGCAACAGACCCAATCTATCATTCCATTTTTTCTTTCTTTGTTTCTTTGTCACAATCAATTTCACCTTGACATTTATTATACATAATAAAACCTCCATTTCTTTCTAACAAAGTCAGACATCCACGTGTCTCATATCAATAGCACGCCGTTTTATATACTAAATGCGAGACATAACTTCATTTGCGTCTATTTTCTGATGCCCGTACACGAGGAACTAATTTCAGATGCTACTTTTATTTCTGGAGTGTCATTTAAAAGACAGACCCTTATAAAAGGACAATTTTTTTGAAAATGTGCTAGTTAATTAAGAGCGAGAGCATAATAGGGCATTATTTTTTCTTTCAAACAATAAATCATAAAATTGGTGTCAAAAAATTTAGGATATAATAATTATTATAAACTATATTTCACGTGGTCACTGGTGAAGGCAAAGTGTCGTCTCCGATTAAGACCCGTGTCTACAATATATATAATTATGTGTACAATTACAAGTTTAAAATTATACATTATAAACTATGACCTGAACTGTACAAAGAAAATAGAGCATCAGATCAGCAGAATGATATCATCTATCAACCCAAGCTCTATTTTCTGGAGAATTCAGTGATTGAAAATATGAAGTGGGTCTCTATTTCACCTGATGTTGATATTTGACACAGCAACTAGAATCATCCATGACACCACCATCTTGTTTTCGTTTTCGTGTTCATCCGGGTCATAAAACATTTTCTCCATGTTAGACCACAAAACGATTTACACTAATATTTTCATCTAACCCCATTTTCTTGATAACTCGCTTGTCGGTTAGTTGCTTGCTTGTGGGCTGAATAGGTAGAGAATAGTAAAGTAAGTAAAAAAGTAAAAAATATTTATTACAAGACCAAATCATTATTAAAAAATTAAAATCAAAATCAAAAAATCGAATTGAGGAACTAGATAATAAAAATAAATACAGAATAATTACAATAATACAGTGCCTTTATACTACATAATTATACAAGTTGCAACTGAGTTCATATCTCTCAGACTTGCTATGCTAATGGTGCCTAAAAGGCCACAGCTCAACATATTGTTGCTAGAAAAATTTGGCAACGTTAATTTTCAGCTGGAACTCTTGAGAACTAGTTAAATAGTATTTTTACATATAATAAAATCGTAAGTTTGCCATGTCTGTATACATTGAAGATATTTAAGAAAAAAATTACGATCCTTGTTACAGCAGATTTTTTTTTATTAATATGGTGAATTTGTAAATACATACAATACACATTATAAGTAGATTATAAGTTAATATTATTGGTAAACTTTGGTATGTATGTGACACTGTGAATGGCGTACTGCACGTATTGGGCAACTGTGAGTGCAATAAGCAATCCTAATATAAATAAATAAATATATTTATCACTACAGGCCTGTTCACGTTATATATCTTATAAAAAGTTGCATAAATAAACACAAGAACTCAATGCAATATAACTTATATTTGAATAAAACAGGCTTGTTTATTGTAAGACGATAATTTATAAAGGTGCATGGTTTACGACGAATGTTACAAAGATCGGAATGTGATAATTAAAGTGCTGTTCATTCGAATTTAGGGTATTTAAGTACCATAAAAAATAATTGAATAATGTATTGCGTAAAACCATAAATATTTAATTAATCCTGTGCCTTAAAAGTGAACGTAAAAGTTATTATGTAGGTTTTTATTTGTGAAATGTGTTATTTCCTCTCATAACGTTTTAGCTTTCGTGGAACTTATATAAAGATGTCTAAAGTTTGTGTCCCTTATACCTCATTGTTATCTTTATCCAAAAACATTCACAAATATGAAGAAGAATTGTGTTGTCACTGTCCGAGATCATCCTAATAATTACGATTTGTTTCAATTTTCAAAACATAATTCAGGTCAGGTTGGTAATTTTATTAACAACTGGTCATGTAATTGGTGTAATCACACACGCAGACGCACGCATAATCAGATCATCTTTTACAACCTTTGAGCCCTGTTATAGATATTTCTCATGTTACTAATAACTATTACCAAACTCTATATTTTTATAACAAATCTACACAACATTGCTAGTTTCTCCGTCCGCCGCGCGTCGCCTCCAACTTTCAAGATGCATTCGTTTCAATTTCACCTATTTTGCATGCAATTTTAAAAACACCTGGTCCTGAAATTAAATCTGCAACTTCCTACTTTTCCAATACAATTTTTCGGACGTCTCGCTTAAATAAAAATACATACATTTATCAAACGATGTATTTAGTACCATAATGTCCACATAGCTAGGTAGGTAAGTGGACAGTGGTAACTACGGCCCATAAACATTATAATCAAATGAATTGTCTTTGGTCCTACAAAATTATACACAACGTGCAATGTGCAAGTAACTTGAATACCTCATTTATTACTGAATCAGAGGACAGTAGTGAACAAGCCGTGCACCTCCCATTTCGAGGCATGTTTTTAAAGAGCAAATTATGCTTTCTTCTTAAACGCGTTCACAAAAGCACTACCACCAACAGTGTTTACACGTCTACATGAATGCAACATACATTTTTGAACTTTACTACTAACTAAACAGTTAAACGACTTTGCTGACCGCCATTTACATCAAAGTTTTCACGGCCGCAACGTGGGATAACGTGGGATAACTTAAAAGTCGTTATGTCCTCCAAGTTACAGGAAATTAAATATAAAAGAGTAAAAACTGTGTTATTTCATGGCCTAGTAAAACTGCTTTATGGTTCACGTTGGCCGCTTTCATGAAATGGTGGGACACTTTAAATTTCACGGCTCCTACGTGAATCGTTAAATTAAATTTGGAGGTGAATAAAAGTAAATATTAAGTACTATTTTGTCGTTAACTACCACTTACATTAGCCGTAAATTGAATGCTGTTACTTTAAATTTTAAGCTACTTTTACAGCGACTTCAGGAAATCAAAAACTAAGTGAAAAATGGCGACAAAAAACGCTTCATATAATTTTTAACCAAGTTTCAATAAAAGACAATATTCATTCTGTAAATGAAGCAGAAAACCAAGGCCTATAAACATTACGATAACCAACATTTATATCAAACAAATATCTCAGGTTTTCGACGAGAAGACACTTATGCAAGCACTATAATATATGTTTGTACATATATAATAAAAAAAGCATATTACTTAATTTATTGTTATACCTATTATTTATTGAGTGAGTCTTAATTTTTGACTCAAACTACCATTCTGTAAATCTTTCACACAAATGACAATTCCAAAGGTTGCCTGGAAGAAATGGCGTTAAGCAGTGAGGCCGCCCTTTGTATATTGTTATTTAAATGTTCGTACAACATGTATATTATCCTATACTGTATGCACAAATAAAGTTTTATCTATCTATCTATTATCGCCGGCTGGTGACATGCTAAGGAAGTGACATCTTCGTTATCTTACAAGCAAGCTCTATTTTACAATGCATAAAAACTCCACGTGTAAACCGTAAGATGATTGTAACAATAAATTAAATAATTCGTTTATAAAACACGTTGTCAAGAAGCTCTCTGCTGTAACTCGATTTGAAGTAACACATTTATGCGGCGAAATCGACCGCCGCCGTTTTGCAGCTCGTACGAGATTGTGGCAACCGAGATGTGAATATTATGGAAATGACGGACAATAATAATATGTAGTTTGCCTTAAAAAATATAGTACTATTTCTTAAGACAATCTTTTCGTACGATCCCTTAGTCCGAAAAAGGACTACGGACAGACATTTCACTATCTTTAATTTTTTATTGTTAATTCAGCTCATCTCAAGTAATTTTGAAAAATAAAAACTTAATTTTAATTTAACTTACAATTAATGAAATGTGCACCAATTTGACAGCGGGATAGGTGCATTGTGCAAATCATTACGAAATAATACAATGTAACAGTAAAAAAGTCGATCTATATAACAGAAAACAGCATCAAGCTACGAAAACAATTTACCGCTAACGAACGGTAGATAAAATCAATTCTCTAATACACAGTGGCACACATAAATTTTAGGGTGGTTTTGACAAAGCTATCCAATGAACGCCCAAAGTTATCGCTGGTATATGTACAGTGGGCCAAGCAATTAGCAACTTCTATGTCATAGTGCAAATTGATTGCAATAGATATGCATGTGTGAATTACATATTTAATAAGTGTAATATACCCACTAATTAGATATGTAACTTACTTATCCATAACTGGTGGAGTAAGTCTTTACTATGACTTAGAAGTTTTTGCCCTGCATAGCTAACTCGTTGGCCCACTGTACACATAGTTTTGTCATAAGCGATTATCGATGATTAGAATTTAAAGCACTACAATGCGACAGTTTGATGTAAGTGTTGTTTACTTATCACAATTTCTCTTCACAAAAACATGCTTCACCTTGACATCCAGTGCCAGCGATACATTATGTGCGCGCACGGAGACGCATAATTCTTTATTGCGTTATGTAATATTTAATCTCGTTTATTTACTGTAGAATAATTCAACAGTGTATGTTATTGCTGTATTGAATATTCTACTGAAATAAGATTACAGGGGCAGATTTATTGGGGATGTGAAATTACCGTGCGCATTGATGTCTTTTGTATTTATTATAATTTATCTTCTACATTTGATCAATAAGTATGCTGACTATGATATATCGTTCTGTTAAGGGGGAACAATCGCTTAGCTGTTTTCCATACAAAAGTAATATGGGTTTAACTTCAATATTACATAACATAACTCAACATAACATTACGCCTATATTACCCAGAAGGGTGCGGCAGAGGTGTTTAAAACCCACATTTCATCTCACGGGATATAATCCCACCCACACGCCCACCACTATGACTCCTGTGACGCCAGGATCTACAGCGGCAACCAACACTGAAAGGCACCGTGCATGACACACGGGCAATCCCAATTTTAACAATTGTCTTGGAACCCGCAACGAATTTAATCAGAAGTAGGTATATAGTTGGAGTTGGGCACAATTCCAACTCCGTGTTGCTAATGTAAATTACCTCTCAGAAATTTCACAAATAACACTTTGTCCGACTCGGGAATCGAACCCGAGTTCCCGCAGTGAGAGGCGCATTCGCTAAACCACAAAACCAAGTTTTAGATATGATTTATGTAAAACTTAATCATGTCAAACTTAACCCATATTACGTTAGTATGAAAACGTGGCGTCTACCCCTTTGTTAACTTAAACGTTTCTAAAAGAAAACTAACTCTGTAAATAAGGTTTTCTTTGCTTAAATAAAACGTCCGCAAAAAATACGGTAAATTTTATAAAGAGGCTAATAAATGCGCATAAAACTCCATACTATGGCATATTTTGCAGTATACATAGGCGTATACGCATACCGTCAAAAACAATGGGACGTAAAGAAAAGCGCGTATGTTTTACAAAACAGCCACTTTTCTACTTTCTAAACGTATTGTCGACTCGATGTATTTAAGGATGATTAATTATATGGAGTATGTTCTATTCAAAGGAGATGGAATTATTTAAGAGTTATGTTTAAAATATTAATTAAATTAAAGAAAAATGTAATGTTACTAAAACCGACGTGAGGTGAGGACATTATTATTGAGAATACGGGTTACTCACGTTATTTTAGCCGGGATATGCCGAGACGGTGCGAGATCAGGATCAGTGCGAGACTGCTCGGATTAATCGCCCAGTTGATGAATCTACGTACTAGATTCGAAACTCGTCGGCATATCCCGGCTAAAGTAACGTGAGTAACCCGTATTATCAATAATAACAATGTAATGTTATAACTAAAGATCAAACATTCGGGCGCCTTTTCCCAAAATTCTGATGTTTAATATTGATGTTTTTGCTGAAAAGAAAAATCAAACAATAATTTGGTAACTGATTGTTTATCATGGTTAAAATAAGGGATGAACTACAGTTCCAATGAAAGTCTTCCATACTATCCATTCCATTTATGGAATGGATAGTATGGAAGACTTTCATTATTGCAAGCAAAGCCGATTTCAAGATCTAGTTATTCAAATAATCATAGGTAGGTACTTGATAGACCATGACTTGAATTTAAATACGGCATTTAGATAGGTACACACGGCTACACATTAAACTATACATTTCCAATATAAGAAAGAAAAGAAAGAAAGAAGAAAGAAAATAAATTTATTTGGAAGTACACGATACACACAACAAAAATAGAATAATTATACATAATGCTAAGAAACGATACAGTTGATAAAATGCAAGAAATAACAGATAAGAAGTGTCTTATTATATACATAAAAAGTCAATATCACTCAAAATAACAGTGTTTCGTGCTTACTACCAAATTGGTAACCGTTCAGCATATTGCTAGACACAGCTGCCTGGCGCTGGTTTTCAACTGGTACATGATTTTATAAGCTGGTCTCGCATTGCAAGGGAAGCCTTATACAACGCGAATCTATCTTGTATAGCTTAATGTGCAACAATGTGTACCTATTTAACGTCTCAACCCTGAAATACACCTAATTCGGACTATAGGCTGACCGTTTAACTGAGTCCTCGCCTGCGCGGTACAGGGGCGCGGGGGTATGACGACAAAGGGGACGGTGGGCAAATTTTTGTTATTGTTCATTTCGTTCGCTACATGGGTAGAGATCGCATGTGTTGACATTTGATAAATCACTATTTCTTTTTTCCTATGATGTCACATATCTTAGGAAATATCTTGGTGCATTTCATCTCCTGTATATTTCATTAAGTGCCCCCACCGCCCGCGCCTGTTTCAGTCCCCTTTGTCGTCATACCCCCGCGCCCCTGTACCGCACAGGCGAGGACTCAATTAAACGGTCAGTCTATAGGTTATCTCGTGAAAACGCAGACACATCCAGTCAAACAGAATCGCAGACAACCTATAGATAACCTGGTTACGATAATAGAATACGCTGCTATCTCGAACGTAATTCACTTGTACGGCGTACTACGCCACTACGCCGGTGCTCACTAAAATCGCGTACTGCACAGATCTATTTTAGATCGATGCTATGCTTAAAATATACAAGTCGTAGACGTCTATGTATGGACTAAGTTTACAAAGTACAACGTTATAAAGGCCAATGTCTGTGTGACTGTAAACATGCAATAAATAATTATTACATCACGCTTATATTACCCAGAAAGGTGAAGCAGAAGTGAATAGCATCTGCATGGGGGTGTGTCTTAGTCTGGGTGTTTCTATGTAAGTATAATAAGTATGTATTTACAAAAGAAAAAGTATATATGTATTAGTATCAGTTATTCTAGTACCCATAGTACAAGCTCTGCTTAGTTTGGGACTAGATGGCGTTGTGTGTGAGTTGTGGAATATTTATTTATTTATTTATCTCACCACTTTGTTTCGGTCTACTGTGATTGTTGTTTTTATGATAGCATATTTTGACTTGCATGGTCTTGTGATTAGCGTATGCGCCTCTCACTGCGAGTTCTCGGGTTCGATTCCCGGGTCGGGCAAAGTGTTATTTGTGTGCTTTCCGTCAGGAGATTCTCAACAGCTCGGAGTTATAAATGTGTCCGGTGGCAGTCGATCGGCTCAACCCTTATCATTAGCGTATCCACCTATCCTTATTCCAATAACTTGAGGCTCACCCCTTATCATATGGGACCTCCACATTACAGGTGAAGTGTGGGTGCTATACTCCTTTGTCACGACCTTTTGGTTAATAATGGTCCTGTCAAAGATCGATGACAATGCAATAATTCGATAAAAAAAATAAAATAAAAAATAAAATAAAAAAAACGCTCTTATAAATAAACCAAACTAAAAAGTAGAAAAAAAAAGTAGAAAATAAAAATATAGTTTAAAAAAACTAAAAAACTAAAAAACACGCTTTTAAAGTACTTCTAACTAAAAAGTGAAAAATAATTCCTAATATAAGCTGAAAATGGTAATGAGGGGGAGGAAGGGTTGCTCGATAGACGAAAAATATGGCACAAAGCGCCCCACGCTTTTTCACAATAATACTAGTATTTTTTGTTCATTACCATTTTCAGCTTATATTAGGAATTATTTTTCACTTTTTAGTTAGAAGTACTTTAAAAGCGTGTTTTTTAAGTTTTTTAAACCATATTTTTATTTTCTACTTTTTTTCTACTTTTTAGTTTGGTTTATTTATAAGAGCGTTTTTTTTTCTTTTTAATTTAATTTTTTTATCGAATTATTGCATTGTCATCGATCTTTGACAGGTGTGCAAAATTTTAATGAAATCTGTCCGTTTAAAGTGGGTCGAAATCGAGTCCAAAGGAGTCGGTTACATACATACATACATACATACATACATACATACATACATACATACATACAGGTGAAACTAATATAAGCGTGTTAAAAACATACGGTAAACAATAAAATTAGTGTTGTCTCACTACAAAAAGCCACATTATTAGCACCTGGTTCAGTAACACGTTGGGCGCCAAATTTCAAGTACCTTTAATTAGTCGTTAACTTTATGCTGCAAATGTTTCAAAATTTGTACATCACAACGTACTGTTCAATATCATTAGCATCAAATAACATAACATCACGCTTTTATTCCCCAGAAGGGTGTGGTAGAGGAGTAGAACACCCACAATTCACCAATTATGCTTATCTCGCCATCCACCGGGCACTATTGCAAATCCGTGCTTTTTTTGAGCCCAAATAATCTTTTCAACCTTGGAATCAACCGCCGGGTCCTCACGGTGAGAGGCGCGTAAGTTAGCTACGAGACCGACGAGATAGTTAACCTATTTAACTACAAAGCTGCAAAATAACACAGTATCATTGTTATCGCATTATTTTAGCATAAAAATATCGGCTCTGTTATGTAAATCCTTTGTTATTTGTTACTCAATAACTCATGGATGAGTCAGCGTTTGTTACTTCTTATTCGGTAAAAAAATGGACAGCTTCGGCGTAATGATAAAGACGGACATATTAAATCCGTCTTTTAAAAATATATAAGAACTTTACATCACCGCACCGGTAAGGACAGTACCGACCCAAGGTCAGATTTTGGTTTGAGCAAGATTAAATTCTGACCCGCGCTGGTACCTTGACTCCGGCTATTCTTTAAAAAGGAAAAAATGGCACCACAGAGTCTTCGCCACCAAGAGTTCAAAGAACCTCTGGCGTCTGGAGTGGCCGCTCCATCTACCCTATGGACGGGCTGGCCTGACATCAGGATTATAGATAGATACATATCTAGACTAATCCTTATTACACACCAAAATAAATACATAAACAACATTAATGCATAACAGCAGCAAAAACTATGTCTTACAGCATTTGAGTAAGAAATGCGATGGAAATTTTACTTTTATTATTTTACCTACAAATACATAAATCTATATCCAACTTTACTTGCAATACATAAAATAATTACATGTAATAAATAAATATATATAATACAAAATGTAAACATCAGTCATACACGTGTGTAGCCTGTCAAATTCAAATTCAAATTCAAATCATTTATTTTCATAGGCCCCAGGAGGCGCTTGAACACGTCAAAACATTACAAAAAATGATATAAAAGTAAATAATAAATAATACTAAATTATACTAATTACAATTACAACACGGACTACCTCTCACTGTTCCTCATCATACCCTCTCAATAAATCGCTTATTAAACTTCAATATATCATGAAATATACCTTTCCTTAAAATGCATGAAAATGTAATACATCATGAGTTTCATATGCAATATGTTATCGAGCCAGGAACTGCATGCAAAGAGCTCATTTCGCTTTCATAGAATATCGGACGATCGCAATTGATTCAAGATTTCAATGCGGTCGCGGACATGACTGGATTATGAATGAAATAGAGAGGTTCCGTATTCCGGTAATATTAGATACTCTGTATTTATGACTGTGATGTTATAAGACTGTAATCTATACCTTTCCTTGGCTGTTATAAAATGGAGTTTCATTTTACATGAAAAATGATATTGAGATTACACGGGCCTACATAACGAACGCGAGATAGATTATATCGCGTTTTTGTCATATTTTTGTATCGAAAAACATGACAAAATGCGACAAAATCCATGATTTGAATTTTGTCGGTGTTAAAAGATTTTCTATGTATAAAGAAACTCCATTTTATAGTCATCACCTTCGTCGTTCAAAGTCATCTGAATATAAGCTGTTTTTTGTCATTCTGTTACCGCATCTCACAAAAACCAGCTAACCACATTCAATGCAGTTTTTGCAGTTACGTAGAGCATTACGGTACCTTACTATAAAACCGGAACCACATAGCTATCCGTGCTGAAATATCTGAAAGATGAAAGAAAAAGATAAGAGTGAAGAAAAATAAGATCACTGTAAACACAAGCTCATAATAATTTACAATCAACCGCTTTAATTTACACTAGAATAGTAAGTAGCTAAAAATAATAATAAGTTTTCTTTAGATCCTTACTAATATTATAAATGCGAAAGTTTGTGAGTATGGATGTATGGATGTTTGTTACTCTTTCACGCCAAAACTACCGGGTCGATTTCGATGAAATTTTGCACACATGTAGCTTATAGTCTGGATTAACATATAGGCTACTTTTAATTGACATACCACGCGGGCGGAGCCGCGGGCGGAAGCTAGTTAAGTCATATTTTTCCTATAATATCGCAGTGCCACTTCCACAATGCCAAAACCTGCTAAGCAGAGTTCAAGATCATAAGTATGTCTTCAAACATAATATACACGGCTATACATTTATTTATTTATTTATTATTTAAACACTTTATGCACAAAATGGTACATGGGCGGACTTAATGCCGTAGGCATTATCTACCAGTCAACCTTTAGGTGATGCAGAGACGACAAGTGGTAGGTGCAAGAGGTGTGAGTTGGTTGTAAACAAAAACCATTACAATTACTTAATCTAATACGTCATAACTAAGATTATTGCACTACAAAATACTTAAAATAAACTATTTAGATAATATAAATAAATAATATATGGATATAGATATACATGATACTAATATACACATAAATATTAATAAATATTATATATATTACAACGAAGTAAACTATGAAAGAGTTAATTTTGCCAACTCATTGAAGAGGTGATCACGCACTCTAGTTTTAAACACATAACGGTAACACATACATCTAGCTATAATTTTCCAGTATGAGCTGGTCTCGCATTCCACGGAAAGCCTATACAATGCCAGACCATCTTTATTATAAGAAACTATTTGGATATTATCCTTTCCTATATCCCACTAAATTTCTCTTGGGTATGATGGGTTTCAATTCACTTGAAGTAAGACGTAATTTCTGCCTTCTGAGAGCTTGTTGCCAGACTTTGAGGGGCGACTCCGACTGTCCAGAACTAGTAGGCCAGCTTGTTAGGCTTAATGTACCTGATCTTCCAGCTTACGAATTTCGTGCACGTAAACATCCACTCTCCGCTCATACGTTCCTTGACACTGTTCAATAACCTTATGACATCAAAATCGGAATGTGACCTATTTGCTTCGGCTTGGATAAAAGTACCTACGTAGCGAAATTTTGTCTTTTTGCGAAACCTTAGATAAAGTTTAGCCATTTTTGTTATTAATTGTATTGTTTGTGTCTTGTTTAGTATTGTTTTTGTTTGTACCTTCTCGAATTGTCAAATATTATTTTATGTTAAATTTTTTTTCTATGAATAACGTCTTGGTCTAGAACTGTAATGTTGTACATATCTACGTTTAAGTAAATAAATGTCAACAATAAATCTTAGATTGGAAATGTATAGCTTAATGTGCAGCCGTGTGTACTTACTATCAACACACCCAAAAATGGTTATTCATCATCTACAAGCCCATCTTGTAACTTCAAACCAATAGCAAACGCTCCTTGCCATTAACCTTCAAAAGCAGCACAGTTATTCTCTTCATCATGTAACAGACGATGACCGTAATCGAGTGAAAGCGATGACGTCATGCGCTTGCGCAACACCCATTGTCAGACTCATCGTGCCTACAAGCCGAGCGAATCAGCGAACGATCTACGATGTGCGAATTTGGATTGCAGATTTTTTTATCACATTATTAGCCAAATAATTATGATAGTAGGTCTCTTAGGTTTATTAATCATTTGAATTTTAAGGTGAACGTTAAAGTTATTAAAAATAAAACAAAATATAATAATATAATAAGCCTTTTATTCAGATCTACGTAACATTAAACTTAAATGTAGCTCTCTATTTGTTTTTTGACTATGTGCTGAAGATCTGTTTGCGAATCGACATAGGCCAACCTTTTTAAAAAGTGGTTCATGTATCGAAAATTAAAAGTTCTCACGATTCAATATGATCTATAAATCTGTTAAAGTCAAAAGTCAAAAGTCTTTATTTGCTTACTAAGTGTACAGTTAGGTCTTAAATATTAGAATACAGATCTTGATAACTTAGTAGCCCTTTTCAGTACTATTTAGTACACACAGTAATATTTAGAAAAATAACATAAAACACAGTTTTATAAATCTTAAATCTAAACAAATAATAGCACTGCTATACAGTCATTTTGCGGAAGGCATACTTGAAGTCGATTTTGTATAAGACGAGTGTGCTGATAACGGGAAAAATACCAGAATGGTCAAATTGACTCCAGTTTTTGAGATAAACGCTTCTAACATTTTCCATAAAATGCTTCAATAAATGGGCCAAAAGATGTATTTAAAATTTATTTTTATTGTTTATCTTTACAAAAATACGCAAAAATAATAATAGTTTGGGGTACCTTTAACTAGAATAAATAAATGAAGATCATGAAAACCTTTTTCTTTACCTTTACGTCCTCCTTGGCTCCAGTAACGCAAAGATTCTACGCACGGCTTGCACACGATGTTTGGCACCCAATATTTATTCCTTTTCACTAGTGGTATCCCGAAATATTCTCGGTAGACTGTTTTTACAAACTCTGTGATCCCTTTTCTTTGCTTTTGTAAACTAAACTTGCCACAAATAAAGCAGAAACTGTTAGGATCGTTTAAACAAGGTTTACGTGGAAAACTCATGTTTTTGAAAGGAAAAATGCACTTTAACACAAAACAACCGATTTATAACTGATAACTACAGGGTCTGATAGCTATAAAGTTAAGTTGTTGCAAATAATCCAAATCAATGAACCACAATGTTTGTAGGGTAGTTTGAAATTTTCAATTATTTCTTAGTTCCGTTTATCTCAATAACCAGAGTGAATCAAAAATAAATAAGCATGCAGCGTGAAGGTCTAATATGAGTATTAACAAAAACCATTAACAAAATCCCTGCCGCAGTTTTTTTTATTTTTTTTGTATAGCAGTGTAGTCAATTCAATTTGGTGTAGGCGCAATTCCTTTTAGAATAAAAACTTTCTTTTACTTAAAAGGAGTTGGGTGTAGGATTAGTATTGAAATTTGGTTATAAAAAATGCCATCGTTTAAACTTTCGATTTTATCAAATTTCTTGAGATTCTGCGAAAGTGTAGTAGTACTTCAAATTCAATGTATTGATACGCACATCCAATTACCAAGAACTGTAATATTTTACAGATTTGCATGAGGTAAAGTACAATCGTTTATGGCATGTTTTACATATATATTAAAATAAAGTTTTCTCTATCTATCAAGAACTAATTTAGTACAACTTTCCAAACATATCGTGTTTACAGCAAAATTAGACAATGCCATAATAAGTATGTTCTTCCGTTTCAACTTCCACGTAGTAGCCAAAATGATACCAAAATAAACTGCAAGAACCATTAACCTATTGAAGAACCAGTTTCGGTGATGTAACGAGTTATTTTAAATGAAATGCAGCACGCGAGACGTCAATAAAGTAGTTCCGCAAGTCTATTGAATAAAAAGTGTTACACTCACCATTCGGACGTAACAGTGTCACAGATTGTGGGCATGATGCAGATATTAATTTAAATATTGATGACTCATAATATTATGCTTATATTACCTAGATGATTGTGGCAGAGGTGGTTGTGAGCAGGTGATAATACACCAACATTTCACCACTTATATTTAGGGGCATAAGTTAGGCGGCCTACCACGACCTTATACAATACTAGATTCCTTGCTGCAAATGAGAATTGCCGGACTGAAATATCGTTTTTGCCAGACCCAGGAATCGAAAGCGAGACCTCATGATGAGCAGTCACATACTCTTTCGTTAGATTAAAGAGACAGTAAAAAATATAATCACAGATATTTACGATTTACTACTTTTGGCCGAGACTTCGGCCGCGTGGAATTTATTGTTCTCGTCGAGACTTTTATAAGTAACATGTAAAGGGATAAAAATACCAATTACTTTTAGCACTTAGGAAGTCCGCTGAAAACATATCCTACTAGTACTTTCGCAAGCAGTTCTGAGGAAATACCCAGCTGAAAAAATGCGTTTACCAAAATCGAATCTACATTTTATTTTCGTTGCTAAAAACCATAGACCTAGGTGTAAGATCTAGATCTATGGAGTGTATTGGCATTGCTCATTATTATTTTATCGAATATAACTAGTTGCGAGTTTTTGCGTTTTTTTCAATCTCAGGGATACGAGATATATTACCGTTTGAGTATTTCTCGCTTCAGACTGATTTTATAATACCTACTTCTTATATATTTTTCAGTTCAGTAAGAACAGAGTTACATGCTTTGAAAACAGAGTTATGAAAGAGCGTAACTATTAGCAAATGGTAAATCCGGCTTGTGTAACTCTAACTGGAATGGTTCAAGTGAATAAGGAAACTTATGAAATAAATATGTTCCACAAATAGCGTGAAATAACCTCGATGGCTTCTGATGATGTTAAAGAAATATATTACTAATCTTCATTACAGGTTACTTTGTGGTTACTATTTAGAAACAAATTACAGATCCAATGGTTTTTGCGGTGGTAGAGCTCTTGTGAATGAGGTCGAGGGCGGCAGCACCACCGTCTCACCTTTAACCTGCCGCCAAATAGTAGTGCTTCCATTACTGTGTACCGGTTTGGTGGTGAGATCAGGCCCTGAAATTACTGGCACATGAGGTATAACACCAAAGTCCTCAGCTGCAGCGACGCATCTATAATCTGCTTTTGTGGATTGTTGATGTCCATGGGCTGTACTCCACTTACCATCAGGTGGACTACACGTTCGTTCGCTGTGGGCGTATTATAAAATAAAAAATGGTACTGTATTTAATAAACTCTGATTATTTGTATTATAAATTCGAAGATAACTTCATCTGTCTGTTATACCTTCACGGCTCCACCGCAGAGGCGATCTTCAAAAAATTTTGCATTTTTTGAGCTACTTTATATCCACGTCATATCATTCGAGCGAAGCCTTGAGTAGAAATAAAAATATTTCCATCTGGCATAATTAAAAAAAATAAGTTTAATATTGTGACAGAATGATAAATATATACTATCAAAATGTTTCTATCAAAGATATTACAGATACAGTGTATATTGTTTAGTGCAATTTCATGTTGACAAGCTTGGAAGATAATTTTTCTTGCCTTCTCTATATTTTTAATCGAGATAAACAAAGCAATAGAAGCAAGCATTTAAATTGCGGCATATCTATTGCTTGTTATGTTTATTGCGTTAAATAAGATAGAGATGACAAGATAATCGCCTTGCAAAACTTACACCTTAGAAATCTTGTTAATAACTAACATGAGACTCTGTCACAAGAGACACATTTCGTTGATAACTAACACAATAAAATAATCATAGCAGTTAACACAAGCCTGTAGAACAAGTTTGCTAGTTTTGCTTCAGATATAAATAACATTTGCAATACATCCAGATTACTTATTGTATCTAAAACAGATTGCATTATCATCATTAAGAAATTTCGTTTCCTTCCATTGTTGAACATGTGACTGAATATGACTACACTTATTCTCTTTGTATGGGTAGTCTAAATAGTTGCTCAATAACCGAAAATGTCACCGACAATACCTTAATAGTCTATCGTAACATCCGGTCCAAATATGTAGTCTCAGATGCCATATTTGAAAAGAAGAGATAATTATGGAAAACGTTTCGATTCCTTACAATTTTGTTATAGAAAAGAAAATAAAAGAATATGTTTATTGGCACAAAACTAAACAGAAACTTAATCTAACTTTAATAAGTCACTGACACAATAAATAAATAAATATATATACAACACACTCTGGCGCATCTTGGGAGAGGTCTATGTCCAACAGTGGACAGCTATAGCCTGATGATGATGATGATATACAACATACACACAATGCTATCTAGTCTCAAACTAAGCAGAGCTTGTACTATGGGTACTAGAATAACTAATACTATTACATGTATAATTTTCTTTCGTAAATAGATACTTATTATACATAGAAACACCCAGACCAAGACAAACCCCTATGTTCATGCACACAAAGATTTGTCTTGAGCAGGGATCGAACCCGCGACCTAAACGTCGCAGACAGGTACACTACCCACTCCACCATCCGATATATAAGTCTGATCACCGAAATAGATATAAGTCACCATTTCAAGAATGAGTTGCCTCAACTAGAACAACTCTTAATCTTCATTCAATAAACTCTTGTTTGTGCCTACACTAACTTTTACTTGCTATTTCACGCTGACTTTACCTTTTTTTTTCGCTTTTGATGCTCTGCAGCATCCATAGTCCTGAAAACACGATTGATTAGCGACAAGTCCGCAAGATTTACCTTCGCTCTTTCACAAATACTCCACCAACATTTTAAAAAGAATATTTGCAAGAGACATACTGCAGCAGACTTCTGAATAATACATAAAGAGCTTCACACACTTAGCTGAGTAGTTGTTTCTGAAAACCTTTCGGAGTACAGGGTTGTATGAATACACAAACCACGCGCGGCTACTTTAATTCGCAGGCTAAAAGGAAAGTAGGTGCTATAAACTTGCATAATGTACCAGATCTTTTATGGTAAATGTATCTCAAAGTATGAACGGATATAAAATATAATTATGTACCTACTTGTAAAGAAAGGGTAAATTGTAACGCTGACCACGTCTTTATTCTCGTTATAGCCACCGTTATACCATCATAGAAAAGGTTTGACTTTTCATTTGTTTGTATGTTGCGACTTCAAAAATTTCTTCGCCGTTTGACTGCTCAATTATTCTTGATTACGAGCCAGAGGAGCACTTAATTTTATAACACAAGAATATAATATATATACTACATATTTACATGTCAATATTATTTGACAAAGATGTCTTGATTGCTAATTTTATTTGTAACATCTAATGTACATACAGAACAAGAACAGAATCTTTATTTGTAGTAAAATATGGTAGGTATATGTAATAAGGTAGGTAGTATAATTGTTATAGAATAGAATAGAATAGAATATAGATATTCTATTCTATTCTTTAACAATTCTTATAGGAGAAACATTCTCATTCACTTCTAAATACAAAATTTGCTAAAAACTATCTCCAATTACTTGTAATATTTAAAGCAAATTTTAGCTTTGCTATGCATTTATTTTTATGTAATATTAAAGTTGAAAAATTAAGAATCCAGCAGGACTCGAACCTGCACCTCTTGGGTATACGCCCCAAGTGCTTTGCCAATTCAGCTATGGATTCGCATGCTGCCGGACTCGAAATTTCTCAACTCTTTTGTGCCAGCCGAAGCTAGACGAACCATTACTTGGTTTTAGCGCCATCTATGCGTTACTTATTCACATAATCGCATAATCGCATATATCTCCAATTACTTCAGAGGTCTTAATTTTTGGAACGTTGAGAAACGATGTATAGTGCCTTGTGGTATACACAACTTAGTAAGTGCACATAAACTTTATATGCCAGTGCACGTAAGGCGGTCAGCTCTTTTTATTATATTCCTTTGCCACTAACTTTTCTTTTACATAAAGTAGCTGCAGTACTATGCTGCAAACTGAACTGGCCCAGTATGACACTGGGCCAGTTCAACATTTTTTTTGTAGAAAAATTTGATGTTTTCGTAAAAAATGTTATAGCTCCACCAAGTTAGGGAATCATGTTGTCCTATCACAGACTTTGCAACTCGACTTTGACGTTTTTTTGCAGATTTCTAAAAGTTTCTGTTGACAGAGGCTTTTGTTGTATCTTTGAAGATACGCAAATGAAGAATGATTGCCGCGAATCAAAAGCAAGGACCAATTATTTTTAACACGGCAGCTATAATATAAGATTGTGTCGATACTTTTCATTACATATTTCCATATTAATTGACAGGTGACAATACGCGCTATAATGTTTATTTTCACATATACGTATTTCGTAGACATATATTAATGGCTGCCGTGTGTGAAGCGCTTATGTGTATGTAAAGATATAGATGAAGATTGAGAATATAAACTCTATGTTTTCACAATTAAAATACAGTAAAGTTATTGTAAAAGCTTATGCGAAATAAGAACATGGTTAATATCAATTAAGAATGGTACTAACTAAGCTATTTTATCGTCATGTTTTGCTATATATCCAAGTCTTATGGTAACAACTGATAAAGCTTCTTTTAAATCAAACTATTCCGTAAATAAAAATAATGAAAAAGAGATGGTATAAATTACATGTGCCTCTTACACAAACATGAAAAAAAATATACACGCGTCTAGTATAGAACCTCCTCCTTTTTGGAAGTCGGTTCAAAAGACATCAACGCGTTCGAACCCGGTGGGTGTAAGTTATTGTACTTCGTTTTAGCGAAGAGAGGTTACCTCTCTTCGCTAAAACGTTACATAAAACGAAGTACAATACGAAGTAACTTCTGGATTCATTTTAAGTCTTAAATTGTTTGATATATATCTATTATAGAATACATCTTTATTCTTTTACAAATCTAGTTTAAATCGATCTTCAAGAGTTTAAGGACCTATTAATTTTTCACTCTAAACTCACCAAACAAACAAACTAAAACACAGTAGTGGAAGTATTACTAGGGCCTTGGTGTCAAATTAAAGGCATGACGACTGTATGTCTTCGAGCACGTTTACAAGAGCTCTACCACCATGGCGTTACTAACAGCTAAACAACCCCTAACCTCTTATTTTTCAGCCCAGTAATTTAGTTTTCTCACAGTGAAGCATAGAGTTCCACAAAAGAACGCGTGCAGGCAGCTCTGGCTCTTGACCCACTTTAATGTCAAATGAACTCATTCTTCAATTGTTTTACACGTCATTACGTATTGTTTCGTTTAAGTACTGCCCTGTGGAGCCCTGAAAATGTAGTATATTTGTGTAAAAGCTTGAGTTGTAATGTTATTTTAAGTAGATTTTACCTTCTAGCGTTAAATAGCATTGCCTACTTTACTCAGCTGACAACATACCAAATGTTCAACATTAGTAAAACTTACGAGTATATAGTAACATCTATCGGGTGGTATGTTCTAAGAAGTAGACATTTCCATCCACTAATTATGTTCTTATCAAACAAGACTAACACATACACACACTCACCACCGCGCCGTTGCCATTTTTAGTAAGAAGGAACCTTCCTTCCTATTCTTATTCTCATTAGTGTCACTCAGACCTTACATGCAAACAAAGTACCCATTGTAAAATTTGACCCACCATTACATAACAGTTAGTTTTGCAAGCTATAGCATGTCCTGTTCGTATTGACAACGATTATGACGCTTGGACATATTTGCCGAGATTCAGTTCAAATATTTACTGTAATGAATCACAGCATAAATCTGTTGCTCATATTAATTTATTTACTACTCACACCAACAACAATAATCTATTAAAACTAGTGTAGGTATAAAAAAAATAACTAATAACTAAGCTAATTACAACAATATACAACGTAAAGAATTAATAAATAAAATAAAATTATTAAATTATGCGTCCAAAATAAAACGGGTGAAATGTGTGTATTGTACACCTCTGCCATACCCTTCTGGATAATATAGGCGTAATGTTATGTTATGTAAAATTATTCTCTCTACAGCAGATACCGTGGCCAGAAGACTGACAGCATAGCCACTTTGAATGGCAATGCTTGAAGGCTGGCAGCCTTCTGGTCTCGAGAAGCGCTAAATAAGCGTTTTATAATGTCTTTGAATACATCATAGTAAAACTATAGTATAGTATAGTAGTGTGCAGTGGCGTAACTATGCCATCGGAGGCCCGTGGCGAAAATATTGAATAGGGCCCTAGTAAACATCGTTACGTTGAAGCCGCTTACTAGTGATTCAGTACTGGAATGCAACATTTTTTCACCTTAGAATGCTAGATTTTTAGGAATAAAAATTAGTCTTGCCCGATTTACTATGTTACCCTGCTGCGTTATTTTGCCCTTATATTCTAATACTTTTGCATTTTCCCGGTCAACAATTTTCAATTTTTAAATGAATGCGTTTAAATCTTTTTTTTTGGATAAATTATGTTTAGTTCCTTTCGAGGCCACCGTGGCATCTTGGACCTGGAGGCCTTCTCAGGCTGGGGCCCGTGGCTTTTCGCCACCCCTGCCACCCTATAGTTACGCCGCTGGTAGTATGTAGTTAGTACATACTAACATACTTAGTCTGCTACATTTTTGATTGACAAACCCATGAAGTGCATGAACCCAACACCCAGTGCAGCATTTGACCCACACTTACATAACATTTGTTTTACCATCCGAAGCAGGACCTGTTTACATTGGCAATGCGTTATGACGCACTGGACGTATTTTCCGAGGTTGCAGCATTGAGGCTACGTTATGAAATCTACATCCTCCTCAACTGACCAAATACGACTTTTGGGCACTTGAATTACCCCAAGGTTAGGCAATTCTGCTTGTTAGTCTAAAATTACGCTTTCATTTAGCTGGCGTTACATTTGCAATGGTGACTGATCCATAGATAGTAAAATATAGGATACCTTATCAAAATGTAGGCACTAGTAGGTAATAGGTATAAACCAAATACAAGGCTTTTTAATATAAATCAATCTCATTTTATGTTCATTCAAAGTTTCATGGGCAAGTCCATTTTTAAAGTACGAAATTATTAAATTACCTACACAATTTATAGCAACTTTTTTAATAAAATCATTTTATAAACGCAATATTTCGTATAGCAATCAAACAAAATTCATAACAGCACTACTTCATACATAAGCGTGACGTCAAACTTATGTAGCCGTGTTTGGAGCGTTTGGGCGAGTGTATTTATTAATGTTTTTAAATTAAAAAAGAACGTGAATTTAGAATTGGTTTAATTCAGGCAGTTTACGTGTTTACAAAGTAATTCTTTTAGTGATGTTTCTTATATCGAGATACCTCTTTGTATTGACTTAGTTTTTAATAATATTAATCACAAAAAGAGTCAAAGTTTTTATAGCTCGAATAAGGTATTCAACGGCTGTTTGTGGTTATGTAAATACAAAAGAATATATTAAGTTAACTTGCTTCGACTAGCGGCTTCCCTTGCGTGGTAAATCGATAAAAACTGGTCTATGCCTATCAGTGAAAGAATTTTTACAATTGGATCGGTTTATCCAGACACTAAGCTCCTTACAAACACGAACGTTTTGAACTCTTGATAATATTGATACAGATATTTAACAAGCATTTTGATTGTGCTACGAGCGTCGTATTGAATAAAAAATCTTTGACACCCGTCCGCATTGTAAACTAGTAAAAATGACCACGAGTTTAAATTCAAAGCGCATAAGACTAGGTCTTTTAATTCAATTGAAATATCAACATAGACAGTAAACATGGCGCTGATATTCAATGCCCAATTTCTAGATAACCTGTCTATTAAGAGTCTTGTCAATTAGATCTGATCTGCTAATGTATTTGAAAACTCTCAACGAAGCATTGATAGCTCTATGTAAATTTCTTGAAAACCTGTATTTTATATTAGACTAGTCCTACTGTTTCACTCTTGGTAAACGTTACTACTCCGCTCCTGTAGATGGCAGCGTGATGTTTAATAATTTGTGACCTTGCTTGCAAATTAGAGTATTAATTTAAAACATAGATATCTAAATTTGACGGTTAAATACTGAGATTAGCGCGTTCAAACAAACAAACTCTTCAGGTTTATTATAGATAGGATAGCATTGACAAGCTCCTTCGTATCTAGGCCACGGGCTGAGCTTCCCCGAACTTGTTAGAGAGTAAGATTTGCTGGTGCAGGAACTAGAGCTGAAATCTGTTTGTGGATTGCGAGGGCTATTTGTGGAAATTATCTTTGAAAGTTTATTGTTTGAAGAGTCAGAGCTAGGCAGTCTGAACTCTAAAGTATATTTTGTTTTGTAGTACCTTCGTCAAAATAGATAACTTGAACTTAGTCGAGAAAACTTAAACACAAACTATAAATTTATCTACCGGTCTAAAAATAGCCTACGACCTACCTCAGAGCCAATAAAAACACAAAATAAAGGATCACAATAGATAAAGGTAGACTTTTGGAGCAGTTTGTGACACGACATTTTAATATATTTGAATATAACCATATATTTCATGCATTCATATTTTTTCTGAAAATCATTATAAAATAAATAATCGGATCTTGAATTATTGTAGTCTTCTTCGTACAAAATTAAAAATATCCTGGCCTACGATATTTTTAATTCATCAGCTAGCATACCTACCTAGCTATTGAAGATGTCACTCCTATGTAAAATATGACGACACTAAATTATTGTACTAGTGAATATATTCTTATGCATTTTTTTATATATTTATCGTGTACAGATTAACATATAATTACATACACGCCCATATTACACAGAAGGGTGTGGCAGAGGTGTACAACATCCACACTTCAGCGGTTATGTTTAGGTCCGATGAGATAGGGGATGAGCCTATCACCATCGACCGAGCACAATTCCAACTCCGTGCTGCTATTGTGAATTTTCTTACGAAAAGATCACAAATAACAATTTGCCCGACCGGGGAATCGAAACCGAGTCCTCGCGGTGAAAGGCGTATACGTTAACCGCTAGACCGTCGATGTCATGTCGTGTAATATCATTATGGATCCCTATGAAATCAGGACCAAAATCTAGTTATTGTTTTATATTAAAATTTTTAACTTGTTTACTTTTACTGTACTAGAGCACCTACATTCTTAATTTATGCATTTAAGTCTTAATTGTTGTGAATTAATTTGCATATTATTATGCGACATCGATGTTAGTGTTCTTAGCATAATTAAACATATAATTCATATGTTCGGCAGATGTCAGTCGCGCATCATTTAAATAATTTAACATTATAACAAACGTGATTAAGATTATGACAAAGATACAGGTCAAGGTAACTCCACTTTGACCTACATGACAAAAAAACTGTATATTTCTTAGTATTTTTCGCGTCATGACCACAACTAAATTACAATATTTTAATAAAATTGCAATATCATGATTGGACATAGGTTACGTAGGCCTAACATCGTTAGTTACTTGAATTCGAACTTCACTAAATATCTATGAAAAATCCCCGATTTTATCTATCTACTCATTATCCTCTGCGTTTCTTTACCCCTATCATTGGATATCGCACTTCTATCTACTTCTATATATATGTACAGTGGGCCAATGAGTTAGGTATGCAGGGCAAAATCTTCTAAGTCACAGTAAAGACTTACTACAGCAGTCGTGGATAAGTGAGTTACATATCTAAATAGTAGGTATACTACAATTTTTAAATATGTAGTTCACACATGCATAACTATTGCAGTCAGTTTTCACGATGGCGTAGAAGTTTTTGCCCTGCATATCTAATTGCTTGGCCCACTGTACCCATGTATACATGCACTCTTTCGGAGTGGATACAACATAAGGACATTTATAAAAACCACAGATTCTAGACGAGGTCTGTGTACCATAGGTACAAAATAAAATTAAGAAAAAAAACAAACTAATCATTGACCTCATTGACATACTAGCCACTAGGGTTTAACAAGGAGGCACACACACAGCCAGGAGGTAATAAGCAAACAATCTGATAAGACCTTCACACACTCCCATTTCCAAAAGGAATCCTTGTATAATCATTAGTAATCATTACACAATTGTCACCGTTCTCACAAACTTTCTATCCGTGAGTCACACACACATCTCCATAACAAAACCGTATGTGAATCCTTGCTGTACAGACGGGTACACATCAACCTATACAATTCCAGTATAAGATGACTTCGCGTTGTACAGGCTTCCCGTAAAATGCGAGACCAGCTCATATTGGATATGTATAGGTTGTTTGGTCGCCGTCTGTACAAGATTGCCTCATTGGTATGTTAATGCACATAGAATATTTTTGTTATTTGTCATATTTGCGGTATGCGGGTACTAAAATCTCAGGGACTTTGTTAGCTGTTTGCGTTATTTAGGTTTAAGGACACAATATCTGTGATACGAAATGTTCGAAATCTCTTTGTGAAGTAATAATATGCATTTGTCTTAATAAAATTACTTTTACGAGGCTAGAAACGCTAAATTATTATTTTCCAAATCCTTTGTAGTGCTCGGCTTGAGTTATTAGATTTTAAACTGTTAAGAATATTGATTATCTTCTAGATAAGTGTTACTTTGAAATATAGCATAGACTACTAATGTGCTATTATTAGTAGTTACCTATTGATTTTGTACTATATTAGCTAATTGACTTTGAAATTCATCGTTGAAGACTTCAACCATAATTGTGGATACATAACAAAGATTTGGACAGATAAACATTCAGTAGAATAAAGGTTTAAAAATATATTCTATACATGATTTCCTTATATTTGAAACCCAAACACCAAAGATCTCACTCAATCACCAGTTTACCCAAAATGAGGTCATAAGCCATATTAAAGCGACCCTTTTCCTTAAATAGGGTCCCATGGGTCCCATAAACTATGTACATGGGATCACTAACTATGTCATTTTATCCGTTCACTAGCAGTTTAGATTCCCGTAAAATATTTATGGTTGCCGATTAAAAATTAAAAAAAATATGAGTTTTTAAAAATCTATTCGCCAATATTCTACTGAAAAAATCATTAAAGAGATAAAAGTAAATTGTTTAAGTCGATAATCTCTGCATCCACCGATCGGATTATAAAAATTCTATACTGATAGGAAGAGAGCTACACCAAAAAGTACCCTACGTCACATGAATAGACATATAAAATACAGGTTTATCTTAGTGCAGGTACCTATATTGTTTGCCCTATCTTATTTAATTAACCTTTTGTATTTCGTGTAAATATGTTCTATCAGCAAAGTTGATTCTTGATCCATTTGACAAACATTACGTTTGAAATTATCAAAGTCGATAAGGTTGACATTTATTGATAGAACAAGCGAATTAAGACTTGTCTTGTTTTAGTGTCTTGAAATGTCTATAAAAAATAGTACTATAGTGATCAAAGGGCTGGTTTCTATTTGGCTCAAAGAATAAGCATTGCCATACAACGTGGGAATGCTGCCAGCCTTCTGGGCACGATGTCGGCCTTTGACATCGATGCGGAGGAATTATTTGATGCGGTATAAAGATTCGTAAATATCTTTTTATATTTTTATGTATATTATTGTAAATAAATATTTTTTTAACTCAAAATGTAATGTTGTAAATATTTAAAATGCTAGTTTATTATAATGTAATAAAATGACTATAGTGTATCATGAATCTGCTTTGTGGGTAGTATATTAATAATATGTATTTGCATTTATATCTTCTATCCGACTGACGCAGGCTAGTTGTTACCGACTAACTGCACAGAGCAGCGGGCTGTAGCTTGAAAAAAACGCGTTGACCTAATTCAGTGTTTAATTTATGACAAACTTGCAATTTTTAATCATGGCTGAAACGTTTGCTTTCAGCGGACGAGCGATGTAATATCCTGGCTTTTGCTAACTGTAGTAATATGGCAGCTGGATATTACACTGGCTCGTTTTAATGAGCTCTTGCTTTGAGCAAGCCATGTTTGTCTCACTGAGATATTATGTAGATTTGCTTTTGGCTGTCGTTATTTCCGTGCCATGTTTCCAATCGTTTTGGGTCAGTGTTATTTTAACGTTTTAGTAGTATTATTGTATTAATTGTACCAGCTTTTGCCCAAAATTTCTTCTACGTGGAATTTGTTGTATTAAGTGATAGCTTCTCCCGCGCTTTGATTCGCGTTAATCTTTACTGCTCCGCACCCGTGGAGTTTAGCGTAGTTTTAAATATCTAAAGACCTTTATTGAGATTAAGACTATAAAACACAAAAATAATTTAAAAAATTACTATTACTTCTCGAGATTAGCGCTAACAAACAAACAAACAAACTTTTGACCGCGGTTTTTACTGCGTACATCGATAAAAAGTAGTGCTACGCACCTTGTAGTCATATACCTCCAGAATAACTCCTCCAAAATTTTATCTTAATCGGTTCAGCCATTTAGAAGATCAATTAAAAAATCTATATTTTAGGCAAAGGTATCGTGTAAACAACTTTACCAGCTTAAACTTTGACTTTGACATTTAAAACGGACACTTCAATTTTATTTCTTTGTATTGATAATTGTATGCCTCTGTACTTGAAAAGAACAAAAACCTTTTAAGCCTGCTTAAAATTGAAACTGCTAAAATTGCATATTTAATCATTGAAGTAATATCATAATTACTATTATTACTCAATGTTTCCAATTTATCTTTTCATAATTTAATTGATTTATAAATCATCACTTCAACATTGCGTGACTTCCGCAGAGCAATGGCGCCTGAATAATATTTGTTGCATGTCGATTTCATTGCAATTCTTTCACGAGATATTTATACTCACAACTCTTAATTATTTAATTGTTTCTCACATAAATAAGAGCAAAACTTAATCTAAATATGTAAATTTCCAGAATGCATTTAACTGGCCATCGTGATTAATATTAATTGAAGAAATTATGATTTTCTCTCCTTGACTTGTTAATTGTGTCGTATTAAGCCGTAGAAGCAAAACTATTATCTGAAATAATTTTTGATTGTATCAAAATCAAAATGAAATCAAAATCTTTTATTTGTTAAAATGATTTTGTACATGGCTTCTCTTGATTTTCTCGTGTATGGTTGATGGGTTACTCTAACTTAAAAGAAAAACATAAACCAACTTCAAAAAACCTTAATAAAAATCATAAAATAATCTGTCTGTGATCGCTTTCTTCCAATTGCAATATACGAGCACCGACTTTAAAAACAATTAAACCGATTTTTTGCGTTATTCAGTGTTTTTTTGAAGTCGTTTTTCTTTTTAACACGCTTATATTAGCTTCACCTGTATGTACCTATGTATGTATGTATGTATGTATGTAACCGACTCCTTTGGACTCGATTTTGACCCACTTTAAACGGACAGATTTCATTCAAATTTTGCACACCTGTCAAAGATCGATGACAATGCAATTTTCGATAAAAAAAATTTAAAAAAAAAAAACGCTCTTATGAATAAACCAAACTTAAAAGTAGAAAATAAATAATATTTTAAAAAAACGAAAAATCACAAAAAGATAATTCTCTAAAAAGAAGTACTTAAATACAATAAATAATAGTTTAAAAAACTAAAAAACACGCTTTTAAAGTACTTCTTACTAAAAAGTGAAAATAATTCCTAATATAGTAAGCTGAAAAAAGCGTGGGTTGCTCGATAGACGAAAAATATGGCACAGAGCGCCCCACGCTTTTTTCAGCTTATATTAGGAATTATTTTTCACTTTTTAGTAAGAAGTACCTTAAAAGCGTGTTTTTTAGTTTTTTAAACTATTATTTATTGTATTTAAGTACTTCTTTTTAGAGAATTATCTTTATCATGAACCATTCTCGTTTAAGACTCCTTGTCTCGCACAGTTCGAGGGGCAGCAAAAAAAATCTACTTTTATATACTTTTGATATCACTGATAGAGAGAGATGCAAATAGTGGTTTAATAAAACTGTAGATTGAGATATTTGGTGAAGTCGGAGCTCGGTATGTCCAGGCATATCTCCAGTTACAAGTTGTAAGAAAGGCTCTCGTAACTTACAAGGGCCTTCCAAGAAAAGAATTTCGTTGCTCCAAATCATATTCAATGCAGCATTCATTAATTTAACAACGGCACGAAACATCCGTCACAAAAAAAGTAAAAAGGCTTGCTCTGCGGTTGCTTCGGTCAGTTCGGTCATAAATTAAATGGAGCTCTTAAAATTCAGGTCAAACGCGGTCATTACCGTACTAATACACAAAGTTTGGACATTCACGTGCATGGTATGTGAGAATTACGAGACATGTTTGCTCGTTTGTTATAATTAATACGAGCAGCCTCTTTTTTACTCCACTGCGTATTATATATCTATTATTATGTAACGACAAATGTATCTATATTTCTAACAGAAAACAGCAAAAGCGTTGTTTTTATTAAGTGTCTTGTACCTTTTTCTTCTTTTTGTTGTGACGATATCTCGTAGTTGGAGGCATATTCTTTACCAAAGCTAATCTATATACATTGTACTAATTCGCATTTTCTCTTATTTTAGGTACCCTTCTACTGACAACTGTGCGGTGCCAGTACTTAGACCACCACCCGGGTAGGTACGCATCAATCATAAAACCATCTACTCTTTATCCTACCCTGATCATATTTTATACCTACCTATTCTATTCTAGTGACGTTCGTGAGGAGATCAGGTGAATGGCATCAACCCCACACACAATGGAACCCACATTGGCAACAGTACTCAACACCGAGGAAACGGTCTCCTGAAATTAATCCTTACTATCCCAGCAATCAGCATGACCAAATATACCAAGCAACTAACAATAATCAGTATGCTCCAGTAATATATCAACCAGCTCCTAATGTTCAAGGTCCCCAATATTATGATGGCAGATCTTCTATTTTTGGACGACCAGATTCACCATCAGGTGATCCTAGGCTGCTCTCAGAGTCAGCATTTACAAGAATATCAGAAACCCTAGGTGCTATAAATACTGTAGGACATTACTTAGTTGATATGGTCAGTGACTCACGAGAAAAGGACGAAAAAGATCCTAAATTGCAGCAGCTACCTCAAGCTTTATACACAATCAGTAAAAATGTCCTCGGCAGAAACGTAACGGACAAAATCGCGCCTATAGTAAAGAAGGCCCTACCAAATGTGTTACCTAATGCTCCAATAACGAAGATAACAGCTTCAGCAGTTACGGCTGATAGAATAGATCAAGATGAAGACGAAGACGAAGAAGGCAAAAGGTGTACTACTCCTGACGGAGAGGAAGGAATTTGTGAAGATTTGAGGAACTGCCCTCAACTATTGGTAAACCTAGTAAATCTTCGTGAATCGTTATGCTTCAAACAGTTATTTGTACCAGGAGTATGTTGTCCGAAAGACACGATTTTGCAAGCTTCGGAGAAACCCGTAGTAGCAACAACAAGCAAGCCTACATACCTGGTTCCGGTGACGACACAAAAGCCAAAAACGACTACAACTAAAAGACCATCGGCAGTACTGGTCTTGACCACGAAGAAGCCGAAACCAGCAACTACCACCAAGAAACCTACGACAACAAAGAGGCCGTCTACCACAACTGTGACCACGCAAAGGACCTTGCCAACTACTTCCTTCTACACAGTCGCTCCACCCATAATTACTAACTTCTCTAATATTGTTGATGTGGAAGGTGAGACCATTTATTATATCTTTTTATCATTTTATGTTTTGTATGTAGGTATACCTAATTGATGAGCAGTGATAGCCTGATGTAAGACCGTAGATTTGTATTGTCTTACGTTAGCTGATTGTTTATGATTGTCATGCCATTAAGTCACTCTCCCTTCGCCTCATTACCAGACTGTGGCCAGAGAGAAGACGAAGGTGGTCGTATCGTGGGTGGCACGGAGGCCAAGCCTGGTGCTTGGCCGTGGATGGCAGCTATATACCTGCATGGCAGCAAGAGGAGGGAGTTCTGGTGTGGAGGGACCCTGGTTGGCAAGAAACATGTCTTAACTGCTGCTCATTGTACCAGAGACTCCAAACAAAGGCCGTGAGTATTTATAAATTGGGTATTGTCATTTACAGGACCCATATAAATATAGTTTGTATAAGAGCTTTGGACATAGGCAAATGCTAAATTAGGTTGTGCTTGGACCATAGAAATCTTAATAATAAGGCAATAGAAATGTCAAAGACGCGTGACCTTGTCGCCGCGCATCTGTCAAGTCAAACACAAGTGCGAGTTGAGGAATTGTCGTCTTAATGTCATCGCAAAAAGAATAATTTTGTTTGCAGGAATACAAGCGCATTTGTCTGTTTGGTGTTGTTAAGTACAAGGAACCAGCGTATCTACATGATAAGCTTAGTTGGCTATCTCGGAGATACGAGCTGGGGGGCAGGGAACGCTCTTTGGTGTTGTCTGTGCAACCGCATAAAACTACCGCTTTTACAGGCACATTCCGTTACGCAGCATCAAAGGTGTGGAATAACATTCCTCCTCCTATTAGAAATGCCAAAGCATTGAGTACATTTAGGTTACACTTAAAACGATACCTTTTCAATGCTCAGCGAGAGATGGGGATGACAAATATAAATGTATCTTTTATTTAATGCATATTTATGCACAACTGCTATGATTTTGTTTTTACGTTTTATTTTATGTTGTACATTCACGCCATAATTGTATTTATGTTTTATCATTGTTTTCTTTTATTTTTTTTGTTTGTTTAATTTATTTATTATTTAGGTAACGGATTGTCATCCGTGTAGTCACTGGGGGATTGGTTGAAAACCAGCGCCAAGCTTCAGTTTGGCATATGCTGAACCAATTCCCATTTAGGGCAATTTTTGCTTTGGGGCATACAGCCTTTCAAATTACTGTATTTATTTGTTTCTTTTTGTATACTGAATGCATGTGTGTCTCTTTGTATTCTTTGCACCTAATAAATATTTTCATTTTCATTTTTCATTAATCGAACAAAAGTGCGAGTTGAGGAATTGTCGTCTTAATGTCATCGCCAAAAAGAATAATTTTGTTTGCAGGAATACAAAAAGTGGTATTTGAAAACCGGCGACATGCGTCCCAGTGTTAAAAGATAGTCGATAGCATTTCTATTGACTAGTTATTAAGATTTCTATGGCTTGGACCCTTTAAATTCTTAACGCTTAATAAATTCTGTTTTCCTGTCCTTTCCTTCTTTGCGTTTCCGTCATTGTGAAATTATGTAACATGTCATTCAGCGTTAAGCATCTAATTTAGAGCTTTCTAATTAGGCCCTTTTTTTTTAACACGCTTATATTAGCTTCACCTGTATGTATGTATGTATGTATGTAACCGACTCCTTTGGACTCGATTTTGACCCACTTTAAACGGACAGATTTCATTAAAATTTTGCACACCTGTCAAAGATCGATGACAATGCAATAATTCGATAAAAAAAATAAAAATAGGTATTAACAAAAAAAATAAAAAAACTTATAAATAAACCAAACAAAAAGTAGAAAATAAATAATAGTTTAAAAAAACTAAAAAAACACGCTTCTAAAGTACTTCTGACTAAAAAGTGAAAAATAATTCCTAATATAAGCTGAAAAAAAGCGTGGGTTGCTCGATAGACGAAAAAAATGGCACAGAGCGCCCCACGCTTTTTTCAGCTTATATTAGGAATTATTTTTCACTTTTTGGTTAGTAGTACTTTAAAAGCGTGTTTTTTAGTTTTTTAAACTATTATTTATTGCTTTAATGACAGAGCTGAGTAAGAGCTAACTTCATCATTATTTAGCTTAGTATTCAGCTTATGCTCTTTATGATTGCTTTTACTTAATCTTTATTCAGTATGTCTGTGTTACTTGGGCCATATCTTGTTAACCCACAAGGGTTACGTTGTACGGTCATGATATTCTCTGTACGGACGTACGATGTGTAAATCTTACAGAATATTGCTAAGACATAATATTTCCTTCACACAAAACTGACTTCTATTCCGATTCCTTTTCCGTTCATGCAGTGAGACTGTGGAACTTACTTCCTGCTGAAATTAGAGGCTGTCCCACTTTGAATTCATTCAAAAAGAGAGTGAAAGAACATTATCTGTCCTCTGCCTGTTAACTCCTTAAGACATGTTTTAATATCATAATTATAATTATTTTATGTATATATTTATGTATTGTATATTATTTATTGTTATGTATGTATGTTTTTTTTAGTATAATATAATATTGTTCAGTACGAACATTAAAACTCATTGTAAATGGTTTACAATACTTTTATTGTCGATAACGTGGTAAAATATAGGAGCGCACACTGCGCATAGCGTAGAAATTGGTAGAAGAGTGGCGCCATCGGCGCCATATTGGGAATAGTGTCGTTGCTGTGCTGTGATTGGCGAATGAATAGTGACGTGTGCGTGAGAGTTGTATGTATGTGAGCATGCGTGTAAAGTGTCGGTGAATGCGTTTTGTAACTGCTGTGGAGTGTATTGGAAGCGGCGCGAACAAATATAGTATGTATGCGTGTATAACCTATCCTATATTTATTTCTATCACACATTGTTTTAATTCTTTTTTTCATAGTTATTAGGTACGATCTCCTCTCGCGGGTCTGCTGGAAGAAATTTCTTTAAGAAATAAGCAGTGCCTTTGTACTTGTTGTTTTTTATACTGTGTTTGTTCTTCTAACCATTCTTGTGTGTGTACATAAACTGTTAAATAAATAAATTACATGAATAACAGCAATTGTGTATTTTTGTAGGTATGTATATTTTTTTTCAATAAGTTCAACATTCTCCTAAAATCATGTATCTGTTGTCATGATTTCAGATTCCCTCCCAGGCAGTTCAGCGTACGCCTAGGTGACGTGGACCTAGCTCGAGATGACGAGCCTTCACGCCCTGTAACGTTGAGGGTGACAGCAGTGAAGGCCCACGATCAATTCTCTAGAGTGGGCTTCTACAATGACATTGCTATACTTGTATTGTCTGGTAAGGCATTAACGTGACGATTGTAAAATGACAGAGGAATTAATGGAGCAACAACTTTGAAAGGGTTACCTGCATATTAAATAACTAAGTGAAATATATTATTATACCTACTTAATGTGCAACAAGCTTGTCAAGGTTAACAAGCAAGCAACATGCAACGTTAGGTTGTCCTTTGTCTATAAAACCACAGCTTTTTCGAATGAGATAAGCATGTCGTTCTACACTAATTCGGCTTTGGATGTATTGTAACAGAAAAAAAGCTGATTTCCATTTTTGGTACATTGTTACAGTTTCCGTTGAAACGGTGATAGTTGCCGCTACTAAGTTACTCCATCTGCAAAGCGCCTATAGTTACTAGAACTGAAACACTTCGCTAATAGCAAAAAAATATCTAATATAAGTTCCGTAATTGTAATGTTCTCTCGTTTAGGCTATGCATGATTAGTTTAATAATTATCAATTTATGGCGTTTCAAATCGATCCTTTTTAACTGCACCTAAAGGTCAAATACCACCAAAGTGATTAAAGTCTGGAAAATAATTATATTATTATTCAGTCCGATTTAGTGTTGTGCCGGCCGGCAATATTTCCACTGCTGCGCCACGAATATTGCCGGTTGGCACAACGCTAGTCTGATTCACATAATCAATCTCAATTTTATGACATTAATATTTTCAGATAACGTCCAGAAGTCAAAATACGTGATCCCAATCTGCTTACCACATGGAGATCTGATTCGTCAGCAGTTTGACGGCGCAGTGGCCACGGTGGTAGGCTGGGGGACCACCAGATATGGAGGAGGGGAGAGCTCGAAGCAGCTGGAGGCCAAGTTGCCGGTGTGGAGGAACGAGGACTGTGATCGAGCTTACTTCCAACCTATCACGGATACGTTCTTGTGTGCTGGTTATGCCAGAGGAGGGATAGATGCTTGTCAGGTAAGTTGTTGAGATTTGGCCTTTGCTGCTATCTGATGACGGTCTTTGTCTCATTTCCTTCTCTAGTCTGAAAATATTTAATACTTTAGAGACATACTTAGTATCCGATGCACTTAGCAATGAATCACGTTTAATAATACAAGATCTAACATCAAAGTTTATTTTCTTCTGCAGGGAGACTCAGGTGGACCTCTGATGCTATTGGTCCAGGGTCGCTGGACGCAAATCGGCGTGGTGTCCTTCGGGAACAAGTGCGGAGAGCCAGGGTACCCAGGGGTGTATACCAGGGTTACGCGATACGAACACTGGCTACAACAGAATATTTTATAAACTAAGTCAAAGTTAATAATAAAATAAGTGTTTTAACCGAGTCTAGAAGAATTGCCATTTGGATAATCTTAACCAAAGGCCATAATTATAAAAAAGTTCATAATTAAAATATTTTTCCTGCGCCTGCGTAGATAATTCAAAAATATTTTTGTCTTAAAAGTATATATGACCAGTGCTGGATTAAACCAGCGTGGGGCCTGTAGCAAATTATGTCATAAGGCCCTTGGTTTGCTTTAGATTGTCAAGTTTATGGTAATAAATAAAAAAAAACTATTACATATAAACTTCTATAAGCAAATCATAATCTATATCATAGTTCCCATACCTTTTTTTGACTACCACCCCCTTATACGCGTATCTCTAGAAATTGTTCTTCTGATATCTGAGTTTTAGATATTCTAATGTGAAATATTTAAAACCAGAGAGCGCCGCAGGCACCAACTTACTTTTAAATATGCTGCTCTGCCTTTTTTTAAAGATTCTCGATTTTTCTCTCGAAGTCTAAGAGTTAGAAATTTCTGCAGGCATCGGCTTTTTATTAATTTACTCTTTAAAAATTAATAGACAGTGCCACTTTTTAAATATATTCTTTAAAAACTCTTGCAATATGGCAAATCCGGCCCTGGATATGACCTCTTTTTGAAAAGAATATAATATTATACCTAGATATTATGGTCAATAATAATTAGTAATTTTATAATTTGGATAGTTATTGTTTTCTTCTATTGCTCTATTTACGTAAGAGAGGAATTATCATTTAAAAGTTTTTACCGTCATTATCATCATCCTAATCAATGGACCAAAAAAAAAAGATAGTTGGCAAATAGGTACAAGAAAATAAATCGTTTTTTATTAAGTATTCACTTTAAAAAGTTATTCTTTTTCTAGACTTAGAGGATATTATATCGAAAATGTTGTGCATGTTACGTAGTGTCACATATTTTTCAATGTATTAAATATTTTTATGTAATTAATCAAGTTAAACCAAGTTACAGTAAATAGATAACAATTTACTTACAAAACAAACAACAACACCTGAATTAAATTTTTACCATTTTCCACCAGTTACCAAACAAACTGTAATCTAGAACTAAGTAGCTATCTAACGTTAATTAAAATAAATTAATAAATAATTTATTTTGCTCACAATTTACACGAGACAACGTATTTATTTGAAAATGTCTTCCGTGACGACATGGTTAATTAAGATATAATGTATTGTGATAATGTTTATAACCGACTGTTATTTTATAAGGAAAATAAAACGATTTCTTAATTTTTCATTTGTTTCGTTATTCACCAAATATTTTTAGTCCACCTATATTATTTTTATTACAAACCTTATTTGTTACCAATAATTTAACGACATGGAAAAATAAAACTAAAGAAGACTTTATTTATTTAGATTAACATACATACAACACGTACAACGGTCCCAGGAGGACTAAGTGCGGATACCACCCAGGAAAACTAAACTAAAATAAACATACATACAAAACATTACGCCTATATTATTCAGAAGGGTGTGACAGAGGTGTAAAACACCTACACTTTACCTGTTATATTCGTGCTGCTCCTGTGAATTGCCTGACAAACTACATTTTGCCCGACCCTGAAATAGTACCCGAAACCTCGCGGTGAGAGGCGCATACGCTAACCACGAGACCATCGAGGCAGTTAAATCATACGGAGCTATATATCTGTAGGTTAAAAATGATTGGATAAATATTTACTGAAAGGCCGTAAAGTTTAGTTTAGAAATATTTAAGTATCTTTTAGAAATAATTTCTGAACAGAATAAAATCTGTCAAGACGTCACTCGCGTCATTGTTGTCACATCATTTGACACTGACGTTTATATTACAATCTTGAGCATGAAAACCACTTCATCTCTTTCATATACAACTATTTAAACAAAGATAGCCCATATGTGACGTTTTAACCTGTGAATCCTGTGATATTATAAATTGACATTTCGCCGTGTTCAATTTTAATCGTATTTTATTTGTATAAAATAAATAAACATGTTTTAATAGTCAAAACACCTATTACTACTGGTGACTCTAATCATTAGAAGAAAGCAAGTGATTTCATGAGGTGAAAGTGTTGGATTTTACGAAAAAGTGCCTGAGTTTTATCACAATGAAGTACTCAACTTCGCCTACTCCGATGAGTAATTATCCTAGGAGTACGTCTCCCTTGCCAGCTCCTGCTAACTACAGTAACTACCAGCCGACGACAGCCAGCGCGGCCGTCAAGCGGTACAAATATATCAGGAGACTGTTCAAATTCAATCAGATGGACTTTGAGTTTGCCGCTTGGCAAATGGTATACTTGTTTGTGGCTCCACAGAAAGTTTTTAGGAATTTCAATTATAGGAAACGTAAGTACAATATATTTCTTTACCTTACTTACTAAAATACCACTCATTTAGTAAGAATTATGAGTATTACAGACATATTTCATCATTTCTTTTGTGAAGAAGTGACAACATTAATAACTTATTTGTGTTAACAATCAAATGGATGTAGTTCTATTTACTTACTTCTCAAAATTTATGGTGATACATCAGATAAAAAAAATACTTCAACATTAGGAATAACTCCTGTATTGTACAGGTTTTACAAATATACATTTCACACACTTAAAGCTCTCTCAGAGTCAGAACAAATCTTTGCAGATCACAGTCTGATAGTTACTTAAAACTAAATTTAATTATTAAAGTCTATTACTTACTTACAGAACTAAAGAAAGAAGTTATTCAGTGTTAAAATATTGATACTGCTGATATGATAAATAGGTAATTAAAAGATTGCTCTACTTTGAAGTTCATTTAAATTGTAATAAATGATGTTTGATTCCAGACACAAAATCACAATTTGCCAGAGATGATCCTGCATTTCTAGTCCTACTTAGTGTTTGGTTATTTTGTAAGTATCTTCATTTGATTTATATTTTAATAATAAATAGCATCCAATATCCAGTTAGACATAAATAATCTACCAAATCTTTTTATAGAAATCAATGTACAAAACAAACAAACTGCCACCTATTTTATATTTTTTCTATTGATAAGGCTTGATAAGAGTTTTTATCATAATCTTAGATCTATTTACAAAAACTGTGTCTGCTACTACAATCTTTATCTGTTCTAATCTATGGTGAAGAGACTCAGTGTTGCTACACTTCATGCATAGGATAAAAAATAGTATAAAAAAAGCTTCTACCCGCAGCTCTGCCTGCGTAGTAGATATGTTCATAAAATGTAGCCTATGTCCTTTCTAAGTTCCTGAACTAATTCTATCGAAATTTTCATGAGACAAAATTACTCCCTTATTTATAAAATATTAGTAAGGCAGTAAGGGATTTTTATTTACAATATAAATAAAAAATGAGAAAACATAATGCCATTGACACATAAGAAGAAGAAGAAGTAAGGAGTTATAGTTGTTGATCTGGAAGTGGCAATCTTTACATACTCCATGTTTCATAGAATGTGTTACATGCAAAGACAAAAGGCAGAAATTGTGGCTACTCGACTAATCAAAATGATGTATTGCCCAGGGTCAATACTAAATTGTAAGGATGCAGTCAGTATGCTATGGACCAAGTAATAACCCAAGAAACATTCCTCATCTAGTTACTCCCCTATAATTATGTATGTTTTGGTAATTGTTCTTAATTATAATACTGTTTGTTTCTTGTACCACAATAAATAAATAAATAAAATAAATAAGTCAATTCATATAAGACAATTTGTTATGTTTCAGTATCTTCAATATGCTTCGGGTTTGCGATGGGGTTGACAACTGCGAAGGTGGCGTTGTTCATGTTGTTTGTTGTGTTCGTGGATTTTATTGGCATGGGCCTGCTTGTCTCAACCATATTTTGGTAAGTACCATTATTTAACTATTCTAATAACACCTGTTTGATAATTTTATTACTAGCTGAAAAAAAAGGGGATATAATGGAAGCCATTTTCTTTACACTGTTATTTTCGAAACCAAAATGTATCCATGAAATAGAATTATTCATTCGTTATGTCATTATATTTTTGTTGTTACGCCATTAACACTGGCCATTAATTGTTTGACAAAAACAGACAGACCATCCCAAAGATAAATCGAAAAATATATGCGCTCTCTGGCAGGCTTATGCCATAACATCTGTCTCAAAATCATTGCCGATAAAATACAAATACAGGGCAGAGATCTGCATGTTAATCGGTCAAATTCAAATTCTAATTCAAATCATTTATTTTCATAGGCCCCTGGAGGCGCTTGAACACGTCAAAATATTACAAACAAAGGATATAAAAATAAATTATAAGTAAAACTAAATTATACTAATTACAATGATTTGAATAACCAGGGCTTAGATTAATTTTAATAAAACTGTTTAAAATCAGATTAAAATCAAACTAAGTACCAGCTCCGATGGGTATTGCATTATGAGAAGAGCTGGTGAGAAACTCATGTGCACCATCTTTTCAAATGAAATGAATAATATACAATTATATTAATATATAATAATGTATAACAATTACAACACATAAAAAGAGCAGTTCATTTCCAAATACTATTATCATTTATGTAGTCTAAAATACAGTAATAAGCTTTTTGAGATAATCTGATTTTAATATGTTTCTTAAATTTACCTATCGATAATTCTACTGCGTCTAATGGAAGTTTATTGTAGAAGCGTATACATTGACCTGGAAACGAGTTAGAGATTTTATGGAGCCTAGTAGTGGGCACAGCCAGTTTGTTTTTGTTCCTTAGATTTACTTTATGGAGATCACTATTTTTCTTAAATTTTGTTTGATTCTTGTGGACCTACAATAAATTTTCATAAATGGTCAAGCCGTATACTAATATAATATACAACCTCTAACCCCAAACGCATAGTCTTTCTCCGTTCCGATGTGGGTAAAAAAATCTACACTTAGAAGTAAATTCACATTTAGAACATTACTTAATTTCGTTCCTATTATCTTACGTTTCAGGTATGTAAGCAACAAATATCTCCGACGGGACCCCGACGGGCCTGACGTGGAATGGGGTTACGCGTTCGACGTGCACATCAACGCATTCTTCCCCCCTCTCTTGTTACTGCACTGCTTTCAAATAGTACTGTTTAACAGTGAGTATATGCTATACCTATAGCAGCTTACAAAGCTGCAAGCCTGAGAGTGCCTAAAAGTACTTGAGGTCGTGTGAAGTCTACCAATCTGCACTTGGCCAGCGTGATGGACTATGGCCTAATCCTTATCATGAGAAGAGGTCCGAGCCCAGCAGTGGGACATGATGTATTAGATACAGGGCTGCTATTATTAGCAGCACACAACTATATTACACCTTTGCTAAATAGTTTAATGAGGCAAACTAATTAAAATCTACTGGCAGCATATTGACATAGTTATCAAAGTAATGATGTTTCATGAAGTTAATATTAGTATTTGGTTCATCATCTCGAGCCAGGTCATGTTTGGACATTGATAAGAGATAGAGATCAAAAACCGGGTACAGTGTTGAACAGGTGCCGGAAAAATTATCCCAAAAGCAGTCTAACTCATGTGTTTTACACTTGCACTAGGCTATGTGGGCACTGTTGATATATCATATCATATTTTATAAATTTCAGATCTACTAATGAATGGCGGGTTCCTGTCGTGTCTAGTCTCCAACTCGTTCTGGCTGGCGTCCATCATCTACTACCTGTACATCACATTCTTAGGATATAGCAGTAAGTACACTATCGTCATTATACTTTTTGTAACTATGCAATTTACCATAGCATTTATGATGTACATTATACACCAGTGAATACAAACACACTCACCTTATATATTTTCACCCGGTCGATTGTGTACAGTAAACGCTCAGAAGTCCATAGGCACGCTAAGGATTACATTGCTATGAACGGTACGAGCCCGATACAGCCAGTACACACACTAACGAAGTCGCTTGCGTGTTTAGCAGTTTATAAGATAACACACACTAATGAAATGTTGTCGCATTCGTACTAAACGCGTCACAGTGGCGACCGGTTCTTTGGATTCGCATCTATCTATCATGAGCAGGTAGCTATATCGGGTAAACATTGGGATCACTATCAACTAAATCTGAGTTTGAAGCTTAGTTGATTTGTGGTTGTATTTTGTTTTTACGAAATCATAATAATATTTGTAACATTTTAAGCACAAACTTGTTAGGTAATCATGCTTAAATTGCGATACAATACATAAATAGTTACATATCGATATAACAACTAATAAGTTAAATATGTTATTATTATTTAACTATTTACGTAATTTTTTATTTTTATTTTCATTGTTGTAAGGTAGAAATAAAAAAGTCACGCTGAATGATGATAACAATGTTTATTCGTTTTATTTATTTATACAATTAATAAACTTTTAAGAGCATTGTGACGTCACATTCCTACCTAAATTAAAAAAAGTGCCCTTGTAACCGTTTATAAGATTTTTGATTAATATAATAACTAATAAATTAAATATGTTATTATTATTAAACTACTTACGTTTTTTTTATTGTCATTGTTGTAAGGTAGAAATAAAAAATTTATGTTGAATGATGGTAAAAATGTTTATTCGTTATATTTATTTATACAATTAATACATTTTGAAGAGAATTGTGACGTCACATTCCTACCTAAATAAAAAAGTGACCTTGTAACCGTTTATAAGATTTTTTATTGTAACCCACTTAGTCAATTCATAACATTGATAATACAAATATTACTAAATTGATTCACAATGACAACAAGGACAGGATGTTCTAATAACAAAAATATAATTGTTGATACCCACTTATAATAGGTATTGGTATACCTACAGCAGCGTTTATTGAAGACTAATATTATGATTTACACTTTATGACGATGTTTTTTTTAATGTAACGTCACAATAAATGTATTGAGGTTACAGCTTGTCTTGACGAAAAGAAGAAGGAAACTAAACCTCCATTGAAGATCATTAAATATTTACAGAAGTGCTAATATTCAGTTACAGCGTCTTATTAGTAAAACCAAAACATCTTAAATTAATCTTAAATAATTATAACATTATTAATATTTCGTATAACCCCCATTATTTTCAATGCAGTCAAGTAGACGTTTGCGCATGGACCCTACAATATTAGCACATATACTGGTTCCTCTTAAGTTTTCCCACACTTCCATGCAATTGCCTTTCATCCCGTGACACCTTTGCACCATCAAACCCCATACATTTTCTATATATTTACAAATGTGTGAACAAAGTGAACAAGATAAAGAATACTATATCCCATTCCTTCTAATCGAGTAAAAACTTCAAAAAGTATAAAAGCAACCAAGTGAGATTTGAACCTGCGGTGAATTGATATACGCATCTAACTGCATGCCTTAACCGCTCGGCCATCTTGTCACTTACATTGTGGTTGAAATTATGAACTACAATTATTTGTTAACAACATGTGTCTATTTCTTGGAAATAGAAGGTCGTAAGTCAAACTACACTTCAAACTATTGCCTTTTGAGATTGCTTATGGACTTTTGGTCGCGACTGTACATACTTGTAGAACTGAAACTGTCAATCAACTAATCCATTACACCATATATACTATAGAAACTGACGACCAATTAATTCCACCATGGTAGTATTATAATTAGTGCATATATCCTGAACGCGATGCTGGCTGTTATTTATTGCCAAAATAATTTATTTAACTTTTACGTAGAATTGTAGATACTAATTTAAAAAGGCTTTCAAAGGTTTCAGTAATCGACCGTCCTGACTATAAAATTCATAAATCGTTCAGTGCTTGACCGACCATACGCACGCGTATTTTTCTGAATTTTCATAAAACGCGGACTCTGAAACCGGCCTTATAGCTAATTTCATCGATCGCACGTACGAATATACACTTTAAGGTGCTTTCAACTTCATGATCTTAACCGTCTTCTACAACCACAGTAGCTATTAAAATAACGCATTCACTTTCAGATTACGGCAAAGTAGTCGATAGTGGTAAGTGTTGAAACACTTCACATTTCTACATCAACTTTGATCATTTCAGTACTGAATGCAAATTTGCCTATGACAGAATTTTTTCATCAACTCACAAAGTATATATTATTATTATAAGTATTATTCTATGTACTATTAAATTCATTCGCTTTTCAGTTATGTTTGCAAACTCCTATTCTCACACTAATCATCACAGACAATTTGTAACAAATTATTTACAGTGGGCCAACGAGTTAGGTATGCAGGCCAAAAATTTCTTAGTCATAGTAAAGACTTACTGTACCAGCTGTGGATAAGTGAGTTACATATCTAAAGAGTAGGTATTTTTTTATGAAATTTCTGAGTATATGGTATTACAGGTTTTACAATTTATACAATACACTTATTTAGTATATAATTCACACATAAAATTAAATATCTATTGCAGTCAGTTTTCAGTAAGACGCTGAATTTTTTGAACTGTATAATTATTAACTTGGTCCACTTTACATACATGCACATTCTTAATGAAACTACAATATTTTAAATGTATACCGGCCATGGTGAGACTCCTAAGGCTATTAATCTCTGATTCCGATTAAAGGTTAAATTAAAATACAAGCCATTTTGAATTGTTAGTTAGGTCATGGCAATCAGATTCGATCAGTGAATAGTGTACAGCTTTAAAGGGGAGCAGCCAGGCAGGTTGTATGTGATGACATAATTATGTCTAAATTGCAAAAAAAGTTATTTTTTTAGGTCCGACGGTAGCATCCTTTATGCTACTGTCGGACCTGACGAATATACTTTTTTAGCCTGTTTAGCGCTAAACAAACTTGGAGTGAGAGTGAATATGTAAATTGCGCAGAGTAATGCCGACCCTCATGCCTTAGTGTAAGTAGTTTGGAATGGCTGTGTGCTTCCCTGATTGAGTGTTTTTGCAACTAAACCTTAACACATCTGTGATGTAAATTAACGTGTAGAAAATTCTTACTAAAACTTGTTACGTTTTTTTCAGATCTTCCAATACTCCAAAACGCGCGAGTATTCCTGCTGCCCCTTCCTATACTATTTCTCGTGTACTTCGCTACTGTCCTCATGTACTGGAACCTTAGCGAGATGCTCATGTACTTCTATAGGATGAGAGTGCTATAGCCTTCCTAATATCATATTATGAGATAGACAGTATATCCTGTATATCAAATATAGGTAAAATATAATTACTATTACAAATTACTTTTTAAAAGCTGTTATGAAGATGACTGTTCCATAGACAATCAAGCTCATATCAACCATAGTGTCGAAACACTTTAGGTTCTAGCATTGATATCGCTCTAGTTCTCTATCTGTCTCAGAATGTCAACATACAATTTTGTAATTTTTGTGAGTCAGATAATATTAGTTCCTCGGAAATGCCGCGGGCCAACCTAGAGCGCTTTGAGTCTAATAACATTTACAGTTTGTCAATCTATAGACAATAAAAGTAATTTGTAATCGTGATTACTTTTTATCCATATCTGCAGTAATTTGGGGCACTACTAATAAAGACGTAGCACCTTAAATTGGAAAGGAGACTAACTCGTTGAATAAATCAACTTATATTTTTCAAACCATTACGAGATGGGAAAATTAAGAAATCAAGACTGATTTCATTATTTAATTATGTAAATTAGGTTATTATAATTGATATTTATAACAGCTTTTTCTTTTTGCAACAATAATAAATAACCCACTGATTTTATTGTGACATATTGTAATATTGTATTGTTAAAGTTCCATACCCAAAACGGAACCCTATTACTGAGACTTCGCTGGCTTTCTGTCCGTCTGTCACCAAGTTGCCGTCTGTCTCATGAACCGTTATAGCTAAAAAAAAATATATCGTCACGTCATGATGTTAAACTGTTGCGGGGAGGAAACTTCCATACAATAAACGTTTTATATAATATTAAATATATTGGCAAAGCACTTGGGGCGTATACCCAAGGGGTGCAGGTTCGAGTCCTGCTGGATTCTTAATTTTTCAACTTTAATATTATATAAAATAAATGCATAGCAAAGCTAAAATTTGCTTTAAAAAATTACAATAAACGTTTTTTTACTCGTTTCAGCTTGATTTTGATAACGATAACGGGTAAAAATATAAGTTGTGTCCTCTTATTTAATTGTACCATCTTTTTGTTACGTTTTTGGCAAATAAACGTTTTCTTTTTTCTATTTCTAAAAAAATAACTTTCAAAATAAATAATTAAATAAAATAAAAATCATATTTTAGGGGGACTCCCATACATCAGACATGTTAATTTTGCCGTTTTTAATAGATAATGATACGGAACCCTTGTCCGACTCGCACTTGGCCAGTTTTTAATTTTTTTTCAAATGTATTGGCTCCACTTTATACTTAAATCACACATTTCTAGAAGTCATGTAATTCTTGTTTTTGTAGTTATTTGATGAACATAAAAATGTTAAGTTAATATTAATTATTTCGTTAATTTAATTAATTCTCATTAAATATGTTAAAACAGGCTGTTTCTCAATAAATTATTTATTTATATTAGGTTTTGCACATATTTTCAGCAACACAATTCTTATTGTTCCTGTTAAATATATTATGTCCTTCCTATTAAAATGCGGTATTGTAATACCTATGAATATACAAGCAATGTACATTGTAACAGTTAAAATAACTTTTCGTTACATTTGTAAATACTTAATTAATTAAATATTTTATAAGAAATAAATGAAAATCATTTTATTTTAATGCATTTTATTTATTGATTGCTATATAAATTTACACAATTTGATAAATATGACATATTTTATTATAATGATAGGCACTACTAATACAAGGATATAATATAGCATACAAGGCCAGCTCTTGCTATCTACACTCCTTTACAACTTATATCGATAAATAATAAATCTAATCGTCATCAAGAACAATCACTTCGTCAGAAGTAATCGGTTTGGGTCTCTCACTACTAAAAGGCAATGTCTTTTTCGCTTCAGGCTTCTTACCAACAGGCTTAACTCCTGACGTTTTAGTGATCGTCAAAGATGAGGGTAGTTTGCTAATAGACGCGTTTATATCCTGGTTCTTCGTTATAGGCAAATGTTTTTGTCTTTCCGCGAGCTTTTCTTGCAATGTCTTGCCAGGACTTACTTGCTGGTGTGGCATTGGAGGTTTTGTATGAATGGCAGCATTTACTGTAGAGGCGCTCGACATGTGCGCTTGCGCAGGTATATGCGCCGAGTGTGACGTTGAGTGGCTGCCAAATGAAGAAAGATTCGCCGACAAAGAAGCAGGTAAGTTTTGTAGCACAGTACCCATACTAGGAGCCATGGGCGTTGATGTAGATTTCTGAATAGTGGGCACCACAGTCGACTGGGTTTTCGTAGAAGTTTGCAATGTCCCGCTAAATGACTTGGATGAAGAACTAGGTAATGTATTTCCAGAATATGACTTTGAAGTAGGAATAGGTAAAGTCCCAGTAAATGACTTCGCAGAAGTAGGTAATGTACTCGCGCTAAAGGACTTCGAAGAAGAAGAAGAAGGTAGTGCAGTCCCACTAAAAGACTTCGAAGAAGAAGAAGGTAGTGCAGTCCCACTAAAAGACTTCGACGAAGCAGGTAGTGTAGTCGCACTGAAAGTCTTCGAAGAAGAAGTAGGTAGTGTAGTACCACTGAATGACTTCGAAGAAGAAGTAGGTAGTGTAGTACCACTGAATGACTTCGAAGAAGAAGTAGGTAGTGTAGTACCACTGAATGACTTCGAAGAAGTAGGTTGTGTAGTAGTACTGTAAGACTTAGTAGTAGTAGGTAATGCAGTGCTACTGTATGACTTCGTCATTTTCATCTGCGGGTTTACTTGTGACCTCGGTTGTCCAGGTTTTGGACCACGTTTCTGCTTTTGCTTCACGGGAGGTAAAAACGATGAGAAGTTTTGTCCAAGAAATTGACGATAGAATTCCGCTTGGAAAGAGTTCTGTAAAGTGTTCTGGATAGATGATTGCAAAGAGCTCTGCAATGTCGTATAACCAGCTAAAGCACTTATATTGCTCAAGTAAGACAAGGAAAGAGCTGCTGCTGTTTGCTGAGATAATACAGGATCATTTAACATCGGCAAATAGTTCTGGAAAGCGGCAGCCATTTCCTGAGGCGACATTTTAGGAAGACCACCACCAACTGCTGGTGTCGTTGGCTGATTCGGCGCCGGCGCTTTCGATTGTGGGTCCGGCTTAGGGGCATGGACTACTGGAGCGGTCGAAGTTGGAGCTTTGGTAGTTTCAGCAACCACCGCAGCTTTGGCGGCTTGTTTTTTATGAGCATTCTGAGTTTTATCCAAACTGGCCATCGTAGCTTCGTGTTTTAATCTCTGTATCAATCTCTGACAATATTTCAGACTGATGTCGACTAGGTTAGCGTTTTCTGCAATTGGCTCAGTAGTCACTAGCTTGTAGCCTTCTATAAGGAGATTCGTAAATTGTTTGGAATTTGGCTGCTTCTGTACCCTCTGATACGCTCTGTAAATGTCCAACATTAAACTCTTGAGCGCTTGTCGTTCTACTTCATTGCTCTTTAAGTCTGCTTGCTGCCCAAACTTCGTCAACTGACCCTTCAAAGACTGGACGCAAAGAGAAAACGCTTGCTGAGCCAACTCTTCTCTGTCAGAGTCACGTAAATATTTCTTGTCCGGTTCGGGAATTCTTTGCAAGTGCAAACTGATGTCCAACAAAGTTTTATGATCATCTATCTCTTTCAATATCTCCAGTGTAAGCAGGACAGAACGATTCATATGAAACGCGAATCCACCAGCCCTTTCTACTTCTGTCACAGGGATCTTCCAAATATTGTTAAAGAAGTTAGATGGTTTCCTCTCACTAAACAATCCTCCTAATTTATGACCAGCCCGTGACATAAAACTGGATAGCATGAGGTCTCTACATCGCTCGATGTCTTTACCTTTTTTATAATAAAAATGATAGTGAGCGAGTCTGTACAATGCTTTGTAGTGTAGTGGGAAGCGACTAGTACAGTCTTCTAAAGCGCAAAGACAAGATGTCACTATTTTCATGATTTCTTCGTCTGTCAACTGTTTGCAGTCGCCAGAAGATTTGGAAGATTCACTAGAATCTCTAGAATCACTGCTGCTATCAGAGGAAGACTCGCTAGAACTACTATCGGAAGACGATGAAGAGCTTGTGCTGCTAGAACTTTCTCCTTTCTTTTCATCCGTTTCTTCTTTTTTCTCTTCTACTGGTTTGTCAGTTTCCATTGGTTGTTCTTTATTAGAGTCTATGGTAGACGGTAGTAGTGGTGGCGGCGCTAAAATCGGTTGTGGTGGTGGAGGCGTCAATATCGGTTGTGGTGGTGGCGCTAATATCAGCTGTGTTGGTGGAGACGTCAAGATCGGTTGTGGTGGTGGAGACGCCAAGATCGGTTGTGGTGGTGGAGAAACTAAGATCGATAGTGGTGGAGAAGCTAAGATCGGTTGTGGTGGTGTTTGCAAGGCCGATGCCGTTGGCGATTTATCTTCCACCAAAATAACATCGTCTATCTTATCATCTGCCGTCGCAGCGGGTACAGATTCCGTCGAGGGCGCATTCTGCATTATAGGCTCTTTATTAGACGCTATCCTCTCTGTATCGTAAGACGCGGATCTCCTAACCTTCGCGGCAGCAGATTCTAACTTCAATCGCTTGGCTTCGTGGGATTCTTCTTCACCTGCGTCACTAATCGACCGTTTGAGAATATTAGCGGCGTGCACAGCTTCTGGCGGTTTGGGTTCGGAAGCCGTAGCTTCGGTATCTGTTCCATAATCTTTCTTAGTTTTTCTGGTAAACGGCCCTTTCTTCCACTCTTCTATACAAGAGGAAAATACTTTGCCAACTGACACAGGTATAGGTTTACTTTCATGTTGCTCCATGTATTTCAAAATAGACGCGTGAATTCGATAGTGCAACTCCAAAACCTCGATACACAAATGAGTTGGTGTGTTGTAATTTATTTTGAGTGGGTATGTGGCGTTTATTTCTTGTAAACTTTTGACTGCTTTCATATAATAATCTAAATACAAAGATGGAGGTTTATTTTGTTTTTCAGCCACTTTCCCTAGCATGTAAAAGTGGAGCCAAGCTTCTTCGTTCGCTTTTTCCGTATCTGTACAAGTGTTCATTTCATTTATAACAGCAATGAAGCAGTTTTGAGTTGTTTCCAACATATTTTCTTTTTGTTTCTCTAGAGACTCGAAATCCTCCATGCTCAACGATTCGCTCGCCTGTTTCAATAACCGAGAGCAGAATGAATGCACAGTGTATACAAATAGCCCATATTCTATCCACATATTGCAGTGTTTCGGATCCAACTCCAAGGCTCGTTTAAAACATCGTATCACAGATTTAGCAGGGTTTAAATATTCTCGTTCATTATTCAGATTTTTACACGAGTTTAATATTCTGTCCAAGTTAACAGCTTTCGCCAGAGATATTTCAGCCCACGATTCAAGACGATCGCCGTTCACGGCGACATCTAACATGTTGAACTTGATACCGAGCTTGCCCTCCTCTTTCTTAAAATAGTAATCTCCCAAAAGAAAATATATATCCCTCATTTTGTATGGAATAAGAGATGGAACATTTGGTAAAGTGTCTTGCAAACCTTTAATATATTTCTCTATTTCAGGTAGATATTTGGAAGGATCATATTCAGGCGGTAGAAGCGCGATTATGCGATGGAACAACTGCTCTGTTTCAGTTGTTAATGCAGAGTTTTTGCCTTCCAATTCCGGTAGCAGAGGCGGTTTAAATATTTCATACAATTGCTGAGCTCTTGGCCAATCCAAGGGATATGTGCTTACATTATGGTCAATCAAATATTTCAACTTAGTTTTCTTGCCAGGGTGTCCATATAAACAGAAGATACACTGCTCTAGATACTTGCACACTTCTTCATGGGCTTTAGACAAGGATGGTGACCCTAATCTTGGGACAACTGTGTCTAGAATAAAGAAAAGTAGTTTTCCTTCGGAGCTACAACACCAGCCCCTCGTACCCAACTGCTCATGTGCAATAAATAGTACTAACAAAGGATTAGGAACTTCCTCACAGGCATCCTTGTCCTTATCCAAGACTCTGCCTCGGCCTTGATCTTCTTCCCGTTGTAATATGTAATGCATGATAATCCAAGGAACAACTGTGTCAAAAGGCATTTCATTACCATTTGTCTCTACTTGATGACCAATTATTCTGATGAGGTCTTCTAACCCCTGACTCAGTTCTTTCTGAGAGACCACATCAAGGCATGCCAAACCTTCCGTTGTTAGTATGTGTTCCATACAAGATAGTATTTTAACAACTGCAAGCATCCATTTCTCGTACTCTGGCGATCCTGTAGTATGTCTAAAGTAATGTTTTAATGCCTCATGCAAGCAGGTCAGAGACCATTTGAAACAATCATCTATCTTATTCATCGCCCAGTAAGTATCTAATATGACTGACAATTGGACAGCAAAATCCAAGGACATTTCTTCTTCCTCACTTCTAACCTTTGATTTGTAGTGCTCAAAAGAATCTATGACAATTGTAAGCACTTCTTCATAACTGCCCTTTTCATACAAATCCATTACAGTGGCTAATTTCTTATTACGCTCAAGGAATTTGATACCAGCAAGTATTTCTGTCTCACTGATTGCCGGTTTAAAGGTGAAATTGATAACTTCTAATTTATAAGTGTCATGGTGTTCTCCCATAGCTTCGAATTCATATTGGAGCTGATACAAGCAGTCTAAGGCAAATTCATTGCATTTGTTTAACATATAAATGTGGAGTTTCACCCAAATGAACCTTAACAATAGTTCCAAACAGTCCGTGCTTACAAATGTGTGCGGTTTTAGGCTCAAGATTATTCCTACTGCCTCAATTACACTGAGATTATGTTTTTGTCCGTCTGTCTCGTCTGGGGGTGACACAAGCTTCTCATTTACTGAAAACTCTTCAACTAAAATATTGACAGTTGTGTAATGAACCAAATCTTCATTATTATCACTGGTACAGGTTGGCACATCAACATGATTCATGTAACATTTGTTTGCTTCAATAAATACTGAAGGCAGACCCTCAGGCCATTTTTCTCTCCATTTCACAGCCAGAATACTCAAATAATCTTTCAAAATATCAATGATATCTCTTTTGCTTTGAGTATATTTATTAATAAAGTCTTTTACATCTTTCTGTTCAGTTTCTGACTCAAAATATTGATTAGTTTCTTTTTCTTCTGGTTTTTCTTTCTCATCAAACATTTTATCCAAGAATGTGGTGTCTGGAGAAGTATCTCTGGTCTTATTTTCCTTTTTCTGAACCATTTCGGGCGATAAACAAATGGGCACCATTTTGCGTAGTGTTTCATAGATGTTGTCCTCTTGTTCTTGTTTGTTTGCAGGCTTTTTACGTCCCGATCTTCGATTTTTGCACCATTCCCATTGTTGAAGGAAGCTTAATGCACTGCCTCGTCGTCTCACTGGATTTTTCTTTTGGGTCTTAGCACTGCTCTCAGGAGTTAGTGCATCAGCTGCAGCATCTGCTGTAGTATCTGCCGGTACTGCCTCAACATCGCTTTCAACTTTTTCTGTATCAGTTGCAGCTTTATCCTTATCTGATAAATCATTATTTTCATTTTCTGATACAATCTCAACAATTTTTTCAGTTTCAATATTACTCTCTTCTGCTTTAGGCTTATTTTCCACTGGTTCTGCTTCTTTTGGTTCCTCACACACCTCCATAGCCACCTCTTTCTCTTCCTTTTCAAATACCAACTCTAGAGGACAAGCATGACTGTATAAATTTTCAGTCATGTAATGATGCATGTGTACAATAGAGTCTCCAACAGATTTCCAACTAAGACTAGATATTGGTTTGACTAACTTTAGCTCAGGGATCACATACTTAAATTGTTCAGCTCTCTGTTGCTCGAGAAATGTCTCATGAATTTCTTCAGCTTCTTTAATTAATTTTTCAGCTTTTACCTCATCAAATGTCTCATCTTCCTTTTCATTCCACTTGTACATTGGGTTCAGGTATTCCATATAATCTTTTATGTATGGATAAACAGTAAAAATGTGTTTTCTATAAGCAAGACCCCTTAGATATCCTGGATCAAGCTGCAGTGCATCATAAATAGTTGCTATGCATTCTTCTTTAGATCCTAAGCCTAGTAGAAGAGTAACGATTTTGTCGAGACACGGCCAGTGGCGTGGGTTACAATCAGAACCTCGTTGAAACGAGTGTAAGGCCATTTCATAGCGTTTACCTCGCATACAGAGCTGCCCGAGTCGATGCCAGAGGGAGACATCGGTGTCATCAAGCTCCGACGCCGCACAATAAGCGTCTATTGCAGCATCAACATCGTCAGACGCACTCAACATTGACGCTAAGTTCTTATACGACAAATACTTGAGATTGAATAATGGACCAGGCGTTTTCTCACCCTGTGACGGTTTTTTGACATCGTATAACAGTTCTGTGTCAAGCAAGTCTTTTAAAAGCTGGGTGGCCTCCTTGAGGCTACCTTTTCTTTGAAGTTCCAAAGCCTTGGCGTACTGCTGTAATGCTATTTGTTCTAGTGCTTCTTTCGTTACTTCTTCCTCGGATCCACTCTCCTCCTCTGACTCCTCGTTTAAAGCAGATATCTTAATCATCTTGTCCAGTAATATATATCGACATTCATTAGAGAATACTAATAATTATTTATAAATATTTTGAACCGGCTACGGCCTCTGCTGCAAGCTTTTTATTTGACATTGACAATTCGAAAATGACATTTGTGGGTGCAACAATTATTTAGAGGTGTGCCCTGAAATAAAAAATACCGGTAAGTACCTACCCACTCCGCCTCCCAGTCGTCGTTTCTGGACTAAATATGGCAACATGAAAATTTTGGAGTTAGTAACATTGAAAACTGTCAAAAATTTCTTGACTAAAAATTTTAGGTTATGTAGTTTGTAATTGAGTGTATGAAAGAAAATAAAGATTCTGTGCCCAAGTAATTGAAATAAATCATTAATTACATAATGCTATCTCAAAATTCCTTACTAAAACGTACTTGGCCAGTTATAATTCAAGCTGCGGAAGCCCACCGAAAACCCCGATGGCTGCCAGTAGCCAAAAGCAAAATCTATCGTATTCCGAAACGTCCTGTTATATCAGAAGAGGAGCGGGTAGAGCTATTACGTCTTCATAACAACTACAAGAGTCAAATGCGAGCTATAAGAAAGTTTTATAACGAGGAATTGATGAAGGAGAAGCAGACCCGTGAGAGTGCCAGTTCTGAGATGTCTCAACGTATAGAGGCGGAGGAATGGGCTCGTTGCGTCGAGCTGAATGAGAAATGGAACGCCCAGGTAGCTCTAGAACGCAACGAGAGAAGACAGCTTGAGGTTCAAGCCATGGAAGAACATGCTCTTAAGAGAATGCAAGAAGTTGATTTGAAAATGAAGGAAAGGATTGCTAAAGCTTCTGAAGAGATTAGAAAACAGAAGGTAAATTAACTTATACTTTTTCTTGCAGACCCTGATTTCTTGTACATAATATGCTAATTTAAATATTTGTTTGTGATAGCAGCCACAATTATTTGGTAATTAATTCTTGTGTATAATATCAGTAGAAATACAAGGTTTCACACAAATACTGTATTTTATCATATTATATTAACTTAACCAACCTCCAATGGATCCCACAGGTACAGGTGCAAAAGCTTTAGAATAATATATAATAATATTTATTTTCTCTCCACAATAGGGTTAATTTTTTTTTTATCATGTAAGAAGCAACTATGTCTTAAATTTCACCTATGTGAGACTGGTGCTTGTGCTGGTGAAATAAGTGTTAATAATGTTTAGTTAACTATTCCAACTTAAAATAACCATTAATTAGTTTGATTTTAATCTGATTCTAAACAGTTGGATTAAAATTAATCTAAGCCCCGGTTATTATAATCATTGTAATTAGTAAAGTATTATACTTATAATTTATTTTTACATCATTTGTTTGTAATATTTTGACGTGTTCAAGCGCCTCCTGAGGCCTGTGAAAATAAATTATTTGAATTTGAATTATTTTGCAGGAATTAAGCTCAACCTTCATTGCACCAGAAAACTTGGATGCCGCCATAGAGCATGCACTGGCAAATCCCATAGACTACAACTTTGCAATAGATTTAAAAGGCAAAACATATGAAGGAAGAGATGTTCAGATCACTATGAAGAAGGAAGAAAAGGCTAGTGCCACTGCCTAGGACAGTGTGCTCGATACATGTGTTATTATTTTGTAAATACATTAGGTACAATAAATATTTAAGGCTTATTTCTTCTTTCTATTTTTAGTTGTAGTGAGACAGCTGACAAGGGAGAATGGAGGGAAAAAAAGTTTTGCGCAGACACCAAAATAAAATGGGATAAAGACAAAAAGAAGAATTTTAGTCAAATACTAGTAATAACTTGTGCTATCACAGTCTTGAACTGATTTAGGAAACATATTTTGTGTCCTGCCTTATTCTCGAATTCCTTCCGAAACATTAGAAAAACACAAGTCTCCTCATAATATACCCTCTTAAGAAAAGTTTCTAAACTGAAAATGCAAATAAATACCATTTTATTTTCCAAGACGTCCTACTACACTGATTCTATTGTACTAATATTATAAATGTGAAAGTTTGTGTGATGTGAAGATGGTTGTGCATATAAATAATTGTTACTCTTTAATGCAAAAAAACACTGGATGGTATTTGATAAGTGGCAGACATTTAGATTTTGCTACGAGATTTACATCTCTTCTTCTTCTTCTTTGTGTCGATGGCTGAGTCAAATTTTATTTTGTCTTGCCATCAGGGTGCGCCGGACGTAGGGAATCGTTGCTTACGTCACTCGGGGAGGCTCTTTTCATGCACGCCACAAGATTAACATATTAAAGACTTACTTGTTAATCTTGTTATGGACATGACACTTCAGAGTGCTAGCTTCTTTAAAATAATACAACCAACATAAATTAACCAACCAAATGATTATTTTATCATTTATTTACACTGACATATCATGGAACATAGCCTCCCAGTTAGGAACAAGATTTAGTTTGTGCTGCAGTCCCCCTAGGGCCACGAGGCTGGCTGATCGGGATGAGTCATCTGTGCCTACTGATATCACCTCCTGGTGGAACGCTGCCTTTGTGCCCATGCATACCTGGCGGCAGAAAAAGATACTTAATCACAACCACACAGACATTGTAAATTATTGAGATTGTGAAGTCCATTCCCAGGGATTAAGTACATGATACTGGAACTGCAGGTGTAAGAATGTTTTATCTGTAAATAGTCATGACGAAAAAAATTCCACATTTGGTTTCTGTTTACCTATATTTTAATAGGTATTCACATTTATTACAGTCGTCGCCCTATTACAATTGCATAAAATGGCAACAAAGAAAACTTATCAACACAAAATTCGGGCACATACTAGCAACAAAAAAATGTTTGTGGTCCAAATAAATATGTTAGCCATAATGTTATTTACTGTAGTAGTAATTTAGTAGTATAATTATTTACCTCAAACATGGTGTCACCAATCGCAAGGCTGACTCTTCCGGAGCGATGTATACGTAATTTGCCGATGCGGCCCTCTTCTAAATCTGATAGTCGACATCGATTCTCAACCTACAATTAAAGTATATCTTGAAAAAAATTGTTCTAATCTTCGATAAAGTATTACAGTAGATAGGAGACCTGACTTATTAAGTGAGGACTAATTTTAGACGGTAAATTAAGACGTTGACATCTACACCAACATTCAGACGTAGTGCCTCTATTTGCATCTTAAAAATTGCCGAAATATCCATCGGAATAAAAATATATCTGACAGGATATCATACTTTTATAGTAATAGAATAGAAAAGTAAAAACTTTATTTGCATACAGACCATTTTCACAAAAATACAAAGACAACAACAATATGCAAAGGGCGGCCTTATATCGCTTAAAGCGATCTCTTCCAGGCAACCTTTGGAATTTGGATGGACAGATGGGAAAGAGAAAGTGTGGTAGTTTAATAATCTAAGGAAAGTAATTTTTTTTTATTATTATTTTATAACATAATAAAATGACAAAGTATTTATATTTAAATAATACTATTTTTTTACCCTTAGGCAACACACGCGCCAGCAATATCGATGACCAACATTGGCTGAATGATTTTTGTTATAAAACAGCAGCATGCATAAGATATTATTACTATTAATATTCTTTTTTTTTATATATTTTTCTTTTATTTTATAAGTTGTCTGGGGGATCTATTTCTTCGTGCGGAATGGGTTTCCATCGTCGCGGAGGAAAGCATCAAAGGACTTTCTTTAATAATTATGTTCCATTCACTTAGAAAAAGTGATATAATAGAAAATTAGCAAAAGCAGCAATAAAAAACACAACATTGATAATTTTGAAAATGGTTAACTCACAGGTTTCTCCTCTTTGCCCTCTCCTGTGGAAGTGGAAGGTTCCTCATCAACGATGATCCTCCGCCGCGGGCCCTCGTCCTCCATCTTACCACCGCGGCCTGGCAGCGTATCTGGTAACTGAAATATAAATATTTTTACATGTTACAGTAGCATTTTTATATTTTAATGCACAGCAGAGAGTTAGCCAAGTCATACACAATCACTGTTTGACCGACTTAAAAAATGAGGTTTTGCATTCGACTCGTATTATGTAATGTTATGTGATATGTATATTGGTAATTTTCTCATACTATTCATCCCATTTGGTTGCTAATTTCTCGTTTATATAATTAGGTAAGCAAGTGATGCTGTCGAAAACCAGGTCCAGGATAACTACCACCACTTTACGAATATATATGGTCTAGTGGTTAGCGTATGCTTCTCTCACGGTCTCGGGTTCGATTCCCTGGTCAGGTAAAGATTAATTTGTGAACTTTCCGTCAGGAAATTCACGTTGTTGGATTTGTCCCTGACGGCTAACTCCCTATCCCATGGGACCAACAGGTGGAATGTGGCAGTTGTACACCTCTGCCACACCTCTGTAATAATGGCATGATGTTATGTATGTGTTTACGAATATAAACAAACCTGTAACAGTATAAGCGTCGGTTGATCGCTCTTCAATAGTTTCACGACATCTGTGTGTTCGAACGCAGCCTCCTTCACATCTACCAATGGCAGTTTTTCATCCATATCAGTCACTGAAATCACATAAATTATATTTAATATTGTTTCGAAAAAAGAATCATTTTGTTTTGTTGTTGTTTAAAAAATAAAGCCGTGAAAATCAAATTTTGGTTAATCCGTAATTTTGCAGTTTTCACGGCTTACTTGCTATATAATACCAATACTATTGCATTCTTGAACTGCCTCGGTGGTCTAGTGGTAAGCATATGCGCCTATTACCGCGAGGTCCCGGGTTCGATTTCCGAGTCGGGCAAAGTGTTATTTGTGAACTTTCCATCGGGAAATTCTCAATAGCAGCACGGGAATTGTGCCCGGTGGATGGCGACAGGGACCTAAACATAACAGGTGTTGTACACCTCTTTCACACCCATCTGGGTTATATAGGCGTGATGTTATGCATAGCATTCTTGTGTTTATATTAAGTATATATTGATTCTATATTATCTATAAGGCAAAGCTGAAGCCATAATATAGGGTAGAATTCAGCAATTGGTATATTTATTATGATTTTTCTTGTAAAATGTTACCTAAGTAATTATATACTTGAAAAATATCTACTGTAACTTAAATCTAGCAAGCAACAAATTCCGAATACACAAGAAATGCATCGAAATTCCCTACGTTATATTTAATCGATGTTTGTAGCCGCTCCGACCAGCCGAACGAAACAGTTCGCAAGGCGCCGTAGAGCTGCGAAAAACGTAGTCGTATCCCAAAGTTATATAAGACAGCATATACCGTTGAAAATAATAAATGTCGCAAGTAAATATTAGTCACAATTTTTTACCAAAACAAAATTGTAACTTTGCAATTTTCAACAAAAGTGTTAAAGAGTCGATCGCATAACTCGGGATAGGACTGTAATATAGATTAGTACCGCAGTCAGGATCCAAGGGCTCCTTCTTGATGATCACCTCCTGTTTTACCTTCACTGTGGGCTTAACCTGGGACCAGCCTATAAAGAGAAGTCATGGTTAGACATACCGGACGTGAAGATCCAGATTTTAGAAGGCAAAAGCTACTGTTTGCATTCAGTAATTTAATTAAAATGAATTTATTAATACTGTGAGTTGGATCATCTACAGTAACCTCCATTATTGTAAGCTCCCATTGAGTCAGAATTACAATAATCTGGTTTATAGATTCATTTGGTAATAAGAATGAGTCAACAATAACAGTTGAATTTAAGTAAGCCAACTTGGCTGATACTTTGCCACGCATGTTCGTGATATATTATTTATTACTTTCGTAATTTTACCTTTCACTTTCTGGCTTAATCTGTGATGCATTATAATTTATAGTTTCTGCATAAGAAAATGATTAGATTTAATCATGTAAATCTTGAGCCGTAACTAAAAATTTTAAAATATGTATATACTTCAACAATTTTTCTAACTACTGCACATAAACATGCTAGGTCAACAACATTATTAGTAAACATACTTCCATTATCCATGGGCAGATTGATAGGTGCATCTCTATCCAGCATTTCCTTGAAGTCTTCACTGCTATTGGCATCATCCAAGTTGCCAATCTCGCCCATTACTGACTTGATTTTTTGTTCTTCTAGTTCTTTGTCTATCTGTAAATTTTAAATAAACTCCGATTTATTTACAAAACTAGAAAATGTATGCTATCCCTTCCCCAATTATAAAATAATCATTAAAATATGTTTTGCGACTTCTCAAGGAAGAAACACATTTAAAGTACTTATTATATGATACTTTTTTGCCAAGCCAAGTCTTTTACAATCCACGATAAAAAAGATTCACTCTTAACTTTTATTAATTTTTTAATTTTGCAACTTGGCTCTGCACTAATGATCATGTTTTTTTTAAGCCAAGTTACTGTTTTTTTTCAAATTAGTTAGATTCATACCTTAACAACATCTTTAACTCTAATGGTAGGCCTCTGCATAGTTTGTGCAGTGTCTGACTCTCGGCCATAGGAGGTGCGGGATGATTGTCTTTCAGCACTTGCCAGACCTGTAACAGATTTTTACATTTATTTATTTATTAGGTGCACAAAAAAAATTACAATCATGATTACATTAAAAGTAGAAAATATACAGTTCAGATCTACTAGATCCTACACATATTTGCACACAGCAAAATTAATAGAGAAAAAAAATAAATAAATTTAATTTAATTAATTTGTAAATATCTTTTTATATTTTCTATGTATATTATTGTATATAAATATATTTTTTTTAATTCTAAGTGTATAGTTGTAAATATTTAAGTAATTAATTATTAATTTAGTTGTATGTTAAAAATAAATATTTTATATAAAAAAAAAAAAATAGTGAAAATCAAAAAGCTCTAACAACTGAAAAGTAAGAAGGAATATGTGGGTTTCAATAGATGAATGAAAAATTAAGTATGAAACTTCTTATGTTTGGATGGCTCAGACGCTCCTACAGGAAGGACTCAGCCATTCAAACCAATACTTACATGGAGGATGTCTTTTAAATTATGGATAAACTTACGATGTGTTGTTCAAAAATATCTAGAATTCTATTATTTTTTCCTAAATCATTATACTGCCAAGCTATTCTTGTAAGGGGATTATATGGTTTTCAATATTTGTAACGCAAAGAGGTAGTATCATTGGACCTACGGAGAATAAATTTAATACATGTAATATTTTAAAGCAAATTTTAGCTTTGCTATCATCATCATCATCAGCCTGTAGCAGTCCACTGCTGGACATAGGCCTCTCCCAAGGTGCGCCAGAGTTCGCGGTCTTGTGCCTTACGCATCCAATCGCTACCAGCAATCTTACGCAGATCGTCGCGCCATCTTGCTGGCGGGCGCCCTACACTACGTTTACCTTGACGCGGTCTCCACTCCAGAACACGCTTACACAAACGGTTGTCGGTTCTGCGACTAATGTGGCCAGCCCATTGCCACTTCAGCTTGCTTAGTCTCTGGGCTATGTCGATGACTCTGGTTCTCCGGCGGATCTCCTCGTTTCGGATACGATCTCTAAGAGAAACTCCGAGCATAGCCCTCTCCATAGCCCTCTGAGCGACTTTAAGCTTATGGACTAGCCCCACTGTCAGTGTCCACGTCTCAGCTCCGTATGTCATGACGGGTAGGACGCACTGATTGAAGACTCTAGTCTTTAGGTTTTGCGGTATGGGCGACGTGAAGATGTTACGAAGCTTCCTGAATGCTGCCCACCCCAAATGGATCCTCCTATCGGCTTCCTTCTCAAAGTTGTTCTTACCTAATTGCACTACTTGCCCGAGGTAAGGATACTCTTGAACAACTTCAAGAATTGTTCCATCGACAATGATTGGTCCCGGAGCGACGTGTTCATTTAGCATGACTTTCGTCTTGTCTAAATTCATCCGAAGACCAATTTGTCGGGAGGATACATTTAAGGTGTCAAGCATGGTTTGCAACTCTGGCAGTGAGTCTGCTATTATGACGATATCGTCGGCAAAGCGTAGGTGTGAGATGTACTCTCCGTCAACATTTATGCCCCGTCCTATCCAATCAAATGTCTTAAAGACGTCTTCCAGTGCGTTTGTGAACAGTTTTGGGGAGATTACATCCCCCTGTCTCAGCTTTGCTATGCCTTTCTTTAATTTATAAAATATTAAAGTTGAAAAATTAAGAATCCTATATGTATACCCAGGAGGTGCAGGTTCGAGTCCTGCTGGATTCTTAATTTTTCAACTTTAATATTTTATAAATAAATTTAATATTAAATTTTAATTTGAGACAGCAATTCTGATAAGTCAATAATGTTATGAATGATTTTGTATAAATAAACTGAATCAAAACATATGTGTCTGGTTTCCAGTTTCTGTTTGTTATACTTGTCAAGTTTTCCCTGATAATCCAATTGTGACAAACCTGGGCTTTGACGATAATTGATGATTTTGAGTATTTAGTCAATGTGTACTTAATAGTAAGGTGACCATATGGTGTGGTAGTTTTGATGTTTAAAAAAATATCGTTTGTATGTGAGATATCCTCAAAAGATCATGACATTTAAGTTTTATGTTATAATTCAGTATGAAAGAGTTTTCATTACAAAACTAAAACTTACCTTCTGAAAATACTCCACTAGATTTAATAATGTTTGGACCATTTCTGAAATTTCTGTTTCTATCATTTTTCTTATCTCTTCTGTCTTTATCTTCTCTCTTGTGATTATTTTGTTTTGTTGATGGTCTGAAATAAGATTACTTTATTAGAATCAGCAGGACAGTGAATATAGAATTTAAAAAACATGTTCATTTGTTTTTTTCTCAATAGAAACCTTATAAATATTATAATTTTTGAGTTCTTTAAATTTATTGAATATAAAACATAACTTATTGCACTAAGTGTTCATCTTTGATATCTGCAATGTATCAAACAAGGATGCAGTGCACCTCACATCACAGTACCTAGTTACAATGGCTCGTAATCATCTATATGGGGTTTTTTGTTATTATTGTAGGGCTACTATGGCCTCACACAGGTAGTATATCATACCAACAAAATGGAACAGTAAAAACTACAGTATGTAGTCAGATAACATAGAGTTATCAATAAAGAATTGTATTGTATTGTATTGATAATAGGGAAATATAGACTACGATTAAAAAAATGTACTTACCCTTTATTCTTATGCCTAGCCACGTTCAAATTAGGTGTGAACACCTTCTTACTAGTTTTTACACCACCCAATGTAAGATCTCGGGGTGCTTTGAAAGACGCCAGCCTTTGCATAGGGTCAGCCCCGACCCCATTTGTTATAGAAGATTTATCCTCAGACATTTTTATTACTTTTTATTTTACTTATAAATTAAAATAGTCTAGATAAATACGCGTGCTTGAGTTTGTTATGAATTAGACGTCAAAATTGATTTGATTTGATTTGTCATTTTTGACTTTGACAGAAAAAATAGAGTTCCTCCATGTAGTCAAAAACCGTAAATGTGAAATGGGGAAAACCGGTTTCATCAGCTTTACGGTTGGTTAGTGTTGCCTTGGTGTGAATTAAGGTTTATGGTAGAAGAATTAGTTAATGTGGCAACTCTGCATTACTAATCAAAAAGTTAACGCTGGTAAACGTAAGAAATATATTCAAACAAAACGATTAACGATTGTTTTCTTGAGTTATTCTGTGCGATTACAAAATATTTGTGCAGATTTTCTGTTCTTTATTCATAACAGAGCTCATTGACGATATGGCAGAATCCCTGTTTGATATTTTCGGCGACCATCTTACAAGGCAGGCTGTGAAAAATGTTTCGCGCCAGCCTCTCTCCAACATCGGTAAGAAACTTGGTGTTCTTTTGATGAAAGTTTATTAAGATGATTTCAGAAATTGCTGGCAGCCTTTTTCAATTATATAGTTTGGGGGAATACGGATTCATTTTATGCAAAATCGTTTTAAACGGTTTTGTATGAGAATACCTTCATGAACAAAAAAAAATTTCATCTCCAATTTAATTTATTGTTACAGAGAATATGGGCAAAACTGTATCTTCAGGACCTATAAAGCCTAACGAACCTATTAAAAAGTCAGAAGTACCCAAGAAGTCGTTTCTTTCTAACACTGGCAAGGCACTCAGGAATACTCCAGCTAGAAGTGTGTTCACCCCTCGAGCAGTTAATGTTGGTTCTATGATATACAGTGACGAGACTGGCGATAAGAACCATTGTGTTGAAGCCATTGAGTTTCACAGGCCCTCAACTAAATATGGTTAGTTTAAAAACAAATAACATTATAGTCACTTTAGTTTTATTGGGCATTTCATATAATTGTAGCTGTATCTTACTTTTAATTAAAGTATTAGATGCCCAAGTTAAATTACAATATGTATGTTAAGTTCTATTCTGACTTACCTTTAAACTTATTTGAGTAAATTCTTGGATTTCTTGCATCTGTTTCAAATATAAGATTTGCCACATTTGTAACATAAAATAAATGTTGAAATGCCTACTATACTAGAATTTATTGATTTCTCGTCAGTAAATGTATATTCTTACCACAGACAACTACCACCGAGACCTGTTTGACTACCTGCCGGTGCCGGAGCCAGAGATCTTGAAGCAGTTTTCTCCCCCAAACACACCTCCTCCTAACACCAAGAGACACAGTATGGAGTTCAACTGTTCTTATCAGGATGAGTTCTTTAAAGGTATGGATTGCCATAGTTTCTATTACATTATTGAGTTCAAGATTCTAGGACAGTGAAGATTTCTATTCACTACACCAGTAGCAGAGCTGTGACCAAACTTAGTTTATTCACTTTTAGAATCACCTTTTTTTTATTATGTGCATGGTTGGCACTGGTTAAGACACAAAATTAAGCCCTGAAATTACTTGGTAACTTTTCAGACATACCCATTACACCAGAGAACTGTATCTAATATTTTGTGGCTTTTCCAGGCAGTAGTAACAATATAAATACAATTGAACTAGAAGCTTGTTCTTTTCATTCATACATACCTAATATCAAGCCTTTATTCCATGGGATAGAAGAGGATGGTAACACCATGTGCTATTCTTGTTTCATTCATCATAATACATCCTTTACATTCATCGTTATTATTATATTAAAACAGGCCTTGGTATGTTGTAAACAATCTATATTTTAGTAATGATTTTTTTCCTTTGCAGATGACTTTTCAATTGATAGCCTTCCCGATGATGACTTGGGACTGCCAGATTTATATTAAGTACCTTTAACATACTTCCATAGACATAATATGAGCCAAATGACCTGGTGGCCTAACACCAAGCTTTCTGTTGAAGTTTATAAAGTAATATAAGTTAGTTTGTAAGTTTCTAGACATTAGAGACTTCAATGAAATAATTTGATGTCAGACATTGGATATTATTCATTACAAAGTTGAATCAATCCATGTATTTTTATTGTAAGCTCTGCGATGCTTCACAAATTGTGATTTTTAGGTTGTAAATTATTCAGTATTAAAATTACAGTTTTGATATTCAACTTTCATCTTTCAATTTTATGTTCAAGTGAACCTTTTCAACAAAATATGTGTTGTTATAGCCATTGTAAGTTATCATGTGAAATAATAGCATTATTTCATATAAAAGTACTTTATTTGGATAATATTTACAGCTCAAAAAACAGTATACATACACTGCTCCATTTAGATTAACTTAAACAGAATATCTTAGCACTAATATAACATTTATATTAATTACACTAAATTAAAATATTCTTGTCTTAAATGGTAAATACAGACTATACTATGTTAGATACTTTTTGCCTAAGAACTGTGCCTTCTTTTCAAAAGCTGGCAAAGTTATGATAGTGTCTTCTTTGTAGAATGGGTTTAACATTAACTTTATATAAGCCTCATACATGTCTGTGAAGAAATTCTTGATTCCATCTTCATTGCGAGCATCATGCACCATTATGAAGCGCATCTGAGGAGAAATATTGTGAAGCTGATCAAACATTTTCAGAATTGGCTGTAGGTTGTAATGCTACTAAAAATTGGTAAGCCTTTCTTTTTAAAATAACACCACTATCTTCTGTTTTGCGGCGGTTTCACAAACAATATAATTATCTAACATAGTCGAAACAAATTGATAAGAGATAATTTTACAGAAAATGTGTTTTTAGTGATGAAATTTATATGTATGGCAAAGTTCACAATTTTTAATAAAAGTAGTACAATCTAGCCACTAACTAGAACTCTGGAAATACTTAAAGTTAGTGGAATTTTTCACAATACATACCTGACTAGCAGTAACAAATGCTGACACAAACCACTGGTTGAATTTGTCTACTGACTTCAAATAGGTATTTGTGACTTTCCACATGTGCTCATCTACTAGATCCAGGGCTGCATGAGCTATGAACTGGTTCAAATGTCTATTGTCTTCTTTCTGAAACAAAAGTACAGTAATTAAATTAATTCCAGAATATGCAACACAGAACCATGAACTATAGCACACCTAGGGAGAGTCCTATGAACTGCATTGGAATGATTATCAGGTGGTCATCAAATTCTTTTACCAAATAATAGGTCACATAAGGCCTGTGCCATTTATTTATACAGGAAACTTAGAATCACAATAGGCAGAGTAGAAAAATTGCCATTGTTTGAAGATGTTGATGAACCCTCGTACTTTATCATCAGCTCTTAGAACATATTTTATCTATTTCATTATTTGTATTAAAGAAGTCGGGAATTTCTTAATCATCCACCTACCTTTGGTTCTTTGGTCACTGGAATGAAATCCATTTCGAAAATTGGATTGTCTGAATGGCCCACTATTACAAAATAATATGTTCCTGCTGCCATGCTGAACTTAATGTTGGATTACTGATTTACTTCATAAAATATTTGTTTTATGTATTATTTTATTTCGCAAAATAACAAATTCAGATGTTTGGAGGTGGCAGGAATTAATTTCAATGACAGCTATGACAGATTTTTGACAACTAAAAATAACAAATATGTGGTCGTTCTGAAACCGAAAATGATACAGCCATAGACAAAGCATCACTCGCTCCGCTCGGATACAGCCTTGGATGAAGGCTCTGAGGATACAGCCTTGCTTTTCTCCGGTTACACAGCTAACAAACGAACGTGTTCGTTTGGAGTTCTTTGGACGGCCAAGCTGGTGCCATCGATCGTTTGCTGGCATTCCAAAGTGTGGTGGTAATTTTATAGGATTCGATTGCGTTCGCTAAGCCGTCCAAAATAGGGGCAACAAATACGTTCGTTAGATGTGTACCCAGCACTCCCCGAAGGCCTTAGCAACCAACGCATAAAAAAAGTTTGAAAAAAAGGCGGGGTAGTGAAAAGTTTTTTTATTTTATCATTCCGCTATAGATTATTTCCTAACTACAATATGAACAGCACGAATAGTATCCTCAATACTACAAGTAAGTAACCAATATGTTTTTTTAAATTATCTAGGGCAGTAAATGCCTTGAGTAGTTTGTTTTTATATAAGTTAAATCTCTTTACTATTCAGTTTTCTCCTTTCCAGATAGTTGGCAGACTGCTATTGATAAGCTAATGTTGTGGCAAGGAAATTGGGTTAAATTCGACAGCAAACCATCTAATTTGCTTCTACGAGTACATTACGACCAACTGCTTATTACAGCAGATACAAAAATTGTGGAATCCTTCAATATGCACTGCAAAATGAAAGGAACTTACAAAAATGATATTCTTATTATAATTGTTAACAACAATAGGAACGAAGTAAGTAATTCAATTTCAACAACTACTGGAATAATGTAATTATAGCTTCTGCGCACGGCTCCTCCCGCGTGGAAGATATGTCGATAAAAAGTCTTAAGAACTAAGAAGTGAAGAATGCACCTGAGTGCCTTTGCACTCAAGAGGTAGAGAGCGCCGCCGTGCTGCAGCGGTTGACTTTTAGAAATATTATCTTTAAAATCTTAGAAGTGGCACCTGGGTGCCTTCGCTCTCAAAAGCTTAATAGCGCCCCTGGCACCGACTTTTAAATGGTTTTTTAAAAGACTTAGAACAGGCACTTGATTGCTTTTGCTGTCAAGAGAAAGAGTAGCACAGGCACAAACCTTTTGAAACCATGAAGTGGCACTTAAGCACCTAAGAATCAGGGAGCGCTGCATGGGCTGATATTTATTAAAATATTTTCTTTAAAAAATAATCTGTGGCACTTGATTGTTTTTGCTGACTATAGTAAGAGAGTGCCGCAGGCGCCGACTTTTTAATATTTCCGAAAAAACTAATATATAATTTTCCCCAGCGTGCCTCTGACGTCAAGACAACGGTTCGCCGTAGGTGCAGACTTTTTGAATGTTTTCATCAAAAACCAAAAAGTGACACCGAGGCGCTGAAAACTTTAAACCGACTTCAAAAAAAGGAGGATAATGTCTAAATTTAATTTTTCTTAAGAATAGTTTTTTTTAGGTTCAAGCTATCATTAGCTATACCTACTCTTTGTTTACAGATTAGAAAGGTAAAGTTTCAAATAAAGATGAATGTAGGACAGTGCTTAGAAGCAATTGGCCGTCATTTCCCTGTGGTCAATCATGTCTCGTCGGCACCACATCAAACCTTTCATTCCAAATATCGAAACATTGACCTCGTGCTGATGCATGCTGTTGAGCAAAAAGGTAAGTCGGAAGTGTTTGGGGAGTGTGTGATGTTAGGTGATGTGAATACCGCGACGTACTAACAGCACCCCGGGCACCACTCTTTGCCACCTCCTCCACCCACCCCATGCTACGTTACCACATCTCTAGTCATCACTGGCTTACTTCAGTCATCTTGGTAAAGTTGATCTATTTAAAAGTAATAATCATTATGTTCCAGAAAACAACAAAAATGAATTGGATATGCCAACTGACTATGGAAATTTCATAAAGATTTGTTTATTGGACCCTAGTTTCCCCAAAATGGTTTGCGAAACTGAAAAAATCCTGCAAAATAAAATTTTAATTTTGAAGGAGTAGTAAGGAGCCGACTGACTATTGTTGAAAAATGCTTATTACAAAGAATTTCACGATTATCAATAAAACATTACACGGCGTCCAAAACCCCATGTGTATTATGTTGGTAAAAAAGAATATAAGAAAATAAATTCAACTTAAATCTCATATTCTTATTTTAAACTACCTATTTTTGAAATTGAACATGCATTGGATACTGTTTTTTTTTTTGGCATCTGCACGCGTTGGTTACATACTTTTCCACAAACAAAAGGTGTTGTTTCTGAACGACACAATTTGCCTTATCTATGGTTGTCTGTTTGTTTTGAAACTAATGTCAAATTTGAATTTCAAGTGAAAACGTATTTTTGTAATCGTAATAAAACTTGAAATTGTGTTGTGAAATTTAATTAATTTTGTTTAATATTTCTAACAATGTTACCATCAAGATTTGTATCAAATCAGCAAAGCGCAATGCGGAAATCCAGGTACGTTAAAAATATCGAAAGTATTCGTGTTGTTATTACAACTTACATATAACTCTTATACTTTTCCTTTTTGCAAAGAATGTGTTTCAGTTTCAACTTATACTAAAGTACTTAAGTTTGACTGTTCTCAATGACTATTTACGAAATAGGCTGGAAGGCAACCAAGCCCGTCCTTCAATGTTGCCGAAGCCCCGTAGACCAGGGTCTACGGACCGCCTCTCGACGGAGGCGCGGAGGCCTAGTGCTGCGGGTCACAGATCTAGTAGTGCTGAACCAGCGCGCGGGACCTTTGGTGCCGGGAGACTGAGCAGAGAAGCATCTGCTACCAAACTACCTTTAAATGGGGTAAGGATGTTAAACTAAATATATAATTAATCATGTTACTAATATTTAATGATTTGCAATTACCCTACTCATATTAGTTAGAAGCATGTTAATTAAATAACTCATCTTTATAAAATGGTTGCAAAAATGCAAACTGTGTGGCACACTGTGCGCATTAGGAAACTGTAAGCACAGTGAGCAGCTGAGTGTAAAATAAATAAATAAACATTAAAATTAATAAATAATTTCAAACTGATTTTTTATACAGAGATCCAGATCCCAGCAAGGAGAGAGGTTTGGGCAGTCATCTATGACACCTCTTCGGTCCAGCCACTACAGGCCGCCCACTACTCCTGTGGTAAGCTCAAACAACAATACTAGAGAAATGTAATTTGTGAATTATTATTTGAGCTTTGCATGTATAATGTTATTAAAACGGATGTGAGATGAATACATATATTGAAAATACGGGTTACTCAAGTTGTAGTACGTAGATAAATGTTGACTAGTTTTGAATCTATTACGTAGATTTATCAACTGGGCAATTCAATGCATTTTGTTGCCTTAAGTGAATAACTGTGCACTTTAACTAAAACAACATGTTTAATTATCTCTACTTTAATAATATAATATGTATTGTACAGCCTCCAAATATCGGAATGGAACATAGACAGCTTATGCTTGGTTTTTTTATACTCAGTGCTAACATTTTGACATCATCAAGATAAAAGCTGTTCTATAATATGTTGTCGTACGTCTATAATAAATAATGTATTTTGCCAATTTTGATGAATGAAATGCTACATTTACAGAGGACACCTTCAGAAGACCGCAAGAATCGCAGCTGGCAGATGTCACTTGAAAGGGCATTGGCATTTGTCACTGTAAAAGATCAAAGGTAAGTATTTTCTAACATATTCTTAAGATATTCCTGTCATTAAGGACTGTAAACAAATGACATTCCATCATCTCTGACCCCATCAGATAAAGGCATTATTTTCTGTCAATTTATCACTTACTGTATAAACTGTGTTTAGATATTATTATAGTGTTAGATTTTGCACTGGCTTTTCCATTGCAAATATTTCCTTTTCAAACATCAAGTGAAATAATACTAGTATTTAATTTATTTTAATTATTATAAATATATTTTATTTAATAATAATTAATTGCTTTCAGACCAATATCAACAGTAGCATGGCAGCGAGCGGAATGCGCCCGCGTTGGTGAATCGCTATCGCACCGCGGGGAGGGGGGCGGCATGGCGCTCATCAGACCGCTCACCATAGCTCGCTTTGTAGATATCGCAGGGGCGTTGCTCACTGCCATCACAAGGGACGCCAAGCTTAACAATGATAATTATGTCGCTAAGGTAAGATTACCAACGCGGTGCGCGTCGTCCACCTCCTATCTCATGGGACCTAAGTGTAACAGGCGAATTATCTAGCTTGTGACTAGTGACATGACAGCAACAGCCAGCTAGCTAAGCTATGGGCCTCAGACAAGATAAAATATTTTTTTTGATGTGTCCATCAGTATTTTATGGTTTACTTTTACTAATGCGACATTTGCTTTGACGTTCTAGCTGCCTCACTTGTCCAAACGCCTGTTGTACCCCGGAACAGTATCAAAGTCCTGGTTGAAAACAGTCAACACTCTTCATGCATTTCCTCATGCTCTGGCACTCATTGCCTACCTGTTGGATCTTGTCAATCACATTGTAAGTATAACACACCTTTTAACTGTAAATAGAAGTTAGATACAGAAATGATAATGGGCAAAAGTAAATTCGATTTTACTTGTAACACAAACACAAACATTTCAGGAAATGCCAGTATTAGATGACTGGTTATACGTGGGCAAGGATGACTTAGCATGCCTTCGACGGGACTACCTGTACAAATGTTGGATCAGGTTCCAAGATCCAGGGCATCAGTTTGAAGACCTCAATGAGGAGTACCTACAGAATCTCACTATGCTACTCGGGAATGACGAGGAGAAAATTGTAGAGCTTGAACAGATTATAAAGGGTAAGTGGTATTCTTATTATAACCGCCATTATATAAAATTTTTCACAATATTAAGTTAGTTACATATTCGGAATCGCCGGATGGAGATCTACAACTTTGTTTTTGATAGATTATAAAAAAAGCTTGTATCAAGCGCATAAAAATAAGTTCCATAGAATAAGTGCTCTATTTGTGTTACTTACTCCGCTTATTTTAAGTGTTTGTTTTATGTGTGCTTTGTGTGTGTGAAATGTATGTTTGTGAACACCCCCGCGACACAAGAGTTATTCCTAGTGCGGGTGTCTTTTTTTTAAACTAAAAAAAAAAAAATGATACACCGGATTTCCTTACTATATCAATTTTAACATATTTTTTTATAAAAATCTATTACTTGGAGTTATTTTATAACTATTAATAAAAAGTACAGACTTTTAACCACTAAATAAAGTCATAAAATTATTTTAATGTATGTATTAGTATATTTGTTACCATATTTATGTATTTGAATTGTTGATATAACATTATTCTATGTATGTATTCACATTTTCAGCACATTATTTTAATTTATTTATGCACCTACCTTTGTTCTCTCTGCATCACCTTAAGGTTGACTGGTAGAAAATGCCTAAGGCATTAAGTCCGCCGTTGTACTAATTTTTAAGTGCAAAAAGTTGTAAAATAAATAAATAAATAAAATTTTCATTCATCATTATTTATATGTGTGTCAGAACAATAATTTTTAAAATTTCAGGCGTCATTTTGTCGAAACTGGCTGTCATGCACTTATCGCTCTTATCTTACGAACACGTATTAGTACGGCAGTATTGATTTTAATTTGCATGAACTGTATGTATAACATATCATCAGGCTTACATTTTTGTTTATAAAAACCAGAAAAATAGGTATGCCAGTATAATCTATCTGCCTAGGTGCCTGGTCGGTCAACTAATGATCTGCTTTAATGGTGAACTTAATTTTAGGTCTGATCCAAAACGTTTATAGATGTCTCTTATGTTAATCGGTGTTGTCCAGAGCACGAAGCGTGCCTCAACGACTCGGTGGAGGCGGCGGCGCGCGCGGGCGAGGCGCGGCGCCGGGAGCGGCGCGACGCGCGGGCGCAGGCGCAGCGGCTCGAGCGCGCCGCCCGCCACGCGCTGCGAGCCCAAGCCGACCGGCAACGCACCGAGCTGGCCGACGCCGCCGATGCCATCAAGCATCTCGATGTGGAGATCGAGAGGATACAGTGAGTACTCAATTTAACCGTTTATTACAATATTATGTTACGAGTCTATTTTATTTGCTCAATCTTTTTTCCCATTTACAATAGGATCAGCTTCTCATTTAAGGCCCTGCTCGATACGAATTCTATCCGAAAACGTATGTCCGTGGACGTACAAATAGAGTACTTACACTGCATCCGTTTTCGTGCATTAAACGACTAGTATTACAGTAACGTAGCTTCCATGTAGTTCTTTTTTTTATAAATCTATGAAAGTTGGGATCGGTTGTGCGTATTCGTACTTAAATGCACTAGTATAATTCGTACTTAAAATGCATCCAATGTGAGCAGGGCCCAAAGGATTGAACTCATTGTCATCAGATATGCATTTTACGTAGAGAAACAAACATCAACTCATCGCGTATGCGCCTTCCACATTAAATGACTAATTGGAAAAAAAATCCGTTAAATTTAAAAATGAATAAATCCATCATCATAATATTATTATGATACAATGTTTCCAGTGCTGAGAACCAACAGCTGAAGCAAGAGTTGGAGACTCAGCCGCTGACGGTGGAGCAGCGCACGAAGCTGTTGGATGACGTGGACTACGCGCTCAGGGTGCAGGACTCCAAGCGATCACTCGCGGAACAGATCTCTAAGGTTCCTGGCCTTGCAGCAAGCTTATTTGGTCGCCCAAAGATAAAAACCATAATTATGATGGCTCAACCTTTTCTACCTCTATTTGAGCCTGATTATATCTTTAATTCTAGATTTTTTAAAATTTTAATTCTAAATTTTTTGACCACCTCCTTAGTTCTGTTGGTATGCATGCGCTTCTCACCCGGTCTTGGGTTCGATTCCTGGGTCGGGCAAAGTGTTATTTGTGAATTTTCCGTCAGAAAATTCTCAATAGCAGCACAGAGTTGGAACCCCTTATCCCATGGGGCTTAAATATACCAGGTGAAATGTGGGTATTATACACCTCTGCAACACCATTCTGGGTAATATAGGCGTGATGTTGTTGTTATGTTTTTTGAATGTTAATGCTATTTATTAATGATGTATTCAAATAAATTTCAAACTTAATCTTGAATTTTGTTACAGATGATTCTCAGCAAGGAGACAGAGCTGGCTCTCTGGCAGAAGAAGACCCTGGACAGTTGTGTGGAGTACAAGCAGGGGCTCATTCACCTGTCAGCGCAGTTCCCGGATATCGCTACACTCGCCATCGATGAGAAGTAACTTGAAAATATATCTTTTATGTAACATTATTAAAAAAAAAATGTTTCTGTAAATATGACTTGTGTGGCTGAACGGCGGGCAAACTGTAATTTTCTGATATGATATGGAACCTGCTTTCTCCTGAATCGTAGTACAACAATTAAATGAAGGCAGTGCAGTTGATCAGCGCCGCAGGGCTTTGTAGCTCTGCAGCATATGGCTGAGATGGTGTCCTTTTCTGACAAAATTCATGTTTAGTATGTTTTATTTTAATTTTGTATTATTGTTTTTGTCAGAATAAATATGTTTCCTTTCTTTCTTTCTTTCAGTTGTGTGTAATGTGTTTTGTTTGTTTCAGAGAGCTAATGAGCGAGGAATGTTCAATGAGCGTGGTGAACGCTTTGACAGCGCTGAAGGCTCGCTCCGCTCAGCTTGCCTCGCTCAAGAGTGACATCGCGCGGGAGAAGAGCGCGCTGGCGAGGAAGCGAGCTGCCTTATTGGTACGTGCATATTCATCATTGAGCCGCTCGTAGTCACAGCTGGACATAGGCCTCTCCCAATTTGCGCCACAACACCCGGACCTGCGCCTTCCGCGTCCAGTCCCCTCCAGCGACCTTCTTAAGGCTCCATTCTGGGACTCGTTTGCTCCGTATTTTTTATATTCATCATGGTTATATCATCAAAATTAAAATCTTGAGGTCGAGGGTACGATTCAATACATACAGCATAATAATTATGTTCTTTTAACTCTGTCTTGATATACAGGAAGAGACCCGCACCAAAATCTCTGAAATCAAGACATTAGCTCAACGCGAGCAAGAGACGTTAGACTCGGAAATGCAGAAAGAATCGGTCGAAGCCTCCAACGCCGCCGCCGAACTCAGGGAACTCACCAACAGACTCAACGAACTCAAACTACAACAAGATGAATATGCTAAAGTCAACCATGAACTACAGTTTTGGGAGCAACAGGATACGCTGTGAGTATAAGTTAATGCTATTTGAGAATTGCTGTCAGGGAAGTCCTTACTTACTTACTTATTTAGGTACTTAGGTAGAATTAAGTTACAAATAGGTATTTTATTTATTAGCCTATACTGTCCCACTGCTGGGCAAAGGCCTCAAATAGGTATACATTTTCATAATTTATTTTCTCTGCGTTGTACACTTGACTTAGAAAATTCATGTTGAATTAAGCTCGCCTTTGTACATGAACTTTATTCATAATGTTGTAATCTGTAATTTTGTGTGTACAATAAAGAATTTGAATTTGATTGAATTGGCGCCTAGAATTGTGCTCAGTAGATGGCGCTAGGCTACCTCCTTAGAACATGTTACCGAAAAAGCAGTGAAATAGTGAGTGTTATACACCTCTGCTATACTCTTCTGGGTTACCTAAGTGTGATGTATATGTTTTCCTTATTTCAGTTGGCGCACTAGGCTACAATCGCTGCAAGAGTACATCAACAAGCAACGCCTGGAAGCGCAGCGGCTGTTGGACAATGCCAAAGAGAAACGTGCACGCATCGTTGTACAGTATATCCAAGAGTGGAATGAAAAACTCAATATTAATTCTATGAACGCCATTAAGAAATAAAGTTATTAGCCTGCTGGCTGGCTCCTATGTATTAGTTTGATGATGTGAATTCCTTTTCACATATTCAATGAATTTTCTCTGTATCATGAAAATTTGCTAAAAATCTCTACTGAAAAACGGGTTTTTTCAAAACAGCAGTCGAAATCCATTCAAAGATCGCAGAAAGTGCTTTGATAATAATGATTTAATAATGGTACAATTACAATACATTATTATGGTTCAAAATAAAATGTAAATATTTTTGTATGATTGATATTAGTCTAATTATTACTATAAGATGTGTTTGATTAATTAGCATGTAATTTTGATAATTACAAAAATAAAAATGTATGGTGTAAAAAAATAAAACATTCACATACAATAAGACTTGTTTTATTCCATCATCTTTTACTAGAAATAATCATTTCAACACTATTTTCAACATTAACGCACATCTCTTTGAGGGAGGATTGTGTCCAAATATGTGTGTTAGTGATTTTCTTCGGCGTGTCGCTTTTCTTGGGCGGCGGGATTGAGGGTTTGAACGCCATCTGCGAACCGTCATATGATTCGAATATTTGTACTGGACTCCTGGAACAACAAAATTAATAATATTATTTTAAAAAGATTTTAAATGTGACTGGCAATTCGAAATGTACCTATCTCAAGATTCTATGGTGTGTCGACAAATTGAGATGGTGAATTATTTAACAGAGGACTGGACATTCACCAGCAAATCTTGTCTACATAAGGTTCTCTGTGAGTGTAAGAAATATCCACTTGCTTATGCTTTATCAAGCAAGTTGCTGTAACATCCCTTCCGCCACGATTTGTTTCTAGACCCACTGACAATATGCTTTTATACACATAAACAGACAGACACTTTGCCAAAATGTCCCAGCTCCAGTAAGTGGGGCAGCTACTTCTCAGTAAATTCTAGCAGGCCTGTATCTAATGCATGTCCCACTGTCGGGTTTGGGCTTCTTCTCATGATGAGAAGGGCTAGACTTCACACATACTCAACTTAGGCACTTTCAGGCATGCAGGTTTCCTCATGTTTTTCCTTTACCATTAGCAAGCAATAATTTAGTGTACGTTACGCCAGCAAGAAAGTGTCACCTAGAGTGATATGAGTAGAACGTATAATTAGTGCGCAATCTGCTGTAAATGTGCGCCGCATAAAAAATTTGTGCGTCTTGTAGTTTTGAAAAAAAAACGTAAAAACGATTCCTGCTGGAGTAACGTTGTTCTAGCAAGAAAATTCTAGACCAATCATCGGAGATATAAAATACATACATGGGCAGAGAGCTTATATTTGTGCAAATTTGTGCGCCATAAATATAATTTGTGCGTCTTCAGGCTTTCGAGATATTGCGTTTCCCGCTGGAGTAACGTTTTGCGAATTCGTGTATCTCAAAGACCATTATATGTGCGCCTGTAGAATGAACATACACGAATAGCTCTTAATTTGTGCATATTTGTGACATAATTAGATGCCAGATAATATTTATAATTTTCAAGTAATCGCGCTTTCTTGAAAACTTAAAAAAATATTGTAGCGCCTAAATGAGAAGACGTATAAACTCGCTAAAAACTGTATTCGTTCCATCTTGACGTTTATAATTACCATAAAAAGTTTCAAAACAGAACCTACAAGCGCTAATTAATAATATTACTAAAAGTCAAAACGACGGCATCATAACTTTGACGCCATCAAACAAGAAACTGGCTCAACCTAAGATGTGTAAATGTAAACCAAAAATTAGTGCATTTATCAAATAATATATAGTAAAAATATCCAGCTTCAACTGTTTCGTATTAAGTAAATATTAAGACTAAACCAAAACAGTTCAAAACAGTTCAGACCAAATTCGAATGACTACAAAAAAGCGACGGATTCATACGTATCGATGACCTTCTTAACTTTACTCGCTAACTGGTTGAAACGTATTGTGCCCGAGTACAGTGCAGTAGAAATAGTTATTAAAATAAATTCAGATTTTTTTTTTGATTAGACATAAATAAATTTAGCCATTTGCATTTATTATATCAGTAGAAAAACGAAAAAACTGTGATTTTCTGTGATAAAGGTTCAGTACCATCATAACGGGAAATTCAAGTATAAAGTAGTTACCTATTTGTTGGCCGAGATATAATTTAGTTTTGGATATGATAGTATGATACGCGAACGTAGTATAGACCGGTTAAAATTATTATCAGCTTATGTTTCTTAAAAATTAGCCTAATTTGAAAACCCAAACCTAAGCAGCCCGATATGTGAAACTTGGGTTGAAGTTTTCAAATCCGGCTATTTTTTAAGAAACATAAACTCATAACAAAATATAACGCTCTATAGGTATTTATTACGTTCGCGTACTATACAATCATACCCAAAACTTAATTATATCTCGGCCAAAACAACAACTACTCAATATTTAAATTTCACGCCATGATGGTACTGAGCCACTTTAAGTGATTTTATTGTTTTTGTACTTAAGTAAATGAAAAACTGATCTGTGATTTTAAGTAATACCAAATGACTATACAAGGTACAAATAGTTTAATTGAACAATGTTTGTTTTAATATTTATAGGTAGGAAGTTTGATCTGTGATTTGATGCCATAATTACTTTAAGAATCATGATTATGATAATAAAAATAATATTTTTTTAAACCAACAAGCTCTTTGATTTCATATGATCAGAAAGTACATTTAATATATATTATATTTTTATTAGGTCATTGTAATAATAATTCCCAACGAACATTTGAGCGTGACTGTACGAACACAGTTTAGGTGTAATACGTTTAATAAAGGTGGTCATCGATACGTATGAATCCGTCGCTTTTTTGTAGTCATTCGAATTTGGTCGGATAACCTGCGCCGAATAACTGTTTTGGTTTAGTCTTAATATTTACTTAATACGAAACAGTTGAAGCTGGATATTTTTACTATATATTATTCGATAAATGCACTAATTTTTGGTTTACATTTACACATCTTAGGTTGAGCCAGTTTCTTGTTTGATGGCGTCAAAGTTATGATGCCGTCGTTTTGACTTTTAGTAATATTATTAATTAGCGCTTGTAGGTTCTGTTTTGAAACTTTTTATGGTAATTATAAACGTCAAGATGGAACGAATACAGTTTTTAGCGAGTTTATACGTCTTCTCATTTAGGCGCTACAATATTTTTTTAAGTTTTCAATAAAGCGCGATTACTTGAAAATTATAAATATTATCTGGCATCTAATTATGTCACAAATATGCACAAATTAAGAGCTATTCGTGTATGTTCATTCTACAGGCGCACATATAATGGTCTTTGAGATACACGAATTCGCAAAACGTTACTCCAGCGGGAAACGCAATATCTCGAAAACCTGAAGACGCACAAATTATATTTATGGCGCACAAATTTGCACAAATATAAGCTCTCTGCCCATGTATGTATTTTATATCTCCGATGATTGGTCTAGAATTTTCTTGCTAGAGCAACGTTACTCCAGCAGGAATCGTTTTTACGTTTTTTTTTCAAAACTACAAGACGCACAAATTTTTTATGCGGCGCACATTTACAGCAGATTGCGCACTAATTATACGTTCTACTCATATCACTCTAGGTGACACTTTCTTGCTGGCGTAACGTACACAATAATTTACATGATAAATACACACATTTTCAAACAACAAATCTTAACGATTTATTGACGAAGGTATGTGCCTTGGGTTCGAACCCGAGACCTTTGACTTCGCAGTCCTATGGTTTCCCACTCGGCTATCGCTCCAGGTTAGTACTTACATTTTATGGAATTCCTGCATCGTCTTCCCCTGCAGCACGCTGGCAGCAGCAGCTCGGACAGTCGGATGGTAATGCTTCTTCAAGATGCACAGCTCGTGCAGAGACGCCGCGTGCGCGTTGCAGTGCTCGGGCGAGGAGAGCGTGGGGTCGAAGCGACCCGAGCCTGATTCACTGTCGAACTCTAGGAGAGAGGACACCGCTTTGCTTTGCTGTGGAGTCAAATAATTATAGTAATGTAGAGGTAATAGTAACTGACTTCGCTGAAGTATCCCATAATTCACGTATCATACAAGGTGGATGTGAAAAAGCTACATTTATCGAAACCATATCTATCTATATATCTTTTATTATCTAAAAGAAAATAAATAAAATAAAAATAATAAATGTAGCATCCACTTTATATAAGAAAGTACATTATTACTAGGAAGACTTCATTAATGACAGATTCGAGTGATGTGTGTCTAAAAAGTTTTCACTAAACTGACCTGTGCTAATTGATGGAGTAGCGTGAGTCCAGCAATAGCGCCGTTGTGCTGCACTTGTGTGGTGAATGTGGCGAGGCGCTTGGCGAAGGCCTGCAGGATGGCCGGGGACACGCGCCGCGCGCGCACGCAGATCTGGGACACGGCTGCCAGGATTACTGGCGCGTCCGGGTGACTTGTGCCTACGAATAAATGGGTAGTATGCTTAGCTACTTTATTAAGTGGATGAAATAAAATCATTCTGTCAATTTATTGTATATACCGACAGAAAAAAATGTAGAAAAATAATAAATACACGCCTTTATCCCACGGGGGTATCTAGAGACGATTGATCGCCATGTGCTTCGCTCCTTACATACTTCTTTCGCTTCTTCAACAGTCATACATCTCGTCATACATGCTCGCCGGTTTCGTGAACTACGTACATGTTTCTGAAGGACGCCATTTGTCTGTCTTTTGTGGACAACCTCTTCCAGTACTTCCAGCCACATCTGCGTTGTATGTCTCTTTCACTAATCTACTTTTATTCATACTTACATGACCAAACCTCCTTCATACCCTTTTTAAATCTAGTGACTATAGGTATCGTCTTTCAAACCACAAAGATCTCTTATCTATCCTATCCAGAAAAACAGTAATATAAATTATAACCTTCCAAGATAGTAAAAAGGGAAAAATGTTCCCTTTTGAAAATAAAATAATAAGAGTTTGTTAACCAAATATCAAGAAGCTACAGAACTTTAAAAATCACATTACTTACCAACATGTACTCCCAGCATAGCGCTATACAAATAGGCATGGAACTTAGCAGGATCTACATTGAGTGCATCCCCCGAGCCTGCCAGGATGGCCAGCACTGTGCGGACGCACAGCAAACGTTCTCGTGCGCCGATCAACTCGTCCGATATTAAGTGACCCAGGATTGATACCAAGTCTGAATAGTATTCCAGGTTTATAACGTGAGTGAATCTGGAAGGAAACAGCATTTTAATTAAATGGATATACTTATATGTATAATCATAATCATAGACTCGCGACCGCTTTTGATTGATGACACTCCCCTGTTTTTGTCTTGTCTCCCCAAACTTTGACACCTGGTACCAACAAAAGCCGATCGTCCGCAAATAATGAGTTTATTTTTTCAGTAAGGCGAAGAGAATGGCGCGTAGATGACACGTCATTCTCTTCGTCGCCTCTATGTACGTTCTTTTTGGTTTAGAGATAACAAGACACGAAACCAAATAAGTTTGTATTATAGTGGTTATTCCGTGATGGGGTGACCAACCTCTACACTATAACCCACCGCCTTAAAAGATTATACCTTCTAATTATTATTAGTCGGAATACTCAAAAGTAATGGCGAATCTAGGTTTGGAAAGGGATTTAAATCTCACTTGGCAAGACCATTTAGAGCAGCAGCAAGCAGCTTGGACCTCGGTGCAGTCTTCAACAATCTGAAGTAGATGTGGAACACAGTTTTGGTGACCTCCGTGAGTTGTTTCTTTCTCGCCAGCTCACTCTCTTGTGCTTCTGTTTCGAGCAACTCTCGTTCTACTTCTTTTAGATGTTTCGAACGCTGGAATGAAAAAGGATAATTATTGGTACCTCAATTTTGTATTTTGTAATTATTTTTTAGTATACAGATTTCAAATTAACAGTCTTGTTCATAATTTTAAAAATAAATACACATTTTTGCTGGTACACTACAATTATACTTAGTTCGAGACTCATAATTATGTCGAATTATGACAATATCCATTTTGACGCGAGCATTATCTTTACTACCCGTTCACTTAAAATTAGCCATAACCATGTTAAAATGATATGATCAAAACAGTTAAATGGGTTCACAAGAGAGATGGATTTATGGATGGGGGAGGATGGGGAAGCGGGACAGAAAATTTTTGCCAGTTCGAAGTAAACAGGCAAAAAGGTTTTTCTTACCTTTTTCTCCTTCTTGGACAGATTAACAATTCTCTTCTTGTGTTTCTCATCCTGTTTCTTCTTGTTGAGCAGCTCCGTCTCCGCGTCCATGTCCACGTCACGGATCTTCAGTGATAACAGACAGTCTAGGGCTGACGGATACAGGCGCTCGCCTCGGCGTTTTACTAATTGGTTTATTAAACGCACTACCTGAAATATTAGAGTTCAGAATTAAAATGTGATGATAATTAACAAAGTCATATAGTGTCTGACTAAACAAACACACTAAAACCGAAAAATGCAAACGATGTTAGACTTAATTCGCCAGTAAAGCTTTTCAATTAGTTGCAAGATCCCTATAATTGCTGGCAGTAGGCATTCTCTAGTCTTTTGCCCGCTTTAATTTAACCACTACCTTTTGCCCTCCTCTTTGTCCGCGTGGAATTCGTTGTATTAACGAAGCGCGGGAGATCAATTTTTATCACAGTACAAAACTACTATACGAAATAAATTAAATATAATATCGCAGCTTTCATACTATAGGGGCACAATTCGAAAAATATGATTGTTGGGAAAACGCCTTTAAAGATTTTTGAGTCCATGTATTTTCACAAAATCGGTCATAAATAAATTAAACTATTAATAGCAAAAAAAAAAAGGATCATAAAAGTATTGTCCATTAAGCATGAAATATTTATCGCATGTTATGCAATGTTTATGCATATTATAAAAACTCGAAATCACAAAATTTTGAGATGTGCCCCTATAGTATGAAAGCTGCGAATATGTAAAATATATGTGATAGAAATAGTTACTATACAAAATGGAATGAGCTATGCATTACCAATAACAACTTTCAAGCAATATAAATTTCATTGTTCTCACCGTTAAAGTAATATCTCCTTTATGATCATCTCTGAACACATCCACACAGCTCTCCGTAACGATTTCCCTGGCTTTTTCATGCTTGCTGTCCAGATGCGGCACTATGCTCTGTGCTATGTTGGTGGCGTAGTTGAAGTAAGGCCGGGCGACGAGCAAGCCGCACATGCATTGGAGAGACACTAGCGCTAAACTTAGGGTTGAGTCATCAAGCTTCCTGTAAAAAACGCATCATTATGCTTGATTTTTATAAATAAAGAGTTAAGTTAAAGTTGCACATGGATAGAGACCACTTAACTTTAATAAGGTGGTCTATTAAATGCACTGGATAATTTGCGCCAAAGCGTGGTTGGATTTAATAGACTTGGCACTGGTCAACACCCTGCGTTTTCAAATAAAATTGGCAAAATTTTTGAATATGTGTGTCACATACTTTTGTAAGTTTAAGTAATTTAGTCTTTAGTACCTACCTATTGTATACCTAACTTATTGTAGATATTAGTTGAAACTGTAAGTGCAATAAGTATTTGAACAATAAATAAGTACTGATTTTTCTCCATACCTACAGGTTATAACTTTAGCTTTAACTAAATTCATAAACTTAATGCAAGAATAATCTAGAAATTAGATTATACATTTACCTGTTATCTCCCTTCTTAAGCCGCAGTACGCCCGCGGCTTTTTCTAACCTTTGTAAATATCTCTTGTAGAATTCTAACAATTCCTTTTCATACTTGTATAGTGTTAATGTGTCCTTCTTCACTGAAAATTTAAAACAGCATTGATTAATGTGATAAGAGTAGATGTACAGACACATAACCTATATATTTCCAGTAAAAGATGGTCTTGCATTGTATAGACTGCCATGCAATGCCAGACAAGGTTATACTGGAAATGTATAGGTTGATACATAGCCATATGTATGCTTGACTTATACAGCTGATACAGCAAATTTGGTATAATTAAGAAATTAGAAAAAGTCCAATTGCTTCCTCAATCATCAAACAGACTTGTCGTGGGTTTCATTCTCCATACTAATAACAAAATATTTCTTAACAATTGATTTCTTCAAAAAAATCCCTTCTTATTTCTAACCTACTTACATTTAATATTTGAATAGTCCTGATGCCGTATCATATACTCTGGTAGTATATCTTTGAACACCTCAAAAGCAGACAATGTCGCGAGCTTGCGACTGGAGTGTAGATTTAAGGTGTTGTCTTTAAGGCGATCCTCCATTAGGTACAGGATTGGAAACAGATTTTTTAGCTGAAAATTATACGAAAATTAAAATTATTGCATACTGCAAACAGGACTATAGAGACCTTCATTCATTGAAAACTATAGACAGTATATTGTAGCCAATGCTCTGTACCTTTTATAAGATTAAAGAGTTTCCTATATGATATTTGTCAAGATAATGTCAAGAAAATTTCTATATAAACTAATCTATCTATATAAATAAAAATGAATTGTTGTTCGTTAGTCTGATTAAAACTCGAGAACGGCTGGGCCGATTGAGCTGATTTTGGTTTTAAAATGTTTGTCGTAGTCCAGGGTAGGTCTAAACGGTGAGCAAATAAGGAAAAATTGCGAGTAAGATAGAGTAAGACGACAATTCCATTTTCCCATATAATGAAATTTCCGTTGTCACGACTTGGCATGAAAACGGCTTGACCGATTCAGCTGATATTTTTTTTTGTAGTTTTCTAATACTCTGTACAAGGTTGTTACGGCAAAAAAAATTAAAAAAAAAAAAAAAAAGGTATTCATTTTTATATGGGGGATATTATAGATTTCAGTTCAAATTGAATAGGTACGCATACATAAGATAGGTCAGCTATACAAAATAAAGTAGTGCATCAAATTTACGCTAAGGCGGTACGAAGTTCGCCGGGTCAGCTAGTAAGAAATAAAATTGACTGTCCACCACTACTCAGTTCTTTAAGATTCCGTGCGCCGAATAGAATCCCCAGAAACAGTATTACGCCTCTATGCCCGCCACTGCGTAGGACGGTTCTGGGTACAAACTCCCCTATTGCCAGAATGTGCAAGATAGTGAATTTCTGCAGTGACTTATTGGACCTGCACCATGATAGCATAGGTCAGTTTTACAAATCCATTGTTAGCCACTATGTTCAAATGCCTTAAATCTAATTTATATTGATTATATTATTTTATTTGAATTAATTCTATTTTATACCCTATTTTTAAGATTATTATTTTAAGTATGTGAATTTAGATTGTAATGTTTTTAATTATATTATTTTTTTACTTTGTTATTCTGTGACAATATTTAATTTAATTTGTTGGACAATCTTGGTTCATATTTGCATTTTAGATTTCTTTTTCTTGTATTAACCTTGAGTATAGTTTCTTTTTTTTTGTTTGACTTGTTTTATATTAATATGATTTGTGTTACCGAAATATCATGCAAGCGGTGTTAGTCTGTAAGTAGTTGTTACACTTAAAAAACTATATATATGAGCATGTTCATTTAAAAATTGTAATGGTGTAAACAACTGTAGACACTTCACCTAATAAATTAACATTATTTTTTTTGGAATAAGCTCACCTTTTTATCAGGACTCTCAAGCAGTGAAGAGCACAGTGCACCAATCCTGAGTTTATCGTGCTGTAGCTTATCTCTTCTGGCAGCCAAGAGCTCCACCGCAGTGACCACCTTCTGATCACCGTCTTCAGGAGTCTCATCATCTTCGCCTGTGCCTTCTAGTCCTGAGTCAGAGTCTGAAGCTAATGAATCTTCTGAGTCTTTTGGCTGTTTCTGTGGTTGTTCTGGTTCATCTTCTTCTTCCGATTCTGTGTCTAAGATGTAAGTAAAATATGAGATTATGTCATTAATGATAATATGCTTGTTTGATTGCACTTTTATTGTTAATGGAACAATAAAAGTGCAATCCAAATGTAGTAGGATTACCTTAGCTTTGGATCTAGATTTATAAAACTTGCTAATCAGATTGAGTTGGCTATATTAAAAAAAGAAAGGTTTTTTATTTTATTCCCATTAACATTAAACAAATACAAATAAAGTTCAGTAAGTTCAGTAAATACCTGCACACTCCTCTGCTCTCTCTTGTAATCCCTGTTTAGTTTTAATTGGCAGCAATGCTCTCATTCTCTTAACTGGCCTCTCAGCCAAATCCTTCTCATACTTATCTTCCACATCACTGTCGGTCAGACCTTCACTGTCTGCTCCACTGTCACTGCCCGTCGGGTTAGTGCGCTTGGGGGCCTTTTCTTTCTTCTCCTTTTTACGTTTTCTGGATCTGAGAAGGGTGTAATAATAAAACATGACTTAATTCATTCTTCACAACATTTCAGCTGAGTATAACTTTGCCATGTTTGTTTTTTTATCTACTTAATATAGGAACAAATGGATGAAAATGATGTAACATACAATTGGGAAATTTGGGATCCTTGCAAAAGGTGACTGTAGCTGGTTGGTAAAGAGACTGCCCGGTGTGCAGAAGGTTGCAGGTCCAAATCCTGCCAGTCCCATATCTTTTTCAACTGTTTCTATATATCTTGCTAAGTATAAAATGGGTGTAATAATGTTTTGTTTAGAAGTTTTTTTAATATAACACATATTTTTACACTTTTTTTTTACGCTTCATATTTTTTACCTACTTAATGCCAGGATGTTATGATATTTTATCTTTAATTTGAAGCTGCACCAATAAATGTTTATACATCAAGCTGCAGCTGCAGAGAAATCTCACCTTCCTTAGGTACTTTTATGCACTTCTGGGATAAGAGTACACTAGAGCTGACTAGAGAGTATTAGATTAAGCTATCAACTACGACATTACGACTCAATTTTACTTGTAAAAAGGTACAGACTAATATACTAACTTGTTTTTCTGTTTCTCTTCTTCAGGCACATTAGACAGCAGCTGTGGCTGTTTAGCTATTCTACTCATAAGATATTGCTGCTCTTCATCATCCAACATGTCTCCGAACTCATCGCCCGACGCCTCACTCTCGCTGCTGTACTCCACCTCTTTTTGCTGAGAAGGTTGATTTTGTTTCTGCACTCTTGTTTTATGCCTCTGCAACTTTAACTGACCCTTCTTTCTCATTTTATTCGTAGTTTGGTTGTTTCTCTTAACTTTACTGATCTTCATCTTTCCTTTTTTCTGTAAAAATTTGTAAAAATCGAGTAAAAACGCGGCATCAGAGGTTGTGTTTGGTTAGTATGTCTATTTATGAAGATGATGGCAGCTTTTTACAATGAAATGAAATTTTATACTTACAGCCATTTTGAGGTTTGTTAATTAATTTCCTGGGTCACACAAAACAGATTTCTCTGATGGTATATTTCATAAAAACTGGCAAAAACAAACTGAATCTAAACTGCAACAAACCAACGTGGGTTATAATTTTGACAGTATTGACAATTTGACATTGACAGTACAGATGCCTGGGTGGTCATAATAAAAAACTCGAAGCTATAGAAATATTTCTTGATGTCAAGAATTTATTAATTTTGTTCCCTTTGTAATTTTTAATATTTTACTATATTAAACAGTTTAATTTTACCCATTAAGTAAGTAAATAAATGTCCAATAAAAGTTAAATATCATAATATTCAACTTAACAAGTTTTGAAAAAGTTTTGTGAAAAGTTTGAACGCGTTGAACTTTCTAAACGTCAGTTACAAAAGGCCTCGAAACTTTCTTAATTCTCGTTTTTCTAGTTTTCTAAGATAAAATTAAGTCTGTAACGTGCAATTTTCTTGTCCTACTTCCACACTCTTTGTGTACTTCTCCGTGGAATACTCAAAATGGGTTATGCTTGTAGTGTTAAATAATTCCGTGAAGTTTTTGTGATGGTGCCTCAGCAGCAAAGGAGAAGAAGACGTCGTGCGGCGCTCGCGAGGACAGCTGAGCGGCGAATTGTAGTGGCGCGAGGGCCGGGGGGCTTTGGGTTCACGATCGCTGGCCAAAGACCTTGTGTGGTGTCAGCTGTAGCGGCTGGTGGGCCTGCAGAACGAGCGGGTCTGCGAGCTGGTGATGCTCTTATAGCGGTCGACGGTGCTAGTGTAGCGAGGGCACCACATGCATCTGTTGCTAGACTGGTCGCTGCAGCGCCCGGGGCAATAGCATTGTCAGTATCGCCGCGAGACGCTCCACCAACCGACACGGAGGACACGGAGCCTGATGAGAGATCAAGGACTCGCAGGAGACATCCTCCGCCGCGGCGCAGACCACAAGCCATGCTGCACCACCCAGGTAATGCCATGTTTCATTCATTAAAAGTGATATATTAAAGATTTTAGCATGTTTTTAGATTAAAGTTACTATTAAACATGCCTATTTAGAAAACAATCTTCTCTTTGCATTATTGGGGCTATGGTATAACAATAATATTATGATTTTAAGTTTGTGTAGATGTTATAATTTAACGCTTAATAAAATAAAGAAAGAATATGTACAATAAAAGTAAATTTAAAACAAATACAAATATCTATTTACAAATTTACAAGTTAGGGGTAATAGAATCTATAAGTATTAATATTTTGAATAAACCATACAGCTGATTATAACTTGAGGAGGAATTTAATTTGTATAATTGCTTTTTGTTTATAAACATATTATTATGATTCAGAAAAATTATATTAGGAATGGTTAAAGATCCTAGAGGTATTGAGAATTTCTCAACCGTGTGCATCACTATGAACAGCTTAGGAAAATATCAAACATATATTTTTACTTTTGCAGATGGATTAGTCAACAAAATAATGAATAAGTGAGTGCAATTCATCCATTGTCACTGTGTCAATGTTTTGTAGTATGCACCATAAAATCTCACACTTGTATATTATTACCTGTTGTCCTAGGTGAGTGACAAATGTGAAGTAATTTATTAAAAAACATGCAACAAATATTGTCAATAATAACTTTTAAACATTCTTTTATTATGAGTATTTATTTTATTTACCTTTCAGTGCTTAGCGCTGCTGAATCAGTCTGCTTGCGACCATGACAAATACAAATACAAATACTTTATTTGTCAAAATGTGGTTTTTACAGGTGTTATGGTACAATAATTTAGTTCTACACACTTGCCGTGTAATATTATGGCATACAAACATAAACTTCTAGTTTGTAAGTTTATATAATATTTACTATACAATATATCAACATTACTTACATTCTAAATAAAATTAAAGTAAAAAGTATTTTTTAAAATAGCATCACTTCACATTGTTTTCAACACTTCTTCCCTAGGACAACGCTTCAAGCAAGCTTTCAGACAGACAGATTGCATATTGACTGCTTAATTGCAACAGAAATACAATCTGTCTATCTAGAGCCGTAAGGTAACCATGAATTCAAATGTTTGTTTACCCATTTATAAAAGTATTGTTGTATGCATGTGCTTTTGTATAAATAAATCATTGTTTTGTCTGTCGAGCCCACAGTTTTGGCTTTTCGCTTTTTATTATTATTTTTTGCTTTTAGTTAGTATGCTATGTGTTCTAATTATGTTTATTTGAGAGGCCAATGACATTATGACTACTTACCTACTTTTTTCTGCCTAATTATAACTGACATTAAAAATTTATAACTGCAATTTAATTATTAAAATAATTATCAAAGTTTTCTGATTGTAATTGACTTCTAATGAAGATACCTAGAACATTTTTTGAACACATTTTATTCAAAAAATTTTCTAGGTATTTTAATATAATCTCTAATGCTTTTTCTAATGATTATAATAAAAATTATTTGACTATCCTAGTCAGTTTATTATGGCGTGCTTTTTGTCATGCTACCTTTGACACAGCTTTTGTTGTATATCTTTACCTAACTCAAGATTTTTTTTTCAGCTTCTATTACTTACTCTCAGAGGAAATAATCTCTTACTCCAATTTATTTAATTTAATGTCTTTCCATAAGAATAAAATAAATTAAATTTTAACCTTTCTTCTTTTCTAGACATTGAACTGTTACTCTTACTTGAATTGTAAATTATACATCATAATCATAAGCATTTTGCTAAAGTCACTTACATAACCTAACAGGCAATTTGTCTTAAATCACAAATTTTATGAATTTTCATGTAAAAATGTGATTATAAAAGTTCTTAGTACCATGTAGTTAAATGTTTTTCCCTAAAATTTCAGGCTGCCACGCCGCTCCAAGTACATCAGGAGTCAACGAGATCCTCCAAAACTTGAGCAGAGCTCAGCTCACCCAGCTCAATCCCAACCATGCCTCCCGTTTAGAATGCCGCGCCGTGGTCGGCTACCTCGGCACCATAGAGACACCACAGGCCGCCCCAAACACCGCTCCGGGGAACGTCCGGACGGCCGTCAGAAAACTACGACAAGAAAGACGACCTGCAGCTCCTGTACTACTATCAGTTCTTCCAAACTCTTTACTTCTCCGTCGCCCAAATGGCCAAGTTCTTGCCCAATACCAACGTGAACGAATAGTATACGCCGGATGTGGTTCTGATGCTGATAGAAGGTATTTTGGCCTTGTAACTTCAGCTGAAACATCTGAAGCAGAAGCGTCGCACAGTTGTCACGTCTTCGCCGTAGATCCGCGCATGGCTGAACATGAAGCTCATCTAAGCAGAGCTAGGGACTTTCAAATTGCGTGTACCAGAGACCCAGTGGCGGAAAGATGTTTAGAATTCCCACCATCAGCTGAATATGTGATTGGTGTCATCAGAGGAATGTATTCATTACCTGCAGAAGATTGCTCTAGTCCGAATTTACAACAGATTTCTAAGCTAGCTATTAAAGGAGATAGTCCTGCTTTGGGTAACTTCTCGAGGTGTAATAATAGGCCAGTGTTTCGAGTGCCGCGAGATAGAAGACCTCCTTGTAGGCATGAGGACAGGATAGAAGCTCAGGACTTCGTCGCTAATTCACCGCAACCGAGTAATCACAGCGAAATTACTACAACGTCGAGTAACAGTGATTCTGGAATAGGTTTTCACAACGATTGCCGTAATATTGCCGATAGAATATTAGTTGTAGACTTTGCTGGACAGCAAGTAGCACCTAACAGATTTCGGCCAGAAATGCCTCGACGACCACTCGGTGTGGTCGGCTGTAGTAGCTTCGATGCTGACGGATCTTTTTTATCTAACACGACGCCGGTAGTCGACGGCTTTGGCGGACAAGGGAGACCTCTAAACCTAGACGATGTGATCCTCAACGCGAACGATCTCCAAACTGTTCGACACGTGAGTCCTCGGAACGATGACGATAATTACAACTATAACAATTTATACGGAAACATTCCATCGAGTTCTAGAAACTATGTAAACGGTGTAGTTTATGATCAAGTGTATACAGAAACAGAAGGACACCATTACGAGTTCATTCCACCACAGTTGGACATGGATTTAGAGATAGACCGAGTAGCTGAAACGTTTAATTCTGTTGAGATTTACGAAGAACGACCTAGGCATCCTCCAGACTGGCAGTCTAATGAATCTGTGGAGAATGTGACGGTTATATCGGGTGCGACGAGCAAAGCAAGCATGGATTCTGTCTCTGTCTATTCGTCGAGGAGTCACGAAGAAGCTCGGCCGTCGCGACGAAGGCATATGCAGGCATCGCTGGATGATATGCTAGTATTGGGAATGAGAGATCAGCAGCCTGTAAGGGATAAGGATGATGACAATTTTGTACATCCTGCGAGTTTTAAGTGTAAGGTGGGTGTCCATTATTAAATTTTCAGACTAATTTATTAATCAGAGTTTGTGAGTCATTTTGTTTGCTAAAGAATATTAACTATTTAGATAGGTAGTAGCCAGTAGCAATTAGTAGTTACTGTTGTAGTAGTTCAACTGAAGTTGTAACAAGAATAGTTTAAGCGGCCGTGACGAAATGAATAAGGCATCAGTCTTACGATCCAGAGGTTGTGAGTTTATATCCTGGCCATTACACCACGGACGTAAACTTCCTCTTAATACAAGCGAATTAAGCTTAGCTGAAATGAAATGAAATGAAATAAAATGAAATGAAATGATGAAATGAAATGAAATGAAATATTTATTTGCTCAAATATGGTATGTACATTACGGTCTTACAGATATAAATAATAGTTTCACATATTCTACCACAAGTGGCGTGCAAATACATTTATCAATTTATTTAAAATCAGTTTCTATTATAAATTCTTATCATCTAGGTAATCTTTATATTGTAATAATTTTTAATTTGCTGGAGGGGTTAACAAGAATACTAGTAATTTGTGTTTGCAAATTACACATATAATTTATTTTAAAAATAGGTATTTTAAAAACTAATGACTTTGTACTAATTTAGTCACTGAAATGACAAGCACATTAGATCAAAACGCTTTAATTTTTTTCATTGAAGTCTATAGGTAAACAGTAGACATTTACTAAATTATTTAAAATGTTAAAATATTTTTTGTAGGTCCGTAAATCGATCAAGCCACTAAACCTCCTATCAAAGACCCGGCACATGCTGTCAGGCAAAGACCGGGACAAGCAGAAGGAGGACCGTCGGCGCGCGCTGTCCGCCAGCGCCGGGGACGTGTGCGCCGCTCGCAGCGACGACGGACTCCCGGCCGCCGCCAGTGAACCTGATCTCAGGGATACACAGGTTAGTGACGAACTGTGATTATCTTTTGGGCTTGAAGAAATGAAATGGCAGTGACCTTAGGCTAGAATTATATTAGCGCCTCTGGTATAATCAACGAAGCCCTTGGTTAATGAGCTTTGTAATCTATCAACGCCATAGAACCTGCAAAGCTCATGGTTGAGCCGGACAGGATTTGTATTAGATAACATTATTTTTCTTGTCGAAGTAGTCTGAGCCATTTTGGAAGGGGTTGAACCCTAAACCCTCCCTCCCTGGCTAGGCTCATGCTCAACGCCCTTGAAAGCCTCGCGCCATTAAGCTACTTCGTATTATGCCTTAAGAGTAATAGTCTTCTGATTTGTATAGTAGCCCGTCTAATTTATTATTGCGTTAGTGTACTAACGTACGCACCTAACAACTATGCGAGTCAAATAATAATGAATTTCTTAAATGTTTGGTCCTGATATGATTTCGTAGAAAAAGTGACTTAGTGCCTATGTATATTATATCAATATATTATGATATATTTAAATGTCGTATATATAATTATATAATTTATTGATATAATATATGATATAATAATCCTTGTTAAATGCAAATAATTTCTTATTATCTAAGCAAAAACTACCGCTTTATTTTCTCTTTCCAAAATGTCCATCCTAAGGTTGCCTGGAAGAAATCGCTTTAAGCGATAAGGCCGCCCTTTATACATTTTTTTCTGTTATTTTCTTTTTGTTGTTACCTCTTAAGTTTCTTTTTTCATGTGAAATTATGTATAAATAAAGTATTTCTATCTATCTATCTACACATTTATAATAATAGCTGAATAGATTAGAATTTGTCATTTATTTCTCTTACCTTCGACCATAAGATCTTAATAATAGGTATATAAATGCTAAAATGTGTGCAATAAAAAAAAATTCTTACCATCAGGCAGGCTGTATTAAGTGCCTATGGAAAATGTATGGAGAGTTGTAGTTCCTGATAAGTGCCGCTAGGAGCGCTGTGCTCCTCGATTAACCGCTTTTTACTTGTTTCTAAACGAAATAAATATGCAGTCTCAGATTTATGAGATTAAAAAGAAAATATCAAACTTTGTATTTGTATTTGCGAAGCTTTTGTTACTTATATACTTTTTCTAACTAGCTACGTCTCGCGTCTACCATCTGACAAAAAGTAGCCTATGCGGTGGATAGGTTCAAGTGTAACAGACAGACAGAGTTAATTTCGTATTTAAATTATTAGTTAATACAACATCCAAATCATTTCGTGTTGTGAGGGACAAATCTTTGTGTGATCCGCAAAGATTAGTTCTGACTCTGGGTGTGCTTTGTATAATAATATGTTAAATGTATGTTTGTGAACACATCCATGATACAGGAGTTATAATAAGAGCGGGTGAGGTTTATTAAAAATGAAATAATTAAAAAAAAACATCTGAGACAAAGTTACTTTCGGATTTATAATATTAGTTAGGATAAATTACATATAGGAAATTAGGATTAAGATAGAATAACATTGCATTTTCTAATATTCCTAGAAATCGAAAAGTCAATAAACGTTATCTAAATCGATATCACTGACTTAGGTTTCCTCGTATCGTTTTGAATCGACGCATTCTTGACTAATGTCGTCTGTTCCTTGAATGGGCGCCCATTCATAAGCGCCTTCGTGGGTTATCGCGCTAAGGGCGGCTATACACTAGCGACTCCAATATCAATACATTGTTGCTTGATTTCAAGAAATAGGGAATGGAAGCACTTAAAACATGCAAGATATGAAGTTACACGAAAGACCCAACTTATTAAAAATTATAAAAAAATCGGACAGTATTATTCTTAAGTCTTTAGTTCACGCAATAAAATTACATTAGAACTTATAATATAATATATTTACCATGTACAAAGGTGGGCTTAATTCAAATTGATTAATTCAAAGAGAGAGAATAAATCTTGTCCGGGATACTAGTATAAAGTATACTACATAACATAACATAACATTACGCTTATATTAAACAGAAGGGTGTGGCAGTGGTGTTCAACAACCACACTTCACCTGTTATGTTTAGATCCCATGTGATAGAGGGTGAGCCTATCGCCATACAACGAACACAATTCCAACTCCGTGCAGCTATTTTAATTTTCCTGGTGGAAAGTTCACAAATAACACTTTGCCTGACCCGGGAATCGAACCCAAGACCTCTCGGTGAGAGGCGCATACGCTAACCACTAGAATTGTCCTAGTAATATAGCTCTATGTCTATTTTGTTAAGGGTACACATTAGTATACGTAAGGAAACTGACAACGTGGCATTTATAAGGACAAAAGCATTCCAGATTACTTTTTTATGGATTACTAGCTGACCCGGCGAACTTCGTACCGCCTTAGCGTAAATTTGATGCACTACTTTAGTTTGTATAGCTGACCTATCTTAAGTATGCGTACTTATTCAATTTGAACTGGAATCTATAATATCCCCTATATAAAAATGAATACTTTTTTTTTTTTTTGTCGCATCAACCTTGTACAGAGTATTAGAAAACTACAAAAAAAATATCAGCCAAATCGGTCAAGCCGTTTTCATGCCAAGTCGTGACAACGGAAAACGGGTTTCATTTTTATATATATAGATGTGTATCCTGCCTAAATTAACACTCATACTATACTATACCCACGTACACACGTAGACTTCAGTAAGTACATGTACGATTCGGCGCCGGCACTCAAACTGGCTCGAACATGCCATGGCTAATTTAGACATAATTGACCGACGCCGCTACGAGACGAGATATGAGCATTGGCCGTCCGCCAGCCAGTTAATAGTGACATATATCATTAAAGATTATACATAACTTGTAATATATTAAAGCAAATTTTAGCTTTGCTATGCCTTTTTCAACTTTAATATTTTATAAATTATACATAACATAACACCTAATGTACCCAAAAGGTTGTGGCAGATATATTTATTTATTTATTTATTTATTTATATTTATTTATTTATAATTTGGATCTCTAACAAGAGTTATACACACTATACACACAATACAATGACATGGAATCATTTCTGTGTATACTCTCAATTATAAGAGACCACAGCATGCAAAATTTGGTTAAGGCATTTACAAATCAAAACAAATACTAAACTAACAGTTACATTTTAAAATAAAATAAAATTAAAAACTAAAATTAACAAAACAAAACAAAACAATATATGCATTAAAAATACATGATATCAGAATCATGAGATACAATTTATGATACTAAAATAATTATGTACTTTACTGGTTAATTTGATTGAAGACGATAGATTTGAGTAGACGTTTAAAAACAAGTGGAGGAGTACTAAGGTCTAGATCGTTACACTTTGACATATGATTATAATGTCGGCAAAGACGAGGTACAGTGGCGTAATGACCGAGATTGGTACTTGCCGTTGGTAAAGAAAATAGGTTGAAGACATTCTTTCTAGGTAAACGTGATGGGATGGTAAAAGACATGCAACTCAGCAATTGTGTACAGTCAACCTCCTCGTAGATCACAGTTTGGTCATAGAAGTATCCTTCCATTATGGTTAGTTATGAAACACGATTACAATAAAATGTAATAAATGGTTTGATCTGACCTGGTTATCGCCTTACTTAACAGCCTGCTCCTTGAATGAACTGCAACTCGATAGTTGCCACTGGTTTTCTTGCTCGAACTTCGATCACACGGTTAACAGTCTGGTTTATTTACACACGAAACCGAAGTCCTTAGCACGATTGCTCGAAGGACCATGTAGCGGGGCGAGCTCGTTAGTTAGGTTAATTATTTAGGAAAATAATGAATTGAAAGATTGGTTTGGTTTATGGTAAAAAATAATGGTTTATTATAAGGTTAACTCTCGTCAAAACACTTATAACTTAACACGAATAACTTATGGTAAAAATATGGTAAATTAAAGTTAATTAAAATGGTATAAAAATGGTAAAAAAAATGGTTTAAATGGTAAATGAGCTCGGTCGCTGGTTGATCGCGAACTGACTAAAAAGTCAAATAAAATCTTAATCGAAGCGTCCCAAATGTGCATGCGATGCACAAATTGGTAAACGCTGAGCTGTTCGGTAGCGCAGCTCCGAACAATATTATTGTGCAATTTGTAGAGAAATATAGCATCCAGAAACTTCCTGCGACTGTCAAGTGTACCTATATGATAGTGAGCTAGTCTGTCTGTATAGCTGGTCAATTCTCTTGCTATATGGTCACCATAAGACAAATGGTAGAGAAAACGTCTCTGAACACTTTCGAGGCGCTTGCTGTACACATCATAATGTGGGTTCCACACAACCGTGTTATATTCGAGTATTGGCCTGATTAGTGTATTAAATAATTTAATCTTGGTGCTTGAGTTTTTAAATCTTTTGCAACTTCGTAATACAAAACCAAGCATCCTAAAACCTTTCGCGACTACTTTTAAGATATGAGAATCGAATTTTAATTGTGTGTCCATTAGAATACCTAAATCACAAATTTCGTATGAGCGCTTTAAAATAGTTCCATCCATGTTATATGTATTTTCTTTTGTGTTTTTATTGCGTGTGAACTGTATGTAATAGCATTTTCCTATATTCAAGGTCATTCTATTTTCTTGACACCATTGTGATAAAGCGCTTATGTCTTGCTGGAAGTTCTCCACATCCAAGTCATTGTGTATAGGTTTCACAATTTTAAGATCATCCGCATATAGAAAGAATTTGGAGTATTTGAAGCATAGGGCGATATCGTTGATAAAAATATTGAAAAGAATGGGACCCAAATGTGAACCTTGTGGCACGCCAGATGTTACAAAATATGTGTTAGAGGAATGTCCGTTGATGACTACTTTATAAGTTCTATCATCAAGATACGATCCAAACCATTCCAGCATAGATCCGCTTATGCCTACTTTAAGTAGTTTTTGTAACAATATACAATGATCCACTCTATCAAATGCCTTACTAAAATCTGTATAAACCGTGTCTACCGGGATGCGTCTGTCGACGTGTTGGGATACAAGAGATGTAAAGCTTACAAGATTTGTTGCGGTAGATCGAGATTTAACAAACCCATGCTGTTGTTCTGTGAGCAACGGCTTAACAAACCACGACAATTGTTTCGTAACTAATTTCTCAAACACCTTTCCAAATGTCCCTAGTATGGAAATAGGCCTGTAATTACTAACTATATTTCTATCACCTGCTTTGAAAATTGGAACTATCAGGGCTTCTTTCCATTGAGTTGGGAACGTGCCATCAGACAGAGACCTATTAAAAATTAGTTTCAAGGGATATACAAGGGCCTTGGCACATCTTTTAATAAATATTGGTGGAATTCCATCACTCCCCGCCCCTTTCGATTCGTCTAATCCTTTTAGTACTTTTGCTATATATATATCAACACCCATATGCTACGTGCTGTATAGATAGATAGAATATTTTTTATTATACCCTCTAACACATAATAATATGTCGTTAAAGATGATCGGTCGTATTATGGATGCCTTTATTTAAATTATTTTTTTCATTATTTATATTAGTAAATTGACATTTTTAATTTTAAATAAATTAGTTAATTTTATTTGGATTATTTGTAATAACATATGACTGTGAAATTTATAATATTTTATTTTATTTTTTAATTTTATTTAATTTTAGGAAATAAATGAAATGATATGATTTGATGATTTCGTAATGGGCTTAGGAATGATCAATAATACCGCCTTGCTTGAATGCTAATGATGTACTGACTTTATTAATATAAAATTAACAGCGATGAGTATGACGCAGTTGCATTATTGTGTTGATTTACGCTGAGCAAGCGAAATGTGCAGTAAGCCTGTACATTCTTATTTGCGCCCTTTCGGCACATGAGCAATTTTTTTTCTAAAGTTTAGCTTTTCTTCTTATTGATTATTTTTATAGCATTTAGCTATGCTTAGCAAACTATGAGACCGGCAGGATTTGAACCTGCGACCTTCTTCGCTTTTCCAACCAGCCACGGTCGCCTCTTGCCAGGACCCTAAATTTCTCAACTGTATGTTACGTCATTTCGTGACGTCACGTTCATCCATTTGTTCCTATGTTAAATAGGATACACAGTACAGGTAGTTTAGCTTTTCATCGTGGCGTCCATATCTCCAAATTTTCGGTGGTTATTGACGGCACCCAACAGTTCTTCTATCCCTAGAAGTATCCTTTTCTTCTATTTGGTGACGTACCCCCCGCATTGCCCTACGTCTGGCCCTGATAGGTGGCATGTGATAAGGTGAGCCTATCTCCATCTACGTAGCTCTGTTATTATAAGCTTCTAGAAGTATACCAAAACGTCACGATTTATATCCATACAGATTAGAAGATTTAGATAACTGTAGATAATACGTTTTATAACTTCAGATGGATTATTGATACAAAAATAAACTGTTTAAAGCTGTCTGCATTCTTGTGACGTCGAATATCTTGTGATATTGTGATATTTGTGAAGTCAATATCAATAGTTGGATATAATACTGGAATAAAAGCAATCGATGGCACGTGAACTTGCAGAAAGATAGGTGTTATCTCTGTGACGGTATTTTTATATAACTAATATATTTTTAATTTATCTACATAGATTAAAGTCTAGTTCTTATCTTGCCTGTTCTATAAATACCTAATCTATGAACATGTGTAAATAGCTTTATTATTTAATAAAACTTGTGTAATTAGCTCAGCAAGTCGCTAAGCTGAAGTGGCAGTGGGCCGGACACATAGCTCGAAGGACAGATGGCCGTTAGGGCAAAAAAGTGTTTGAGTGGCGGCCACGAACTGGCAAACGCAGCGTGGGACGGCCCCCCGCTAGATGGACACAAACACACGAACTTTCGCATTAATAATATAAGTAAGGATTTATTGTGGTTTTTGAAGTGCATTTTCACGTGACGAGTCACGAGTCGTTTATTTGTTGTACATATACTACGATAATGTCACGTTGGAAGTCACACGGAAAACCCATTGTCTGTTTATCTCAATATATCCGTGGCGTGCCCACATTGTCTATAGTCAAGGGCGTCGCCAAGGGGGGGCAGGGAGGGGCAGCTGCCCCCCCCTAGAGATAGAGATTCTAAAAAAGTTGCTAAATATAATGCAATCAAAGTCTTTGAGTTGATTTGCTTGAAGTTCAAGCCTTGAACAATCATTCCCGTACGTCGAAACTCGAATGAGTTCACCAATTCCACTCCTAATATTCCGTACGCTCAACTACGCTCTGCTCTACTCTATCATTGAAGCGGGAGAGGGGGAGTGGGGAAGCAGCAGGCAAACTCGCCATTCGAAACACCATTGAAACTGGTGAAGATAAGATAAATAAGAAGTATCTTAACTTAAACTTACTTATTTGTTTGTAAATAGCTCAAAATTGTATATATTTATAGTTTTTTTTCGATCTTTGTTTTGCATTTTCTGTGAAGATTTACTATAGTAACATATATATATTTTTCACCATCGGAAAGTAGAGATTTTAACGAACAGAAAACATACCAACTTTTTGAAAAAGCTGATATTTTGACGGGTGAAATTTCGATCAAAAATTAGGGTGCTTTTTCGATATTAATTCAAAATAAGGTGAAAAAAATAAATATTTCTAATCAAATAAATTACAGCGTATTTGGGACATATAAAGGTAAGTTTTCACCAAATTTCGTGAAAAAAAAATAATTGTTTGTAAAAGATAAAAATAAAATTTAAGTTTAAGATCTTTTTATTACCAACAACTTTGCTATTCGATTTTTTTCCATAGGACTTTTAATTTTGCCGGAAATCGAGAAAACCGTTTTTTACCCTTAACCCCCTCTCCCCCCTCTTCCCCTTCCCGACCTCAGATCGCCCGTAAATTATTTTTCCTTTAATTTTTATAATATTCTCCTTTTCTAATGGGTTTCATCCTAATATTATTTTTTTTTGGTTTTTAAAATTATCGACACTGGTCTATAAGATACTGTTGTTTTAACAATCGCTGTAGATGTAAGGCTCGTAGTACAAGTGAAAAGCTTCATGTGCTGTAGACTTTACCTACAATTCATACCTACTTACTAGTAGGTAAAGTCAACTTGCCCCCCCCCTGCGCCATCGGCTGGCGACGCCCTTGTCTATAGTAAATGTTACAAAATATATAGGTACAAAGTATCAATAAATAAATAGTTATACTTTAATATTCCGATGTAATACTTTTTTGTGAAACTTAGGCAGCTGCTTGACTAGTCCGGTTATCAGTTTATTAACAAACGGCACTCCGCCATCGCTTTAAGGTAGATATTTCTCAGATACGCACGAAGCGTTTCGCTTCTACATTCCTTATGTGAACTGCCAAAGAATGGAACCTGCCCGAGTCTGTATTGCCGCATGAGTACAATCTGCGTGTCTTCTAAACAAGATTAAATATGTATCTCATTGGTAAGCGTGCTCCACCGTAGAACGCATCATCACGTACCATCAGTTGTACCTTCGACTATTGATCGATGATGATTGATTATTATATTCGATCTACCTATCAAAATAAAAGTTTTGAAGAGATGAATTTAAAATAAAAATTAATAAGAATCAAAACTACATAATATAACGTTTTTAAACTAACTAGTCAAACCAAGGATCTGATCTTAATACTCAGTATAAGGGTTCTTAAATCTGATCCTTCGTTAGACTATGAAAGGGTGTTATAACACCCAAATCTATCATCTATATAATTTTTTTAGCTAATGGTGTTATAACATCTTTATGATCGACGCAAAACAGCCGAAGCGCACGCGTAGTACGCTCTTATTGTCTTTTTAAACGTCAATTGCATCGATTGACGGTTTATCGATGTATATGTACCTAATAACACCCTAAATCAGTCGAATATCGTTGACTCTTCGGTTATTCGCGGTCGATCGATTGGTGTAATAATAACATAAAACCGTTAGTCCCGTATTATGTGGATTTTTGTATTTATATCAAAAATCAACATAATATTTGTGTATAATGCAACGGCTATCTTACACGCATAACATAATGCGCATCTCATAGATGAGGCACAGAGATACGATCCTCTGAAGTAGAGCAACTGATGAGTCGTCCTTACAATTCGATGCTATAAATAGCCGGCCCTTGCGATAAAACTACAGATAACTACCGAAATAGAACATTTGTTTTACTACTTGTAAAGATACCACACTTTTGAAAATAAACAAGATTTTTTCAATCATGAGACGAAATACTTTTTGTAATAAAATATATTTATACTAAGAAACAGTTAAAAATTATGGGCCCGAGAGGATTTGAACTTGCGGCCTTCTGAACACCGGGCAGTCGCTTTAACCAACTAGCTACGGTATCCTCTTGCCAGGACCCTAAATTTCTCAACTGTATGTTACGTCATTTCGTGACGTCACGTTCATCCATTTATTCCTATCTTAAGTAGGATACAAAACAAAATGGCGAAATTGCATTTATCACAAATGTTGATCAGAATGAACGCATACGATATTTCAACTAACAAACAAGCGTAGTTAAATGCTACAAAAATAATCAATAGGAAGATAACACATATTTGCCTCTCTGAAAAGAAACTGCAAGCGTCCGGTAAGAGTTGAAAGTATTATGTCTTTCTATTCGATTTGCCGAATCTATTACTTTTATTCTATATCTTTGGCAAATTATGATGACTTGCATTTACCCAATTTCTGCAGTATATCTGTCGGCACATTTTATGTCGTAAAAAATCTCAAGGACTCTTATATTAGCAAAAACACATGACGTGTATCTGTCTGCTAACGCATGTGTTGCATCCAACAAAATAAACAGAAATCCTTGTTTTGACTATACTCTGTACAAAAATTGAGTTCCAAAATGTCAAACTAACAAATAATTATCTGTGGATTGCATTTTATTAGTCTAGACTGGTCCCTCGAGTCTGGACAAGGTTTGACCAAAAAATTACCTGAAATGAAGTTGTAAAAAAAACGTTACTATTTTGCGGTAGTCTACAGACAGGATACCCTTAAGCAATCTTTGCAAAGCTTTTCAAATAGTAATGGACAGCATTTGCAACTTCACTTCACTTGCAAAAATACGGATCAAGTTATCGAACTTGATCCGTATTTTTTTGCAATAGCCGACACTTGAAAAAAAGTATATCTTGTAACAAAAGTGTGGTGCCCCTACAATCGAAACAAACTGTAGATAAATGATCTGTGCGTTATCAGACTACAAACAACCAATTTACTGTCAAAATACTGTAACTAAGCGAAGGGCATGTCAACACGGCATTTGTATTTAAACATAAATGTTGTTTCCATTCGTATATTATTTATTCATGGACCTAATATTAAATGTACTGGTCATTTAAATCTGCCAGAAAATATACTATGTTATAAATTTGATTTGTTTGGTTGAGGCAATATACTGTCTCGATGGTCTAGTGGTTAGCGTATGCACCTCTCGCCGTGAAGTCTCGGACTCGGGTCTGGCAAAGTGTTATTTGTGAACTTTCCGTCAGGAAATTCACAAGAGTAGCATGTAGTTGGAATTGTGTCCGGTGGATGGCGATAGCTCCCAAGAGACTTCTACCACAACTTTCTGAGTTATATAGGCGTGATGCTATGTTATGTGCAGTATTGTAAAGGTGTTTAATGGGCCGAGCAAAAGTAATGTGTGCAATAAACATTGAAAATATTAAAAACTGTTAAAAAAAATGCTTTGTATTACTTACGCATTAAGTAAGTAAGTAACCGCATAATAAGCTAATAAATAATATAATTTGAGGTCATAGTCCATGCGGTTTTATAATCTGTGTAATAAAACAAATAAATTATACAAATACAATAATTTTTCATAATTCATTTGTTTGTGCATAAAAATATGCAATCAATGAACTGTTATTTCAACATACAAACAATACTTACATACATAACATACATTGACATGTTTTATTATTAGTTATTGGTATTTCAAAGAGACTTGTTCTTTTCATCGTTTTCTGCTTTATGTTTTTTACTTTAAAAATGAACGACGTCCGCTATAGGTCTTGTGTCGCGGGGGTGTTTAGAAAAATTTGGGATGGGCAAATTTGATGAAAACGAAGCGAATCACTTGCCGCCATATAAATATACTCTGTTTTGTTAGCAGTTATCAGTTAGATTGCAAGATCTTTATTCTTAAAACCATAATATTATATGTTATTTTTGTTGTTTTTTGTTTTATTTTTGTATTTTTTTAAAATTAGATTTTAAAATGTAAAGCTCAGCTCAGCTCAGTAGCCTTTTTAGATTATTGTTTTATGTTATTTGCTTCAGTCTATTTATATCTTTTGTTTTGTGTTTTTGCTGTTTATTTTCTATTATTTCTGCCCACTTTTCTATGTATCTACTGGTTTATGTATCTGCTGTATATTTTGTTTGTTTGATGTATGTATTTTTTTATTAAGAGCATATTGATATCCGTACTGTCACTTAGGCCTGATTGAAAATCAGCGTCAGACCTGAGTCTGACAATATGCTGAATCAGGACGTATTTGGTGCAACCTTGGGGCATGGTTTAAAATATTGTGTATTTATATATTCTGTATATTGTTAATTTTCTGTGTCCAATTTGAAACTAAATAAATTTATTTTCTTTCTTTCTTTCTTTCTTTCTAATATGTAAAAATGAATTTTTCCTTAACGGGAATAATTTATATCGTCACTAAGCGCCTCTGTCACGTTTCTGCGTTCCCCATTCGTTTGGCACTTCCCACAGCTCCCACGAGTGTATCCGATCATGTTAATTAATTAAGATCATTGCCCGGCCCGGGAACACAATGCATTCGTAATAGATCCGCCACCATGCGGGCGTGACTAACCTACTCAATGTTTGTCACTCTACCATCTTTGTATCAATGATTAATGTTCTTACTGCTGGAAACAAAGAGTAGAATATATAATGGGGGTAATACCGTGCCGTTCGTATGCCAACAAAATTAAAATCAATAAATTAAAATCCCATCGTAAATGGTCATAAAAATGGCGTTTCGTTAAGAAAGTTTCGTAGATGAAACGCATCATTATATTGACAACGTTTTCAGCAAACACGCAAACACAAAAAGGTTTCCTTCTTTAGACTACTTTGCCAAGCTGTAAATATGGTATTTGAATGACGCTGTTGTTTTATTTGCATCGAGTGTATGTCCTTCTTCAGGACTTCAATCTCCAAAAGGATTTTCATAACGTTTTGTGGATTTTATCTGAATTTGTACAGACGGCTCGATAAACTAAGTTACTGTCGAAAAATTGTTCGTTTGTAAGGAGTAATCACTAGCTCCACCAATCCGAGCGTTTTTAAAAATGCTTTCACTGATTTTTTGGTTGGTTTTTGCGAAACGACATATATTTTTGTTTTCCTATATACGACGCGGGCGATGTCGCAGGCGGGTGTCATTTTATTAATAATCAATTAATTCTACCTATCCAGATAATCCATCTGGTATAAAGAGACCCAATTCAAGTTCATGCGATCCCGTAGTGAATAAATCTGAATAACTACATGGCGATTGGTCCAGCTGCGAGGCCGTCGAGTGACCTGATTCCTGCCACCACTGAAATAGATACCATTCATATTAATGGGCTTTTTATTACTATTCTGTCTAGAATATTGTTACCTAGCCATGGCAGGTATTTTTATACCACGAGATAAAGAATATTGACGATTTGTTCTATACCGAAATACGTAGCTCTTATTTTTCCATGAGATGAATAAATCGAATCTTCTATTGGACGACAAGCAAGGCGATAGTGCTTAGGTATTTACCGAGCAAAATAAATGCAAAAATATCTCTGAATCTTAAGTTATCTTGAAATATTTTGATAAGTTGAAATTGTTCTGAATCTCTTTGATATTTGTCCGTCGAGTGTCCGAGGGCCGCAAAGCTGTGAGTGCCTGGTGGGTATATTTTCTTCAATATAAGAAAGAATTGGCACAGAAATGCCTGCAGGCTCAAGAATCAAGAGGCGCCTTTTTTTGGGGAATATTCTTTAATAAAAATAAGAAGCAGCAACGAAGAGTCGAGAGCGTCGACATTACAAATTTTCTTTAATAAAAATAAAGAGTTCTTCTTCTTATAATCATTTTTTGCGGTGCGAATATCGATATTTTTTGTCTTACAATTGTTCAAGGGAAAAGTCTGCTGAAAGTCTCAGGCGGTGACCCAAACCAGGACTTTTCTTCTAAAGAATGTTTTTAAGGAAAATGCTTGGGCGGTCCGCGTCGTCCGTCCCCAGGTTACTCTTCTTCTGGGTTGCTGTGCCGTCCTTATTCTATGGTGCAGTCCAATAAGCAGATCTGACAGTAAAAGAAAAGAGAATCCAACCGATTATTGCGATCTACTCTCTGTTTGCATAGGCTGCAAGGCTTTGGTGACCAAATTTCAATAATATCGGACACTCGAGATATGATAAGGGCTTATGTCTATATTTAGCTTCATTCTACTTTCGTCACGATAAGCATTTGTTAGTAATCTTATCAGTGCATGTAGTGGACTTACGAAAACAATAGTCTATTTATAAACACGGGCATATGAGTCATTGGGGTATTGCATTCAGACAGTCCATTATTATGCACAGACAACTAGCAGATTGATGACTGTGTACTTAGGTTTAGTTCGAAGTAGGTACTCGTAGTTAGATCGAGCACTCTTACTAGATTTGCCTACTGGAACTCCTGTTTTCATGACTCTTTCACCCCTAGACTTTCTTTCTACGGTTATGTCACGACTGCCCAAGCTACCATGCGCTTGTCACATGCCGGGTACAGACCTGACAAACTAAGGCAACGAACGTGTTCTGTTACATCCCTACACTGTTCATAGAAACGCTGACAAGATGCCTCGGGGGAGGGGTGTCATCCTCCCTCTGGCATGACGACCACCATCACCTCAGAGCGGGTTAGACAGTCAAACGTGTTAGACCTGTGTGTGGCCTGTTTTCATGACTCTTTCACCACTATACTTTCTTTACAATACTATTTTTTTTATTAATTTCTTTTAGTAGATCTTATTTAAGAATTGGTTTGCCGACGTCTGATGACTGTTTTTTACCCTCTATTTTATGAGCTTGTCATAAGAATACTAAGCAATTTATTTCTTACTACTTCGTACGATAGCTGCAGTAAAATATAATTCAATGAATAAAAAATAAATTGAGGAGCGCCACTGTCAGCATTCTCACGGAAGTCATAAAACCTCTAGCATAATGAGATTTGACTTAGCTAGCTGTATTTTGTCGTCGCCTGAGTTCTATGACCTAACACCGAACATAGACTATTCAGTTTTCCCCTCATAGAAAGCAATGAATTTCACGAGAGATCGTGAATTTATTATGTTATCGCAAAACGACTTACGTTACGTTTTAAAATAAATAGTAATCTTATTATGGCTAGGTTTCTAAACCTAGCCATAACTACAACAAAAATTATGGTTTAGTATCACTTTTACGGTAAAAGTAATACTTTACCTTTATATTAATTTTAAAGGTAAAAGTTTTACGTAATAGTTATTTATGCAACTGTTCTATAATGAGGGGTATTAAAACACGAGTGTGGGTTTATCACACGAGGCGAAGCCGAGTGTGATAATAGTATCACATGAGTGTTTTAATACCTAATTATAACAGTTGCATACAAGACTTTATCTACACCCATGATATGAATCCTCTATAAATGTTCTGAAACCATAGGGTATTAGGGTACAGTGTTGTAAGAACTCTATGTAAATTCATGGAAAGTTTAATTAGTGAGTATCTAATACAAAAAAACTATGTATAGGTAATAATATAATTATTTATTGTAATAATTATTTACATTTTGGATCGTACAATTATTAAAAAGTATTTTTTCAATACTATTATTGAACAAAAATGGCGGGATACGACGTCAATTCAAAAATTCGAATAAGTTTTTATTTAAATTACGGCGCTGTGGTAGTGAAACGCGCGTGCATGACATGTTCTTTTTTTTAAATTCATAAAGATGCCATGAGAATGTGGCTGTTCGATGAGTAAAAAAGGAGTTGCATAATGAATTTCAGTACAACATTATAACACCCGTTTGGGTGTTATAATGGTTATTATGACACTGGCTGTTTTAATGTTGGCAATTAGCTAACTGTTTCAAGAACGTTTATAGAGGATTTATAGCATGGGTGTAGATAAAAATATTTAGCCCATGTTGATTTTTTGAGATATAAGAATTTATATTCTGTAAACTGCCGTTCTACCCTGCCGCCACTTCGTGCTTATGTCACTATTACATTAACACCAGCTAATGTGAAGACTGTGTAAAGATTTTACTCAAATATAAGTTGAATTAATTATCAGTGGGAACTCTAAATCAACAGCAACATGGGTAGGATATTCCCAGGTATAATATTGTTCATTTGAACGTATAAACTAAGTAACCCGCGTTGTGGTCAGACCAAGTGATTGGCAGTGCAAACACGAAGCGACTACTGACTGACCACGAGTCACGTGACGGACGGTTATGTCACGACTTCCCAAGCTACCAGCGCTTGTCACATGCCGGGTACAGACCTGGCAATCGAAGGCAACAAACGCGTTCGTTGGATTCTGTTTGGAATACTTTGGACGGTTAAGCGGACGCCATAAATCATTCGTTGGCGTTCGCTGATCCGTCCAAAACCGAACCAACAAATCCTTTCAAATCCGTTTGTTCGCTAGGTGTGTACCCAGCAATACGCTCTCATACATAATATCTATGGGTGTTACATCTATCCAGGAGTGGTAGTACTCTAACACTAGTGTGAATGAATGGGGTCGGTACCATGAGCTGTTATTGCACCTCTGTTGAGAATCAAAACGGAAACCATTTCATGTAAAAAAATTGGGAATTTTTTTACATGAAATTAATTGATAATATTCCTTTACCTGAATGTTGGGGGCATAACAATTCCTTTTCATCAATATCGACTTACTTTATAATATTTAGGTAGCTATTAAATCTATTTAGTCATACTATTACCGAGTACGAGTTGTCCTAAATACCATTACAGACATCGCATTACTGCCAGTAATACGAAACATGACACATTAAAAAAACAACATCACTCATCGCTGGACTAATGCATTCGTCTATTGTAGGGTTGCCAATCGTCCTGTTTCCTAGGACGTATATTAGTATGCCCTGGTATCTCAAAAACGTCAAGCATACCCGTAATGTTTGACCTTTTTGGTTCCACGCTGGTCTTTTCTTCGCTATAAAAGCATATCCAAATTCAAATCCAAGGTTTTCAATGCTGGATTGTTAACCCTAGTATATGGCACACAAGTGTACGTAACAGTTCATAGAAACGCTAACGAGATGCTGCTGTAACTCTAGCTTTGTCTCTGGTAAGATGTCTCTTTTGAATGGGTGCTAATGCACTTTCAGAAATCTATTTACCATTGTGTTTAGATCTGTTTTATTTCCGTCTCATTTACATAACGCATTGTTTGCTGTTGCAGTGCATTTCAGTTCTCGTTTTTTGACTTTGCAGTATAAAAATAAAATAATAAACCGTTTATTTCGTTGCAGAAAACCTATTACCAAATGGAAAACACAGTTTAAAAGTGAAAAGATTTTGTTTTTGTTAGTATGCTCAGTATGCCTCGTTACTTATTTCGCGTAAAATTTAAAATTGAAACGAGATGGAATAGTTTTTCAATATCTTACTTTCCCGATAGCTGCCAATATCTACTTCAAAATGGATAATTTTGTTGTCAAATGGATCCATAGACAAACTTGTCCATTTCCATACATTTCGACTCGTCGTCTGAACGACAAGTGGTGGCTGAGTTTTTAGTAAAATTCACCATAGAAAATACCATCTCATTCGGTAGGTGTACTGTATAAACCGTCGTTGTAAGGAGCATTGCTAAAGTGATTATATCGGTTGGTTAATGCCACTTCCGCATTTACCAAGGTTCTTCGTTTTGGCCTGTTTGGTCGTATCAAAGGGTCATAGTGTCAGGACTGTTATTTGGACTGTTATCGTATCAAACGACTCCTTGTGCGTTTTTTAATGGACTGATAAGGTATCTTTGGAGGGGACTTATTTGCTCAGTGTTTATTGAGAATCAAAGTGAATTATAGACTTTTGTGTTTTTTTTTTTTTTTTTTTTTTTTCACCACAACAAAAATTAAATACATAAAGTCATTTGCTAAGATACAAGTATAGTAATTATATAGTAAAATATAGTAAATAAAAATTGATTTGTTCTGAAGTTTGATAAATGTGACTCCTGTGTTGCCGTTTTAAAGACCGTTAGTTATGATAAACTGAGATAGTTTTTAAGTTACAAGACTTACAAGATACTGAGGCAAAAAAAGCTTAAATGGATTTTATTTGTCGAACTATGAGTTGGAGCTGTCTTTAATAAATGACTAGTGTCCGATCGCGGCTCTGTCCGCGTAGTACGCCTAAAAATAGTAGCCTATATACTACACGAGTTTTCATCAAGATCGGTCTAGTAATTTCAGAGCTTATTAGGTATAAACAAACAAAACAAAACAAAAAATCTTTCCTCATTATAATTATAAGTATAAAAGAGATTAAATAATATTCAGCACTAGCAGTAAACTTGAATGAAGAATAACCATTTCGTCGTTTCACACAATGTTATCATTTAAAGAGTTAATTAGCACTTATTTAAGACTACATAAAGTTTTATGAACTCTAAAGTTGGCGCTTGTGTCGTTTTATTATTAATAATTAAAACTGCCGTTTTAATAATAATCTTAGCTTGCTACAGTGATAACCTATTTAACTTGAGAAACGGGTAAAAATGTGATAAAGCTTTGGGCAAAGTTAGTCTTAGCGCCAAATTAAAACCAATGTGTCTTATCGACTAAAAAATATGCTTTATTTATCATATTCATTGTTTAAAAGGAACTGAGAAATTGAAAGCCGTAGTTCTGCGTTAATTATGGATTAAGAAGTTTTGTGCAATCTGCAATCTAAGTGAAAAAAGGTTGCAGTATTCCTTACAGAGCTTTTAATTGTAAAAACGGAATACATTATGCCCTTTATAGCGACGTAAATGAGCTTTGCGCGCCTTCAGAATGGAAAATGAATGAATAATTATTTATGTAGGTACCATTATTTTATTTAATTATGCAAGTTGTTTATTTAATTATGTAAAATGCAGTTAGCGGCATCTTCTCTTTTGATCTTGCATGACTACATTGACTACAAAGAATCCAACTGCATTTTATGAGTTAAACAAAGAATTAAGTTAGTATTATTTTGTTTTTATACGTTTTTGTATACCGGATGATGCTGGGTTTTTAGACAAACCGAAGGCCGAAGCCAAGTGTTAATCTAATTTTCGAGTGTATTTAAATATGGAGTATTGTGTGGTGTGTTTAAGTGTGATGTGTTTAAGTGTGGTGTGTTTGATTGTTGTGTGAAAGGCTGTGATGGTGCTAAGGTGACTTAATTGTCTTATTATTGTTATTGCGAGCCTATTTAGTCCCACTGCAGGGCAGAAGCCTCCGCTCACAAAGAATTCAATTAACATTTTTATATCCCCACGTTTTGCGTGTGGTTTAGCAAGCTTATTACTATCTTGAACTTCTTCATAGAAAGCACGCTTTTGTTCGGCTCAGAAATCGAACTCACGATTACATCAATGGTGTCACGTTTTGCCTACTAAACCATCACTCCCGCCGTGCAACTCGTGCATAACAATTTAGACTCACAAAATAAAGTTGAATAAACATTGGGATGGAAAAAACGTTTGTAGTGCTGAACCGCATTAACTTTTCTGTCTTTTAGGGCTCCCACAGACCACAGACTTTGGGTCAGCCAAAATCAGTTTAGTCTAGCTTTTTAATCAGTATCAAGCCTCGATGGTCTCGGGTTCGATTCCCGGGTCGGGCAAAGTGTTATTTGTTTACTTTCCGTCAGGAAATTCACAATAGCAGCTCGAACTTGGAATTGTGCTGGTGGATGGCGAAAATCATGGGACCTAAACATAGTGCTGTGGCTAGACTAGGTACCTACTCGTTGACAACGCGGCAATTTCGTTCAAATTCGTAAAAAATATAACCTCAACGGATCTTTTTGAATTTAGAATGAAACTGCCGCGTTGTTGCCACGTTTAACATTTATTATGTAGCCGCACCATAGATGCTTCTCAACTATTTTCATTGAATCTTCAATATTATAAGTCAAACACTCCAGTAATCCATGGTTCAAGTGGTTGGATCCACAGAAGCGCGTGCAGAGGGATTTATTTCCACTCGGTTCCCGCATGCTCCCGCGCAGCAATCGCCAATCAGTCACTCCGCAACCGCACAAGATGACACACGTCCTCATGAAAAAATGCCTTCTATGGCTATTGTTTTATACCTTCAATTAAAAACAAACCTTAACTGATAGTAATAACGGTGGAATTTGAATGTTAAGTGTGTGCTAATTGGTAGTGTTTTCTCTTTCCCGCTTTGACAAGTGCATGGTAGTGTTGTGATCACGTGGTTAGTGTTGTGATTGAAATTGTTAAAATGGCGAATCGAGTTATGGGATATGTTATCTGCGGGTACAATTCTGTGGATAATTTAATGGTAAGCTAGCCAAATAATCAGCAGTTATAATGAAGGGTTTTACCATAAATAATCATGGCGATAGCCAAGTTGACGGTCTTTACACACAACGTTAAAATACAACGAAGTTTTTATTACCTTGCCTAAAACTTCGTAGATGTTATGTTTCTATCGTTGATGTTGAGGACCTTTAATGTTCGCTAATTTTATAGATTAGTTAAGTTTTCACGAAGACTACTACTGTATTTTTCAGATGAATTATAAATTATGTGAAGGTATCTTAGGGGTACCTGGGTGTACTCTGCGTGTGTGAAATGTAAATGTATGTTTGTGAACACCTTGGACACAGGAATATTAATAGTGCGGGCGATGTATGTAAAAAAACAGGTTTAATTCAACAAATTTTATTCCAAGTTATACAAGTCGAGACAATTACATAATATCTATACTCCGTATCTTCACAGAAAACACTTTTTCCGACCCCGCAATTGAACCTAAGGCCCCACGTTCCGCAGACCAACAAGACTATCCGTAATCTGTTCTCGTTAGATATAATTGTTTTAAACACGCGAAGCATAAAGATGTACGTATTAAGATTTTAATTGTTTCCTGTATCGCTTCGGATTATTACTGAATGTGCCACACATTTTGTCCAAATTTACATGTTGTTAAAAATGATGCAAATTAAAGATGGCGTATGTTGTGTAAATATTGACGAAATCGCTTGTCAATTAGATCTTGGGGTATGAATATTGGTGTATTTAGTCATGATTGGCTATAGGTCGGTGCCAAATAAAATTCAGTCGGTTATTTTTTTTGTGATAAGGTAGGACGCCAGATGGACTGACGACCTAAAGAAGGTCGCTGGAGGGATGCGGAAGGCGCAGGACCGGGTGTTGTGGCGCAAAATTGAGAGAGGCCTATGTCCAGCAGTGGACTACAAGAGGCTAAATTTTAATGATGATGATGATAATAAAGTCGATAAGGGCTAACTAAAATACCTCAACAATAAAATTCTTAACATCATTGAAAAATGGCTGATGATTTGAACCTAACGGGAACGATGAAATATGATTAATTAGAGTTGCTCTAATAATTGCGTTGATTTAGATTTAATTGAATCTGTAGGTACCTACGTACCAATTTGTGAATTCCTTAGGTATTCATCGAACAATGAGGATTTGGTTTTTCCAAATCCATAACTGATACGGGCTTTGAAACAATGAAAATTAAATATAGCTATAAGTAACCTAACAAACTGCATATTATTATGACTTTCCACTGTAGAACGTGACTTTTCACGTGTATCTGAAAAATAAATAATTTCTGTAGTAGGTATGACTAGAATTCTCACTGCACGATGTTACAATTACCTTATTGATGTTATTTTTGGTAATATTTTGTTAACATACTTGCTGCCGCCAGCTTAGTAGTTGGATAAAAAGTAGCAATTAAATTAATCCAGGCAATAGGCTACATGTGTGCAGAATTGCACCAAAATTGCACCTCGTAGAACCTGTAACAAGTAACAAGCATCCAGGTATCCAAACAATTTATCGAATTTATAATATTAGTAGGGCAAAAGTCTGCCAGGCTAAAGTGGGACTGGGCTGGCCACATTTGCCGTATGAGTCCAGAGAGTGGGCCCAAAAAGCGACCAACTGGGTACCATGTGACGGTCAACGGCGACGAGGAAGGCCCAAACGAAGATGGCGGGACGACTTGGATGCATTTCAGAACGATTGGTCAGAGATAGCACATAACAGAAAGACTTGGAAGTCATGGCGGCCTTTGCCCACCAGTGGGACACACCCGTAGGCTAGTAAAAAAAATTATAATGAAATTAGTAGTTTGAGTAGCCTCAGACAACATGAAAATGGGGACATCAAACGACAAGATTAACCACAACAAACGTCGTACAACAATTTTCCTCCTCGTTCCTATATTTTTTTCAGTTGATTACAATGTACCGAGAATCGTGCATTAATTGCCAGGGACATTCCTCTCTCAATTAGCGACAATGTCGATGCTGACTTGATGAGTGATGAGATGCATTGTCGACTTAATTATGGTAATTGACATCAACCAAGTTTTCTCTTCGATGGTACGATTGTAAACTGCATTGTTAAGACTATAAATAAGTTACTGCATAGCAAATTATTTAACCTTGCTTTAATAATAAATAATAAATAAAATAAAAAGTCTTTATTAACACAAATAATACATAAAGGTTCACAAAATAAGTTAAATTTAAATTTACATGTAAATGTATTTGTACTTGAGGTACTGCTACTGTCTCCCAAACTAAGCGAAAGCTTGTATTTTGGGTGACAGTGGACAGTCGTGTTTTGTGACATGATATAATTACAGTTTACAATAAATAGGGACGTTATTAGGTTTTGTCCGAGTTGCTTAGTGTTACAACGAAAATAGTACAGTATTATTTTTGTAAAACACAATATCTTCTATATATCTCTAGATCTAATATATTTAATAAAGGCACTAATACAATGAAAAACGCTTGAATATTGTATATTTTTGGTTTATAAACTATCGCGACAATGACATCGCGGTTATTTCGTCGATATTAACAAATTTATATTTCAAACGAAATTGCCGCGATATTACAATTAAAATAGATAGTAGAAAAGCTTAAGCTTCCAATAGTTTTATAAAACAAGATACCTACTCTTTGTGCTCACCGATTCACCAGTAGCCATTTTTATGTTTGAATTCAAACATTGAATCGGCTAAAAACGGTTGCAAGCGAAACAAATAAAGTTTATTTTCCTATTAGATAAGTTACTGTAAACCGCAAGGGTGTCATAAGCTTGTTGGCATGCAGGTTTGGAATAACACCTTCCTTGATACATTATGTTATTTAATTTATAATGTACAGAGTTACAGACATGACATGAAGATGTAGATAAAGATGTAGATAAATTTCCAGTATTAGCTGTTCTCACGTTACAGGGAAAGCCTATGCGAGACCAAATTATTTTGGAAATGTATTGCGATATGTGTAGTAATAATATATAAAACAATAGCTTTATATGAGATTTTGTGGTCCACAACGTGGTTAGTGTTTAGTGTGTTATATGACCTACGACTAGCGACTTTCAGCTGCATCGCACGCAGCCTTATCGAATCGATTAGTTAAATCTAAGACTAACCAAATCAAATGAAACTAAAATCGATATAAAAACAGCACTGAATCTCGTTTGTTTAGGTTTGTGTGATGTGGTATCAGACAAAGAGCCAATCAGAAATCCTATTAGAAATATTTGGGTAAGTTTTGTACCTCAGAAGATGTACTGACACCATGATATCATTGCGATACTCAAGGCAATAATGTTCTTCCTCTAACCACAAGACAATATTTCGCTGGCGGCAAATATTTTTCAAAACGGGACTATACCGCTAACATACTTTGTGAATAACTTGCTTTACAATTATTGTTATTTGTTCTTATTTAATAAAAGTTTATTTTTTATACCTGCTTATTATACTAGGGGCGTTTGAAAAGTTCGCGGTAAACATAGTTCGAAACATCGTACTATATTTTAAAAATACCCTCATTTTAAAGCTACATGATTAAATAGTAACGGTATAAAATTATATTTGTTTCTTTGGACGAATTTCGTCGAGCAAGTAGTATTTTTTTTATACTACTAACTTTTTTATTCTATTGAAATTCAATTGAAAAAAAAAAAGTTATTGTGATTCTGATATTAAGTTAAATAATACTACCATACTTACTATCTTACTACCTTATTTATTAGATTTTGTACGCCTAAGATGGCAAAACATGTAGAACTATAACTAATATTTTACTATCCTGCATGCAAGCTTATATCTTGTACTTTACACACGTGTTTGACAAAATAAATATCTTTTAATTTTTACTAGGCTGTTTTCAGTTAACGAACGATTATCCGAAAATGTTAAAAGTTGTTTGAAGCTGATTCACAGGAAAATAATTTGAACATTTATGGCCATAGTAATTTCACCAGTCTCCCAGTCTTTCCGTTGTCCCAGTTATATATTTGTTTCTTGTCGTCTGTATATTATATTAATTTTCATGTAAATTTATTTTAATTGCCTCTCATAAGCGGCCAAAAGTGTACTCATTAAAACCTACAGTTAATACAGTTGTAACAAACCATTACTATTTATAGCAGTAAATTAATATGTCATTCGTCACCACCTTGACACCGTTAGATATTTGATGGCCCCATATACCAATGGAACTGTCACAAGGATCCTATGACGTCACGCCGTAACCGACTGCCATGTGGTTATGATATTTGTTTGGAATATTAATGGGGTCATGTTTAGTTTTGCTGTGTCAAATTGGCCATCTGGAATTTTGAAGTGAATTAATCAAAAAGTTTTATTGCTGGACTTAAGATCTCTGCGTTCTACTAAGCCCAATCTTATTTATTTATATGTTACCGTAATGTGATAAATTGAAAAATATTCATAATTACCGGTGATTATTCGATTCTAGCGTTGCTGGTAACAATAAAACCTAACTTAACCTACCTATAGGACCAAAAAATAAAAACCTCTACCTCTCCTGTATTGCTCGATTGATCAGAAAGACGTTTAGCTTACGTTATTTTTGAAATGTATGTAGAACAGTGTTGATTTTTGTTATAATCACCGACAAAGGTTTCGGATTAATTCATACTTTTACCTCGACTTTTGTTTTTTTTTTATTTATCACATTAATTGTAACTTTATGCATAATTGTTTGCCTGATTGACTGACAAGAACGCTGGGGCATAAACTTGAAAGAACAACCGCCATTTTGGTCTAAATTCTAAACCAAAAAAACAAATGCGTTTGCATCATCATCACATGCCATTCAGTGCTCTCCCAACAAATTAACTAATTCTGTAAACGGCTCCTATTTGGAAAATCATTTTAAGGCCGCAAGCTTAATGTACAACTTTAATCAAATAACTTGACTTATTATGCCATTATTACACCAATAAATCAAATTAAAAGTCAGTTTACACGACCGATGTTGACCAATTTCCGGCCCGGACTGAGATTCAATAATGTAGGTCGCTGTGTGTCCGATCGGCTAGATCCCTATCATATGACTTGTAGCTCTGATACTACTTACTCAAGTTGCTGCTTCTATAAATAACTTGAAAGCTTATGTAGAAAACTAGTCGTCTGTTAGAAACTGCTTTTTAATTCAGTGTCGGTAACATTATAATAACTACTAAGTACACTAATAAGTAGTAATCCCTCATCCGTTGAATTATACGGTTATTTTTGGACAGCTTTCACGATACTATAAATAATAGAACCAAATTGTAGGCTTTTTCTTACAAAGTTGATTTGAAACAGATAATGTCTTCATCTTATCAACATGAGTAACAAATTTCTTTAAATTGACTTCTATATGCGTATTGTTTGGATTACCAAAGTGAATACTTGCACTAAATTATTTTTAACAAACATTAAAGAATTAAACATTGAGAGAGGTTGCCTGACAGAAATTGCGTCAAGCGATAAGGCTGCCCTTTACATATTGTTATTATCTTTCAATAGTTGTCTTTAGTTTGTAATGGAATGGTATGCAAATAAAGTTTTATCTATCTATCTATCTATCTATCACTCTAAACCGACGAAAAAGAACTAAAAAGTAAAAAATAAGTAAATATTTGAAGGTTTGGGTATTGAACTTAGTTACATAAACTATAAAATATTAATTATATTTTACCAATTTTGAGTCGGCGCCAAACAATAATCTAATTAACTAATTGGAGTGCATGGTTGGCGTAGTGGTTAAAGCGGTCGCCTCGCCGCTTTCAACTACGCTGGTGTTGTGGGTTCGATCCCCACAGGAGATATACCTAGTGCGGGCGTCGTTTTTTTAAAAATAAAAAATAAAATAAAAGAACTGTCTATTTTTTGCAACAGCGTAGAAATTGAAAAGACTTAACGTGGTATTCATTTTATTATTTGGCACCGACACCTCGATGCCTCGAGAACCTCCTCCGTTTTTCGTCAATTAAAAATGGCATATCATCTTAATAATTAGAACATAGCTACAAGTTCTGCCAGATTTTCCTGTTTGTAACAACGTAACGATAAGCGTATATAACTGCTACTAAGTAACGGTTAGGCAACGTGTTACCTGCTACCATAGAAATCTTAATAACTAGTCAATAGAAATGCTATCGACTATCTTTTAACACTGAGACGCATGTCGCCGGTTTTCAGATACCACTTTTTGTATTCCTGCAAACAAAATTATTCTTTTTGGCGATGACATTAAGACGACAATTCCTCTACTCGCATTTGTGTTCGATTAGACAAATGCGCTTGTATTCCTGCAAACAAAATTATTCTTTTTGCGATGACATTAAGACGACAATTCCTCAACTCGCACTTGTGTTTGACTTGACAGATGCGCGGCGACAAGGTCACGCGTCTTTGACATTTCTATTGCCTTATTATTAAGATTTCTATGCCTGCTACTAATAACTACAGTTAATGTGGCAAGTGGTCATGTATGGCTGATTGATTCCAATGTCTAAAATGTAGTCATTACCTCAGTGTGTAGAAGTAATTCGTAGAGCATTTACATCAGAATCTTGTCGCTTCAATAACGTGGAAGCAAGTAAAGTTGTTCATGAGTTATTGCTATAATAAGCAGCTAAAAATCAGCGTTAGGTGACTATATTTCATAGCAGTCACTTGGCATTATGCTGAGCTGCTGGCCTATTGGTACAGGCTGTATTACTTTATTTCACTGTATTTCCTATATTGTTTCTTTTTTGTTTTGTGCCAATTAGATTTATCTTTTATTTTTTTCTTTTCCTTTTAAACTGGAAGCACCCATATTATAAATAAATAAAAATAATAAATGAAAAAATTAATAAAAATAAAAAGCCTTTTATTTCGTTGCATAATATCAATAACAAAATTAAAAAGAAAAACAGTTTAAAAAATTGAAAAGTTTTTTGTTAGTATGCACTGCTTAAAAATTCTATGTTAGTAAATATATTTTTCCTTATTATAATATGATACATGATTACATGCTATTGTGTGCATGTATCTGCAAGAACCCCTCTGCAGGTGAATGCCTCCTCCAAAGAAATCCAGTCCTCTCTCGATTGGGCGATTTTAGGCCAGTTGGGCAGCACCCATATTAGTAAAATGTTTTCTGCTGATGGGCGTTGAGGATCAAAAGTACCAGAACTTAACTAAAGTTTGCTTATCTACCATCACAGTATAAATCGTATACCCACAATAACTGTTACACCTGGCGAATACTATCAATAGCATTAAAATGTAAAACAGAAGCGCTACAAACTAAAACTAGCTTTTAATTTAGTCAGGGTTATCAAAAGTACCATGTTTATGTCTTTAAGGTATCCGAGGACAATTGCGGCATTGACGAGTCGTTAGGAATTATTGGTTATTAATTGGACAATGGCCCAAGCAATTATTGGGTGGCCTTGGGGCACGTGACGGCGGAGGGGGGGGAGGGGCTATCGGCGGTGATACAGAAACCATGCAGCTATTCTTATATGAGATGTAGTCGATGTAGATCTTCATAGGCGCACGAAGTCTTGATGATTAGGTAATAGGTTAACGAACGATTTTCACTTAGGTCTGGCTTTAGACATCTGAATAATCAATACCTACGACGTATTTTGATCCACATTCTGTTGTTAGGACACATTCTGTTTCAGTATCGAGCGTTATTTTGTTTTGTGTTTTAATATATTTTTTACTTTTTCAATGACGAATCAACCCTATTTTTATTTCATCCAGTCGTAGATAGTAGACAAACAGCAATATATATTGGTAGTTTTATTTTATTGCTCGTTTGTACATTATTGTTATGCGGTCCCGCGTTTGTTGTTTCATCGTTTCTTTATCACAAATAAAATTTAAATTTACAGTTTTCAGGCTTCGGTAGGATGGTTGAATTACACAAGTTTTCTTTTAGACTACGTAGGTCCTTTTTCATGTGGAGTAAGGTTTTATGTAGTACTCGGTTGCTTCGTTTTGACCAAATGTGCAAGGGGCCTCATAACCCACCTCTTGTAAGCTCATTACATGCTATAAGAGAAGACAATAATACTTAACCAAATCGAAGTGAACATTTGTGAATATGTTTATTACGTAAAATACATAAACTATGTTGATAGTGTTGTTGACTTCAGAGAACGGTTTGTTTTTACTGACGTATAAAAAAGTTGATCAACACGCCCACCGTGCGTAGAAACTAATAAACATTCTTATTATCTATCTTTTGTGTGTTTCTCCAACATCCTAATCTTGGATTTTTGAACTTATTTTTTGACATTATATTTAAAACTACTGAATTTAGGTGATAAGATAAATAGTTACTTGGGTCTGTTATCGCTCGTACAAATTTAAGCCTCTGGTCTTCAAATGCGGGATGGTATGGTTTTTCATAATGGATAGGCTTTTTCGACACTTTATGCTCCTACCCAAACATATCTCTGCACCACCTTAAGGTTGACTGGTAGATAATGCCTTTGGTATAAGTCCGCCCTCGACACATGTGTCTGTGCGAGAAGTTAAATAAATAAATAACAAAAAAAAAAATAGGCAAGCGTTTGACCACGATCTCGCCTGTGGATTACTCTTAACCTTACCCTCACCCTGGACTACCTATGAGATACCTATTTTCTCTTAACATTGTACTTATTTGGAAACACAGACTCGGGCAGGGCGTTCCATTCTTTGTTATGAACACCACGGTAACTATAAGTCGGAGTTAGAGATATTGTGTCACAATATTATTACTGACAAAGAGCGTCATTCTGTATTGCGTTATAATGTTTCATGTTACAGAATATAAGTTACCGAAATTAATGCCAATAGCTAATAAACATTAACGATGAAATCTATGAATGAATGCAAGAATGAATGAGTTGATTATCATTTATGAGGTATTTTCCTACGATTGCCAAGCATGCATAGCGATGCACCATTTAATATACTTATATGAATTACGTATGTACAAACGAGTCATAAATATTCTGTAAAGCTGGGTACAGATTGGTGCAATGCAACATGTAATGTAATATTCTGCGTTACATTGCATGTTCCCTGCTGCCTTAGACGTGTGGCGCGCGCGGTACGCGCATTGACTACGAATCATTCGAGAACATCTGTTCCCGCATTTCGTTACAAACACTAGCCCTCGTCACACGTGTTCTTTTCTTCTTTAGTTAGATAGATTAGTACTTCCTTTGTTAGGAAAACGCTCGTGATCGTGATGTGTGTATGAAAGCGTACACCATCTATAGAGTTTATTGCAATGGTGCATCAATAATTACCTTTGCTTTCTCTTTTATTTATTAATCCATCTTCGTATATTTTCTAATAGTGCGGTTGTATACGTGGCAATATGGCAGAAATATTCTTAGAAATCGGAAGACTTGCGTTGACGCTATATGTTTATCTGGGTGGTCGCGGAGTAGTCTATCCGCAGCATAAGCGCATCATACTAATATGAACATGGTTAGGTTTAAATTATACTTTATTCTCATAATACGAATTACATCATTTACATGAGAACATTGTTGAATTACATAATACAAAACATTTTACATTCGTCGTCATTAAACAAAAGTAAAATATCAAAAGTATGTAGGTAGTGCACTAAAACTAAATCAGATTAAAATTTATCAACGGTTCTACGAACTAAGCGTATTCGCCCGCTCGTCAAAAATGTATTCGCCCGTGGTAATTAGGTACTTTATTATTATAATTTTGACGGGTTACACCGGCCGTTTTCTATAGCGTACTCACGGCCGGTGTAACCCGTTGCCGAAACGTATAGCCAAAAGGTAAATAATATGCATGTTTCGCGTTAATTCCCGTCAAAATTATAATAATAATCATGCAACGCGATAGTTTAAAAGTTAATTAGGTACTTTACTAGATGCTAGTTTATATGTCTAATAAGTATTGGGCAAGTTGTTTTTTAAATATATTTGACGAACTTATACTTTTAATGTTCGTGGGTAGTTTGTTGTAAAGTTGTGCTCCTTCATATGTTAGCATTGTTTTGCCGTAATTCGTTCGAATACGCAGCAACGCTATATAACTTGCCCGGCGAGTACGAATGTAGTGGTTAGCAACCTTTTTTGTGTTGTGAATTGTTAATTTGTGTGGATGTTTTTAGCTTTATGTATGAAAAGTTTAAGGTTGGCTCCCTGCCGTGCACCGTCAATTATGAGTCTTTTAAATATAGCAGCATAATGCATATCCCTTTATTGTATAGAGTAGTACTTCCTTGGTAAGGAAAACGCTCGTGATCGTCATGTTGTGTATGATGGCGTACGATCAATTTAGTTTTCTCTTCAATTGCAATCGTGTAATCATGACTTTCTGAGTTTTCTCCTTTGTTATGTATACATCCGGGTATATCACTTGGCCATCGTGGTTGATTATGGTCTAAACTATCTCAGCTTCAGAAGAGGCCTGTGGACTATAGTGGAACTTGTGCTAATACAAAGTTAGGTACTATTGGGGTTTATAATTAATTAATTTGTAAGTGTTGACTTATTATTAATAAGGTACTCTCAGAATGTTTTCTAATTGAATGTTTTTCTTTCTTTCAGGTAATTACCAATTTGACCAAAACATCATAACAGGTTACTATAGTTAGTTCGTAAATAATTTAGACATTAAAGTTACCGTGTAAAGAAATTAAGAAAAATAAAATGTGAGTGTCTTAGGTATTAACTAATATTACTTTTAGCATGAGTACCTGGATAACCGGACAGTGAGGAAAACTGTGTTTTTGATTACAATTATTTATACAACAATAAGACAGTACCTAATTTAGCAAACGCCAGCCAAACTCACAGTAAAGTCAGGCAATTATCTTATTACGATCGTATTCCATGTTACCGAATTTCGTGGCTCAAATATAACATTAAAAGACAGAGATGAAACGTTGGCCAAAGTACTAATACACACAACCAACCTATTTGAAGTTATTGGGAAAAGCGCACTGTTGTGAAATTGTGCCGTTTGATTGTCCGTTGTTATAGTCTCGTTACCAAATCAGTTCGGGGACATGACTGCAGATTTTCTTTGTGGCATTTTTGTAATGGAAGACATGGATTCAGATTAAAATTATTTATTTTTATGGGCCCAGGGGGCTCTTACATATCGTGTCATATTCATAGGACAACTTTATTTTGTTTAAAGATTTTTTTGATTGTTAACAAGATGTGTGAATCCATCTAGCAATATGACTCTCTTTGAGGAACAGCTATTTCCAAATAGGTGCATACCTTGATTCTTCAAATTATGGAAGACCAGTGATGAGTACAAAATCGATATCACATCAACTATTTGTGGCATAACACTTCACGTTCAGTGAGCAGCGAGCTCATTAAAAACAGCTAATTTTAGCCAAGATCCGATTATCTACATTGTTTTTAAAGATTTATATGACAGCCTGCTTTCTCTAATCGTGGTATCTAACTATCGCTTAATATTTTATATCATGCGTTTCAAAATGCGAATGAGATTTGCCTGGTATTCGATTTGACGTATCTGTCCTTTCGTCGTATCGATTCGTTTTCGAATGGAGACCGCGACTCGACAACCGTAAGGTACTAATGACTGGAAGAAGATCGCTGGAGAGGACTGGGTGCGGTAGCCGGAGGACAGTATATTGTGACGCAAATGGAAAAGGTTTATGTCCAGCAGTAGACTACTAAAGACTAATAGATTCTTCTTTTTGACTCGGTATAAACGCTCAGAAGAATACTCATCCTCGACACATCAGGTAGTCAGTCATATAACGACCCAGCTTAAAATTATTATGGTTATGTATGCCATCGATCCCGCATATCTCAACGCCGGAATTCCATCAATACCAATTCCGTAAATTATATGGCATTAAGTCACTCGGTCACCAAAATACGGTATTGTTTTTCCGAGAAACTTTCATGAAAACTGTTAAATATTTAAACTGGTTATGCCTTCGTTTAAGTTAAGATTTAAGATTGCTGTGTGTTCTAATTTAGAATAAAATTGTAATATTAAAACGCTATGTTGACTTCGTTGCACATTGTAGCACTACCACTTCATTTTAATGTAACAATTTAATCTGCCTCACCCACACAACCATAGTATCAATTAAGAAGACAATCGCCGAGCCCCTATAAGTGTCCCCTTATTTTACATCTTGATTATTTCTTTCTAGATGATTCTCTCGAGAAACTACAACAAAACAGTGTTCTCACTCAATTGAATAAAAAATCTGATTGACAATACAATCTGCATTGTGATTACATAAGCATGTTAAATACTGTCGCAACATAGTGTAATACAGTATTTGCACTCCCTCAGACGCCGTCACATTCGATCACAGTACTCGTAATCCATTTCTATATTTTTTATAGACAAAATAACATACATAAACACATGAGAGACATGTGGAAGAGGTGTACATCTCCCAAATTTGACCTTTTACGTTTAGGTACCATGGGATAGGGGGTGAGCCTGTCGCCATCCACCGAGCACAATTCTAACTCCGTGCTGCTATTGTAAATTTCCTGACGTAAAGTTCACAATCAACATTAAGCTTGACCCAGAAATCGAACCCAAGACCTCGCGGTGAGAGGCGCATACGCTGACCACTAGACAATCGAGGCTGTATCGATGATGTCGGTCGTTTGGGTGGCCTAATCTGATTATAAATGAAATAGTAGAACCTGGGACGGGTAACAGACAGCTAATTGCCCCTCTGGAGTCGTCAATACACTGCAATTCGACGTTAACTAGCACATAATGTTTTTTTCTCTTGATGTAGATAGGCAAGGTTTCGCCGTGGTCTTGATGGTTAGTGATGAAGCGGTCTACAGTGGACCATATCATTTTACTGCGCACTCACTTTACACACACTACACACACACACACTACACACACACATACTACACACACACACTACACACACACATACACTTATGTCTACAAACATGTACTTTATACCAATACCACACTTTCTACACGACACGTCTATATTTTTAGTCATTTACTTTTTTTATCTTATATTGTACGCATGGTGAAGAACCACTGACTAACTCAAAAATACTCAAAATACAGGTACGTACCTAGTTTGGGTGTCGGTGGTAAATCAATCTAAATATTATTAAAGTGAAATTGTTTGCTTTTGTAATTTGAAAACCTTTTTGTATGATTGGTTTGGTAAATATAAAGTTTTTATTTTATTATTTAACTCAAAAGGAAGCATTAATATAATGCGAATATTTATTATATATTAAGAACAGAGTTAAATTGCAAACATTGTACAGAACAATAAATGACATCTAGTTTATCATTAGCAACTTCCTTTCTTACGTGTTGACGAGCACTTTCATTCTTCCATTCATTCAAACAGTCGTGACACACGGCTACCGATCAACCTAAGATACATTGCCAGTATAAGCTGGTCGCGGTTTGCACAGACAGCCCATACATCGCGAGACCGTGGTGAACTGCCGCCCATAAACAATGGTGTGGCTCGCCATCACTTTGTCACTCGAAGTGTATTGACATAAGCGTTTCCGCAAGAGTTTTCCTCCTGCCTAACCTTGTGGCTAATTATAGAAATAGCTGAAAGAGTAGCACTCTTCCAGCTATTTATAGCAAGTACTTGTTGATTGTTATTTGTTGAAAATAGTAAATGAGATGGCTATGCACTAACTTTTTTTTGGGTTAAGACACTATACGTAGTTTATTTCTATAATTATATTTTATAATTCCATTGTCATTATCATGACGTTTCATTTTACTTTATTTTATTTTTTCTTTAATTAACGCACCAACACATGTCCATAACTTTGCTCATTACTTACTTGTCCATCCTAAGGTTGCCTGTAAGAAATTGCTTATAGCGTTAAGGCCGCCTATTATGCAACATAATTTTTAAGTGCATTTGTTTACAAAATAACCTTTGTTAATATTGGTGTACTATAAAGATTACTCTATCTATTTATCTAACTTAACCCTTCTGGGCAATACAAGCGTGGTAAATGTGATAACAAAACATAGAATGACTTATATTATACAACCCAAAAGGGTTTATTCGAGCTGTAAAATACACACGTTTCACCTTTACTACTCAAGTGATAAACCATGAGCCTATAATTGTGGTCTAACTTCTATTTTTTAAAAAACAATACTACCATAAGGAATAATTCAAAGCACACCTAGAGTCAGAACATTTTTTTGTGAAACACAAAGATTTGTCCCATGTGAGGATCGAACTCACATTACCCGCGCAGTTAAAAACGGCGTGGCGACCGCTTTAAAAACTACGCCAACCGTGCACTCAAGCACTCCTTGAGAAATTTCTGATAGCCTGACCCAAACATCTAACACGGGACCAGTGCAGTCGGAATAGCAATATGATAAATAGTAGTACTCCAACGATGCAATACCCATCGGAGCTGGTACTTGGATTGATTTTAACTCGATTCTAAACAGTTTGATTAAAATTAATCTGAGCCCCGGTTATTCAAATCATTGTAATTAGTATAATTTAGTATTATTTATGATTTATTTTTATAACATTTTTTGTAATGTTTTGACGTGTTCAAGCGCCTCCTGGGGCCTATGAAAATAAATGATTTGAATTTGAATTTGAATTTGATGCATTCTAAAAGTTACACTAAATGAAAATGTTTACCCAAGCATTTCTCAAAACTCCACATAATATACAGCTTCATACGGTCATACTACCGCTGCACCGTGTCAAATGAGCATAACCGTCTCTCAGCAATTTCCAACAACAATGGCGGCAAATTAGCAGCCCATGTTACCACTTACCATCAAACACCGCTAGAAAACTGTATCGCACGTGCGAGGCCAAAGCCCGACAACGGTGCACGTGCGAGGGAGATGTAGAAAGGAAATGATGGAGGTGTGAGAGAGAGGTTCGATGTTGACACGTTATCTGGAGTATACCTAGCAGGCTTGCAAACAAGGGGCTCTGTTATAGACGGTATTGGAATGCCTGGGATTAAGCTTGGAGCTTTGCTTATGTCGTAGGAATGCCAGGAATGCTTTGGGACTCTTTCCTTAAGTACACATAATATTACGTAACATAACATTACGCCTATATTACTTAGCAAGGTGTGGCAAAGGTGTACAACACCCACACTTCACCAGTTATATTAAGGTCCCATGGGATAAGAAGTGAGCCTATCGCCATCCACCAGGCACAATTCCAACTCCGTGCTACTATTGTGAATTGCCTGGCGGAAAGTTCACAAATGTTACTTTGCCTGATCGAAACCGAGACCTCGCGGTGAGATTCGCATACTCTAACCACTAGGACATCGAGGCAGTTCAAGTATTTCGTAAGCGGATTTTTGTGATTGCAGACTGATTCCATAACTATTCCATCTAAAGTATGTATAGCAATGACCTGCGACCCCCTCCCTATTAATGCTTACGTAATACTTGATATTTCTAGGCGAAGAACGAAGATTAATGATAAATGCCATCAGAGGTCTAATGCCCTTTAATGACATACAACAAGTCAATACAAACATTGACTGATGATCTAGTTGACCGGATGGCGGAGTGGGTAGTGTACCTGCCTGCGACGCCGAGGTCGCGGGTTCGATTCCCGCTTAAGACAAATCTTTCTGTGCATGAACATGGGGGTTTGTCTTAGTCTGGGTGTTTCTATGTATCATAAGTATGTATTTACAAAAGAAAAGTATATAATATATACTTTTCTTTTGTAAATGCATTTAAATTATTGGTGAATAAATACTATCTTCTATTTCATTTTGAAAACACATAACACATTAATTTTATTTAGACCTATGATAGAAAGAGAATAATCAGGTTTTCGTTGATTCTGAATAAACATCTATTCTGAGTTACATCACTATTGTATTATTAGTGCGATATGTATTAGTATCAGTTATTCTAGTACCCATATTACAAGCTCTGCTTAGTTTGGGACTAGATGGCGTTGTGTGTAAGTTGTGAGATTGTGAGCAATGTATTGTGAGTTGTTTATTTTGAGAACACTCACCGTAAAGTCTCGGGTTCGAACTCCGGGGCAATAATGCAACTGCAATAAGTTCATCAATCCCTATCACATGGAACCTAAACCTCAAAGGTGAAATATGGGTGTGTGTTATACACCTCTGTCACACCCTTCTGAGTAATATAAGCGTAATGCTATCTAAAAAGTCAATACAAACAGTCGCAATAGTGATGCGGTTTTCCACGTGTGTGTCACTGACTCACAACTCCATCAGCGTCATTGCGTCACCATATTGTGTGTCAGTATTTGTTCGACCATCTCCGGAAAAGATGGACTGATCTTTGTGAAGTTTGTTGCAAAAAGTACGGTTGTATTAAGTTCCCTGGAATTAAATGTAACAAGTGAATGTGACAAGTGAACGTGAACGATTTTTAATAATTAATAACCCATCTTATCTGTTTGAATTAAATTTCTCAATGTGTAAGTGATTCGCTATCAACATTATTTATTTATTGATGTCAAAATTAATACATCTATTTACTGCATTGTGTTTTTACAGTTTTTGCATTAATTTAATTGATGACGTGATGAATTGTGATGTGTGAACGTGATGTATTGTTTGTGATAACATGCGTGTGATATATTTAACGTAGTTTTCTACATATTATGATACCTACTACATGCGGAGTGCAGCTTCCCTTGGATTCAACAATACTTTTTTAAGCTTGTAAACAACATTTTACTACATTTGTGGGAGCCACCTTGCATTCCAGAGTGAGTTTTATTCAACTTTTACATTTTATATTATTAACAATATTGTTTTCATTTAAGAAATAGTTGTGTTTAACAAAACATTATTGTTTTTGTTAGGCAGTACCGTGAGTCAATTTTGTATTTTAGTATTAGTGCCAGTAGGTGCCATTTGTTTAAATTGTTTTACTGTTAGTCATCCACTAACTTATTAGTGTGGTTAATTGCTGTATTTATTATATTTTAAACAAATTTATTGACGCTATGCTAAATATGTTTAATAGGATCTTTTCCCCTGTTCTAGTGGTATTTGAGCTGAAACGAACTTATTTAAAAAGTAAGTTCTTATCCATCTCATTACAGTATCTTTTTTGTATGTAATTACAACCTATGTATAATTATTTCCTATTTTACATACATACATACATACATCAATAAAATCACTTTTAGACAGAGACGTTGTTGAATGGAATGGAAAGTCGACTCATTTTGCCGCACTTAGACTCTCATTTGGTCTATTGTACGCTGAGAGTCCTGGCTAACATAGCCAGTCTAACGCCGCCCAGAAGCACAGAAGCTTCCTACGAGCTTCACAGGCTTCGCAGAGTGACCTCACTGTTCCGAGGATTTGATCTCGTTGAGGAGGAATGGCCCTCAGATACGATGATGGTAATTAGTATTTTAATAAACATGTTTGTAACTACATAGGTATATTAGGTATACACGATGAATGTTTTCACATTGCCAATCCTTTTTTGCATGTAACAGTGTATTATTTATGGCTCAACCCGTTACTGCATCCTTTATAAGAGTGGCCATGACCGTCATGAGTCGCTGTTGACAATGCATTTGACAACTTGTTGCATTGATTGATCCGACGTCCGGTACTGGCACTAGCAGATTCGCTGGTCCATGTCCAAAACTGTCGCAGAAAGATAAACTGTTTATGTATGTAGTGCAATAACTATTAGCTTATGCAAAAAGAGAACTTCTCAACCTGTTTAATTCATAATTTTCAAAATCATTTTCTCATAGCCGAATGGTGAAAGAGAATTTTGGGAATTCCCACAAAGTAAGATTAAGCGATGATTCATCATGATATTAAAATATTTAGATTTGGAATTATATGCGTCTTCTCGTCGGCGTTCAAATGAATATCTTTTAACGAATTTATATACAGAACAGTACTACGTGACGTTGGTACTGTTCTGTATACGTGACGTAGTCTACGTCCAATGACTATGACACCTCTAGGCAGTTTTGTAGAACCTCAGTAAAATTCCCTACCTATAGGAACTGTACTGAGTTTTAAAATCACATTTCCTCGTGTTCAAGTACTAGGTCAGTTCTACGTAAAAGGCTCGTCCATCGACTTTTATTTCCGATGTCCTTTCCTCAAGTATTCCGTTTCTATCCGTGTTGCATGCCAGACGTATGAGTGTACAACTGTCTGTATTTGTACATGTTATTACTTCATTAGTCGAGCGCCATGAGTCGTGTGATTATTAGGATTTTGTGTTAAGGAAATGGATGACGTTTAGTTATAGAAAGTAGCGGCTAGTGCCTCTTTTTATGGCATGTCTCAAGGCAGTGTTACCTCAGTTAAATTCATGTTACAACACTTCACCAGTGTCAACTGTTCTTCATTATTAATCGACTATTATTATTAATTTCCGTAGTACTTTCCTCGTAGTAATGTCTTTAACTGTACGTAACAGTAGAGAGACGGTCGGTCATGTGTGCAGTGTGTTGTTGTTTACATTGTGTTTATAAAGCTTTTCTATTACCTGCAAATTAATGTTTGTGTACCTACTTAAATTATTTCGACTATTCTACATTACTATTCGACGTCTTTTATTAATTTTTGAAGTACTTTCCTTAATTGCGTTTCAATTGGTGTCGAATACCAGACGCGTGAGTGTACAGTTATTAGTTTGTACATGTTATTAGTTGAGTAAATGTGCTTGGTCTGTTTTGGTGTTTAAAAGTGTTTATGTAAATTTAGAGTAGTTTAGTGAAGTTTGGATTGTTTGTAAAATAGCCAACTTGCCAGAGATCTTGATATTTATCTAGCTCTCGGAAATTGGGTGCGTTGCAGTGGTTCTTAAATAACTAATGTCGAAGGGTTCGTACATTGTAGTCTAGACAAGGTGAGAATTGTTTGTTCCATTAAAATATAAAAGATTTTTTTTTTTTCAATTCAAGAACGTATTTATAAACGTTAAGTGAAGAAAAATATGCAAAGTTATTAAATAATTGTGAAGAACATTTTTTTAAATTTCACTGTATCATTATTATGTACATTGAAAATCATGAATGAAATAAACTTAATTGAAAAATTGGCATCCAAACAAAGTTCACATTGATTCACGAACATTAGTACGGATATAACTGCTGAGTGTAAGCAGACATTGGCCCTGATTCTGTTGCGTTGCCACTAAATTAAATTTGTGTTCATGCATTTATTTATTTTTTCTAACCTAACGAGAATGGAACAGATGACGAATTTTAGTTTGTTAGCATAAAAGTTGTGCTTTTAGTCTCAATTTTAGTCCTCCATACAATGTTAGACTGACCCCACGATGACCCCCAGCTTCGCTGACACGCCCGAGGATCGCGCACGCCTTATGTGGGTACGCCTAGGGGCTTTAGTGTGCTGAAGTCCTGTCAAATGCGAAAAAACGCATTTATAGTAGTCATGTTTGAATTCGAGTCTAAACATCACATCATGGTAAAATGAAACATACAGGCCTAACTAATTTGACTGATTAAATGACTCGTCATTTGTCGCTATATATTGAAGTTTGAAAGAAAGAGATGCATGAACTTTAATTTAATTTAGTAGTGGTAAAACAGAATCGGATCCATTTTATAAACGAACAACACGCTTCATCTCTCAGTCAGTAGCAGTTCAAGGCCCATAACAAAGTATTTAGCTCTGAATTCCAGAGACTTGCATTACACAAAGTAGATTAACGTCAAAGTATTTAGTATTTATTTACTTAGTTCCAGATGATTTCATCGAATCAATATAGGTATTATTATGCTTTGTGTATCAATTAGTGGTGAATGACTGTAGATTTTGCTTTTTAGCACTGTACGACGCTTGACAATTTATGGATCTCTTATAGAGAAATAAGATATGGCATGTTTTTTTTTTTCAATGATGTTTCTAAACAATTAGATACGTCATAAAGATTACAATCAAGTCTAGATATAGCATTTGAGACTAATGAGTAATTTAATTTTGACCTAAACTACTAAATTAATTTGGTAATGATAAATATGGCATGATTGAACACTATTTGACATTGGTAACGTTTCAGGGCATAAGCTGGTAAAGTAATAAAGAAGAATATCGATAGGGACACTGATGTTTTTGAATAAGCTCCTGTAAAATAATATAGCGGGTGGCGTCACGTCAAAAACGTACGTCACAATTATTGCTTTTTTCTCCTTTCTAGTCATTGTCCATTCATAAAATCCTCACAAGTTATATCAGAAATAGTTACTAGTACTACAAAGAATCTCTACATTATTATGCTACGAACCTATTATCAGCCATATTATCTCTAGCATGCCATCGGTACATTTATAAGATTCTTTAAATACCACCAGCATTAGATGAAGATTAAGATGTCTTTCCACCGTTCCAATTCCTGCCAGGATTGTCACAGATTTTTTTCTGAGACCCCTGAATTTCTTTTCGTAAATCATATATAATAGCAGCCCTGTATCTAATACATGTCCCACTGCTGGGCTCGGGCCTCTTCTCATCATGAGAAAGGTTAGGCCATAGTCCACCACGCTGGCTAAGTGCGGATTGCTAGACTTCACACACCTTCGATCACTTTTTGGGATCTCAGGCATGCAGGTTTCCTCACGATGTTTTTCCTTCACCGTTAGCGAGCGATAATTTATGTGATAAATACACACATATTCTTCTTCGAAATTTTTCGAAAACACGAATCTTAACGATTTGTTGATTTGACGCCGCAGTCCTACGGTCTCCCACTCGGCTATCGCTGTTATTTCCTTTAGTGCGAGACGTGATTCTGACATTCATAATGTTTGTTGTTGTCAAGCTCCCACACCGCGAGCATTCGCCTGTAATGTAACGTTGCAGATTCAATTATGAACATTAGGTACGTAGGTATGATTAAAAAGGCATATAGGGTACACCGAGGCGAATCGGATCAATGGGTGAATCGGATCAAAATAAGAGATTTGTAAATATTTTAAATAACGCAATAAAAAGGAACGAATGCGTCTGGGGTCTTACGACCCGCATTTTTCCCGCACCTCCCGCCAATGGCAATGTTTTGTTTCGACTAGTACATCAGTGCCAGCGTGTCTCACCAGTCAGTTAGTTTTTGTGTGTGGTAGAATTGTGGCGCTCATCTAAGGTACGTACATATTATTTATTTATGTAATTCAAAGGATTTGTGTCAAAATGTTTAATTATTTGCTTTATATTGATTGGGAGGGGGACTATTTTAGAAAACATTTTAGTTTTAAAGCACAATGTTATAGGTTAATGTAGAAAATATTTATTTCAAAAGTCTTTAACATGGGGTTATTCGGATCGGGTCATCGAGGGTGAATCGGATTACTTTTTCATAAAATTTTATTTTATATTTAATGTTAATTATGCATTTTATTTCTTCATAGATGGTTCGCACGTACAAAAAACAGACCAATGCAGGAGAATGGTCTCAAGAAAAAACGAAGAAAGCTGCAAATTAAGTAAAAGAGGTTAAAAAGTTAACCTTACGTCGAGCTGCTGAGATTTATGATTTACCATACATGAGTTTACAAAGAAGAGTCTCTTTTTCCAGAGGTGTCCTTAAGACTTTGATGACCTCAGAGTAAGATTAATCTTCTAGAGAAAGATGCTAAGAATGAACTTATGACAAACAAAAAAATTGTGAAAAAAAAGAAGAAGACTGAAGATAAAGAAAATGTAAAGAAAAAAATTAGGGTACGCCTGGAAAAAAAGCCAAAGATTCGTCTGCAAAACAGAGAGATTGGCATTGTATTTACTGCTCAGAACAGTTCATTCATCCACCACCAGAGGATTGGATACAGTGCCATGCCCGTGAGGAATGGTACTACGAAAAATGTGCTGATACTGGAGGGAAAAAAGGTCCTTATATATATGTTATTTATGTGCTAGTAATTAAGATTGATAATATTACATATTATTTAAATTTTATTAATGATTCCAAAGATTATAAGTCTTAAAAAAACTTTATTTAAGTTATTTTATGGATGATCCCATTCGCCCCGAGAATTGGGGTGAATCGGATATTTCTGCCTTTTATGTTTTCTTTTATTATTTCGAAGAATTTAAGCACGATTTAAGTTATAAAATGTTTAGTGTGTAGCTGGATTGTTACTGATTACCATTTTATCAATAAAAGTTATATAAATTACATTTTAGTATGAATTTTGAATCCTCAAACAAAAATTGATCCGATTCGCCTCGGTGTACCCTATATGAAGATACAAGCTATGCAATTTTAACTTGACCGGTGGGATTGCACCGCTACCCTACAGCAAACAAAGGTGAATCAATTGATGACTTGTAGTCTAAACACAAAATAATATAACTGTTTACGTCTGCCGCGCTGCATTCGGCGGTGAGAAACTTATCTTTAGTTCAGGAATGTACTTCAACTATCTCACTACATACCTGAAGGTGTTGTTAGGTGCTTTCAGGATACATTCGTAAGCTATGTAGAGCCTAGCTACGAGTTCTAAGTGAAAACCCATCTTTTCGGATCCTAAATCATACGCTTCAACGCAGCACTGGCGAAATGCTCGTCTTGTGCTTCGCTAGTCGCACACACGCTATGTTATTGACAATATTTCGCTATTGATGGGGTAATGCTTTTACAAGTCAATGTTGATAATATTATCGGTATTATTGCGTATGTGCGGCTAACCGTACTTCTTCTTCTTACGAGTCAATAGTCGAAAGTTTTTATACCACCGCGGCAAGAAGACATTTTTTTTACTTTTAATTTTTTTACCCTACTAACTTGCACTTACGACTTGTGTTCTATGGTGGGTGAGGTTAGGATAATTAGATATAACGGGCCAGTAAACATGGTTTTTAAGCGAGTGCTTACTAGCTTTTATGAATATTCATGAATTGTAGTTATATTATACCTACCTACATCCGATGGATTACAATGTAAAAATATTTGATATATTTAACGAATTGGAAAATATTGAATATAATCCTATTCGTCATTAATATTGCTGTAGATTGACACAGAAGTTATCTAGAGCGATGAATTGTTTTCTTGATAGCCTGCTGTCTGAATTAAAACTAAATGCGGTGCTCTGCTCTACATTAGTAGAGCAGCACCATGCGCCAGCACCATGAACATTTAAATCATTTCACTTCATTCATTTATATCTATTCTATATTACATAATAAATTGTAAATTAGCCATGTCTGTACATCAACTTTCTTTTTATTTTACAATAAAATACATTTCTGTTAATTAGAAAAATAAAAATAACTAAAACTATAATTAAAATTACTAAAACTATACATCAATATAAATGAATAAAATTGGAATTTCTGTTTTTAATGTCAAAATAACAATGTTATTTTTAGTTGATATAAGTTATTTGGACGATACATGTAAAACTATATTTTAGGCATGTAATATAAATATTCGTACGCGTATCGTGCAAAAACTAATGCGTATAATTGGATGCGGTTATCACAGTTTTGTAGCTGGTGAATGTCTAACGTAAACTAGTATTATGTTTCATCATTGTATTTTTCCTAAAGGGGTAAATTAGAGGGTGGAAGTTTATATGGAAGGTTCGTCAATTTGATGAAGTCTTAAAAAGATTATTTGGAAATATCACTCCCCAGAGAGGTGAATTAGGGGTTGTAAGTTTTAATCGTAAGTTTGGTAATTTTAAAATACTTATAGGTTCCTTTCAAGGCGTAAATTAGATGTGGCATAGATTCTAATAAAAGACGTTGGTTGGCGGTTTCAAACAGACTGTTTTATTAAGTCATTCATACACATAGACAAAAGACAGTTTCACCTCAATGTCTCATAGATGGCGCTACTTGTATTTACTTTACATTATATTTGATAATATTCTAACAGATTCCTTGCCAAAGTTTCTCAATTTTGAAGGAAATGCCATGAAAATATCGAAGTCAACGCGAAAGAAGTCGCGGGCAAAAGCTAGTTATTTATAAAAGTAAGAAATTGCTTTCGTTTTTATGTATTTACTGGTCATAATTTTTCTAAACAACTCGTCAAGCCACTCCACTATGTCAATAACTATATGGCTAAAGGGTATCAAATAATAATATGACCAAGTTCATATGATAATGTCCGTGGGAAAGGCGGTTAGCCGATAGCTATGGCAGTTATGCGAACTGACTTACTGATAGCAGTGGTTTGGGTTACAGTTTATATGCCTACCTGAGCTGTAATAATAGGTATGTCATGTATCTAATGCATATAAAAGCTGAATGTGCGATTATGTTCGTGGGAACACTTTTATAACAATATGGTTGGTAATAATAGTAATAGAATAGATAGTTAGTAGTGTGAAATATTCTAGCTTGGACAGCGGTTCAGGTTGTACTGACGTGTTAAGGCACTTTGATCTCGAGTTACAGGGTATGCTTTAATAGCGCTAAACCTTAAAAGTATTACCGACTCTTTGCCCGCAAATCTCTATTTCTGAGATATAGTGCTTGGCTTCTCACGACAGTGTAGAATCACGCACTTGACTTCTAGTATATTTCGATGTGTGTGAATATGTGAGGTTAAGGAATGTTTTGAAGAGAATTCTTACGAGATGTCTTAGGTTTTGAGGTTTAAAAAAAATATTTTAACTATAATATCTTCCATAACATAACTGAAACATGTTTAAAAGAAATAATACACATTAGATATGTGGCTAGTAGTAATGGGAAACGGCATATTGAATTAATATTGTAAAAAGTGATTATCATAAATTAACTATCAGATAAACATCTTAATATGCTATTGAATGTTTATTACTAAGAGACACGCATGCATTAGACATTATAGATTGCAATTTGATTGAAATTGAACATTTTATGACTGGCTTTCCCAGGTCTTTCTTGTAGAAAACTAGCTATTGCTTGCGGTTTCGCCCGCGTGGCATCTCGAACTTTAACTAGCGGTATAAAAAAACAGCTTACCACCTATTCTTAGATATTTAAAAAATTGTTTCGGAGGGGTTCGATAACTAACAGAATGACACGAGAACATAAATTTTGAACAAGAGTCCTTTGCATGCATGCACATGCAATTGCTTTCCTTTAAAATCAGTAAATGATTCGTGTATAGTGGTGGATTTTAATGGATGGAACTCTTTGAACTTTCCAAGGTTATTCTTGCACCAAATGCAAACTATCATACAAAAAGTCTAGACACAAAAATAATAACAGCAAAAAGTTAATACGATAATAATGTACATCATTTTGATGTAATACAAATAATATAATCGTAGCGTTGATTTGATTTTAAGTGCAGGCGCAATCAAGCGCGCCTTCTCTATGCGTTCTATGTCTGACATCATAGCATAGTATGATATAGGTAGTAGTCGCACTCACCAGAAGGCAAGGAGAGCCAACTGCCACCTGTTGGACTAGGCTGTAACATAACATCACGCCTATATTATCCAGAAGGGGTGAATAGCACCCATAGTTTACCTGTTTTGTTTAGGTCCCATGTGTTGGGGAAAGCCGATCGCCAATCCACCTAGTACAATGCCAACTACAATAAATTATAAATTTGATTTTTACATTAGATAGAACGCCAGAAGCAATTACACTTTTTTTTTATACTACGCCCACAGCGAACGAACGTGTAGTCCACCTGATGGTAAGTGGAGTACAGCCCATGGACATCACCAATCCACAAAAGCAGATTATAGATGCGTCGCTGCAGCTGAGGACTACGGCGTTATGCCTCATGTGCCACTAGTAATTTCAGGGCCTGATCTCACCACCAAACCGGAACACAGTTATGGAAAGCACTACTATTTGGCGGCAGGTAAAAGGTGAGACGGTGGTGCTGCCGCCCTCGAGCTCATTCACAAGAGCTCTACCACCAGTATCCAATGGTCCCAATGACAAGGCCAAATATGCACATTCACTCACACAAGCACAAATCTTTGCGAATCACACAAAGATTTGTCCCATGTGGGGATCGAACCCACAACACCAGTGCAGTGGAGAGCTATGTGCTGCTATTAAGAATTGCCTAATCACTTGCTCGCCCCGGGAATCGTACTCGTGATCTACCGATAAAAGGACACGGTACGCTAACCACAACCTAGTTCAGACCATCGTAGCAGTCCAACGTAAATAGACGTTACCCATGCAAACGTGCGTTCAAACTGATGATGTTAAATGATTGCGATACCATGCTCTGTGCAGTTTGTCTTTGTATGAAGTAACACCACTATCTTTCACTATGCCACTGGACTATCTGACGTAACAAAGCTATGAAAACATGTATTAGATCAGATACCATCTTACCCGTACCTATTACATAGTACAAGTACATAATATCTATTATAGTATTACGATCGTCGGTCATTATAAAACGTGGCGTAAGTTAGGTTTTTAATGGGAAAGCCAGTTTGTTTTTTGTTCGATAGTTGCGTAGATACTGTTATATGCGGGTGGGCTTTGTAATACATTATTATATGGATCGATCAACTGTTTCATTGTAGTTTGGAATTGAAATTTATTAATTCATTTTGGTGTTTAGAAGAGGTCGATAGCAATGTAGTGTAGTTTATCTTCATAAACAAGGTTGGAACGCGTTCCGTGCCTAGGCCTCTGCATGAGAACCTACTAAGGCGACTAACAAAAGACGGGAATGCCTCACTGCAGCCGCAGTGACCAAAGAATTAAAAAAAAGAATGATAGAAGCTCAAGCCAGCTACAGATGTAAAGGTTGATCAGTAGTCGTGTGTAAAATTCAGTTAGTGTTCGCCCTATCGTGTATAGCGTGATTATGTTTTGTTATTTCCAGGAATAGAATCGAGTCAGAGTCCTGGGTTATATATTTATACTGTGTCAATGGCCAATACTGTATGTCAGGGTCGGAGTGGCCATACATTCCGAGTAATCCCTGCTGTGAGTTAGAGGATTTTTGATATTATTAGCTCTCTAGTCTCCAGCATAGATCAAGTAATCAGCTTCAAACTTAACTGTGCTTACTACGTACTTAACTATTCAAATGTAACATCTTTCCTCATCCATTTCTTCGACATACTTACAAGCTCACGGATAGTTTTCAGTATAAGATGGTCTCGCAAGGCTTCCCGTATTATGCAAGACCAGTTTATACTGGACAGATGTATAGCCTAATGTGTAGCTGTGTATACAGTTCTTGTACTCCTCGCTATGTTAATTACTACCTGACATTTGCGGACTCCTTATGGTAAAGGAATTTCGGTGCTGGTTTCGTACAGTATTCATTTAAAACATGTTAAACGCTGCTGGTTTGAAAGGATCATTATTTTGGCAAAGTTCCAGGGAGTTCAACTTGACAAATAACTTTAAGTGGTATATCGATAACACTTGATTCAGGAAAACTTGAACTTAAACAAGCAGTAAGTTTTCAATGTTATCACTTAATCGATTTTATAATGTGGGTACCGCTAAAGATATGTAGTTTTGGAAAATCCACTCACTAAGAGGAAGAATTGGGGGTTCAAGTGTTTGTGGTAAATCTCTCAATTTTGAAGGAAATATCATGAACATATCGAATCGCGGTAAAAAGCTAATTTAACTTATAAACATTATTTTGACAAATTTTAATCCTGAAGTTATTTTGTGTTAACATAGATATTTTCTCCAAATTTATACGTAATTGCCAACCAAGTAGGTACATTACCGACTTAAAGGTCCTACTTCCTTTATACTTAGTGTGATATATCCCCAGGGCGTAGGTGCCATAGGTTTCCACGAGAGGTCGTCGCCCTGGCGCTAAGGCCCGCCGCTGACGATTAACGTAGATGTGCAGCAATCTCAATTGTTGCTACACATTAATGACTCCCAGAGGATGTTTTGTAAACATCGTTAGATTACAGCGGATGAAGACAATTTACTTACGTTAACACTACTTGTACGAGTGAGAGCCCGTAAAATACCGTGGGAAAGTGGGTACTTACAAGATTGGGGTGTCTAGTAAATTTTGTATTAAGCTAGCATTGGTCCGTGGCTTCACGAGCGTGGTACGTCGATAAAAAGTAGCCTATGCTCTTCCTCAGGTCTTGAACGATATTCATACTAATTTTCGTTAAGATCAGTTCAGTAGTTTGAGCCGTGGAGGCGTAATAGACCGACAGAGTTTCTGTTGCATTTAAAATATTAGAGCATTAAGATTAGAAAAAAATGCTAAGGAATCGATTTCAAGGAAGCCTTATAAAAAATAAAATATAGTATTTTATATAATATTAAAGTTGAAAAATTAAGAATCCAGCAGGACTCGAACCTGCCCCCCCTGGGTATACGCCCCAAGTGCTTTGCCAATTCAGCTATGGATTCGTATGCTGCTAGACTCGAAATTTCTCAAATCTTTTGTGCCAGCGTCGTAGGTATGTATATATACCTTAGCTAGACGAACCTTGGTTTTAGCGCCACCTATGCGATGAGTGATAAGTCAGACAAAAGGCATAGCAAAGCTAAAAATTTGCTTTAAAATATTACAAGTATTTAAAATACAGTATTCCTATTATACCCATATTTCATCACATAAATCAAGATAACAAAGTCCCATCAATTTTGCTAGACTGAAACTACATATATAAAACCAGTCTACCTATACCTGTATCAGCACAATACAGACACGAAGCGTTTGGCGTGGGAACTTGTTGGTTGCTGAGCGTTCATAAATCAAGATTTTCATTGATAGCCACCACCGTTGGGGTCCTATCATCTTATGGATCCCTGGTCTCTGAATAGATTAGAAATCAAATAAAGAACGGTCATACTTAGGCCTGGTTTCCACCAGAGCTCCCAGAAGAGGTGATGTGTTTAAATGACCAATCAGATTTCGTTATTTCCTTATCCCTCTGCTTAACTTCGGTAACGATACCTGATTGGACATTGACACATTTTCCTCTTCTTTGTGCTCTAGTGGAAACTAGGCCTTACTCTGAATAAGAGACTTGTTTCGTCGATGTTTATTTCATTCTGATGGATCACGTTAATTATCTCTATTCATGAAATATCTGGGCAACTATAATTTACTGAATTCTTATCTAAAAGTTTACAATTGGCAATTTCTGTAAAGAGCTTATCAATGTTTACCCTCAAACAGTTTAAAACTCATGACTCGCATCTTTAAACTGGATGTTATCGCAAATAAATTGTATCCGAAGCCGTGGGATCATAACCCACGGCAGAACATAAAGACCCATTTAAAGGATGCAAGTTTTGCAAAGCAATTTTCTAGCCATCTCCGTCTGGTTAATTTCGATAACAGAGCAAGCAATAAAATTGCCGAGTGTAAATGGGCTTTAACCGGATATAGCCACCACAATTGCGTTATCAAAACAATTGCTTTGCCTGTATTCTGTGATGTACACCAGGATTGATGAAATATATGCGAGGTAAGGTGTGGGTGGAAAGTAATAGATATGGGATGTGAGGAGATATGGACAGATGAATTTATTTATTTATTATTTAGACAACTGCTTATTGCACTTACAGTTTCCCAACACGTGCAATAAACTATTACAAATATATGAAAGAGTACTTATCGCTAGAATTGATGCTGCTTAAAAGTACCTAAAAAAGAAATACATGATTTTAAAAACTGTTCAAATTTGGAGTAAAATATATCAATATCTGGATACTAAGCAATAAAGGCGTTGATATGAGTCAAAGCCTGATTTGTTAGAGCAAATTGGAATGAATGTTTACTATGAAAAAAGGTATAATATGATACTGAATACTGATTTAAACCGTGGTTTACTAGATGCTTTGTAGGCTTGATTGTGACATACGTGATTCACCCATAGTTGCTAAACATGTCCACTTCCACATATAAGCACGAGTACATTTCGCTAAAATGTCATCAGATTGCAATAGAAAGATTGTATTCGCCCAACTTTAACTGGTGGTTTGGTTACTGAACCACTTTCCAGAGCTGATGATGACTGAAAAATCAGTTCTGGTGTGTTATTGTATTTCAAATGAGCATGCTTTGTTACAATAACAATCCGCCTTGGTCCCAGAATTCTCAGATTATTTTGTATTTTACTTACTTTGAGCGAAGTAGACGCAGACTGAGTGCAGACCATGAAGCTAAATTAACCAATTGTTAAAGAATTGAGAGAGACGTTTCTCCTGATGTTGCGATGTCTGCACATAAGGTTTGAGCCCGTATGGACGTGGGTGTTCATTTGTACAATACATATTATATTGGATGCGAGTGGCCATTTATGGTATTAGTGTACACTTACGTGAGCTTTGTCTGTATTTGATATAAAATTGCAGTTATTTTTTGCCTGTGGAAGGAAGTAACTACCTCGTCCCTCTGCTAATATGAAAGACTAATTACTCATTCGTACAATTTACCACCACAATGCAAAAAGCATTCCACCCAATTGATGTATCCGGCCTCGTAATTAACTTTCTACAAATTTGTTAAAATTAATTAAAAATTTTAAGAGAAGTATAGTTTAGTTTATGGTATATTATTAAAGGAATTTTTAGCAAATGAGCTGTCTTTCTCAATAAAACAGTGATAAGGCGAGGCAATTCTATGAAATTTATTCTAAATTTTTGGCTCTGAATGAGGTCAAAGGTTAACCTTCATTCGGTTCCCAACAGGAATAATAAAATTTAACCAAGTGGTAATTTGTTACCCGATACCTGACCTATATAGAGAAATTTGATCCCCGAAATCGAGGTCCTCTGTCAGCTCTGTGTCTGTCCTCATTTCCAATTATTGTCTTAATCAATACAACAAATTGCTCCTAATTGAAAGGATTTAGTCATGCTTCCACCAATCGTCTGCATCCGTGCAGAGACCAATTGTATTTTTTACGTGATTGTTTTTTTTTTATCTGTGATTGCTTCCTGTTTACCTGCATTGTTTTTTTTATGCAACATCGTTGAGTAAGATGTTGTCTGTGGTGACTTGAATTATTTTTCGTCGTGAATGGTTCAGTGGTTTGTTGATAAGTAAACAATATGAAGGCGTTTGGGCCAAGCGCTTCAAGTGACACGATGAATTTCCTCACATTTTCTGTGACGACGCTTTAACATTAAACAACGAAGTTTATTGAATGGCCTGTCTGGCCACGAACACTTACTTAGGCTAAGCTAATGCCCAGGAAACACAAACTGATAAGTTTTTAATTTAATACAATTTTTTTTATGAATGTTAAAACAAACTTGATGTCTATTTCCTCTTTATGGTTGGTAAAGTAGCTACTTACAGCCACGGTAGGTGATCATAAGACAGGGGTTACCGTACGACCGGATATTATCCGGATTGTGCTTCTACCATTGTTATATCTACGGAAAATCTGATTAATATTATGCAGATACCATCAAAATAGTTTCACTATCCTCACTTTTGAAAATATATTTCCGGGAAGCGTATCTGTGCAACAAGAAACATTATACACTGCGCTACGAGAGTAGTAGGTAGTACGTAGTACTTGGCTGTGCTTAATTTCTTGTCCACATATACTCGTACTTAACGCGCCAAGACACAAAAACAAAATTAATAATAAAATAAAATTGCAGGTTTTTCGTAAGGTGCTTCCAGACCGCGAGCATTTGTATAATTATTAAAATTAAATTAATTAATTAATTAAATTCAATGATTTATTTATCAAATTACACAGATTCATATACAGTTATTATTAAATTAAAATTATTATCATATTAGTATAAAATTACAAATTATAATTATTTATTCAATTATTAATTTTCAATCAATATGTCATTTTCATGAGTAAAAACAAATGTCACAAAAGCCTTCGTGTACATGTTACGTAATGTAACATTACAGAGTCAAATATTACACTACGGTCGTCGGTTTTTTATCAAGCGAGTATAAAATGAGAACATATAGTAGCGTCCAGTTTGGCTCGCCCGTTAATTGTGAACGATTAAAGTTGATGAAGCCCTAATTGGTGATTGTCGCAATGAAGGGAATTGCTGCCGCAAACACGTTGAAAAGGATGGGAAACCTTATTTAATAGGTTTCAATGAAAATCATTATAAGGCGGTCTTTCGTATGCGTATGCCTTTTAAAAGTTTTTTTTTAATAGCCATCCTACACGCTCAGTTTCAACTGCGCAGTGCATCTGTGGTTCAAGCTTGTGCAGTCATTATTCGAGCTACGGTTTTGCGCAAAGGAACCTGTTTTTTGCAGGAAGACTGCGCAGTTACAATTGAACGTGTAGCCACACTATAATGGAAGGAAGTAGATCTTTAAGCAGCTGAAGCCATAAAATATTGCCATAATTTGTATAATTTGTTAATTTGCTGTCCTAAAAATGTATTTAATGTTGTGTGATGTTCGATCGAGCCAGTGGTCCAAATGATAGTATACTAAATAGGTATTATGCTTTTCTACAGATGTAAACTATGTACAACACCAACTAAGAATATTATTAGACTTTGAAGTTTAACTTCTGAATGACAACAACTTCTCATTGCATGTTTCTATTTTCTCCGAAAATACGTAACGTCGATTTCAACACATGATTTCCTTGAATCAATCATATCACATAAATAAATATGGGTTAAGTCAATAATGTATTCCAATAACTCTTCATGAGTAAACTTGTTGACAAACTTATGAGTGCGTGTGGCGAGGTGGATAAACTAGTGGCATGACAGTTTGTTTGCAATCTTTTAAGCTCCTCAAAAAATGTTTTTTTTTATATTATTTTCTTGTACGCAAATGAAAATAACAACATCAAAGATCTTTCACACAACGTCATCTATTCCCAAAATAAGCAGAGTTTGTACTATGGGTTTTAGAATATCTAATACTAATACATATACAGCCGAACCGAATATAACGACATTGTTTATAACAATAGATCGGTTATAACAACCGAAGGGCAAGGTTCCGGCCGAATATCTATATAAACTAATAAGTTAACATCGTTTTAACTTATTTTATGGTGGATAGGCACACATAGTGATGATGCCATCTACGGTGGAGCACGCTTACCTATGAGATACCTATTAACTCTTGCTTTCAAGAGATCCAAGTTGTACTAGGAAGGTACAACAATGAGTAGGTTTAAAAATAGTACAAAAAAGATTTTACTGGAGAAAGTGTATAAAAATTTACAGTGCGACAAATATCATGTTTGTAACAAATATAAATGTATTTAATTGATGTAATGTAGGTATACTAAATTGTAAAAATGTGAAAAGTAATAGTAAGAATGAGTATTATTGAATTATAAAGGATATTAATAAAATGTTTAAAAATAATTATATATTAATATATATAATAAGTAATAATTAATAAATGTAAAAAATATATATGCAGATGTAAAAAGGGAGCTTTTTCTGCCAACAAACTGCTATGCAGTTTGGCGGAATTATTGTTAGGGGTTAAGGCATGTTTATTGAATAAATATTTTATATTTCATTTTCATTTCATTTCATTCATTTCACTCATGTGGAAACACAAACTGTACTGTAGGTACTTCATTTTTCATAATAAACTTTTTCCTGAATTTTATTGGAAAACAAGTTATGACAATTAATATGATTACTTGTGCATATTTTTTTATAACTGTTGCACATAACGTCCGGAGTATACATACGGTCCCTTCAATGTCGCTATATCCGGTTTTGACTGTTATTTAATTCAATTAAATTTATTTATTTGCGAATATGGGTTTGTACAATGTTGTCACCTAATAGATGAGTATCACCATAATCAGCCTGTCAGCATGCAAAATGATCTTAATAATTTATTTTATATTGTACTGTAATAAATTATACTTTATGTTTTGTAAATACATACTTATTATACATCGTATTCGAGTTTTCCAAAACGAATGTATATCTACGTAACTTTCTCGGTTATGATAACGCTATCGTATCGATAACGATATGATAGTAAAACATTATACGCAGAACTAGTGGATGCATTTTAATGAAATACACTGGTAGCTTAGATTGTTTGGACTATCCCTAAAACTTGACATTAAATTGACAGGTGCATTACAAGTGGCGCCCCCATCAACAACAAATATAACGTTGCCAGACGGTAGCCAATAAACCGTTCTGCTTGGTGATCATTTTGATGAATGAACAGTGATCTAATTCATGCTTGCGCAATCGTAAACAGCTGTCGTATCGCTTTCTCACTTGCTTTAATTGAGTAGGTACCTACTTATGATGTTTACCTAGAACTCTGGATATTTAAACTATTACTGTAAGTGATGATGTGCAAATTCAAAGAATTTTAATGAGAGGTATCCATCTAAGGGTTGACCTCGCCACGTGAAACTTCACATTGCAAATGCTAAATCGATGATGTCAGAAGAATATTTCGAGCAAAATAAAGAGTTTGTGAAACAGGAGCAAGAGTAGAAAGAGAGAGAGATAATAGAAAGAGTTGATGAAAAGGTGAATTTCATCTAATCTTTCTATTCTCTGATAGACTAGGGCTAGTGTCTTCTTTTCCTTTTGAGGTAATTAATTTGTGGTATTACAAGTTTATTTGCTTTAGATTATCGGTTGTACTTGCATTCCTGGACATGAAGTTTGATGATAAGATTTGGATGCTAAAGGCACGAAAACTTTTTTCTCAAAACTACGTGTAGATTGATGGTGATTTCTCAATTTCTGTACAAATTAACACGACCAAATTGAATTGAATATAACTCTCCCTTGAACCAGACACGTGAGTTATTTGGTTCAAAAGCATCCACATTTGAAGGCACGTTCCTTCAGCATCACGTTTAAAACCACTTCACAAACTTGTTATTTCTGCTCCTCATTGGATGGTATAAATAAATGCTTGGATAACTAAATGTATTGAACGAATTCTTTGCTAAAAATAACTTGAATAAATCAAGATCGTTCCGCGCATCTATGATTTGACAACAGTTTCTTATGACGTGAATGAACGGCGGTGTGGCGATTCCGCACATAAGAAATGATAGATGACAATGACAAGTAGTGACACACACGTGACATATGTCAAAGAGCGCTGAATCGCGATAACGAAGTGTTCACAGATTGTGCTACCGTTGGTCAGCTGTCCGCCAGGCAATACCACCGAGCCTGGTCGGAGGATCCTCCCTTTGTGGTGGAGGAACATTACACCCTGTTCCTCTACAGCGGTTTTTCACCTTTGGCAGCGGGGTACACCTGACAATGACGAGTCCTTATGGTTAAATAGTCTAAGGCTGCGACATAAGTTTTATATATGGCACTCTGAGATCATGAAACTTCTGCCTCTGCCCTGGATATCGCTGACATCAAATTAGGTGTATCTTTAATTTCCGTGCACGTAATGTATCATAATTCCCATCATATCCTCGTCTGGTATCCAATTCCAGTCGGTTGACTCAACTATGGCATACATTAGCTTCCTGGCGCAATTGGCAAGTGCTGGTTGTCCTTATTCAATCTATTTGGTGCATGTGAAAGTTCCAGAGCTATGCAGTTGCGGCACTTTCACACCATGGTGAAACTGTAGTTGTCACGGTATGGGAAAGCCATAATAATAGCAGCCCTGTAGGTATATGTGTACATAAACATGACCCGCTGCTGGGTCCAGCAGTGGGTCTATTAAGGTGGGTATACTATAGCCTAAACATTCTCCTCAGAATGGTTAGGCCATAGTTCACCACGGTGACCAAGTGCGGATTGGTAGACTTCACACGCCCTCGAGTTCTTTAGGTAATCTCAACTCATTCAACGTATTCAAATGCAAACTAGCTGAATTCTTAATGGCTGATAACTCTCTTTTAGATAAATAAGCTGGGTAAGCATAGTAATATGTTAAAGGAGTTGAATGGTTATTCTGTTAATGTTATATTTTTAAGGCTACAGCGGAAAAAAGTATGTTTTTTTTACTTTAAGTTTAATTATGTTCTCATAAAAGTGACTTGTAGTCTTATTTGAGAATAAAATGTCTTTAAACCTAATTTTAGGTTTGCACGTTTTCTCACAATATTTTCCTTCGCCGTTTGCGAGCGGTTATTTCATGATAAAACACACATCTGTGAAAAGATGAATCTTAACGATTTGGGCAAGCCATTCGATATTGTATTTTCAATTGATGGTACTTCAACCACCTGACTAGTCTGTTTCTAGTTTTGTAGATCATATTATTACTAAAGACGTTCCCTATAGAGTGGCATAGTCATGTAACTACTGTAGTTAGAGCACGTACCACGGAGGAATGTCACTCGACACTTCGTACTAGAGGGTCCGCATCACAACATTGCGTCATTGTACGCGTATAATGAATGAGTAGTCAGCTATTCAATGCTTCCTTGGTTTGCACATGCGACAGCTCACTATGAGGTCCCGAGTTCGATTCTAAATTTGGCCATAAGTCTTATTTGGGATTTTTGGATCATGAATTAAGAAATAGGCACCCTTTATCACATTGGCTTGGGCTCTAAAATAGTCTGCCAAACCTTTCTTGGGTAATATAGGCTTGATGATAGAGCACGTACAACAGCGCAATGTCACTCAACGTAAAAGCAAGGGAGGGGCCGTATCACCACATGGCGTCATCGTATCGTCGGCGTATAATGAATGAGCATTGAGTAGTCAGCTGTTGTCGAGTCGTATTGGGTTGGGATGAGTCGATGGGGGACGGCAATGCTGATAACTTGAACTTGTCTTATCGTTTTACTTATTTGTTTTTAAACTTTCGCGATTTGAGAACATTTTTCAAAAACCTTACCTTTTATCTTTGTAATAATTACGCGATCCAGACCCGTTGTCTAATTTTTGAAAAATGTTTTACTTATTTTCTATAAAATAACATAACGTTACGCCCATATTACTCAGAAGAGCGTGGCAGAGGTGTACATCCCCCACACTTCACCTGTTACGTGTAGGTCCCATGGGATAGAGGGTGAGCCTATCACTGGGCACAATACCAACTCGGTGCTGCTATTGAGTCATAAATTTCAAATCCTCTATTCATTTTATTGAGCCTTTGGTTCGTTCTTAGACTTCTTTGTTGGGGCTTTTGTTTTAATAATGTATTTTACCCGACTACGGCGAAGCCAGAAGTAGGGTAATGATTTTATTTTAATAAGAAAATTATGCCCGACCACACCCTTTTTCGTAGCCTGCATTATATTTCAGATATTCTTACTTAATTGTCGTCTTAAGACGATAAATGATAAATTAAGTCTCAAATTGCAAGTGAGACATTGAGAGTACGGCCTGGCAATACAAGTACCTACTGACGTAAGTTTACAAAGATTATAGTTATAGATAAATAAATAACTTGTGGTATGCCAGCCTTGTCCTCTGAGAAAGTCAATGTCATAAACGATTTATTTGGTGATGTAACGCGTGGCTACTTTTTTGATCGTGTTGCTGAATGCAATGACGCACCAAATTAAAATCAAATAGTTGTTTGTCCAAATAGAGAGACATTTACATAGCAATATGTGCCTAATTTAAAAGCTGTAAAAAGTCTAAGTTAATTTATAGCTTACTTGCTTCCGTGTTACGTTAATAAAAAGTAGCCTTATGTTTGTTAGTTTACTTACTAATCCTTAGTTAATCAAGGGTCATAATGTTAACAAATCTACATAACATGTAGGCAAAATAATATTGAAATCAATCTGGCAGTTTTTGCGTGAAAGAGTAACAAACGTCTAGACATCCACACATACTCGTACTTTTGCATTTAATATATATAATTATTATATAGTAAGATATTTGAGGAATAGAAGATAATTATTTTAAGGAGAATTCCTATTTATGGCTATTATCTGAAAAAACAAATGATTGTCCTGACCACAGATCATTATGGCGACAGAAGGCCTATGTAGAAACTTTTACGTTTCCTGACACCTATAAATAGAGAATTTCATCTCTTGCATACTTTTCTTTTACGATTATTTAGTGAATATCTATGAGAGAATTAGTTGGTTTAAAATCTGTTTGGTGTTCTGTGATATTGTTATAGTAAAAAAATGTAACTTGCATCTACGTAACAAGACGCACATCGCCTTATTTTCTTGTTTATGTTTGCTAATTCTAATCGGTCACTGTCTCATCGGTGTCATGTTTAAACCACGCCAGATTCAAACGCATATTTTAACGAAATATTCTGTTTTTTTTTAAGTTTGAAAAGATATACATAACTAACATTACTAGATTTACGATCAAAGATGAATCTTTGACCGTTAACCTCACGATGACTCATATAAACGTCCATAACAACTTCAAAGGACGTTTTAAATTAAATTTCTAAACCAGGTATAAATAATACCTTATTAGGATTTTCCGGACAATTGAACTACTGAACATATCCCATATTGAGGGGATACCTCAGGGTTCCGAAAATAGTAGCGGTTGGAGGGGGCGGGGTGCGGCACAACGCATGCGCAGTGCCGACCCGTGCGCCGAGCCCAACTCATGCGCATACTAAACATATCGCTTAAATTCGAACTAGATTACGACCGCGACATATTAAACGTACATAATGAGCCCTTTTTAGTTATAAGGCGTCTTTTCAGTGCATTTTCATGTGTTGTTTCATATACCTGGATATATTTTAGTGTGAGTTGGCAGTGTTTTATATAGTGTATCAGTGTAGCAATGTTGTGCGGAACCAACGGTGCGGTAGCGGCTATGGATCGTGCTTATATGTCGCTGCGCGCGCGCAAGCCGGCGTCAAAGAAAACGGTCTGTTTTATTTGTGTTTCTATTGATTTATATGGGATGGAAATAGAGCGAAAAAGCTTTATGTGGAGTTCAGCTTTGCAGGCAACTATAGCTTTGGAGCTTCTGTTATGTTGGTATTCATTGTGCCGACACCGATTTTGTCTGCACCTACCTGCAGCTGGAATATATTTGATTTCATATTTCACAGTTAAGAGTATCATTTCAGCTAAATATGCCGAAACTCGTTTTAGATATAAAATGTTCTAAATAGATATGTATGGCTTTAGATATTAACAAAAACAATCTTTATACCGTAGTTTTGTAGAGGTTTCGATTTGTCATATTTGCTTCAAGAATATAAAACGGGAAATCCCTTATATCATACACAGGCATGATTTAATGTTCTATGTAAATTCAAATTAGATTGTTAGATACGTTATTTCTATGTGACATGAATACCAATTTGTCTCAATTAATCTAAGTGTCTTTGACCTGTTCAAGGTGACAGAAGCCTCAGATGTAATCTATTGTCTATGAACCCTTGAACCCTTAGGGGAGGCTTTGGACTATGACTAATTAATTCACTTGTCTTTTCATTTCACTCAATAGGATGTCGGTGAGTTCGTTCAACCTGTACGAAGGTACTTTGTGCCATAATTATGTTGCTGGTTATACATTTTTAAAACGTGCTCGTGAATACCTTGTCCCTATAAACTGCTGGCTAATGCCTATGAGTTATTGAATTATTAATATAAGCTTTGAATTTCTGACCCAGGGGCCCGTTTCAAAGGGAAATATTAGTCTAATATTGTTAGATATTTTAATAGTAAATCGCTGTTTTAATCTGACTAATATTTTCTATGAGACAAGGCACAGCCTAAGCTTTGTCGTGATTCTATGCTGAATTAATATTATCATTTTGATATCGATTATTTTTATAGCATTTAGCTATGCTTAGCAAATTTCGGCAGGATTTGAGAAATTTAGGGTTTTGGCATGAGGCGGCCGTAGCGGGTTGTTTAAAGCGGCTACCCGGTGTGCAGAAGGTCGCAGGTTCAACTAAAATGTTTAATAATCTATAAAAAATCATTGACAGTCTACGATTCATCTTCAGTTTTTATATCATTTAATCGTATCTTTTTTGTATTATCACGCTCAATATGTTTTACCTATGTGTTTAACGATCTGTACATTCAACTAAGTTTAATAGACAACGACACGATTTAATTTTTGATTATACCTACAGTCTACAGAACACCGTCTGAATGATGATTAGTATATAATGCTATTTGCACCAAATGTACTTATGTATGCAAGTACTTACTACTTGAATATTACCTATCACGTACATGTTTTACGTACCTGTTACTATGTAGATATTTAAATTCCTTTACTTTCATTTTATTGTAGGTGACGATTGATTTCGCTTAGTTAGACTGAAATATATGCTGTGTGACAATAATGGAGGGTACCACGAAATAAGGGGGAAGCGGGGCAGGTACTGAGTCAATTGGCTTATTCATTCGTTCTAAAGCAATGCTGAGTCAATGAATATAATTGTAATGAGAAATAATCCTTTAAAGGCTGTGTGGCAAATTCTAAGTTTTTTATATTTAATAACAGTGTTGTTTAGGTCTAACACGTGGTTTAAATCATGTATGAGAACGACTAAAAGGTTTGTTGAACGCATTTTTGATTCAGTATATTCTATTTGATTCAGTCTGTCTCGATGGTCTAGTGGTTAGCGTATACGCCTCTCACCGCGAGGTCTCGGGTTCGATTCCCGAGTTGGGCAAAGTGTTATTTGTGATTTATCCGCTATAAATTCACAATAGCAGCACGGAGTTGGAATTGTGCGCGGTGGATAGCGATATACTCACCTCCTATCCCTCCTAAACATAGCTGGTGAAGTGTGGGTGTTGTACATCACTGCCGTACTCTTCTGGGTAATATAGGCGTGAAGTTATTTTATGTTATATACGCCCTCGAGTTTTCTTTTTTTATGATTATTTGGTCAATTGATCCGGCTATTAATTGAGTCCACGGTATGAGTTGACTAATTGAATATGTTATTATTTAAAAAACTCTTGTAATATTATAAGCAAAGTTTCAAAATAACCAGAGAGACTGAATTATTACCACTTTAGTACTGCGTTAGGGCTTAGTTCAATAGCTGTATCGAAAAGACCCTGGTATTTAATCTTTACCGCGCCTTCGAGTAGTGTACCGACCGGAACTAATTACTGTAATGTCCGACTTCCTTCCTTTAACCTATAAACTATTAACCGTACATAGAAATTTAACACGTGTGCTTGTATATGTAGTAATTATTTACTATGTACAGTCGAGCGAAATCATTAATATGTTTGCAGTTTTGAACCTAGAGTAAATAGGTATCTCTGCGGGGCGCGAGCTCCACCGTACACCGCATCATCACTTACCATCATGTGAGATAGTGAGCGTTTCCACCATAAAAAAACAAGGTGCAAGCAAACAGTCAACTTAAGAATGAACTCGACCGTATTTACTAAAAACTAAGCAGCCAAAATATGTATAAAATAACAACCCGTTATTACAAACGTACATTTCAGCATTTTTGGAATAGGAATTAAAAAAATCCTTCACTACGAGTAACTCACAAACATACATTTTTAACACGTATTTTCTGTTTTGTGCACTGAAACTCAGAACAAATATTTGTGTAATCCGCAAAGATTTGTCCCGTGTGGGATCGAATTCATCGGGAGGCGACCGCATTAAAAAATCAGGCCCTTTTGCTTTAACCATATTTTTATTAACTTCTAGTTACCGTGTTACGGTCGTGTGGTAGTTTTCTAGTGTAGTATCCCACACTTTTGTAAATGTCAGAGTGCATGGGCTGTACATATCTTTTACCATCAGGATTGCAAGCTCCCTCGTGCGTCACGAAGAACAAAGCTCCATTACTGTCAGAAAGCAACGAACCCTTACCCAAACCGTGCATGACGACAACAATGGCCTCTTAGGACTTGTACGCACAGCTTAGGTTGCCAAATTGCCAAGTCATACCATAAAAATTGGAGTGGCGGTCAAAGTTTTTGTAAATGAGTTTGATAGAGGGCATCGTCTCACCTTTGACTTGACACTAAATATTAAAGCTTGGACTTCCGTTTTGATGGTGAAATATGACTGTTAAGATGAAGTAGTGTATAGATCAGGTATGTGTACTACAGGGAAACAATCGGCAACGCTCCATGAATATTTGGAACTCGAGGCAATTGTATTCTCATTCTGTGCTCGTGGCGTAATATAATTATTATCTTGTCATCAGACATAGTAACGAATGAAATAGTTCTACGACTATTTGCCACTTTACCTTGATCTGTACTTGCCAAAGCCACGTGAATAAAGCTCGTGTAAACTAAGCATTACTCAAAGGCGGCGCTCGTATGACTCACTCGTTCTAATTGTTTGTTTGTTCTTAGTATTGCTGGTAATACACGGTGATTCGTTCGAGACAATCTATGGGCTCTATAGAATCTATGTGTTGTAGGAATACTTCGCGATAACATTTGCAAATCAAATAATTTACTGACAAGTGCGGTCAGAGCATAAAGGTGGAAATATTGTATAGGTACAAGGCCAAAAAGATTTCTACTTTTTTTCTTTCTTGTTAAAAAGTTACATGCATTTAAGTATACATATCGGTAAATTGAAATGTAATTACACTAATTGTTGGTCATAAATGTGCAATTATTATTAAAATCATTATCTATTGTTCTGTCAGTAATTGGTTCATTTCATCTCAAATTAATTAACGCTGTCAGACGTCAATTTCTGACATCAATCGTAATAGCGCTTCATTTTATTGTTTTGGCGCAGACTTGATATTTGAAGTTATCTGACATTGTATTATTTGTATAAGCTAACATGGAATCACGTCATAAACTGAAGAGTCAGGCCAACAACCAAAGTGGTTTTTGAAAAAGCATGTAGACAAAGTACAACAGTTAATGATTAACCTGCACCCTTATTACGATTGGCGTTGACTGTGATTGACTTAGATATATTTATTTATTTATTAATGATTGTCTACATTACTAACACCTTAAATTAACAAAGAAAATTATTAGGCATTAATGGATTTAGTGTTACTTACACTTACAGACAAACACGACATAAATAATTAAACTAAAGATGTTTGGATCAAATTTTGACACATGAATCTAATTTAATCACTATCAGCATTAATCGTATTTAGAGGCTGTCTCTAAATGTATGTAGTTTTCTGCTAATAAACAGCTTTAATTAGGTACCTACTGATTGTGATGAAAAGTTTTAAAGGTATATTTTTTCTTGGCATACATACCATGCTGATGAAACCGCGCGTTACAGCTAGTTTACTCCATATCGCAAATTTGCAGTTAGATCAAAATCTGAAGATTAAAAATGTTCCAGAGAAATATGATAAAGGCGCTGTAATACTGATCCTGATGTAATTGATAAGATATTTTATATATCAATATTGAGGTAAGATGCTATCTCCTTGAGAAAAGGATGTAAACAAGGCTAGCGGATTGGAACTGGTACCAAGGTCTGCCGAATGACTTTTTGGTTCCTAATTAAAGGTTCGTTTTTTACCAAAAGACACTTGTCGGAGCAGTGCAGCGGTAACAGCAAATCGGTGAATGTCTTTTTTTGTCAGGCACTTGGCGGGGCCTAATCACCATGTCTTGAAAACTGCAGATGATTTAAGCTTTCTGTCTCAAACTTTAGGCTACTGTTAACTATTATGAAAAGATAAAAAAAGTTATCCACTAAGGAAGTTGTTAAAAATACGAAATATTGTGTTATCAGTGCAGCTGTGCTGAGTCAGCTGTCTCGTGCCACCGAGCACCTGCCGTGACCGCAGCCTAAATCAATAATGACTGTTTTTTTATTTATCTTGATCACAGTTGTTTTAGGTAGATATAAATTTTGCCAGTTGAAAAAAAATATAAAAAAATATTGCTCATATTGTCCATATTGTTTAGTGCCGGCAATACCTTTACCTAAATTTACTGTTTTTAGGGTTCCGTACCCAAAGGGTGAATACGGAACCTTATTACTTGACCCGTGCTAGACAGTTGAAATTTTCACAGATGATGTATAACTGTTGTTGCTATAACAACAAATACTAAAAACCGAATAAAATAAACATAGGGGAGGGGGCTCTTATACATCAAAGGTGATTTTTTTGATCGTTTCAGCTCGATATTAATAACAGTAGCAGACAGGTAGATGCTTGAAATATTTACAAAATATATAATAATGTATTTACTTTAAAAATAAATTATTAAATAATAATAAAATAAATATCTAAGGGCTCCCATACAACAGACATGTTTTTTTGCTGTTTTTGTAGATACTACTACCCTTCTTGCACGAGTCCGACTCGCACTTGGCCGGTTTTTTTATTAAAGCTATTATCTTATTAATATATTATTATAATAGTATAAATGCAATTGTGTGTGATGTGTGTGTGCATAGTTGCTTGTTGAGCTGTGTGTGACAGTACGGTATTACAGTAGAATTAAATATTTAAACATGAACATGACATCAACATTCTCCATCTAATTGAAGCCCGGGTTCATCCGGATGCAGAGGCCCGGCCAGGGCTGCCAGTTGCAGGCCGATGTCACAAACGTCATGATATAACTCATATATTAATGCCGTGGTCACGACAAGTCTACCGTCACGGGTGTTCACCTTTATTCAGTGTAGGGTTGACTGTCAAAATATTCTAAGAAATTCTTTTCAAATCAGATTATAATTTTGTTTACTACGAACTTGTGTATGAATATCTATCAAATGCTGTAGAAGAAATGTAGATATAATATGCATTATTAGCTTTAGAAAATGATTTTATTTTGATGTTTAGCACTAACACAATAATATTAGTGCGGAGTGCCATGGTGCTAGTGTAGTATCAGCCAGAGCTTGTTTGGGTTACATAAGTTACATTACCGCCAAGTACACTGTACTTATGTAAATAATATCAGTTTATGAAAATTGTGTATGATGACGAGTGTCCATTACGAGTCACGATCCAGCGTTTAAGAATAGTTGTATTTATTTGTTGCTAACCGGGTTCACACCTAACGAATGAAGGTCAGTAATCGCGTTCTTTGGTTCCTATTTAAAGTAGTTTGTTCGTTGGCGTGTGCCGTCAGTCCAAAACGTGGCGGTAAAATCAAAGGATACGTTGGCGTTCGCTAAGCCATCCAAAAAAGGAGCAATGAATCTATTCGTTGGTCTTCGTTCGTTAGGCTTGGACCCGGCTGTAGGGTTGATGGTATAATATAATAATATATCATTCTTGTCCTTAAGACATAAACTAACATATTTTCATTTTGTTTTCAGGTAATAAGGCTTGCTTGGTAGAATCTGAAGATATCAATTGCGATGACTGAAGCTAACAAACAGTATGTTTACGTATGCATATTTTAAATATTTTAATTACACAATTTATCTATTTATGAAATATAATGGCTAATCGTATGGATTATGTGCCTCAGGAAATAAAATCCTGACCATTAATCAGAAATTTAACGATTTTTATCACACAAAGGAATGAGTATATGCGTGTGAAAATAATGTACTTCTTCAAATATCAAGCACAATTACCTTTAACACATTTGATTATAATGCGCTTCCATGGAAAAACAAACAGCTCACTGTAAAAGCTCGATTCAGACCAGTGGAAGACCAGTTCAAGAAAAGGTACTGTAGTTTTACTTATCACACACATAAATCAAGTTTCTAGACATCGAGACATTTCATCTGATGTTGTGAGAAAATAACGCCTTTTTTTTAATCTGGGTAATGTCTGACGCATACCATCGACCCTGGCAGAGTCTCTGGTTATGTCCGAGTTTCACGGACTAAAACCTAGTCTGTTCCGTCAACGTGATATAACCGAGGTGCCAGGTACCGCTCGCGTATGGACGCTAGCAGTGAAAACGACACCTACACATACCCTAAGTGGTCGACTGCTCGTAAATCGAATAGTGTAATGAATAACATCTTTGAAACCGACTAAACCACTTTCCTCATTGTTTTAGTAAATACAATGGAACAGTTTCAGCAACGTTCCAGTTATACTTTGTTGTTGTGATGCCGTAACGTGTTTAAAAAGTTGGAACCATGGTCGGATCTGCTGTTGGCCTTTATGGGGCCCAGCCCAGGACGTAAGTTGTGCCCCTGATGTGCTGATGTGACTTTGACCCTTTATATTGAGGACACATGTCATTTACACCCCCACTGTCTTACATAACAATATGAACGTATTTAATCAAACAATTTCTGATAACAGCCAGCATCCATGTCAGTTTTTATGACTAGAAAATCGGTTTTGATCCCCGCTGTGTGTTGAGCTTAATTTCAAATAATAAAATCCGGTTCGGCCTCTTCAAACATTCTCAGAAAGTTATGATAAACGTTAATGTTTTGGCAATACACAAACATAATGATTCATCCATACCATATTATATATTGTACAAGGATATCAATGTTTGTTGTGAATCTAATGCGGCGCCGGCATGTGATGAAATAGGGATGTCAGATGGTTAAAATAAATACTAAAAGAACGATATGAATATTGGACGGTATCTTTGACCTTTTTATGTGCGATACTTGTTTTTTATTATTTTGTAGGTATCATATTAATTAACCCATGATACCTGGAAATTTACAATACCGCACGCATCGTAGATACTGCAAATTCCAACAAGGAAAACGGAATTTTGAATTAGATGCATATGATGTTTTACAAATTGGAATACTTATATTACGTATCAGTATCCAATTTACGAAAAGATTAGTTATTTCGACATTTATTTAATATTGACTAAAAAATAATTATAATACTTCATTCTAGATATTAATTGAGAAAACTTACATGTGTAAGATTCGTCTAATGTTTGAGCTACTCATTGACTAGGCACTAATTCTTAACAATCTAGATTTTTATTGGCATTCTTTATCTTGGGCCAGCCCTGTCTCAATTCTCCGGATATTGCATGACATTGGCCGCTATCCGCTATCGATGAATTACTTACTTCCAGTTTTGTGTTTATTTTCATAGATTCGCACTGTTTGATAACAAAACATTGATTTTTGGAAGAGGAAACGTTTCCAATAAAACATATGCGCCTAAATATGAATGTTTACATTATTTCAATATTTACACACAGCTCTAAGAACTTATAATTTGATTGTAGTATATTGCGCCTTTGAAGAAATGATAACGATTATTTATCGATGATTTGTTCGTCCGTTTCTCTTTCTAGAAATTCTGTTATTGGTTCAAGGATTTTTTTTAATGTTTATAATATGCGTGAATGAGTTTTCCTACTCTGTCCTAGTAACTATATAGTATCTGATACAAATATCTTGCTCTCGTATACAATGTTTATCGTAATGTGACATGAACGGCTTTGACCCATTGCCTCTTGCCCCGCACATGATATTATGTGATATAATGCATTATTACTGATATTATATTATTGGCTATTACATGCTCAGATTACTTCATAGATACTATTGACATAGTTATAATTCTAGTTTTGTATTTATTTATTTATTTTACACTCGGCTTCTCACTGTGCTAACAGTTTCCTAATGCGCACAGTGCATGTCTTTACATTAAATTTAGATTCACTCAGTTTATTGTGAGTACATTTCGGATACCAAATATACTATCCTACACCTACAAATATTATAAACGAGAACATTTGTGAAGATAATGTGAGGATGTGTGGATATTTGTTACACTTGTATGCAAAAACTATGAGATGGATTTTGTTGAAATTTGGCACACATGTAGCTTATAGCCTGACTAAACATATAATTTATCTACAGTCTTCTTCTTAACAAATACAGTATAACTTATACTAAGCAGAGTTTTACAAAACAACTTTCGTTGTTTGTCTGTGGGAAAATTAAAAACAGTAAAAAAAATAGTATTTCATAAAATAAATAGTCATGTTGAGGTACTCTACAGTATCATATTAATATTAACATTTTCTAATACTGCCTTCTAGTTTTTTTGTACACGTTAAGTAATCACTTGGTATGGTATATTTACGTAAATTTGCCTGATCGTGATCGTCATCACCATCGATCATTGTCTATCTCCACTGTTTATAGACTTTGTATGGTTTATTACTCTTTATCACACAAAATGTGACTGATTTACTTGAAAATTGTTGGTTGAAGATAGCCGCTTTTTATTGGCTCAGGGAAAAATAGTTCATGCAATATTATAAATATTTGTCCATCTGTCCGTACGTTGGGTAGTCTGCATGAGTTAACGGTTTTGTGGTTTTTGATTTGTGAGCATTACGTGTAATTCTTTTGCTAACATATCAGCAAAAAAATGTGGTAATTGAGGACTGACAAAAGGCCTGTTGTGAAATCTATGTATGTTAAATGATTTTAAGAATTAACTACCGTTTATAGGTTAATGTGTATTCTATATCAATCGTTATAACGTAAATATCGTTCACGTATAATTTTCAATCATTAAGTTCCATTTCGTCGCCATACATTCCACAAAATAGTCTCGCTAAATTTATGACTATTCCAGAAACAATTACAATTTTTTTAAATTATTTAAGCAGGTTAAAGTATAAAGTTCCGTTGGTAGGTCACAGGTGGGTTGCCACCTGCTCGAAAGCCCGACACGCCAGGTGACCACCCCTGCTAGCACTTGTGAAGTACGCCGTGATAATATGTCCCTTTCTGGCCTATGGGCATAGAAAAAGATGGAAATAGCTGTCCTATCTATTTAAAATAACTGAAGAAATTGTATTTCGAATTGGCAGGCATGAAATTATATAATATGGTTTTTATCACGAAGAGTATTAAAATGTAGTAGACACAGGATAGATAACCCTGAAACATCTAACTTATTTATGAAATATATCAACTTGAACTTTTTTAAACTAGCTGTTGACAATATAAAACATGCATTTTTGTTAGATAATTATGATTTGTTTATAAAAATAGATAAAAACTTAATAATATTAAAGTTAAACCCATATTATGTTAGTAAGAAAACGGCGCTCGGGATCCTATTCCAAAGATAATGTAGTGAGTAAACAATTGCAGCGAGTAAACGCCACGTTGGAAGATACACGGTGGCACTACGCCTCATTTGTCACAATCAGTGGAGAATCGACTAGTTTTTTCGTTAATTTTTATCTTTTAGTTTATTTTTCTTGAATGTTTGGTTGTAATGTTTCTTTGTTTATATTTTCTTGTGAGCGTTGATCTACTGTGTTGTTTTTTCTGGCAGGGACTAGCTGAAAATCAGTGCTGTGCAATGCGCGCAGCAAATACTGAGCTAGATCCCTTGCCGCACATTTTCTGTGTACTTTTTATATTTTGTGTAAACTGTTTTTATTTTTTTTCTTATGTAAAATAATGTGTGGTGAATAAATGGTTTAAATGTTTTAAAACGATAATCTTACTAATTGTCTGTAAGTTTGTTAAAACTAGGATTTGATTGCTGTTTCCTGGTAATAATAACAACGAAATTCGATACTCTTAGGATGAAAATGACCCATTGAAGTCCATAACTGACTTACTGCCTACTAAACCTTGCATTTCATAACTTCTCCATCGGTATCAAATAATTTCATATAGCTTACTTTCAGGTAAAAAAAAATATAATCAAATAAAGAGATAATATAAATCAGTATCTAAAAAAACTCAGACTCAAAAATAATAAAAAAACAATAAGAATTATAATATTATTTCTAGCCATCAACAAGTGATACCGCGCGCAATAATAAGTAATTGACTTATTAGCAGAAACACTGCGGTGAGACTGTTTGCACAGAGTTTAGCAACAGGCGCTCTCTATAACTAATACACTTTTATTGACGTTTAATTATATTCTTAGAGAACTACTGTTCGAATTTTAATAATTATTTTGTATTTGATATTTTATTGGTTTGATCTAACTCCCACACGAGGTAATGCCAACCTGCATGCCCTTAAGCGTCAAGGGACCTCCGCTATCACCCTGCCAATAAAAAAACATATTTCCGTAAAGTGAAGACTAACTTTTATTATATTATTGTATGCATACCTTCATTGCTTCTTTTATTGGACATTTTTATAGCTGCAGTATTGGTCAACAAAAAACAGAGATAAAAAACGTAGTCTTTTATGTTAAATATTAAATTATCCTAGAGCTTAAATACGACAGCGTTATTTTTTACCGTTTTTATTATTGTCTGTATTATGTTAATGAACTTCTCATTAACAGATCATGTTTCCTCCAGTACTCAGACAAACACGTGTTTTTTCCTGGTTGTATCCCAAACCGTTTCCTCTTTATACCTTTATTTAGATTTCAATTCAATGCTTTGAATTACTCAAATGTATGGGATGAATTATCTACATTTAATTAAAAGGAGTCAATAGGACGTTGAGAGTTCTTTGTTTGAGATCAACCATGGGGTTTGTTAATAATAAGGCTTTTATATTTCGAACCCTTTCATTACACAGATGGTGTGTATAGGACTCGTGCCATTCATAGTCATGTTTATTGTTTTGTACAACCTTTTGAAAACAGCAGCTATAATATAGCTACCTGTATTTACGTTTGTATAATATCTTGAAAAGTCAAAACATATATTTGGGTCACTAGCAAGGTTTAATTTGATAACTCTGTAGGCATCATAATAATGATGTCCATTTTTGCTTTGTTGTGAAAAGGATGCGCCGATTGCGTTTCCGAACATAGTTCGAAATTCCTTCTTCTTTAGTGTAGATGGCTGCATTCATATTCTATGAGCCCAGTGTGTGGCCTCGTAGATAGAGCTTTTATCGCCTTTCATGAAAGCTTCCTTAAGTGTATGTTGTGGAGCAAATGGGACAGGTCATGAGATGGGCCATAGTCTGTACAGCACCACACTCGCATGTAGAACCTAGATACCTTTTGTCTATGTCAACTAAAAACCCTCCAAGGATTACAAGGTAGAAAGTGGACATAAAATGGCGCCTCGTTACATTCTTTACCTTGTGAATGTATGGTCAATGGCGGCGTCAATTATGGAGCCCAATTTAAAAGTCTAACGTATTAATGGATACCAATTGTTTTATATTCAGTGCTATGTAGAATTTGTAACCATTGCTAAAGAACCTTTACACATGGTGTTACGTATGAGCTGTAGCTTCATTATTTTAAACTTATTTTTAATCTATGCACTTTATTGAAGAATAGGTACACAACACAGACACTTTTATTTACTTGAAAAAAGTTGTTTTAATTGTGCAGAGTTTTGTAGATTTGTAACACATCATGTTGACAACAAATCCACACATCGATCATAAGAAAATAAGTCCGTGTGTAGTTTGTTCTTTCACCGAATTAAATTTGAAGCGGCTTCCATTAAACCATTCCATTCCATTAACTGCCTCGATGATCTAATGGTTAGCGTATGCGCCTCTCATCACAAGATCACGGGTTCGACTTCTTAGTCGAGAAAAGTGTTTTTTGTGTATTCCGTTAGGAAATTCACAATAGCAGCACGGAGTTGGAATTGTGTTCGGTGGTTGGCGATAATCTCACCCTCTATCCCTCGGGACCTAAACATAACAGGTGAAGTGTGGGTGTTGTACGCCTCTGCAACACTCTTCTGGGTAAAAATAGGCGCGATGTTATTTATTTATTTTTTTATTTTACAACTTTTTGCACTTAAAAATAGTACAACGGCGGACTTAATGCCATAGGCATTTTCTACCAGTCAACCTTAAGGTGATGCAGAGAGAACAAAGGTAGGTGAATAAATAAATTAAAATAATGTGGAAATAATGTTATATCAACAATTCGAATACATAAATATGGTAACAAATATAATAATACATACATTAAAATAATATAATATATTATAATAATTATACAGTAGATATTAAGCTTTTAATGACTCTGTGTTATATGTTATGCTTCCATAAAATGTTTATTCATTCTCAAAATAACGCAGTGTAAAGGTTCTCCTACTATCTACCATTAATATTCCATACCCATCTTCCAATCATGACGCACGTCCATAGGCTGTTCGGTCTACTGTCTTTGACAGACACTTGCTGATATCGATGGTCGCCACACGACTATTACTTGGTATTATGATGTATCGATACGTATGGCGACTAACCGATTTCTATCTCTTTCGTCTGTTGCTATTGACCTCGATACCTAAGATATACATAACATAACTTAACATCACGCCTGTATTACCCAGAAGGGTGTGGCAGAGGTGTACAACACCAACATTTCACTTGTTATGTTTAGGTTCTATGGGATAGGGGGTGAGCTTAACGCCATCCACTGTGCAAAATTCCAACTCCTTTAACTCCTAAACTTTTCGTCAGGCAATGCACAATAGCACCTATTGTAAATTTCCTGATGGAAAGTTCACAAATAACACTTTGCCCGATCCGGGAATTGAACCTGTGACCTCGCGATGAGAGGCGCATACGCTAACCACTAGATCATCAAGGCAGTTATCCTAAAATATATATTTTTTTTTTCATCAAAGATCTTATTCATTTCAATCTATCTCTCTTACCTTGGAAATCGTCGAACGACGTCTCCCCTGGCCTATGACTGACTATAGATTTGTTTACCTTTTAGTATTTCTAAGAATTTCAAAGTTATACGTGAGGTCAATGCATATGTTACATAATGTTACATTACCGGTAACATAATGATGGTAACAAACAAATCATTGAAATAATGATCGCAACAGGTCATGAACCACAGCTTGTGTTGCAATTTGTAATGGCTACATAACGTATTGTATTGTATAATTTGTATTATGTTATGTGATAAATATATACAACTCGTAAATAACTAACCGCGTATCTATCTATGACACTACTTTTATAGGTATTTTTTGCTTAATGACTTACATTTAATAACTTCTTATATCACTATAAGACGTTTAGTGATGTTACATAATTATAATCTGAAGATGGAAGAATGAGAAGGGTGGAAGAGCTTTCATGTAGAGACATTTTCAGTAAATGTTTCCGATTGGACTCGTAGTTACTGCAATATATATTCCTGAAATATAGATTAATGTTTTCATTTACATTTTATTACTAATTTTACTACTTCTTGAGTAAAAGCCCTAAAGGGTTTATATTATCATAGGCTGGAATGAAGTGATAACTTCCACCACTTTTGTACTTGCCGACTAGTCGGCCATTCGACCGCCGACTATTCGACTAGGCAACAAGTCGGCCGAACGGATAGTCGATCCATCTCTAATGATGACTCATTTTTTTTAAATAATAGAATTAAATTGACTTAAATTGTTTTTTTTTTCAAAAATTAGACAACGGGTCTGAATCGTGAAATTATTATAAAGGTAAATAAATACCTTTATAATAATTACGCGATTCAGACCCGTTGTCTAATTTTTGAAAAATGTTCTCAAATCGCAAAAGTTTAAAAACTTAAATTGTTTTGTTATTGATATAGAAATATTTTACGTCTACAGATTCAGTGGCGTAGTCGTAAAAACGTATCACACGGAGAGACAGCAACTATTGATATTACAATTCCTGGTAGTAAAGATTTACTTCGTCTTCTGGGCAATATCTCAAATTCTTGGGCATTTTCCTTCACATAATCAACAGATGAAAATTCTTAGATGTAATCTCCGTGCGCACATCCATTCTTTCTATCTCACTACCAAGTATTCTTGCATCCTCGTGGGAACATTGAAATTGCTGTATTTATAGAAAATCGTGCCGGTTTTTGCCTTTTTCTCGTAAGTAACTTGCGTGTTTTCTGAGCAATTTGTCGCAATCAGTACGCTGTTTAATTCTTGTCTGATTAAGACAAGTAATTAAAAGTTGTTGCGGCTATTTCTGTCTTTAATCTGATTGGACTACGATGAGGTATTGATTGAAGAGTTTTATCGTGAAAGGAATTGATTACAATGTAGAGATTTATATGACGCACGAAGCTAACGAGCCTTCAGTTCATCTGAAAATAGTTCAATTACAGCTACACCTTGCTATATTGCGAATAACTATGACATTATACGTACCATATCCTGTTTCTTTGTTCAATCTTACCACAAAAGTGAAACAAAAACAAAGTACGTTCTATTTGACGGTATAATGTAATTGATACAAAGATGTTTCCTCCTTACAAGCTCTGTCAAAATCGTACAAGGTTGCCACAATACGTCATTCATCTCCATGGATCCTTTGATTTCAGCTGAATTTAATAGAAACTATTGTTATGTATTCCCCTGACTTAACATAATATAACATAACATCTATATTACTTAGACGGGTGTAGCAGAGGTTTACAACACCCACACTTTACCTGTTATGTTAAGGTCCCATGAAATAAGCCTATCGCCATTTACCTAACACGATTCCAACTCAGTGTTGCTATTGAGAATTTATTTACGAATAATTCACAAATAACACATTTGCCCGACCCCGGATCCTGAATCGAACCCGAGACCTCGTGGTGAAAGGCGCATACGCTAACCACTAGACCAACGAGACAGTACTTAACATATTAGGAATATTTACGATTGTTGTTTTACCTTCTAATTGATTATTTTTATAGCATTTAGCTATGCTTAGCAAATTATACTAAGAAACAGTTGAAAAAGATATGGGACCGGCAGGATTTGAACCTGCGAACTTACTGCACACCGGGCAGCCGCTTTAGCCATCCAGCTACGGTCGCCTCTTACCAGAACCCTAAATTTCTCAACTGTATTATACGTCATTTCGTGACGTCACGTTCATCCATTTGTTCCTATCTTATGTAGGATACATGTTGTTTTACCAATTAGCAAAGCATTTAGCAAGCAAAGCAAGTCTTATTCACCGCATTTTTGAAAAACCTATTCAGATGATTTTAGAGTTTAGTAAGAAGAGCGAGAATTGACTAAAAAAGTATTCTTACAATATGCCAATAGTTTAACGTGGACATAACAATGAAAATATTCATGAAACACTATTCAAACAGTTCTTTACACAACTTCAAAGCGATACCTTAACCGTAGCTAAGTCTACCATCGTCTGTACTATACTACCAGAGTAGTACGCCCTTAACCCAATTATAAGCGCGACTCGGTGCTGACGTCAATTGTTCACACAATGACACATTTGCTTGGGGTTTAGGAGACGTTTGAGAACAGGTGCCAGTGGTCACGTAGACCACAAGGAAGATGGTTGGTTGCAAATAAGGAAAAATTACCTTCTCTAAGATTTGTATTATAAATAAATAAATGAATTGAGATATTTTTCGTCAGTCGACTGAGTGTTTTCCTGTAAGACGAAGTCTTGCTTTATATTAATATGCGACATATTTTTGCTTAATAAATATAACTTCTTTGTTAATCACAAAGTAAGTAGCATAGAAATCAGCGCTTCAGGGCTTTATTGCACTGCAGCTTATGGCTGAGATAGTGACCTTTTCTGGAAATAACTCATCTAACTAAAACGTATTCAAATTCAAATTCTTTTTTGTACTCACAAAATTATAGGTGAATAACAATATTATGAATCAAGTTCATGTATAAAGGCTAGCTTAATTCAACATGAATTTTCTAACAGCAGACCTTTGAGACGTAGAGGAAATAATGATGGAAAAGGTCAAGTCAAGTGCACAACGCAGAGCAAATAATACGTAATAAAACGTATCTCCATCAAGATCGACATGAACAATCATAATCGTATCCTGCCATTAGGGCCCTTTAATGGCTGCAACGAAAACAACAACAACATCAACGATGTTTACTAAAATTACTGCCTCATTGGAGTAGTTTGCAGTCGCAGACCATGTCACCAGTCTTAGACATTAATCTTTTTTGTACCACTGCGAATGCTGTAAGGCGGCTATTAGCCAACTCATTGTTTTTCGAATCATGTGGCTCTTAAAGTGTGCCTTAGGTAGGGCATATGGCACTTAGCTAATTTAATTTTTGTTCCTCTTCATTGTTCATTGTTTAATTCTTTTTCTTGTAGGCAAGACCAAATGTCTGTTGGCCTGTGGAGGCTTTTCAAAGGCAATCTTTTCTAAAATTTATGGATTGTAATATTCACATTTTGAACTATTTTGCATTTGATAAATCACTATTTCTTTTTTCCGATGATGTCACATATCTTAGGAAATATCTTGGTGCATTTCATCTCCTGTATATTTCATTAAGTGCCCCCACCGCCCGCACCTGTTTCAGTCCCCTTTGTCGACATACCCCCGCGCCCCTGTACCGCGCAGGCGAGGACTCAGTTAAACGGTCAGCCTATAGACTTTAAGCCTTCCTAAAAACAATAAAAAAAAATGAGATCTCGGGTTCCATCGCCGAGTTGACCAAATGAGCTATTTAGGATTATTCGTCTGGAAACTCCCAATGGTAATTCTACCAGTAAATAGGCTATTGCATAGGCACTGACTATGTCAATATACTTATACCTGTCCATCCAAAGGTTGCCTGGAAGAGATCACTTTATAGTGATAAGGCCGACCATTGTGCATGTTTCAATTAGACTGTGTATCACAATTATGTACTTCTTCTTTGTGTACAATAAATAATCCTACTTAAGATAGGAACAAATGGATGAACGTGACGTCATGAAATGACGTATTATACGATTGAGAAATTTAGGGTTCTGGTAAGAGGTGACTGTAGCTGGATGGCTAAAGCGGCTGCCCGATGTGCAGTAAGGTCGCAGGTTCAAGTCCTGCCGTTCGCATATCTTTTTCAACTGTTTCTTAGTATACAATAAATAATTCTCTATTTATCTATCTATTGTAGTAGAGTCTAGTAGATAGTAATAGCCTTGTCACATGGGACCGAAAACATAACTGGTGAAGTGTGTGTCTGGGTAATATAGGCATGGTTTAATGTTATGTTTCTAATGCTAAGCTTTGACGTTACTGACAAAACTAAATAAATTTGACCGCGAAATATGCACTGAAAATAATATATGGCCAATAAACGTCTATCAATATAAATATTGTCGTCTATAACTGACAGTTGAATGAAAACAGATGGTGGTAAGATGGCAGGTGATGGCAACTTCCTACCACATAAACTGATATTGTTTAAATCATCGCATCATTCGCATTCTATATCTGATTTGGCAAGGTTGTTTGTCTGACAACTTACCGACTTAACGCTAGACTATACTCTGTCCATTCCTTTATTTTCTTTTTGACAGATTACATTTAGGGATGCCTTCACACGTTACTGATTCGATTTGAAATCATAATCGATGTTGTCTAAGAAGAACTTTTAATCGATTAATTACATTGAAATGGTTTTAGTTCATTATTAATTATTCGTTTATTAGTAGTTTTTATTAGATGAAATAAATATACAAAATAATAATATAATAATAATGTCACATACTTAGTCTATGACGGTTTCCTAGTTACCTTTGTTTACATTTTGATATGCCATTCTGAAATATAATTATTCAATAAAAGATGTGTAATATTGATTAGTATTTCAATATTTAATAAATAATATTAAATATTGATTTTACCTGCTTCATTTTTAATTCCAAGATTTCGATTTAATTTCTTGCAAATAATTATTCATGGAATCATAATACTATTATTATATTCTTTTTTTTATAAAAAATACAGACAATAGTGTACTATCAGCATGGAACAAACTCCCAGAAATTGTGATAAATGCACCCAGCTTAAACAGTTTTAAAAACCAACTTGACAAATTCTCCAAATCGCAAAACACACACGCATCAGCTTAATAGCTGCTAGTGTGAAATCCTATAAATAAATAATAATAATACACAAAAAAAAGTCAAATTATTCTTTTTCATAATGATCGATTTATTTCATTTCACGATTTGATTTATAGTCTGTGGTTGTTTGTTACAAACAGTGAACTTTCCTAAAAAGTGTCGCTTGTCAATAAAGTACATTATTATTGTAGTACATCAATCTGACAAAAGAAACGGTAATTCATAGGCGTGATCTGTCAAAAAGAAAATAAAGGAATGGTCAAAGTATAACTTGTGGTCTAGCGGAATAATTTGTGACTGCTCACCCTGAGGTCTTGGGTTTGGTCCCCGGGTCGGTCTAAGTGTTATTTGTGATATTTAGGAATTTCTCAGTCGGCACGGAGTCTGGATTTTACACGATGGCGATAGGCTTATCACATGCGACCTAAACATAACTGTCTGCACGTATGGTGTAGTGGTTTAAGTGGTCGCCTCGCCGCTCTGTACTGCACAGGTGTTGTGGGTTCGATTCCCACATGGGACAAATCTTTGTGTAATTCGCAACGATTTGTTCTGAGACTGGGTGTGCTTGTGTGAGTGAATGTGTGTATTTGGCCTTGTCATTGGGACCATTGGATAGTGTAATTGCTTATGGCTTTCTATCTAAGGTAAAAAAATAAATAAATAACAGGTGAATTGTTGGTTTTGAAAATGTACACAACATAAATTTGTTATGATGATATCAGTTTTTGTGTAAATTTCCAGTGTTGAAGTTTATAATCAGAGTTGTAAACTTTATAAACATGTACCGGAAGAGTACAATGTTAAACTGTTATGTGAAATATTTCGTGTGTAATCTTACCCTAAAAACAGAACGAAGTGCTCTAACAACTAAATTATTTCAGTAAATTAGACAACAGATCCAAATATCGTAATTTTTTTAAAGGTAATAATTTTTTTAAACATAACATAACATCATGCCTATATTACCTAGAAAGGCATGGCAGAGATGTCCAACGCCCACATTTCACCTGTTTTGTTTAGGTCCCATGGGATAGAGGGTGAGCCTATCGCCATCCCCCGGACACAATGCCAACTCCAGGAAATAGTCAAAAGCATGACAAGTTCACAAATATCATTTTGTCCGAACCGGGAATCAAACCCGAGACCTCGCGGTGAGAGGCGCATACGCTAACCACTAGATCAAAGCAAAAGGTAAATAAATACCTCTTTCTTACGTGCGCAAACAGTTTGTACAAACAGTGGTTTTTGCCGGCTACCTACAATCTTAATTGCACAATTAAAATTTTTATGCTTTTGCAATTTGCACAAACTGTTTGCGGAGATGGTGCGTGAAGCCTGTACCGATTGAGCTGAAAATAATTGTATGCAGTTATGTAAATGACATAATTATGAAAAAAATAGTAACGGTTGCGTTTATGCAATTTTTTTTTTTTTTTACGAGCCTTTAGTGTAATATGCAATTTGAATATGGAAATATTTAAATGCGTATCATGTTCAAATAAACGTTCATTGACCAAAGCAACAAATAAAGCAAAAAAAAAGTCTAAAGAGTAACATTGTAATGAGTGAATAAGTTATAAACATGAAACTGAAAAATTTATTTTAACAGTTTGCTTCTAGAAGGCCAAATACTGCTCCGCTTATCTATAGTCCATACCTCTCCTGATGATGAATCAGTCAGCTTGCGTCCATGACAATATGCAACCTTCTCAAAACGTCAATCATAAGCATTAATTTAATCGCGTTAATTCCCGTTAAAATCATATCAATTAATATTCTACGCGAAAGTTTGCAAGTTATCATGCCTCTCCTGATGTATTTAAAGCTTGAAGCATGTCGAAAATGACACGAGGTATGAAGAAGTTTGGCCAAAACAAAGCAAGCATGCAGTACTATTCTTAGATGTTACGGCGTCTTTAGAAAATCATGCTACACACATCAAAAACATGAACTGCAAATGTTTTGTTGTTATCGCCTAATATTATTAGCTCATGAATATTTTCAGTAATATTGCAAGATAACGCTAATGTTTAAAAGGACAGTGAACTTTCAGACCATACGAATAAATATATATAAATATTACGTCGATGTTTGATTTGATTTACATTAGTTTGGAAGCAAAACTTGATGACTGAAATGTCGCTTTCATTATAGAAGGAAAATAGACTAAAATATATGCATACTTCATTAATTTTAAATAAGAACATCACCTGGGTATTTGCAGTATGTATCTAATAGTAAAGGTGGCGTACAATGCCCGATAAAGTCACAAAATTTTTATTTATACATATCACGATAAAATACTAGAAACACTCGAAATTTTTTGAACTTGAAGCGGGATTTGAACCCGCGACTATAGGATTTTAGCCTATCGCTTTACCACTCAGCTATCTAAGCCCCATTCTTAATCTTTTGACTGTATGCATCGTCTTCCTAGTCGTCAAGTTCGTCTTAGAATTACAAATTTTTTTTCGATTGTACTTAGTATTAGATTGATAAGCATAGCTAAGCTGCATATAAATCAATTAAAAAATCATGTTCAAAGTCTAATACTTGCTTCATACTCAGGCTCCGGTCTAGATGAAACATGCATAGGAAACTTATTGAGCTAGCTGACTACTTCAAACTCTTTAACCAAGTCGCCTTGCCACGAAAACGAGTCCTTGAACCTGTTTTTAACGTTTGTTTTCATGAAACTAGTTCAAATCAAAATATTCCACCTCCATCCGGTTTTCAGAACGTAGTCAGTACCATATTAGTACACTCGTGAGAAACCAGTTAGGGAAGTATACTGGTCACGACTGTTCTGACCATTGGTATATTAGTCTAAAATTGTACTAGTCTGCATGTTGCTCGCGTTGGTCGGTCTGTGTGTGATAAGAGCCATTTCCTACATATCGAGACTGCTGTTCTGTGTATCCTTGAACGCTTTCGGATACTAAGATTCATGGAAGTAAAAACCGGTACACAGAAGCCAGAAACTGATCAACCAATTGTATGACTTCGTAAGGATGCTCAGCCGGGCGTGACCATGGAACGCTCAGGGGCCATAAGATATAATGTGCAAGTAATGTTAGCCCAGGGTGGGGTGTGGAGATCAAATGTTAGTTCCTTTGCTTATTATATTAATTTTGACTGTTTATCTTCATATGGTAGTAGGTTATTTTTTCCAAATGACAGATCTCAAAAAACGTGTCCTCTTCGTCAATTTAATCCCACGTGATTCACCAAACCGTGGCTGAGTCCTTAGTTGGTCACGTTGACAGGTACAAGTGAATTGCGTTGTGGCTGCTGAATGGAGAGACTAATTCAATCAGCGCCATTTACTCGTGCCATTGTTGATGCTGTTAAGTGCTATGCAAACCCAACGGAAAATGACATTCTATGGATACAATGCCGGTATTTGAAAATGTGTTGTCGACGCTGATGGTGGTAGACTGCTTGCTGGGTGCTATTTTCTTATCACTCTTTTTCTGACACTATAGTGAATATCACTTTTTTGGCTGAAATTTTGGTTTATGTATAATAAACCAAAATTTCAGCCAAAAAAGTGATATTCACTATAGTGTCAGAAAAAGATGTGTTGATGAGAAAAGTGAGAAAAAGATGTGTTGTCGACGCTGATGGTGGTAGACTGCTTGCTGGGTGCTATTTTCTTATCACTCTTTTTCTGACACTATAGTGAATATCACTTTTTTGGCTGAAATTTTGGTTTATTATATATAAACCAAAATTTCACCAGCGTCGACAACACATCTTTTTCTCACTTTTCTCATCAACACATCTTTTTCTGACACTATAGTGAATATCACTTTTTTGGCTGAAATTTTGGTTTATTATACATAAACCAAAATTTCAGCCAAAAAAGTGATATTCACTATAGTGTCAGAAAAAGAGTGATAAGAAAATAGCACCCAGCAAGCAGTCTACCACCATCAGCGTCGACAACATATTTTCAAATACCGGCATTGTATCCATAGAATGTCATTTTCCGTTGGGTTTGCATAGCACTTAACAGCATCAACAATGGCACGAGTAAATATACATTATATATAAAATATACATTAATTCGACGTGAAAAAATTGAGTCTTATATATTCGAGGCCAATTTTACAGGACTAAGTTCAACCCTGAACCCGATTTTCTATCTCTCAGTTCCTTTAATGACCAGAGACCAGTGACGTGCATAGATATTTTTAGCAGGGTAGACAAAAAAACTTAGCGAAAGCCGCCACTTGAAGTATAAGACTGTTTTCTTGTTTCCATGATATGTGTATGGAAGGTTATACATAGGTACATACTTATTTTATATATTAAATCAATCCGTCTGTCTTTTTCCAAAAAAAACTTTTAAAACGTCATCGTAAAAAGTTGGGGAACCTGGGGAACGTTTTAATTCTACGAGAAGACCTTTTTCTATTGCAATCATAGATAAATCTGTCAAACGTTTTTGCCATTGCGTTTTTCCTAAATACGTGTGAATGAGTTTTAAAGATGAAACAGAAAACGATCTTTCGGTCGAGGCGCCGCTTACGGGTATTGTAACTATCAGTTTGGGAAATCGCAAAACTTAAAATTATGGACATCCACGTACCCGGTGTCAGTCCAAACATTTTTATAAGTTGCAAATAATAAACAGACAAAACAATAAAGCTTTTTTGTATGCTTACATCCTGTAAGCCAATTAAAACAGTCGTATTCCTTTATATTAAACTTGCGACTGCGAGTACCTTTGTCGTATAATTGTACAATATTTAAATCCGGTAAGCAGCGGCCAATAGATATTACACGTTTCTTGTTATCATATGAAAGTTAAGCAAACTCACCGTCCTTTAACTTTTGTAAGCAAACTACCGCAAAGCTCACAGCGCACACACTCCATGATAAAGTTTAACTAAAATTATCAATTAAATTGCACTCTAGAAATAAACAATAAACAATTACAAATGGAACACTAAACAAAACACTTCCAATTCACCTGTTGTCAACAAACACGAAAATAAGTAAGTGAAAAGAGTGAGTGAGAGGCAAATACAAACAAAATGCAAAATAAAAACGACAAAAAAAAATGTTTTGGTATTCATTACATAATTTCAACAAATAGTGCATTTTTAAAATGGTCGCATTACATTAATCAAACCGAAAAACCAACCAATAAGAGCGTCTCATACCACCACCCAAATTTAGACGTTGTCTATCCTGTGACGTATTTGGTGATACTTTACGCTTGTGTGTGTCAAAAATTGCGTGTAATACGAAGACGCAGTACAATAGATTTTAATTGTGTGCGTAGCTTTCCGTAGATTCGGTATGCAGCAATCTACCCTGATGACGTAACACAGGCTAGTTTGTTCGGGCGCACGCGCGGTGAATCGCGGAAGGTCACGCCAGCGTCCGGAGTCATTTTAGCGCGGTAATTTCGAAAACATTTACGTTTAACATTTGGTTGATATTGTTTATTTTTTACTCAGTACATGTAATTGGATTTTTTTAGGGTAGACAACGTCTATTTGTCTCTATGGAATGCACGTCACTGCCAGAGACAAATCGAAAACGGTTCAGCGTTAAGCTCAGGTCGATACAATTAACCGTAAATCGCTCACCAGTAAAATTGTTATTTTGCAATTGTACTGGAATACGTCGGATTTGACGAATTTATCCTCATCCCGTGTATTGTTTTATTAAACTGAAGCGGCTAACAAACATGTAACGCGACATAAAAACCGAGCAAAGGTCAAAACGTGTAAACTCTTGCAGTTCCTCACGACTCGTCAATTTGCACACTTATCTGCTATTGCTCTGCGGAGATAATCTCAAGATAAACTGGTACAGGTGTCAATAAGAGTTACCTCAAACTGAAATAGACTGCGTGGAATAACAAGAAAACAACTATCAGGGTAACTATATTGTTTAATGGAAAATAATGTATGTTTGTTGTTTGTGATGTTATTGAATATTTCGTGTTTTTTGCACGGCAAAGACATCGAACCCGAGGTCTCACAATGTGTAGAGACATAGGCCAACGGAGCAGATTGTTTTATTATGCACTGCATGAAATGTGTTCATCGTAAGTAAACAAAGCAGCTAGCAATATTTACTCAAATAAACTTTAATGGTGATAGAGGTCTTAAAGGTCGAAGTGTTTCGTCGATTTGTTGAACACTCTACTTGAATTTGGATTATACTAGATATATTTAACAGTATTTCTACTGTACAGTCGAATTTATTAACATGTGGTAGTAATTTCGAACCTTTTTGTGCAGAAAACAAGGTTTAAAACTGCCTTAATACATTTGACTGTTCGGCTATATCTGTATGTGGTCATGCAATGTTTTAAAACGATTATGCCATCAAGCGTCCATTGAACGTATTTCATGTTCACAGACTCCTCGGCGTCGACACGCTTCAATATTTCCATGACAGAACAATATCGGGCATGCTCATTACGCGTTTACCGGGTTTTTTTCTGCAATGAATATTTCCTAAAAGATCGTCTTCACGCAAACTTTCGATACGGTATTACTTGATTACTAGCTCGGTTCACTGTTCTTGAAAAGTTCGAAAGTGTTCTCCTTGCGAAATTCGATCACTATCGTACGAATAATTATGGGTTTCGGTATTTCGCACAAATTGAGCTCTTGTCGGAAAAAAATTTGTAATCAATTGCACGGAATCTTAATTGTATAAAAAAAAAAACTTTTAGTTCATCGGGTTCTCTGAAGATAGGTAACTACAGCCTAAAAAAAATAATACAAAAAATATTCTTTTAACCCATTAATATCATATCTTTGTATTTGTATATGTATGTTTATAACTAACTTGATGTTACTTACTTCGACGGCGTTGAATTCAATATTTCCATTCTATTTCCTACAAAATTACACTCTTACACTTACACTTTCAACCTTACCCCCTTGGAGAGTTGTAACGAAGGAACCTATGTGCAGAATTCTGTGCTAATTAATTCCTTCAAAATTGATTAACTGCCCATATAAACTTACAACCCTCTATTCAGCCTCTTGGAGATAGATATTAAAAAATATAATTTTACCAGGTAATTTACGTCATGTTGACGAAACTCTCATATAAACTTACATCCCCTTATTTACCTCATTTGGGATAAAATACTAATATAAAGCTTATACCAGTTTTCAAGTTAAACCTCCAGCTACACAATTGTAAAATCCGCGTTCAGCGTCACAAGTGTAAAATTCCATTCAGTAGTTTTTGCGTGATGCGCGCGTAGAAAGAAAGAAAGACGGACGAAAAAAAAAGCACAGATATGGCAAATTCACAATTTTATTATAATTGTACATAAAATAATGATACGCCATGACTTGGGCGACGCTGTATGAAACTGCTTAACTAAACTGAATTCTTTGAATTTAACTGCATATTAGATAAAGATTGTGAAGTAAAACACAGAGATGTATCAACACCCAGACTTCACCTTTACGTTTAAGTTTCATAAGAAAATACTATTGAGCTTTATTTAGTATTTATTCCTGTTAGATGATTCGCAAAAGCCATGTCATAAACTTTCTTATTAGAATTCCTTTTCCATATAAGTGTTGCGATGCGACATAAAATACGTACCGTTTTCGCATTCACATAAACACTATGACAAGAACGCGACATAAACTAAAGGCTATGCGACATTGTACAAGCCATAACTTCTTAGGTTTCTCTTCGTCATAAACAGAGTAAAGGTGTGTACACATTAGAAACATATTTAAAACAACAAATTGTTTTATAGTAATAATCATTAAACTTTACTAACCAAGGAATGATTCTAGTGAAAATCCGCGTTAGTAGGTAGTTAGGTTTACTTAGGTTACCTACTTTATTTGTATGCGACGTATTAGCGAGTTAATTTCTAGTTTACGTAATGGGAAGGAAATGCACAATAGAAGCACGGAGTTGGAATTGTGCCCGGTGGATGGCGATAGGCTCACCCCCTATCCGACGGGACCTAAACATAACATATGCAATGTTAGTGTGGTACACCTCTGCCTCACTTTTCTGGGTAATATAGGCGTCATGTTATGTTAGCAAGCAAGAGTAAGTGTGTTATAAACCATTATCTTTATAACATTTTAGTCAATCTAAACGCAGCCTAAGGAATTTAAATCTGTCCGCTATCTCTCATTATTGTGCACTACGATAATCCTCTCGATTGCTAACAAACTACTATTTATTTAACATCTTGATATTACTTTGGAATGATTACTATGCCTACATAAAACGGAGCTGATTACATTAGCCGCAAAATTATTAAAAAAATGTTGAACCTACATCCATAGCTCTCAATAAATAAATCAATAAATATCTCACAACTTAAACACAACGCCATCTAGTCCCAAACTAAGCAGAGCTTGTATTATGGGTACTAGAATTACTGATACTAATAACATTATATACTTTTATTTTGTAAATACATACTTATTATACATAGAAACACCCAAACTAAGACAAACCCTCATGTTCATGCACACAAAGATTTGCCTTAAGCGGGAATCGAACCCGTGACCTCGGCGTTGCAGGTACACTTCCCACTCAGCCATTCGGTCGTATAATGAGATGTTACCCTAAGTAAAATTATATTTAAACCTGCATCAATAGTTCTCTGTGACCCCAAGTAAAAATATTGGGTTGCGTTAAGGTTAGGTACCTAACTAAAAGACTGAGTTTTATAACACTACTTCCTTGTTGATGTTTTTTTCATTAAACCACACGTACAGTGGGTAAAGCAATTAAGTATGCAGGACTAAAACATCAACGTGTTAGTGAAGACTGACTACATCAGTCGTAGATACGTGAGTTACAAACCTAAATATTGGGTATATTACACTTCTAAATATTGTAACTCACACATGCTTATCTAGTGTAGTCAGTCGTCATTGGATTTTGTTCTGCATAACTAATTGCTTGACCCACTGTACTTTAGATATATAACGTCTTTACCTCAGTGCTGTTTTATGATGATTATCTGAATATCCAAAACAGATATAACGTTTTTTGGGCTGTTCTTAAGATGACCTCAACACCTAGAAATACATTTTCAGAATTATCCTGTACCGTTAGATAGCGCCATTTCCTCTGCTCCGATAATCGAACCTTCTGTTTACATTTGACTCCACAATCTTTAAATCTAATGCAGTTCAACTCAAAGAATTCAAGTTTACCAGTTCCTCACAGCGTCGCCCAAGTCGTGTCTTATCAATCAGCCACACGGTGACGTATGAACCTCCAGTCGATCGCTGGCCGACGTACGCTGCGCACGTGTACAAAAAACGTATAAAAAAGTGTATACGAAAGGTGAAGTGGTAGTGTGAAATACAACAGATTAGTGAAAGTGATGGTACGTCAAAGTGTGGGATGAAAAAGGTTTAGTGTTATCAATAAGTTGTTACGTCACGACTGATAGCATGGCGAGACTGGCAACCAGCGCCGCTCACCTGTGCCAACGGCTGCAGGAGCTGTATCCTCACAAACTGCAGCTGGCGACCAAACAGGTTCATGTTATTGGAGTATTGTTTATGAGCCCGCTTTGTTGTCTATTGTTTGTAAACAGATTAAGTCATAATTACCGCCTATACTAGGTGAGATGAACTATATGTCTTCAACATGAGGCAGTAGATAGTTTCGTGTCCGAAATTAAGGACTTCACATCACAGGAAGTATCTACCAATGGTCCAATGTATACACTTGTAATTTCACAGGGTTTAATTGTCAAATGTATGTATGAAAACAAACTTAGATACTGTTACGTATATTATTAGCGTAATTTTGTTTTGCCAACAAATTCTTCTCAGGCTTCTGTTTTATACGAAAGCTATGCATGTCTGTACACTAACAAGTCTGCCTCTTACATCTGTAAAACATAAATATAGAAATGTAGGGTCCTGACAAGAGGCAACCGTATCTGGTTCGTTAAAGCGACTGCCTGGTGTAAGGACGGTCGCAGGTTCAATTCCTGTCGGTCCTATATTTTATTCTATAGTTTCTTAGTAAAACATAAATAGTTAGGTACTAAAACCTAAATTTTCTTTCAGTTACGAATTCGCAAATGAAGTTTAACCGTGTTAAAACAGAACTGTTATTGAAATCGTGATCTCCTATTTATATCTTCAGAAAACATTTTGTGAGGAAAATTTTCAGTATGAATTATTACAGTTCATTTTGGACATAACGGTTGCGTGGGAGTGCTTTCGCGGTTAAATTTATTTTTGGCATTCTTGTAAAGTTGTTTGTTGACGTACTATATAACTAGTCTTGATGATTTGTCGTATATTGCGTAAGCGAAAAAATATTATTTTATTCTCTTCTAGCCTCCACCCGTATCTCTTCCAATAAAAAGTAGCCTAAATGCTAATCTGGTATATAAACTAAATGTGTGCAAAATTGACCCGGTAATTATTGCGTGAAAGAGTCACAAACATCCATACATATGAACTTTCGCATTTATTATATCAGTAAGGAAGTAAGAGTACATCTAATTCTATTTTGTAAACTAAATGTGTTTGGGCTTTTTAAGTAAGATTTTAGTATAAACAAGTCTCGCATAATAGATATGATGTACGTATAATACAACCTTTGAAGAAAAGAAGTAAATTTTATTAAAAGTTAGGTAGTAGTACATTACATCATAACTTTAACCCAGAAGGGTATGGCAGAAGTAGATTGACACCCACCCACCAACACACACCCACATTTTCAATCAATTTTCTTTCTTTCTTTCTATTCATTTTCACATTTAACCAGTGATGATTTTATATTATAAGGCTCTGTAGCGACGGGCTTTTGCCGAAGTTTTTATGGCTCGACATCTATGAATCGTCATAATAAATCGTAACCAACATGGCCATTGTGTAAAAGTAGTATTAACTAGTATCGAGTATCTTTTGTATCGATTTCGCGGTAGCGTTAGCCACATTCTGCCACAGAATCTCAATTACACACATGAGCACCATTACTAAGTCATTGTCACGAGCTCCTCGTACGACCAGAATACACTTAACATTCTTAAAAATTGACTTTGTGATCCTTTATTTTAAGATCATTTGTCTTTTAGTCTTAAAATGGTCCATTCAGACTGACGAGAGCGGCCTAAATTTAGTAGCGAACGTACGAATTCAGAAAGAGTACGTAAGTGCTTTAAATTGATCGATTAATCTTAATATGGACTCGTTGCATTGATTTTTTACACACATAGCTCTCCTCGCACAGAGATACTCGTACAATCAGAATTCAAATAACTGCTTAGTACTTCTTGGTCAAACATTCGGGCTTAATTAAATGGAAAACGTCGAAAAAGTTGGGGCGTTAGGATTAACACAAGAATTCAAAACATAAAACAAATAATGTTCATTTCTTCATGAACATGTTGTTTATTTTATTGACTTCGTGGCATCTGAAATGGTTGACTGAGTCAACCATTTCAGATGCCACGATGCCACGTCGAAGTAATCGTCTGTTTTAGCATGAATCGAGGCTAATCGTGTGGAAACTGTCTCAAGGCTTACGTTATCTTGCTTCAAACTCCATCCTCGGCCAAGGACCTTTTTCCTCGCTTTATCTTCAAATATTTTGCAACGCTCTCCTTTTCGCCATCTTTTCAAACAATTGCAAACTCAGGTAGTGGAAAATTACGCCGGTCATTGCATTTTTGTTTTGCAAAATGATGCAATGTTAGCTTAGCCGTGGATAATGTACAATGAAGGCTAGTTCTGCCCGGTTTCGAAAGAGAAGGATTTTTGGCAAACAAAGCTTACATACTTCTTATTGATTATTTTTATAGCTTTTAGCTATGTTTAGCAAATTATACTAAGAAACAGTTTAAAAAATTATGAATATTAAATATATCCCACTTAGGATAGGAACTACTGGATGAACGTGACATCACGAAATGACGTAACATTCAGTTGAGAAATTAAGGGCTGGTTAAATCCACTGCCGGGTGTGCAATTTTTTCAACTGCTTCTTAGTAAAGGTTACATAATCATGAATGAAAACTTACCTACAAATAAATAATAGAAAAAACCTGCCTTGATGGCTTGATAATATAAATTCCAAGACTGCTGAAATATCTAACCATATCTACTGAAATTAAATTATTCACATTTATATCAAATCTAACAATGTGGGTGATTTAAAATGACGCCCTAGATGGTTCGCCTACATTTTCCGCGGGTTCATGCGCGCAATATTGGTTAGTTTTGGACGTAAGTCTGCCACGTCTTGCCACAGTGCCGACAACTATTGGCATAAATTTTCCCAAGAACCCTCATTAGATTGTATTAGTCTCGACCCTTTCTTTGTCATACAATTCCATCAATAAACCTCAACGAGTATACCTATACCATGAGTATCAAAGTACATCATCAACAACTCATGGTACTACCGGGTAACTATGAAAATACCGTAAGCCGTAATCTACCATAGATATTAATTATACTCGGATATAACGCGGCCACGATATTGTGATCACAAGTGCTTTGTCCTTTATCTCGAGTAGTCTGACGTACAAATTGTTTCTGTATGTGGGATAACGTTGTTTGTATAAGCTTTTATCCCTGGTGTCATAACTCTGTTCTAATGCAATGGTACAACTCATCTCATACAAGAGATAGGATCTCTATGAGCAGGTTCTGCGTACTAGGTACCTAGGTCCGATGATCCGAATACATATAAAACTATTTATAGGTAGGTACTTTCTGAAATACATCGTAGTTAAACATTTTTTTAAATCTATTGCTGGAATCGGATCAAGTGTATTAACTATCTATCATATTGTTACATAAAGTTCCGTTATATTAATACAATCAAACAAACCTATATTGTACTAACATTAATATGTTTATGATTGTTTAATTGGGTTATTGTAAATTTGCCACATTGTCGATTCGTCACACTTTTAAAAATTCCATACATTCATAGTTAATTCGTCACAATTCACTCCTGTGAAATGCGGCTATATCATTAACGAGATCTTCTTCTTCTTTGCCTGTCAATGAAAAAAACAACTAGTTCAAATTTTTTCCGCCCAGAATTTAGCCACGAGAATAGCGTAATCAGTGGCGTTTCACAGATCGTCTATGGTGCAGGTAGAGGGACATAGGTTGTAGAAAGAAGGTGAGCCATTGTTTGGGGGCTGGAAACAAATCCGCAGACAAACAAATGCAGTATCGATGAACACGATCGGATTTTTATTAGCTAGCATTGCTTAGTGGTGAAGCAATAGGCTGGAATCCTATGGTAACGGATACAAAAGCCCGCTTCAAGCAAAAAAAAAAGACTTTTTTTAGTGTTCGATTGTCAAACCTATGCTATATAAAAATCAATTAGGAACTCAAAATGGCCATAGTGCTATAACAAAATCGGTTAATATGATTCAGAATTAAATAATATAGACCTGAAGTAAACAACATGTCTCATTTGATTTTAATTAATGATTAACTATATGCTACATTAATTAAATTTATATTTACTTCCCTAATTTCTGAATCATTGATGTAGGTACTAGTTAAATAACCACAATTGCATGTTGGTAGGCAGGGAATTAGTTATTGTTAGTAATAAGGTATGAGTATTTGTGGCGTTAAAATAATAACATGCGTTTTGTACCTACAGCTACCTATTTAACAGACTTCAGAAAAGGAAGAGGATCCCAATTTTTTTTTTTTATATAATATGTTTGTTCTACGATTTTCGTATTTTACCTAAAGCAACTCGGATATCTGCATTTAGCAGTCAGCATTTCATGTTGCTGAGCTGATGCTGAAAGGTACAACTTGTTACTATTTAATCTATGTATTTGTTGATGTAAATTACACAGAAATAAATATCATCATCGTCGTTCGATGATGATTGTTTTTTTGAAGTAAAAACTATCGACCGACGTCTACTTATCCATTCTACCATCGATAAAGGATCATTCTATTGGTATATCAACGTTGCATACAAAACAATAAGGTACTTTTTGTACGGTGTGACCTAGCACAAATTGAATACCCGAAAAATATATTAGCTATTTCTACACCAAATTTCATCAATATCGATCCAGTAGATTTGGTGCCAATTAGTTACAAATAAACAAAAATATTTTTTTTTCATAATATTAGTTTACCTTTTACTTATTCAGATTCAAGAAATGTTATGCTATTCTTAAATGTTTTTATGTATTGTTGTGGTTTATTATTCTGAAACCGCGATCTCATGTAGCTTTAGCTTAATTATTGAACAAAGTCTGACTCTATTTGGCTTAGTCGTTTCCACGAAGTGTTATAAATACATTACTGGGAGGTTGACCGCTGAAAACACTTGTTATTATTATGAAACTTTTTGATTGTTAATACAGCGAATTATTTGTAATGAACATTGTGATAAATTAAATAGGTAACGTTATCTGATATTAGACAAAATTGTGATTGATGGAATCATATATTATGTAATTTGAAAAACTGTCAACAAACCAGGGAATGTTTCTGGTTTTTTTTTATTTTTCTTTGAAAAATAGTGTACTAGTAATTTGCAAGTACAAAATACTAGTATTCTTGAAACCCCCTCTAGCTAAGCTTAATTCGCTTGTGTTAGGAGGAAGTTCACGCCCGTGGTGTAATGGCCAGGATTAGAGCTCGACTTCTCGGTCGTAAGACCGATGCCTTATCCATTGCGGCTTCCCTTTTAATTATTAATAACTTAGTAATGCAAATGAGCGTGTAGTACACTTGATGCTAAGTGGCAGTTTCTTCTACTGCCTGCCCTTATACGATTATATTTGGGGTCATCGCAAAACGTGTATTTCCCCCTTTCTTCTTTGTCAGCTGTATCGTTAATAACTAACAACTAGATCTCATAAACATCAACAATCTTCAAAGATTACTGCGATATTATGACGTATGTGGCTAATATAAGGACCTCATTTTACCAACAAAACACTGCTATTTGACGGCAGATTAAAAGTGCGACGGTGTTTTCTTCCTTGAGCGCGTTCTCAAGAGCTCTACCACAATAAAGTTTCCTTGTTATTGCATTTCAACAACAACGAAGGTAATAGGGATGTGGACAGTAGTCTGTGATAATAAGTTAACAACGAACAATTTCAATTTGATTAGTATGTAAATGCGAAGAGTGACTTAATTACATTCTCGTGACCAAGTTTGGTACTTTTTATTATACAATTAAAAATAACAAATAATCTTATTTAAAGTAAATTCGATTAATAAAACTTATATTTTTTTATAGTTTTATACATAAACCATTTTTTTATTACTTTTATCACCTGTCTATTGACTAACTAAGCGTATGCAATACCGTGTTCGTGTACAATCACGAGATAGTTTGTCTTGCACGGTTCGTTGACCATGGCATGATGTAACATGTCTATGGGATTATTGCGTGTTTGCCAAGGAATCTGGCAGAGCTGACTTCCAATGTGTATAGTTTTAATAAGCAACTGGCGAGGAGAAGTACCGGTCTTGAATAGGAAGCGAAAGGATATGAAATACTAAGTAAAATTAACATAACATCACGCCTATATTACCCACAAAGGTTGGGGTGTATTAAAACCACACTTCACCTTTTTGATAATGGGATAAGCGTATCGCCATCTGCCGGGCACAATTCCAACTCCGAGCTCCTATTAAGAATTAACTAATAGCCCATTTACACGATGTAAGTTTTGCAAGGCGATTATCTTGCCTCTGTCATATTAAACGCAATAAACTAAGCAAGCAAAAGAATTGCCGCAATTTGAATGCTTGCTTTGAATCACGAATTCTATGGAGTGCTATGTTTATACACGGCTATTTTCAATACAAGAAAGAGGAAAAAATTGACATAATTTTCGTACACTTTCTCGATTTCTTATCCATTAGGATCTAAAGTTATGAAACATTCACGTAAAACTGCCAATGGCCAAGATAAATCAAAATAAACAAATGCGAAACTGTTTTTCAAAATAAACGTGATTGCGGAAATTTGCCATTTTCCGAAAGCAAACTTATCAATATTGCGATTTCATAATAAATCTGTCAATACTATATTAAAATGCAATATTTTCGGCTTTCCGATAACTCGATTCATATAGGTTTGTATCACGGCAGCTGTTGAAATTATCTTATCATAGAAGGCCAAATCTGTGTAAGTTGAACTGGGTAGGCATTACTCTAAATTGCACTTTAACTGATTGAAATAAATTCCAACTATATTCGATACGACGACAGTAATAATCGAACTGATCGTTAGTGGTAACTTCAGCATATAAACATTCACATAATAAAATATTGCAAGTTATTAACTGGTTCGTTGGTCTTGTCTAGTGGTTAGCGTATACGACCTCGTAATTGCAGCACGTAGTTTGAATTGTGCCTGTTGAATGGCGATAGGCTCACCTCCTATTACATGGGACCTAAACATAAATGTGGCTGTTATACAGAAGGATATGGCAGAGGCTATATTCTTCTGGGTAATATAGGTGTTATGTTATTAGGACTAGGATAATTAATATCAATCAATGGACTTAAAAGTGGTTTTTAGCAGTCTTTGTTTGTATGCTTGTATGATCCACCGTAGCGCCTAAACTACTAAACGGATTATAATGAATCAGTGGGTGCGACCATGGCTCTACCTTAACTATTGTTGTTTTTTGTGAAATATTTTCTCGTTTTCTCTCTTTTACACCTTTGTTTTACGTAGTCGGGTCACTAATGGCGTGTTTTAATTTTCGCTTACGCTTCAACATTATTTTCACATTATGCCGCATCAATTTCAGGCAGCTGCAGGTTAAAATATAAGAATGATTATGCTTCTTCCCTTAAGTTTATTTACAAAAGCTGTACCACTCAATTGGTTAGTAATAGAATTTAATTAGGAATAGTGATGTACCAGTTACGTATCGATTAATCGTTGCATAATGTTTGGATACATTTATGATGCGGTCGATTAATGACGCCATGTGTTGCATTGCATTCGATGGGAATGATGCCGATGTAATTATTCCGATAGATAAAGTCGATATAAAATTATGTATCTCATTTTTTAATATCCTTAAGGGAGCCGCCATCTCGAAAAAATGTTTATTTTTATTTTTGACAAGCTGACCTGACAGAAGTTGTCGTCTTGTCTTGACTATAAATATTGAATTCGAATTGTTATAATTAATAAAAAAACATATTTAAGAAACATCCAAATAAAAAAATATATAAATTAATTAATTTAAAATTATTAATTAGAATTTTAAATTAAATTATATTAAATTATAGTTAGTTTAGTATTGTAAATATTTAAATAAAAGATATGTATAGATTAATAAGCAAATAAATAATAATAAATATTGTAAGAAACATTCCGTTTACGATATTTGACAAACACTTTTAAAATAGTTTAAATCAAGGTAATTAAAACAGGAACATCAATGAAGCATCGATTTTAAAAACTTGTTTTCTTTCTTTATAAAATGTGTTTTATAAAAAATAACAATGTTTTTTTCCAACCTTAAAGGTTGTATAATAGAGAGTAGCATGTTCTTGGTTAGGTAATCCATAGACGTCAGTGCTTTTGTAAGGAATTAGATCATTATGTATTTTACGTTCGCTTGTAATGTGCATTTGTATTGTTATATACAATAAATACAATGAATGATACAAAAGACTCTGCACTTCTCTAGATGATAAGTGCCTATGTAATGTTGAATACGTATATCGTTAAGAGATAATAGGTCGCATTGCGTTTTCAGTAGACTTAGATTTTATGATTTTTGCGTTACATAATTATTGCGTTCTTTTGTGGAATGCGCTACCGCAAGATATCAGAAAGGCAACAACCCGGTATACTTTCAAAATTAAAGTTCGCAAACTTTTCACCGAAAAAATGGCAGAATCGTCATAATGTTTAATTCTTCATCCCCCTTCTCTTCATCCGTTATTAATATATATGTGTATATATATATATATATATATATATACATATATTTGTGTATATTATTGACGTATTTAAAGTATTATGTATGTACCATAAATGAATTAATATGTATTTAATCGATTTTCAAATCAGTGTATATTTTTTTTCTTTATCAGTATTAAGTCCACCTGTGTACCATTTCGTGTGCAAAAGTTAAATAAATAATAAATAAAATAATTTTAAAAATTTTTAGTTACGAGCAAAACGACTTTGTTACGACTCACGTTTACCTTAAAACTAAAGGACTGATTATAAAAATGCTGTCACTATTATAAAAGCTACATTTTGTACGAAACATGGGCTATAATTATTTCAAGGATATATCACGCCGGTGAATCTCTACGGGGGCTATGAGGTTATTTAAGAATCTTTTCTTGTCGACACTATAAAAGTAATAGCCTTTTGCCAGGTATTTTATACGATTAGTCTGTGGGCCAACTTTACTCAGAAGTCCTACAATGCCCTACGCGTGCAATATAACAACATTTTCAGGGCTATGTTCCGGCTCCCACGTTACTGTAGCGCATCGGGAATGTTTGCAGATGCTAGTGTTGATGATTTTCACGCAGTAATGCGGAAAAAGGTTGCCTCATTAGAAAATGGGGTACGGCGGAGCTCGATATAGTCCTGAGGATGGTGAGTGAGCGAGTTGATTCTGACTTGGTTGGCAGATTCACCGAACTACATGTTGCAAAGAATCGGTGAACCTGCCTGCCAGGGGTTTTGCTCACATCTCGTTGTCATACTAACACAGGATATAAGTTTTATTGTTACTAACACTCTATGGATCTGTTGGTCTGAAAATATATGATTTTTATTTTTTTATTTTATTTTATTTAATAGTAATTTTAGGGATTATCGACGAAAAGACAGAAGTCCTTTTTTCGACAGCCACAAAATGTCGGGCATGCAGGCTATATACCAAGTTTGTTAGTAAACAAGCCATTGCTATCTCTTATCAGTGGCGTACAAACACTGCATTAGTGCTGGTATCTCTTTATTTATTACTATGTGTTTTGTCCGGGTTTCGGAGAAGTGAGGATAGAGGTCGTTTTGTGATTGATTTTAATAACATCACGCCTATGTTACCCAGTGAGTGTGGCAGAGGTGTACAACACTGCATTAGTGTTGCATATTATATTAATTACAATGGTTTTGTCCGGGTTTCGAAGTTCGGACGTAACATATCATAACTAGACAAAAATCGAAGAAATTTAGATGGCATGTTATTTATGTTGTTAAACTGACAAGTCCGGATGTTCAGGTACCATGGACAGAAGGAATTGTTTTCTATAAAACTCTCCACTGTCCAAAAATGATCACTAGTAGGATCCATACTTATGTATGATACGATAAATCTCCTCTTTGTTAGTCCGATGACATGGAACGATGGTCGCGTGTCATACGGACGCTTGTATTACGAGCAAAACCTTATAATGTACTTCAAACCTTGCAACTTAGTCGCAACAACTATCAACTTCTTATTGATTTTGATATAGCATTTAGTCATGCTTTGCAATGTTATACTAATTTAAATTAGAAATTAAAAAAAAACCCGATTGTGTTTATTGATACAAGATTTGTGTTGATTGTATCATCAATTATGTTGGTTGCTACCTACAAATATGTATGTACAATAGATGACACAAGACGTCTGGAAAGACGTGCATCATACAGTCAAAAAAATAGGATTTGTAATGTGGCTTGGATAGCTCAGATGAAGAGCGATAGGACGGTACCTAAGGTTGCGGGTTCAAGCCCCGTTTCAAGTCCAAAAATAAATTCGACTATTTCTTAGACCTGTCAATTTTTCCTATAAAATTTTGACTGTGAAGCAGCTGGCATCTTTCGCTTACCTGCTTTTACTTTCCTTTCCTATACCTAAATATTGTATTACAAAATAAGCTACTCCATCCATCACTACAATCTGTAGATGTCCAGTGCACCATAACAAAAATAAAACTCATGTGACTGACCAGTTGGCGTCATGAAATGATGATAGTAATCACGTTGTTAGACAAAGAATTACTGAGATTTTACCTTATAGATAGTTTCAGAAATACTGAGATTATTATCTTGTAGTGTATCTATCACAAAGTTTGGAGTAAGGCTTAGCAGCTAGCAAATAAAATTGTTGGTATTTAAGACAGTATTTTAGTCAGAAATTTGCTTCAGCAGCTTAACAGTTTGCGATTTGTAACCTGTTTTAGGCCCTTTACTATTTTTTTCTTTTTTTTAACAACGTCGCCGGCACTAGAAATAACTCCTGTGTCGCGGGGGTGTTCACAAACATACATTTCACATACTCAAAGCCATTAGATGACAGCTTCTACGCCAAAACTCTGTCACAAAAGATCTCGCACTACCTGACAACACCCTGAATTAAGACTGTTGGTACTTGCTCGTACACTCGGCTACTGATCAACCTATACTTTTCCAGTATTAGCTGGTCTCGCATTGCAAATCAATACTTTAGACGCGAGACTATCTTATACTGGAAATGTATATACTAAAAGCCTATGAAACAAGATAAATTTATGTTATTACAAATCACACGAATATAAATTCTATTGCTTTGTAATTTAAGTTGATTTTCGTATAATACAAACTGTTAAAAATGTCCTAAACAATCTCAATTGCAATAGAAATTAAACTTTATGGCCTGTGATTTGGGTTTATAATTGTAAATCATGAAAATTATCTCGTTTCGTTGTCTGAAGTATAGGTTGAAAGCCGTCTTTGCTATCAAGTGTTATTTTTGCTGCTGAAAACAACAGTGAGTAAGCGATAACAATAAATAACACATGATACAGACGACATTACAATACATTAAATGTTGTTATTGCGTATCTTTTGCAGATTATGTTGTACCGGACATTTCACGTGCAAAACCGGTTTTAAATGAATTTCATATACAGTACATAATATTATTTTCCTTTTCCAGAAAACTTTATGTAGTTTATTTAGAATTTAAAATGACGGATTTGAATACAATTATGTATAAATTACTGCAATACAAATTTCAATTTCACATGGCTTCATGCGAGTTGTAAAAGTACATACATACATAACACACACGCCTATATTACCCAGAAGGGTGTGGCAGAGGTATACAACACCCACACTTCGCCTGTTATGTTTAGGTCCCATGGGTTAGGAGGTAAGCCTATCGCCATCCACCGGGCACAATTCCAATTCCGTGGTGCTATTGAGAATTTCCTGACGAAGAGTTTAGAAATAACACTTTTCCCGACACGGGAATCGAACCTAATAACTCGCGGTGAGCGGCGCATATTTTAACCACTGGACCTTCAAGTGTTAGGTGTGGTAGCCGCATAAAATAATCTCTTATCATCAGCTTAGAGTTTAAACTAACCTCAATCTATTTTGGTAGAAGTAGAACAGATCATATGATTCATATCTATTGCGGCATTAGTAACGTTTTATCAATATAAAGGTTATTTCCGTAAAATAATCTTTCATATTAATCGTACAAGTCTAAGGCTAGCCGGACACACGCAATTTTATTGACAATGTTAGCTTATTGCTCTGAGGGTTTTTATAAAACTTTGTTTAGTTAACGCAGATAATACGAGTATTTTATTTATTTATTTAAACTTCATATACAGAATTTGTATACAAGGCGGACTTAATGCCGTAGGCATTCTCTGCCAGTCTACCTTTGGGTGATGCAGAGATTAACAAGGCAGGTGAAGTTATAAAATATAGCGTTTTGATTTGAAATGAAAGGTACTCGTAATAAAAATCAATACAATTAATGAATACATAATGAAAATATGTGCGTATATATATACAAAATACATACATAACAAAATACTTAAATATAAGTAAATATTTAATATAATAAAATATATATAATTATATGAACTAATAATAAATATTATGGTGGCGATTCATTTTTGTTGAGGAGAAGATTCCGAACCTTGATTTTAAAGGCGTATCGACTGTTGGCGGTCCTAATTTCGAGAGGGAGGGCATTCCAAAGAAGAATAGATTGTTTATATTAAAAAACAACTCCGGAAAAACAGACGTAGATATGCGTTGTTGAATTCAAGGTTCAGATTCATACTGCGCTGCCACTTGACATTGATTCACTAACCATCAGGTGGACTACAGGCTGATTCACAACATACGTCGTATACAATAAAATGAAAATGACACATTTGTCAAATAATGATAGCCATTGGGCTATCCTTACTTCCTTTTAGTAATATAATTAATGCAAAATTTTGTGAGTATGGATGTATGGTAGTCTGCATGTATGGCTGTTTGTTACTCTTTGACGCAAAAACTACCTGGAAGATTTTAATTAAATTTTATTTAGGCTACTTTTTACTGTCGCGGTCAATAGCTAGTAAATAAGCACCAAAAAACATGCATTTTAGTGTTTTAGATATGATAAAAAAAAACAAATCCTATGCAATAAACTACCGCAAATTCCCATTCTATTATGTCCATCGTAAGGTTGCCTGGAAGAGATCGCGTCGAGGAATAAGGCCGCCTTTTGTACGTTATAGCTATCTATCTATCTATCTATCTATAAGTCAATAAAAAGACTTAATAATAATAAAGGTACAACCTATTTACGTTTGTACTAAAAACACGCTATCGATGGTTCCGTCTTAGACTGCGGAAAAACAAACGCAGATACCCGTTGTTGAATCCAAGGTTCAGATTCATACCGCGCCGCCACTTGACATTGATTCGCTAAGCTTTTGTGTCTGTGGCCTATAAGTCTATAACTCGATAAATTATCTCAAAACCTCTGTCTAGAACGTATATTAGTTTTTTTTTGTGTTATGAAGTTAAGTATTAATGCACGAGATAAAATATCACAATAAAGCAAAGACAATCGTTTCGAGGCTAAGTGATATTTTATTGTATTTGTTGGGGCTATCTCGTCGTTGACTGTAACCCCGCTATCCCGATTGTATGTTAGTTGTTGTTGTGAGAAGGTAGCTTGTAGTAACACCAAAATCACTTCAGGTTAAAGGGTTTATTGTAAATGGTTAAGTTATAGTTAAGTTCTACTGTTAATTGTTGTTACGTTTAGTAGTCTTGAGTCACGTTTATAAACAATATCTGTTCACCAAACACACGTTTATACGTTCCAATTCTTTGGTAGCGACTATCGTAAACGACTGTTTATTGTTTACAGTATAATTCGCTGTACGAGCAGTATTGGCTCGTACAGTATTTTTTATAAAAAAACTACTTTACATATTTTTTATATACGTATATAAAAATAGGTAAAGTAGTTTTATTATTTTATTTAAAGTAGTTTGTATTAAAATAGATGATGGTTTAAGCAGTCGCCTCGCCTCTCTTCACTGCACTGCACTTGTCCCATGTGATCGGATCCTAGTGGATTCGATCCCCACATGGGACAAATCTTTGTGTGAAAATTTGTTTTAACACTGGGTGTGCTTGAGTGAGTGAATGTGTGTATTTGGCCTTGTCATTGGGACCTTTGGATAGTGTAATTGCTTCTGGCGCTTTACCTAATCTAAAAAACAAAAAAACAAAAAAATGAAATCTTCCTGATGGTAAATAAATACATTACATGAATGCAAATATTATAGATACATAGCTACATCTGAGGAAGTATTATGCTTCATGTGTTAGTTCCAGGACCTAATCATACCAAGAACCAGACCACAGTAGTGCAATTACCAACTATTTGGCGACAGGATAAATGTGTTTCGTCTCCTCCCTCTAGTTCACAAGAGCTCTTCCACCAACCTGTTATCTTGCTTATTTGTTTTTAAAATGTGAATTATGCAATATAATGGAAAATGCGGTGCTCTAATCATTATTTGATGATGATAACGAAATAATTATGTAATTTCCGTACAGATATAATTTTGCGACCTTCATGTAATTTGGCCGTAGTTAGTTACATGTCCGTGAATTTGGAAGTTTTCACAATGTGTGAATGAACTAGAGTTTTTATGTTACTTATGTGTGTCGTTTTAAATATAATGTAATTTAATTGCAGGTAATTGATACATTTATTACGTAGGATTAAATTGAAACTCTAATATTGACGAAAAGGCAATCTGAAAAGATACAATTAAGATAGGTTGACTTGAAACGTTCCATTACATTTCATGTCCATTTCACAACGTATTTACATTTACACAATAATACTATTTTATAGACTGTATAGACATCACCTATCACTTTTCACACAATTCGCTTGTTCTATCAACATCAAAACTACTTATTCTATCAACTTGTTCTATCAATTTCAAAAGCATTGTTTGTCAAATGGATCAAGAATCAACTTTGCTGATAGTAGATTATAAAATGTACTTAATTAGAATAGCAACGCATCTTAAAATTTAATTACAGGTGAGATAAATACATACATTTCAATTGCAGTAATAATTGCCAATCTACCGTTACATTCTGTAGTATATTATTATGTACATTACAATGCACGAATAGCAGTAATTCCTTAATAGGAATATACTGAATCGATGGGAGTGGAAAGCTACATTGTTTCTAGTTCCCATCGACATTTAACTTGCTAAACGTTGCAACGTGTATCTAACACTTGTTTTAGGATGAATGCACAATAATAACATTATTTTTCTATCGCAAGTCTGCATCGATGGTCTAGAGTTCTCGGGTTCAATACTCGGTCAGGGCAAATTGTTATCAGTGAATTTTCTGCCAGGAAATTCACTAAAGCAGCACGGAGTTGGAATTGTTCCCGGTGGATGGCGAATATGGCGATAGGCTCCTATCCCATGGGACCTAAACGTAATAGGTGAAACGGGTGTTGTACAACTCTGCCACACCCTTCTAGGTATTATAGGTGTAATGTTATGTTTTCCATTGCACTCTTGGACTCTATTCTAGCACAGTTTATGAAACTGTAACATAATGACTGTAGTATAGCATCTGTAAATAAAATCGATGTTTTGCTTGTAATTGAAGCGGCCGTGGCGCAATGGATAAGGCATCGGTCTTACGATCGAGAGGTCGCGTGTACAAATCCTTGCCGTTACACCACGTGAACTTCCTTCTAACACAAGCGAAAAAAGCTTATCTGGAGGTGGTTAGCAAGAATACTAGTCATTTGTATTTACAAGTTAGTGTAAGCTTTTTCAAAAAAAGAAAAAAAAAACAGCGCATCTAATTTTTGTGGCCATATATAACATTTATTTAGTCAGCCGTTTCGCTAGGTAATATATAAGCGTGATGTTATTTTACTTAATAATTTATGTACACACACAGGAATGGTTAGAAGGACAAACACAATATAAACAACATCAAGTACAAAGGCACTGCTTATTTCTTAAAGAAATATCTTCCAGCAGACCCGCGAGAGGAGATTTTATGTTATGTAAACTCATTGTTTTTTTTTAAATATTCTCGTTGTCTCGATGTATTTCACCACATCACTAGTGTGGATACATCTTTATGCCAATTATTCTGGGTTCAATTTATTGCGGGCTTGCGGTATCGAGTACGGTACGAAATAAGTGCATTCGTACTGTGTCGTATTGTCAACCGTTACTATTAACGTTGTTTTGTAATGTCAGTAGTTATACGGTATTGTTACTAAGTATAATGCGAAACTCTTTTAAACAGATAGAATTTGTAAATGAATTTAGAAATAAGCTTAGAGATTTTTAAGTAATAAATGACTTGATGAATGAATGAATGAATGAGTTGTACACTTATCTTGCCCTCTATGGCATCATCGTCTCCTCTATTGCTCTACACTCTAAAAAAAAATTCGTTGCTCCTAACAAGATTGTGATTATTGCAAACAAGCATCTTGATTCCATTTGAGCCTAACAAGACGTTATATGAATCAATTAAGGTGGATTTTGTTGCCTTTACTATCTGCTTCTTAAACAGAACGATTAAAACCTTAATCAAAGTCAACAAGAAAATGACTAATATGACGATATCAACATAATATATTCATCTATGGTCTTGGTTAATATAAATATGAAAATGACTACTCTAACTAATTATCATTAATAAATTTGACTAAGAACTTCATCATTATAACTAATTCATATTCGTAGACTCAACTAAGAACGTGGTCATTATAACTAATTCATCTACGTAGACTCAACTAAGAACGTGTTCATTATAACTAATTCATCTACGTAGACTCAACTAAGAACATGGTCATTATAACTAATTCATGTTCGTAGACTTTACTAAGAACGTGATCATTATAACTAATTCATGTTCGTAGACTCTACTAAAACCATGGTTATTTTAAATATGAAACATTATTATACCAACAAAGTTACTCATAATCGAATGTACTGAGATACTTTGTCTCATTAACTAACACCGATCTATTAATTGGGTCAGCACTTCAAATGCGTATTTAAGAACACTTTCAGTATTAATTGAGATTTATAAATACAACCCTTACCTCCGGTTTTTGAAATGCTTTGAAAAGGGTTGTATTTAAAAATCGCACTTTATACCGAAATTGCTCCTAAATATGCATTTGAAGTCCTAACCCAATTAATTAAGATAGCGCCTTTCTTCTTCTTCTAGAAAAGAAGAAAGAAAAAGAAAGATAGCATCTCGAGACCGTACCCAGAATGTTATCTGAGTTGAGTGTATTAGTGTATTAATACAAGTATATTCAAACTGTATCTATTGGTAACTATTATGTCTAACAAAATTTTTGTAAGTAGGTACATAAATTTGGTCAAAATGAAACAAAAATATAATTAAAAATAGTTATATATTATATTCATCGACTACTTAGATAGTACAGCGCAGGGTAACATATTTTTTGCCATTGCTTAAAACATTTTTATTACAGGGAATCGGCGTTCTAACTTTTTTAATAACAATATTTAACAGAGAAAACAATTTTTACACAGCTTATTTCTATATATCTTATTTCTATCTTATTTTTAGAAGATGTGTCCGATGCGATCGGTAAGGTGAATCAGGACTTAGTGGCTATAAAAAACTGGTCTGACAGGTTTGGCATTAGTGTCAACCCCACCAAATGCCAGGCGCTTATTGTCGGTAGTCAGCGCATTATAAACAGAATGCAATCATCCTCTCTGCCGTCAATAACGTACAACGGGATGTCTATAGCACTAAGTCCTGCGGTCAAAGACCTAGGTCTTCATATCGACGCTACTCTCTCCTGGCAAACTCACGCTTCAAGTGTCAGTCAAAGAGTTACTCTAACGTTACGTTCATTGTACCGTCTGAAAAACTTCCTCTCATCCAGGACCAAGGCGATGCTTGTGCAGACTTTGATATTCCCCATAATCGACTATGGTGATGTATGTTATTTCGACCTGAATGCAGACCTTCTCGATAAATATGACCGCCTTCTTAATAACTGCATTCGATTTGTTTTTAATCTTCGCAAGTATGATCATGTATCTGCTTATCGCTCTGAGCTCAAATGGTTACCTATTCGCCAACGCCGTAGCTTGCGTGCCCTCACCACTCTTTTCTCCTTCCTTAACTCTCCAACTCCACCCCTCTACTTAACACCTTACCTCCAGTATTTGAGCTCTAATCATGCTAGAGATCTACGGTCATCTAATAACAGACTGCTTTTATGTCCTTCACACACTACTGGCTATGTCCATTCTTCTTTCTTCGTTCAATCTGTTCTTCTGTGGAATGCGCTACCTCTGGAAATCAGGATGGCAACAACACGTTACAGTTTTAAGTTTAACGTGCGTAAACTGTTGACTGAGCAATTGGCAAAATCATCATAATATATCTTATTTATCTTATATAATTATCAACTTCTCCTGTAAGGCTGTATAATTATGTATATATTATTATTATATTTTATTTATAAAAGTATGTATTTATTATGTTATAAATTATTATATATTTATTATTTTCAATATTATATATCTCTATTAGATACGTATTTTCTATAAAATTAACTTCTTCTATTTACATATCAATAATTATTCCTCTGTATAATCTGCACCTACCTATGCTTATCTCTGCACCACCCTAGGTTGACTGTTAGAGAATGCCATAAGGCATTAAGTCCGCCTATGTACTATTTTTATGTGCATTAAGTTAAATAAATAAATAAAAATAAATTTCTTAACCAATTATGAATAATCATCAGTCACAATATTATTTGTTTATTATATTACTTATTAACAGTGGTCTAAAATGATTACAACCAAAGCAAACTAAACTTTGTTGTAACAATTTGCTTATTATGTACCTAATTAGGTATAAAACTAAATACTTAAGTAAGAATTATAGTAAAGAGAAATTTTAACATAAACAATGTCATAAACAAAAGTTACTAATTATTATCAGTCATTAACAGTTTTGGCAACAATTATTAAAAAAGAAAAATACAATAGGTATTTAAATATTGCAATCCGCAAGGAGAGACTCAGCAGCAGTTGATCCTTTATCAAATGCGGATGACATTTTATAAAACGCTTTTTGTATGAAGTACCACACAGGGTATGTGTCGATACCATACTCTGCATTTAGGGCCCATATTATTTTATAACACGTATCAACTGCGTGTATAACAGACATTCTCTTATAGATGACTGATCTATTCGCAACTATTAGAAAAGTATTTATTTTGTCCAGCGACTCACGCACTACAATAATATAAGGTTGGGATGGCGCTCCTTTTTGGAGAAGGGTTGAAAGGCGTAGTTCTATTGCTTGACGGATTTCTGCACTAGATTTTACATGCTTTATAAAGCCTTCCCGTGGCTTATCTTTACTTGGTTACCAGCTTTTACCTGCATCTGAACCGCGTTTCTTCTTTTGTTTAACTGCCGCAGTGTTTAATAAAAACGGTATAGATAAAAATCCGGCTAAATTCTATGTATCTTCATTCGATGCTGAAAAAAAAAAGATGTCAGCAACAAATTTTATTGGAATCTATTTACTACATAAACCAATTTGAAGGGTCAGCTTTTCACTAAATGCATATAAAAGTATATACGGTACGTACATCAAAAAATCAATTTATAAAATTTTTGTCTATCTGTTTGTTCCAAGAAATCTCTGAAACGGCTTGGTCGATTTTAACAGGACTTTTATTGGCTGATACCCGATATCATAAGGGGTAACTTACGCTACTTTTATTTTACGAAACGGCTATAAAATAAAACCAAAACCTACCTAAACCCCTAAACCCAGGTACTTACCTAAACCCTTGGGTTCAGGTAGGTACCTATTACATTTTCAATAAGCACCATAAAAAAAAACTTGCGACTGAGATACTTACGGGTGAATACTGGTATTAGAGCCTCTAAATCCCAAGTCTTGAGCAGTTTGCTAACGTCTTCCATTTCCAGTAGTCAAAAGACGGGATCATACGGGATAACTGCACTTGTACTTATCATCAACGTTTAATATATACCTAATACTCTACAATATCAAACGCACTAAATTAAATTACTTGATACTAAAATGACTACCAAGATTCTAACTTTAAGCAGAGAAAAGAAGCACAGCAGGCCACTCCACGGCACGAAATAAACCTGCCACCAAAGATAGATGCGGGCGGGTAGAGGGAGGCATAGAGAGGGGTCGATCTCTTGATCAAAACGATCAATCGAATGATTAATTCAACTAATATGAAAGTCGATTCAACGTTTTAGTTATATTAGAATGTAACATTTTAGTTGACGTTATTATCAGATCTTAGTTAAATCTAACAAGACAAATTGTTAATTTTATAAATAAAAATGATCGAAACTATCATTTGATTTTGATTGCTTTTATTAGTTTATTCTAAATTGATTCAACTGACTTATTTGTTTATGTTAACTAAATAAAAATGATTAAGTTATACAAAGAAGTGAATAATGATACAAACAACGTATATACGTGTTAGAATTAATGAACATATGTACATTGTTAGTTCAATCAAAATGAACTTGTTGCTTTAATTAATCAGCTATCGTTGAGTTTCGTAATATCATGGTTGTTTTATTTAATTTAACGTCAACTAAGAGAAAATCCCTCTTAGTTGGCCTCGATTTTTTAGAGTGTAGGTTTGCTGGAAGAGAACTCAAGCACTGAGTTAAGCTCGCCTTTTGTATACTCTTACTGTAATATGTTTATTTTTCTGTAATCTTTTGTGTACAATAAAGTGTTAAATAAATAAATATAGACTCAATAAATGACTTTTTAAAATGACCAATTAAAAGTTAATTAATGAAATAATATGAATAACGATATATTTTGTATTATGTAGGATGTATCCGCTATTAATCGTATTTCTTTTTTTTATTGTATACTTTTATGCGAACATATTATAATATATTGACAATTTAAACTAAAAACTGCCAAGATGGTCTAGTGGTTAACGTATGCGCCTCTCACCGCGAGGTCTCGGTTCGATTCCCGGATCGGGCAAAGTGTTATTTGTGAACTTTTCGTCGAACAATATCAGCACGGAGGCGGTATTGTGCCCGGTAGATGGCGATAGGCTATCCCATGGGACCTAAACATAACAGGTGAAGTTTGTGTGTTGTACACCTCTGCCACACCTTACTGGGTAGTTTAGTCGTGATGTTATGTTTGGTCTATTGGTAATGTTATTAATATTTATCTTATCTTTTTTTCAGGTAATACATTGGTTGAATTTAAAGAAATAGCTTGAGATGACTGGAGCAGCGTTTCACCGTATGTACCTTACAAGTTATTAACCTTACAACTAGTTATAATAGTCATTTATCAAAATTGGTAAAGGAATTTTCCGATTCTCCGTCAGGCAATTCTCAAAAGCAGCTTGGAGTTTGTGCTCGGTAGATGGCGATAGGCTCACCTCCTGACACACAATGGGACTTCAACATAATAGTTTAATGATGTACACCTCTGCCGCACCCTTCTGGGTAATGTGGCGTTATGTTATGGTTTTGCAGTTTAGGCGTGTAGTGTAGAAGAAAAAAAAGATATGTTTTTAAACTTTCGCGATTTGAGAACATTTTTCAAAAATTAGACAACGGGTCTAAATGTAGAAGGGTACATTTGGAGTGGTATACTATGAGGATCTCGTATTGAACAGAATAAATTGCCGTGCATTTAGACGTTTCTGTCATACCTATTATAGCAATCAAATTTAGACCCCATAGTTTTGTCACTGTCCGTGGTGTCTACACTCTTTCCATATAGACACTTTGTCTATATTTGGCATTACTCAGTCTCCCGCTTTGCTTTGGAGGAAAGTAAAGATACATACTTGCCAACTCCAACTATTTACTTCTGATTAAATTCGTTGCGGGTTCCAAGACAATTTTAACTCTCCCTGGGATTGCCCGTGTGTCATGCACGGTGCCTTTCAGTTAGTTACCACTGTAGATCCTGGCGTCACAGGAGTCACAGTGGTGGCCCTGTGGGTGGGATTATATCCCGTAAAAAAAACGGGTCTAAATCGCGTAATTATTATAAAGGTAAATAAATAGCTATGCTCGACGTTTCGAATGACTTGCATCATTCTTGGTCACGAGCCGACTGGTGAAGCTCAGCGTCGTCTCAGTGAAGCGCGGATATTGTCCACGGTATTTATTTACCTTTATAATAATTACGCGATTTAGACCTGTTGTCTAATTTTTGAAAAAAAAAAAAGAATTTTATTTCTTTACCATAGAGTGTTAAAATCATTGTTGATGCCTTCTTTTAAATAAAACTTGTGTCAGATGACATCATTTTCAAAATTGAGCATTAAGTTATCAGTAAGTATTAATGGTAGGTATATCAAATCAGTATTTTGCACATAGTATAATATCTAAAGTAATTTTATTAGGGATATTTTATATTGCATATCAAATAAATAATCGCCTATCAATACATACTCATCATTTATATTCTTTTTTACATCAAATAACTTACTTCACTACAGATAAACTAAATGTTTAATAAAACTCAAACTGCAGATAATTCGAAATTACACATCAATATGACATTCCTTTTTTCCTCATAATGCAATACAGTTAAATTTATTTTTGTTCAAAAATACTACATGCATAGCATAAATACTGACTGCACATCAAATTTACCATATTTCATAGCAAAATAACTATCCCAGTCGCATATTAACCAGTAAGTACAACAAAATCTGTTCATCATATTTGTCTTAATTTTCAAGAAGCCATGCTCGGCAAATTTAATGATTATTATAACAAAAAAATCTTTTTACATTGCATTATTTCTAAAAGCAGAACAACTTAACTGAAAAATTATATAAAGTGATGTTTTATTTAGAAAAACTGCTGTAAATAATATTAAAATAAAAGCTATAGTTGTGGCATAGGTCAATTATGGGTAAAGTAGTAGTAGTCGCGAGCCGAGCGAGCGAAGCGAGCGTGCCGCGGCAGCGGTCGGCGAGTGCTAGAATCAATCTGTGTGATACTCCGACCCTTTTTTGAATCCACCCACTAAATAAAATAATATTATACTACCTACCAATTTCTTATTATCATAGATCGTAACAGACGACAGTACGTGGCGCTACCTGCAGAAGCTAAAAATGTGCCTATTGGGCAAAAAAGGAAGCGTGGACGCCCCGCGAAAGCAAGACCCGCTTTAATAATTCAATAAATTACAATTTTGTATCTATTTTATATTTTTTTTGCTGATCTCATTATGTGATAATTAATAAATAATAAGATTACTGTGACTAATAAAATGTTGTTTGATTTAGAAAAACTGCTGTAAATATTATAAAAATAGAAGCTATATTTAAAAGAAAAAGAGTTAACATGTATAATGTGCATTAAGATTATTAGCTGTGCATTGATAAAAAAGCTTTTGCTTTAGGAAAAATTGCTGTGCGCTGTGAAAATAAATTGTAGTGTGTTTAGGGATATTTTGAGTTGAATATTTTGTTGTGCAATCAGTAATTTTGATGGGAATTCGGTATTTAATTGCATAGAAAAAGGATATTTTATGATTTGCGTTTAAATACTACCCATTTTATTATACTTATAATATAATACTTAAGCAGATAGATACTATACCTACCTAGAATTCTGATTGATTGTTTACAAGGTAACAACTATGACGCTAGAAGCCACTTGAATTTCAAACAATTTATAGCACCTGAATAATCGTGTTATTATCTATTACACAATTTATTTTATTAGCGATAGTGTCACTGAATGACTGGTCCGCACCTCATCACACACTGATCATCAGGGCATCGCGTGATGGACCAAATTATCACTCCATATACGTGCATCGCTAATTTTATATAAAAATTTAACAATAGCTCAGTATTAACTGTATAGATCCGGCCTGAACTGCTAACGTATTTAAATTCGCACTTTAGTTGCTAATATAATATATTGCGTCTTAACTGAGAATAGTCATGAGACACTTGAGAGATTATTTGTTTTTAAAAAAACATGTACATAAAACATACATAACGCCTACATTGTTTAGAATAATGTAGTACAATTCCGTCATTATGTTTTTAGGTCTCAATTCTAAGGTGCAATCGCAAATCTTGACTTTATTTATATATATATAAAGAATTTTCAGATACTGCCCTACCAAGGTATCAAACTCGAGTACTCACGGAGAGTGATCGCATACACGTCTAGAACAACAAGGTATACAATAGCTTATAAATTATAAACAAATCCAGGTAACGTACTTTACAATTCACACGCCAGTTACTAGAGTAATATATCGCTTCTTTACCAAGAATATAGTTCAGATAAGAGGGTTACTAGTAAAGGATTACTCAATGGAAAACCCTCTATTACCAGATGTATGAAATACCCTGATCGATATTTTAAGATGAAATGATTGCATCCTAGTAGTACTTACAAGAAATGCTATTACTATCAACGATTTATTATTATTTCTCGTAACAATATTACAATCCTTATTGTACGGGGAAGGTACATCAAAATGATAAGTCATAAGATAAAAGTTAAAAGAAATGCATTTTAAGTCAAATAGAAACAACTTAAAACTAATGCTATTTGACCGACACGCGGCGAAAGGAACGTTTGCTGTTGCCTGAACCGATTGATTGCAACTACTGATTAGTGTGTCGAATGCATGTATTTTGTTCACTTCTCTGCGTGTTGATGTCAGCATAAAACTAAAACTATTGCGTTGTACGGGTCTGATCGTACACTAATGGATATTCAGATATAGGTTACGTGCTGTTTCTGACAATTTGCTGACGATTTTCACGATATTTGTTTTTTTTTTTGCTATGGTGATCATTACTGTTTTAAAGTTTGAAAGTATAATGCAACGTTTAAAAATATAACTATATTTTAAGATTGTAAATTTTTTTATTATCACAAATTCTATGACAATTTCATAACGATGTTTTAGTAAAATATAATATAACATAACACACAGTATATTACCCAACAGGCTGTGGCAGAGGTGTACAACATTCATATTTCACCTGTTTAGTTTAAAGTCTCATGGGATAGAGGGTGAGCCTGTCGCCATCCACCGGGCACAATTCCAACTCTGTGCTGCTATTGCGAATTTACTGACGGAGATATAACAAATTACACTTTGCCCAACCCAGCAGAGACCTCCCGATAAGACGACAGTTAGTAGAAATATAAAAGCTAAAACTGTTCAAAACCTTGAAGTACGAACTACAAGCTTCTATTTTGCCACTAAGCAACAGTTCTAGCCCTTACATGCGCAAAGTTAGGTAATTCTTTGTTCCACCTGCAAAGTGCCCGCATTGCAGTAAAGAACGACTGTTAAATAAGCTAATGTACACACGGCTGCACGTCAACCTATACATATCCAGTATAAGCTGGTCTCGCATTCCACGGGAAACCGATACAATGCAAGATCAGCTTAAACTGGACATGTATCCCTTGATATGTTGCTGTGTGTACCAATGTGTTACTTCAAGGCTTTTTCTTGATTTATTGAATGCGTTTGACTTTTATTGCTTTTAAACATCCTCTGGATCGTTTTAGTTTGAATCATACTTATTTTTGGGCTGGGGTATTTTAATTGCCATTTTATACATTCTTTACAAGGAGCTCATAATCCATATGATTTTAACAATCAATTTTTACTTGGTTTGTCATGAATTTTAACATGCGTAACTGTAATAAAAATCATCATATTATCATTAGTGATTAGGCCGCCCGTTGTGCATGTTTCAATTAGACTGTGTATCACAATTATATACTTTTCTTTGTGTACAATAAAGAATTCTCTATCTATCTATCATATTATACCCCATATTAATCATTTCCTTCGTGCCTCGGAAAGCACGATAAGTCGTCGGTCCCGGTTGCTATTTGATGATTTATTGCAGTTGAACGTGAAGTCAAGGGCCAGAATGTCTGACAACTAGTCTTACAAAGAGTATCGAGGTCTGGTGTCGCTCCACATAAAATACTCATATTCAGCTTAATCCCTTAATCCCTTAGACTAGACGCCGACCCCAATATAATTTTTAAAAGGTTGGGCAGATAATGATCGTTCTATTATATGACTAGATCTCAATTTCCTCTAGGATTCTAGAAATTTTCATTGGTTGATTCTATATGCGACCTTTAGAAAAAACTTGACGTAATTTTGTCCCTGACTTAAAACTATAAATATATTGATTTAGTTCCAACGTCACGACATCGTCACAATTCTATGCATTTTAAATTAAATTAAACAAGTGACGTACTACGATGACGTCATAATCAAAACTAGATATACAACCTTCTTACCCACTTAATTTATTTGACGCACTTCATTGTAGAAGTTACACAGTGTAGTACAGTATATCAAATAATTGGTATACTGTTGATACAAGTGGTTGTAGAATAAACGGCGCGTGCGCAGGTGTTTGTTGGCAACTAGACTTGGTAAATACTTGTTTATGTTGATGGTGAGGTTGCCGCAATATAGGTAGTTTTCAAATTGCTTAGGACATATACTTTTATGTTAAACTTATGGTAAGATGTAGGGTATGTATGAAGGTCGAAATAGCAAAAAATACCATATGGATAAAAAAATAATTTGGCTTAGTTACCATAATAATGTTACTTCAAGGTAAGTGGAACTGAAATAGCAAGAAGACTCAGCAAAAAAAAAACATGTTTAACTAACAATACTTTATTGAGCCAAAATTTAAGTATTTTCGCACCAAAGTCTTTATTAGGCATAGATCTAGAAAAAAAAGTATCTCCGTTTCGGGTAAGTTCCAGTTTTACAACTTTTCAGGATTTCTTTGTATACAGTATCTTCGTTCCTTATTAAGTTTGTTTTTATAATAATATAGATCAAGAATATTTATATGTGCTCAACAAAATATCATTGTAAACACACGTTGATTTCCACCACTTGTGCCAACTAACACCTATTGTCGAACTTCGCACGTCTGGAAAACTAAATAAACACCTTTTGTAGTACAAACCACTAGCTGCTCCGCGCGGCTTTACACGCGTCTAACGTTATTGCTCCGCTCCTGTAAGTTGTAACGTTAAATTATATAGCTTATAGCCTTTCATGAAAAATAGGCTATCCGACTGTTAAGGAATTTATCAATTCGAACCAGTAGTTTTTGATATTAGCGAGTTCAAACAAACAACCAAAAAATTTATCTTTGTAATATTAGGTTGTTGCAATAAACTCGGCTATTGCGCAGTTACTCGACAGAATATTTTTAAAAGGACGAAGTTCGGTCGGCGGGTATGTTAAATATTTGTTTTGTATCAGGAATATATTTATTTCCTTGTGCTCACTAGATACTTATGTAAATCTTGCTACTTTTCTGTGTATTTTAGTATTTATCATGAAAATAACATGAAAAACATGTTTAGCCGGGTGTTTTAATTGATCGTAACTTTCCATTACATCAATTCAATATTGAAGTCGCAAAATAAAGGATTCCATGTTTTTGACGATTTGGTTCACAAATCATAACAACTACATTTATTATTCTAAGAACTTTCGTAGAAAGCTCTGTTCAAAGTTTGATAGTCCTTAATTAAGTTTTAAATATTTAAGTACTTTGTAGCTGCCTTTTAATATCTTAACTATTATTTCGTTCTACTTTGAGGCGTAGTTCAGAATTTATAATACTCGTACATACTTTAATTAAAGACGATGAAATTGGGCTTTTATTGGACAAAAAGGTCGTTTTTAAATATTAATCTATTAACTTTCGTGGTGGCAATTAAGTAATTACCGTTTTAATGATGGTAGAGAAATTTTGAATGAGCTCTAAAAGATGCACCAGTGTCTTAACCGAAATCTGCCGCCGTGATATTGACTTTACACGGAAGAGATTGTATATGACACATGAGGCATAATATCATAATGTCGATTAAGTGCCAGTGATAGGCGGTATTGGCACTAAATCGACAATAAGTTGCTCTGAAACTTATAATTTAGGTATTTTTCAGTCCAGCTGAGTATTATATGCGAGGTTACAATACCTAACAAAATTTATCCACATAGTAACAGAGCACATGACAATACCTTGACAATACCCTTAACGAATGTACATAATTATTCCACATACATACATATATTAATTTTGCTTAAACATATAACGACCACCTTTTCAAACATTACATAATGATCATACATTATTTTAGCCGCTAAATACTGGCAATTTTCTAGAGCCCGCTACGACAAGAAAATGGCGTAGAATCTCGTAGCGCTTCGTAGCTGCGTAGCAAATTAAATAGGACCAACGCTACGGGCATTGTTAATATTGTAATGTTGATTTGTTTTTAATTGACTTATTATAAGGCATGCATTCGAATAATACAATGGTAGTAAATTATAGTTAATTTATGTTGTTTGAGCCTCTCACCGCGAGTTCTTGGATTTAGATGCCCGAAACGTGTGTTATTTGTAAACTTTCCATCTGAAAATTCACAATACCAGCATGAAGTTGGAATTGTGGCCGATGGATGGCGATAGGCTCACCCCCAATCCCTACCTAAGACATAATAGGTGAAGTGTGAGTGATATACACCTATGCCACACCCATTCTAGGTAAAAAAGTAGTAATGTTATGTTATAGAAAAGCCTTTGCTGATTGCCTAACGCTCCTTAACAAAGGCTCTAACACTTCTAACTGAACATAAGTAATTCTTCCCGTGTGATGATATTTACCTACCGCTCAGTTCACGTTACCAGACACGCACCAGCGATCCAGATTCTGGTTTTTTTACTACAATTAAGTGTATTTGAGTGTAATTATTCTAGCTTTTGTTTGCGTGAGAACCTCCGGAGTGCCGAGCTATTGTTTAGTAGCAGCCGAGCCGCGGGAGGCTCAGCACGGGTCTGAGAGTGAAAGTTGGTTACAAATTGTACATTTTTGGTGAACTTGAAAATATGGCTGGAGATTCTTAGCAGTGTTTTGTTGAAACTGCCAGTGTTCGAAAGGTATGTTTTGTATATGATTGATTAATATGTTGAACTTATTTAGAAGCCTCGATTTTTTTTCGTGGCATGTAAATTTAAATACCGGAAATCGAATTACGTTTAAAGTGGAATAAATCTACTTAGCAATTTGTGTCGAACTGTGCCTTAAGTTGGACAAGTAAATGTAATTTATGTGTATATCTATTTTTTTTAGTCTTTAATCTTGACAAGCCTTGAGAAAAATTAAAAAAAAAAGCAAAAACAAATCCAACGCATTAAACTACCGCAAATATCCACTCTATTATGTCTATGCCAAGGTTGCCTGGAAGAGATCGCGTCAAGCGATAAGGCCGCCCTTTGTACGTTATAGTTTTAAGTACCTATTTCTTTGTATGTTTTCTCTATCTATCTATCTATAACATAAATATTGGTAAATATAATTTATGTGCATATCTATTTATGACAATTAAATAAAAAATAATCAGATTGGGTTTAGTCATTTTATAATACTCGTATACTAATTTCAGCCGCATGGTACCTACATCAATTAAAAGTAGACTATATTTTTTCTTAGGTCGAACTGTTTCTGCAAAATTGTTCCAATAGATTCGGAGCCTATGAGGTACAAACAACAAACATAAAAACTCGTTCTTCTTTGTTATAATATTAGTATTAGATTTTTTTTATATTAAAAAAACGACGCCCGCACTAAGAATAAATCCTGTGTCGCGGGGGCGTTCACAAACATACATTTCACACACACAAACCACACCCAGAGTCAAAACAAATCTTTTTGCGAATCACTCAGAGATTTGTCCCATGTGGGGATTGAACCCACAACACCAGCGTAGTTGAAAGCGGCGAGGTGACCACTTTAACCGCTACGCCGTGCACTCAAAATATAAATACTTTCACGAAATATATAGTTTAACCGATATCTTGATAAAACCATTAGGTCGCGTGATCGCCTATCGTTAGATATAACTATCTCTTTAGAAATCTATTTTTAGTACGTATTTTTTATTACTAATACCTACAATAGTTAACTTTAGAAACAAATGCATTGTCTTGTCAGTTTAGTCTAGTGGTAAGTGTATGCGCCTCTCACCGCCAGTGAGGGTTCAATTCCCGGGTCTGGCAAGGTGTTATTTGTAAACTTGCGGTCAGGAAATTCACAATAGTAGCACGGTGTTGAAATTGTGTCCTGTGGACGGCGATAGGCTCACCCCTATCCCATTGATTATTAACAGGTCATTTCACCTGTTATGTTTAAAACATAACAGGTGAAATGTGTGTGCGTGTGTTGCACACCTCTGCCACACTCTTCTGGCTAATACAGCCGTGATGTTATGTTATGTTATTAATATTGTTAAGATGCAAGTTTGTATGTATACTTATTTTAAAGAATTTTGATATTGAATTAGTTACTTACCACATGTTATGATGGATGAATTTTCAATCTCATTTGTATGATTTTCATACTTTGTATTGTTTCTAAACCAAGCAAAATGTTTGATCGAAATTCATTGGTTGTGAATAGAGATTAGTGTAATTATTAAGTTAGTTCTATTTGCATTTTATATATTTTGTATTTTGATGTTTGTTTTGACGTGTTCAAGCACCCATGAAAATAAATAATTTGACTTTTGTATATCGATTCAAACATTTTCCTATTCAGATAGAATGTGAAAGCCCTACTGCGTGTTATTATTAGACTAATTTAAACGGCCAAAGGATCAAATTTGTACTAACAACTTATTATATAGGTACAGCGTATTAGCAGCTTTTGTCTTTCCAAAATATTGCTAACTTTTTCTTTCAAACTAATAAAATACAAACAAACAAACCTCCTTTTAACATTTTAACGCGGTGTTTATAACCAATGCACTGTCATGAGTTGATTACCATTTGTCTTAGAAAAAGTTGCACTATTCACATCGTAAACAACGACCATTCAATAGAAAGCCAGAATAGAGAGAACGATGTCGTATTCATGCTTTTTGTTTTAGTTTTATTTACACGTATGGTGTATTGGTTTAAGCGGTCACCTTGCCGCTCTCCACTGCACTGGTGTTGTGGTTTCGATCCCCACATGGGACAAATCTCTGTGTGATTCGCAAAGATTTGTTCTAAGACTGGGTGTGCTTGTGTGAGTGAATGTGTGTATTTGGCCTTGTCATTGGAACCATTGGATAGTGTAATTGCTTCTGGCGTTCTATCTAATGTAAAAAGCCAAATTTATTAATTTATTTTTATATTTTTGTTTTTTTCAACAAAAAAGCTTACTAGTAATTTGCAAATACAAATTACTAGTATTCTTGTTAACCCACTCCAGCTAAGCTTAATTCGCTTGTGTTAGGAGGAAGTTCATGGTGTAATGGCCAGGATTCGAACCCACGACCTCTCGATCGTAAGACCGATGCCTTAACCATTGCGCCACGGCCGCTTTTAAATTTATTTATAAGGTATTATCATCCATTTGCAGACGAGCTGACAGTCGTTATGGCTAGTCAAAAGCCTGAAATTCAGACAACCAGTATCACAAAATGACTACCTTATCGCCCTGAACTGGGTTGTGGTCTGATGGCAGTCGCTCTACGTATTATTATATACAGGCAAAACCGTTGGTCTAGTAGCCGACCCTAATGTTTGTCTTACCAGGTGGCTATAGAGTAAGGTCCTGTCAAAGATTGGTATTGCTTGACAAAAATTTCATTTACCCTATTTTTTATGTTTATACGTTATTATAGAAGCACAGTTCCTTAGGGCGTTTTGAAGACAACCATTTTGGAACAAAAGTTATTAAGGAATACAGATTTTTTTATTTATATTCAAGTAAAGACATTAGAACGTCCGTCTCCCTTACTCTAACACGTGCCTTTTGTACAAGTGCGTTCTCTGTTGCTCGCAAAAAGATTGTCTTTAGAACGCCCTAAGGAACTGAACTTCTATTAACACGTATAAACTCATTGACCGTTTAGCCAACCCATAAATAGTGATATTTGACATTTCGGCGAATTGTCAAATTGGCGAATCCATATGCGATAATAATTCATATGAAAAAGTCTCGGAGACTGGATGATATTATCATCCATTATCAGTTCGTCGATGTTTCACCTGTGTCTAACGCTTTTCTTCCGTAAGTTGTGACGTGGTGTTAAAAAATCTGGAACTATTTTCAAGAATTAAGTTATCAGGTAGAAACATAATTATCTAATTCTGAGCGGTAGTGCCGGAGATAAGAGTATTCACACATACAATCTCTTCAACTGACAACACTAGCAGTTGCCCGCGGTTTGACGCTGATGCTTCGCTCAGTGGCAGAAAGCGTGATGTTAAATATCACATAACCATCCTTAAAAATTAGGCTATGACATACAAAAATAATTATCTTATTCCAATTGGCAGTTCCAAAGATTACTGTGTTCAAACAAACGAACTTTTTAACGTTATTATAGTACAAAGTGTAGATATGACGTAGGTATTAACACTTTTTTCTCTCTCGTACCATTGACACACGTTTGTTCGTCCGTTGACACACGCCTTGTTCGTAGTAGTACCGGCAAATCTTCCATTCACAAATAAAGATGATTTGCTTGAATATTGTTTAATTAGCTATTTTTATCTTGTTTATTTTGCACACTCGGTTGCTGTTGACGGTTTCTAAATAATGCAAGTGGTTTATTGACACAGTTAACAGTTTCGTTTTAATTGTGACAGTATCTCTATTTTCAGAGTTGAGTTTACTTGTGCAGTCACTTTCTACGAAACAAGTTAATGATTATAAAAGTGGTCTCAGACTGTGAGCATTCGCCTGTAATGTAACGTTGATGTGATCTTGAATATTACGTTACAAACCGGTTCTTTGACAAAAAAATCCTAAAATGTTACAATTTTCGAATAAAACTTTCAAATTATGAAATAAGGTTGTTACTCACGTAATGTTGGTATATTTAGTCGACCGCGGTTTCACCTATACTATTAGGCATTTTCAAGAGAGTGCGACACATCGCGCCTTAGTCGCAGCCAGTCTTGCACGCAGTGCATCACCCGTATTTCATAATATGAATAATGTTACAAACTTACTCACTGTCGGTGTCAAAAAAACTTTCATATTTCGAATTCTATCATTACAGGTTGCACTGTAAGCATCAGTTTGGTCCACACATGTGTAATATTCGAAACTGTACCTTTAAATTACGAATGAACGCTCGCCATCGGGAAGCACGTTAATATAAACACTACCTATTTATTACTCCTTGTTATTATAATGGGTAGTAACATAACATTATGTTAAGAGTGTAAAGTAATATCTGTACATGCTTATATTTTATTGTATTGCATGTTAGTTGTTAAATATTTGATATCTATAACGGGGTACACTACATAAATACGAAAAACTTTATTCCGAAAGTCACCATCACGAATTTCAAAATACCGATATTCATAATTCCGAATGGTTCAAAATTCCGAATATAAGAACTCCGACTTATCATTACTCCTATTTTTATAAATACTACATTTTAATATTCCTAACGTTTATAATTACTATTAGTGAAATACCGAATTTCAATAGATCGAATAATAAAAAGTCCGACTTAATGATAATTCGAAACATCAAAAATACGAATACCGATTATTTAAAATACAGATTAATGCAATTACGAAATAAAAACGATTCAGAAAGGGGTCAGAGTATCACACAGATAGATTCTAGCACTCGCCGACCGCTGCCGCGGCGCGCTCGCTTCGCTCGCTCGGCTCGTGCTGTGTTATGGTCGCAGTTCTAACCTAACCTAACCTACTAATTTGAATAATGAATTTTTGATAAAATTAAATGATGCTTAAATGAATAAAAGTTGATTCACAAACAATGACTGAAGTTGACATTTGACAATACTCATGTAGTGACAAAACAAAATGGCGTCAAACCACCTGCTCCTCGGCTCGCGGGCCGCCCCACCCCTCCGCGCCTACGCGGGCTTAAATTACACTCTAGGGTAGGGCAGACAAGACTGCGTGAAGTCGGTTTTGCAGCGATTCGTTTCTGTTACAAAATTTTTTGGCACAACATGTTGACGGTTTAGTTTATTCGAAGTATTGAAAATCGGAATGTAGTTTTTCGGACCGAGAACCTTCCGAGAATTTGATTCTTCGAACGTATGAAAATCGGAAAACTAACAAATCGCAATATCGACTTTCGGTAAAATAATTTTCGTGATTTTTAATAATAGACATTATGATTCTTAGGTGTTATGAAATTCGGACATTTGAAAATCGGAACATCAAAATTCGGAATTAAATATTTCGGAGTATTTGGGTGTTACCCATCTATAACGACTAAAATAATGCCGAGAAAATGTAATTCACACGAGAAATAGTCAAATAGCTGTAAGGATCGATAATATAATAGACAGATTTGTGATAACGTTAAGATTTACACTGATTCAGATCTGATTTATCTAGTTATAAATAATCATGGATCTGATTTATCTAGTTATAAATAATCATGGATCTGATTTATCTAGTACTGACGTCAATGCTTAATGTCTCTCTAGATATTTCAGATATCACAATAATGTCCCCGGAAAGCTGTATTTACATTTCATATCAAGATACCTTCTTATTTTTTTGGTAAACCATACAGTTTTACGATTTCTGGCGACCATTTTCCTGCTGTCATCTTTGAAATCGATTTTAATAAATCGATTTGAAAGTTTTGTCTTCAGAACATACTCTTGGCTTCCAATGCTATCAAAGGAAATTGCAACATTACTGTAAAATTATTTATCTATTACTGTTTTTTTTTTTTAGTTAGATATTCTTAGTCACTCAATATACATATTTATCGAAGCCGTGTTGGCAGACATCTCACTATCAAAAAGATATTGACTTCGTGACATATATTTTGTTTCGAAAATATCTCTGAGGCTATAAATATATTCTATTTGAATTTGCTCGACGATTAACTACAAAAATAACGTAAAGTAGGTTGGTGATTTACTTGTGAATCATCAACCACTTATATTTTAGTATAAAGAATATGAACTGAATTTTCGAAGAAAATATAATTTTAAACTATATTTCTACGTAGCTTTGTTTAGGGTAATACAGTCTAAAAGGTAGGTATGCAAATAAATGTAATGCTTTACTAAAGCTTGCATGAAATATGTATAATGTTCTCACAATATTTTTATAATGTAAATGTAATGTGTTATGTTTATGTCTAAAAGTTCGGAAAAAAGCGCACTAGCTTTGTGTAATGTAATCTACTTTATAATTTGTTAACTTCTTGGATTAATTTACACTGGATTTGTTACGTTTGATGTTTATTTTTATGCAATAAAAATAAACTAAAAAAAAATCTAAAAGTGTAATCAACTACAAAGAAATAAACATTGTATAACATAAGGACACGCCTATATTACCCAGAAGGCTGTGACTACGTCTGCTTGGCTGTGACTGTTGTGATTACGTCCTATGTGATAGAGGGTATGCTTGTCGCTATCCACGGGGTCCAATGCATTGGGTGCTGCTACAATTTTTTTTAAATAACAATTGCCCGCCGTGATCTTGATGTGAGAGGTCGTACGCGAACCACTAGAATTGACAATAAGGCAGTGTATGTCCATCTATAAAAAAACAACCTGTAACCTTTTCAGGCTCACAATCTAATTAACCGATAGCCGACCGACAGTTTTATACCATACCTACGCTAATCTGGCACGCACCATCCAAGACGTCTTTCATGCTGTTTTCCTGGACGATGATAGTTCGGGAAAACCTAAAATGAGGTTTGTAAGACTCAGACAGCCAGGGCCACTTACCACGAATACTTCTAAATATAACAGTGAATTCACAAATACACGAATAAAAATACAAAATACTGAATAGTACAATTGCCTCATTTGAATGATCTCATCCAATATTAACTACTGAAATAGGAACGGATGTCATCTTGAATGTTTTTCATTGAAGAATGTCTGCTTTTATTATGCTGCCAAGTTGTGACTAATTGAAGAAATATTTTCCTTAATTGCTTTCGACGTAGTAAAATAAAGTGTAACGTGTAACGACCTGTTAAACCCTGAATAAAAACCGCCCAAGTGCGAGTCAGACTAGCTTATAAAGGGGTCCATATCATAGGCTATAAAAACGGCAAAAAAAGTTAAATGGGATAGATAATGTTGTAGTGTTGCATATAGGATCCCTTAAAATTATTATTTAATTTTTATTTTATTGTTAAGCTTTGAAGTAAATATACTACTAAATATTCTGTGAATATTTTAAGCGTCATCAATATTGAGCAGAATCGAGCAAAAAAATCACGTTTGTTGTTTTGGAGAATAATTATCGTCATGAGCGCAGTGACCAATATAGAGTAAAAACGATCAAGCTATACCATAAATATTTGTTATATTTCGTTTTATGTATTTGTTGTGACAGCAGCAACATGACTGTTGCCCTGTTATACAGGATTTGTGAAAATTTCAACTGTCTGGCTATCACGGTTCATGAGATACAGACTGGCGACAGACATTAGGGTTCTGTTTTTACCCTTTGGGTACAAATCCCAAAAAGAAAAAAAAATGTTTGTTTTTTTGTACCGCAGGCTCCAAATCTCCTGGACCGATCTTGGTTTGGAGATTGTTCAAAAACCCAGGCATAACATAAGCAACTCTGTTTATCAACTTGCCTCACAAAGCCGCACGCGGTGCCTAGTAATTACAGAATGCTGTCTCATCCTCATTCTTAGATTTTATCTCTACCCATTGATATTTGAAAATAGAATATACTGTCTATGGTTTGTCTAGTTCGAGGCCATAGACACTGTATAGTTTTTAATTGAGTATGTATTCGCGATGGTATATCTCTGGGTGAAGGATAGGTCGGGACGGTTTAGGCGCAATATTCTGCCATTTTCCTTGAACAGGTCATGGCCTGATGCTGTGGTTGTTATGGCAATTCTTATGGTAATCGACTTCAGACTATTTACTTAATAGAAAAGTTTATTGATAAATGAAAAATATTTTTCATAATGAGCTTTTAGTAATGTCATCAATGTGAAAGATAAATGAGTTATTTTAGAAGCAAATTGTGGTATTATATGTTTTTAAACTTTCGCAATTTGAGAACATTATTCAAAAATTAGACAAAATTATTTACCTTTATAATAATTACGCGATTTAGACCCGTTGTCTAATTTTTGCAAAATTGTGGTATTGTTGCTAACAAGAAAAGAAAGAATAAAATAAAAGAATATTTTAATTAATATTAATTGTTACTGCTGTTGGTCTTCCAATAAATAAATAAATAAATAAAAAACGATTAAAAAATGTATAAGCTGTGAAAACAATCGATATAAATATTTCGGCATACCTGAAAATGTCGTAACCCGCACAAATTGTATACCTACACAATATTTCATTTTTGTGCTAATGGTTAGCAATGTTTTGGGTCAGTTTCATAATTTCCTGCTAAGTCCTTAATAAGCCTAGTTGGAACTTTTTTGACAGACCAAGCCCCTAATTACACCCCAACCTTATTGGCAGCATAAGCGCCTCCTGGGGCCTTTGAAAATAAATGATTTGAATTTGAATTTGCATATAACACACGTAAATGAAAGTGACAGCTGTGTTCTTTTTTCAAGTGTAACTTGTGTCACTTTTCTCTCAGGTTATATTTCATGGGTCGGATAAGATCTATCCGAAACCTAAGAAAAAGGTTCAAAACGTTTGCTGCTCAAATTGTAGGGTTATCAGGCAGTTAACTATCTAAGACTTATAAGGAACTCATAGAATCACCCGTAATGTTTTAAATCTTAAAATAAACACCATAAAACTAAAATCTCAGTTATAACTTATCTTTATTGACTTAGCAATCTATTTATATTCTACTATTTTTAACCACCGTCAACTAGCGGTATATTGTTTTCTTACGGATTTAGTTTCACCATGAAAAAAAACAAGACGTTTAGGTTAGGATATGACGTATCGAATAGGATTAAGGATTTATAAGAATACCTCTAGAAGTATTTTGATGTTTTCTTATCGATAATCTGGGTATTACTCATTGTCTTTTTTTTCTTAAGCCTATATCCGTTGCTTAATATGCATTTTAAGTTGATTTGCATTGATATCCTAGAATTCGAGAGAACTTCTCTAACTAATCCTAGATGCCCAATCCTAATCCTGACTGCCTTACTAATATCATTAATCTATAATTTTACAAAAATAACTGACTTTAATTGCATAAGATGCACTAAAAAGTAGGCAAAACATAAGTATATGTCAACGTCTCGCCTCATCTGAGTATAACTTGAAAGAATACAGTAAACGGCCATAAGGTTATACGAAAAACAATAAAGAAGCCTTTAAAATTTAAGGGGTTGCCCTCAATTTCTCTAGATCTGATGAGAATAGGACCAGAAGGCAAATATACTATTTCAGACCAAAAATAATTTCTGAAATCGGTTCAGACGTCTTAGAGTAATCTGCCAACAAAGATAAAAAATACAATCGAATTGAGAACCTGCTTTTTTTCGTTTCAGTCGTTTATAAAGTAACACCTTTCTCTAATGATAAAATCCAAATTTCGCATTAAGTTCGAAATTTGGCAAATGTCTGGAATACCTCCCAGACTGGTTTTGTAATGTAATGCTCAAATTCGATTTTGCATTTACATTACAGGTGAATTCTCGTGGTGTGGGGGGAGCACCTTTTGGCATAATATCGTATCCCACAGAGGTAGCGGTGCATCACCAATCTTTAGAGCATATATATACCATCAGGTGGACTCTCCTGTTCTATATAAATAACACTATCAATTGATGCTGAAGACGTAACGAATAATCTAGATAAACTAAGCCATAGGAGGGGCACAAAAGGAGTAGGTTATAGCAAGATGATAGTGTATCAGAATCTTTGTCTTGCCGCCAAGCCTCTAAAAAACAAATGTTATCGGTGTCAGAGCTCAGGTGACGTAGCAAGGGATTATTTAGTGACAAATCCATCAGCGTTGCCATACTTATTTTATACAAACTCATCTTTGTATGTCTGTATGTATGACTGTAACGTTTTGACATCTAAACCACTGAATATGTTTTGCTGAAATTAATATTTTAGCCCTCAAAAAGGTCATACCTACTCTACTATTATCGACAAACCTTTTAAATTAAGACTTTTGATTCAAAAACTAAAATTGATCTAAATTAAAAAGCGACATCGCGTATTTGTTTTCTGTACGGCACATTTGAAAATCGCTCTCATCTATTCTTTCTCTTTTTGCCTTTCTCTGGCCAAGTCTCGAGTCGTCCCGCCATCTCCTTTAGACCAGGTTGCCACCAAAGCTGAGAGGAGAGGAATATCTGAATTACCAATCAGGTTTCGTTACTGCCAAATCTCTCCGCGTAACTTCGGTAACGAAACCTGATTGGTTATTTAAATAGATCTCCCTTTCTCTTTTGAGGAAACAGGGCCTTAAAGCCTTCCTCGTCAACTTTGATCGTCACGTGATACATAAAAATAGCAACAAAGATATAACATCGCAAAATGCAACGACCTGATAGCATTTTATATGCACCTTTATTTAAGATAAGCTTTACTAGCAATCGTATATTATGCTTTTATTGGTTTATTAGATTTGACAATTACCAACTAGTGCTGGTCACAAGTGTGTTGTCTGCATCAGAATAATATAATTATTTATTGAATCCAACTACTTCTATAAGCGTGTGCCATTCAATTTTGAAAAATGTATTCAAAGTCAGTACCTTTTTTTTGATTCGCTCATATAAATAAAGAAAATGTCATTTATTATTACGCTTAGGATATAAGATTAACATTACTACTAAGAGTATATTATCTATGTAGGAGATTTATTAAAAAGGTTATGACCTTGTTTACATTTTCGCAAAATCTATTGGTACCAACTATATTTATCTTTTTTTTAAATATAACGTATCGTGACAAACACATTAATTCTCTATATACACACTTTATATTAATAGATACGATTTATTGTGGATTTAGATAAAGCATTCATTTTTAACACGCAATAAGTACTTGTTCCAAAATGATATGACATTCATTTTCATACAATTACATCATTTACAACAAACCATTGTATTACAGTTAGGTACTTGTGACATTGGCTCTTAATATTACCTTGCTTACTTATACGTTATTCTACTGATAATAACGTCTCAAAGCGTTAGAGTCGAAATTGTCTAGCATGTCTCGCGGAATTTCTAAATCTGTATCTGTTTCTCATGAAAGTCAAAATTGTATGTCGTTGTTCTGAGACAGATATAAAGCCATAGAGCGACTACAGCGTTAGAGGAAGACAACGTACAGTGTTTTGACCAGAGAGCATGCATTTTACTTGAAATAACTATATGTTTTAGATGTCCTTATTCCCACTGCGCGTGCCAGATAAAATTAATGTCAATGTTTAGAAATGTTGACAGCTTTTACCCGGCCCGGGGAAAATTTTCTATGTGATTTGACAGTCCAATTGTTAAAAAAGTATAACTGTCAATTTTGTTCATGTTACATCTTGACATTTATTATCTCTGGTTTTGACTCTACTCTCGTCGTTTAATCAAAAAAATCTGAAAAAAAAAAGAGGTCGTAACATCTTTAGAAACTGCTGTGTAGATTCCACCAACAGAATGATGCTCTTAAAACATTTTGTGGACAGTCTGTTTAAAATTTGGGGTTTTGATGTATTCAGATCGCGACCCATATTAAAGAAGGACAAAACACTTTACAAAATAGGATAGATACATATTAGCGAACCAAATCCATTTACGACGTTGTTAACCAAATTCCGGTGTAATCTAGCAATAAATGTTGTGTTTTGTTTTGAGGATTATCCTCTTGACATGGTTCGCTAAGCGCGCTGAAACTTAGTCTTATACTATTAATAATTAGATTATTGATAGGATACGACATTTTTTATACTTGAGCTCTTTTACACTAACCCTTCTGAGTTTTTGTAAAAGAGCGCCTCGTCGCGTTTAGCGTATAATTTTTTTTATATAAAAATTGTTATATGCCTATTAGTCGGAGCGTGATTTTATAAAGGCCTTCCTTAATAAATGGGCTATCAAAGACAAAAACATTATTTCAATTCGGAACAGTAGTTACTAAGATTAACGCGTTCAACTAACCAAACAAACAAAATCTTTAGCTTTTTTTTTTTTTTTTTTTTTTTTTTTTTTTTTATGGTGGATAGGCTCGCGTTTGACCACGATCTCACCTGATGGTAAGTGATGATGCGGTCTACGGTGGAGCACGCTTACCTATGAGATACCTATTGACTCTTGCTTTGAAGAGATCCAAGTTGTACTCATGCGGAAACACAGACTCGGGCAAGGCGTTCCACTCTTTGGCAGTTCGCATAAGAAATGTAGAAGCAAAACGCTTAGTGCGTAATGGTGGAATATCTACCGTGAAGCGATGCCTGAGTGCCGTTTGTCTGGTAGTCCGATGGTGAAACGGGGACGGAGGGATAAGTTCGTGTAGTTCCTCGGCACACTCTCCGAAATGTATCCTATAAAAGACCGATAGGCTGGCAACCTTGCGACGCTTCATAATATTAGAATAGATTAAATAATAAGCTTTATTGTTTTACAAGCAAATATGTTTTTTTTATGACTGAGCCTAAATATATAAATAAATACCTTTATTAAGTGCCAATTCATTAAAATATCAAACTTGGTAATTAACAGGACAAAAACACCTCACTTTTGAATGGCAAAACGCTTCGATACTGAGACAAAAATCAATCTTTAATCTTACGAGCCATTTCTCAAATACACTAGGCTCGGCTTTTAGTCTAACATATTTAGCTGAATATCAGTATTTTACGTGGAATGACTGACATCTGACCTTCACAATCCCGCACGAGGTAATACGATACTCTCTGTTAGACTAGTTGTCAGACTTTTTGGCCTCTGATTGCCCTCCAAAGCACGGAAGAAACTTTCTAAGTTAAAGATGGTCACCTATCCACGGCCGACCGCGGTTAGCTTTTGAATAACCTGCAAGATTGATCGGTCCGCGGGCCTTCGAGTTAGCCTGACACACCTCTTGCAAATACTCTTGCAAATCCTTCCTTCTTATTGATGATAAACACTACCAATACTACGCACTTTCCCCTTTAAAAGAGCATCATCGACCAATATTAAAAATCCCAAAGCATCATATTTCAGTATTTCCAAACCACTAGTCAATACTTTCTCTCATCCAATCTTTAGTCATCTACCTGAACTAAAAACAGAAGAGTATGATTGTTTGTTTGAACGCGCTAATCTCTAGTTTTACTTGTCGGATTTAGATAATTCTTTTTGCGTTTTATAGTCTAACTGTTAAGAATGGCTTTAGACTATTTAACATCGCGCTACAATCCACGGGAGCGGTTTGGAAAGATAAGCGCGGAAAGCATGAAAAGCTGCATGTATACCACCGATGCCGTTGTTTCAAACTATGTATTTCTTTACCCAACAGCCACGCTACCTGTCCGTGATCCGACGTAATCTACCGTGATATTTCTGTCTTCCACTGAAACTAGCCAGCGCTTCGCTTCGAGTACCATCACAGCACAAATCTTTGAAATTCTTGGCTTTTCTCGACAATAATATGCAAGTATTATTGTACAAATGAACCTTCTTGAATCACTCTATCTATTGCTGGAAACTGCATTAAAATCCGTCTCATAGTTTAACAGATATGAGCGTACAAATAACGGCAGTAGCTATGTTTTATACCAACTAAAAATACTGAAAATACGACCTTCTTACATCTCCACACATGTCGTAATCAGGGGTTCAAGATCTTTTTCAGTGATTCATAAGAACATGTATTTATAGAGTATAAGGAATTTTGTTTTAATAACATCGCGGTGATTTCCTTGAAGGGCTTGGCAGAAGAGATATTTCATTGTATTTGTATACAAGAAAAGTATATCTGTATAGTTTCGGGCATGCTTTAAATCTGAGTTGATCGCAAATTCCTTTATGTGAAATAACTTTAGGAAAAGCAAAATATTTGTCTCGGCCGTTTTGTATTTCTGCATAATCTTTTGTATATTTTTACTCTTAAAATTTGACGTGTATTAAAAAAATGTCCATTCCGCGTCTTTACATAACACGTGATTTAGAATTTTTTGTACGTGTAGCTATTTTTCTCTTCAAAAGAAACATTTTGTTTCAAAGATCAATATCTCCACCGCTTTATCCTGTGCGTAGTCTGTCAGTAACGACAACTAGGAACAGATAACATAGTATTAATAGATAAAACAAATACCGGACGTAAATGCTGATCAAACAATGATAAACTCCTAATATTCTAATCGTACGCCCACAGAGTCGATGACGACTTTCGACTACCTAATAACTATCTATCGAAAACAGTAAAGTTCAGATCGTTCAGTGTACCATTTTTTCTAATATACTTAGATAAATATTATGTACAATAAGACCAATACAGATCAATGACCCCTTAACACTAAACTTTGAGAATACATTCCAAAACATTACTGGTTACTTTTCACAAATTTGGTCGAACTGTTTTAATTTCATAAAAAAATGATCATTAGCACGAATATTTATTAAACTACCCACCTCGAAGCTGCTATTTAGCATACTCGAATAGTTTAGATAAACATCAATCCTTACCAATATGTCATGTATTGAGATAATGATAAATTCAGAAAAGCTTAGCATAAGGATAGGTGCTAAGTCATAAGTTGAATCTTTATTCATCTGCAGTTTTTGTATAATAGACATTTTTTTAAATTTGCCGAATTTGCCTATCAGACAATCAAACCTCATCTCTAGTAAGCCAATGACTATTCTTATTCTAAACATAAATACCTTTGCAATGGTGTATCATACCGATTGGAGCCAGTACCAGATTCCATAAATTGTGCCCATCATTTGGCAAACTCGAAGCGAACGAAGTAGAAGATTTATTTTAATTGATGTAAGTATTTCCATCCAGGCTACAGAATACGATCTAATATCCTAAATAGTTTTTTGGAATCTTTAAAATCGTATTGCGTTTTCAGTTCAACAGATTGTAATAACACATTCCAGAAACTAGCTCACTAAAAACTGAAATAGCATACGGCTGGTTCGTTACCAAAGATTGTAGCCATACAGACTTGTCTGCTTACCCCAAATGGAGATTTAATGGTGAAGTTACCAACTGTGTACATTACTTACCTACTATATTTTGCCGCGAAGATGTCGTCAGTGACGTAGTATAGTAGAGTATACAGAATAATCTGCTTACAACATACGCAGATTCAGACTTTATCGTAAAGTTTATAACTTCATACTATAGATTTGACAATATATACAATATCGTACCTATATCTTTTCGCCAAGACGTGAGATGTTAGTGACGCCACGCGGGCCCCCCTTACCTCCATAAAAAGACTAAAAAGTATGTTACAGACTGCTTACCCCAAAGGTATATTCAATCGTGAAGTTTTCTACTTCGTACTATATTCCGCGGAGACGTAAAGGACGCGTCGCGGGCCCCGCGATAAGAGATATCAGGCACTCGAGCACCTCTCTCGTCTTGTGGCATACGCCTTACCGCTCAGTCCCCGCGAATCTCTCACCGTGGTCGCACGTCTTGTGAAACAAAACAATTGTACCTTATCTTTCTTGTGCTATTTTTGTTCTGTATAGTGTGTGTTTGGAAAAATGCCTACGGAAGCTTGTGAAAGGTTCATGACGAAGCTGAAGAAGATTGTAAGTGGCTTTTACTTTTTTTTTTTGAGGAAATTGTTTATGGGATTTTTTTTTTGAGCGCTGTCGTTACAGGATGTATGCCGGTGATTTTACTTTTGAATATGATTAAAATTGTTATGAATTTATAGATGGATTTTATCGTTATTTTTCAATTTAAACAAAACAAAAAAATAACCTGAAAATTTTGGACCATAATTTGATAAAAATTTTAAAGATTACAAAAAAGTATTCGTGAAATCCAAGGGCATTGAGATATTCTGAATATTAAATTATTTAAATATTTATTGTTGTATTGTAATAAGCAGTTATTATTCCTAATGGTGTCCAATCGTCTTACAATATACTTGAATAGTTTTGACGTCAAAGCCGGTTGGTAGGCAAAACGAATAAAAGTTTAATTCCCATAGGATATGAAATGTACTGACGTATCTACGTTTACTTAATGATATAATAAAAGTATTTTGGATCGTTTTAGAGCAATAAAACTACGTTTTCAAGCGATTACTCTACGTACAAATTAATAAAAAACGGGGTGTTTTATTGCTTAGAAACAAATCTTAGCCATAAAATATTTTTAGTATTATAAAAATACACGTATAATAATACAAAACAAAATATCGAAGATAAAATATAATATGTCATTGAATAGTACACTCAAAATAATTATGATTGTATCTTGTCTGATTAGGAACGACATTGATACTTAATCACATTATCATAATAATGATACTGTACACAATTAACTTGTTTTAGGGAAAACCTGAAAACTGTTTGAGATGCTATTGATTGTTGATTGTTTACCTTTTGATAGTCAACAGAATCACAACTGCATGGGACATCATAAAAAATAGTTGTTAGAGATTATCCTTCCTTGCCTTAGGTAACTCATGTGTATATTTGGAAATAGATAATGAGAGCAAATATTTGACTATTACTGGCTAGGTCACCTTAGTCATTTAACATAACACTAATTTATAAGGTAAATATAAGGCTATAGAGGCAGTGACGATTATTTATAGAGTAATAGAAATGAAACTAAAAGAGAGTGAACATCGTGGGCCCCAAAAAAAAGGTTTAGAAGTATATATAATACTTATAAATCTCTTGAACACTGCTCTTAATTTGCCATGGTCCCCATATTTTCAGGAATGGTATAATAACATATTACCTATCTCATATAACAAAAGCGTAGGAATAGTATCCTTTACATGTTATGTGTTTAGAATATGTATATGTGAATGAGTAACTTTGTTGTCTGTATATTACCAAGAAATGCGTTACAAATACTAATTAATTTAATTACCCATAAGTATTGACGCATCGATTACAGAATAATAATATTTTAGTTTTCCTTTCATATATATTATATATATATATATATATGCAAAAACATAGACAAATACCGGCTATTTCGATCATCTATCCTGATTGATGACAATACTTATCAAACTGATTGAAGCGGTTGTGGATCAATGGATAAAGCGTCGGACTTGCGATCAAATCGTCTCATGAACATAGTACTCTTTGTACACATGGCTACCGATCAACCTATACCTTTACAGTATATAAGCCGGTCTTACAATGCACGGGCAGCCACAACGCGAGACCAAATTATACTGAAAATGTATAGGTTGGTCGTAGCCTATAAAATCATATACTTGTATGTATCATCAACTACCTCTTTACAAGTAGAATGTAGTTTAGCTGGAGGGGAAACACGGTTATTTTTGAGAATCCTAGTAAATCCTCCATTCGTCACTGCGAGATCTCTAGTTCGCGCAAAGGTGTTATTTGGGTTGTTCACACACGCATCACGGAGTCTGGCGTTGTGCCTGGTAGATATCTATAAGCTTACCCCTTATCGAATGGATTTAAACATAACAGATATAATGTGGATAATAAGATACGATTGGACGACCGGATGGCGGAGTGGGTAGTGCACCTGCCTGCGACGCCGAGGTCGCAGGTTCGATTCCCGCTTAAGACAAATCTTTGTGTGCATAAACATGAGGGTTTATCTTAGTCTGGGTGTTTCTATGTATAATAAGTAAGTATTTACAAAAGAAAAGTATATATGTATTAGTATCAGTTATTCTAGCACCCATATTACAAGCTCTGCTTAGTTTGGAACTAGATGACGTTGTGTGTAAGTTGTGAGATATTTATAGATTTATTTAATAAACACCTCTGTCACATGCCTGTGGGTAATCTAGTCGTGATGTTTGGCGTTATAATCTCGATATTGATATGTTTCAATTTACCATGCTTGGATAGAAACCGCAACCTTATGTTTCATATAACAATAGCCTTTACAGGATTTTTCCGCTTTTCATTTTATAGTTCCGTGTTTTAAATCAGATATATTTTTATGCTAATACCGGATAAGTCTCTAGTAACCAATTCTATTCTAACTGGACATAATGATATGAAATGTTGAATATATAAAGATATCGTCACCTCCATGGCAAACTTACGAATCTGCAGTTTTAGAGAAATCGATGTTGTGACGAAAAACTGTATATAATGTAAGCTAATACATTGTGGCAATTCACCTATTTCTAATTTTGAAATGTATAGTATTGAGATTGTCCGAATCTGCATTATTTCCATACCCATAAGTTATGCTGATCCTAACTGAAATATAGTGCGTTTATGCTTTTCCTTATGATATAGGGTGTTGTATTTAAAAAAACGTCTCTTAAGACCAAAATAGTAAATAATTTATAAAAAACCATGCAAAAACTCTATTGTCTATTAAAGTATTGTTACCGCAGCTGTCATTAAACCTGCTATTGTTTTTGGTCTTCATTTACATAAGTCATATTTATTTATATATTCAGCAGTGGAAAACTTCGAATTTAAAGATTTTCCTTATATTTTATTGTAAAAAATTGCATAATATGTAGGTAATGTAAACTTGAAATCATCAAAAGAAATGGTACAACATCCTCACCTCCTATGTCATAGGACCTAAATATAGCAGGTGAAGTGTGGGTGTTGTACACCTCTGCCACAACCTCCTGGGTAGTATAGGCGCGATGTAGCGGTTAGCGAGCGGCTCACCACGTACTTACTGTGCTGTTTTGGTTACGTTGCAACGATTACTATTACGGCTCGCTGGTGAGTTGGAGTCCGTCTTGATATAAATATAGTTTATACTAGGCAAGGAAAGATAAAAAACTTTCCACCAGACAATTTCTATTTGTAGACTTTTAACACCGTTCAGGTATTTGAAAATAAATATATCAGTTGCACGGCGTTTTTGCTCGCCAGATGGCATGAGACTGACTTTTATTTAGTATATACCTGCTGTTGCCCGCGACTTCGTTAAAGTACTCGTATTTTACGTCACAGCTACTCTCCCGTCGCGTTTAGCGTAATTTTTATTTTTATTTTTATTTATTTGGCAAAACAAACAATTACACAATAAATGATACATAACATTTAGAGTACTTAAAAAAAAATACAATTGTGTAATCAACAACGTTATTCGCAAAATACTGTCAATGTCAAAGCTCATAAAAGTAATTTGATTTTAGAAATATTATTTCGTTGTTGCTCCGCTCCTATTAATCGTAGCGTGATGTTATATAGCCTAAAGCCTTCCTCAATAAACAGACTATCAAACAAAAAAATATTTTTTCAATTTGGACCTGTAGTTCCTGAGATTAGCGTGTTCAACCAAACAAACAAAGTCTTCAGCTTTTTAATATTAGTATAGATACGTACTATTCTAGTATACACATAGATAATGTCAGTATACTCCGTATAATATGGAGGACATTATTCTGAACAAATCCATATGGTAAGTTTCTAGAAAAAGAATGTTTACACAATAATTCTTAATGCCCTTGGCCCTATTGTCTCAAAAGTACCGGTATCATGTACTTATAGGTGTATGTATAGTTATTAGTTAAATAACAACGAAATTATTATTAAGGTTGCTCTACAAATTCCAAACTGAGAGAGATATTCACAATTTGACTTTACGTAGAGTTTGCCATGGAGTAACCGTAGACAAGTTTTCATTCGCAAGATATTTACTCAAATACATAATACATATATAAAATATAGACAAAATATAATTTTATTTGTGATAACGGAATGTCATACTAATTTGATTATAAATCATCGTTAGGTAATTGTTCTTAATTTCTTTAAAATAGATTCATCAATTTAGGAATCAAGTATTAACAAAGAAACTCATTTGTAGTTTCGATTGTTTAATGTTTTACCCGCGGCTTTACCTATGTTAAACATTTGTGGTCCGCTGCCGTGAGTAGTTGAATGTTATTAAAAAACCATCCAAATCTTACTAGTAATTTCAGAGATTCAATTCAAACAAACTGTTCAGCTTTTTATACCATGATGCAATGAAGTACCGTAATGTTCTAATCTAGGTCTTTGTGTTGTTTTGGGACACCACATCTACTTCCAGATGAATTGAGGTGTCACAAATGTCCTAATTCAATCCGTCACTTTATTTTGAATCCGAAATGTCGGGTGATGCAATTCCTTGTCCTATATAAAACTATGTTAAGACTTTACTGTTTTAAAATAATTCTTAGATTTTACTTTAAATAATTTAGTACTATAATGCATCTTGTTTTTGATAACTTAAAATGAAATTATGCTCCTGTATCAACTTCAGAATCTATCTAAAAACGCCCTTACATTTTGAGTTTAGTCGCTCATTAATCTGTTTCTATAAATATGACGTGTATTTACTAGTGTTTTAATTTCCAAAAAAAACCGCGGTTAAAACTTCTGATTTACAATTAATTCTGACTTGAAAAATAAAACAACAATGCTATTTTGCGGTATTATTTATTAATTTACTTAGCACAAAAATAGGTCGCTATAGTACCTATTACTTATAAAAGACAATAGTAGAAGTATTGCGTTCAAATACATATTAAAATTACTCTATTTTCCTTAAATTCCTTGATCCACGTGAATCAAAACAAGTCGAAGTTTTGATCCAATTAATTCAATGAATATAATGTAATACCTAATTTTAATGTTCTCCGTATTGCGTTCTTCTAAAACTTGAGGTTATACATTATATGGGTAATCATTAATAAATAATAATGACACATGGATTGCTCTCGAGAACACAATATATTATGTATCATTTGTCATGCGTATTATCATCGTATTATATTTCAGTAATGTGTATTGTTTCCTCAATTTAACTATATACTTATTATCTTGATTTTTATTACTTGAGTGCCCAATTGCCGTAGTGGTCTAGGTGGCTCGCCGCTGTCCACTGCGCTGGTATTGTGGGTTCGATCCCCACACGAGACAAATCTTTGTCTGATCCGCTAATATTTGTTACGACTCTGGGTGTGCTTTGTGTGTGTGGAATTAATGTTTATAAACACCCCCGCGATACAGGAGTTATTTACAGTGCGGGCGTCGATAAAAAGGAAATAAATCTGGGTTTTTAATTCTGGGTTAGTCTGCATTTTTTTATAGATATTTTTAACTTAATTACATTGTTCGGTGGTAAGGATGCGTCCCAGTCCCAGGACGTACGAATTTGACAAAATAACAATTCAGGTAAATAAGGATTACTGCATAATATCCTTATTTTGACAAATTAAATCAGTGACGTATCTACAAAAACAAAATAATACGTTAGTTCGTTCATTAATCTACACACGTAATTACAAATACGTAGATGGATTATACAAAAACATATTTTTGACCATGTAACGCAAAAATTTAATTATATATGGATTGTCAATTTATAATTTTACATCTTAACATTAACAGCAGAAAATTGTTTAAATTCGAGGTTAGGTTTTGTTGGTATATAAATAAAGTTAGGGCTATATAACGTTAGCATGGTAAAAAAAAGCACTGAAAGTAGCGCCCTCATTTGCATCTAGGTAAGATATATTTTATACTTTGGATAGAAACGCGCTGGTATTCCAACAGTTTTATAACTTCGGACTGTTTATATGTTGTCGCTTAAACACCAGACAACAATACTTACAAAAAAAGCATTTTGTACCTATACAAACTCGATAAATTATACACTATGAAATTAACTGGCCTTTCTTTGCTAATATTGCATGTCTACATTATTTATAATTACATCCTAACAATTTACAAATATATATTCCACGAAGTATCCTAGCATTATTCATAACTTTGTGGTCGCCCCATATGACTAAATATTGATAATTATGCAAGCAAATAAACATTATTATCATCCCATAATGAGTCATTAGTAGGCCTCATATCAGCCCCATTGAGTATACTCAATAATATTCATTGTAATTCATACAGCATATATATAATATGACTGACATATGATATGGGACTGGATGCGGAAGGCACAGGACCGGGTGTTGTGGCGCAAATTGGGAGAGGCCTATGTCCAGCAGTGGACTACGAGCGGCTGAATGATGATGATGATGATAATATATACATAGTTTAACCATAAATACTGTTACAACTGTTATTTTTTTTACTTGTCAGAAATGCTTTGACTATTTTCGAAAAAAAAGCATTTGAGCTTCCTAAAAATAAAAAATAAATATTTAGAACTTTGGTATGTACAAAAGCAAGGTAAGTCGGGGGTTATCACCCGTGAGTTTGACTTCATCGTGCATGAAGACTGGCCCTCTCCTACTCTAGATTTAACTTAACTACTAACTAACTTTTAAACTAATAATTTTAAGTGTCAATAATTTCATGTCATCAACATTTTGTAAGAGTATTTATGGCAAGACTAGGTATGCTGTATGAATAACAAAATAATGATGCATTTTTTTACTGAAAATTTAATTTAAAATGTCGAGTTTATTGTCAAATGGTTCTATGGACAATCATCATCATCAATCATCACTGCTGAGTGACATTTGGTGGCTGAGGTTTTTTTGATAATCTCGTCCATTGCCTTGACTCATTATTATTTTACTAATAAAAGTTGTCTACTTATATATAAATATATATTAACTAAAAAAAATATTATAGGTAGAGTATTTTTCAAAACCAGAGTTAGCTTTCTTGCGCGCTACACAAATAATACGTCTATCAATTTGATTATTTGAGGCCGCTACGCTTTTAGCCATCACCTGTTTTTAGCGATTCTGTTTAGTTAACATTCCTAAACTGTATAAGTTTATTCACATTCGTAAATTCAACATCACACTGAGGTCATACTATCAGTTCTTTACATAAAACCTAAATAGATTATTTCTGTACAGTTAGTTCCACAGTAACATCAACCCTTAGAAGTGCATAAAAGTGCTTATTTTTTATTTTATTTATTTATTTGATTCAGGCATCATGGCCCATATGAAATACACTAATACAATATTAAAATAAAATATAAGTGCTATATATAAATATAACTATTTCACACGTTCCGTGCGTCGGCGACATTTGACGCGCAGTGTCGGATAAGCTGCCCCGGAATCGCCGGAACACTACACCTCTCGGCCAAATTTCCTCATTAGTGAAGACCCCCAGATGTTCGGTCGGAACTCTCACCACAAAAGAATTATAATTCACGTTACGCGACTGCAACCGTTCGACCCTCAACGTGAAATTTGTCTTTACGCTGATGTACCGCGCAATCTCCTCTTCTTTTGTGGAGTAATGTAAACGCGACACATACAGCAGTGTCGTTGGTACAGCAGTACGCAGCAGATGGTTTGGGCTGGTCGGTGCTTCGAAATGCAAGCTTTAAGCTTTAAGCGTCAGCGTCATAGCCCGGCGTATGTTAACATATTTTCATACATAAAAGATGCGCGCGCATACGTCGCATCCGCATCTTTTTTGTATTAAAATAATGTCGTGACGCTGCGCTCCACTCCCTCTCAACTGTTACCCTAAAGGTGGTGAAATTTCTCTACTGCTGATGGTACTACCAAAATAATTGAATTAAAACTTGGTTGCAAAATAAATGTTTTTTTTTAAGAAGCTCATAGTTTTTAAATACGTATTCTGCCACTTTGACTGTCGATCTATTTCGGTAACATTGGTTCACCCACATCTTACATTCTTTCATTTCAAATAAATACTCTTAAAGCACGGAAAACATGAAAATTTGGCACATTAAAACATTTACAATATGTACTCAGTTAAATCAAAAGAATCTAGAACAGCAGTACAGTCAGCAATGGAAGAAAGTTACACTGAAATTTTATTTTATTTAGTTTGATTTTGTTTTTTTTTTCATTTTTTTTATTTATTTTTTATTTATTCTTCTAAATGGTATTTATTTCGTAGTTGAATAAAAGTTTCAAAAAATCAAAATGTTTAGCAACTTTTGTTCTTGACTTTACCTTGCCAAAACAATGACGCCATGAAATTGTTCCTGTTAAAAATATAGTTGTTTACAATAAGATTTCTATGATAGTAAACAATATATTATGAGTAAGGATTCACCTGCTGTCTGCGTGCTAACAACCTTGCTGTGAACAGTGATTCTCAAAGAATTTGTTATTTTATATTAGCTTCTGCCAGTGGCTCCACCCGCCTCCTACGTAGATAAAAAGTTGCGAGGTAAAAAGTTGAAATCGTAATCTATATTTTTGCAAATTCGACCCGGTAGTTTTTGTGTAAAAAAGTAACAAACGGCAACACTATCATACTTACAAACTTTTTGTATTACTAAAATTTGTAGGATATTTTTAGCAAGCTAGACAGTGTTATTTTATGCATTCCAGAAAAAATATGACTAATCTATACTAAATACTAGTCTATACCTATTACTACTATTACTATTGCAGTCAGACTAACACCGCAGACATAAAAAACATGAACAAAATCAAAATCGATCTTTACTTTTTTTTTACTTTAGTAATTTAACAGGGTGTCGTACCCTCAAAAGTTTGAGCACCAATGCAATGCCGTCACAATTCAGGTGAATGCAGGAACGTCACCATATCGTATATGTACTGCTGACGTTTGTTTTATTGTCCAGCCGACCATACCTGCTATTGTTAGCCTCTAAACAACCGAACAAGTCGTGTATCAATGAATACGCGCCATGTTTATTGATCACAAATAATGCGTACAACTACAATATAAACTTATCGATATGAATTATCGGGGACAAACCTTTGTTCGTAGATAAAATGATTAAGTCAAATCAAGGATCCAATGTATTTTACTCTAGAGGTATTTTCCTAACTGGAATGAGGTCGGCTTATTTGAAAATGTTTTTTTTACCAAGGAAGGGACTGCTATCTGATCTTTGTCGATATTATTGGGGCAGGTTGTTGACTAACATAAACGACGGTTTATAAAGAAAGAAGATGATTTTATTGTGCTCTTCAATTCATTTAGTAATGGAAATGTCACCGTCCGTAAGTAATTACATCCAAATGGTAACAATCCATTCTCGAACCTCTCGCTCGCTGAGATGCCTGTCTTCTACACACAGATCAACAGATCAATTCTTATTATGTTGCATCTTCATGGATATATGTTTCGCTCGCGTTTTTATTATTCATGTAATTAATATATTAAGCCCAATTTCACATGTGATGGACCTTATTGGCAGTATAAGCATTTAACAAACATTAATGAAAGTGACAGCTGTGTTATTTTTACAAGTGTAACTTGTGTCACTTTTAAATTCCGTCAGGTTATATTTTATGGGTCGGTTAAGATCTATCCGGAATCTTAAAAACTGGCCCTAATAAGTGCAATAATTTTACCCTTGTTTCTATAACCGACCATGAACTTATTGTAGTGTTATCATTAAGGTTGTGCAGTTACCTACGCTAACTACCTTATTAACTAAATCGGTCAGGGAAATATGTTATTTATTGTTCAATAATGCTCTTTAGTCACACGTTTCTGATGTTTCATCGATTTGGTTCATTCGATTCGGGAATGAAATACCGAGTATTTGATCGGAATCAAATCGTCGGGCAATGCAAAAACGGATGACTTTAATTTTTTTATCATTCAATGTTTTATGGTTAAGTTTTCTTCGTTAATTCACATTTAAATAATTATTGACTTCACTGATTCATCAACGCAAACCTAAACTTTTGATTGCTTATTCTTGTCGTAAATATGGAAATTCACCTTTGACCAAAAGGATACATTTATTTAGTCACCATCGCATGGTCACAGTTGGTAGAACTGCATGGCCGATAGCCAGAAGCGATAAACTGTCCTTGTATGGCTTACCAACATAATAGAGTCGCCGGTGCTTTCCTGTTGGTTTCTCATTAGTAGACTGGTGAAGCGCCAGCGATTTTATAAAAGAGGCGAATAAATTGTTTATAAAATTGTTAAAAATCTTAAGAAAGTGAGACTGCCTAATCTAAACAACAATTCTGCTGGCACTACTGATAAATGTAGTTTAGATATTTTTGCGATTATATCTTCTAGTGTTTAGCTCTGCAATTTTATCGTGATTTTTGCTAGTGTATTTGTCTGAAGCATAGATACTGTTCTGTTCTAGTAAGGATTGCACACAAAAGTCAGTGCAATCAGATCGAACATAAAGTACGTAAAAAACTATAGATATATCATCAAAATATGTATTATTATAAAAACATTCAAAGTTTACGTTTACTTAAGAGCATGTCATCATAAATTCTGTTCATCTCCTCCCATCTTTTCAAAAGTGCCTCAACAATTTATGACTTGCGCCCGTATGCCTCCGGAAACTGTTTTGTTGGTGTATGTGTTGTATGTATGTATTGTTATTGTAATTCAGCATTGTGTCGCCATTGAGGATGGCACCACTGACAATTGCTACATTCCTTAATGTCCTCAGTCAGTCGCCGGACGGGAGCGGGCACGATCGCCATTTTGTGACGCTTTAACTGAAGAATATTATCGCTAAAGTGCCCGATAGTATCATTATTCCATTAATATTTTGTACTGTGTTCGACTGTTCCAATTTCTTTATAGAATTATTGTATTGGAACTGAATTTATTTGAGTTTTTAGTATCTGTGGTGTGATAGTGACGTGATTTAGAGTTAGTTTCCATGAAAATGGTCGTATGGTACACTACGGACGCTAAAGAAGAGGTAACTCAACTGTTCAAAATTTTATTTCTTGATATTTTATGAAGAAGTCACGTGAGACGGCGTCAAAATCTTTTTATATTTTAATTTTATCAACTGAACACCAAAAAAGAGTGAGAAAAGAGATAAACGGTGTTTCTAAATTATAATTATACATTTTAAATATTCATGATGCAAATTATATATTTATTCAATGCTCACACGTGTTAGACTGAAAATTAAACTTAATGTATGTATGAATTTATAATGTATGAAATTTATAATCACAATCGAACAAATATGTGGAAATTCAGACTTCTGGATTTCCTTATTAAATCTTTATCGGTTGCGGAAAATGCGTTATTTACTTCTAAAATACAAGTTCCATTAATGCACTTAACTTGACTTTAATTAAACATAATATAGAAAGAATATGTAGAATAAACCCACTTATAATCTATGACCAAATATTCTCATTAAAATATAATGGCTTTGTTTACATTTTTGCACAATAGCAAGTACTTATGTTCAAATCTTTAATAACTACGTATGCAATTACGTTCTCATTCACCCTTGGCGCTGGAGTTAGGAATCCCCCAAGACCTGCCATTAAATTCCTTATTCAAAGGAATTATGCGTAACCTTCATCGTACTTGTGACGCGCGTTATTCAGTCACGCAATGAGAGGGCTAATTTTCCAATCACAAAATAATACTAAGTCTACTCTTGAAAGCTTGTTCGAAAATGTTATTCAGCTCAAATAAATACACTTGATATGAGTGTAATAAATGTTTCTATTGGATAGATAGATAGATAAAACTTTATTTGCATACCATTTTCATGACAAACTAAAGACAACAACATTATGCAAAGGGCTACCTTATCGCTTGACGCGTTTTCTGCCAGGCGACCTTTGGATGGACAGATTTAAAAGTAAAAGCGTGTTAGTTTCAGGGTATGTAGAACTTTATTACTCTACTGAAGCAGGTGATCTGCATCTCAATAAGGCCTGATATTTGTTTCAGTCAAAGAAGTTCAACAGTCATTAGTGTGTTATTAGTGGTTTCAGGTTAAATACATTTTATATTGTAATTTTCTTTTATGATTAATATCCTATCCTATTTTGCTAGAAGCGTATTAATTTAATTTGTTCTTACTCTTCAGTCATGTGTTTTGTATTTGCCTTCAGTTATATGATTTAACCACAATGAGTATCATGGCTTCGGTTTCCATAAAACAAATTGTATAGTTAGCTGAGTATCACTGTAAAATGTACGCAAGAACAGTATAAAGTTTCTATCGACTTTAAAAGCTGGTAAATACTGTTGTAACTGTTGATATTACATACCATAGTTAAACTGTATTCCGTGTATGATAAATTTACTAAACCAGCTTTAGACATTATAAAACAAAATCCTAACACCAAATACCCAAACTAGATAAAATTGCTAAAGCACTTTTCATTAATTTAACTTATCTAATATGTATATAATTCTAATTATTAACATTCTAAACGTGACTTAGATCATTTCACACCTTCACGACGTGTTAAACAATGTATCACCTCCAGATATAGGCATAACGTGTGGCGAGACGCTGGTTTTTCTCAACAAACAGGCTGTCTGTCAGTTTGTGTACTTCTATTCCGACATGTACAAATATGAGTGCTTCTGCGTTTTTTCCCTGTTTAGGGTTGACAAGATTTTAAAACCGAAATATTTGTAGTTTTTAGTGATATTTGCTATAGTATAGTGGCACTTAAATGCTTTTTTTTAAATAAAAACATACGTTGAAAAGCTGCTATTGTTTTAATACAACACATTTAAGCAAACAGATTGAAATCTATCTATAAATATTTCGATATAAAAGCGGTAAATACTATTTCTATTCTATTTTTTAATATTCACAATAGTGTCATTTATTCAACAATATTTATGGTCATTATAGTTTTGAAAATAACCTTCGCAGTCACACATGACAGAGTGCAGTCGTAAGTCCTCATATCTACCCAGTGGGTGCAATCTTTTTGATTGGCCGCTGCGGGGGCGTGGCATATCGTCAATTGCGTGAATTGTGATCAATTTAGCTCCCCAGCCGTCTACCCACGCAATTGTGGGTATTGTGGCCGTCGCGTGATTCCAATGCTGAGCTGTGAATGAAATGTTTTCCTAACTCAATGTCGTCACTATACTCTGGGCTAATTTTAATAGGCACGTGTTTTGATTTCGCAAAATAGCGATGAAAAAAAATATTGTTTTTCTTTATTTTTCTACGGACAATTATATCACAATCATTCGTAATATATTAAACTAGAATAAGTACAAATGCAATCATTGATTGTTTTATTTATTGTTTATTAAAACATGGGGTTCAAGACAATAGATTTAAACAACATATTTAGAATGCAAGCAACATGCGGCCTGTTTCTTAATAATATTAGTCTGATATTATTAGATATTTAATATGAGAATATCTAATAATAACAGTCTATCAATTTTCATGAAACAGACCTCTAGATGATCAATAATATGGATTAAAAGAGTCTTCTTCTTCTTCGTCGTGTCGATGGCTGAGTCAAATTTTATTTTGACTTGCCATCGTGGTGAAAGGATTAGCCAATTCGCTTTGGAGAACTTGCGAATTTCCCAGGGTGCGCCGGACGTAGGGAATCGTTGTGTACGTCACTCGGGGAGGCTCCTTTCATGCACCCCGATTAAAAGAGTTTCCACTGAGCATGATAAATGGGAATCTCATCTAATCGCAAGTGAGTTAGTGACGCTTTTACATACAGCAAGTAATTAGTTTTACCCGAAATTCCGCTAAAGTATCGTAGTTGCGGTTCATGATATGATAAAACATTGACGCAAACGTTTTCTCGTGTTATTTGTACCGTATCGTCATTGTGGATCATCCACTCGGAATTTATCGGGGATGTTCTTTATACTCTCTTTTTTGTTTGATGTCATGACGTGTAAGTTTTGTTATGAAATATAGTTTGATGGATATGCTTTTAGAATAGGGCCTTGAAAGTGGTTGATCTGATCATATTTTCTAAAAATAATTTCAGAACAATAATAACAATGGTGTATTTTAGCATTGTGTTGGTGTTTATTAACTTTGCATAGCGAGTTTATTGACGTCTGAAATTTATAACTACTTCGATGACTTCCTAACAATAACCGAGTTGATTTATGATATAAATTGAATCCTTTTTCCATAAAAGTAAGGCGTGAAGTTACACAAACGATTGCACCTGTGTCCTTGTCTGGTTTCCTTCCGGTGATCCGGTCGTGTTGAGAATGACAAACATGGTTCTAAACTACCAAGTAATGAATAGATAAAAACCAAACATTCTTATAAATATATTTTTTTAATATTAAACCAAAAATACCTGTTTATATTCATCTCTGTGTTGTCCGATTAAATTTTCTTGTCTGGAACATTAAATTGTGACGTCATTGAATTCGAAATATAAATACGTTAATTATTTTTAATGTATTTTTCTGCAAAATAATTTCAAATTTGCCAGCCCTACAAAACTCAGATTGCAAACACAGCCGTCATGTGATGCTGTTGTGGAAAATTCAATGTTTCAAAGTTAGTATCACAACTGCTGTTGACCCGTTTTTTTACAAAGTGACACTATTCTGTGCATATGTAATGCACGTGTATCTGGAACATTGTGTCGAGTTAGCTAACTTTTGTAGTGTTCGATCTAATTAGTGGTGACATTTAAAACGCAGTTATAGTGTCATTGTGTACGTCGTTTTTCTTGTGATAGTTTATAAGTATGTTTTCAGAAGGCTTTTATCACAAATTGCAAGCAAGTATTCTTAAAGTTGTTTGAACTCCATCAACAGAAATTGTAGCATCATAGGTTGTCTTATATGCTAAACTATACTATAAGCAAAATTTTATCAAAATTAATGCAGTTACTTTTGCGCAAAAGACAACAAACAACCATCCTTACAAACGTTTCAATTTAAATGTGCCGATGCAATTAAAATGTCGGGTGTAGATTCATTCTTTCTTCTGCGTAGATAAGTGTCGGCTTAGAATCGGGAGATACCTAATACATATAAGTGAAAACGTCACTAATTCGCTCCATTACACTTGAGATTATCTAATCTCGTGGTAAAATTGATAATGTATTGCCATACTCAAGGGCCGTGGTGCCGAACAAATTGCCAGAAGTCGCGCAAAGTTTCGAACCTTGTCGTAGTAACTACTTGGATATTATCATATTACTGATATTACTATAGAAAATGTTATAGTTTCTGGTCATAAGTTATTTAGACGACGCTTTAACTTATTAATTTTGTTCAGATTTTTATAGTATTTATGCCTTAGAAACATAGTAACAATTCACTTATAAGTGTATCTTTATTTCTTATAATAAAGCAGTTAGTTTAATTAAATCTTTTCAGTGGGGAAAGTGTAACTTAATTTTACTAATTATAAAATACGCAATAACATTTTAACCGCCCATTCTTGTAATATTACTCATAATTATAACAAAATTATTACTAAATTCATAATTCCCACGCAGCTCATAAAATGTCCAAACAAAATTTCTTTAATTTCATTTCATTTGTTTAAAAGTTGTTTATATGTGATGTTATCAAGTTTCGTACAATAGCACAAATTATAAATACATTTTGTATTGTTATTTGTGATTATTAAATGTAGGTAATTATAATCAGAGAAATGACAATAAATTGAAATATTAATAAATGACATTTTAAATAGGACAACGACCGCCAATTAAAAGCCGTTGATAACTTAGTGTCAATTTCACCAAAGTCTTAATTTAAGGTTTAATTATTATATACTTATTTATATATATCTCTCTCATTCAATGTTCGTACAGGTCAGAGAGATCGAAGGCTGTCGCTTAGCGTTAATCTTCAGTCAAACGCGTTGGTGGAATCTACATAATAGTTTGTTCTACATAATATCTTTTTTGCCATAAAGCTATTACTAAACATGAATGTACGCTTTGAATCCATTGACAAGGCACGTACTGACTATACCTACTCTACGCATTATGGAAATCCCTATCGTACTTTCTTCGTGGAACATCCCTATACACATAACTTGCCTATTCGTCACAAAATGCCTAAAACAAATAGTTCAAATCATAACGTGGGGTTTTCACAAGAACAGACGCAAATCAATTTATTTCGCAGATTAATTAGTGGTAGCCTCTATGGTCTAGTGGTTAGCGAATGCGCCTCGAAACGCGTCGATTCCCGCGTCGGACAAAGTCTTCTTTGTAAACTTTCCGTGTTGGAATTGTGCCCGGTGGACGGCGATAGGCTCATCCCCTATCCCATGGGACCTAAACACTTCTGCCACTCCCTTCTGGTTAATATAGGCGTGATGTGATGTTATGTTATGTTATAAGTGGTGGAATAACTTGTGCCTACTTATCTAATATGTAGGCAAAATTACCTAGATTTCATTAAGCAAGCAAAATTACCATTAGGTACATTCATATTCACAATTTCTAACGTAATGAATACTCATTGTTTCAGAGCGAACAGTCGTCGCCGTTCAGACGCTGGACGACCGGCAGCGGATCATCCAGCTCGTACCGCCATCAGGATCACCGCAATATGTATAATAAGGTAACTTCCTCAAATTGGCAAAAAGTAGAGCCCTTTTCCCAGTCTAATGTAATAAGCCAAAATTCTCCGTACACAAAAAAATGTTAATTATAATATTAGTAGCCTAGGCAAGGTTGAAGTTGAAACACGAACAGTACGCCCGCAATCTGAATGATATCGGGGTATGAGTTCTCTGTTATCCTTGACCTCCCATGGTAGTCGCGAAGCCTACCTCGGTGGTTGATATGCAATTCACCCCGACAAATCTCAGATTGCGTCGAAAGAGAAAAAAGAAAAACTGCCGATTCCCTTCGATTAAATTTAGATTTTCTGTTCTTATTGTAGTATAAATGAGGTAATTCTGATACATTCGAGTTCATCAATATGGGTGTTTTGAACCTTATTCTAAAGCAAATAAGGTCAAATAACTATTTTTTTTATATATTTAGGTTTCGAAAACAATAAGTCTAATTCCATGTGTTTTCGTTGCAGCAAATGAGTGAAGGATCCACCCAGGTATCGAGCTCCGGCAGCAGTTCCAACGTGGCGCGCTGGTCCCTCGGCCTGGAACATCTACTTGCAGACCCTGCTGGTGCCGCCGCCTTCGCGCATTTTCTTGCCAAGGAATTCGCTTCAGAGAACATCAGGTAATATAACTAAATAGATCAGTAACTTGGGTCAAAAGATCATTGACGAATGTCTGGTCTTGACATCAATAAAAAAGAATTGGGTTACCATTGTCAGAAAGATAAAGAAACTATGCCAAATTGCTGATGATACATAACTTAATTGTATTCAAAATAGGCAAAGAAAGCCAAAGCTTTGGGTTATGATCAACTATGTGGTTACACTGTTAACTTTTGGCTTTAAAGTAAGGGTGCTCAAAGTTCTATATTACTTCTTGACGAGATAACATATACTTCAATATTATCCAAATCCCTTCCCATGAAAAAGACGGACCAGTCCCTCCTCTCTAACCAACCCTACTCTTTCCAGATTCTGGTGGTCATGCGAGCAGTACAGTTCGACGTCGGACCCCTCAAGCCGGCGGGAGCTGGCCGCGGAGATCTGGCAGCGCCACCTGGCGGACGGTGCGCCAGACCTGGTGAACGTGGACGCTCCTGCCAAGCGAGCCTCGGAGTTGCTGCTCACACAAGATCCTCCTCCTCCTGAGCTGTTCCAACAGGTATTAAAACATTGCACGTCTATATTACCCACTAGAATTAGCGCGCGTTGCATTGCCTTACCTTATTAAAATATAGTCAATTTTACTGGGTGAAGATGCATGTTGTACATTTTTTTAACACGCTTATATTAGCTTCATCTGTATGTATGTATGTAACCGACTCCTTTGGACTCGATTTTGACCCACTTTAAACGGACAGATTTCATTAAAATTTTGCACACCTGTCAAAGATCGATGACAATGCAATAATTCGATAAAAAAAATTTAAATAAAAATAAAAAAAAACGCTTTTATAAATAAACCAAACTAAAAAGTAGAAAATAAATAATAGTTTTAAAACAACTAAAAAACACGCTTTAAAAAGTCAGTCGTCTAATTTTTGACTAAAATCGCAACAAACAAGCAAACGAAAAATCTTATCTTTTCTCTTTTTATGATTAGTTTAGCTAAATAAAAAAAGAACCTTTACAATTTTATTATCTAACTTTAAAGACTGCTCATAAGTTCTCAATAAATTAGAAAAAAAATGGAAATAGTTGCAATAGCATTTCTAAGTAGCGTAGATGATACATAATCATTTCAAATATGTTATGCTAATAGTGTGAAATCCATAATTGACTATAGCTTTTTACTTACCAACTTCTTCACAGTTATATCTTACCAAACACTGTGAAAGTATTAATTCTCATAAATCATTTAGGTACACAGATATTTGAGGTACACGGCTACCGCTCAACCTATACATTTACAGTATAAGCTGGACTCGCGGGTACCTAAACAACGCGAGACCACAATTAAAGCAGTTAACACACGGCAACTATTATGTAAAAATGTATATTTACTCCTCGATACATTCGAAAAGGCTTTAGTACCGTAGACCACATCCATACTGTTCGGCAGATTGTACAGAAAACCGAAGAGTTCAATCAGCCGCTGTGTTCGGCTTTTGTGGACTACGAGAAAGCCTTCGACTCCATCGAAACTTGGGCGGTTCTGGATGCTCTGCAACGATGTCGTATCGAGCTGGCGAGATGCTTGTATGAGACCGCCACCATGACCGTCCAGATCCAGGACCAAAAGGCTATAATGTATGAAATAAAAATGTATCGACAGGTATGAAAATATACCGTGTGTTAATCGCATCGCATTATACTGGAATTGTATAACTTGATTTGTAGCCGTGTGTAACTAATGTTAGTTAGCGGCAAACAATTATTTTTTGTAATATTTTAAAGCAAATTTTACCTTTGCTATGCCTTTTTGTATTTTATATAATATTAGAGTTGAAAAATTAAGAATCCAGCAGGACTCTAACCTGCACCCCCTGGGTATACGCTGGGTATATGAATTGGCAAAGCACTTGGGGCTTATACCCAAAGGGTGCAGGTTCGAGTCCTGCTGGATTCTTAATTTTTCAACTTTAATATTATATAATTATTTTTTAACTATTTTTTCTATTTCTAACCTATCTCGTTGCCCACAGGCTCAGAAACAGATCTTCAACATGCTGAAGTTTGACAGCTACCCTCGCTTCCTTCGTTCCGGAGTACACGCCGAGTGCGCACGCGCAGATCTCAGAGGAATGCCCCTGCCTTACGAGCAAACGCAACACAGTGATGCTAGTAAGGTAAGACAAGACAAATACACAAAAACACTTTACCTGTTATGATATATTATTAATAATAACTGTATGAATCTGTGAAATTTGATAAATAAATGATTGAATTGAATTGATAGAGGGCGAGTCTATTACCATCTAAAGGGTGCAGTTCTTCAATAAGATTTTTTTTATTATTATTAAAATAACAACACCCGCACTAGGAATAACTCTGTGTCGCGGGGGTGTTCACAAACATACATTTTACACACACAAAGCACACCCAGAGTCAGAACTAATCTTTGCGAATCACTAAAAGATTTGTCCCATGTTTAATATCACATTTGCCCGACCCGAGACTTCGCAGTGAAAGGTCACATACACTAACCACAATACCAACGAGGCAGTTAATAATAAACTTTCAATTTTGTCTACAGTTAAAGAAATCAGCATCAAACGCGTCAGACCGTCGTCGCAGCGGCGGTTCCTTACTGCCCTGGAAGAATAGAACGCGGGAAAGGTCAAACAGTACCACGCAAAGCGAACACCCACCTGTCACTGATGTAAGTAGAGTCTACACAGTCTATGATTCCCCTCTCTAGCGCAGTAAACGCTCTATGCCTTAAATATCTGTTTTAGAATAACGACATGCAATATTGTCGTTATTGTGAGATAGATATTGTAAATTCAAATTCAAATCATTTATTATTTTCATAGGCCCCTGGAGGCGCTTGAACACGTCAAAACATTACAAACAATGATATAAAAATAAATTATAAATAATACTAAATTAAACTAATTACAATGATTTGAATAACCAGGGCTTAGATTAATTTTAATGAAACTGTTTAGAATCAGATTAAAATCAATCTAAGTACCAGCTCCGAGGGCTATTGCATTATGAGAAGAGCTGGTGAGAAACTAATGTGTATCATCTTTTAAAATGAAAAATATAACAATTATTATACTTATAAAAGTCACATAAGAAGAGCAATTCATTTCCAAATACTATTATCATTTATGTAGTCTAAAATACTGTAGTAAGCTTTTTGACTATATTATTTTAATTCTTTACCTCGTTACTCCACAAGACAAGTTGGACTGTACGGAGTCGAGCTACTATAACTGACAAAAATAAGCTGCCCTCCTAGCATGACCCTGTGAAAAGACACGACAAGTTTCACCACGCAAGACTTTCCAATAAAAGCGCGTTTAAATTTGATCGTTTCGTCCGTATTCGACCGATTCCGGTCACCGATTACCTATTCTTCTTTTCGTCGTATTGATGGCATGTGTCATTTTCCATATTCTGAGGCCCAATGAGTGGCCTCTAATGTGGGATTATGCTCTGCTTTCGTAAGCATCTCCTTTGTATCAGTGGTAGGGCATTTAGGGAAAATTGTGAGGGTGGGTCATGGATGGGCTCCACAATTCGGTAGACCGTATTTGCTCGCTTTAGTTATTCTGTTATAGCGGAATTCGGTGAACCAGCCTCATGAAAATTACCCAATCTGCTATCCAAAGCCGAGCTCATAAGCCACATAGACACATTAATGTGTGTCCTAATTATAATTTTCTAGGAATGTTTAAACATATGTATGATTTTCTATTTTTAGTAATGGCTGCCAGAAATTACTATCTGATTAAACATTGTTAAATATTGTCTTTTTAATTGGTCTAGTGCTGAGTGCAATTACTAGATAATTAGTACTAATATTAGTACAAAGCTAGGCGATATTTGCCTAGTACACTGAACTGGTTATAACTGGTGCACACGGCTATTCATGAAGCTATATTTGCAAGTATACGCTGGTCTTGCATTGCAATGAAAACCTAAACATCGCTAGACCATCTAATACTGGAAATATATAGGTGGATGTGCTCCGTGTACATTGTTTGAAGAATAGCGTCATTTCTAATATATGAGGCGTGCATTGTCATGTTGTATTGCTAAAGTTGTTTGTTTGTGGAACATTCTGCAGTCTAAAACAATAGCGCTTCTATTGCGTTTTATTGTAGTCAAAGATGTTGATTAAAACCTCCATTGTAGTTCTACGGTGTACTGACGCAGTAAGGCTTTTCTTTTGTGTCCATAAAATAATATAAGATTGGAGGCCAAGCTGTAAATCATTAACTTGAAATTTATATGCGACTCAGTAGTCAGCATCTGACTGACTGCCTCATTGGTCTTGGCGTTAGCGTATGCGGCTTCTGACTGCGAGGTCTCGGGTTCGATGAACGGGTCGAGAAAAGTGTTATTCGAGAAATCAGGAAAGTCTGGTATTTTGCGCGGTCGATAACGTGGATAGGCTAAATCCTCTATAAATTGAAGACCTAAACATAAAAGGTGAAATCTACTACATACTTGATTATAATTAAATTTAATATATTGGTGATAGAAGCCACAAAGCCACACCTTGAGGGTGTGATATTTCAGTACACACGGCTACCGATCAAGCTATACATGTCCAGTATATGCTGGTCTTGCATATCATCGTATACTGGAAATGTATAGGTTCATGTGTTCACGATAAGTATATTAACTTATTCCACCTATAATGCTTCATTCACGACTACAAACAAGACAAAAGTATTGTTTTATGTTATTAGTAAATATATGATGTTTGTGCACCATTCACACTGAGATAAGCGATAAATGATGCAATGTCGCGATAAGACTATGGGTAATACTTTTGAAAATATCAAGAATCGAATTTAGTAACGTGGTTTCTAATTATAACAACATTTTTATGCTATCGCCATCAAATAAAACTTGTTTTACGTCGTATATTTACTCTAAACCAATATACTCAAGATAAATATTCGTGACTTTCGGTGTGAATGAATCTTTTAAGCGTTTAACTTTCAAAACTATTACAATCAGTTATGGAATGCACTTTATTTTAAGTGGGTGTTTACCGGCGCATGCTAATTAAATGATTGATAATATTTGTGGAGGAAGGAAAACAGTAAATGAAAATATTAATTAGTTCAATAGGACACTCAACTTTGAAGGACTGACAAAGCATCTTACATTATGGCTTAGGCTTCTACATTCTTTACACAATATTGTTTTTTAACCTATCATCTCGCATTTATTACTCAAAAGGATGTGGCAGAGGTGTATAACACAGAACACTCACACTTCACCCATTTGTGTAAGGTTCCATATCCATAGAGCCTATTGCCATCTACTAGGCACAGTTGAGAATTTTTTGAAGATTGTTGATGATTTTTTTATTAATTTAAGTCTCGATATAGTGTAAATTTATTGGTCCTTCGAGCCGGATGTAATTTTTAATATTCATTTCCCCTATTTCTTTGTTACAGGTGGTGAAGTCAGCACCGGGCCAATGCAACTTATGTCGCGTGGTGCTCCCGGACGGTGCGACGTCCGTCGTCGGCGTCGACGCAAACATCACAGTCGGCCGACTAGTCGACCGATTACTGCAAAGACGAAACCTTTTGTGCACAACATACGACGTGTTACTAAAAGACGGGAATGAGCCTCCAACGCTTGTGGACTTGTCTGTACCTTCAGGAGTGTTGGGTGGTCGGGAAGCATGTGTCGAAAGACGTTGCGTGCTAAGACTTGAAGTACGAGGTCGTTGTGTAGCTGTCCGATGCCGCGCGGGGCGAAGGCTCCGACATGTCCTAAGACCTGTTCTAGCCAGATACGCCCCCAATGCTCGGGCTGCGACAGCGGTGACACGTGACGGGAGAAGTGTTCCTGTCGATACCCTCATGCATGAGCTCGATGGTACGAGACTTCAGATAGTGGAGAGCGGGGAATGGGCCGCGGAGAGAGAGGATGATGCGGATTCGTTGAGTGATGTTGCTGTTAGGATACAGGATGATTCCGTTAGGGATCAGGACACCCAGGTAACTAGACCTTTCATTAAACCTTTTATCTATATTAATATTAGAAATGAGAAAGTAACTCATCTATTATAATTTCATGGGTTAAAAACTGAAACGATCTTGAAGAAAATTTGTATGGAGATAGATTATCTACATTTATGATGTTAAAATAGTCTTAAGAATCTAGACCGAGAATCTTAAAAGGAATAAATACTTATATCGTTATTTGTATTGTTACAGAGTGTAGGAGGATCCAGCAATCGCGGTGAGCGTGTCAGAGCTGCGTTGAGGCCGGGCCCGCCTCTGCATCATCATCCACCAGGTTTGTATTTATTTATTTTATTACACATATAGCAGATGCATCGTTGCAACAAAAGACTATAATTTCTTATTGATTATTTTAATAGCATTTAGCTATGCTTAGCAAATTATACTAAGAGAGTTGAAAAAATTATGGGACCGCCAGGATTTCTCAATTGTATGTTACGTCATTACGCGTTATTTAGAGTCCTGGCATGAGGCGACCATAGCTTAGTGGAATAAAGCGGATGCCCGGTATGCAGATCGCGGGTTCGAATCCTGCCGGTTCTATAATTTTTTAAACGGTTTTTTTTTTGCCACATGTGCCCATTATTTCAGTGGCCTAACTTCACTAGTTAACTAATACAGTAATGAATTTACAATTTTCCAGCACGTAAAGGTCAGCTTGGCTTAGTTAATCAAGAAATCTATACTTACTTTACATTAAATTAATCTATAATTTCTTTCTCTCCAGAATTTATGAACGATCTCCGTGAGTCGCAGCGCCTGTTTATTCAGCGCGGCCAGTCCTCGTCCCCCCCCTCGCCGCCACCCGCCGCGCCGCACCCCCGCACCCCGCCCCCGCTGCCGCCCAAACCTGCCCATCGACAACCCACCGTCGTGTGATGAACAACGCATTAGAGATAAGGCGCAGGAACAACGGCTTTTCGTGCCTTTCGAAGCACGGGGTGGAACCACCGACAGCTGCCGGAGGTTATAACCCAGCATCTCTTGCAGCCCGACCTGGGAATTGAACCCGAGACGTGCTCTCCGAGGTACAGAGGAACGCTCGGTGTGGTGGGCACCCATCCAAGGTTAGCATTGCTAAACCGACTTATCCTGGCTTTACAGCCACGAGCTCCTCTGAATGTAAATATAAACAGATGCTTTATATAGTTTTAACTGTGTGAGTTATTCTGTAGAATAACATAGCGTTGAATGGCAACAGCTGACTAATATAATCTCATAATGTAACGTACAAACTGTAGAAAATACCTGCTGTTTAAAGAATTAGAAGAATAAGAAAATTGAAAAGCTATAGTACTGACAAATTATAGATCTTTTAGACACGCAGTTACGATTAGAACATGAAATGTAATATCGAGCAAATGATTTTATGACCAATTTTCACAATATTGCGTATCAAGCACAAAATAATGTATATTGAATGAAATTTCATATTATTGGAATATATATCAGTTTGGTTTATGGTACATTAACAATAGAAGTATATAAAAAAAAAAAATTATCCACAGATAATTGTATTATCGGAAATGTGAAAAATATCAAACATCAATGTACTGCACTAAGATGAACTTAGGTATATTTTGTGTACATTATATAAATGTGAATACATTTTAGTATTTGTTAGTAATTTGGTGCCTTCCATAGAATTAAGACTGCACTATACACATGAAAATGAGAATCTGTACATTTGTTTGTAAAACATCTTTAGTATAATAAATTGTGAATGTATAAAGAGATTAGATACATATTGCCTTGATCTAGCCTAGTTTTATTAAAAACAGACACTGTATTAATTACTTAAAATATGTAATAAATATTGAGGCAAAATGGGTCGTTCTGATTGGTCGGAAATCAAACTCGGCCACCAGATGTCGCTCAAATGATAAGCCAAAAAGTATTGAAATGAGTATGTTTGTCTATGGAGCTTTTTGACAGATTGCAATAAAATATATTCAGTGATGGTTAAATCTGAATAATTCATAAAACATTAATTTTGTATCAAAATATGCACCCTTGTAATTATATTGGACACTATACCTACAGTAGAACTACTTAATATTGCACTCGACTAATCTCTAGTTGTGTTTTGCAAACGCAAGCAAAGCGGAGCTGCAATAGTAGTGTAGTATTTTAACAGCGGGTCAGCACTGTAAACGGTATTTGTACTTTGTAAGTTGCCGAATAGTCAGTAGTTAATTTATTTTAAATGAATTTGAAGGATTCTCGAGAGTATAGATTTTATTGAATAAAAGATAATATACTAAGATTTGTTGGTTTTATTTTATATCTCAGACATGAAAACACACACTACTCAATTAATATTTATATCCTGGTGACAGAAGCTCTTCTTCTTAAAATTTAGCCTAAGTATTTAAAAGCTAAATTGAGTAAAACGATCCGCTAGAGGTAGCACGTGTTGTCCTGCCCATTACTTCCTACCCCTTGTACCCTAAAAGACCTTATGCAGGCCAACCAAAAAGGCGTCCTAGTCGCATCCTATTGGTCTAAGGCTGTATAAGCTGACAAATATTAAACAGAATTACAATAGTCACTAACACGACAAGAAGAAGAAGAAGCACGGAGTACAAATGCCTTGAAGAAGGATACAACTAAGCTGTTGGTGGAAACAGAAATAAAACGCCAATTATTGGTATTTACTTGTATTAGAGAGAACACAAATTTACGGACATGTTTTATTTAACAAACGAGAGAGAAATAATGAATGCGGTCATAGACCACAGACTATAAAAGTAGTGATGGGACGTCGAACCAGTGCTGTCCAACATAAGCAAACGAGTTCAGTGCGTCCGGAGGAAGTAAATCATAGCCTATCTCCAATCCAGACACTCTCGAAATACCTCTTACGTTATAAATTAAGGATAGGTGAATAATTTTATCTACCTTACAAACGGCGATAAAGGCCTTATCTTTTTTTTAAACTGAAATGCCTGACGCATACCATCAACCTAGGTAGACCCAGTGTGTTCTGTCAACGTGATATGACCGAGGTGCCAGGTATCGCTCGCGCATGGACGCTAGCAACGGCGATGGAGGCCTACTGAACCAGCCGGCATGTGACCACAGCCAAGCCTTGTAAAGCTAGTGCAATGTAATATAATATCTTATCAATTAATCGTATAAAACTAAAAAAGTGTCTTGAAAAACTACTTATTCATTATTTAGAATAAGTCTGCAAGTATGTATTTAACTTCTTTGTGTACATGTATTATTTTAAGTTAATAAATACATTATTACTAAGTTAATATAAAATATATATATTTTAAGTGGAATGCTCGGTTCTCCTCCCATTAAGGTGTAAGTATCTGTAATTTTACATCACAAACTAATGCTCGAGGTCTGGACGCACTTAACAGAAATAAAACGCCAAACACCACACAACATTTATTTACAAATTACTTAACAGCAACTTTTATTGCATTTTAGCGAGCGACATTTCTAAACTTCTTTCGAGTTGAGAAATTTCGAGTCTAGCAGCATACGAATCCATAGCTGAATTGGCCAGAGGGGTGCAGGTTCGAGTTCTGCTGGATTCTTAATTTTTCAACTTTAATATTATATAAAATACAAAAAGGCATAGCAAAGCTAAAACTTGCTTCAAAATATTATAGACATTTCTAAAGTTATATTTTACCGACTTAACTTCGCTTAGCAAAATACCCAACGAGCTTCCATTACTGAATTCTGCTTAACTTGTGTGGTTTGTTGCTCAAATGTGACCTACCACCTCCACCTCCAGGTCAACTTTGTAATCAATTTTCACAAGATCGGTTGAGTAATTTAGGCATACAAGCTTAATAAACAGACAGACAAGGGTTTTTTGTTTGTTTTTCGCAAATATAAGTAGGTAGATAAAGTATGACTGCCTCGATGGTCTAGGGGTTAGCATATGCGGCTCTCACCGCGAAATCTCTCGGGTTCGATTCTCGAGTTGGGCAAAGTGTTGTTTGTAAACTTTCCGTCAGGTAATTCACAATAGCAGGATGTAGATGGAATTGAACCCGATGGATGTTATAGGTTCACTCCCTATCCCATGGGACCTAAACATAACAAATGAAATGTGGATGTTGTACACCTCTGCCACACCCTTCTGAGTACTACAAGCGTGATGTTATGTTATGCAAAATTATGTTATTTTAACAACTAAAAAACAAGTTTTCTAAAAGAGGTGCAAATTTTTTTGATCAGTGTATTTGTAACAATGTTATAGATTTACGCTTAGTATGTAATTCCAATCAATAAAAATAAATATAAAATTAAAGGGTCTGTTTTTAATGTCAAAATAACACTGTTTTTTCAAGCTGGTATAGTTGTTTGCACACTTACCTTTGCCTAAAATCTGAAAAAAAGTTAAAAAAAAATTGTCTCAGCTAATCTTCTAAAAGGCTGGACCGATTGTAATAAGATTTTAGATGGAGGTTACTTACTACAAGACGCGTAACATAATTATGCTACATTTAATCGATGTACCTATCACGTTGACGAAAAGTGGAGAAAGTTAGTTTTTTTGTTTGATCTCAAGTACTGCTGGTCGAATTTTGATAATTCTTTTTGTGCTTTATAGTCTAATTCTCAATAAAGGTTTTCAGATATTTAACATAACAGTAGCAGCTTATACTTAATACATACATACATACATACATAATAAAAACAAAATGAACACTACATAATATATTTCCCTATTTAAATTTACAAATCTAGCAATCACTTATCAGCAATGGCGGGTTTCTCCTCACTCTCAGAACTTTCCACCTTCACGATCTCGGGCTCCGGCTCGGGCATGATCTTGGTCAGCTTGGAAGGCTCCTTGGGAGGTGTCCAGTCTGGAATGATCTTCTCGTGGATCCTCCAGGTTCCATACAAGTTCGATAGATGCTTTTCAAAGACAATGTATTCTAGGACGTCTTTTGCTACGATTTCGCTGCCGTGGATGAGGCGGCCGAAACGGTCGTACACTGCGAGTTGTTGGCGAGTGTGCAAGCGGACTGTGAGCTGGAATAAATGCAGAATATTCAATTTTATTCCATTATATATAGCTCACGGCAGTACCTTATAATATTATAATTTAACATTTTAGACTAATTGAAGTTAGTGCTAAACACTAGGCGAGCCTGTGTCATGGATTAAAGTTAAATCCATAACAGTAACCGCAGGTAGCTCAGCAAAAAGTTTTGCTATTAGCTATATTGCCTGTAACTTTGTCTGCATGGAATTCGATATTTGTCATGCTATTTTCTCCATGTTTCATGAAAAAACTTAGTGATAAATTTAAAAACACATACTGAAAAAATTTTCAGCACCATGTTCATCCTTCATGTTTAAATAGAAAATCACTTTTGTATATTCAATCTCGCTTAAATTGTAAGTAGCTATCCATATACCTGTCCATAAATATTCTCCTTGCTGACCACATCAGTACACCTTGCATGCACAATTCTAGGCGGTTCCAGTGATTCAATAAAATTCCACTGAATCGTCTTCATAGAGCTGTTATGTTTGAACTCCGGATAAGCCTTTTCTGTCACATACAGCCTTAAAGCATGCCTATCATTATTAACTAAAGCTTCATGAGCTTTAATATAAATATCCTGAGCTTTAGAAACAAAATCTTTTTGTTCGAATTCTTCCTCAAATGATTTAATTTTTCGTATTGCCATCATTGACTTGGATTTCTTCTCGAGAAGTTGTACGGTTTGCTTGGCGCGAGTGGCTGACACTATGGAGGCTTTGCCGTCGCCTTCAGGTGGCACGTATGGCTCGAATACACCTCCTGAAATTAAAAAAAAACATTCTTTGTAATGAAAGATATGTGTAATGAAGTCATATAATAATGATGTTTATACAGGCTGGAACATAAGGGCTTTTTAGAAAAGACAGAACTATGAATTAAGATTATTCATTTTTGAAAATGATACTGTCCATATCTAGAATCTGAATTTTCAATAAATGCCCATATGTCACATCTACCCTATAAAAGATATGTATAAAACATCAATAGACTTGCTTCTAGCTGTCGATAATAATTTTGTTTGAGTGAGGAATGTCAATTAAGTAAGGTATTACAGGTAGTTTAAAATGTATCTCTAAATGACTGTAAAATATGATGTCATGCATCAAGGACGGAATAAACGAATGGCAACTTAAAAATGTTGTATAGAAATGTCAGTATTTGTTTGAAATTAAATTAAATTTGTTTAAATTAAGTTTCTCGATTATAATTTATTCTGTGGCATTTATTTATTTCTAGCAATGTAATGTTAATAAGGCATTTTCATATTGAATTTTATATTCCATTTCTATGTAATGATTGGAAACATGCATCATTCCTGTAATATTAGATTTTAAGTTATCTATAGAATGAATTGTGAATATGTTGTTAGTATGCCTTGAAATACAATGAAGTAAAATAAATGAAAGGCTAACATTCTCAGGGCCAACAGAAAGAAACATTTAGCTCAGTATACATTTAAACTTAGCCAAACCCGTGAGCCTACTAAAGACCTAATACAAACCTGTGGCAGAGATAGAAAAGGGTCTCTCCATCCAAGGTCTGGGTGGCAAAATGCCCCTCTCCTTCATCTTCTGTCGCATCTTCTCTTGAGTCATTTGCCCAAACTCCTCATTCGGATCAGGCAGGTCTACCTTCAGGACTTTCTGGGCTCGTAGCTTTTTAAACTTGGGGTTCCAGTGCTTTGATGTGGTGGTGCGAGATTGCTGTGTGAAAATCACTGGAGCAAGGCGTAAAGCACCCATCTGGAAGTGTAATTATAGTTTTTAAGCATTCATTTTGAATCAAAATGTACCTAACAGAAATTACACAAATATATTTCAACTTAAATTAACCTTTTATTACAGGACTTGAAAACTCTTCTCCCTTCCCATATCTCATTTTATTTAGGAACTAAATTGAAGGCAATAAAACTGCATTGTTGCAGAAAAAAAAAATATCACTAGGAATCACAATAGTGCAGACAGATTTTGATTAATGGATCCAATAAATATTTTTAAAATGTAACAGGTATGTATTAACTGTATCTGATACTTTGTATAAATATGTTTATAATGATGAGCTCATAAGTGTTATATCAGTTTCATTGATCATAGCTTACTTTAATTTGTAAGGAAATTTCATCTTACCTTAGATAGTATAGAGTTCGCCATTCTTCTAGAATTAACTACCAACACCAAAAATAGATCAAATTAATTAAATACGATATAATTAAATTTAACTATCATACAGTCAACATTACTTTAATAATTATTTGTGTATAATTTAACACACAAAAAATAACCAAGAATTGCCAAGAAATAACATACATAACCTAGAATTCTTATTAAAATCGAGTTGTCAATAATGTCAAGTTTATGTCACTTTATAAAGAGATGTTCATAAAAAATAAAAAAATAAAAAAAACAAAAAAAAAAGAGATGTTCAATAATAAATGATTATTAGTTTAATCGATTTGAAATAAAAACGCTTATTTTTCCAAAAACATGGTAACAAAAAGATGGTACCAGTCAATAAGAGGGCATATAACATGTTTCACCGGATATAATTATTGTTACTTTAATAAAGATGCCAGCATCATAAGATATTGATTATAGAAAGGGGATAATATATCAAATTCTCAGAGAAATTAGCAAACCGGAGGCCTCATTGTCATGTGTTCGGCAGTATACTTTCTCCTTCACTTTTTTATGCATTTATCAATTTGAAGCGTTGAAGATGTGGCCGATGCGATCGGTAAAGTAAATCAGGACTAAAGTGGCTATAAAAACTGTTCTGATAGGTTTGGCATTAGTGTCAAGCTCATTGTATATAAATAGTTTGCAGTCATCCTCTCTGCCACCAGTAACGTACAACGGAATATCTTTAATATTCTATAGCTTTAGGTCCTGAGGTCAAAGACCTAGGTCTTCACATCGACACTACTCTCTACCGGCAAACTCACGCTTCTGTGTCAGTCAAAGAAGAACCTTAACCCTACGCTCTCTGTATCGTAAAAACTTCCTCTCATATAGGACCAAGGTGATGCTTGTGCTGATATTTCCCATAATCGAATATGGTCATGTATAGTATTCCGACCTAAATGCAGACCTTCTCGATAAAAATGACCACCGTCTAAAAAAATTGCACTCGACTCGTAACTTGTATAATATGTACCTACTCTTTCTATAAACATAAAAATAATTATCTGTTCCTCTTTCTGAACTGCCTACCTATGCTCATCTCTGCACACCCTAGATTGACTGTAAAAGTATGCCATCAGATATTAAGTCCTATTTACTATTATTGTGTGCAAAAAGTTAAATAAATAAATACACACGATTGTGGTAAAATCGATTTACTGCCACACTTTCAACTCTAGCATTGTCTGTTCCAATGTGCTTTCTCTTTTTAACACACTGATGAAATACAAGTTATCTCTTTCTGGCTACAAAAACTTTGTGAATAAGAAAATAAATCATATTTTATTAAATCATTGTTTAATATAATATCTACATTAAAATACGTATGTACCGTGTAAATTATTTCAATATTTTCATAATTACATCAATACTTTTTCGTGAATTTAACTATTATTTCCTTTGCATCATCAAGTCATATGTTTATGAAAAAAATAAATGTCTATGGTGTTTTGTTTTTTCTGCCATTCCTAGTCAAATAATTTCCTTTCAAATTGAGATTTTATTTTATTTATTTAAAATTTATCAAATTTATTGTGTCGGCTTGTAAAATATTTATATGCTTAATGAATATTTGACTACGAGTTAACATTGAATATTGTGAGAATCTTATAATTTCATGCCTTTACCAGTTTTTGTCTGCACCAAGTATTGAAAGTGTGTGATTTCTGTATTAACTTGGAAAATTAAGAAAATATCTTTATTTTTCCTTACAATGAGTCTTTAATTGATAAGAAAAACAAATTGAACAGTAAAACTCTTTTAAACATTTGAATCTTTTATCGCGGCATAACCGGACATCCGGCGAGTTTATAGTCCAACACGTTGTCTCTAGCTCGTGGGAATAGAGACCGCTGCAGCGTTTCTTTCTTTTCTGAACAGGCGCAGTCCTAGCGAACTCGCAAAAGGAGTAAAAGGCTCCTACATAACCTGTCAATATGTAAGTATCATAGTGCACACAGTAGTATATAACGTGTCGTTACTTTGTCCGCATTAAGTAATCGTGAAATTTGTGAATCCGAACTCCTTGGAGCCGCTGCTGAGTCATAGTCGGCCAGGTGATCTTAGATCTCGATATCGGGGTTGTGGAATATTCCTTGTGGACTTTATTCTGCGGTTCCGCTACACTAGCAGTAAGTAGAATGCGTGCGGCCGCCATAACCGTAGGGCAAAGGGCTGAGACATGGGTTGCGTGGCGCACCGCGGCCGATGACCCTAACGGAACGTTACGGACCTTTATTAATTGCCACGTGTTTTCTTTTCAGCAATATATTGTATGAGTCAGAAGGTAGAAAAACCAGTATTATCGGGTCAACGGATCAAGACCAGAAAAAGAGGTAAGTGATGATTTTTATTGCTTAAATGTGACTTGAGTTGAGTTGTCTGTAAATTTTCCGGTCAGTCATGACAGTTATCTAAGTGGTTTATGTTAGCTTCTGCACAAGTATTACGTTTCTTCGATAGAAGATATTATTGACTTAATAATTACATAAATTTGCCTTGACCATGACTTTGATATGGCATGCCATTAGCCATGAAATATCATAGAACGTTGGCAATCATGGCATGTAGGTCACATGCATTATTAAATGTTTCACTGGCAGTTAAGTAGGACACTCCATATCATTTGATAAATTTATAAGTAGGTAGATCTACACATATCTTTATAGCATCAGATTTTTTGCAAATAAGTGGTAAACATCTGAATAATTTCCTTAATATTGATTATGTTATCCTACAGGCTTGCCTCATTGCTCTACTTAATGGTAGATCAATGATTGTATCGTTTAGGCGCAGAATGTCCAATTCGCAAAATGTCAAGCGGTCGCAAAATGTCCAATTCGCAAAATGTCCAATTCGCAAAACGTCCAATTCGCAGAATGTCCAATTCGCAGAATGTCCAATTCGCAAAATGTCCAATTCGCAGAATGTCCAATATTCATCATAACGTTGTGTGATTCATCATAATTAATGGTGACCATTAATTGGTGGAGGTTTTTAAGTATGAATAAATCAATAAGTTAAATTATTATTAGTGAAATTACTGGCACATGAGGCATAACACCGTAGTCCTCAGCTGCAGCGACGCATCTGCAATCTGCTTTTGTGGATTGTTGATGTCCATGGGCTGTACTCCACTTACCATCAGGTGGATTACATGTTCGTTTGCTGTGGGCTTAGTATAAAAAAAAAAAAAAAAAAAGTAGCCAAGTTACTAGGAAATCACATTTATTTTAATTTAACGTAAATTATAGAATAAATATAAAAAATACTGTGGTCTAGTGATTGTAAAATTTGTAAATCATACCCATCAATTTACTGTTGGTTACTTAGATTATTATTATTATTACTTAGTTACTTAAATAAAATATATGCGTTACAATAGAAATATTACGTTTAAGGAAATAATATTCATAAATAAAAAATAGACCTGTCATTGTAATGATTTGCGGTCGCAGTTGGTTCGCTTGTTAGTACTCGCTATAAAGACTAGATGTCGCTGTACATGAAATACGCAATGTGAAATAAGTTTTTGTTAATCCCAACAGTAAATGATGGGTATGATTTACAAATTTTACAATCACTAGACCACAGTATTTTTTATATTTATTCTATAATTTACGTTAAATTAAAATAAATGTGATTTCCTAGTAACTTGGCTACTTATTGATTTATTCATACTTAAAAACCTCCACCAATTAATGGTCACCATTAATTATGATGAATCACACAACGTTATGATGAATATTGGACATTCTGCGAATTGGACATTTTGCAAATTGGACATTCTGCGAATTGGACATTCTGCGAATTGGACGTTTTGCGAATTGGACATTTTGCGAATTGGACATTTTGCGACCGCTTGACATTTTGCGAATTGGACATTCTGCGCCTAAACGGATTGTATGTATCTAAACATAGTTGTGTATTGTTTATTTATTTACTTACCTATTTCAGTCTACTAGTTGTTTTGAGTGCATTGAACTTTGAAAAAAAATCAAGTTCATTGCACTTTCAAATGCCAGACTAATATGTCACAACTCAACACAATGCTGTAACTATACTAGGTACTATATTCTTGAAGTTAGTAGCCATATTGGCCCATGTCAGTATTTTCTTTTAAATTAAATTAATAAATATCACACAACTTACACAATGCCATCTAGTCCCAAGCTAAGCTGAGCTTGTACTAAGGGTACTAGAATAACTAATACTAATACATATATACTTTTCTTTTGTAATACATACTTATTATACATAGAAACACCCAGACCGAGACAAACCCCCATGTTAATCCGTTGTTGAAATCAATATCAAATTAATGTGTTAGATTGTGGACAAATTTAGTAGTGAACAAATGTAGTTTATGAAATTGTTGATATTATTAATGTCATCATGTTCTAAAACTGACTTATACTTTGTCCATTTCTTTATTTTCTTTTTGACAGATCACGCCTATGAATTACCGTTTTTTTTTGTCAGATTAATGTACTACAATAATAATGTACTTTATTGACAAGCGGCACTTTTTAGGGCAGTTCACTGTTTGTAACAAACAACCACAGACTATAAATCAAATCGTGAAATGAAATAAATCGATCATTATGAAAAAGAATAAGTTGACTTTTTTTTGTGTATTGTCTGTATTTTTATAAAAAAAAGAATATAATAATAGTATCATGATTCCATGAATAATTATTTGCAAGAAATCAAGTCGAAATCTTGGAATTAAAAATGAAAATGTAAACAAAGGTAACTAGGAAGTCGTCATAGACTAAGTATGTGACATTATTATTATAGTATATTTATTTCATCTAATAAAAACTACTAATAAACGAATAATTAATAATGAACTAAAATCATTTCGATGTAATTAATCGATTGAAAGTTCTTCGTAGACAACATCGATTATGATTTCAAATCGAATCAGTAATGTGTGAAGGCATCCCTAAATGTAATCTGTCAAAAAGAAAATAAAGAAATGGACAGAGTATAGTCATCTTTTGTTGAAACTATGAATCATGTAATTATGAAACTTAGTGGTGCAATGAACTGAATATTAAGATCTTGTTATGCGATAAATATATAACAATCTTTATAGGAATTTATTTATATAACAATCTTTATAGGAATTTATTTATATAAAAATATAGTTGTTTACTCATCTCACAATGAATTTAAACAAACTGGGTAGGTGTAAGTTATTCTTTTCTGAAATACACAAAAAGTTTTAATGTCACACATAGTGAGGGCTCTGCATAACTAAAACGTTATGATTATGTAGTATCCAACTATCCATAACAATGACAATTGAAGCGTTCAGCATACAGTTGTCTGTGTCTGACCTCAATCACAGACTTTCTCCTCCCATGTCAACTGTTGCCAGACATTGTCTGCCTGCTACTTGTGAATTCATTGAATAATTGTATGAATACAAGATTTATGCCAGTTCTTAAATATTCAATCCCATGTATGTTAGGTAATTTCTAAACATTTTGACCAAACTGTTTAGTTACTGTTCAATCTTTTTACCTGATAAGAATGTAATGCATCTATGGAATCTTAAAAGACTCATCTGTTATTATCATTATTGCCTGTGCTTTATGGTATTTTTACATTTGGATAATTTAATCAACTTAAAAATGACTAGCACCTGTTTCATAGGCTCAACATGCTTATTTTATATTGCTAAGAAAAAAATAAAAAATAAAACAATATTGTTTGCATGATCCATGTCAAAGACAGTAAAATTTTATTAATCAGCCATTGTAAGACGAATTAAGCTTGACTTGCAGAATTGATCTAAATGTTATATGTTACCACTCTGTTTTCCTCTCAGTATATGCCTATTACTTGTGGTACCTACCGCGAAGTTACTTTCCCCATGGGCAATTCCGGGTTAATACCTGCCTTACTTTTTCCCTTCAGAGCCTATACAACCTCAGCTCAAATTCAAATTTCGCCCCCACTTCCCCGCGCCTCCTCACTCTCTATCTCGCTCGCACAATACTACTCGCGGTGACGCGGGCACACAAGCGATTTTGTAAACTATTATCGGACGAGTACTAACCAAGCACTGCATAAATTCTACTGCCACAAAAAACTAGTCAAACGCGAGCCACCATTGCGCTGAGGGTTTTGTAGTTACAATGGCTTGGTAGTAAGTTTACAATTTTCTATTTTACAATCTTATAATATTATATAGTTTTCGCCTTGTATTATCCTACTATTATATTATTATTCTTGTACTACTTTCTTAGTTATTATGCATCTATATAACAATGAATTGCCCAAATGTATGTACGCGCTGTACGCGCATAAGTTCCGAAGGACTGCACCAAATTGGATAATTCTTTTTGTTGTGTTCGTGATTCTCATTATAAGGTTTGTATAAATACAAGACAATAAGATACTTATCTAAAGTATAGGTAGGATAGGTAGGTAAGTAGATAAGTATGTGAGTAGGTAGGTAGGATAGGTGGTACGTAGATAGGAAAGTATGTAGGTAGGTAGGAAGGTAGGTAAGTACGTAGGTAGGTGGGTAGGGTAGGGTAGGTAGCTATGTATGGTATATAGTAGAGATGCCACGAATAGTGAATTGGCCGAATACCGAATATTCGGCAACGCTGTCGGCCGATGCGCCGAATATTCGGCCGCTGAATATTCGGCGACGAGAGTGGGATAGTAACTTTTAACGCGAGTAAAACCGCGCGGATCAGCAAGCGGCATTGTTATTGTTTTTCTCACTAAAATGCACTTGAGCACTTGATACAAGTATTTACCTAACTAATGTTCTAATTACCTAGCCTACTTACGATACATTATATATAAAAGCTATTTACAATATAAATATGAAGTACACGGTCATGAATTGGCGCGAAATTCAAAAGACCGTCCGTCCACTAAGAAACAGCGCCAAAACAGTAATGAAAATAATTTGGTAATCAAACTTTCTTTCCGAAATTACGATAGTTAAATTAGTAGGACACGTGTATCGGTCTATCTATTCACCTAGATCGGAAGGCCTATCCTTACAAGTGGTGGTCAGCAAACGAAAAACAATATAAAGTTTATCTTTCTTTGCCTGGAAGTAGCGTTTATAGTTAGAGGTTATTTTCTGAGGCTGGTAACGTTTACGATGAAAAGCGATCTCGATCTTTGCTACCAAAAAATGCTGAAAAGCTCGTTTTTATCCATCACAACTTACCACTGATTAATTTTAAGTACTAAAATGTTGTAATTTGGAAATAAATACATAATTTTGAGTAAAATAACGTGTCTTTTTTTACATGATTTGCTATTCGGTATTCGGCCAAATAGTACGCACTATTCGGCCGAATACCGAATAGCAAAAAAAGTGGCCGAATAGGGCGAATACCGAATAGCAAAAAAAGTGGCCGAATACCGAATAGTTGCCGAATATTCGTGGCATCTTTAGTATATAGGTACCATACATTTTTGAAAGTAATTAAACATTGTCAAAATTATACAACAATCATTTTAATTCGCTTAAATCTCTAATTGGCATATTTCGAACATGCCTGGGATCGCATAACTCAGGCAACATGCATGTTATATAAAAATGTTATATAAACCTATTTGTTGTAGGTATGTTGTCAAAATAAAAAGAGATAACTTTTTTTTTTTAAGTTGTCCCACCTGAATTTCTTCTGAATCGTGGACGGTGGTTTACGAACACAAATCACATGCAGAAACACCTGCGACTCGTAGCGCAGCAGCCAACCGCTTAGCCACTGCACCAAACTTATGCTATCTAACTACTAATCACTAACTTTGTACTAATGTTTGTAATCACTAATATTGTAGTAAATAGGTCGGTAGATACTTACTTCATAACGTTTATTATTTATGTTTGCCTGTTTCTTTACGCCAACCCAGACGCTTCTTATTTTTATTACGCTTATTTCCCATTGCGCCAACACTAGAAACCTAAGTACCTACTTCAATTTTACGTAGTCCTGTTGCGTATTGTGTGTTCTGAGCGCATGCGACACAGCTATCCCGTCCGAAAGCCGAAGCGAGACTGAACGGGGGTGTCGGGCGGAAGGGAATGAGCTTCAAGACGCCGATAGTATAGATATTTTTTTTTTTAAAGTGAAAATAATGGTAATTTTAAAAATGTACATAACATAAGACCTGCTTTATAGTTAGTTCAGTAAGTATGCAAAGTTTCATGATTCAATTTGACGTATTTTTTTAATTACAGCGGTTTTTTTTATCGTTTTGGAGGTAACTTTGGGATTTTTTTCTATCGAGAAAATTTTATGGAATCGTGTTTTCGGCTAACATAGTACCTAACATTAATCCTCAACTTTACCATATATTTATTTCAAAATTAATGCTGCAGTATTTTCGACGTAACGAAGGATCATGCTAAGCCATTTGAGATAGTATAGGCTCTTAAGTTTGGTTATAAGTTTGCGCTTTTCTGGGGACTTTTTGACACTTCAAAGGACAGGGATTCGCCTTTTATAAGTCTAACTTCCATCGTTAATGTTTGGTTAAAATGTGAAAGATTGTTCTCGAAGTTTTCAGGACGCGTCTTTTTATGTTCATAACGGTGAAAAAAAAAGTTAAATATCCAATGTGTATCAAACTTCTCGAAAAAAAAAGAAAATCCTATCTGTACTAACAATTAGTATTTTATTAACTTTATTTAGTGCTAAACTTGTCTTTCCTGTGTTCAAAATAAAGGAGAAACCTTGCAGAGAAACTCTGCGTCGAGATTTTTCCAGAAAGTTCTCACAAGTATTTCAGTCAACGCTTGGCTCGCCAAACTGCCAAGTCGTTGGATCACACGACATCTTTCATTCCGAAAGGGAAACCTTAGCAGATTACGCTCTATTATATATTAGCTCATAGACCTAAAGTTAAAGACGCGATAAAATAATACTTACCAAGCGCGTAATGATATAAGGGGATTAATAACATGCCTCATTGTGTGGTAAAATGTTGGACAAATTATCATAGGAGACGCAACAAATAACGCTTTGATATTTTATATCACCGCTAAGTCACAAATCCGCGATCCTTTCTAAGGTGAGGAATTGGTAAGGCAATTTGTTTGCTCGGGCCTATCTTTATTTTAAATCGAGGACTCTATTAAATAAAAAACCCATACCTACATACCCAACAATTAATTAATACAACATGCCTCAAGAACAACTTAGTTAATGAAGTCTTTGTTTTCGAAGAACACAGCTTGACTTATTCTTTTAGGTTAATGTGATAATCAACACCTTTGTCCCCAATACGTTTATTACATGGAAGTGCCACTATTTATTCGAATGATAAGTGTATGCTAGCTGCCTTACCAATAAGGTATAATTTATCTAGTTGTTGTCGACCAGGGTCGATGGGCCGCTCCTACAAATAAGGCTGGCGTAATTTATGTTAAGTCGATACGAATTAGTTGCCAAGTTATCTTAGGGTTGCTTAATTAAAGGTATTTATAAGCTTCCTTTGAAAATGTAAGGCGTAGTAAGATTTGAAATCCACTCCTGTGGTGAGATGAAAATTTGATTATAGGTATTTTATGATTAGAGAATACTTACAAGCGTGTAGATTTTGTAAAAAAACATTGTAGTGGAATGTTTATAATATAATGGACTGATCCTCTTAAATTTTGCACAATGTTTCTTTCATCATATGACGCCCGGGTGGCCTGCGAGACGCCGAGGTCGCGGGTGCGATTCCCGCTTAAAACAAACCTTTGTGTGCATGAACATGGGGGTTTGTCTTAGTCTGGGTGTTTTTATGTATAATAAGTTTGTACATATTTACAAAAAAACTATAATATATGTATTAATATCAGTTATTCTAGTATCCATAAGTACAAGCTCTGCTTAGTTTAGGACAAGATGGCGTTGTGTGCAAGTTGTGAGATATTTATTTTAAAAAAAAAAAAAAAAAAAAAAAACACGCAATAAGCAAGGATATTTTAAAATTTAACTCCTTAAAACGGTTTACATTGCCTTCTAAAGGAAAAGCAGAGAACTCTCACTGCCCTAAAGTTCTTTTATGCACTTTTAAAGCGTGAGTTTACTCTGGAGTTGACTGTATATAATTAATTATAATAGCTCAATCGCGTTATTCTAATTATGAAGAAGTTTTCGTGAAATCGGAATTTTTTAACCCTTCGGGTACAAAATAGTTATTTATGGTACAAGTGAGAAAAAGTTTATATTTCTGTTGTGAGTGCCAATTTTAAATCTTGAGCTTGCGAAGTAGTCTTAAATTGAATCACGAGCAAAGCGAGTGATTCTAATAAAGACTACTTCGCAAGCGAAAGATTTTAAGAGGTCACGAACTGGAAATTAAATTTTTCTCACGCGTTACAATACAAAACTTTTCACCTCTTCCAGTGAGAAAATATTAAGATTTAAATAAACTCGTACTCGATTGCTTAACCGGAAATAATGCCATGAAATACGACAGTAATACCGATTCATAATGCGTTTTAGGGCCTTTTGAAAGTCGCCACTAATTTAATATGTCGTACGCTTTCAAATACTTTTCACGTGAATTTTTAGGTAAAAAAGCAAACTTCTGGGTAAGAAGCAAGTTGTCACAACTCTTTTGGAATTTCACAAAGTTATTCACCACGACTGGATTCACTATTTTTTTGTTTAAAAGTTCCAGTAAACAAACATAAACTGAAATGAATTTATAGTTGCCCGCGATGACTGACACAGACACAGACTTTTTTTTTTTAAATCGTGCGTTCGGAAATTCGTTCCGTAACATTTATTTATAGAGTCTAATATTAAGTACCCGATTTTAATTATTTTTTAGGGTTAATCACGAATATAAAACCATGAAAATACTTAATAAGCGTGTATTTATATAATTTAAAATAATTAAAACGTATCGTTTGTAGTTTCTAAATAAAATTGATGTCAATGTTTATTACTAACCTACATGGTGGCTGTTTAGTTTTTTTTTTGCGCCTATTCATTGGAAGGATTTAGTATTTCGAAATTTGAATCACTTTGCCTCACTAGTGAGTAAAAAGCGTTTTTACTCACTGAATTCTCTCATGCAAACGATCTTTTTCGTGCTGGTGTGGTGAAAACATAATTTTCCCCATTATAACTCACTCGCATTCCATACTAAATATGCGTACATTTGTATTATTACTTTTCGCAATAGAGAATTAAAACCCCCTCATATATATTATTATGTCGAGGTTAGCAGGAGTTTAACGTCCTCGCCCCGCGTCATAACTTGTTAGTTAATCGTTATAATTTATTTCTACGTTTTCCTGAACAAGGATATGTTTACTTATGGCAACTATGTTTGAAAATTTGGATTGGACAACATCAATCATTTTATAGGGCCATATAAATCAATCATTAGCCCTTAATCAGATGTGTACATCACCCACATTTCACCTGTTACGTTTAGGTCAATACAAACTTTTATCTTGCCTCTTTCACTCCAGCAGCCGATGTCTATTTTCACCTCTGCCTTTATTGAGTTTGTTTCACTTTATATCAGCCTTACCCAATTTGTGCTCTCAGTCCTTCGCTTACAGCATCACCCGAAAATTCTAGAATATCCTACTTTTCATCGCCTCAATAATGTTTGAATTCAGCGTTGTCCCTCATTTATGTAAATATAAACAGACGTAGTCTAGATAAAGTTCTAGCTAGACTAGACGCATAAGTTATATTGGTGGCATTAAAATTTCCTGTTTACGTCAAATATTACAATATTTTCCTGGTACATTCGCCATATTGTGAGCCATGCGCCACATGTCTCGGTATCACAATTGAATAATATTATTATTCCGTTTGGGTCTATATTTGTACGAAGCGTAGTAAAATATGATTACTCATGGGAAAAAAGCCTATGCCAAAATAGGTACTAGTCACTGTTTAGCAGCTAAAATGATATTTTAAAACTATTGATAACCCCAAAAACAGCGAGTAGAAATTCGAAGGCTAAACTATTATAACTGTATGCTGTAAGTATTGTAACGGTGTGCCATTAGATTCGCCGCTTAGGCGCTTAGGTTTTTTAAACTGCTGACGAATAGTAGTGTTGGCATTGTTCCGTCTGTTAGTCCTGAAATTATTGTAATTTCAGTCCTTTAGGCTTTGTCGTAATGGGATAAAAATTACCATGACTGTAGAATAGTCCGAAAGAACTATATTGGCTCTGTCTTTTGTTTATTCCGTCTTCTGACGTGCTTACCTTTGTATTCCCCATCAAAACAAGATACATTTAAAAATAAACAACATCAGAATAAAAGCATTTTCTATAAAAGTCCGTACTTTTACTAGTCCCACTGTCACGATTTTCAACATAACTTTGCTAGAGTATACGGCTGTCAGTCAGATGTTGTGGTGATTTGATTAATCGCTCGACTACATTTTATATCCAGTTGGCCAGGTGCTCATCCGGTCAACTTTTTACCCAGCTGTCTTTTTATCGACAACAATAATTGCAATGCTAACTAGGAAGTGAAATAACCCAATCTTGTAATGTAATCTTATACAGCGTAAGATATACAGCGTATTTAGACTTCGATTAGCTTGCTCGGACTTACGCATTTGTGTCAATAAGAGAAAACCAGCGGTTCAAGTTCAAGGTAAGTTTGAGCTAAGTTAGGTACGCTCTGTAGATGTCGGTTTTAGTGCCACGTATACCCAGGGGTTTACAAGACAATCATCATGTTTTGAAGGAATTGAATTTGCGGTTGAACATCTTACAGATACCATTATATCAGCTCGAAACATCAGTGTACCTAAACACATTTCTACAGAAACACATAAACTACCAAGACGTATCAAATCAGATATTAAAACAAAAAATAGTATCCGTCGCCTTGCATTACAGGAACAGAACCCACACATACGTCGTATAAGGTTTGCGCAAGTTAATTATTTACAAAAATCTATAAAAAATAAGATAGCCGAAATCAATGATCTTTCATGGAATAAAAAACTAGCTAAAGTAGATAATCCTAGCTCAGATCTTTGGCGTATTGTCAACTCAATCAAATATAAAACACACCACACTCCTCCACTCAAAACTTCTGAAGGCTCGTTTACTCAAAGTATACAAGAACAGTGTGAAACCCTGGCTAGTGCCTTCTCAGATAACATGCATCTTACGAAGGACTGGTTAGGCGATTGTTCAATCAACACCGCAGTGAAACAATCACTAAACAAGCTTAACAATACTAAAGACCTGGACCACATCAGATTAGTAAAACCAAGGGAAGTCCGTCTTTTGCTTAATAAGCTAAAGTTGAGGAAGGCTCCAGGTGCTGACGAAGTACAAAATATTTTATTAAAAAACATATCTCAAAAATGTCTTGTTTACCTAACGAAAATCTTTAATGGTTGTCTTCTGACATATCACTTCCCATCGCATTGGAAACAGGGTAAAGTAATAGCTATCAAAAAACCAGGCAAAGATGAATCCATTGCTTCAAATTACAGACCCATTAGCCTGTTGCCTTGCCTTGGTAAACTCCTCGAAACAATAATTCTACGACGTCTCTCCAGGGTCACGGAATCCACACTATTAAAGGAACAATTTGGTTTCCGCAAAATGCATTCAACGACTCAACAACTAACGAGGGTAGTAGAACATGTCGCCCATGAACTTAACCAAAATAGAAGCACAGGCATGGTCCTTCTTGATGTTGAGAAAGCTTTTGATACCGTCTGGCACGATGGACTGGTGCATAAGCTAATTACACAAAATGTGCCCATTGGTCTCGTAAAACTCATTCAGAACTATCTAATGAATCGAACATTCTCTGTGCACATTGGTGAACTGTCTTCAGATCCAAAGCCTATCCCTGCCGGCGTACCTCAGGGTTCGATACTTGGGCCATATTTGTTCATCTTGTACCTCAATGACATACCCAAACAACCCCACACCCATCTGGCCATTTATGCTGATGACACAGCAACGTACACATCATCTGATGATATTGACATTATAATATCACGTCTTCAATTCTCACTTCAGCTACTAACCACATATTTCACTAATTGGAAGCTCAAACTGAACACGAATAAAACAGAAAGCATTATGTTTACTCGTAAGAGATCACTACCCAGCAGAACAGTCAGAGTCGATGGATACCACATACCTTGGAGCTTTAATGTGAAGTATTTAGGTGTAGTGCTTGACAATAAAATAAATTGGAACAAAAACACCGAAGCTACCCGTACTAAAAGCATAAAAGCACTAAATGCCTTACAACCGATTTTTAACAGAAAATCTAACCTAAGTCAAAGCACTAAACTGCGAATATATTCCACACTTGTTCGACCCTGCCTAACCTATGCTGCTCCAGCTTGGAGTAGCATAACTACAACAAACTATAACATACTACAGCGTGTCCAAAACAAAGCAATAAAAATTGCATTTAATACCCCATTCAAAACAAATCTTACAAATCTACATCGTGATATTGGGTACCCACTTTTAAGGGAACACATCTTGAAAATATCACGTAATTTCTACCTTTTTAAAAATCCATCACATCACAATACTCTGGTCTGTAACATAGGTAACAGTCGACTAGTAAATTTAAGATATCGATACTCATACAACAGGTACCGCTTACCACATCACTATTTCCTCGGCGAATAACAATGGCGCGCTAACCGGCTGACAACAGTACTGCGCTCTGTGACTGTTATTACTTTATTCTAAGTTACCCACTTTTACAAATAATGAATAGTAACTTATAAATGTACAAATTTATTCATATTTATTTCAATTATTAATTAAATCTCAATGTTTTTGTGATTATCAATGTTACTAGGTAAGTCATAACAAAATGCTATTGATCTTCCTATGAAAATAATATTCACGCGTCAATATCATAAATAAAATTGACGACGTAAATTTTCCACTAACCAATAAGTTGTGTACGTGAGTTTTTGTCAAAAAGCTGCGTAATAATTGTATATTCATCTAATTTATGTATAAAATATGATTTAAATAGTTTTATAATGTGATGTTTAGTGTTCAAAGAGGTGCTAACAACCTAAGTAAACAGTTATTTAATATGATTATACGGTATACTATTAGAATAAGATCTAATTGTATCAAATTTGTTTTACAAAGTGAAATAAAGACCTTTTTAAAACTAAACATGTTTTGAAGGATCGTTAACTTTTTTTTATAACTAAAATGCGCGAAATACAGTAATCCTATTGCCTAAAATAGAAAATACAACAAATCCCTATTTATTAATATTCCCTGTTCATTCCACCGAACCTTTGACGTAAACTTTTAATATTGCTGAGTTAAGTTTTAATTAAAATCCTTTCCTTAAATTTCAACCGACTCGATGCGGAAGTTAACAAATTTTGTAAAAAAAGTTTTGGTACTTTTTCTAGAGCTTCATCAACGTGACTCTTGTGAATATTATTAAGGAAAGCTCGAATGTGGTGAAGGGTTTAAGTCGGGCTTCCTTTTTAAAGGTGCCATGTTGGGAAATAGTCCGGCTACAAGCTCCATCTTACTTGCGCAAACCGTTGCTTTGCCGAGCTACACACTCAATTTAATTTGCGCAAGTAAAATGAAGCGTGTAGCCCGAGCTCTAATGAATGTAATGGTTAATGACATTGACATTTGAAGGACTTTGACAGTAGTTTCGGGTTAGTTCAAGGCCAGTATTGTATCATTCGTATTCGCTGCGTTAAATGATGATATTCAGCAGAATCTGAAGCCTGAAGGCTCTGCTTATGGCTATTAGTCGACTTTACTTCCATTTTAACATAGCCTTTTGCTCCACGTGATGGTAACGTTACGTACTATAAATGTGTTAGTAGTAGTTGCCTACTGTCTGGCGTGGATGGTTATCGCATCGGTATGCTATAAATAGATGCACGTTAGATTTGTATCGAGTTATTCTATTATTAGCACTAATACGTAATAAATATGGACGGTACGTATGGGACATGTCCACGTGGTTATAGCAAGCGAAATTATGTTTTTATAACAAAACATCACGTGTATACTAACCAAAACGATATGGGCTATGTGTATAATACTCACATTTTACCTGTTAAGTTTAGGTCCCATGCGATAGGGAGAGTGAGTTTATTGCTATCCACCTGGCACAATTCTAACTCCGAGCTGCTACTAAGGTTTTTTTGACAAATGTCTCTTAATGTCTACAGTCGATTTGTTAGTTACTATTGTTACAAACAAATATTTAGCTGGTATTATTGTTCATAAAAGGGAAAATCACCACACTTCCCTCTAACGAAATGTCTTGATGATCATGTAAACAAAAAATCGACGATCCTTGGCACTTATAGAAATAATTAGCTTCAGCCAAAGTTTCTTATTGTTTGAGGTCTGAAATCCTTGCTGCCTTTTTAAACGATAGTTTGATACGACAAATAAACACAGTCATGTCCTTGTTTATCCAGAAATAGCAAAATCATGATCAAATCAACCATATTGTTGCCAAGGAAAATGACTGCCATTTTGGAAATATTTGTAAATATTATGTAATAATTATTTCCTTTACATTGTTGTCATATTTGTCAAGATTGCGTCATCCGTTTGGTTGGTGTGACTCGTAAATACCATTACCTACATGAATTCAGTACTTTATTAGCATGAGATAAAGTTTATAACTTACTTAAATAACTACTACTGAACCTACAATCCTTGAAAATATTGTCTTGTGTTATCCGAACTGAAGATATCAGCTCTATATCTATGGTTATCTTTTATTCAGGAAGTGGAGAGGTTTTGTTAGATTCAATGTTATTTAATATTTCAGTTTTTTTAACGTTTTGTTTGATAATGTGTCTGAATGCAGACAGGTCGTAGTAGAATTTTAATGCGGAAGGATTTTTCAAAAGCTATTTAGTTAACATTTGTAAGCAGAAGTTATAAATAAAAACTAAAACTCTTTGCTACATTATTAAAAAAAATCCTTTCGCCTGACTATTGAGGGTCACGACCTTCCATCATCAGCTCATTTGACACAATTACTAGCAGTAGGAATACGCGTACAGTAGTGAAAGAATTATCCTTTAACTCCTAACCATTGAGGAGTTGACCTTCCATTATCAGCTCATCCACATAAAAATACGTAAATACTGGTGCAGCTTTGAAAAACACACTAAAAACATTACATGTGCCTATAAAATTCGAGGGTTGCCCTCGATTTCTTTCAGATCCCATCATCAGATCACGACATGCTGACGATGGGACCCTTTTGGAATCATTTCCTATCCAACAGAAAAAGAATCATCAAAATCAGTTCATAAACGACGGAGATATCCGTGAACAAACGGTGAAGTCGGTTAAAAAATTAGATCTTATTGCTCTTGGTAATTAAAGTAATTAAAATTTTATTGTTTCGTACCTAGTAGTTTTATTTGATGTACTTGAAAAGATAAAGTTGTATGTAAACAAACTACGAAGTCGACATAAAATGTAGAAATTTAGTGAATTAATTTGCCTACTCACGCGATAGTACCCGGTACCATCTCGTGCACAAATATTAACTACTACTTACTACAATTAAAAAGTATTTCTAGGTTCCTAAACCCAGTATTCAAATTGTCAATTTTGTGTAACGCTTGGCCTAAGCTTAGGGAAATAGGGACGTAATCTGTCACAGTGGTATATCGCAGACTTAAAAAACTTGTATAGAATATTATGATGACAAAGAGGTATGGCAGTTTTGTCATTCTACGAAGTACACGTTATTTAAAACAACTTTGAATCAGTAAAATTTAAAAATATAAAAAAATAATGTGAAGACTGAAACCTAAAAAATCGTTTTGTTTAGCATTTTCTTACAATAACCATCTAAAATTGGCAAAAACCGCGTGTTCTCGTTACTGTTACACAGATTAACAGTAAACTGCCAAACTGGTGGCAACACTCATACTGAATCGGTTGCCGTTAATTTGACCCAATATAACTCTGCATAACTGTTTTGGTCGTCGAGGTAACGGGTTATGCATTCAGAAGCTATGATATTTAGTGGCATTAAGTACTAAACGTGTTGTATTAGGAAATGGACTATCGATTTGTATTGGTAGCTTTCGTTCTTTGATTCTTACCGTAACTTGGAGAGCCAACCAACTCGTACAGTCGGCAAATGAGTTGGGTATGCAGGGCAAAAACTTCTACGCCGTAGTAAAAACTGACTGCAATAGCAAGAGAATGCCTACCAATAGTTGCATCGTGTAATAGGCATTTTATGTCCTCGTCAATGAAAATATCAACAAGTTTATAGTTGCAATAACTTAAAGATGCAACATTGTGACGTAAACTCATTGACGTAAGATCGTAAATACAAATATTTACTATTATTTTATTATTGCCACTATTTGTTGAGCCGCAGCTTAGCTTCGCATACTAATATACTAGTTTTATTACCATATTTTCCTATTGAACACACTTAAAAATACATTTTCCAACCCTTTTTCTCATTCATTTAATTGAAGGAAGGTTTCTAGTGTAATGAACTTGGCTGTTTGTCAGTATTATGACAAATGACGGCCATCAGACCTCCATAAAGCTGTATGGGGCGAGACGATTCTGTTAGAATATTCGTTAGACATTCTGGCCTTTAACTAGCCTTCACGACTGACATGGGTTTACAAGTAACAAACAAACAAGCATAGCTTCTATCTAAAAATATCTCAGTAATTACAGTGTTTATTCCTTCAACCTTCAATACATTTAGTGTCATGGTAAAGTATTGTCACTTCGCTCTGCCACTTATCGCCATATTGTTTGCATTGTTCTATTTACTTCCTTTAACTGTTTACGTAAGAATTTTCACACTATAGGCCTCTAGGTCTAGGGAACAATTATGTAAAAAGTTGCCGTTTTAAGCGCCTTTGTCTACTAACCGACGCCAGTTGCCGATTGTCTATGACTTTTATATTGGAAAGGATATATTTTTAGATAGGTAACTTTTCGAGTAGTGCCTTAAAGGTGATTAACTGTGGTAAACATAATGTTTTAGTTTCATTCTAACCCTTAGTGTAGTTTTTAAGTCTCAAGACGCTTGAGTATATCCATTCTTCCTTCATTCTGGCTTGGCTGGACCATTCCGTGGTTCCCGCCTCATATAGGCCAATGTCTATGTTATGTATGATATGTTCATTACGTTTTAAGTTGCTGACGGTTTGCAAGTTTACGTATTCACGTTATTATATTATCGATCGACATAAATGACGCATAACTATTTTATTTATTGGTAAACAAATAAGCAAATAACACACATACAGTAAAGTATCGTCTGATCTTTATACCCGTGACCTGACCTACGGTCTGCCCACGCGTCTCATATCTAAAGTAGGAAAGCATCGCCTTTGCCCTTTCTTCATACTATATTCAATTTACTGCGATTTACGAGCTGGAGCTGGCTATGTATTTGGCATTCGGCGCTTTTTTTCATCTTAATATAGAATCATGCCCGTATTACCCAGACAGAAGGGTACGATAAAGATATATTAACATTACACTTACGTTGCATCAGTTATATTTAGGTCCCATTTGATACGGGGATGCCTATCGCTATCTACCAGACTTAATGCTACTGAGAATGTTTAACTAGCTGTGGCCTTCTACCCAAAGTTTCGACTATAAGTATCAAAATATTCTAATTTGCATCGATATTGAGTGAAAGAAATGATAATAATAATGAATTATCGATAGCAGCACGAAGCTGGATTTGTGCCGGGTGAATGGCGATAGGCTCTACCTCTATCACATGGGAGCTAAACATAACAGGTGAAATGTGGGTGTTATACACCTCTGCCACGTCCGATCTGGTTAATATAGGTGTGTTATATTATATTATCTAGTAAAAGATAGATAGGTTATAGATCTTGTAATATCGATAATTTTAATAGAAATTAGAACAAACTAATTTACGTAATCAAAAAAGCAAGTAACAGAATTCGGGTACACAATTTCTGTCTAAGTAAGCCCTCGTGTTGGAAACTAGGTCGTAAGATAAGGGAATCTAACCAGACAGAGAAAATACACGGCTTCTATCGGCTTATTAAGACAACGAGACTGGCTAAGATTCTCTAGTACAACTGTTTTTATGGCTCTGTTGTTGCAAATGTGATTTGTCAGAATTACAAACGAACCAAAAAGTATATGAGATTGGTTCCGACATCTTGGTAATAAAGTGACGAAAAGGAGCTCGTTAGAGCACAGGTTCCCAAACTATGTGCCGTAGAAGTAAAGAGTCTGAAACTAGGTCGCGATATGTACGAATCTAACTAGACTGAGTAAATACACGCTTTTGTATCAAGATAAGGAGTCGACTGGCTTATATTCTCTTGTTGAACTGTTTTATATTTACTCTCTTCTAGTGTTGTGATTTGTAGAAAATAACCGTCAATGAAATGAAATAATTTATTTGCTCAAATATGGTATGTACAATACGATCTTACAGGATAAAAAATTAGTCCTACATATTCTAACATACAATGACGTACAATTTTCTTCCGGTAACTAAGATAGGATAGGATAACTGTGATAAAAGTCTGGCTAAATATAAATGGCCGAAAAAGCGCATAAATTCATAAATATTTCAAGTCGTCATTAATTCAGACTAAAATGAATACAAAGTAATACTAAGATCTGGTCTGTAAAACTGAAGATCTTTATAGATAAACGAAACGAAATATATGTGCAGAGGTTGATTACGCAACTTTAGCAGCAGCTCGTAATCCAAAGAAATGTTACTTGTTGTATTTACGCTACGCTTTAGCGCAATCATATTTTAAAAGATATTTTTCTTTTGTTTTCTTAAAAATGAGTACAATATTATTATGTTATACAGGCATTATGAATATCTTTCTTTATTTGAAATAACCACAACTCAAGTCAAGACACTTCTATTACTGTCCAAAAAGAAAAATCCTAAATGATGAAAAACACGGCTAGAGTCCTGAACCCCAATGTTGAGAAACCCTTTCTCGTTCATTTACTTCTGACAGCATCCCCCCACAACCAAACAATCTATAATTATTTGTCGTACTGACCCGCCATTTTATTTTACAGATGAGAAAGAGAAGTACGATCCGAACGGATTCCGCGACGCGCTCGTGCAAGGGCTTGAGCGTGCCGGCGGCGATCTCGACGCGGCCTACAAGTTCTTAGACGCGGCGGGCTCGAAACTCGACTATCGGCGGTATGGCGAAGTCATATTCGACGTGCTCATCGCCGGGGGGCTTTTGCGTGAGTATATTAAAGTATTTCAGTAATATGGCCGAATGGCACTAGTTTTGCTTTGAGGTGATGATTTTTTACGCAGTCTGGCTGTTACTATAACTTCACGATAATACCCTGTACACACGGCTTAACATTAAACTCATTTCTAATATAAGATGGTCTCGCATTGTTAATGATTCCCATGCAAGATCAGCTTTTACTGGAAATATATAGCTCGATGAATAGCCATGTGTACGTTATGCAAGTATTACGTTATAAATTCAAGGTGTATGCAAGAATTTTCTTTTTCAAAATTACTTTAAAAAAGGTAGGTTGCTATCATCAAATTGATAATTACGTCTTAACGAGTTGTGAGTAAGAAGTCGTCTCCACTATCTATAACAACAGAAGGCTCTTAAAGCTGAATCTTCTTCAATATTTCAACATCGCTTTTAGAACTTCTAAATGATGAAATAACTGGCTAGAGTCCTGACAATTGATGACAAAAACTGTTCGTTCGTTTTCTCCTGATTTTTCACCATCTACACTTACCATCACATTGTTTCAAATACAAATACTTACGGATTCTTGTATGTTTGTCTGTCAGTCCCCGGTGGCGGCGTGTCGATGGACGGCGAATCCCCGAAGACGAACACCTGCGTCTTCACCGCAAACGAAGACATGGAATCCATGCGCATCTTCGAACAGGTAACATACTATCCATTTTTATACTAACTACTAATAAGATAGGAAAATAAGTATGTAGTTACTGGCTTGCCTAGACTAAAAAGTTTCTGATGCTCTGGATAGATCTAATCCCACCCACAAAATATAACCTAACCGAATTTAAAAGTGAAACAAGTTACACTTAAAAAAAGACCACAGCTGTCACTTTCTGCCATTTATCCTGCCCATAAGGTATATCTAACACAACCAACCCATAAAGGTTGTAGTGGTAAAAGCGGTCGCCTCGCCGCTCTCCACTACACAGGTGTTATGGGTTCGATCCCCCCCATATGCGACAAATCTTTGTGTAATTCGCAAAGATTTGTTCTGAGACTGGGGGTGTGCTTGTGTGAGTGAATGTGTGTATTTGGCTTTGTCATTGGGACCATTGGATAGTGTAATTGCTTCTGGCGTTCTATCTATTGTAAAAAATCCAAATTATTATTATGTAATAATATTATAATTAATAAAATACCATTTACACCAAAATATTTACATCTATCCAACCTTTACAATCAAAAACAGAAGCGCAGTTATATCAGATCATTCTCTACAAATTGGCAACTTGGAGAGCATTCACAAAAGGTCAATAAAAGGTACAAGTAGGCCAGCTATGGAAGTCTGGCAGAGTGCCAGAATAAGTAACATTTAGTTGACACATGAATACAGAAAATGTATACGGTTACAGATGATGCTGAACTGAGGAGGTAAAGGAGATTCCCCAATTTGGTCCCTCCCTCCAATAACTACATAAATGATACGGTCATTGCATTGCTATTTTATGCTGAACAATAATTTATACAACACCCAAGTTTCAAATATTTGTCCATATTGAGCTATGTGTCCTCAAAAACTAGGAAGATGCCTGCCTTAAACCTTGTTTCGCTCCTGTGGTAGCTTAATGTTGAATAACTTATAATCTTTTTAAAAACATGCAAAATTAGTTATCTTAATGCAGCCCGTAATTTCAGAGATCAACGAGTTCAAACAAACAAATCCCAAGAGCTCAGTTCAAAGAAATTTATTTTCTCAAAAGAACAACATAGTTCACTTAACAGAGAAAAACAATCAATTTTTGAGTAATAGGTACTCTTAAAAATATTTTATAACATGACTGTGGCTTAAAACTGTTTCTGAATGTGTTCCTCCAGACGTTTTTTAAATAAAGTTATTGTTTTACTTATTTAAGTTACCTTAGTTAACATTATAATCATTGTAAAAAATCTCCAATATCTACATGTGAAACATCCTTGGATAGCTATTATTGAGCAGATCAAAAGTTACTATGACACCAAGTTTTAAATGTTAATCCGTTCAAAGATTGCTTAAACTGATATGCTAAACCCCAGTTTCAGAGGTGTTAGATAAACCTTAACGGCAGGATAAGCCACACACACATAAATAAAAATGACAGCTGTATTCTTTATTGGAGTGTTACTTATGTCTCTTTTATATTCAGTCAGGTTATATTTTATGGGGCAGATAAGAGCTATCCGGAACCTCTGAAATGGCCCTTAATCTGCAATGTTTGATAAAGAATATTTGTGAACAGACTAACATCCGATCGAATTTGGTCTATATCAGGTATATTTTCAAATGATGAAAAACACGGCTAGAGTCCTGAACCCCAATGTTGAGAAACCCTTTCTCGTTCATTTACTTCTGACAACACATAGTCATAATTATAATTTACATGTTTTTTTCACGAACACTGTCTAAAGAGTCGATATTGTTTGCAGGTATTTGTGAAACTCATGCGGCGATACAAATATCTCGAGAAGATGTTTGAGGAAGAGATGAAAAAGGTAAGATATATATTATTTTGTTTTACCAGACAAATCCTTACTAATATTATAAATGAGAAAGTAACTATCTATCTGTCATGCTTTCACGGCTTAACTATACTGTATTGATATTGATAAAAATTGGTTTGGGGACAGTTTCGGACCTAGAAAGGGTAATAGGGATACTTTTTATTGACACACCACGCTTGCGGGAGACGCGCTTGAAAGCATGATGTGAAAATAATAAATATCAATTGCAGAACATTGAAGTCTACAGTCTCATTGAGTAAATCTACTGAAATCACCATGCAATATTATGCACATAAAAATTTACCAATTGCTAAAATTGTAAAAGCTAAACTTCCTTATTTTATGTTGAAAAATATTCTCAGAATAAAATGTAGAGCCATCATTGTTACAAATGCATTTGGTTCCTTTTTGTTTAAACGCTATACATAAAATGTTAACTACGCCTATTTTACTTGGAACTTTTAAAAAAAAGAACAAAAAGGACCATAGACAACTTGACAATAGGTGGGGTATTATAACAAATAGTACAATAGTATTGTAATGTTCCAGGTGCTCGTCTACCTGAAGGGTTTTGAGCCTCAACAGCGAATTAAACTTGCGCGCATGACTGCATTATGGATCGGTATGTATTTCTTTTTTATATTTATGTACTTCTTTTTTTATATGTATGTGTACCCACGCCCTAATAGATTGTTGCTGTGTTTGTGAAAATTTGAAAGTTGAGTCCACGAATTTCAGTTAAAACATGTCGGTGGATTTATAATTTTGTCAATATTATTTCAATTCCACGATGAGTGAAACTTACATATAAAACGTTTACAGTTGTGATAAATTGTTAATTCTTGTTTCGAAACTCGTTTAAAACGATTAAAAATATTATACCATGTGGACACCATATTTGACGTATCAAGAAACCGTGATCATAGCCCTGTGTACGATATGTGGTGTCAGATGTGCGTGAGTTCGATCCCGGGCCGGGCGGTGCGGGCGTTTTTGAGGTTTGCACACGATTAGAGCCATGTAGCGTGTATTGCGCTGCGCGGTGTCGAAGTAGTGCTATATTGATGAGCAGATCATTCTCGGACGGCATTACTTGTGCTGTCTGTTTATACTGGTTGCTCTACATTTTTTGTTAATATTCTAATATAATTTAATGTAATTAAAATTTTGTTTCAATTTTGTGCTAAAAAAAATTTTTGCAACAATTTTTTTTTTTATTGCTTTACTGAATTCGTTAAAAACTCTTTTAGTTATTATACACACACACATACACATACAGTGAATATCTTTAATATTGTAGTGTATAAAACAATACATAACATTCGCCATTTGGACTTGTCTTTTTGAAGTTTAATTTGGAATTCTCTAGTTAATCGGTATTTTTAATGCAGATACTTTAGATAATATAAAAGTAAAGTAACATTGAGTCAAACACGCGTGATATTTGTTGAACATTTATAACGTTACGATTCGTTCAGTGACCAAGCATGTAGCAGGCGTTATTGACTGATTAAAGCGCAGACATAGACCACTTCTGTAAGACACTTTGCTATCCTCAGGCAACGGTTGCGTGCCGCCGTCGGTACTGCTGGTGCTGCAGAACGAGCACCTGCTGAAGGACAACCTGGCGCTGGATTTCGTGCTGGAGGTGTTCGCCACCGTCAAGGCCGAGCGCGGCGTCACGTCGCTCGTCACCGCGCTCAAGAGGGGACAGCTTGAAGGCAGGTCAGTAACTTACACGCAACGCCATCTAGTCTCAAACAAGCAGAGCTTGTATTATAGGTACTAAAAATAACTGATACTAATAAATCCGCGGAACTATACCCCAGGCACGCACGCGCAAAGACATAGTGCAAAGGAATTGAAAATATAATTATGTATTTTTAGGTTAAGGTATTTATTTATTTATTTATTTATTTATTTATTTATTTAATAACTTTATGCACAAAAATTGGTACATGGGCGGACTTAATGCCGTAGGCATTATCTACCAGTCAACCTTTAGGTGATGCAGAGACGACAAGTGGTAGGTGCAATAGCTGAGAGTTGGTTGGAAACTAGAACCATTAAAATAATTCAATCTACTACATTAAAATTATATTGCAATACAAAATACATAACATAAACTATTTAGAATATTTAAATAATATATAGATCTATAAATACACGATTCTAATATACACAAATACAATCATACCTAAATATTTATAAATATTATATATATATATATATTATAAAGACGTTGTTTTAACTATGTTTGAGTTAACTTTGCCAATTCATTAAAGAGGTGATCACGCACTTTAGTTTTAAACACATAACGGTTGGTGGACATCCTGATTTCTAAGGGGAGCGAATTCCAAAGATGGACTGACTGAACGATGAAAGATGAATTAACGAAACCAGAGGTATGCGAGGGGCACAAAAGGAGAAGATTATTAGAGGAGCGAAGGTTAAGATCATGGTTGGAACAGAGATACTGGAAATAAGGAGTTAAATAAGATGGTGGCGAAGGAGAGTTGAGGATAGAAAAGACAGTAGTTAATGCACGTAAATTACGGCGCTGGCGAATGGGTAACCATTTTAGTTCCTGACGAAAGCTAGACACATGATCATATTTCCGGAGGTTAAAAATAAATCGAATGCAGTTATTAAGAAGACGGTCTAATTTGTTGAGGAGGTCTGCATTCAGGTCGAAACAACATACGTCACCATAGTCTATTATGGGAAGCACCAGAGTTTGTACAAGCATTGCTTTGGTCCTACACGGTAAGAAATTTTTCAAGCGATACACAGCACGAAGGATCCCGGTCACTCTTTGACTAACATTCGTGATTTGTGTTTGCCAGTCTAACTTGGAATCTATGTGTAGTCCCAAATCCTTTACAGATGCGCTCCATTTTATGATATTGCCATTAAACGTAATTTGTGGAATAGTACTTGAATCGACTCGACTCATCATACGAGGGCTACCAACTATGATGGCTTGGCATTTGGTCGGATTAACTGCTAAACCAAATCTACGAGACCAATCCTTGATCTCTTCGAGATCCTGATTAATCCTTCCAATAGCAATTGATAGATTATCGACGCTTTCTTGTGAATACAGTTGCAAGTCATCGGCGTACAGATGGTAGGAACATTGAAGATTTTGGGTTATGAGATTGATAAAAAGCGAAAATAACAATGGGGATAAGATACCGCCTTGAGGAACGCCCGAGTCAAGTTCACACCAGTTCGAAGAAGATTCGTTGATCCGGACAGACTGTTGACGTTCCTGAAGATAAGTTGAAAACCATTCCAGCGCCTCCCGAGAGATCATAAGATAGGAGAGGATGGACAAAAGGATATCGTGACTGACGGTGTTAAAGGCGTTTGAAAAGTCAACCAAAGCTAGCACAGTAACTTTGGAATCCTCCATGCCCGCCCTAACATCGCCAGTCACTTTGAGGAGTGCGGATACTGTGCTGTGCCCCGGGCGGAACCCAGACTGTAAGGGACTTAAAAGGTTATGCTGGTAAACAAACTGGGACAGCTGCTTGTGTACGCAAGCCTCGAGGACTTTGGATAGGAAAGGAAGAATGGATATGGGTCGAAAATGACTGGGTAAGGTAGGATTGGATATCTTGGGTAGAGGAATAATATAGGCCTTGCGCCAGAGCGAGGGAAAATTACCGGAGTGTAAGGAAAAATTTATGATATGGGAAATGGTAGGAAGAACGTAATCCAGGATTGAGGTAATCATACGCCTGCTAATGTTATCACAACCTACTGCGTTGGATTTGATGGATAAGATTACTTTTTTGACCTCAACGGGTGCGACTGGAGAAAATTCGAAATAAGGTATGTCAGGACAAGGAAGACCAGCTAAATAGTCCACAGTACGCCACTTGGTTTGATGATCCATTTGATTAGAAGAGGAGAAATGTCGATTAATGTCATCCAAACCAATCGACGCCTGCAGTTCTATTCGCCGTTGTTTACCGATACCTAGAGTTCCGAGAAACTTCCAGATACCGGCAGGAGAGCAAGAAGTGATGTTATCATGAATATATCGGCGTTTAGCGTTACGAACCATCTGATTACACCGATTTCTTGCAACTTTGAAGATATTCCATCCTTCATCCGTCCGATCTCTTCTATAATGCCGAAAAGCCCGATCTCGTCGCTTCATTGCTATCTTAACACCAGGTGTTATCCATGGTGCTGGAGGGCGCTTTATTTTTACATTTCTAACAGGAGCGTGGATGTCAAACAGCCCTATGACAAGGTCAGTTAGAACTCCTACTTTTTCGTCGACGGTAGTGGCATTAATAGAACTATCCCAATTTAATTGTGACGCATCTTTGTGGAGCTTTTCAATGTTCATACGACCAAAACAACGCATGCGCAAAACTTTTGGTGGGGATTTAAGAGGTTTCAGGACGTAAGACAGGAAAATGAGGTCGTGGCGGGAAAATCCAGGTGCAGGAAGCTGGCCAAAAGAAGAAGTTCGGGAAGGATCAGAGGTGAGGATTAAATCAAGCCAGGTGTCATCTCCATCAATGTTATGATGGGTTGCCTGTAGTGGAGAGAGGTGAAGACTAGCTGACTTGACTATGTTAAGGAATTTGGATGTACGGGGAGACTGTGGAGCTAAAAGGTCAGTATTAAAATCGCCCATGATGACGTGATGCGAATATTCGGACCCTAAAGATTCCAGTACTGTTTCCAGACTGGAGAAGTAATCAACGGCGGGTGGGCAGTAAACCACACCAACAATGGCTTTCGCTCCTTTGACACAAACCTCAAGGAAGAGATATTCTGCATTTGCAGTATAGGCAGGTGGGGAGGAAGCTAGAATTTTAAAACTAAAATTGCTGCAGATGTAAACAGCTACTCCACCACCTCTCTTATCAGTCCTATCATTCCGGATAAGGACGAACCCGGGGAGGGGATATGAAGTAGAAGGAAGGTGAGGTTTGAGCCAAGTCTCAGAAACCAGGATGGCATGAACGTTAGTATCTGTGAATGCCTCAGCCAAATCACTGTAATGACTTGGTATGCTCTGAGCGTTTATGTGGCAAACATTGAAGAGGCTACGAGATAAATTATTAAAATTATTGCGTAAAGTATCACCAAGCGTATCTGTAAATGAACTAAAACTAACATCGTTCGATGTGGACGAAGAATCATTGGCAGAGTAGTAAGTATCGTCATCATCAGATAACATAAATATAAAATATAAAAATATTATTTAAAATAAATAAATAACAGAAGAATAAAATATACCTATACTTAAACCGAGTGCAGAGTACACATGCAACTGTTGATTAGCGCTTGCGTTTCTCTGCACCACCTGCCAGCAAACATCTAAATTAACACATAGAATTAAGCAAAATACAAATAACTTGACAAAAGAACAAAAAAAAAAACAAATGTAAACATTGACCCTTTGAATCAACTCTAAAATTAAAACTAAATATTAACTTGGTAACGGAACGCAACTAGTTGAATAACCTGCATTGATCGTGTGGCTGATTAAAATGACAGTGTCATCTTGACATAGCGAAATGTCACTCGTCGGATGGTTCTTGTCCACCCGTTGTAATAATATGTTATCTGTGTATTCCACGTTGATTGAAAATTATTAGTAATCTGTGAGAACGAGATTACGGGAATCACAACAATAGGTACATTAGGTACATGTTTAGTTTTAAAAGAAAAATAAAGGTTATGTTACTAGTTTAACAAGTTATTCAACGAGTTACGACCAACTGTGACGATATATTTTGGGACAAATATGGATTGCAGTATAAAAAACATCGGATTATAGAAAAGTGCAGTAAACAAAACAATAACAAAAGGGACAACAATAATTGATATGACGGGAAAAAAGAAATAAAAAACTATGTTTTACGTGAGATGTCCTTGTGTACACCAGAGCCGTCCTTCACAGCTGCAGGTGCGCGATCCCCAGCCGCATTGGGATATTGCGATAACAATGGTTTGAGCTCCTCCATCGTAGTTGCACGCTTACGAATCCCGTCGGGGGTCTTAATTACGACGACACCTTCCTGGGTCCAGCATCCTCGGACCCCAAAATGGGCCCTAGCTTTACTGAAGACAGCTTGCCTAGAAGGCGTAAGGAACTCCCTTATTGACACGGATGTGCCCTTTAGTGCCGTCTTGGCCCTCCACGCAGCAGACCTTAGTGCTACATTGGAGAATCGGACAAGCACCGGCCGATGGTGGTTCTCTTGACGAGTGGTCCCCAGCCGATGACACACGCTTATGGAGGATGATGTACACTCCTTCAGGCCCAGCTTGTTGGTCAAGATATTTGAGACCACTTTACTGCAGTCTTCGCCCTCGGACTCCACAACGCCCAAGAAAATGAGAGCCTTACGTCGATGCCGGGTCTCGATGTTATCCACGGTCTTAGAGCAGTCGTCAATCTGTTGTCGGAGCAGCTTAAGCAAGCTGTATATGAGTTCGCGAAAGGTCCTGAACTCGTCCGCAACTTTTGCCACCGTGTCCTTTGCAGATCCACCGGGCTGTAGCTGCGCCTCCAGGTCCTCCATCCTGTTGTTGAAACGTTCTTCTAGCGTCTTCAGTGTGGATTCAATTCTTGTCAGTTGAGACATTGTGTAGTGCTTGTAGATGTGCTGACAGGCGGTGTAAATTTTAGTTATTTATGGCATATGCAGTGTTCCTACAGTGTTACTAACGTAAGTACTGTAATTTTAAGCACTATAATCTCGAAATTAGTACTTGAATTTAAGATTTAAGTAATATATTTAATTAAAATCAATGTGTAATTTACGACAACTTGTTTACTTTTTACACGCCTACCGCCGAATTAATTTATCTATGGGACTATGCAGCCTGAAATAAATGATTTGTTTATTTATTTATTTATTATAAATAATATACTTTTCTTGTAAATACATACTTATAGAAACACCCAGAATAAGATAAACCCCAATGTTTACAAAGATTTGGCTTAAGTGGGAATCGAACCCGCGACCTCGGCGTCGCAGGCAGATACACTACCCACTCCGCCATCCGGTCGTCGATATAAAATATTGCTACTTCCTATTTAGTAGATCACTCACCATTCTGCTAGAACTTATTTAATGGTTGTAGACGATTAAACATGCTTAAGTAAGGAAATCTTTAATCTTCCATTAAATAGTAGTCATTGCTCTGTGTTCTGGTTTGGTTGTGAGATTATGCAGAGAATTACTGGCACATGAGACAAAGTATTGTCCTGAGATGTCATTGTTAATGTTTACGGGCTGTTGGCTATACTCTAACAAACCACGAATATTGTGCCCTGACTAAATAATAAGTAACGAATTTATCCATAAGTTTGATTACACAATGTTAGGGCATAACAAAGGCGTCATTGTACTGGCTCGTCGTACTATTGCGATGCAGTCATTAATGCCGCTACAATTTTAATAAGTTAAAAGTATTCGAAAATAGCAGCGAAAGCTGAGTGGGAGACCGTAGGACTGCGAAGTCAAAGGTCGCGGGTTCAAACCCACAGCACACAACTTTGTCAATAAATCGCTAAGATTCGTATTTTCGAAAATGTGTGTATTTATCATATAAATTATAGCTTGTTAACGGTGAAGGAAAACATCTTGAGGAAACCTGCATGCCTGAGAGGCCTAAAAAGAACTTGAGGTCGTGTGAAGTCTACCAATCCACACTTGGCCAGCGTGGGGGACTGCCTAACCCTTCTCTTCTCGTATTAGATACAGGGTTGCTATTATTATATAAAAGAAATCGCTGTATCTAAAAATATATTTTTTTTGATAACAACTACACTCTGAAACCTGTGATAAAAACTCAAGCTTACATGGAAATGTCATTTCCTCTAGCTCCTACCAGGTTGTTGTTACTGTTTGGGTTTTAACAACTGAAAGCTGGTGTACTGTGCGATCTCACCTACGTCCTAGCTCATATTTCTTGATATCGACGCATACAACAACTATTAACGAGTTATTCTCCTGACAGACTGCTGGAGTTCCTGCCTTTGAACCGTCGCAGTGAAGACGTGCTGGCGTCGTCGTTCGCATCGCGAGGGTTAGCAGAGTTGCTGCGATTGCATCGTGCTCAGGCGTCGCAGGTAACACATCACTACTATTTATTTATCTGCTTATGACGGTTTCAATATAATATATACGAAATATAGTTTAAAAATACTTAACATCATACTATTTTTATAAATATCTCAATCGAATTCGGTTCTAGAACTCAGCTTGTCTTTCGACAAAGGCCTTCGAGGAGTCTTTTATGACAGTTACATACTATTAATTCATTGTTATCTAAAAAATAAATGTTTATTCTAAAATAAAGAATTTAATCATAATAAAGCTATCATGTAGCTCACATGTCATAAATAAATAAATAAATGTCACTCACTAAGTAGTAAATAAAAAAATGAAAGAAATAAACTTTGTTCCACAAACATTTCTTCTTGAATGCAAGTTGTAGTAAGATATTAGTTGTTCTTGTTATGTGTTCCAAAGTAAAAGTGTATTATTTTAACAATTTGTTCAAATATAAAACGGTACGTCGTGTGTTACAGGAAGCGCGCCGTGAGCTGACGCAGGCGCTGCTGGACGAGCTGGCGGAGGGGAAGCCGGTGCGGGACCTCATCCAGGAGCTGCGGGACATGGCCGTCAAGCACGCCATTCCCGAGCACGAGGTGGTGGCCATTGTGAGTACAATACTATACAAAACCTTCTCTTACTCTCTCCATTTAGTATGTTCATAAACATTATCAACAATATCAGCTATTACTGCAACAGTGAAAATAATTAAATCAATTACATTCTACACCAAGGGATAAAAGTAGTCTATCATTGAGACTCCCGAAAGCAATTGACTACTTTCGCCCAAGTGATACATAGTGTTTTAAACTACCAAAAACAACAAATAAACATAATAAATCATAAAATGAGAAAAAATGCATTCTTAGCAAAGGAAGTATTTGCCTCCCTCTGCACTCTGCAGCGGGCCTCCCCAAAGGTTAGTCAAAATAAAATTTGACTCAGCCATCTTTCTGAATATCATTCTTCGTCGTGACGAAGAAGAGAAGCGGGCGGCAAATTAGGAAAATGCCCGCTGTTTAGAACTAGCCTGAAAACACTAACTCTCTTTGATAGATATTCTCCGTATGACATACTGCAATGAGGTACTTACTATGTAGGTGTAGTATTAAATAATATTGCAATGTAAACACAAGGTTGTATATAGTGGTGGTGACAGATTGGACTTTAATGTAATGCCGTAAATAAATAAATATAATGCTTTACTAAATATTGTACGTACGTAATGTGTTATGTTTATGTCTAAAAGTTCGAAAAAAAGCGCACTAGCTTTGTGTAATGTAATCTCTACTTAATAATTTGTTAACTTCTAGGATTCATTTTCACTGGATTTGTTTCGTTTAAGGATCTTTATTGCATAAAAATAAACATCTAGTTTATTTTTATGCAATAAAGATCCTTAAAAACTAAAATGTAATGCCGTGAGTCGATAATCATTCCCCTAAAATATTTTCGATGAGCGAAAGTTATCCTATAAACATTTCAAATGATGATACTCGATGACGAGTCGGAGTTACCAAGGACACGCTCTGAGCTTGGTTGGACTGAGTTATTCGGGACTTCCTATGTTCTTTGCGTTATCTTGGTATACCTTGTCGATATGGCACTCTGATCACACCTATACTTCACCTGTATAGTATAAGAGGTTGGACATTTGCTAAGTTTAGGTATTGTTATAGATTTGGCAGTGCGTGATGTCCCGCGGCGAGTGGAACAAGAAGGAGGAGCTGTTGGCGGAGCAGGCGGCGAAACATCTGCGTCACTACACGCCTTTGCTGGCGGCCTTCGCGCAATCCGCCAAGGCTGAGATCGCGCTACTTACTAAGGTAAATAAATACTTGTTATAGGTAATGTAAGGAATATGCTGCAGTGGATTGAGCGCTATGGACAACACTTTTTGTGAGGCTTTCCATACACCATGTCGCGGCGGTAGTGTCAATAACATCGCTACAAAGCTTAAAGTTTATTTAAATTAAAATGTGGTAGACATTGTCGGTGTTACGACATTTTTTTAGCAAAGCTCGATCAACTGCAGAATATCAGTATTTCTTTAAAAAATATTTCATGTTTTAGAGATATATAAAAACTGTTTTAAAATGATGATACTTGATGACGAGTCGGAGAATACCAGGGACACGCTCTGAGCTTTGTTGGACTGAGTTATTCGGGACTTCTTATGTTCTTTGCGTTATCTTGGTATACCTTGTCGATATGGCACTCTGATTACATTTGAACTTTATGAAAACCTACATGACACAATAATTCACGTTTCTACCTATTATTTAAAAAAGTCAATATTGCTACCTGTTTAAAAGTGGGACACAACATTTGGAAATCTTTGATTTCTTCATGGGAAGGTTTCTGGAAAATAATATTAGGCAATAGTTTACTTACCATAAATTAAAGTCCCTTTTAATTGTATCATGCATGCAGGTTTTCATAATTTTAACAAACATTTCAGACATCAAGATGTTTCTAAGACATCTGTAAAAAAACACATCTTTACTTGAATTTTATGATCCCAGGTGCAAGAATACTGCTACGAGAACATGAACTTCATGCGAGCATTCTCGAAGCTCGTAGTAATGCTGTACAAGACCAATGTGCTGTCTGAGGAGGTGATCCTCAAATGGTACCGAGAACCCACCAATTCCAAGGGAAAGGTCATGTTCCTCGACCAGATGAAGAAGTTCGTGGAGTGGCTTCAGAGTGCCGAAGAAGGTGAGGCCAGCTATCCGTTTACTAGGTTTTGAATGTGTTTGACGTGAAGACGTAACTGAAATTTAAAACATCAAAAGCTTATGTAAACCGAGACTGAGATTAGGTAAATCCAAAAGAGCGATAATTCATTAGTTATTTTATTGGTAGGGATTGAACATCGTCGATTAATAGGTGTTAAACACCTTTAGAAATAATAAAAAAAATGTTTTAAAATGATGATACCTGATGACGAGTCGGAGTTACCAAGGACACGCTCTGAGCTTGGTTGGACTGAGTTATTCGGGACTTCCTATGCTCGTTGCGTTATCTTGGTATACCTTGTCGATATGGCACTCTGATTAATTTTGAACCTTATGGAAACCTTCAAGAGATAATATCATTTATGGGGCCTTACCCAATAATAATTTCAATATTAATCGGGTAAACAGTATATAATGACCGGCAGCTCAAGCTAAATAGTGAAGACAAAAAATAATTAAACAAATCTCATTATTTTTTTCAGAATCAGAGAGTGGCGAGGAGGAGGATTAGATTAAGAGCAGCGAGTGAGACTGACAACTACCGCGCCGTCCCCCACCCCCGACCCGCTCCGACACGGATCCGACGCGGAGCCCGCCGATCCGATCCCGATCCGACACCCATCCGACACGGGGCGGCGCACCCCGACGGCTCGCACCTACTCCATAATAATGTACCATAATATTAAAATAAAAGTATCACGTAATAGGGCGACGCATACGGGACAAGGTTTTCTACAAACTGTATATTATTCATTTCTAAATAACATGTTGATGAAATACCATATTTTTTATTCAATTTTTTTAGTAAAATTCAAATAAATGGTGGAAACCAGCTTGTTGTTTTATTGTACGTTTTCTTTTTTTCTCCATACCAATCTACATTGAAATTGGTTCAGTGGTGTAGCCGTGAAAACATCAATTTCAAATTATAAAAATGCAAGATTGGCAATATAAGCATAACATCAAAGTCAAAGGTTATAAAGTTGTTAAGCTGCGTACGGATAGCGCGTACCCTGGCACGCGTAGTCAGTATACGCGTGTCCGGAACGCCATGTCCATACCTGCAGCTACGCGTAGACCCTTGGGGAACGCGTAACACGCGAGCTAGCTCGCGCGCGAGCCGCCGTCTGTCGGTTTTCGGTCGCGCGTCAAAGAGGACGCGCTCGACCGGGTACGCTATATTTGGACGGCAAAATGAAGTCACGCGTGTTGTTCGAGTTTCTCAAGCCTATTTCCAGACTGTAATCTTTCATGATACAATTTTTCATCCACCATCTAGGTTTCCGTTTGTTTCTCTTTTTTTTATTTAAAATGTGTTGAATAATGAGTAATGATGCTGCAGCAGTAGTGGTGCACGCAACCGCTAAGTTTGTCGGAGCCATGACGAATGACTGGGGCTCGCGGAGCGCTCTGGATCGATTGACCTCGCGTACAGGTTCGCGGCGGTCCGTACAGGAGCTGTACGCGTATCCAATATACGCGTGGACAGCTACGCGTGCCTGGGTACGCGCTATCCGTACGCAGCTTTACAAAAATTACTAAAATAAAGCACATCACGCCTATATTACCCAGAAGGGTGCCGGGTACTCGCTGAAGCCGAAGCCGTTACAGACGAAGAGTTTTTCATTTTACCACACACATCTAGATTCAGTCTCTTGTTGATAGTTGTTGATCTAGTGTACGTTACGCCAGCAAGAAAGTGTCACCTAGAGTGATATGAGTAGAACGTATAATTAGTGCGCAATCTGCTGTAAATGTGCGCCGCATAAAAAAATTGTGCGTCGTCTTGTAGTTTTGAAAAAAAAACGTAAAAACGATTCCTGCTGGAGTAACGTTGTTCTAGCAAGAAAATTCTAGACGAATTATCGGAGAGATAAAATACATACATGGGCAGAGAGCTTATATTTGTGCAAATATGTGCGCCAAAAATATAATTTGTGCGTCTTCAGGTTTTCGAGATATTGCGTTTCCCGCTGGAGTAACGTTTTGCGAATTCGTATATCTCTAAAACCATTTTATGTGCGCCTGTAGAATGAACATACACGAATAGCTCTTAATTTGTGCATATTTGTGACATAATTAGATGCCAGATAACATTTATAATTTTCAAGTAATTGCGCTTTATTGCCGTCGTGCCGACCGTCTAGAATTTTCTTGCTAGAACAACGTTACTCCAGCAGGAATCGTTTTTACGTTTTTTTTTCAAAACTACAAGACTCACAATTTTTTTATGCGGCGCACATTTACAGCAGATTGCGCACTAATTATACGTTCTACTCATATCACTCTAGGTGACACTTTCTTGCTGGCGTAACGTACACGTTGATCTATAGTTTGATGCTGGTCTGCAGAGGTACAGTCGGCAACAAAATTTGTTCATGTGTAGCTACTACTTCTGTTGCTGTCCAGCAGAGAAAAAGTTATAAAGTATAGGTACATGCATTATACCTTTTTTATGCTGTGTTGCAATGAATTGAAACATTGAATGTTTATCAAAACGGTTCCATATATATATGAGATACCAACATTTCAACGGAAATTTTTTTTTTAGACCTAGGGCACCTTGTCTCATTGAGCTTACAATGTGGTATGCGATCGATCATCGTAAGATCTCTAGATCGATGCCCGATTCAGGCAAAACAGTTATTTATTTTGAGATTTTCCGTCAGGAAACTCAGTATCCGACCGGAGTCTGGAATTGTGCTTGGTGGATGGCGATATATTGTCAATAGAGACACGTGAAACGCTGCACTGCACTTTTTTTCCTTTATAAATCTGACTTGTAATTTGCAATTACTAATTACTAGTATTCTTGTAAACTCCCTCCAGCTATAACATTATACCTCTGTCACGGTAGACTAGGCATTATGTCGACAAACGGATTGTAAATTATTCATCTGATCAATAAAAGTATTTCGAGATTACGAAGCATTTAATGCTAATAACAAGTTGTCAATTTTCTCCGGTAGATGGCAGTAAACTCCAAATGTTAAATCAAATCTGACGAAATTATATTAAGTTTATTTTTTTTTTATGTTTTTAGGGTTCCGTTCCAAAGGAGTAGTAACGGTATCCTATTACTAATGCTTCGTTGTCCGTCTGTCATCATATGTATAACTGCTGCCGCAATAACAAAGAAATACTAAAAACCGAATGAAATAAATATTTAAGGTGATTGCCTCGATGGTTTTGTGGTTAGCGTGTGCGCCTCTCACCACGAGGTCTCGGATTCGATGCCCTGGTCGGGCAAAATGCTATTTGTGACCTTTAATTCACAATAACAGCACGGAGTTGGAATGGTGCCCGGTGGTTGTCGTTAGGCTCAACCGCTATGCCTGGGACCTAAACATAACAGGTGAAGTGTGGGTGTTGTACACCTCTGCTACACCGGTCTGGGCGCCCATACAACAAACTTTTTTTTTGTCGTTTTTGCTCGATGTCATGAACCGTGATATCCAAACAGTTGAAATTTTAACAGATGATGTACAACAACAAATACTTAAAATCGAATCAAATACAACTGACCTGATTGTTTCGCCGTTTTCATACACATAAGGGGCCGTTCAAATATTACGTAAGCAGATTTATTACAATTATTTACCCCCCCATTCCCCTTGTCAGCGAAAGTAAGCAAAGCTTTTACCCCCTCCCTCCATGCTTACGTAAACACTTTTCAGATAAAAATGTATTTTTAAACGTATGCGTGCGGGAATCCCCAAAAATGCGTTTCGTTTTCAAGCATAGACAATGTGAGGGTTGCCATTCGTGTAAAATAGTAAATAACTACCGATGACGTAATCATCATCTAGACTCCCCTACCCCCCATGTCATCCAAAATAAGCAAAACAGAGACCCCCCCACCCCCCATAGTGCTTACGTAATACTTGAACGGCCCCTAATGGGACCGAACCCTTCGTGCGCGAGTCCAACTTGCACTTATCCGTTTTTGATAAAACACTTGGAGCAAACGAGCTTTTAGTTCACCATATAGTTAATTCTATTATCCTTATAAAAATTAAGAAAAGAATATTTGAATGTAATGTTTCTTTCACGTCGCAAAAACTTCTGAAAGAATATTGATGAAACTTGGCTCACAGATTCTAGCATTAGCTACCCTTGGCAACTTTTTAACCGATTAAAAAAAGGAGGACGTCCTCTATTTGACGCGTATTAAGTTTTTTTTTGTGTGTCCATATTCTCTCAGTCATTTTAGGACCGATTTTACAAATACTTCTTTTTTATTATTGATGTACTAAGCGACAACATAAGTCTTGGTACAGAAAACAAGAAGATATATATTTTATATATTTGACGGCAATTTAAAGTTAATAAAAAACAACAATATAACCTTCCTCCCCAAGCCGGTTAACAACAATCTACCAACATGATTTTCATTAAATCCACTTTCAAGGTCATAACTAACCGAATTTACAAAACCTACGGAACCCCATACAATACGGATCAATGTCGTTACATTTGCTAATTCTATACAACCCCTCGTCTAAAAAACCTGAATGTATTTGTAAGACCTTTGGTTTGTACCTAGGTATAACCGTTGTTACTGGACAATTTGATACATTACTTATTTTGACTGCCAGAATGATAAACGGAGATGTTTTACTTTTTAACCGACTTCAAAAAAAGGAGGAGGTTCTCAATTTGATTCGTATATATGTTACATTTTTTTATGTTTTTGCAAGACATGTTTTAATTCCTTTATTAACTACATATGTGGAGAATTACCTCTTAATGGATCGGGCAAAAATGTTATTTTGGTTTTATTCCGTCAGGAAATACTCAATAGCAGCACGGAATTGATATTGTGCCAGTACATATCACATAAGAGCTAAACTTAACAGCAGTGGCGGATTTACCAGCAGGCTGGGTAGGCTGGAGCCTAGGGCGGCAGAATTTTGGGGCGGCAAATTACAGGACCGTCCTTTTTTTTGCTGCTTACAATTTGCTCACAGAAATCAAGAAGATTTCTGCATTATTCACGTTCAATTTTTGGATCGTAAATATAATCTAGGCAATGACAATTGTAAAGGCAAGGGCGGCAAAAACGTCCCAGCCTATACCTTAAAAAATTGTAAATCCGCCACTACTTAACAGGTGAAGTTTGGGTGTAATACATCTCTGTCACCCTTCTTGGTTAAAGATATAAGACGTTATGTTTATTTAATGTAGGTAGATATGGTATTATATGCCACTTCTGAGCAAGGGTCCATAAACTTGCAAATAGTGTCTCTAAATTAGAAAAAGCTCAGCCTCTAATAAGAATACGAATCAATTTTATTTTTTTAAATAAAACAAAAATAAAAACGGTAGGTAGTCATTAATTACCAGACCTAGATCGTATTCATTCTTTAGTAAAAAATTTCTAGACACATTCATTTCACACAACGTTCACAAAATTACATGCCAAATTGTTTGATTATTTCATGTTATGTCACTATGGTCGTTTTTGAATGTCGAATAGCAAGGGGAGGCAACCTTCCGGAGTATTCATGGACTTGTTTAACGGCCACAACATTGTCCTGGCGTTCGTTTTGTTTAGCCCCTCGCGGACCAAGGCCCAAGGACAGCTCGGTCCGCCACTACAAGGTCACGTCAGGTGATGTTAAAAGCTAAAACACGTGTGGTAACGGTTCTAAAATTGAATATTATTATTTTTTAATCTTTTGTTGTTAAATAGAGCGGAATAAGATTTGAAACTGCTCCTTTTGAGCTTTTGTCAGCGATTTCAATTTGTTTGCATTAAATATACGTTTGAGATATTTTAGGGGAACTTTGATTTGCGAATGTATGACTGTACGAATGAATGATATTAAATATACATCCTCTACTCTACATATTATTTGTCTGTTTATGTATCAAGGTTCTCCTAGTACGAGTACCTACGGACCCAGGTGGCCGTATGCTGGTGATAGATGGTTTTGTGAACGGGTTCGACGATGAGAGCCACCTCAAGCACCATTGTCTCATTCATCATTAACGCTGCCGCCGTCAAAAAGTTTACTTACACTATAAATTACATTGTACGGTTAGAATTTATTAGATTAGACCCTGAAATTAACTGTCACAGAACGTCAGACGTCGATCAGACTAACCAAGTCAACAAACAAGTCGGAAAATTCGAGTCATCTGCGTTATGAATTAATCTAAAGAGCAGCTGGTCAATGCGAGCTTTTATTCACAACAGCTGTTGTTGATATAGGAAATTGGCAAAAAAAAAATAAGTAGATATCTACGTGAGCATTTTTACGAATATTATCAATCTGCAACAAGTAGAAGGAATAAATGAGATTGGCTTTGTCAACGAGCTCGAGGACGGTAGCTCTATCGTCTCACCTTTAACCTTGTCTTGGACTATAGTCAGTAATAGTGTAAAAGTGTAATAGTGTCGAATAAAAACCTGCCAAGTGCGTGTCGGGTCACACGCCATAGGGTTCTATGGTCAGGCGTTTTCAAGCTAACGGTAAACCGTTAGCTTTTAGAGGAGGTAGGACGCCCACTCGAAAAAAAAATTGCTCTTTTAAGTAAATTATCTCGCAAACGGATCTCTAAATCAACATTATCTCGCAAACGGATCTCTAAATCAACCTTTTCTTACCAATCTTATTATGTTTAAAAAAAACCTTTTTACCGATTCCCTACACTACGGGGAACACGACAGAAAAAAAAAAAATCCTACTTTGCATGTAGCTACCCGAAAAAAAGGTATTTGCATGATTTTATTATACCGCTTTCTTGACATAGTTAACATAGATGTATATCATTCAGGTTTCTAGCCCTAACGTTTTCAACGCTATGTCTCGGACAGACAGACAGACAAACAGACATGGCGAAACTATAAGAGTTCCTTGTAGGACCTACGGAACCCTAAAAACTGGTATAATATTAAGTAGTTACCTATGTCAATATACCAAATTGTAAAGCCTATTTTTTGTAAGATTGTAAAAACTAAAACACAATTTGAACTCGCCAGTTTTTCTCATCTATTTATAAGCTACTAATATTGGCAATATAACTTTACCCTCCCTAACTCAGTACCAAGCAAAACTTGCCAATAAAGATGAATTATAAAACATAATTTAAATATTAAGTAATCCAAGAACTGGCCGGTTTAGCAGCAGCTGTGAAGGAAGCAGTAGAAAAGAATGATCTCGTCAGAGCCGCACACCTGCGCTTGCGCACAGCGAGCCAACGAGGGTTGTCAAAAGATTCGATTGCAAATACATGTCAGTTTTATATTTTATTTCTTGCGAATTTGGCTATTTCATCTTTTGATTATGTTAATGATCGTTCGATTAGGATAAAATTGCATATATTGGTAGAAACGCCCCAGTTGTTCAAAAGTTCAACCTATTGTAAAGTGTTTTATGAATTTTATAATGGTAAATAAATTACAGACAAGTTGTGTAACTTTGAATTTTTTTGATAGTTTTTTTATAAATTACAATCTTGTTATATTTAGTACCCTTTTATTTTATTAAATAAATTGTGTGCTTTTGAATTGATTGATTTATCTACCACAATAAATTTCTTATTTATGGCAAAAACAACAGAACCATCCGAAATTTGCTCAAATAATCTGTTCAAAGTTATACTGAGAATTCCGTAACTTTCAATATATATATTTTTTAGGGTGAAAAATACAAGTTTGACTAAAATTAAATAACGTATTTTATTTATAAAAACTCTGACCTATATTTTTAATATATAACCTAACGTATAAAGTTTAAAAATATCTTGGACTTGCTAAAAATAAAACTATATTTATAATAAATATCTTAGCTTTGTAAAACGAATTGCCAATATGTTTTGTAGCCAACAACCATAAATTGTGAATGTGGAGCAATACAATCTATAACCCACCTTACTGACTGTCCAAAATGCCCTACCACCTGCACAAGAGAGGCGCTCATGAACGCCGATGAGAGCGCCATAGCAGTGGCCACTTATTCGGCCAACAAAATTTGACTCAACCATCGATACGATAAAGAAGAAGCCAACAAAGGTTAAAAATTAATTGTTATTGTCAAGTTACCCAATTTTACTGTAAATAAATAAAAAAAAAATCACGTCATGACGAATATGAAGACACTATTTTATTAACATAAAAAAACATTCGTTATCATAAATACACGTCACAGCCACAGACATCAGGTACTTTTTTCTACTACGAAACATGACAAAATTCCTTGCTGCTCGCTATTTAGCCAATCGAATCGAAAAAAAAATCGATGAATATTTCCGAGTGGGTAACCCTTATGAGGTACAAAAGTTCACTTATCCTTGGTTGAATACGACAATCAGCGATATAGAATAAAGGCTCCTGCGATACCCTCGAAAAAACGCTAACCAGATCCTTTTGTGAATCAACTAGGCAAGCTCGGATTGCACATGGCTTTATTTTATAACATGGAATGATGGGACGATAAGTATAACGATGTTTGCGATGATTCCTGTTTAAAAGTATTTGAACTATATTGTAAGTAAATAAAATGTTCAAACAAAACTAAAATCCTGACAGCAAAACTGTTTATGCAATGCACTAAAAGGAACAAAATAAGATTCAGAATACGCTCAAATGGGGTAACTTTGAATTACCTTTTAACTTTGAACGAGTTGTGTTACTTTACTGCAGCAGATACTTTTCTAAATCTTCTAGCTAAATAAAGAGGTATTCCTTAAAATAATTAAGATGATGGCAATATCAATATTTTTGCGCTTTATGTACTATAGTTATTAGATCGCTTTTGAAGTGATAATCCAGGGTTTGCACATATTAACATAATAGCAGGTGTTACTCGTCCAGGTGGTCAAATGACCACGTGCCTACAACATGATACATGATTACTGGCACCCCTGGTGTCCTAGTTTTGCTCCACACTGTCAGGTGTTAAGAGTTCCCTTTTATTTTAATAAAAAAATATAATGTTTAATTATTATGTTGCAACTTGCAAAGCACGCGAATACTGTGAGCTATCTTCCGCCAGTGTGGTTGATATAAAGTTCCTGTATGTAAATCTAGACTATAAGCTTTATTTATCAAAATCCATTTAGTAACTGCCTCGCTGGTTAGCGTGTGCGCCTCTCACCGCGAGGTCGATTAAGGTTCGATTCCCGGGTCGGTCAAAGTGTCATTTGTGAACTTTCCGTCAGGCAATTTTCAGTTGGAATTGTGCCCGGTGGTGGAATAAAACATATCAGGTGAAGTGTGAGTATCGTACACCTCTGCCACCCCCTTCCGTTGTCTGTCTTATGTCATGTTATCCATTTAGTAGTTATGCGTGGGAGTAACAAAACGTCTACACAAACTTTGCTACTCTTATCCTAATTTATCTGGTTTAGGCGGAAAACCAACGGTAAGGAACTAAAAATGCTTAATTTTGCAAGATTTGTTTTATAAAAAAGCCAAGTTTACGATTAGTATTATTAAGACCATCAACAAATCTAGCATTATTTAAAACAACAACAAAAAAAAGAACAATCGCAGCATTAATTTCGGAACCCGTACTTTTAGCATTAGTTGATTAGATTAGTGACGTCAAGATGCGCCCACACGATCTATAAAATAACTGATCGATAGGGTATTTGACCTGATAAAAGTTCATCACAAAATATTTTATTAGCCGTGTGATTTTATTGACATTTTTATTGGTGGCCAAAAATATGGCTTTACTAATAGCCAAAGAAAATATATTTTAGAAGAATGTAAATAATACTTAAATTATGTCACGATAATTAACAAAAAAATGAATATCCATCTATCAGTGTATGTATAGTCGGTTGGTAGAAAACCAATATTATAAATGCTACAGTTTATTATTCCGATTGTCTATTTTATCTAGTATCAAATAAAGGCAGTAAAACCAAGCAGCTTTGAACCTGTAAACCTTATAACCAAACCTTGGCTTAGTTTAAAATGTTGGTACTTAGACTTGACTTAGATTTACCTTGAACAGAACACTGATTTCACAAAAGCAGAATCTAAGCTAGTACTAAGTCAATGTAAGCTTTTTTTTTTTAACCGACGCCGGCAATAAGAAATATATCAACTTAAGACCTTAACCAGACCTCCGATGTAGCAATGAATAAGTGCACGGTTGGCGTAGTGGTTACAGCAGTCGCCTCGCAGCTTTCAAGTCCTTTTGTGATATGGGATCGATACCTACTCGAGACAAATCTTAGTGTGATCCGCTAAGATTTGTTCTGACTCTGGGTGTGCTCTCTGTGTATGATATGTATGTTAGTGAACACCCCCGCGACACAGGAGTTATTCCTAGCGCGGGCGTCGCTTTTTTAGAATCAATAAAATAAAAAAAAATAAAAAATGAAAAATACAAGTTTCCATAGGCTACAATTGCAGTCACTCAGCATCTTGTGACAATAAAGGGCGTTAGACATTACAATATTGTCGTAGTGAATGCAATCCGATGCAACGTGGTATTGTAAAACGGATTGCATCAGGTGTGGATATTTGTAACATTATACTAGAGGGGAGGTATTTAACACACCCACTCTCCTCCTTCCGGTTAACACCCATGTGAAATTATTAAGGACCTGTGGAATCGAAACATTGTTTATACAATGCATGAAGAGGACAAGGATTTGTGTCGCTTGATGATAAATAAAATCAGTAATTTTTTGATGTGCCAGTTATTTAATACCATATTATTTTGTAGAATATTGAAGTTGGTTTTTTTTAAATTACGTGTTTAGCAAATAACTGATGGTGGACAGGACAGGACCGGAACACAGTAGTACAAGCACTAGTATTGCGGCAGGTTAAAGGTAAGAGGTGGTGCTACCGCCCTCGAGATTGCTCCACCGCCATCAAAATATTTCAACATAAAATGCAATTAATTTTACAAATGAAAGCAAGAAGTAGATTTTAAAGCGATTCCCGGCAAACATTTATGTACTCTTAATAAGGTTACATTATGTTATATAATTAAATGTTAATAAGTGCACAGTTTATAAAAAAGTGAACCCTCTTTGATTTCAATTATTATTTATTCAAGTATTAACATAATTATGGGTGATTTCAAACGGTAAAGATATAGAAGCAAAGTCTCTCAACATGAATTTAATTACTGATTATAATTGTCTCTATTTTATGATATTGAAGATGAACTTTAACATTCTATAATTTAACGTGTTCTAACTGTGCCTCTCTGTAGTAACAGTACGTATGCTACTGTTATCACCCTCTTTCTGATGGTAATTTTGTATCACTTTGAGAACCAATGGCTCACGCAAAACAGCCGACTTTCTCCATCTTTGTCAGTCCACATTTTATTGATTGTTAAAGTAACGTAAATCATAAAATTCCATACAAAAAAGATATTTTCGAGCCCAAGACGGATTGTTAATAATTTTACCTACAAAAGGACAATGAGCAAGTACCTGGTCCCTTCAGAGAATTAAAAAAATATACATTGGTGTCTTTGTACTCGTTTCCGGGGAGCAAGAAGGTGCATTGACAATAACTGTAATGGTAATTCTAGTTTTAAAACTAGTTGTCTATTCATGCGCTTCCTTTGGTGTTTAATGTTGAATTTACTTTTAAATCTTTGGAGCAATGAGAATCGGGTGCTTTGTAATTGTTTGTGGATCTCTGAGATTTTATATAGTTGTGGAAAGTGCCAGATGTTTCTCGTCTTTACTCATATTATTGTAAAAGTTACTATCTAGTCTATTTAAATGCTTTCACAGCTAAACTACTGGACTGATCTTGATGTAAATTAGGATGGAGATAAATGTAAGCCTGGGGAAGCTGCTTCTCTTCGACATTTCACATCCGTGCCAGCTAGTAATTATAGATATATAAAACCCATTTTAGTGGTTAAAATCGGCTTTGTACATAAATTTAAATTTGTACCTAATATTATTGTACTGTATTTCATTTATTTTGTACAATAAATAATTAAGAATTAAGAAATTAAGAATAGATAGATAAAACTTTATATGCCTACCATTTCATTACAAACTAAAGACAACTATTGAAAGACAAGCATTATCGCTTGACGCAATTAAGTACTGCCAGGAAACCTTACGTTATTATACGACGTATTTAGCGAACAAACATGTAGATAACCTGATGGTAGGTGGCAACTGCAGCCCATGAACATCAACAATCCACAAAAGCAGACAGCTGATGCGTCAATTCATCTGCGGACTATGTTGTTATGGCTCATGTGCGCACAAAATTTCAGGTCCTGATCTCGCCATCCGGAACTGAGCAGTGCATGCACTACTTGTAATAATTATATAATAATAACCAATATTTCCACACTGATACCAAGATTAATTTTCAAGTTTAGAGTTTTTTTTTTCGGTATGCTTGATGATGTATGTATGTAACTGAGTGCGAAATATAAATACTTTTCTTTCTTTCTTACTATATGGCCTCAGGTTAAAGGTAAGACTGTGATGCTGCCGCTCTCGAGCACGTTCACAAGAACTCTACCACCATCAAATCATCAGTATAACTTCAATACGGTAGTAGTGTAGCCACCACATTAGTAGTTATTAGCCATGAAATATGAATTAACTGTAATCACTTATCTCTATAAAATTGATTATTAATGTCCCGTTATTCGATAAAATTGCAATTAAGAACACACGCATGATAGAAAAGATTTAATATTCATGAATTTGATATTATATTATTCAAATTACTATTCAAAAACTTAAGTAATCAAATAATATTATTCAAATTTAAAATAATCTTAATTTGTGATCCGGGTCAAATTAAAATCAGCTGTACATACGTGTAGGTAATAACAACGTGTCAATGGACAAGATTACTGTCAAATGGTACCATAGACAAACAAGCTGATTTCCGAACATTTCGACTTAACATCTTATCGACATCTGGTGACTGAGGTTTCAGTAATTTTACCCATTTGGTAAAAAAAATATTGCAGAAGAAAGAAAACTCGAAGACCACAAGTTAAAAACAGGCAGAAGTTAGTTGAGGTATTCAATTTATCTATATTTTTATTTGGTTGCCCAGATATTTATCACTTTTTAGTTAGTTTTTTTAAACGTATACTGGCTATAAATGGCCCTGTAACATTGTTGCAAGTAACATAACATCACGCCTATACTACGCAGAAGTCTTAGCCCAAAGAATTCAGTAATAGCCTTGCAATTAATTCCATTCCCGTCTTATTAATTAATTCTGATTAAACTTGAAACATTCTACTTTCGTCAATACATGAGAATAACAATTATTATAAAAAGTTTACGAAGACACCGTGGGCTCAATCGACAGTTTCCATTGCCTAATCCAAAACCAAAATCTATAAAAAATAAAACACGCAATAGACATGTCACAAAAATGAAACACCAAAGCATAAAATTAAATAGCGAATTGATTACAGAAATGCGTATAAAGAATCACCGATGTAATATTCATAATGATTTGTATGGGTGATTGAGAATTGAGAAAAAATCAAGCATGCAACACTTTCTTCCTACATTTGTTTAGGCTGTAATCACATCAAGCGGTTTCGAAGTCAAAGCTGCGAGGACCGATTGATCTTACATGTTTTTACCAATGCTAACCTCAAACGACCGTTGGATGCATGACCAGGTTCATCAGGTTCATAACGAGGTTTACCAAACAGTCTGAAAACTTGTGTAGCAAACAGTATTGTAACACCTTGTACTGGGTTGGGGAGTTGGGGAGGTCTTATGGCAGTGGTAATATACTGATATAAATCAGTTTGACTAAAAGCCGACCTCAATGTAAATTTACTGGGAAAGACTCGGAAAGTATGATGTTTTTGCAAGCTCATCAAATTAACGAATCGTTTATTTCGTTTTAACTCATTATAATTTAGCTATGATATTGTTTCAATGTGTTTTTTTAAAGAAAACATGGACTACATACATCTATGCGCCAGGAAACCTTCTGAATCTCCAACATTTTAACAGCTTGATGAGATCTGCGCCTAAACGAAAGCTTTTACATTATTGTGCTTTGAGATAAACAAGATATGTAAAATTATCAAATTATGCAAAGTTATTCCACTATACACGCGTCTAGTTTATCAAATAACCTGTCATTCATTCAAACTAGCCGTTCAAAAAAAAAAAAAAAACGCTTGTCTATTGTTTCGATTAAAAACTTTTTAGATTTATAGAATGTTAAATTATTATTTTGACCTGGATAATTTATATGGTGGACAAAAAAATTAGGATTTATTTTATTTTTTTGAGAACGCGACAGGTTTTTTTGAATTTTTATCAAGAAGATAAAAGTTTATTGGAGGTTGTTTAGTCTATGATCGATGTTTCTATTTTATTGCGATTGGAAAGCCTATTGTGAAGATAAACTTGGCCTCAGGTGCCTCAGGCTATTTGTAATAAACCTATAAAGATAATTATGTGCATATATTTATGTGATGGATACGCATTTATTGTGATAAAGAATATAAAAATTCTTCAAAGAAAGTAACGATTTGTTAACATAAATAAAAATATTAAATTCTTTGCTAACAAATCATGGGTCATGTGGAACTTCGACCGAATGAAATAATTTACTAAGATAATTTTTTGTGGCTTGTTTTACGAAATATATGAATTTTGATGAGGCGAAAGAAGTATAGCAGCGTAGTTCCATCGTCTCTGCCTACCCCCGTGGGATAAATGCATAATTTTATGTATGTTTGATTTTGTTTTATTTATTTTTATATACTTACAAATATATGCATATTATACAAGGTATTATTTTTTTCTATACGACGACGTATAGCTCAAGCCTATGGACTAGTAAGAAGTTTTATGCTGCATGAGCCTGTTATTTTTTTTATCTCTATTTTTGGTAATAGATTAAAAATGTATCAAGAAAGACGATAAATAAATGGCAGATGAAAAGACATCTTAATGTTCTATGCGAATCAAATAATAACTGATTTCTCCTGCTTGAATATGTAAATTTATATACATTTTCGATCACATGCCTGTTCCTTTTACAAAATTTCGTTTACAACAGGGCAAATGGAACGCATTCAATATGGCCGCAAAATCTGTTCTTATTTGATTCGAATAGTATGTTATTTAACGCTAAACATAAGCTTTAGGTATTCCATAGATCATCAAAGAGAACGCTTATTAATAGCTATAGATCGGAAATAATTAAAATAATCGTGTAAACTTTTATAATCTGCTGCAACTGGTTTATTTTCATTTAAAACCTATTAATCTCAGGAACTATGGAGTACATGATAATTAATTTTAGCTGCTGTAGAATCTATAGTTCATTTGTAAATACGAAACGGTAAAGTGAATAAAATGTAGAATGGTTTTAATATGTAGGTATATTTGAAGTAATATATTTTTATACTCACTTGGTTATTAGAAACTAGAAATAGCACTAAGTATTTCGATATTGTTCAGTGAATTAAATCAACTAAATGATATAGGACGAGACGGAGGAAACAAAAAGGCGACACGCGTTTATGTCTTTTATACGGAAAACTACTAAATTACGAAGTTTCCCCGTTGCGTTGCCATAAAAATAATTGCGATCAAAGATCAATCAAGATCTTATTTATTTTATTTGTATTTATCTGATTAAAACAGCTACAGGACCCATCATAATAATCACAATTTATAAGAACATAATAATATTACTGACTTTCACAAAATTGTTGCAAAAACACCTTTTTTACCTGGTAGATGGCGACAGGCTCACCACATAATCACATGGTGGCACCACATAATCAATGGTTCTACTGGTGGTAGAGCTCTTGTGAATAAGCTCGAGGGCGGCAGCACCACCGTCTTACCTTTAAACTGCCGCCAAATAGTAGTGCTTCCATGACTGTGTTCCGGTTTGATGGTGAGATCAGGCCCTGAAATTACTGGCACATGAGGCATAACACCGTAGTCCTCAGCTGCAGCGACGCATCTATAATCTGCTTTTGTGGATTGTTGATGTCCATGGGCTGTACAGTACTCCACTTACCATCAGGTGGACTGCATGTTCGTTCGCTGTGGGCGTAGTATACAAGTACGATAACATTATTTTATGATAATTTTATTGAAGTTGAATAAATTGAAATATATGTAACATGATTATTATTGACAAGGTGTAATACGAAAAGTAACGTCAAAATTATGATAATTAAGTAACATAAACAATACTTATTTAAACGATTCAGATATTATTATTTTTTTGTTAAATATATCTTATCATTGCGTACCATTAATACGTTTATTATATCAATTTAATACAATTATATAATTTTTAATCCCGTAGGCATTCAATCTTTTCATTTGATTTAAAAAAAAAAAAAAACTTTTTTTTTGTATTTAAGCACACAGGTCAGCCTCTATTGTCATAAATTTCTAATTAAGCCCCTGATTGGTAAGGTCTAACTAAAAAGCTTTAATAAAAGTGAAGATACTAAAGCGAGTTTTTAAGCGACCAGGCGTGCAGTCCACTGCATGACACGAACATAAGTTCTCCCAGCGTGGTCTACATGAACATGAAAACAACCACAAAAGCAGATTATAGATGTATCTTTATTTGAGGACCACGAAGTCTTAAGATTTCAGGGCCTAACCTCACTAACAAACCGGACACGCTACCGTGTATTAATAGTACTAATTTTTGAGGTTTCGAATAGCTCTTTACTACCCCATTCAATATAACCAGACTGAATTTAGTGACACAAGTAGCACTCGAATAACGAATACAGCTGTCATTTTCATTTATGTGTGTTATTGGTTTAACCCACCAATAAGGTTAATCTATCACCTCTGAAACTTGGGCTAAGCATTACTATTTGGCGGCAGGTTAATAGTGAGGCGGTGGTCATTCCACCCTCGAATTTCATTTTGAATGGTTCTTACAGCCTTACGGATCTCTGCTAAAATTTGAAACTAGAAACCTAGTATTAGCATAAATAATTTTTTTTTATTTTTTTTAGATATAAGTAAGTATTATAGTACAGTTATTCCATATTTAATGTCGTGTTAATAATGTCCTGCGGTGCTTTTGACGGTTTAGATGTCACCTGTCTGACAATAAAACTTTTAATGACTTTAGAAATGTATATTTTGACTAAGTGGCGTTAAAATATGAATAAATAAGAAATATTTCAAAAAAATGCTAAAACCAGTATTTTATTAGCTTTGACCTTTATTTTGGAAACTTAACAAACTTTAGGCTGTAGTATAGACTAGTCTACAGCCAACGGCGACACAGTTGTTAAGTATCACTATAGGATCATAAACATTGTGTCTTGAGACCAAAAAAAAAAATCGAGCTGTTTTTTACAGCTTGAACAAGTCTGTCTGGTGCTCGCCTGCTAGAAAAATTGCAAAACGCCATCTATAGATTATTTGCAACACTATCAGAGCACAGCAAAGTTATTAATCAGTTATATTTCCAACGCACATAACGAACCATATTTACTTCCTCAAGCTCGCAGTAAACTCACATACATAAATACAACACTTTATGAGCATTTACAAGTGGTTTGGCGACTCGCTCGCTAGTGTTTACACTCGGCGTCGCCTGTTTACAGTTACTTGAATACGTCTTTAATTGGAGTGGCGTTGTAGTAATGAGCAGTAGGTCAAGTTTGTTGTGTCAAACATTTTTTATAATAGTGACTAAGCAGTTTTTTTTTTTGGTTGTATTGTATGTGTTGGAAAAGCCTTGAGGGCCTATTTTAGTGGGTATAAACTACCTACTAAGATGGGCCCTCAACGTTTACTGTATAGAGTTATTAAAAATAATATCATGATACGTTTCTCCAAAAGTTTCCGTTAGTTGTATTGTATATTGTACAGTGGTTTTCTTTTTCATGGCATATGATACTAAATAGGTGCCGCCCGCCGTCCCGCCTGCGTATATAGTAAGGAGATTGTGGATAAAAGAGCCAGTCTTTGAAAGAGCCGATACCTTTTTTTACAACTTAACGACATTCTACTAAAGCCTTATTCTACTCTATTTTAGAAGTCACTAGAAAGAAAGGTGTCACCCACAAATATTTGATCGTTTTACGAAAATGAATGAAGTCGTAGGACTGTATCAAAAGTTCCAAAACAAAAAGTTCGATATTTCGTGTCATTTTTCTAAAACGGGTCTCGTTTGCCAATATATGAACTATTGTAAAGGAAATGTCGTATTGTTATGTATTGACTTGATGTTAATCGGGTAATATTGTATTAAGTTTTCTTTTAGGTGAAAGGAATGGAGTATAATGGAGTATATTAACTTGATTTTATGAATTCATTTCTAATCACGCAATTGTATGAAAGAGACAGTTGTTTGTGCCACTAACACGGTGACGCGAGATTGTTGTCACTGAAATGCCATCAATTATGTACTATACTATAATTTCCAAACGCATCTCTCACCTAACCTTCTGCGATCCTCATCCAATAGTGCCCATAAAAAGTCGGTTTGTCATCAGTCTCTCTGATATTCGACCTCTAAGCAATGGAGTATAATATTTATTCCTTTGGGTACTTAGAAATGGTCACACCATAACAAGTGGTACATATAATATAAATTAGAACTGCCACATTACTTTAGTGGTAAGTGTATGCGACTCATTAGTTCTCGGGTTCGATAATCGGGTCGGGCAAAGTGATATTTGGAATTTGCCTTAAAAAAATTCTCGAGTCGGAATTGCGCCCGGTAAACATTACCGGTGTGTGCTGCACACCTCTGCCACCCCCTTCTGGGTATTATAGGCGTGAGGTGTTAAAAACTGTTTATGTTTATGTTATCTTACTATATTAAACGAGCAATTCTTGTAAACATATACAGGGTGGCTCATTAATATCGTACCCGCCACTTGCACCCGCGATGATCTCATGCAGGCAAACAAAGAAGTGGTTGAAGTTGCCACCTACTGGTCTAAGGCAGTATAATTGAACAAGCCATTGACACGATAAGAAGAAGAAGAAGTATGGGAAAGTCATCAAACTTCAAACTTCATTTATTCATTGCAAACATGGGTGAGGTACATGGTGGTATAAAGTAACATTATTATAACAGTTGAAGCAGCGATAGCCGAGTGGGAGACCGTAGGACTGCGAAGTTAAAGGTCTCGGGTTCGAACCCACGGCACACACCTCTCGTCTTTTTGAAGATATGTGTGTATTTATCATATAAATTATCGCTCGCTAACGGTGAAGAAAAACATCGTGAGGAAACCTGTATGCCTGAGAGTGCCTAATAAGTGCTCGAGGGTGTGTGAAGTCTACCAATCCGCACTTGGCCAGCGTGGTGGACTATGGCCTAACCCTTCTCATCATGAGAAGAGGCCCGAGCCCAGTGGGACATATATTAAATACAGGGCTGCTATTATTATCACAGTAGAACTCCACATTTTGCTCTTAAGCATGCATCATTAACACATATTATTAAACACTTAGAACTGATTAAAAAGAAAATACAATTTAACTTAATTCGAACCAAGGTTTTTAAGTGATAAATAAAAAAACAAAAAAAACTGATCACATGCATACATAATAATAATGTCAAAATTTTATCAAAATCATTAAATCAAAATTATGCTTATTTATTTTATTACAATTTGTCGTTACTTAAATATTCATTGACACTATAATAAGCCTTTTCCAACAGTAACTTTTTAAGTGCAAGCCGAAATCTTTGGTAACCTTCTAATTCTAAGATATATTTTGTCTGCCTGTAATTATAAAATGTACCAAAATCTGTTCTTAGGAACCATGACGTCGATTTTAGAGAAAACAGAAAATGCATACTTAGATTTAAGAAAATCTTGTATTCAGCAAAGGAATCGAATACAATGCGTTTTATTCATTTAAAATTTTATGTTTTACTGTAACATTTACTGCAAAAAACCTACATGTTTAGAATTTTTTAACAACTGGGCAACCATCCTTATGTTTTTTTGCAGCAAAAAATTTAAATTACTAAGTTAAATATTAACATTGTTGCGTAAAACTCTAACTAATAATCCAAAAAACACTCTTTCCCGTTGTCATAAAGTTCAATATTAAATAAAGCAATAAAATAATTGCAGGTGTCCCAACCTGCCCTTCTAATGTTGTTAATTAGATAATAATTAAGTGGTTATCTTCACGCCCTTTTAACTCCAACGGGGTGGACAGTTACATTCCATGGTGTAATAAGAGATTTTCCCATGGAAAGTATTTAATTATCACCCAGTTTCTGCCACTTGGGTGTTGGATATTTAATCTAAGAGAAGAATAATGTTATTCTGAATTCTTCACCTTAAAATCTTTTTAGAAAAAAAAACGTAATAATATGGGTTTAATATTATTAAGTTTTTATCTATTATTATTGTCAAATTTTAAATTAAAGATAAAGATAAATTTGGATTTTTTACATTAGATAGAACGCCAGAAGCAATTACACTATCCAATGGTTCCTATGACAAGGCCAAATACACACATTCACTCACTCAAGCACACCCAGTCTCAGAACAAATCTTTGCGTATTACACAAAGATTTGTCCCATGTGGGGATCGAACCCACAACACCAGTGCAGTGGAGTGCGGCGAGGCGACCGCTTAAACCACTACACCACACGTGCAGACATATCTAAAACACTTAATTATATGTTTGTTCGTGGCCATTTTGTCAAAATATATCAGTTAAAACATGGTAACATCATTCATCTTGTCTCTAAGTTATATAACATACAATAACATCACGCTTATATTACCCAGAAGAGTATGGCAGAGGAACAACACCCACATTTCACCTGTTATATTTAGGTCCCATGGGATAGGGGGTGAGCCTATCGCCATCCATATTCCAACTCCGTGCTGCAATTGTGAATTCCTGACGGAAAGTTCACAAATAACACTATGCCTGAACCGGGAATCGAACCCGAGACCTCGCGGTTAGAGGTGCATACGCTAACCACTAGACCATCGAGGCAGTCTATATAACTTTTATATTACTATGTGTGTCAACCATTTAGGTTTATCAAATAGTTTTTACGCTAAACGGTAACAAACACACAAACTGCCGCAAAAAAATACAACTATTGGTGATATATTGGGACGCCTATTGTACTATCTATTTTTGACCCCGGGATTTCCCCGCCGGCAAAATAGGGTAGGCCATTCTGAGAAGGCACAAGTATTAAATACACCCTATTTCATCCATTATTCACGGTCAAAATGTTAAATGTTTGAATTATACGGTAAGTTGATGACATCTTTTAAAGTAGGATGGTATTTGTAAAGACATAGATAATAGTCTTTTTTTAATTTTAATGAGGACTTGCTCTAAATTTACTTCTAACGAAATCAATACAAATAAATAAAATTGAAGTGTCTCTTTTTAATGTCAAAATAACAATGTTTTTTCAAGCTAATGAAAAAACTTTATTTTAAACCAAAATACATTTCTGTTAATCACAAAAATAAAATAATTAAACCTATAATAAAAATAACTAAAACTAAAACTATATACACTAATCAATTTTAATTTTAATAATTTTTCAAGCTTGTATTGTTTGTTTGCAAGATACCTTAGCCTAAAATATTGTTTTTAAAATTTTTGTTTGTCTGTCCGTTTGTTTTTAACGGCTAATCTTCTAAACGGCTGTACAGAAATTAATACATTTTAAGCTGGTAACTGACGTTAGCGACACGGGCCTCCTTTTTATAGGTTTTAGTTTTTTAATATTTTTGATAGTTTTTATGTTTTTATGTAACCTTTGTGTTTTTTCTTGAGTCTGACTTTTATGTGTCTAATTGTAATTTTCTTATAAGCTATTAAATAATTAAAATTACCAAAGTTTTCGCCTGTAAGTCTCGAACACTCGCTCACCTGTAACACTGACTACAAGGCGCATAACATAGGCTACTTTTTATAAATGTACTACAACACAGACGAATCCGCTGGAGAAAGTTAGTTTGTTTGTTTGATAACGCTAATCACGAGCACAACTATTCAAATTTTGATAACTCTCTTTGTGCTTGATGGTGCGTGACCATTTCATTTGCCGCTTACTTCAAAATCGCCGAGATCCCTAAGATTCACATCTGGATGCTGATCAACACACTGATTGCTCGGCATCCAGATGTCGACATTTTTTACATGAAGTTTACTGAATTTTAAATTGTCTCCATTTTTTTTTGTAATATTATGTGATTTATTTACGTCACAATATTGTATACCTAGCTTATTGTGCATATTGGGTTACTGTAATGAGTATATCATTTAATAAATAAATAAATAAATATTGCCAATAACAAATCATAGCCTCAGCAGTCCAGAGGAGTAGTGTGAAAGTTTTATCGTTGTCGGAATTTTTTTGTCAGGCAATTCTCAGTTCAGCCGGACTTGAGGTCCTTTGCGGATAGGCCTAAATTACACCTCTGTCGAATCTTTCTGGATTATTTAGGCCTATGAGCATACAAGCATACGAGCGCGAGATAGATTTTGTCGTGTTTTTGTCATGTTTCTCTTTATAAAAATATGTAAAAAATGTAACTAAATCTATTCCGCGCTCGTATGCTTGCCCTACAGGCTTAAGGCGCTCTCTCCACGAGCGAGAGAATCGCGACGAGTCCGCCCTTATATCGTCGGAGAATCTCCACGAACGAGCGATAATTCCGCCGCGTATCGTCGCGAGTCGTAACGGAATCGCAGCGTTTCCGCGGCGACTCGTGACGGTATCGCCGCGTTTCCTTGACGACGCGTTGTAAAAGAAAGAATTTAGTTAAGTTTGACAGCGCGCCCGCTGCGCGCTCATCGCGAGAGCGCGGCGAGCCCGCTGCGAGTAGCGACGGGCTAGCGACGATGTAATGACGTTTCGCACGCTCTTTGCCACTCGTCGCATCGCGGCGATAATATCGCCGTGTGGAGATGGCTCCATAGAGAGTGTATAGAAATACGTGGCACGACGATAATATCGCCGCGATTCACTCGCTCGTGGAGACAGCGCCTAAGGTACGTACGACGTTTCAGGCATCAATTTTATCATGCCAATACCACCCTAAGAGTCGCGGTAAGTCAAGTAAATAAAGTTTGTCCCACTTAAATAAATAATAGTAATTTATCGTGCGCCGGCGCCGCTCAGCTGTTACTATGTAAAATAGATATGTTTATTTGCTTATTGTTATCATATTATCTACAGCTGGTCGTCACCTCCCAAGGCGCCAACGTACACCTGGTTATATCCGTTTTGGTACTACTAGAGTAAGTAAGTCATATGGTAGGGCATAGCTTCAATAAGCTAATAATAACTATGAGGTGAATGTGCTCGAGGGTAGCACCACCAGTCCACCACCGTCTAAACTATAAATCTACCAACAAATAGTAATTAGTGTTTGCCCTGCATGCCGAACTATTTGGCCGATTGTACATAGTACACGAAACCGGCGAGCATGTCTAACGACTTGACGAGATGTATGAATGGTTGACGAAGCGAAATAAGTAAGTAAGGAGTGTTCCATCGTCTCTGTCTGTCCCCGTGGGATTAAGGTATATTCTGTGTTTTTTTTTTCTCACAGCGAACGAACCTTCACCTGATGGTAAGTGGAGTACAGCCCATGGACATCAACAATCAACAAAAGCAGATTATAGATGCGTCGCTGCAACTGAGGACTACGGCGTTATGCCTCATGTGCCAGTAATTTCAGGATCTCACCACCTAACCGGAACACAGTAATGGAAGTACTACTATTTGGCGGCAGGTTAAAGGTGAGCTCTTTCATTAGTAAAGTATATATGTATGTTTATCGTAAGGAAACAATGACAGTACAAAAGACATCAACGCCTGCTCGTTTTCGTTGGTTTTGAGACACAAGTACACACATTATGTTTGTTCACGATAGATCTATAATGAGTAAAGCTGAACATTACAATATAATAATAGCAGCCCTGTATCTAATACATGGCCACTGGGCTTGGGCCTCTTCTCATGATGAGAAGGGTGAGCCCCAGTCCACGACGCTGGCTAAGTGCGGATTGGTAGACTTCACACACCCTCGACCACTTTTAAGCATTCTCAGGCATCCAGGTTTCTTCACGATGTTGCCTTCACCGTTAGCGAGCGATAATTTATATGAATAAGGTGCCTATAATAAAAGAATTATCCCCGTACTCCTTACCGTTGAGGATTTGTACCTTCCAGCATCAGCTCAGCAACTTAAAATGCTGACTGCTAGATGCTAATATTCAAGTAGTTTTAGGTATAATATGAAAAACAATATAGAAGCCTTTGAAATTTGAGGGTTGCCCTCGATTTCTCTAGGATCCCATCATCAGAAAGTGACTTGAAGAAAATGGGACCACATGACAAGTATATCCTTTCAAACAAAAAATAATTTCTCAAATCGGTCCAGGCATCTTCGAGTAATCGGCGAACAAACATAAAAAAAAAATACAACTGAATTGAGAACCTCCTCCTTTTTTTAAAGTCGGTTAAAAATACACAAATATCTTCTAAAAGGCGAATCTTAACGATTTATTGACAGAGGTGTGTGCCGTGGGTTCGAACCCGAGACCTCAAACTTCGCAGTCCTACGGTCTCCCACTCGGCTATCGCTGCTTAACATAGCCATAATGCCGACAAAGTTAATTCAATCAAATCTTAAAGGCGCTCTCTGACCTAGTACACTTAATCAAGTCTTAATGAATGGAATATTTCTCAGTGAACTCAACATCTCATCAATTAATTAATTAAATTAGCAGGAAATCAATAAAAAACACATCACCATAGATTAGTATTTCCCAGGGTGTTACTTTTACCTTTTATTATAGTGTTAAAAACATCCGGACGTAAATGACCGGCGATTTCCGGATCAGTTCTTAGCACCTACCTTTAAGATAAATTTAATATAACTGTTACAAACAATGATCAAATAACAAGAGTGATATTTTATTTTTAGCATTATTTCACGTTATAAGCTTTAACAATAATTACTGTATCGATTTTTACAGCAACATGTTTAACTTTGAAGTCTTTCGTTCAGTTGAATGAGAGAGAGAGATCTGAGAAGAGAGATCTGCAAAGTCTATCAGCGACAAAGTAACTTAAATTTGTGTTATACGATGCCTCGATGGTCTAGTGGTTAGCGTATATGCTTCTCATCGCGAAGTCTCGGGTTCAGTATTCCCGAGTAAGGCAAAGTGTTATTGAACTTTCCGTTTGGAAATTCACAATAGCAGCACGGAGTTGGAATTGTGCCCGGTGTATGGCGATAGACTTAACAACTAACATGGGACCAAAACATTACAGGTGAAATGTGGGTGTTGCCACACCCAGACCAAGACAAACCTCCATGTTCATACACACAAAGATTTTTATTGAGCGGGCATCGAACCCACGACCTCAGCGTCGCAGGCAGGTATACTAACTACTCCGCCGGACGTCAATACTTGAAAATATGTTTCAACTAACCCAATCGCAATTTTCATCGAAGTTTTGATGGTATTTTCTTAATTTCCCGTACAGCCAAGCAGTATGTGCACGTGGGCCGGTGGAGTAACGGTCGGCCCGGATGGGACCGGTCTGAGCGCGATGCGGCGGCCCGAGCGAGCTCTTGTAGTGATGGTATTTGGTATGAAAAATGTAGCGACGATTGGATGGTAGCAAAGGTGAGGTTGGGAGATAAAGATGTTATGGAGTTGGATGAGTTTTTCAAACAACGTTCAACTGCAAATCATTGTACAAAAAACTATGATAAGAAATAAAAAAGTACAAAAACAACGACTTTAATTTAAAAAAATGTAATATTCCACGTCTCGCCTCATCTGTGAATAACTTGAAAGAATATAGTAAACGGTCTTAAGGTAAAAAAAACTCGTACTTCTAACCGTTGAGGAGTTGTACCTTCCAGCATCAGCTCAGCGAATGCTAGATGCTAATGGGATAGGGGATGAGCCTATCGCCACCCACCGAGCACAATTCCAACTTCATGTAAATGACAAATAACACTTTTGCCCGACCCAAGAATCGAACACGAGACCCCGCGGTGAGAGGCGCATACGCTGACCACTAGACCATCGAGGCAGAAACAGATGAAGTACCAATAGTACCATAAAATTAAATAGTACAGAGAAAAAGAGAATAAAAGCAAATTAAAATTTAAATTGCTTTGTTGTCCTATTAATTAATGTATGTGACCTCTCACTAGACGCAGTAGAATTATCAATACTTAGGTAAATTTAAGAAAAAAAAATTAAGAAAAAAAAAATTAAAAAAAAATTAAATAATTAAAAAAAAAAAAATGAATAAAAAAAAAATTAAGAAATATATATTAAAATCAGATTATCTCAAAACGCTTATAACAGTATTTAAGACAACATAAATGATAATAGTATTTGAAAATGAACTGCTCTTTTTATGTGACTCTCGATATGTATGATTTAATTGTTAGGTATATTATATTCATTTCATTTGAAAAAATGGTGCACATGAACTCACCAGCTCTTCTCATAATGCAATACCCATCGGAGCTGGTACTTGGTTTGATTTTAATCTGATTCTAAACAGTTGGATTAAAATTAATCTAAGTCCGGTTATTCAAATCATTGTAATTGGTATAATTTAGTTTTAATAATTTATTTTTATATCATTTGTTTGTAATATTTTGACGTGTTCAAGCGCCTCCTGGGGCCTATGAAAATAAATGATTTGAATTTGAATTTTTGAATTTCACCTTCTTCTTCTTCGTCGTGTCGATGTCCGAGTCAAATTTTATTTTGACTTGCCATCGTGGTGAAAGGATTAGCCAATTCGCTTTGGAGAACTCGTGAATTGCCCAGGGTGCGCCGGACGTAGAGAGTCGTTGTATACGTCACTCGGGGAGGCTCCTTTCACCAAGGTCGCAGGTACGATTCCCTGGTCAGATTTTTCCGTCAAGAAATTCTTCATAGCAGCACTGAGTCGGAAATGTGCTCCCCCCCCTATCACTATCCCCCTACCACATGGGACCTAAACATAACAGTCGAAGTGTGGGTGTTGTACAAACCTGCCACACCCTTCTGGGTGATATAGGCGTGATGTTACGTTATGTATAAGGGCAGGTGGTCGATAAGTGCGTACTCATTCAGAAAAAGCTCTCAGCTCGCCCTGACCTTGTTCCTGCTTGCATCTTGGAGGTCTCCATCGTGCAAATAACCTTGAAAGTATACAATTTCACCCCTCACAACTAGCTAAAGAATGAATCAATTCAAAGGGGATTTATAAAAGAGGTCATAATAGGAACGCAAATTATTACGTATTAAAATGCTATTGTGACCACTAGTAGTATAATATAAGTGTTTTTATCTACACCCATGCTATAAATCCTCTATAAACGTTCATGAAACAGTTAGCTAATTGCCAACATTAAAACAGCCAGTGTCATAATAACCATTATAACACCCAAACGGGTGTTATAATGTTGTACTGAAATTCATTATGCAACTCCTTTTTTACTCATCGAACAGCCACATTCTCATGGCATCTTTATGAATTTCAAAAAAAGAACATGTCATGCACGCGCGTTTCACTACCACAGCGCCGTAATTTAAATAAAAACTTATTCGAATTTTTGAATTGACGTCGTATCCCGCCATTTTTGTTCAATAATAGTATTGAAAAAATACTTTTTAATAATTGTACGATCCAAAATGTAAATAATTATTACAATAAATAATTATATTATTACCTATACATAGTTTTTTTGTATTAGATACTCACTAATCAAACTTTCCATGAATTTACATAGAGTTCTTACAACACTGTACCCTAATACCCTATGGTTTCAGAACATTTATAGAGGATTCATATCATGGGTGTAGATAAAGTCTTGTATGCAACTGTTATAATTAGGTATTAAAACACTCATGTGATACTTTTATCACACTCGGCTTCGCCTCGTGTGATAAACCCACACTCGTGTTTTAATACCCCTCATTATAGAACAGTTGCATAAATAACTATTAGGGTAACGTACCCAAAGGGCAATGGTATTCTATTACTTAGACTGCGCTGTCCGTCCGTCTGTCACTAGGCTGGATCTCATGAATTGTGACAGCTAGACCTAAATCCTTCTTCATTTCTGTCTAAAACTACCATTCTGTAAATCTTTTACACTGATGTCCATCCAAAGGTTGCCTGGAAGAAATCGCGTTAAGCGATAGGCCGCCCTGTGCATAATATTGTTATTGAAACTTTCATACAAAATGTTTTAGGCTCAAATAAAGTTTTTATCTATCTAGACAGTTGAAATTTTCACAGATGATGATACAAATACTAAAAACGGAAATAAATAAAATATTTAAGGCTTAAGGCTCCCATAAGTCCCATACAACAAACGTGGTTTATTTGTCTCGTTTTTGCTCGATATTGATAACAGGTAGACGCTTGAAATATTTATTTAACTCTATGTATATTTAATTTAAAAATAAATAATTAAATAAAAATTAAATAAATAATAAGGATACCCATACCCATTTTTTTAAATCGATAATGGTACTGAACTCTTCGTACGCGAGTTCAACTCGCACTTGACCAGTTGTTTATAGGATTTGAGGGGCAATCCAGTTTGATTTGAATACATCTGAAGGTCTACATGGATCTGTCAAAGATTGCAGATGCGTCGACAGTCAAAGGACTAACTAAAATATGAAGCTTTTTGTGTGCTAGTAATTTCAGAGAATATTGCAAAGTAAAAAACACAACATGCAACGCCTATTTATTTTGTGGCAGGTCAAAGGTGATAAGCATTTCCTCCATAAATACGCTCAAAAAGTAAAAAAATCATGAATCTCATTGAACATTCTTTTATAACTTCATTGTTTGCCTGTTTGGTCTACTCTGATTATTTAAACCGGCAAGACCAATTTCAATAAAATTTTACTATAGGCATGTAATATAACAAGAATTGTTTCAAGCAACTCAATTTAAATATGAAGTTTGTATAATCGAACGCCCATTGCCCCAATTTCAAAGCTCACGATTACCTATAACCTGACAATAAATTGACTAGGTACAGAAAATCTTGGTGCGTCCTGCCGGCGACAGGTCGACAATCTGCGTCGGCAGCTGTCGACGCAGCTGCGTTGTCGGCGTATAGTGTACTGCGTTTGCGCATGTATGCCTTGTATGTTATAGGAATATAGTTGTAGAAATGATATACACGTGGTGAGATGCTGGATTTAATTTTAATCTCGGTTGAGATAAGTTATCGATTAAATTTGATATTTCATATATCAAATTTAATCGATTACTTATCTTGAGATTATCAAAGTCTTCAGGTTTTTTTAAGTACAAATAAATAAAAATAAAGTGTGTGTTTTTAATGTCAAAATATCAATAATAAGCTGGTATAGTTGTTTGCACGATACGTTAGCCTAAAATACAGATAAAAAGAAAATAAAACTGTCTGTCTGTATGTCTGTCTGTTTTTATCGACTAATCTTCTAAACGGCTAAACCGATTTAAATAAAATTTAAGTCGCGGCAAAAGCTTGTCGAAAATATAAGTTGAATGTAGTAGTTAATAGTAATGTCGTATAAAACAATGTTTTCTATAAAGGGATTATATTATCATAGCATTCTCCGTTGATTAGAATTGATTGATTAATTGATTTGGATATATTTTGGAAGGCATAGATAAATTTTATTTACGTTTACATTTTGAATGACCAATAGTGCTGACTAAAGCGCGCGTGGGCAAAACAGAGATAGCACTACTCCGTCAGATTTTTGCACTTGTTTCGAACGGAAAAAAACGCAATCCGTCCGCCGGACGCTTAAGAAAAACTACACTTATTAAAACTTATGACCCTTAAAAAGGGTACACAATTATTACTTCACAAGTACCTCAAATACTGATAAACAAATCAAATACTTTCTGTTTATATTTAGTGTCGCCGATAACGAAAACGAATAGACCCACTTAATTTTTTCTGGCACATCTGCTATCAAGAAATGAAAGCACAGATGGCCCACTTTTGGTGGCAGAGCTTTTTGGAACGAGCTTAAATGCATAGGGTTGAGGAAAATGGAGTTTTTTCAGCTTATATCATGTACATCATCTACCGCCAAATGGTATAGGTATTATATGTTTTTAAACAATGGACATATTCTTAGCATACATTAATTTAGTAGCTTGGGTCAAAATTAAATTACTCATTAGTCTCTAATGTTATATCTAGACTAGATTGTAATCTTTATGATGTATCTAATTGTTTAGAAACATCATAAAAAATATATATTTTTAAACATTCGCGAATTGAGATTTTTTTGCAAAAATTAGCCAACGGGTCTAAATCGCGTAATTATAATAAAGGTAAATAAATACCTATGCTCGACTTTTCGAAATGTCTTGCATTATTCGTGGTCACGAGCCAACTGGTGAAGCCCAGCGTCTCGTCTCCGTGAAGCGCGGATTTTGTCCACTACCCTTACTACACTCACAGTATGGGTATCAATATTCCAGTTAGATGATAAACATAACATCAGGGGTGTATAAAACCTACACTTCACCTGTTATGTATAGGTCCCATGGGATAGGGGGTGGGCTTCCGTCGAAAAATATTAGGGATGTTGGCAATCCAAAGAACTGAGTTATTGGTAACGACGTAGCAATATCTAAGCATTATCGTGTCCACAACACGATAATGCTTAGATACTGCTACGTCTATTCGTGCTTATTACAATTTCTTTAATAAGAAAAAATTAAACCATACATTGTAAGTTTAGATCTAGAATGTTCTCTCTCCTTCAAAAATTCAAATCTTTGGATATTTTTTTTAAATTTACCATACTTTCCTACCTTTCCCCCATACATACAAATCCATACAACAAGATCAATCAAACACAACAAAAAGCTTCACAAAAGGTGCGCCAAGGTGCGCACGCGCGCCATATACCAGCTGCTCTAACATCTGCCACCCCGCCCCCGCACCCCTGGGCCCTGATGGACATCCTGGGCCTTCTTAGGCCCTTTTTAGGTCAGCTTGTCATATGGTAAATTGTAACCCTTTACTAATGTGTTTCTAACTGCAGCTTTGTTTTTGTTGTCAATGTAGGTTAGTAAGGGATTTTATTGTTTTTTTTTAAACGACGCCCGCACTAGGAATAACTCCTGTGTCACGAGGGTGTTCACAAACATACATTTCACACACACTGAGCACCGCCAGATAACATATCTTTGCAGATCACGCCAAGATTTGTCCCGTGTGGGAATCGAACCCACAACGCCAGCGCAGTTAAAAAAGGTGAGGCTACCGCTTTAACCAGCAACACCAGCTAATCACTAAGTGCCGATTTTACGTACCTGGTAAACTAAAGTTTAACACTATGGTACAGCTCCCTATTTCTTTGTCCCGTACAAACATTGAACCAGAAAGAGAGATGTAAATCCGGGTTGTGTATACTCATAGATTAAGGAGTTTGAAATGGTGGCGAAATCGACCGTAAGATTTAGCGTAGGTATTTTTTATATTGTCTCCCCGAGGGTAATACCGCTTTGAGGAGAAGTTTATTGTGCTCTGCCATTTAAAACAGAGTTTTAATTAATTATATTTTATTTTGATAGATAGATATGATTTGATTACAAAATTCATAATTGATTTCATAATAAATTCGGTATTCTTAATAATATTGGCGTTTTGATGTTGATATAATAAATATTGCCCTGTATTAGAAAATATGTCTTACTGCTGGGCTCAGGTCTCTTCTCATGATGAGAAGGGTTAGGCCCTTGAGCACTTTTTAGGTACTCTTAGGCATGCAGTTTTCCTCACGATGTTTTCCTTCACCGTTAGCGAGCGATAATATATATGATAAATACAGACATATCTTCAAAAAGACGAAGCTTAACGATTTATTAACAGAGGTGTGTGCCGTGGGTTCGAACCCGAGTCTTTTGTCTTCGCAGTCCTACGGTCTCACACTCGGCTATCGTGTATGTGTGGTATATTGTGTGTAAGTGTATAGTGTACAAGTGAGTTTCTCACTCCTAGTCAGCAATGTCAGCATCACAGCACAGTACTCAGTCTAAACATCCTGTCGCCTTCGCTGTGATAAGAAGATGCACGTCAGCAAAATGTGGAGGTCATTGGTATAGCTCATACTAGTCATACATAGTTATTGTTCGATTTCTATGGTGGTACTTCCTAGTGATTTAATATAATAGTTTCTGCAAACTACAAATGTAGCATTACTAGCAAACGAGCTTTCAATTAGAACATCTGTCTGTAGGTAAATTGTATCTACCTATTAATGGTAATTTAATGAAATCACTTTCAATTTAGAAGAGGTGCCACTGCCAAATGTGAATAACCGCCGATCATACACTTCATATAATACTAGTTGACACCAGCTAGAAACAATTCACTAATAATCACCTTAGCATTTCGAAATGGCGAGAAGTGAGTAAAGTTAGAAATTAGCAGAATTGTTTTACATGAACACTCTAACGAAGTACTTGGACTACCTAGGTAAATCGTTTTTAAAAACAAATTCCATGCGAACTAAAGCTTTGTATCTTTTGTCTTCTTTAATCTGGGGTCCTCTCCAGAGGATTACACGGCCAGAATATCCTCTCCATTGTAATTGTTATTATTGTAACAAATAACAAAAGATGAAAGCGATCTATTTGTTTTATCAATGCTTTTTTCTCGCAATACTATTATATTGAACCTTATTATTGTGTATGGATAAAAGGCTCAATATTTTTGCCAATACACAAATCCCGATGCGTAATTCGTTCATTTAGAACAAAAGGAAGCAGCTTATTCGGACCCAACTTACAAATACGTCTAATTAAACAATTTAAAACTTTAACACTAAGCCGTAGAGTTTAAAATAGGTTTTTGTATTGATAAAACATATTTGTCAAAGAATTGGCCTCGGCCGGTTTCTGAGAAAACATAAAAATGTACGATCGAAATTTTTGTGAACTACCTACTAAGGGCTATTGTTGTTTGTCTCAATGGAAACTTTAGTCTATGGATAGAGAGTTTTTAATAGACCATAGACTCATGGGCTGTCAATAAGTGTTTATTAGCCATTTATTAGCTTTGAAAAGTTCCGTTACCATTTTGGTTGTAAATAAGCATGAATATCTACTTGGGTGTTTGGCCAAGCCCAGCCAAGACAACCAGTTGGTCAATTTGGATAGATTCTTAGTTTTGTGTCACTGACCATAATTAACCGATGTAGGGACACAGGGCAACCGGCGCATATGTATTTAAGTGGATCCTTAAGTTTCGTCGCCCGGTTCGCCAGTCGCCTTCCCGTATCGCTAGAGATAGGTCGTAGTTAACTTAGAATAATGTAGTCAATAAGTTTAATATAAATTATGTATCCTGGTACCAGTTAATTAAAACAAATAGTATAGTGACCTATCGTTTCAATCAATTCAATCTAATCACCAATCTTTCATCAATCAATACAATCAATCAACAAATGAAACCTAACAACAATAATTAAGAGACCCCCACAACCGACTTCACAAAAGAGGCTATTTCCTTAGCTGAAAACTGTAGGTACCCCTTACCTGCATTATAGGTACTAGTTAGGTAAGGTAGGTACTATGATTGATGATGATGAATATAATGTTAAATGGACAAAAAGTTCCACTATTCTAAAAAATACAGTCACACTCAAGTGACTGTATTTTTTTAATTCATGTTTTAAACACATACTAGGTTTATAGTAGATTCTAAATAATTCAATGAAAACAAATAATTTTTAGTCAGTACATATCAACTCGTAAACGTAAAAAAATATCTAAATAATTTTGCAATTATATTTTGTTGCTTTTTCTGCAGGACAGTGTTGTTATTGACATCGTAATTATTTTCCCGAAAATGTTTTTAGTGAATGTTTCGAATTAATTTCTCGAAATTGTTTTCAGTGCGCGATAAAAGCTCAGTATTCTCATAATTTGAAAATACTCTGTCACAGGGTATATTAGAATAATACACAGAGACTCTGTTTTTATTTTCAGCTCTTTGAGTTACTCCTATGTTGCAGGGGTGTTCGCAAACATACATTTAACACACACAAAGCATACCCAAAGTCAGAACAAATCTTTGAGATTCACACAAAAATTTGTCCCGTGTGGGGATCGAACCTACAACACCAGTGCAGGTGAAAGCGGCGAGGCGACTGATTTAACCACTACGCCAACCGTGCCATCAAACATGCATTTAGACGTTTCCATTCAAAATCTTAAGGTTTTAGGTAGGTGCTATGAAAATCGACAACCTCATAAACTTCGCCTGTACGCAAACATAAGGAAAACTAATCGTGATTAATGAGAGTACCGGATAAATCACTTTACATTTTTCTAAATAATCTTACCACATTTCTCAAAACAAAAATCTTTGATTTTATAAGTAGGTAAACAAGTTTCAGAGGCTTTGCATATAACATTTTTTTCGAATCAGTATGCATTTTAAAATAGAAAATAAATAGAATTTATGACTAGCAGCTTATTAAAGAGATAGAATTTTGAATAGTTTTTAGATTAATGATATTTACAGCTATTATAAAATATTGAGATATACACCTACTTAGTTGGTAAAGGTACTTTTTGGAAATAGACACGCCTGTGTATTTTTTAAGAAGCGTATTATTTTTTTCTATGACTGCAGGATGGATTATCTTTCAAAGAGGTTACTATTGTTACAGAAGTTCTTTTGTGCAGATTCAATGTGGTACTTTTTGCGGGGTAGTTTTGCACTTTTTGCGAATTATACGTTTTACAGGTAAAATCATTCTCATATTGTGGTATTTTTTGGCCCGTTACAAGATTGTTTTTCTTCAAAATTAAGACAAAATTAATAAAGTCAGATTTTGTAACCTTGTTGAAGACTGTAAGAATAAATAGGCAACAATTTGTATATTTTTAATCAGAATTATAGTAAAAGTATGGACATACCTAACCTAACCATAAATGGTATTAAAAAATATGCGCTGATTTTCATCTGAAACCATGAGCGCCGGGACGATGCAAGAGGCTGTGCCTGCACCCCCTTGGAAATATAAAGGAGGGATCACTTTGCCGCACTTAGACTTACATTTTAGTCAATTTTGTGATAAAAATATTATGTTTAAATAGTACTTGTACCCTTCCGAAATGAAAGAATCTTAACTTGTAATAGCGTAATATCGGTACAAGATGCAACGCTCTGAAAATAACTCTGCCGAAGCTCATGTCTGAAAACTATTTAAGAACTAGTCACGAGGGCAAAGGTTTTACTTGCATTACAAGAATATATTTAAAAAATGTTAATGTGCCTAAAAATGTCACAATGTAGTGATATATTAAATTATGTAAATGTCTTGAATTAATTACATTTAGAGTTAGAGCAATTCTGGTTATTTCAGGTTTCTAATAAAGAAATAAAATTTTAAATCTAGTTTCGGAAACATTAGCACAATCTTGTTGTACATAAATCTATTCTCGCTTTTTTTAAAACAGCTATTTTATCAATTGGCCGTCAGAAATTTTGTATAAGCCTTTATTTTAGTCCTTTTACAAACTTTTGTGTAACTTGCTGCGCGTATGTTACTATTTTAGTTAGTTTTTTTTTTAATAAAAATGTAACATGTTAGATTCAGCGTCTTTTAGCTGACCACAGATTTAAGTTAACCCTTTAAAGACGGCATCGATGGTCTATTAGTTACCTTATATGGCTAAGGATCGTGAGGTCTCAAGTTCGATTTCCGGGCCCGACAGAAATGTTATTGTGTTTTCCATTAGGACATTCTCAATAGCAGCACGGAGTCTGGAACTGCCTTGTAAATGGAAATAGGCTCGCCCGCAATTACATAATTACATTTATGCATAATGTGGGCGCTTTACAACGTTTGCCAACTGAGAAATAGCGCCAGGATGGTACATACAAGAATATTTTACAGCTATCTACAAGTTCACAATACGCTCGAGTTTATGAACGATATAATATTTTATTGGCTCAACATTCCAAACAGCTTTGATTGGAAAATTTTGCCGGTATTTAATATAATTTTATTCAACCATTAATACATCTGGCCATCTTTTTACATTAGACAACATAGGTAATTTGCCATTCGATTTTATTACAGTCATTTAAAATATCGGCGCCTTTGCAAAAAGAGGCTGTATAGAACCGTACGATGCCGTTTGCCACGAACAAAAAAAAAAATAGATTAGTAAAGCGATTCATCGTGACACCGACGTGATCAATGACCGAAGATGACGTCATCATTTTATACATTTTTATCACTGACCACGTGGCCAATGCGTGGGTGTATGACCATTTTTATGTGTACCTCTGTTTATGTGTAATCTATGGCAATTGCTGAGCGCAGGTAGCGCGGGATGGACGGTTTGAACGTCGAATATCGGGGTGGCGAGACTCGAAAATTTGGTGGAACTCCACTAAAATAGGGTAACTTTAAGATCACGTTTTAGAATGGTCGAGTACAGTATTTTTGACCAGGAGACGGATTCGGTAATCCAGTAAACTGAAACTGACACAATCGTTTTATAACTTCGATTGTCATCGTCATCATGAGGCAATGTGTTCAATTTAGCAAGATCGGCACGTGTAAAATAATAGACCTCAAATTAAAACTTAAATAAGGAAAATCCAAAGAACATTATGCGCTTAACATGCACATTAATTTCGTTTTTAAATCACCATGTTCTAAATATACTCAAACAGATAATTTATGACCACGGACCACAGCATTAAATACCTGCTTAACTTTTCAAATTAAAATATCCAAAAACAAGATTTTGAAAATAGAACCAGTTAGTTTGATCAATGAAATGAAACCTCCGTGTTGTTTTGCCGGAAGTCTTTATTGGCATTTGCATACGACTGCTTATTATTAGAACAAGAATAATAAGTAAACAACGACAGACATAACTTTAGTTTTTTTATACATAAAGTCCATAAACAGATCATACGTAAGTCATTCATTTGACTACATGAACTTTGAATCGAATCACGCGAAAAACTTGGTTATGCGTCATTGCCACCGACACGTAGCGATAACGTGTCAAGGAACACAACTTTCAAATATTACGATTTAACAGAGACATTTTCCCCGTATTTTGTGCGAAATTTTTCACACTGACAACCCAGTCGGGAAGTTCAGGAACCACTTCCCAGAACGATAAAGCGCCGGTGCACAGTGGTGTAAGATCAAAAAATGGTGGACACAGATCATCACAAGTGTACGTAGGTACGTTGAGTTGATTCTCACTCTTCCTGACCATGTATTCCACTCGGTGGTGGGATCAGCCTTCTTCAGGTTTTTTACCACCTCACCAGCCTTAGACATCACCTTCACTTAGCTAGCACTACTGTAAATCCTTTCGCACTAACACCCTATCCTCATCCAACCTAGCTTGGGTCTGCCTGTGAATCTTCAACCAGCAGGTAATGTTTTTGTTTTCTGTGTTTAAAATTTTCTTATCAAATGGTTACGTAAAAATTCATCAGGGAAATAATACACTGCAACATAAAATATTTTATTCCTAACTCAAGAAACACGGTATTGTTTTTAAATCCAATTATTACCTGAATTTATGTCAAAAAATTAATCAGTTTTATCCTTTTAACAATCTTTTCTCTATACTACCACTTAAAGTTCATCTCTTAAAATATTGAACTTGGTAAAAGTTTTGAATCCTGAATCATTAGGTATAACTTATTTGTCTAATTGTCAGTAACGTGGTATTAAGTCAAGGATAGGGTCAGTTTCTGAAGTTTAGGATATATCTTATCCGACCCATAAAATATAAACTGACTGAATTTTAAAGTGACACAAGTTACACTTGAAAAAATATCACAGCTGTCACTTTCATTTAATTTTATGTGTGTTATTCCTAAGTAAGTTTTACTTGTGGTAAAATTCAAAAGAGACAAGATTAAAATCAATAATGATGAGTATGGGGCGAATTAATTTTCGCTATTTAGAGCTAATATTATATTAATACCTTACATTTCATACCTAGGTAATCATTATGGGTATCACGAATAAAGCAGTTCAACAGTATGTAACAATAAACTGGTTTCCGGAGTGCCAAGGACAACATTGCTGTAAGATGCAAATTTGAACATTACATATATTTCGTCGGTAAAAGTCAAAAAAGGGATTAGCACTGCAGTCCAGCCTTTTGTAATATTTGTCCCACTGTGCGACAAGGTGAAGCGGCGCGCGGAGGGGAAGACGGCGCGACAGCTGCGCGCGCGTCGCTTGCCCCGCACCGCGCGGCACTCCGTCGTAGCTAGTCGCGCAGTGCACGCGTGTCAACAGTGCTCTCGTGAAATACGCGCGTAACATTCCGTTGGACTCGAGTGCGTGACTTCGAACTTTCAAGTTATAAATGATGAAGTATTCATTCACGTATTTGGAGGAGCGCAAGCGCTTGGAGGCGTCGAACCGTCGAAGGACGCCGTCGGGCGCGGCGCAGGAGCGGCCGGCGGCATCCTTTGTCCGGGAGGCCCGAGTGGCTGGGCGGTGACTGGCGCTATATTCGGTTTGTGTGCGATATTGCACCAGTCCCGGCCTATCCAAGCGGGCCCGGCCGTCGAAGACCGCTATTCAGGCGCTCAGCATCCGCGGCGCGCGATCCCGTTAACCGGCCGGTCGGTCGTTCACTGCGGTGGCCACGCTTAGGACGCGATTCGGTGTAAACGTTGTGCCTTGTATCAAATTGCACCAATCCCGGCCTGCCTGTGGTCACTGCTCTTGTGGACGCAACTGGACCTCAAGACTCAAGACACGTGGTGGAATTCCAAAGGTATACCTGTCCGAGTACCCGCACTTCGAATATTGTATCTTGTAACTTTCCGTGTATTAACTTTGTCGTTACTAGGTCAGCTTTGAGGTCTTCAAGTTTAACTCTAGTCAACTTGTAACTTATAATTATGCCTATCTATGTGCTTTTTTTACTAGAAATTTGTGCACATTTCTGAGGACTGCTACAGACATGATGTCTACCTACCTACATGTTTTCGATTGTAGAAAGTTTTAGAGTTTGTGGTAAGTGATTCATATTGTAAGAAAGTTATTCGTTTCGAGGTGACTGAATTGATATAGTAGACACCGGTCGATGCAGGCAGACCGGTTTCGCCGTAAATCGTAACGTGTTGTGTTAAGTATGCTTATGTATTTTGTATCGGACCGCCAAATTGAAGGACATTTTACGGAGATTGCGCTGAACTAGTCTACGTCTATCAATTTAGGCACAGCTGATTTGTTCATTCATGTTTTATTCATATTATTTGCATAGTAATTTTGTCTTTCTCACCGATAAAGCTAGGTATGTCATATATTTTAATTGGATCATAAAGTGCCACCTACCTCATCTGTTTTTGGTTCTTGACGGTTCCTACTGAACTACCTTCGCACACGTTTCTCATTAAATGACGAATGCCGTAGTGTATGTTGAATTTTCTATAGATTCTTAACTGTTGATTTGCAACTCCTCAATGTGTTTACTGTAAATCAATTACAAATCGGTTTTACACATTAAATAATAATAAATCTACTAACTTAAATAAATAAAAAGTGCTTTCCACACGCAAGTCAATAAAGCTTTAAAAATAACGATGCCATTAAATCGGGCATAGGTCAAATTAACGTCATTTAGATAAAATTTGATGTGGCTATTTGTCAAATCGTGTGGCCTACGGTAAATTATAGTCTTCGCATAGACAGTTATATTTAATGACGAAAGGTGCTACACGATTCGGTACTAGCTTACAAAAGTAGGTTCACCAAACTGGTACAAATAAAGAATCAATGTGACGCCGCATATCTTTTCCAAATACGCGCCTAAAACTGGAACAACACTATTTTGGCGGTAATTTCCGGTTTTAAGGTCATTAAAAAAAAGTGTGTCAAATTGTCAACTTAATGCATCTGTCAACCGGCACATAAAACTTTGATTAGCATTCTTGGAACATGTTATTAAACGACAGAATCACAAAACTGACACCGGGCGACATTTTTATGCTAAATAAGCTAGGCTTATCGCTGCTGAGATATTCCGTACTTAGATAGGTACTTAGGTATGTTATCGTATGAACCCGCCGTGAATCAAGCGGAAAGATGATTCACTAGCAAGTCGAGAAACCGTGCAACCGTTATGATTCAAATTGCAACAGCTGTCATAAGGCATTCTCGAATTGCGGTACCCACATTCTTTGGTCGTATTAACAAAAACTTTATCACATGAACGAGTTTACTTAGCCCGAAGTTAAACGAGCTCTTTTTTTGTCAAAAAAGTAACGGCACTACAAAATTGGACTGTCATGTCGCTTAACTTGAAAAACTTTTGTCTGTATCACGTATTCTTTGATTTTTAAGTCCCAAATGTATTGATATTACCACAAAAGAATGTGGCCCTTCCGTAAATCTCTTTGTGCTCGAGACCAGTTTTTGGCCCTATTGACGCTTTTGGCGAACATTTGCCATGTTTCCCAAGACCCAATTCAGTTTGCCAGGTACAGAGTTTGTGAGAGTTCTTATCTTACAAAAGAAAGAATATTCCAGAATCCTGCTGGCTGGCAAGATGAGATGGAACAATGTTATCCCGCTCAATCCTCATCTAATTACTTTCCTATTCAAGACGTAAATGCGTAATCTTCTTGTGATCCTGACATTATCTTTGTCAAAGACAAAAATACTGACAGACATCTTTTCAGACAGATTTTCATAAAAGTCCCTATTCAAAAAATCTATCTTTATCTAGATACGAGACAGCGTGCTAAGGCAATCAAAAAAAAAGCTGGCTAAACAGGAATGTGTATATTTACGCAAACCATTCCGTGGTACTTTATCCTCGACTTCTTTTTGGACCACCTCCCTCCTCCCTAACTGGGTTCCCTCTAGATCTTCGACCGGGAACGGAGAGCTGCAGAGCTAAGTTCCCAACCTAAAATAGAAGATATTTATTTATTAATATGTTTCTTCTTATGTTTAAACTAAATGTCTAATCTAAACGTGTGTTAGTTTAATTTTAATTTTAAGTTGTTAGTTTTAAATTTGGTCAGAATTCTTTATGTAAGGCCTTGTGGCGTAAATAAGGTTATTACATATTTTTTTTAGATTCATCTTGTAACTATTTACCTATACCTACGCTCAATTCATCACTACACTGGTGTTGTGGGTTCGATCCCTACATGGGACAAATCTTAAGTGTGATTCGCAAAGATTTATTCTGTGACTGGATGTGCTTGAGTGAGTGAATGTGTGTATTTGGCCTTGTCATTGGGACTATTGGATAGTGTCATTGCTTCTGGCGTTCTATCTAATGTTAAAATCCAAATTTATTTATTTATCACACAATACATTATCATCACTGGTGAAAGTACTACGTCAACTACCTATCTGAAGGTGCCGCCATTTTTCAAGCCTTTTACCTATTACAATATAAGGGTTTCAGCTTCTAGTCTTTTGTGCCTTGCCCTGAACCTACTATTTTATTGACTTACTAGCTGTTACCCGCGACTTCGTCCGCGTGGATGTCGTTTTATGAACAAAAAATGCTAAAGGTAACAATGTCAATATAACAATAGTAGGTACAACTCATGCACTTAAGGTGAATTGTGGGTAGTGGAAAGAAACCCAACAAAGTTTTAGGATAAAATATATTTTCATTAAAAACACTTATGACAGAAAAATTATGAAGTAAGACTCCGCCGATTGTGAATGCGGTGTCAGTCCCCAAACGATGGGTCACCTTCTTACATGCCCCTTAAGTCCCACCACCTGTACCATAGACGACCTGTGGAGCGCCACCGATAATGCCGTTCTTGTAGCAAAGTTTAGGTCAAACAAAATTTAAATATTGTGCATTTCCATGTGTTTTCCATTGACACGCAAAGATGAAGAAGAACCTATCTATTACCACACCGACCAAAACAAATATACGACAAAAACTCGAGGAAAATAATATTCAAACAAATCAAAACAGACAAATAGGAACAACTCATGTAGGTACCTACTTCGAAACTACTTCAAATTTCGAAATAATAGAAATTGCGACACGTGCGTCCGAGACAGCCCGTAGAGTTTAGCGTAATGTTAAATATCAAAATTCACCCAGTTGTTTTTAAACTTAGCGCTTTCAAACAAACAAACTATCTCGTCCCGCGATTTCATCTGTGTGGTAGGTACATCAATAAAAAAACTCAATAACAGAAAATAAAATTCATACCTACCTTAATATACCTATTTCTGATAATAACTAATCTAAACTCAATATATTATTATAAGCAAAATCCCTATAAACTAATATCTATACGAATGTCTTATCCTACCTAACCGTATTATAAAATAACCTACGTACATACAATATCAAATATACTACCTATACCTATACTTTAAAATTAAAATCTTTACAGTACGACCATAAGTACGACTTATATATCTAGGGTCGGCGGACTAAAGCACATAAGTCAAAATTTTCGGTTTATTTTTTATTACATCATCGGTGTTCATTTTATTCAACACGCAGTCTGACTAAAGCACATAAGTCTATCTGAACTCGTTCATGGCGTATTCAAGTGGCGGACCGTATCAACCTTACCCAATTCAAATATAGGTCGACGCACAAAAAAACATAACTTGACTTATGTTATAAGGAACACTCTTAAGTGAGAAGTTTTTTGAGCTAAGTGGTCTGACTTATGTTATGAAGAACATCAAATGTGACATTTGTTTATAGATTGTGGGTACTAAAACATTATTTATGATGTACACAAAAATTGGAACGGTATGTTAAGCTACCAATGGCATCAATTGTTACCGTTTTGTTGAACAGGCAGTTTGTATATTTAATTTGTTGAAATGAATACTCAGAGAAGCAAGAAGTTGGTTGAAATGGCGTTATCAGCTCACCAAGAACGCGATGCAGGGATATTTTCATATATTATTAAATCTCGAAATGCAAATTATGTATACCACAGAAATTATAAATGAATTACGTATTGTTTTATCCTTTTTTTAGAAAAAGTGCAACAACCATCGATTGCGAATACAGACAACATAGTAGACGATCCTACGCCGTCGACCTCAACAGGGCATGTCAGTAGTGATGATTCCGTGCAAGATCCATCATTTGTAGTACCAAGAATTCCATCTTCTTCTTCTGCCAGAATAGAAATTCTCATGTCAGTTGTATGTTTAGCTGGGCATTGCAAAAACATCGATCAATTAAAATAATAGACCATAAGTTTATGATTCCTGGCCGCAGCCACTTAGAAGTTGATAGATAGAAAAGAAGAAGAAGAAAACTGAATTACAGATATTTCACCCCCATGATTGGATCCAGTTGATTCGATCTAGCAGTAAAAAGTTCAAGGTTGTAGAAATGAAAAGCACAGATTTGTATGACTTTTCATCCATGCTGAAAAGTGCTTTAGATTTAAGAAATAAAGATTCTGACGGACGGCAGTTTAAATGACTGGATAAAAGGTGGCTACGATATGAACAAGAATTTGGAATTCTTTCCTATAAAGATACGTTAGATACAGATTTACCTTTTTCGTTTAACTACAAAAGAAGAGGCGCCCATTCTTTATTTAAAGAAATATCAACGCGACTGGTTCTTCTTCTTCGTCGTGTCGATGGCTGAGTCAAATTTTATTTTGACTTGCCATCGTGCTGAAAGGATTAGCCAATTCGATTTGGAGAACTCGTGAATTGCCCAGGGTGCGCCGGACGTAGGGGATTGTTGTGTACGTCACCCGGGGCGGCTCCTTTCATGCACCCCGATTGGTTGATACGACACGTTGCCGAAATGCTGGTTTTTATTTTGGACAGCGAATTAGCATTGGCATCCAGCGTGGCAATGCTGCTAGCATTTTGGGAACGTTGCCCACTGGCTGCGATTTGTTAGATGAGGTTATGTAGTCTTTTATCGCTAGTTTTTAAGTAGTTTATTTTAGGTTAGTTAATTTCGTTTTTTTTTTGTTTGTGTTTTCGTTGGTTGTAAATAAATTATCTCCATATGGAACTAGTCATTACAATTTGATGGATTTTAGACAGAAAGAAGAGGTTCTAATGTTCCTGATAATATTCCCATAATATGTATTCAGCCATTGCCTATATCTATAGAGAAAAAAAAAAGATTTAATTTTGATGCTGTCCTTAATTCGAGATATTTTCCATCAATTTTATATAAGTTTACCTACTTTGGAAACTGTACAAAATACTGAGCCAGATATTATAGAATCCGAAAAAGATCAAGAATTTTAAGTGACACCAACTAGTCAATAAGTTTTTGTTTTTGATTGTATTATTATTATTTTTTTTACTTTTATTTATATTTTAATTAATGAACTTTTACACATAAGTCATACTACCAAAGTGTTTCTCATAACTTAAGTCATCTAAATATTAAACTATTACGTTCCCACCAAATTGTTGTATTTTAATAGTAAGGCATTGCTATTCACTTTAACAGTTAATAAAAACATTTAATAATTTCTAAATCTATGATTTTATAAACAGTTTTTTTTAGTTCCTGTAAAGTTACGATTTTTGACTTATGTGCTTTAGTCTGCCGACCCTAGATATAAAATAAACCTTTCGGTTTATCTTTATAAGTCGAACCGCAAATATAAGTTTGTCATAGGTCATTTATAACCTACGACAAACTTAACTTTGCGGTTCGAGAGCAAACCGCAAAGTTAAGTTTGTATTTTATTGTATATTATTACCTACTACGACCTATTATATTAAAAATACCCTATTAGGCAAAAAAGGAAATAAAACAAATCGGATTTTTTTTAAGTAAAGGAAACTAAAAATGAACAAAATTAATTTACAGGACTTAGTTAATAAAAAACACTTAAAAAGTTATATGAAACAATAAAATAATTTTACTGGATCGAAAAATGTAATTCTCTATAGCGCAAATTTGTCTAATCGCATGCGTCCGACAACGATGCCTGCCGCAGATGACGCCACACTTCGGCGAATGTACGCGACTACGACCGACGGCAGCGGTGGCGATGCAGAGCATTCGTCAAAAGAAATTTAAACTTCAAAAGCGAATGATTTCTTATCAAGTACTTAAATATATAGTTTCATGGTTTTATCTTAAATTAAGAAATCCCATACAAACTTTCAACCTCTATTTCAACCCCTTCATCCCTTTTTTTTTAAAAAAAAGTAGCCTATGTTCTGTCTCAGGGTCTAAAGATTGTCTGTACCAAATTTCATCAAAATCGGTCGCGAGGTTTAAGCGGGAAAGCGTAACAGACAGACAGACAGACAGACAGACAGACAGACAGACAGAGTTACTTTCGCATTTATAATATTATATATATATATATAATATATAATATATATATATATAAAATATAAATATATAAATATATAATATATAATATATAATAATATATAATATATATATAATATTATATATATATATATATATATATATATAATATATATATATATATATATATATATATATATATATATAATATATATATATATATATATATTAAGTTGGGATGGGATGTTGCACTTATTGAATTTATACGAACAAAACCCACAGTTCACCTGTTACGTTTAAGTTCCATGGGCGATTAGCCTTTCGCCATCCACCGGGCACAATTCCAAAACCGTGCTGCTTTTGTGAATTTCCTGACGGAAAGATCACAAATAACACCAGGCATCGCGGGGTGAGGCGGATACGCTAACCGCTAAACCATCGAGACAGTAACTCGTAAAAAGTAACAAAATTTTTGCAAACCTTTGTTTATATAATATTTGTAGAATTGCATAACTATTCAAATGTTCTTGTTTGCTTTAATGTCGACAGTAATTTATGTTAATACCTAATTTAATTCGTGTTTCCAATTAATTTATTTTATTCCCACGATTTACAGTCTGCCAATATAACTAAATGGTCTATCGTTTCTTGAATCGTATTCCTAGAACAGGATTACGTAGCGCAACCTTCGTAACCTAATCAGAAAGGATGCCGATGACCTAGGGTCATAGAGTCATGTTGAGATTACTGCCTTCTAGGCACCTAGGCTACTGTGTAGGTTCATTAGCAGTCTACATGTCGCTGCTTTGCACGAATAACCGCACAATCCAAAACACACATTTTACAGGGAAGCCATTTGAAAATTAAACAAAATATTTACTGTCATAACTTTTCATGTTTTTGATTAATAGAATAATAGAATGTATGAATCGAAAGGGCATTAATCAAGGTTTCATTAAAATTAAAAAAATAAGTTTTTGAGCTAAGCTGATTACCTTAATTTACCAGTATTTTCGAAATTGCGGGTATTCATGCAAAGCAGCGATGTATGTTTTTTATTGTAGTGTTGTATCAGTTACTGTAGATCATTATTTTACTCAAATTGTGGTTAGGTTAGGAACGAACGGTTAGGTTTAATGTTTTTTGAACCCTGATAATGATAATCACCCATCCCGAGGTCTCGGGGCCGATTCCCGGGTCGAGCAAAGTGTTATTTGTAAACTTTCCGGCAGGAAATTCACACAAGCAGCACGGATTTGGAATTGTGCCCGGTGGATTGCGATAGGCTCACCGCCCAAGGGACTAAACATAACAGGTGAAATGTGGGTGTTGTACACCTCTGTCACACTGGTAATATAGGCTGATGTTGTATTCTGTTATAGCTACCCAGTCGCACTTTTTGTCGACATATTACGCGCTAGTTTCTTGTTAAATAATTTCTTGAGTTGTGCTCGGACTATGCAGTTAGTGGCACAGAAGGCGTATTTTCTGTTTCACAGTCCAAACCTTACAGTAGTCGTCTTTGAAGATTTATTTTATCATATCATAACATTAGCTTTGGTTAGGCACATTACAAATGGAATGCATTGGAAATTCCGTTGTAAGATGGTAGGCAAAAAGCATTTTTTTCAGCAATTTTTCTGTACTCACCGTTTTGTAACCATCTACTTTTTATAATCTATGGCATTATGAAAATCGTAGCATTATATAATCTATTTTATTTACCTATCCATGAGAAAGACGTGTATGTTTGTTACGGTGAATGTGATAAATTAAAAAAATATTAACCGATGATTATAAATTTTTACCACAATATGTGTTTATAATATTCAATTTTTCACTTTTGACGGTAGTTTGTTTTGTCAATCGTAGTCCTTGATTCTGGCATTCTGGCGTTGTTGGTCACAATCACCTACACCTACTTATAGGACCAAAACTTAAAAATCTCTACCTTTCCTCTATTGCTCGATTAATCAGGAAGACGCGAGACGCTTAACTTACGTCATATTTGAAAATGTATAACATTTATCAGTACTCTTGGTATTTTTTTTAATAATCCGCCAAAATTGCACATTATCTTATAACGTACATATAATAATATATCGACGCCTTTTAGTAATTAATTTATTAATAATTCTTAATTTAACACATTAACTGTAAAATATTGATTGTTTTCACTTTTTCAGGTTATTGCATTTTCATATTGTAATTGCATGTCTTATTTATTTTTGTTACAAAATGTGAGTTTAATAGAAGACTTAAATGGATGTATTTTTTTTAAAACTGTTTTATACGCTGAATGTAGGTGTTATGTGCTTACAAACCATATTAAACTTTTAAACAAAACAACGCAGTTTAAGCTTAGTTTTAGAAATACCAAGTAATGAAGCGGATATGTAACAATATAAAATTATAATGACAAAACTTTGGTGCCCATTATCTCCATATTTACAAATTATAACATATCCCCTTCATCCACTCATGTCTTAAATTATAAAGTGGGTCTCAAATCTGTTTGAGCTTTGGCTTCAAGTAATTTCAAAATTCAATTAAAAAGTTTTTATTAACTCAATGTAGCTTTACTTAATTAATGTGCGAACAGTCCGCAGCAATAAGCACAAATGATTTTAGATTCACTTAGGATAATGACGTGATGTAAATTGTTTTTTTTTCTATTTGATTATTTCATGCCAATGTTTTTAAGTGTCCCTAATGAATTAAATATTCCTAGGAAATTATTGAATTAAAAATTACCGATATCGTAATCCTGAAATTGTGAAATATGATTTTAGGGAAAGATTGTAGATTCGTTTTATGTAATAAAATGAGACTGTGTAGTCACAGATTTGTTTTGGTATGTTTCTTTATGTCTTGATTACAGGTTGACGCCGATAACTGCAGGTCCATAGCATGACGCCTATATTACACAGAAGGGGTGAGGGTGAGATGTACAACACCCACATTTCACCTGTTATGTTCAGGTCCCATGGGATAGGTGGTGAGCCTATCGCCATCCGCCGGGCACAAGTCCAACTCGGAAAGTTCACAAATAACACTTTGCCCGACCCATGAATAATAATAAATTAAAAATAATTGCATCTAATAAAACAAAACATAAATATTGCGACAGCGTGCGGTCTTTTAAAGGTTTTTTTTTTTAAACAAATCGGTAAACTAACATAGCTTCACATCACTGTTTCATAAAAAGCTCTGATAAAAAAGTACTAACGGCACTCACGCGAATCGACTAACAATGTTTACAAAATTATACCTTTCTAATTGTTACTTTTTTATTAGGCGTATAATTGTAAGATAATCCAAGATGTAACGTTTATGATAATGTTGTTATTAAATTAAAAGTGTAGCACACGGTCTGCTGGTTTTGTGTCAAGGTTGCCAGCGTCCCCTACCCCACAGTAGTGTACACCCGACATGTGTTTGAAACCACGTGTTTTGTACCTAATATTATTATTATGTAATTAAATAGCTAAAGATTTTTTAACGATTGTGATTTTACTTGTGAGTGTTATGAGTCTTTCCCTTTTATTTGCAGTATACAGGGTGTAATAGCTAAGTGTGTCCAGGCGATTATTTCGTAGTAATTATTATCTACAAATTATTAGTAAGCTTTTTATGCAAATTAGATTTATTTTAGGAGAGCTTTTGTTAACACTTTTGGGGGACACATCACCAATATCGTTAAAAGTAGTAAGAGAAACTATCGTCATTTCGTATTACTTAAATTTATTATTTCCTTTACGATCTTAATATTAAATTTTAATTGCTGACAATTTGCATTAATTTCTCAACAATTTCCAATGTTTTTTTTATAGTCATAAAGTACTCGGTAACTAATCGTTTTGCAAAATCCATATAATATAACCAGGCTGGCTGCCCGATGTAATCAGATTTCTTTACAGGAGGTATTTCAGCTTGGATCGCAGCTGCCGGCAAGACCTTGAGGAGCAACAGCGGTCCAATGACAAACTAGAGAACTTAATCCTAGACCAAACAGAAATTCTAGCAAGTTTGACTTCTTCCGTTCTCAACAAGCCTGAATCCAGCGGTGGAAGGGAGGTGTTTCTTCCAGGGCGCCACGGCCTAGTAGTGTCCACCCTCTATGGTCCCAAGAAGCTCAGCCAGCAGATCCAACGGTAGAGGGTCTTTAAGGTAACTAAATTAGTACCCGCGTTAGTAGCGCCTAATTGGTTAAACTCAGGTAAGCGGTGATTTTGTGTGTGCAGGTAAGCAGGTATAGCAATGGCCTTTCAAAAATATTGTTATCTCAGATTTTTATTTTAGCAAAAAATGACCAATTCTCCGTAACCATTTTTTTTAAATGTTGAATCCCAAATTCTCAGAATATCGACTTAAAATAGTGTACCGCCTTCTGTGGTACCGCCCCATGATCCAAAATGGACCTAATCTGCATTTCTCAATATACATTTCACTAGACTTTATTGTTGTCAAAAAATCTGATTTAACTTATTTGTATCACAAAAATCAGGACAATTTACGAGCAGTAACATGCGACATAGTTATTTGATTTCTCAGATTTTCTATATTTTCTTATGCAATAATCAGGCACCGGCTCCACTTACGGCATCTGGCTGCCAGCGTTCATAAGGAACTCCAACAGAACGTGCGGTACACATCGCCTCAGTCAAAATTCACCTAAAATCGCTAAAAACATGAACATCCTCTTTTTTAACTAGACTGGCCATCATTAGCGGCTGCTGTAAACCAGCGCTTCGGAGCTTTTGTAGCCATGTAAGTCTGCAATACATTTAAGGATTGTTTTCTTAACTACTACATAATTAATTTATTTTATTTGTTAAATTTACTGTGACATAGTTTCTGTGTAAATAAAAATGTTTTTATTTTTACTTAATTTTATATATATGGTGTCCCAGTTTAAGACGTCTGGTAGGGATCGGATAAAAGAGTAAGTTATGACAGTTATCGGCGAAGAAGTACTAATAGTCCATTTAAAAAAAATAGAATATATAAACTTTGTGACGGACTTTTCGCTTCTGTTACTAAAGGTATTAACTTTTATTAATATTTTAACCCTACAAATCCCTAACAAATAGTAACCCTACGAAACCAACATTTGGTCTTAGGACGCCAGAAAAATGATCTCAATGTACCGGACAACTCAATTTAAGAAATAAATAAACAAATATCAAATCATTTTATAATCCTTATCAAATGCGCTAACTTTTGACGCTACTTGCCCTACTCGACATTTACTTGCAAGTTGTCGCAAGTAGTCTTAAAAATTATAATATAGAGTTTAAAGAAACAGTTATCACGACAAATAAAAAAAAAACGTCCATCATAGGATGTACATTTCATCCATTTTTATTTATTGCCCATTATTTTTCAAATAATTATGAAACTTTTTTTCTTAATATTTTTCTGTCTAGAACTGACATAACTATGGTTTTTTTCCCGATTCCGGTTTGACGTCCTAAACTGAAACAGTATATCCCGTTTCCAATGAATACTTGTGAATTCCAATTCCTTTACAGCCTTCCTGTAAGTAACCAATCCCGACATTTAATTAGATCGATTGTACGGCCGTACAACTATGCGTAAGAGTTGAACGGACGAGATAGCGATCAACTGCATGCAGATTTGCTGATATCGGCGAGTACTAAGAGTAAGTAGGTACTAATGCAATAGCTACTGGGGCGGCTTGCTTTGGAAATACAAGTGGGTAAGTAAGTGTAAGTACTAAGTAGGGTTTTTGTTTTTGCAAATACCTACCATAAGTACCTTTAACTTAATACTTAGCTCTTTGTTTTATAGGGTGCGGTAGAGATGTTTATCACCCACATTTCACCTGTTAATGTTTTTGGAACGAAGTTCCTTATCGCGCGTTGCGAAAGGGGGCTAGACGGAAAAATTGGGACGAAAAGTTGTAACGACACATTTCGTAGCAATTCTCGTGGCGGCGTAGTAATTACATGCTACATGTAGCAGCTGCTACGGTGCTACATCATCAGACACACAGAAAAATGCGCACGCCGCACGGCATTTTTCTGTGTCTGTCTCTCTCTCTCGCTTATAGTAAAAAAAAATATATATACTAAAAAAAAATACTAGAGATATTATTAATATTATTATAACTTAAAAAAAGATATTTTTTATAACTTAGAAAAATAAAAATTTCTTTACTAACTAATCGAAAGGAACTTCGTTCCATCCGGGTGTCCCTTGACACCTCAGTAGTTATTTTTTTTCCTTAATTAACGACGCCCGCACCATGAATAATTCCTGTATCGCGGGGGAGTTCACAAACATAAATTTCACACACACATAGAACACCCAGAGTCAGTACTATTCAATAACACATATATCATAACCTCACGCCTATATCACCCAGAAGGCTGTGGCAGAAGTGTACAACACTTACATTTCACCCGTTATGTTTAGATCCCATGGGATAGGTGTCCTATCGCCATCTATCGGGCACAATGTAACTAATATTAGGAGAATTTTAACTTCCAGTTTTTTTAAAAGATTTTTAGGTCATCAAGTCCTTGAGGTGCCAACCAAGTAATCATTTCTCATAGTATTGTAAGTTTTTTTTTTTCATTTTACGTTTTTGGTTGGGGGTGATAACTACACAGCCCATGGACAAAAGCAGATTGTAGAGTAGACGCATCGCTTTATGACTAATGTGGTGTAAAGAAATGAAATGAAAATATGTTTATTCCTTTGACTTCATAAAGTCGTCATACAAAAACAATTCACCTCACTTTCATCAATCATCACAATATCTCGAATGTGGAAGTGAATTTAAGTTTAATGTTATATGTTTATTGCCAGTAATCTCAGGCCCTTATCGCACCACCAATCCGGATAATAGTAACTACTAATTGGCGGCAGGTTAAAGGTGAGACTGTGGTGCTTGCCCTCCAACTCGTTCACAATCGCTCACCACAGTAAAATGTTAATAAAAATAACCGTAAGTGTAGGAATGTCATCTGTCTTGTCATCTTGTATGCTCCATGTGCTCATATTACAAACTGTTACTGACCTCTCGTGAGACGAGCGGTGTAGGATCATTTGACGTATTTGTGATTTTGTATATCATGCTATGTTTTCCGTTGTATTTGTCATGTGGTTTAGGTTTCTACTACATTTAAACCCGCTCATGTACTTGTGAACCGGCAAAACAGGAGTTATTCCTAGTGCAGGCCTCGTTCTTTTTATAAAAAAAATAAAAAGATTTACGTTAATAAATAATTATGTAAACAATTTACATCAAAAGTTGTTCAGGACTTGTGTTTTGAACCACTGTTTTTGTTGTGTTTGACGACCGGATGGCGGAGTGGGTTGTGTGCCTGCGACGCAGAGGTCGTGGGTTCGATTCCCACTTAAGACAAATCTTTGTGTGCATGAACATGGAGGTTTGTCTTAGTCTGGGTGTTCTTCTATGTTTAATAAGTATGTATTTACAAAAGAAAAGTATATATATTATGTATTAGTATTAGTTATTCTAGTACCCATAACTAAGCAAAGCTTGTACAGCTTTGCTTAGTTTGGGACTAGATGGCGTTGTGTGAGTTGTGGAATATTTATTTATTTATTTATTTACTGTTGATAAGTGTGATTTTAACTGACAACTAACCACACTATTTACACTTATTGCTAGAATAAATCTAAAATACTAATATTTCGGCCATATTGAATGTGTTCCATTCGCCTGAATATGAACGAAATATTCGACAACATGCCTATTCCTTCTAAACAAATTCGTTTACAATATAATATGGCCGAAAAATCTGTTCTTATTTGATTCGCAAAGAGAAAGGTGTGAGTTTTATTATGTATGTGAATTAGTTACTTTTCACGCTCGATGGACCGATTTTGATAAAATCTGGTATGGAAGCTGCCGATAGAATGGAAGTTTTATAGTATCCATAAAGTACGTTAATTTTATATTATGTAACTTAACTTATATATTTGAGCCGTTTGGGGTTGAAACTTTAGGACCTTGGCGTCCGAGTGCTCGGACTTTATTTAAAGACAGCAAAACGCCTAATCGAAGCTTCTCGCGACCATAGGGCTGGTTTTTACTTCGCCCAGCGAATAAGCATTGCCATTCAACGTAGCAATGCTGCCAGCCTTCTGGCCACGGTATCCGCTGTGGACAGCGATGCGGAGGAATTTTATGACGCATAATGTTATTTATTATTTTATTTCATTTTATTAGTTCATTAATTGTATATGTGTGTGTTCTATAGTTTTATTATTAGTCATTAGTTATTTTTCTGTAAATTCCTATAATTTATATAATGGTACATTTAATTTACTTATGATTATATGAATCGACTTATTCTTGAGTTCCAATTCCGAGTTCTTTGAAAATAAATGAGACCGGATTTAGTCCCGCCATCGAAATGAAAAGAATAGTGCCCGTCACAGCACCAAACATAATATAAAATTCACAGGAACGCTATGAATGTGGCATTGTTCTCTTTATAGCATACTTGTTTATGATAATGCTATTATGTAGCGTTATGTTTATGTAAATAATTGTAATTGACTTTAATTTTACAATGCTGGATTTTATTTAAACGAGATACCCTCTACCTTCTGGTGTTACATGAAGGTAAATCTTCTATTTACTTGATACTTAATGACAGCATGCGATAATTAATATAATGTAAATTTGACTTGTAATATTTTAAAGCAAATTTTAGCTTTGCTATGCCTTTCTGTAATTTATAAAATATTAAAGTTGAAAAATTAAGAATCCAGCAGGACTCGAATCTGCACCCCCTGGGTATACGCCCCAAGTGCTTTGCCAATTCAGCTATGGATTCGTATGCTGCCGTACTCGAAATTTCTCAACTCTTTTTGTGCCAGCTTTTAGCTAGACGAACCTTATTTGGTTTTAGCGCCATCTATGTGATGTGATAAGTCACTATTCACATACTGTAAGTTTGAATTAAGATCAACACTGTTACAGTCAAGAGATGACGCATTTTTATCAAATACTTGTAATATTAAGTACGGCAGCATACGAATCCATAGTGTACGTTACGCCAGCAAGAAAGTGTCACCTAGAGTGATATGAGTAGAACGTATAATTAGTGCGCAATCTGCTGTAAATGTGCGCCGCATAAAAAATTTGTGCGTCTTGTAGTTTTGAAAAAAAAACGTAAAAACGATTCCTGCTGGAGTAACGTTGTTCTAGCAAGAAAATTCTAGACGAATCATCGGAGATATAAAATACATACATGGGCAGAGAGCTTATATTTGTGCAAATTTGTGCGCCATAAATATAATTTGTGCGTCTTCAGGTTTTCGAGATATTGCGTTTCCCGCTGGAGTAACGTTTTGCGAATTCGTGTATCTCAAAGACCATTATATGTGCGCCTGTAGAATGAACATACACAAATAGCTCTTAATTTGTGCATATTTGTGACATAATTAGATGCCAGATAATATTTATAATTTTCAAGTAATCGCGCTTTATTGAAAACATAAAAAAATATTGTAGCGCCTAAATGAGAAGACGTATAAACTCGCTAAAAACTGTATTCGTTCCATCTTGACGTCTATAATTACCATAAAAAGTTTCAAAACAGAACCTACAAGCGCTAATGAATAATATTACTAAAAGTCAAAACGACGGCATCATAACTTTGACGCCATCAAACAAGAAACTGGCTCAACCTAAGATGTGTAAATGTAAACCAAAAATTAGTGCATTTATCAAATAATATATAGTAAAAATATGCAGCTTCAACTGTTTCGTATTAAGTAAATATTAAGACTAAACCAAAACAGTTATTCGGCGCAGGTTATCCGACCAAATTCGAATGACTACAAAAAAGCGACGGATTCATACGTATCGATGACCACCTTTATTAAACGTATTACACCTAAACTGTGTTCGTACAGTCACACTCAAATGTTCGTTGGGAATTATTATTACAATGACCTAATAAAAATATAATATATATTAAATGTACTTTCTGATCATATGAAATCAAAGAGCTTGTTGGTTTAAAAAAATATTATTTTTATTATCATAATCATGATTCTTAAAGTAATTATGGCATCAAATCACAGATCAAATTTCCTACCTATAAATATTAAAACAAACATTGTTCAATTAAACTATTTGTACCTTGTATAGTCATTTGGTATTATTTAAAATCACAGATCAGTTTTTCATTTACTTAAATACACAAACAATAAAATCACTTAAAGTGGCTCAGTACCATCATGGCGTGAAATTTAAATATTAAGTAGTTGTTGTTTTGGCCGAGATATAATTCAGTTTTGGGTATGATTGTATAGTACGCGAACGTAATAAATACCTATAGAGCGTTATATTTTGTTATGAGTTTATGTTTTTTAAAAAATAGCCGGATTTGAAAACTTCAACCCAAGTTTCACATATCGGGCTGCTTAGGTTTGGGTTTTCAAATTAGGCTAATTTTTAAGAAACATAAGCTGATAATAATTTTAACCGGTCTATACTACATTCGCGTATCATACTATCATATCCAAAACTAAATTATATCTCGGCCAACAAATAGGTAACTACTTTATACTTGAATTTCCCGTTATGATGGTACTGAACCTTTATCATTTTTTCGTTTTTCTACTGATATAATAAATGCAAATGGCTAAATTTATTTATGTCTAATCAAAAAAAAAATCTGAATTTATTTTAATAACTATTTCTACTGCACTGTACTCGGGCACAATACGTTTCAACCAGTTAGCGAGTAAAGTTAAGAAGGTCATCGATACGTATGAATCCGTCGCTTTTTTTAGTCATTCGAATTTGGTCGGATAACCTGCGCCGAATAACAGTTTTGGTTTAGTCTTAATATTTACTTAATACGAAACAATTGAAGCTGGATATTTTTACTATATATTATTTGATAAATGCACTAATTTTTGGTTTACATTTACACATCTTAGGTTGAGCCAGTTATGATGCCGTCGTTTTGACTTTTAGTAATATTATTCATTAGCGCTTGTAGGTTCTGTTTTGAAACTTTTTATGGTAATTATAAACGTCAAGATGGAACGAATACAGTTTTTAGCGAGTTTATACGTCTTCTCATTTAGGCGCTACAATATTTTTTTAAGTTTTCAATAAAGCGCGATTACTTGAAAATTATAAATATTATCTGGCATCTAATTATGTCAAAAATATGCACAAATTAAGAGCTATTCGTGTATGTTCATTCTACAGGCGCACATATAATGGTCTTTGAGATACACGAATTCGCAAAACGTTACTCCAGCGGGAAACGCAATATCTCGAAAACCTGAAGACGCACAAATTATATTTATGGCGCACAAATTTGCACAAATATAAGCTCTCTGCCCATGTATGTATTTTATATCTCCGATGATTCGTCTAGAATTTTCTTGCTAGAACAACGTTACTCCAGCAGGAATCGTTTTTACGTTTTTTTTTCAAAACTACAAGACGCACAAATTTTTTATGCGGCGCACATTTACAGCAGATTGCGCACTAATTATACGTTCTACTCATATCACTCTAGGTGACACTTTCTTGCTGGCGTAACGTACACGAATCCATAGCTGAATTGGCAAAGCACTTGGGGCGTATACCCAGGGGGTGCAGGTTCGAGTTCTGCTGGATTCTTAATTTTTCAACTTTAATATTTTATAATTTGACTTATTAAATTTAAGTTTAATTAAGATTGTAGAAGAGTGTAAGAAAGAAGGTGTATATATAAGATACATGACCCGTTGTCCTACGTGAGCGACCAACGCAACACGATCTATCACAATGCTATATAAACTGAGGCGTTTGTATGGTGACACTATACGCCTCTGTTTCCATAGCAACTGTCGCATCGCGATGCAAACTCGCGACGCTCTAGTCGTAGACCTAGGACAACGCTTAACACAAGGCATTCGAAGGGAAAGAAAGGCCGTCCGAGCGATTGTTCGCAGGTTAAGTAATGCTTATTGCGGTTGACCATGGGATGGGTGGGTAACTATTATGACAAACTGAATTTTCATGGAGAGAGGACTCATCTGGGAGAGAGCTGTGGACGTTGGACAACTAAGCAAAGAAAATCGTATCGCCTCGTACTAGTTGGCGGTATGATAATCGATCAACTGCAACGATAAATATTCAGGTGAAGCTTACCAGAAGTCCACCCCCAGATTTAAAGAAACTGCTCCAGAGAAGACTTTGCATCTAGTGAAACGCCTGTAAAATATTGAAATAATAAAGTTTATATTAAATCTTTTGTTAGTTTGTTTTCTATGCCATTTCGCCTTTTTGAAAAACTACAAAAATTACTTCACATGCATTAAAAACAATTGAGTTTTTTTTAGTATGCTGTTTTGCCGTGAAATCGGAACACAAACAAGCAGTGTCCGACCAAAACTGGATTTTCGGCCGAAACGGAATTTTTGTAAATTTATATCCGAAACCTATACGAATTATGTTAAAATTAGCTCCTTTTTGAATTTTGCGGTATATCATTACTTCCTAGATTTTTTTATAGACGCTATCAAATGGAGCAATATAAATACATTTCATTTTTTTTCAAAAATTACGTATGCGATTATTATAGGTACACCTAATTGTATTTGCTGGCAAAGAGCTCCAAAAGCGCCTACTTATTTAATTATTTCTATCAAAAACCAGAAAAGACAGTCAGGTGGTAAGCATCTTCGTCAATTCCTTAGTGCAGTCATGCTAATATTTTAAAGCTGAAGATTGTTTAAATCTCGGAAACTGCTGGTACGAATTTAATAATATAGCTTAAAGATTACTTAGTGAACATAATTAACATAGGTTGCCTCACGTAAGACAGTATTTCTATTGGCCAAGGGTCAGAGGTCAACCCAATAGCTTATAACTGCTCATTAACTTCTTAAGATTAAGATAAAAGGTAACGTCCAATTACCTGAGAGAAACTAGGTACTCATTGTCGACTACGTAATTAAGTTTAGTAGAAGTTGAGCAATAATAGACGAGCTCATGACTAAATCGAGGTTAAGAATTGCTTATCGCGGTCGCCCGCAGGATAGGTCACCATCAAACTTATCGAGCTTTTCTTACATATCTCGCTTATAGATCTATGACAGGTGTCAAAGGCTAGAAAGGAGGATGACTGATAATTATATGGTATATGATAATGATAATAGATGATATTAAGGTTAATAATAGGTGTTTCCTCGTCGGAATCCATTTTGTTACTGAGTGTATTGTACGTCGTTAATTCGCTACAAACACGCGACGAAAACGTAGCGTATTAGCCACGCGTCCGAGACGTTCCCGCTGCGCAGCCGCTGCGTGTTCGCGACGCATTCGCTGCGTGCCCGCCCCGCCCCGTAGCCGCTCGCAATCCGCTAGTATGATAAGGCCCTAAATGAGTGACCATTGTTTAATCTCAACACAGTTGCTTAACCTTCGTCACCCGTCCATTTCTATATCTTCAACAAATGTGCTTAACGTTGGACACCTATCCTTTTTTAATTAAAGGAAGATGGCTTACCTTGATCACCCATCCATTTGTATACGTCAACAAAGTTGCTTAACCTTGGGCCATCCATTTTTGTGTGCGATTAGGATAATATTCTAGAAGAGTCTTTCATTTGAATAATCTGTTCTCTTGTTCAGCTCTCCACTCAAGGTGCATTCAATCCCAACTATATATATATAATATATATTATATAATATATATAATATAATCCCAACTAATATATATATATATATATAATATTATAAATGCGAAAGTAACTCTGTCTGTCTGTCTGTCTGTCTGTTACGCTTTCCCGCTTAAACCTCGCGACCGATTTTGATGAAATTTGGTACAGACAATCTTTAGACCCTGAGACAGAACATAGGCTACTTTTATTTTTTTAAAAAGGGATGAAGGGGGTTGAAATAGAGGTTGAAAGTTTGTATGGGATTTCTTAATTTTAAAAGATAACACCATGAAACTTTATATTTAAGTACTTGATAAGAAATCATTCGCTTTTGAAGTTTAAGTTCCTTTTAACGAATGCTCTGCATCGCCACCGCTGCCGACGGTCGTAGTCGCGTACATTCGCCGAAGTGTGGCGGCATCTGCGGCAGGCATCGTTGTCGGACGCATGCGATTAGACAAATTTGCGCTATAGAGAATTACATTTTTCGATCCAGTAAAATTATTTTATTGTTTCGTATAACTTTTTGTGTTTTTTTTATTAATTAGGTCCTGTAAATTAATTTTGTTCATTTTATTCATACTTGATATTTCTTTTAGTTTATAGTTGTATGTAGGTTAGATAGTTTCCTTTACTTTAAAAAAATCCGATTTGCTTTTATTTCCCTAATAGGATATTTTTAATCTTTAAATAGGTCGTAGTAGGTAATAATATACAGGGTGGATGCGACATAGCGACATTTCTTTAAACCACATATTCTGTGCACACTCAATATTGATTTCCAGTGGTCCAAAATCACATGACGAGAAAAATACGAGAAATACAACGTTAAACAAGTTACATGGCTCGTACAGTGTAAAGACCCCTTACTTACCAAAATAGGCCATGGATGGCAACGTCGCATGGAACCGGCATCACTAAGAGTGCCGACGCACTCATATCGAATCGCGTATTCACATTTGAATTTCACATACACAACCACGGAAAGTCACACGTTATTATCACAAACATCACTTTGAATAAATTTTAATTGCATCCCTAAATTCACAGAGTAGGGTGAGGTGTCCAACAATGAGCCAGTAGTACACATTGAGCCAACGCTGTATTTTGAATTTGCGGCGTTGACCAACCGTGCTATTGGCAAAAATACGCTCCAATATAGTCCCCCCCCGCGCTCCCCAGTCGACGGTTAGCTCGAGCCAGAAGCGCACGTGTGGTGACGTGTTTAACAGTTTTCGACACCAAAACAACAAAAAAGGTAAGTTTTGTGTTATTTAATATTGCTAGCTTTTTATCACTTATAACACATGAAATTAATTCATTTTGAAGAATGGCTACTTGGCTATAATTGCCGAATATCAATTTGCCGCCATGTTGTTCTGTTATTTTTTACATAACCTAGAACCTCTAAAATGGAAGTTGGTTCACAATGAGCCACAAAGACGTGGTACACAATGAACCGCATGAATCGTGTCCGTATACCCACCAGGGCCCTACGTCTATTCCGATTGAAAGCTAATGCATATCGTTCGTCGTATTCGGTACTTTCCGAAATGTTTAAGTAAAAAAATAGTACCGTAAAGGCTACAGAGAAATCTTGAATTTCTTTCAGCGTATTGCCAGCAGGGCCCTTTTCAGTTTTTAGGGTCAAGACCAATATTACTTATTATCCCGTTTAGCGGTGTTTTAGTACCGTCGAAATACCTTGGTTTTATTTTAAAATAATTATTAATTCATGAGGAATATACCTTCAAAACTTTTGTCAAGCCAGCAGGGCCCTTTTTTGTTTGTACACTTTCAGACCAAATAGTTATATTTTTTATTAGCATTTTAATAGTACTTTTCAAATAACTTTACATATAGTTCGAAAAGTTTGTATTTTAGTAAATAATTTGCTTCAAAACTTATACCACGGCGGTCTCGCCGTTGGCCACGAAAAATGACGCGGACTGTAGTACTGCTGTGAATGACTACACCCTTTTTTCTTTTTATTTTAAACCCGCACTAGGAATAACTCCTGTGTCGCATCTGTCAATGTAGTACTAGAGTCCGCGCCAAAAATCATGGCCAAAGGTTAGTAAGAACTGAAAGTAAGTATTAATGACCAATAGTGTCTGAAATATTAATAAAATGGACAAATTATTCTTCATGCTATTTGCCAAAGGCCAGTTATCAAAATAAGCACGGCGCTGATCTGCCATGATTGGTGGCAAGCACTGTAGCGCTAAAATATTATGGCTATCGTGATATACATTTTAAAGCAAATTATCTGCCAAAATAAAAACTTTTCGAACTATATGTAAAGTTATTTGAAAAGTACTATTAAAATGCTAATAAAAATATAACTATTTGGTCTGAAAGTGTACAAACAAAAAAGGGCCCTGCTGGCTTGACAAAAGTTTTGAAGGTATATTCATCATGAATTAATAATTATTTTAAAATAAAACCAAGGTATTTCGACGGTACTAAAACACCGCTAAACGGGATAATAAGTAATATTGGTCTTGACCCTAAAAACTGAAAAGGGCCCTGCTGGCAATACGCTGAAAGAAATTCAAGATTTCTCTGTAGCCTTTACGGTACTATTTTTTTACTTAAACATTTCGGAAAGTACCGAATACGACGAACGATATGCATTAGCTTTCAATCGGAATAGACGTAGGGCCCTGGTGGGTATACGGACACGCATGAATCCACATTTTCATTTTAATTTGTTTTTCTCTTATTGGCAGAAACAGTTAGCTAAGCTGTTGTAATTGCTCAAACTTGTAAAAAATAGTGTTCTTTTTAGAATGGGGCGATCGAAGGTCGAGAAAAGGAAGAAAGGTGGGCATACCAAAGAAGCAATGCAGATATCTAGATCTCTTAGAGTTTATAATGTAGGTAGAGTTTAGGTACAGAATTGTTAATTTGTATTCTGGTTATAATAGATACAAAATAATAACAATAAAATTGATATGCTAGTGTGTTTCTATTTAAAATTACGATGTTCGAGACTGATGTATGCGTTTATAACAGAATGTTAAGTAAAATATAACATTGGCTTGAGAAATTAAAGTAAAAATATTTTTTTTACATCATAAACATATTGTTTTATTTACCTTCCTATCGTTATACTGCATGACTTTACAGCCAGATATGTTATTTAAATAAAATTAATTTAATGGTTCACTGTGTACACGGCCGGTTCATTGTAGACCTAACGCTGGTTCACTGTATACCGGTATTGGTACACAGTTAACCATTTCTTGGTTTTGCTTGGAAATCAAAAAAACATATTTTTTGTTAGATTTTAGAATATAATTTTAACGCCAAATTAAAGCTTGATAACCAGGGTATGATCACACAAAATTTTGTTGAGATACATTCACATAAAGCCGACTTATGAAGTAACAAATTTTTGGTGGTTCATTGTTGGACACCTCACCCTACCCATCGGCGCGAACTACTTACTTTGGTCATAAGGTCTCTATTTGCGGTCAAACTTTTTAATTTATTCGAACGCCACGAACACACAAAACACTATTATAATACTACATCTCAATTTTTTTCTCTTAGCGTCGTGTCACATCACAAATAAAACACTTAAAATAGAAAATAAACAACAAACAATGGCGCTTGCGCTTTCATTTACGGACAAGGATGGGAGAACAGCCAGTGTTGCCAATGTATGTAGCGTCTTTGTCACCTGCGTTGTGTGGAACTTTTACCTTGCCTACAAAAAAAGTTTTAGCGACTTTTTCTAGGTTTATTCTATTCAGTCATTTATTTATTATTTTATTACATTTACTTAATTATTATAAAAAAAAGGCCAATTAAAACTAAGCAAAATAAGAAAAGCTCATTGACGCCGGCGAGGATAAGGTGTTTAGCGACTAAAGATATCGAATCTAACGACATGCAAATTATGGACTTGGCAGCAGTGAGTAAACCTTACTCATTGGTGTGTACAGAACGCTATAATAAGGATAGAAAATAAAGGTAGTAAATGGTAGAGCTTTTGGGAACGACTTGACGGAGAAGAGTTTCACTGTTACTGTTATCAATTAATTTTAGTGCTTGGATTACTGTTATCTCGTTGATGGTAAATTTAAACCCTCAGGTTTCAGACACAAAAGCCAGCTCTGAGGTAAAAGGGTACGCAACTATGCATTGACAAAACTGCTGAATAATAATCTTCTTATAAGTGATGGGACCAACATGATACTAATAGACAAAAAATTCCCTCTGATTTATGTTTAGTTCCAACTGTGGCCACAAGCAATGAGTAACGGCGCTGAGTCTACATGTTAGTAACGTTAGCCGGACGATTGGGGCTGTATGCTGTAGGTAGGTCTCGCCACTGACATTTATGAAAGAATTATTTCACGGCTTTGTCACTATGTTACAAAATAAGAAACAAGATGGCACCTACCTGTGTAGTAATTTGGTAGTTATAATCTTATCATCAACCAGATATCGGGATTACTACTATTTGATGGCCCTTTATGTGAAACGGAAAAGCTTTTTTTCATGTTCGTTCACAATGGCTCTACCACTTAATACTTTCTATCTTTATTACAGCATTCTGTGGTATTTACAAAAAGTTTTTTTTTGCAGAGCTTAATTTTCATGCTATCTTAAATCGATGTAACTTTGCGGTTCGAATGTACGCTTTGTTTGTAAAAATTCTATGAAAATTCAATCCTACCAACCTACCAACAGCCTAAACTGGTAACACTCAAGTACGTACTTTTACGTACGTACGTTACTTCCGGGCAGTTTAAATAACTTTATTTAAAGTATTGAGTTAGTTACTTACTTGACTAATTATTACTAGAGAAGTAAATAAAAGTAGTTCATCTCACTTTAATAATGTCTCCAATTCAATATAATAATAATAATAATAATAATTTATTTATTTACCATAAAGAAGAATACAGAGTTACAACTGCTACAATGCAAAAGTACAATGGTGTACATTTAGTATTAAATACAGTACAAAAGGAAATTAGCATATTGCAATATCTGTATACAATATCAAGTGGTGTCCCTGCCTCTTGAACTAGGTATTCCTGTATCTCAAGAGACAGCGAAACGGCCCAAGTTATGGATAATAGCAGAGTTAGACGTTGCATCAGTTTATCGTTCTGCGTTATGGAGATTTAAATTTATTTAAACTTATAGAACTAAATGAAATGTTAACGTGACGTGTGTGTGTGTGTGTGTGTGTGTGTGTGTGTGTGTGTGTGTGTGTGTGTGTGTGTGTGTGTGTGTGTGTGTATTTGGTTCCTCTCCCAATTACTAAGCTAAGTGATTAGTGTTTCAGTCGATTTGTAATCTAGATGTAGAAGCCACTCAGTTATTGTATGTTTTAATTTATGTGTAGTTAGATGTAAGATTTGTGTCTGTTTGTGTATTTTATGGTATAATGTTGTGCTCAGTACATAATATTGGTGTGCTGCAAATGTGGTTTTATGCTGGGTATGTGGTAGGCGAGTTGATCTTTTACTAGGATCTATTTTTGGCAAGCGAGTATGTTTTCTCAGGGTAGATCGAAGCACAAAGAGCTGACGGACTGTCAGTACTTTGCATTCCGAGTATAGGTCAGTTGTTGGATACCGAAAAGGCTTTCTGGTCATCACTTTGAGTACAGCTCTCTGTGCTCTCTCCACCCTGAGGAAGTTAGTTTTAACAGCTCCACCCCATACCGTGATGCAGTAGCCAATGACTGATTGGCACAGTGCGTAATACACCATCCTCAGTGTATCGAGGTTAGCTGAATTTCTGAGGGACTTAAAGATATGTATAAGACGCATCGTTCTTGTTGTTACGGCGTCTATCTGCTTGTCCCATTTTAGCCCTTCATCGATATGTACGCCAAGGTATTTTACACTACGTGTTCTTTTGAGTGAAGTACAGTTACAAGGACTGGTATGGCGCGCGCAAGAGTGTGCAGTTATAGAAAAGTGATCGGGTGGAGTGGTGTTGTGCCGAATAGCAAAAGGTATGTATACCGTCTTGGTGAGGTTCAAAGTGAGCTGGTTAGTGATGAGCCATTGCATCACTCTGGATAGAGCTGCTTCTGCTGTGCATTTTGCTCTGTCCCATGTAGAACCATGAGCAAGAATCGCTGTGTCATCAGCGTAGGCATACACTTCACAGTCTGGGAGGTTCAAATTACACAACTCGTTTACATAGATTTGAAATAAAGTGGGGCCCAATATACTGCCCTGCGGAACGCCGTAAGTCACCTCTATCTCCTTGCTCTGATACGTATCAATTTTTACTCTTTGTTTTCGGTTATTTAAATAGCTTTTAAAAATATTTAAGGGTGTTCCCCGAACACCAATACGTTCTAGTTTTGCTATAAGTTTGGGAACAGAAACTGTGTCAAACGCCTTGGAAAGGTCTAGAAAGACAGCTAGACATTTTGTTTTTTTATCGAGTTTCATGGCAACCTCTTGTGTGAAATCAAGCACTGCGTCTTCTGTGGACATGTTCGATCGGAAACCGTATTGGTTCCTTGCTATAATGTCGTGTTTGTCAAGAAATTTTTTTAGACATCTGTTAAGAATTTTTTCAAGTAATTTTGAGAGAGCAGGCAGGACAGAAATTGGTCTATAATTATTGACACAGTTTCTGCTCCCTCCCTTAAAGATTGGATGGACTATAGCTTTTTTAAACGCGTCTGGAAAAAAAGCGTCTGGAATATGAGTAAAAGAGACGCAAATAGTTTACGCAAATTCAAATGCATTCAAACCGCGTCACCAACGAAAGATCATTAAATTTGTTTAGTGCAAAATCGGCAATCTTACGGGAAATAGAAATTCTCGGAAATATTTTAATCTCAAAGACGCCGGCGTGTTTTTGTATTAAATTTTGTGATGTGAACGGACTCAAACTTAATTTGTAATTAGTGCTAAGTTTATTATTGTGACAGGACACAGATTTTTATTGGATATTTGTTTTGTGAGTTTTTTGAAAATGGTCGATTCGGGCCTGTTGGGTGGCAACCACGATCCCCGGACTTAACTCCTCTGGACTTTTTTTTTGTGGGGATTTGTGAAAAACGAAGTGAAGAATTATTATATTGTGTTAATGTCTGTAGCGAATACAGACGTTAACACAATAGAAGAATTGCGAATACGTGTTATTTCGGCCTTTGATAAAGTAAAAAGATTAGCCGCGAATAGTGATCTTATGTCTGCACGTGTGGTGTAGTGGTTTAAGCGGTCGCCTCGCCGCTCTCCACTGCGCTGGTGTTGTGGGTTCGATCCCCACATGGGACAAATCTTTGAGTGATTCGCAAAGATTTGTTCTGAGACTGGGTGTGCTTGAGTGAGTGAATGTGTGTATTTGGGCCTTGTCATTGGATAGTGTAATTGCTTCTGGCGTTCTGTCTAATGTAAAAAATTCAAATTATTTATTTATTTATGACGAAATTAAAAAACAATATTGTGCGTCGCTACAATTTATGTATTGAACAAAAATTTAAACATTTAATTGAAAATTATTAATTGAAATTATACATCGTGAATTGATTGAAGTGATTTTGTGCTAAATTATGTGATTTGTGATTTTTGAATACGGCCTGTAATTGGGAGCAATCACATGATTTTGACATAAGCTGTGAGCTGTGTGCGACGTTGCTGTTCCGCTTTGCCGGTGAGTAAAGATGTGTTTACATAAAATAATCCATTTAGTTTGTTCGAAAAATTTTTTTTCGTAATTTTTGTGTCAGCTAATTTTGGACCACTGGAAATTAATACTGGGCATGTACAGATTATCTGGTTAAAAGAAATGTCGCTATGTCGCATCCACCCTGTATACTATAAAATACAAACTTAACTTTGCGGTTTGCTCCCGAACCGAAAAGTTAAGTTTGTCGTAGGTTATAAATGACCTATGACAAACTTATATTTGCGGTTCGACTTATAAAGATAAACTGTATAGATTTTAATTTTAAAGTATTGGTATAGGTAGTATATTTGATATTGTACGTAGTGACCGTAGGTTATTTTATATATATTATTATTTAGGTAGGTAGGAATTTTTTCTGTTATTGAGTTTTTTTATTGATGTACCTACCACACAGATGAAATCGCGGGAGATAGTTTGTTTGTTTGAAAGCGCTAAGTTTAAAAACAACTGGGTGAATTTTGATATTTAACATTACGCTAAACTCTACGGGCTGTCTCGGATGCACGTGTCGCAATTTCTATTATTTCGAAATTTGAAGTAGTTTCGAAGTAGGTATCTACTTCATGAGTACATGAGTTGTTCCTATTTGTCTGTTTTGATTTGTTTGAATATTATTTTTCTTGAGTTTTTGTCGTATATTTGTTTTGGTCGGTTTGGTAATAGATAGGTAAGTAAGTGCATGAGTTGTACCTACTATTGTTAAATTGACATTGTTACCTTTAGCATTTTTTGTTCATAAAACGACATCCACGCGGACGAAGTCGCGGGTAACAGCTAGTAGCTTATATAACATAACTTAGCATCACGGCTATATTACCTAGAAGGATGTGGCAGAGGTGTACAACACCCACACTTCACCTGTTATGTTTAAGTCCCATGGGATAGGGGGTGAGTCTCTCGCCATCCTCCGGGCATAAATCCAAACTCCGAGCTGCTAATGTGAATTTCCTGACGGAAAGATCACAAATAACACTGCCCCACCCGGGAATCGAACCCGAAACCTCGCGGTGAGAGGCGCACACGGTAACCATAGACCATCGAGGCAGTTCTAATAGCATATTTTTTGCAAATAAGCCAATTGCTCCGAATCATTACATATAATAAATATAACAATACCACAAGCTCACCACTGGTACACTGCAGGCAGGTGCGTAGCTACCGCCGCGGCGCCGAATCATTTATACGGGGCCCCGACATACAAAATTTGTATTGGCAAATTTAAAAAAACAACAAACCTTATGTTTGTGAGTGAGATTTCACGTAGGTCATGAATAACTGAAATAAGGATAAGAAGAACTACATAATAATATAAAGATATCAAAATAAAAACAAAATATTTAAATAAAATAACCTTATATTACCATAATAATATGTATTTATTACATTCGCTTTAATAATATAAATTAATTATCTTAGCTCTAATAATAAAATCATCGAGATGTAATTATGCCAAAAACGGCCTTGAGTTACATTATTTATAAATAACAAATTCATTAATTCACATTTAATTTTACATAAAACTTTGTACAAAGAACAGCTTTTGAAAAAGGCAGGAAATAGTAAAATTCTCATATCTAACATAGATATGATATGTCCGAATTGCGTATATATTTTCCTATATCGTTTAAGTATATTCAAAACGATGAGCTCAAACTTATTATAAAGTGCATGCAAGGAATCCACGGCACTGTTTCATGCGCTCTTATTGATGCTAATAAACATCATAAACAGTAAATGTGACAAGCTTCTATTAGGGTAAAACCAAACGAGCGTAATTTTGTGAGTCGTGTCAGAGAATTTCGGTAGCATAAATTCTGCTGCAGTCGGTTTCATACATAAAGGCAGTTGGTCCCATACGACGACGCAAAATGAGTAGTCTGCCGACTTAGAGCCGGGCCACACGGTGCGGTGCGGCGCCGCAGCGTCGTAAATCGACGCATCGTATTGGATGCCAGAGTCGATCGCGTTTTCAACACCCAATCCGATGCGTCGATTTACAACGCTGCGGCGCCGCATACGCACCGTGTGGCCAGACCCTTAATGCGCGTAAACTCGACCGAGTTTCGGTCAACGGCCGAACTTTCAAATAAAGAATGAAACTTATCCACATATCAGCTTCTGACTGTTGATTGGGTTTACCCAGCTTCTTTTTATATGCTTCGTCTTCGGAATATGCTTCGTAAATACATGATATTTGTAACGGATCCATCCATAGAAGATAGATGCTTGCGAGATGTGGTGTTGGCATAGAATGCTCCGTATACCTTGGACTGCCAAGAGAACGAAAAAGTCTATCCTAGATCAACTTGGCATAAAGACTAGACTGTCCGCCGTATGCTTCCAACGTATTTTGGGGTATGTCAATCATATTGCCCGCCGCCAACCAGATAATCTCGACAAACTAGTCGTGGTTGGAAAGGTGAAAGGAAAAAGACCACGTGGCCGATCACCTAGCCGATGGTGTGACCAAGTCACCACTTACACTGGGCTCTCGGTTACAAATGCTTTGAGAGAAGCCCAAAACAGGTCAAGATGGAAGGAAATAACTAAGAGAGTAATAAAAGCCTTTCAAGGGCACGACCTTCAGCAATGAAGAATACGAAGAAGAAGAAAGTAACGGATCCATCGTGCTCGACGACACGAACAGTACATACCAACGCTCAATACTGAATAAATAAATTAATTTGTCTGGCAACTCAGCAGAAATTCAGTTCAACATGAAATGAGTGACCAATAATACGCGACTCACAAAATTACGCTCGTTTGGTTTTACCCTTAGGCCAGCAATCGTAAAATCTCATATATATAACCCAGAAGGGTGTGGCAGAAGTGTACAACACCCACATTTCACCTGCTATGTTTAGGTCCCATGGGATAGGGGATGAGCCTATCGCCATCCACCGGGAAAAATCCTTCACCGTGCTGCTATTTAAAAAAAATCTGATAGAATGTTCAAAAATAACACTTTGCCTGGCACATACTCCAAACACTAAATCAACGAGGCAGTAATGATTTAACAGCATAATAGCGCCCACACACCCAAAAAAGAATGTTATGTGGGCCCTACCCCACAGCATTTATCACCTATTTTCCCTCTCCAACTCACTATAACTATTCATATTCATATACCTTCTCGTAGTTCTCATTCTAGCCACCGCAACACTATCAAAAACCCACTTAGAATTCACTTCACCAACACTATTGCCGATCACAATATCAACTTGTCCATTCTCATCGTTCAGTTTCACGATTTGTCCGTCGACCTGTCGCGCGATGAATCCACCGTTCTGTATGACGGCGCCGCAGAGAGTAAGTAGTTGTATGGCGGCGTCGCGTTGCTCTGCGTCGTCCGAGATTCGAACCCGCATCCCGTTGAATACGTCGTATGCATATTCGCTGTTTTGACGGCCAAGTGCTAACCGTTCTACGCGGGCTTTCTGGAATGGAAAATTTTATTGTGAAAAACTCATACATTTGCTCAACTGAGCGACATTCGCTTGTGGTCGAGTTACAAGTTTGATTCTAGACCAATCAGAACCGTCCATTTGAATTTTATGAATTAGACCATATTTTGACTGCTTCTTTTATCTAGCGTTAATGTATGCAGCCATTTTATTTTTTGGTTTTGTTGGCTTCGATCCCCGGGTCGAGCAAAAACATTATTCATTGAGGATTTTTCAGTCAGGTTATTCTCAATAGCATCATGGAAGCTGTAATTGTGTCTGGTAGTTGGCAATAGGCTCACCTCCTATTTCTTGGGATCTAACCCTATGTGAAATGTGAGTGACACCTCCGCCACACCCATCAGGGAAAAATAGGCGTGATGTTATGTTATTCCTGAAGCTAGGGTAGCTAAGACGTGATACTAACCTGAGAAATTTTAGTCAAATGCTGCACTTGAAATCCATGAGGATGCAGCCACTTGCCCGCCGCCGCCGACGCCACGGCCCAGCGCGCCTGCAGCACGCGGGCACCGCGCGCCGCCGCCAGCAAGGCGTTGAGCGTGCGCGCGCGACGGTCCGTGATGTCCGACCAACAGGTGGTCTTGCTGAGGTCACAGTGTGTAGTTATTCCTGAATAGTTTTTTAAGTAATTAAAAAAGCTTTCAAAAATAGTAAAAGGACTATTTACATTATCAATACAAAATTATTAAGAAGGGAAGTGACTGTTTTTAATGTCAAAAATAACTTTTTTTAATCTGTTATAGTTGTTTGCACCTGATACCTTTGCCTAAAATTATTTTTTCAAAACGTTTGTCTGTGTATCGGCTAATCTTTTAAACTGCTGACTACAAATTCGTAACATAGGCTACTTTTTATCGATGAACTTACCCACGCAGACGTGAAAGTTACTTTGTTTGTTTGATAGCGCTAATCTCGAGAACTATTGGTCGAATTTTGAAAATTATTTTAGTGTTTGATAGTCCAACTCTCAATATAGGAGTTAACTTTTAATTAAATAATAACTGTATGTATGAATCTGTATTATTTGATGTTTATATGATTGAGTTGAATTAACATATTTATTTCTGTCTGACTGCACAGCATAGGATGACCTGGCTCATTGTCACTAAGTGACAAAACTCTTTTTTCTGTCAATAAAGATTAATAATACAATAATAGTATTTTTTAATTCTGTTCATTATAAATTTGATTATGGCGTTCATTAATAATTGCTAAATAGTATTCTTTGTATTGTTTTGATAAGATCTTAACAGCTGATACAATTATTATAATCTATAGTATGGCCAACGAGACGAGATAAAGAATGTAAACAAACGGACCGTTACTGAGTTACATTGCGATAGCGAGGGATTATTATGTGTCCTCCATTTTGTGATCAAGTTCATTCCTGTTTGGATTGCGTTGGAAGTGATACATATTTTTTCGTCTCCGTATTTGCTTGGTTTTTTGTTGTTATTATTCCGTTTCTGTTAGTTTTATTTTTTATTTTTGCTGTTATTACTTAGTTTTAATATATTTATGTTATATTTTTTATGTTTTTGACAATATAAGTTCCTTGTCAGTCTTTTAGTTATCTAGTGTTTCTTTAGTTTATTTCCTATTTTCTTAATATAATTTATTTCCTTTTCGCCAGGTTTCTTTACCTCAACCCAATCCACAACAATAATAATTTATTCAAATAAAAATGTTTTGAACCCCTGAACATTTGTTTACATTTTTTATCTCGTCTGGTTGGCCTTACTATATGTAGTAGTATATCTCATTATGTCTTTATTAAGTTTTTGCATGCTACTTCCAAATGGCGAAATGTGTCACTGTACATTATTTATATTATTTGTCACCTTCTAATACCACATTTTATGCAAATAAATGAAATGAAATGATAAAAAAAAGGATGACCTGGCGCTCGCTAGATGGATGATCTTATTGAATAGAGATATTTATCAGAAGCCCTTGGGGTTTTAAATTACAATCATCGATCTCTGAATGTATATTGGAGCTACCTTTTATGTATATTTATATATATACAATAAAGATTGTGAAAAATGAAATAAGAATGAAATTATGGATCTGCAACTGGTTATTACATTATGAGGCTACAATAATAAATATAACAAGAGCATTTACATACCTGTCATATCAGAAGGATGATTAGTACATTGTAGATTGCTATTACATGACCCAAGCAGCACATGGGTAGTTCTTTTGGTCACATGATTTCTAATGACACCGTCCAGGTTTTGTATGCATTTGGTTATTGCCTGCCGTTCGAGTCGGGACATGCCTGTTAGTACCTGAAATTTAGGAAAATATAACATTAGGGTGGTTATATATTGTTTCAAATATGAAACTGCCTCGTTGGTCTAGTGGTTAGCGTATACGCCAGGTCTCGGGTTCGATTATTGGGTCGAGCTACTTGTTACTTGGGATTTATCGTCAGGAAATTCTAAAGGGCAGCATGAAGATTGATTTGTGCCCGGTAGATAGCAATAGGCTTACACCTTATCACATGGGACCTAACATAACAGATGAAAAGTGGGTTAAAGACACCTCTGACATATTGTTCTGGGTATAATAGGCACAATGTCATGTCAATTTTTTTTTAAAGCAAAACGTTTCATCAACATTCTTCTTCTTATCATGTCAATGACTATATGGTTTTAGACCAATAGGATGCGACTATGACGCCTTTTTGGTTGGCCTGCATAAGGTCTTTTATGGTACAAAGGGTGGGAAGATGTGGGCAGGACAACAAATGGGCCATATTTTGGGTGGGCGATCCACATTCGCAACTAATGTTGGATGTATTTGAGAATCCCCACTTGGCCAGGTTGTCCTTGCAGCGACCAACTTGGGTCCGAAGATGGTTAAGTAACTTCCAGATCATCAACATTGGACATGTTACGATTTTAATATTAGATGTTATAATGATTATAATTTTCAAGCTTTTTTCTTATTATATTGAGTTCAGTTTATAGTCGTACGGATTTAGCTAAATATCAGTATTTGCCGCGGATCCACTGCCGTCAACAAAAATATTATTGAGATTTTACCATCAGGAAATTCTCCGTAGAACTCGAAGTCTGAAACTGATCAGTAGATGGTGATACGCCCACCTTTTTTCACATGGAACTTAAACATAACTGATGATATGTGGGTGTGTTATCCCTCTGCCATATACTTTAGGGTAATATAATCGCGATGTTATATATAACTTAAATAAATAAATATTTTTTTATTCATTTCCACAATAACTAAATATTCTTTACATTAGTTCTTAATTAGGTACTATACATAGAATTACTATTTTAATGTAAAGAAGAGTGAAATCAACAAAAACTCTCCTGCACTAGACTTAGCCTGTCTTGCAGGAGGTTTTTATTAATTACATTACCCGAAGTGAAATGGCGGTATTTATGTTTACAGTAAAATTATGCACAAATTAACATCTTATGAATAAGTTAGCATTCAGCATTCCGAACTAACGTATCCATACTGACCAAACTCAGAATTAAAACAAGACTCGCTACCATCTGCCGCAAGCGTGTCTTAGAGTACTTCGGACACATTGCCAGACCGGGCCGTAGCCCGATGCGTTGGTCGGACCAAATACGCACCACTCTCGACTCCACTGTCTACAATGCTCTCAGAGTGGCTGAGGATAGATTGAAATGGCGTAAGATCGTTAAAACAAGCCTTATGGATGGAGGAGGTCACGACCCTCAGACATGAGGATTACGACTGACGGAGGGAGGAGGAATAAGAATAATGAGATCAAAATAATATAATACATAGTGTTAATTAAATTTAAGTTAAATTATATTCTTAATTCTAGTCTTTTTATGAAATCTTCTGGTTACTTACGATTCTAGGTTTAATCTTCACATGTTGTGTAGTATTAATGTTGTTATTATTTCTCTGAGTGCACGCCGCAAGCAGTTTCTTGGCCATTCGTTCAGCGCGAGCCAAGTCTTTCTTCTCACTCTGAGTTAGTTTGTTTTTGTGCTTCGAAGACGTACTTTTTGCATCTGAAAGTATAAATGTAGGGTTTAACATTGTTTTTCTTAATTTAAAACACAGAATTCTAAAATCTGAAATATCCTTAAAATCAAATTAAAATCATAGCTAAATACTTATATAACTAAAGGTATAAAACTTAACATTAACCTTTTAAAAGTAGCAGTCAAAAATGTGAGTAAGTCATCGATAAAATATGTTGTGAAGTCAATTTTCTTTGGTAAATTAATTTTCCATAATGACTCAACTTTGACATATTCGATTTTTTTTATTTGTCGTCATTTTTTTCAAAGATCAACAAGGAGTTTGCTATCTTTAAATAAGAATTTTTGGCAAAGCTGACATATTGTTTTTAAAATCCGTACGCAAAGAGCATACTTTTATAATATATCTATCTATAAGTTTTAAATGATATTATTCCCACTGCGCGTTCCTGATAAAATTTACATCAAAGTTTAGAAATGTATAATAAAATTAATAAAAAATATTAATAAAATTGTTTATTTATCTCAACACAATATACAAAATTTGACATGAAAAACACACATTAGGGATACTTAACACATTACAATATAATAATTATATTGTGTGAGACTGGTGCCTAAACTAGACTTACGTCTGTATTTCAGGACACCAGGTCTCCACTCCTCTCAATTGATTTCATTTCTTGTGTAAGTGAAACAAACAGTTTTAAACAGTATAGGTTTTGACAGGTTTTACCCGGCCTGGGGAAAATTTTCTATGAAATTTGACAGCCCAATTGTTGCAAAAGTATAAATAACCGTCAATTTTCTTCATGTTACATTTTGACATGTCTTATCTCTGCCCGTACGCAAAAAGTTGAGACCTGAGCGTTTCATATATTTCAGATATACTATATTTCTTACTTCACTAGTTATTGACTGCCTTGTTTATCTACCAGTAGTTATTATGTATGTGTAATGAAATGCCCATCAGCAGCACAGTAAGGTATAATTGTGCTTAGTAGATGGCGAAAGGCTTTCCCCATATTGAAAATCACACAGAGTTTCTTCTCATGCGGGAATCAAACTCATATCAGCATAGTAAAAGTAGGTGGTGAAGAGACATTTCTGTGTTGTTTTTTTCATTTTAGCAATTATATTTGTCCCTGTATTAGTGTTATTTCATATTGTATTTAATTGCTGTTATTTTGTTGTGTTTCTAAGATATGAGTTATTGTTATTAATTAGAAGATTACAGTTATACTTTGTCCATTCCTTTATTTTCTTTTTGACAGATCACGCCTATGAATTACCGTTTCTTTTTGTCAGATTAATGTACTACAATAATAATGTACTTTATTGACAAGCGGCACTTTTTAGGGAAGTTCACTGTTTGTAACAAACAACCACAGACTATAAATCAAATCGTGAAATGAAATAAATCGATCATTATGAAAAAGAATAATTTGATTTTTTTTTTGTGTATTGTCTGTATTTATATAAAAAAAGAATATAATAATAGTATCATGATTCCATGAATAATTATCTGCAAGAAATTAAGTCGAAATCTTGGAATTAAAAATGAAAATGTAAACAAAGGTAACTAGGAAACCGTCATAGACTAAGTATGTGATATTATTATTATATTATTATTTTGTATATTTATTTCATCTAATAAAAACTACTAATAAACGAATAATTAATAATGAACTAAAACCATTTCGATGTAATTAATCGATTGAAAGTTCTTCTTAGACAACATCGATTATAATTTCAAATCGAATAAGTAACGTGTAAAGGCATCCCTAAATGTAATCTGTCAAAAAGCAAATAAAGAAATGGACAGAGTATAGTAACTTTTTCTTAATTTAACATTATATTTGCATGCTGTTAAATGGCTGAATATGCTATATAATACCATTGCACCATCTCAATGTATGTGTGTATATTCTTGGCAAATAAATTTCATTTCTTGTATTAAGGTATTTACCATCATCTTCAGAACTGCTTATATCCTTTGCCTCTTTATGCGTGAAGAGTTTTCTCCTAGACTTGGGTGGATCCCTCGACGCTGGTGGTGGTTTGACATTGCATTTAGAAGCTTTGGAAGACGGGCCCGTGGTGCCGCCCCGGCGTCCTGTGTTAATTCGAGATTCTACGTCTGTAAGGGAAACGACATAAATATAACATTTATAATATTAGAAATTGAGAATTGCTTAGATGGTCCAGTGGTTAGCGTATGAGCAGTGTTATTCGTGAACTTTCCGTAAGGAATTCACAATAGCAGCACGGAGTTGGAATTGTGCCCGGTGGATGGCGATAAGCTCACCTCCAATCCCATATGACCTAAACAGGTGAAATGTGGGTGTTCACACCCTTCTGGGTAATATAGCCGTGATGTTATGTTATGTAATATAAAAAATGCGTGTATTTTAAGCCATTCGAACTGAGCTATAAGGTTCGGTTGCCGCCTAAGCAGAGAGGATAGGTGTTTGAATAACCAATCAGGTTTCGTTACCGAAATAACGATCGCTGATTGGTCATTCACACACATCTCCTCTCCTCTGCGCTTTGGTGGGAACCTAGCCTAAAGCTGGCCAATTTCTTACGCCTCTTTTGTCGTCAATACACAGGCAAAAGCTATTGTGACAATATTTTTGACATACTTATAGCTAATATTCGATAAAGTAATAAAGACGAAAATGTGCTTACCTACAGTGTCATTAGAAATGTCAGTAGACTTATCTCGACTAGTGTCTGTTTCCGATGACACTCTCATCCTCAAGCGTGGCATTTCTTCGTCTTTGCTATCTGATAGCAAGTCTACTAGAGGAATGTTTTCTCTTTCTGCTTGTTTCTGTAACAGAAGTTCAATGAGGGTTATCGCACATGAATTTGTGTAACATGAAGTCTCCAAAATGTCACTTTTTGCGGGTTGGCTATGAATATCTCACAACTTACACACGACGCCATCTATAGATGGCGTTGTGCTATGAGTACTAGAATAACTGATAATATTAAATAATATACTTTGTTTTTGTAAATACATACTTATTATACATAGAAACACCCAGACTACGACAAGCCCCCATGTTCATGCACACAAAGACTTGTCTTTAGCGGGAATCGAACCCGCAACCTCGGCGTCGCAGGAAGGTGTAGTGTACCTGCCTGCGACGCCATCTGGTCGTCATATTATGTCTACGTCTATGCGGTCATCGAGTTTATAAGATAAGTGTCTTTAGAGGCATATTCTTTAGGGTGTTCTGAAGACGAACGAGCGACAAAGAACGACAGAGGCGGATTAATATCGATAGAGCCCCAAAGCATTACGCGAGACCCGTGGTTGATGACTTTATTCAAGTCCCCAATTTTGCGTAGTTAGTTCCTTTACTTACAAGCAGTTGTCTGAGTTTCCTGGGCGACGGTAGATCGGAGTGCCGCGAGGCGGCTGGGAACATCCTTTCGCTGAGTTTGCGAGTCGCCGCCGCGCACGCCTCCACCCACAGCGGTGACACGAGGCGACAGGCTAGCGCTCGAGCGCGGGCACGAAGGGCTCGGGTACCACCTATTAAGGTAAAAGAAACGTAATATAACATCTCACCTATCCTTTATTACCCAAAAAGCTGTAGTAGAGATCTATAACACCAACATTTCATCAAATACTTGTAATATTTTAAAGCAAATTTTATCTTTGCTATGCCTTTTTAGGGTTCCGTAGTACCTACAAGGAACCCTTATAGTTTCGCCATGTCCGTCTGTCTGTCCACGGCATAGCGACGAAACCGTTGGTGCTAGAAAACTGAAATTTTGCATAAACATGTATGTTAACTAAACAAAAAAAGTCGTAGAGTAAAATTTGGAAAAATATTTTTTTTTCAGGTAGCTCCCCTACATGTAAAGTAGGGATGTTTTTTTTTTTGTCGTCTACCCCATAGTGTGGGGTATTGTTAGATAGGCCTTTTAAAAACGTTTAGGGGTTGCTAAGACAGTTTTTTGATTTAGGGATCCGGTTGCGAGATAATTAACTTTAAAGAGCAAATTTTTGTTCGAGTAGGGCGTCCCCCCCCCTCTAAAAGCTAAACTACTGGATCCTAAAATCTGAAAAAAATTGTGTCGGTAGTACATGTAATGAACTTTAAAGGAAAACTATAGCGGATAAGTTCACTTCATTAGTTCAAGAGGAATAGGGGTCCGAAATGTCAGATGCAGTTACTCAGAATATTTAGTTCAAAATTCTTACTTACTTACTACTACTTACTTAATAAATAAACATACATAATACATATATAAAATCACGCCTTTATCCCACGGGGGTAGGCAGAGACGATGGAACGCCATGTGCTTCGCTCCTTACATACTTCTTTCGCTTCCTTAACATTCATACATCTCGTCATACGTGCTAGCTGGTTTCGTGTACTACAAACATTTCCTATCTGAAGGACGCTATTTATCTGGTTACTTTAACTTAATTAGTTCTAGAGTAATTGGGGTCCAAAGTGTAAAATGCAGTTACTTAGAATAATTCGTGCAAATTACAAAAACCTTTGAAAGTAATGACTTGTATGAAGATGTTACTTGTTTAATACAGATAGTAAATCCCTTTTAAGTCGAAATATGTTGTTACGACTAGCTACGGAAGCCTACTGCGCGTGGCCCGACACGCACTTGGCCGGTTTTTGTATTTTATATAATATTAAAGTTGTAAAATTAAGAATCCAGCAGGACTCGAACCTGCACCTCCTGGGTATACGCCCCAAGTGTATATTTGTACGTGAGAGGTTTCCCGTTTACTCCAGCCAGCCTATATCGGTCCAGAAGGAAAGCAGCCTCCGAGGAAGCGATGTTGGTGACTGAAGAATTTGTGCCCGTTGGTCGGCCACGCTGCTACACGGTCGGTCACCATAATCAGCTACATAGCATGCAAAATTTTATGTTAACAATAATAAAATTATACAATTATATTTACTTAAATTTCATGCAATGTCAAAAGGATAAATTAGAATAATCATATTATTATATTTATATAATATGTCACAAATTAGTAAGTCATGTTGAAATTTAAAAGTAAATTACAGATTAGATAATGATTTGTTGGACAGATATTCTTGGACAGAGTAGTACCCTTTAGATAACAATAATGTTTTTATTTTACTCTTAAATATACATAAAGTGCAGGTATCCAGAATTGTATTTGGAAGTTTATTGTATATTCGTGGAATCATGCAAAATATACTATTATTAAGTAGTGCAGTTCTGTTAAATGGCAACCTTAATTTCAAATTGTGTCTACAGCTGGCTAACTTTTAAGTATCAGTAATAAATATAAAAACATACTGTCAGTCCAAATAAGATGCGTCACAAGTGGGCTCCACTCCATAACCACTGTAGCTCCAAGCGCAGTTAGCAAGGCTCGCAGCGGCAAGGACTTATCTTCACATCCTATGTCCACAAGCGCTACTACTCCTGTTAGAATGTCTGATACTGCTGGTGTTGACTTCGGGGCAGCCTGGAATTTACAACATTAACAATCATCCGTCTAAAGAACCAGTAGAAGAAAAGTATTTTGATAAATCAAATAAAATTATGGTGAGACTTTAATCAAGTAGACAAAGAATATAATTGAATGAATGATTATTTTTTAAATTTGAACCTGGATTATTGAGTCAATAGGAGTAATTGTTATTAAGTTTGATAAGTAAGCACTTTAAAGATGTACAATGTAAGCTAGTATTTACAAATTAAACAGGGTGTGAGAAATATGGCCTTAGTAAAGTATAAGTTTCTTCATTTTTATACAACAAGGTGTGTAATGTGAATTTGTGTTGAATGGCTGACACTCATTGTATACTCTAAAGTAAAAGCAGTCTTATAATAATGATGTGCTACTAAACTAATGGGTGTGCTTGTGTGAGTGAATGTGTGTATTTGGCCTTGTCATTGGGACCATTGGATAGTGTAATTGCTTCTGGCGTTCTATCTAATGTAAAAAATCCAAATTTATCTTTTATCTTTTTTAAACTAAAATATTAGGCACTGAAGGATGCAGTCCTGCACAATCTTGATAATTTACACTACCAGCAGGATAGGTATGAAACAGGATAGATTATTTAAGCACCAGCAGCCACATTGATAGTAGAAAGGTATCATGCACATCAAAATTTAAATAATGACTGTCTTACCTTGTTCTTACTAGGTAGAATAATATGTACCTTCCTGTTAGAAGCACTAGCAGTATACTTAGAGTTTGTGTACTTTTTCTTGAGCACATTTTGAGTAGAAGTTGTAGGACAGTCTACTTCTTTTAAAGCTGACCATTCCTCTCGAAGGCGGATTCTTTCTGCAATTGCTGAGCGGCGCTGGAAATATTGAGTGAAAATAATGTGAAATTAGTTGTGTTGGGTGTTAGACAAGAGAGGGACAGACAAGCTAAGATCCAATTTTTTTAAGCCACTAGAGATACATGTACAGTCCTTAATAATTACCCTAAGCCTATAGTTATCCAAGAAAATTTACCTTAAGAGATAAAGATAAAGGTTACCTTAAAACAATATGTGGTTTTCAAATTCATTAACTTCTTAAATAGTTCATCATCAGAGATCAGCAGCAAAGAGTTTTTAGTATATTCAAACTACTGTATGAGGACCTTCCAATCCAAAACACATTTTATTGACAGCTAAGATTTGTCAGTGTCAATTTAATTTTAATTTCCTTCTAATGGTGCTTATTAACAACATTTTACAAAATAGGTTTGTAGTAAAAAGGTCTCACTTACCAGGCCAGCCGCGCTTCTGTTGTTTTCTTTATTCATTTTGCCAAGGTATAAAGAATTGTCGTCACTTAATTTTAAGTAATACGATTAAATATAGCGGATGCAAACACATAGCATCCAATGTCATGTAGAATTAGTTTTCTATCAATCGTCACAAATAGAACATAATTTGGGTTAACGATATGAAAAAACGTTATATTCTATTAAAAACATGAAATAGAAAATATTAATTCAATAAAACATAAAGTAAACGTTTATAAATTCTCGTCAAGTCGCAACAAGTTTTGCAATATGTCAACAAATCATCTGACACAAACTGTCATTAGTGTCAGTATCGGTGCGGCCATGACAAATTGATTGGGCAGTGTAGTGATTAAATCAAAATAAAATAAAATAAAGTTTATTACCAAAAAAGAAACAAACATTGTTTTTACACAGTGGTTTCCAAACTAGTTGTTCATGTGTTTTGAAAAATGTTAGGTGTGCTAAAAATTATGTTTTCTTTAGCTGGAAGTTTCATTTTAAGAGAGTTGTTCCGTAACGTTCTTAATTCAAATTGTAGATAGGTATTCACTTGTTGTAATTTCCTAAATAATATTTGTAATTTGGATTTTCTTAACATAAATTCCCTATTCTTATTCCTTTAATTTCATCAATTATGTGTAGATTTCGAATTAGAGGAGTGAATTTGACTGGTCCGCTATGAATTTAATAAAAACAAAGAGCCGCAACAAACTCAATAGAATAGCGAAACTTTAAATGGTCTATTACTATCAAAACAGCATGTTAAGCGTTTCGGGTGCTGTGAAAATTATGAACCAGCACCTGAAACGCTCAATTTGATGACCAGTAAAAATTTGTATAAGACGTAGCTAATTTTAATAATAAACTCTCCTAAACATACGTACGATTTTTTTATTCACCTCTCCCTAAGAAATACAATTTTTTTCCATAGTTCCCGTCCTCCGTGGTTTTTATGTGATATTCCCGGTGTCTCGTGGACTAGCGGTTCCCCAGATGGAAGAAGTGACAAACCAGCACCTGTGGATATTATTCGTGCGTGATGAGCTGGATCCAGACCCCCTTGCGTGCGGCCTTTTACGACGCCGAGCCCTCGGAGCGCGAGGCAGTGAAGGTGAGGCGAGGGTGAGTAGGTACCTTTCGGATCCACTTTTCACGAATCTTCTATTCTACACAGGAGTATAAGAAACAAGAAACCAGCTTATTTCGTCAATTTATTTTTCCATCAGCAGATTCTTTTCAAACGGACACCTAAGATGTTGTTTGTACTTCAAATAGGCTTTTCAACGTGAACCCTTCTTTTAACGGCTCGATAGCTAGTCCAAGATAGGGACTGTAGACTGGTTGACTCGCCGATTCTCCTTTATTCTGAGCCAGCTGAGAAGCTAGGTAGAGATTTGGTCCCATTTCCCCACGGGGTTCTCCTATTTCTTCTAGTTCTTCTATGTCATCTGATTCGGATTTTGGATTCTGTAAGACAATGAATAAAAAACCGACTTCAAAAAGTAGGTAAACTAAAAAGCAAAAAATAAATTTACTTCGCACAAAATAATACGTTTTTCATTTAGTTAAATAGACATTATTAAATAATTATTTTATAATTCTGAAGTCGGTGCCAAGTAAATCGGATAATTAAGAACTAATATTCAGTCAAAAAATAGTTGTTAGAAAGATTGATATTATCTTTACAGAGTTATTGTTTACTTGGCACCGACTTCAGAATTATAAAATAATTATTTAATAATGTCTATTTAACTAAATGAAAAACGTATTATTTTGTGCGAAGTAAATTTATTTTTTGCTTTTTAGTTTACCTACTTTTTGAAGTCGGTTTTTTTTTTGTTAAAAATTATTTTATTTTACGATTTTAAGTGATGGGTAGACCGAGCAAGAATGTTTCTCGAATGAGGAGACGACGGTTACTTGAGACGGAAAACTTATTAATAATAATCCCTGTACTCCTAACCGTTGAGGAGTTGTACCTTCCAGCATCAGCTCAGCAACTTAAAATGCAAATATCCAAGTAGTTTTAGGTAATATTCGAATAACAATAAAGAAGCCTTTGAAATTTGAATTCTTTAGGATCCCATCATCAAATCATGACCTCATATTATAAATATACATAAGTAATATTCAACGTCTCGCCTCATCTGTGTATAACTTGAAAAAATACAGTAAACGGCCTCAAGGAGCCTATATTTAAAGAATTATCCCCGTACTTCTAACCGTTGAGGAGTTGTACCTTCCAGCATCAGCTCAGCAACATAAAATGCTGACTACTAGATGCAAATATCCGAGTAGCTTTAGATAATATACAAAAAACAATATAAAAGCCTTTTAAATTTGAGGGTTGCCCTCGATTTCTCTAGGATCCCATCATCAGAACGTGACTGGAAAAAAATGGACCACATGACAAGTATATCCTTTCAAACAAAAAAAGAATTTCTTAAATCGGTCCAGGCGTCTTCGAGTAATCGGCGAATAAACATAAAAAAAAAAAAAAAAAAAAACATACAACCGAATTGAGAACCTCCTCCTTTTTTTGAAGTCGGTTAAAAATAGGTTTAGATGCAGTTAATGGATGGACTGAGTTTGAGTTTCGAGTTTTAAAATTTCTATTGGCATCAATAACATTGAATTAGTTAACAACTGTTGTTACACTAAGAACTACTGTGTTTTTACTTGGCACTGATTAATGTTAAAATAAAAATAAAATAATTCGTTATATACGGTAGGTAGTAGGAAAAAAAATTACATGCACTATTGTTATTAGATAGCATTTGATACACTTATATCTGTACAAAAAAAGCAACATAAATATTTCTTAATTAAAAACCGATCTCAGTGATAATTATATTTTTACTGATATACCACTGCAAGTGGGTAATACATACAAAAGTTACTCCCGCGCAGTAAGGAGCTCGCGGTCGGAGTTCGGCCTCTTGGCGTCATCGCTATGCAGTACATAGTGATGGGCAAGCGGTAAGTTTTGTACTTGTCGATATAAGGTGGAATGGATGGACTGTGCAGGTGGGTAGTGTAGAGTTCTATGCCCAGTTCCCATCCTAGCTAGAATTATTACTTTCAACGGGAGCTGGGGGTTTCCCTATACCCGATAAATGGTCCAAGGGTTTATCACTCTAAATCGAAAAAGCCCCTAGTTTCCTATTATAGTGATTTTACATTTAAAATTAGAGAGCGAAGATATGAAAATATTAGGTTAAAATAATATACCTCGTTATTCCATGTGAGTTCAATACCAAAGATTGGTTTCTCGGTATAAGCCTGGTGTAAAGCCTGAAGTTCTGTAAGCAATGGTTTGAGTCTTTCGCGAGGATCTGCTCTAAAGCCCAGTACATAGCCTCCTGATGATTGACGTACTACGAAGACTAGTGCTTCACCGAATTTGGAGTCGCGAATGGAAATCTGAAAATGCCCAAGGGTTTAACGGAATTTTGTTTGTAAGAAGACGTGTGCACCGTTCGAGCCGATGAGAGTACATGCGCTCCAATGTATGGGCGCCAACCAACTTTGAGCATTTTTTTCAGCTGGCGCCAAGGTATTGCGCTCGTTGGCAGACGCGGCACACACATCAGAACTTGCACGACTTGGATTAAACAGTTGTTACATATAAACTCACACTCTCAATAGTAATATAAGGCATGGAGACATTGAATGCGTCATTGATATCAGCGTACCACACTACCCTGACATTCGTCACCACTAGAGTTCCTAAATTGCCAGACTCGCTTGATAGGTTCCAGATGCTGTGTTCGTTCAGACAAATCTGGAAATCCAAAAAGTGTATTTATGTACTCATATATTTAGTTTGACGAAATTGCGATTTTTGTACGGTATTAAATATCTCATCTCACAACTTACACACAACGCCATCTAGTCCCAAACTAACCAAAGCTTGTACTATGGGTACTAGAATAACTGATAATAATACGTATAATATTCTTTTTTTTGTAACTACATACTTATTATAGTTATTATACAAAGAAATACCCAGACTAAGACAAACCCCCATGTTCATGCACACAAAGATTTGTATTAAGCGGTAATCGAACTCTCGACCTCAGCGTCGCAGGCAGGTACACTACCCATTCCGCCATCCGGTCGTCGGGTATTGACAGAAAACGACGAAAATTATGATGTGTCAAACACATCATAATTTTCGTCGTTTCTCTTATTCTCGTCTTAGCTACATACATTAAAAAGGCGAAAGAGTGTTTGTATGTGTGTGTGTGTGTTTATCGTTGGTTCTTATACGAATCGTATCGCATACGAATTAGGTTATCATGATTTCAGTATGTACCACCCTTCACTTATACCTACACGCATTTCTAAGTGTAAAAAGACAAACAAAAAAGTTATTCAGCTTCCAACATTTATTTCTGAAAATATTTTTTTTTTTACGCAAAAGCAAGACACAAAGTAAGAGTCGTAATAAAGGTAAGTTCTTTGTCAATTTAGCATCAAGTCCTTTACCTTTTCAAGCGGCTGTATTCTCAAATGCTTGTTATGTATTATAGCACCCCGCAGCTTTAGGTCGCGGTACAAACGGGAACCGGCGTAAGCTCTGAAAAACAGGAAATATTACGGTTGGAAATCTCTTTGCAAGTGGATAAAGTAAGAGGTGATTTATCTGAGTAAAGTCATAACGTCTGATGTTGTGGTTTAATTTAGTCTTGTTGCAAAACGTTGTCCACTCATTCTTCGAAGGCTTGTTTTCTTTGGGATAGGTAAAGTTTAGAATTATGTATCCCCTTTTGGTTTAATTGTCTAATGTTCCCCATTCCTCAAATTTTTTAAAATAAGTATCACACTACATCATCTAGTCCCAAATTAAGCAGAGCTTGTACTATAGCAGGTAGTCTAGTATCTAGTATACATACATATATAGAATTCGTTTGTAAATACATACTTATTATACATAGCAACACCCAGACTAAGACAAACCCATGTTCATGCACACAAAGATTTGACTTGAGCGGGAATCGTTAAAGTGTTTAAGATACAGATTTTTTTTATGTTTTGGTACAGTATCGATAGTAGAACGCCCTCCAATAAAAAAAATTAAAAATATTTTTATTTATTTATTTATTTAACTTATTTCACATAAAAATAGTACATAGGCGGACTTATAATGCCTTATGGCATTCTCTAACAGTCAACCTAGAGTGGTGCAGAGATAAGCATAGATAGGTGCAGATTAGACAGAGGAATAATTATTGATATGTAAATAGAAGAAGTACATATTATATAAAATACGTAATAGAGATACATAACATTGAAAATAAAATATATAATAATTTAATACATATTAAATACATACTTTTATAAATAAAATAAAATAAAAATATATACATAATTATACAGCCTTACAGGAGGATTTGATAATTATATAAGATAAATAAGATATATAATGATGATTCTGCCAATTGCTCAGTCAACAGCTTACGCACGTTAATCTTAAAACTGTAACGTGTTGTAATATCTTCAATGTACAGAATTTGACCCTTCCTTGTCTGCATGTGTGGTGTAGTGGTTTAAGCGGTCGCCTCGCCGCTCTCCACTGCACTGGTGTTGTGGGTTCGATCCCCACATGGGACAAATCTTTGTGTGATTCGCAAAGATTTGTTCTGAGACTGGGTGTGCTTGTGTGAGTGAATGTGTGTATTTGGCCTTGTCATTGGGACCATTGGATAGTGTAATTGCTTCTGGCGTTCTATCTAATGTAAAAAATCCAAATGTATCTTTTAATTTATCTATCAACAGTCTTATAATAAGTATAGAGGATGAGTTCTTACTTATGCACGCCAGCGACAGAAGTATAATGCCTCACGCAGTTGGGCGAAAGGTTGGTGAATATGAACTCATATCTATTGCTCTTGTACGCAGCGAGCAGGTTGAGTGCTTGGGTCGTGCCTCGCAGGCCAGAGTTCACCACCTTGGTGTTCGTGGAAAGGATGCAGTTAAGGCCGATGGCTGAAAAACAAAGATGAACGATGAGGACTACATAATGCTTTAAAGAAGCATTATGTAGTCCAACTGTAGTGAGGTAAAAGCTCACGACACCCTCTTTTTACAAGTGGTAGATATTTTGTACGCTTTAGGGAAAAGAACTAGACTCTGTTCCAAAATCAGATGACAAAATCAAGCTATATTAGCTATATTATCCAGAAAGGTGTGGTAGAGGTTCAACACCCACATTTCACCTTATATATTTAGGTCCCATGGGATAGGTGCTGAGCCCATCGCCATCTACCGAGCACACTTCAAACTCCGTGCTTCTATTGTGAATTTTCACGGACGGAATGTTCACAAATAACACTTTGCCCGATCCGGGAATCGAACCCGAGACCTCGCAGTGTAAGGCGCGTTCGCTAACCACTAAACCATCGAGTATAAGTTACCAATAATCGATTAAAATCTAGTCGAAGTAAGTGAAGCGATTAATTTTATAACATCCATCGTTAGTCGTTCGTTAGCGAGGTGTGGACCCGGCATTACATAAGTTAATCCTGGGCGAAGACATAGAATGCCATATGATCCTCAAGTTGGTGACGACCATGCGACCCTTGGTGCCACTGTTTCCTTTCGTATCCTCGATAGGTTCTATCCTGTCGAATATCTTCTCACCAGCCCGTAATTTTAAGTATCTGAAATAAAGACGAACGAATTTAAATAGGTAAGAGTTGTTTCTATCATTATGCAAAAACCATAAACTCACTACATAATGTTACGCCTATATAACACTGATGCATATCACAGAAGAACATAATAGAGATAAGATAATAATAGACTCGCCCAAAAGCTCCAAACAAACGGCTACAATGTTTTGACGTCACGTTTGAGTATTTTGTATGTAAAGTTATGAATTTTGTTTTATAGCTATGTGAAAAATTGCTATAAATTTCATACTTTAAAAATGGACTCGCCCATGAAACTTTGAATAATCATAAAATGTTTTAGATTTATGGTATGTTACCTTTTATTTTGATAAGGTACCCTATTTTATTATCTATCGGTCAGTCACCATGCCCATTGTTATTATTCTCAAATCATCTTTGAACCATCAAACAGCTGCACTGTTCTGGTCGAAATTGTAGAAACAGCAAATCTTTGCTAAGTTTGCAATACGGTTACATTAGTCTAGTTCCATTTAAATAAACTAAATTACTCACGCAAACGGCAAATCAAAAAGTACTTCCCGATCTTCCCAGACCGATCCAGTCTTACTTTTCGACATTATTTAACAAAACCTTAACAAACACATCACAGTAAAACAAAACGCCATAGACTATGTAACTGTTGTTTTTACGGTTACCATGGCAACCTTGTCTGTTTATGGTTGCCATAACATTACGCCTGTCAAAAGATAATCTAAGCTACAGCTAACTGCCATAAAAAGTACAGTGATTAAAATTTCGTATGTGGCAAATTGTTACTTTGTTTTGTAATGTATGTTTAGGATACAAGGTAGTTTTAAGGCATATTGTATCAACTTGTACCTACTGGATTGTTGAGGTCTTTTCACGTTAAATAATAATAATAATATATAATAATAATAACTTTATTTCCAAAAAGAACAGATTAAAGTACAATTACACATACAATTGATACCCTGTTTCTTAAACTAGGTAAAACACCTGTATCTTAAGAAACAGTGTTCAGCCATAATTGCGATAATTAAATTTACTATGACAGTCGTGTCAAAGCTAGGGGGCTACCATTTTTAAAGTTATTACAAGCAAAAATATAAAAATAAAAAGGGCCTTGTGTGTGTGTGTGTGTGTGTGTGTGTGTGTGTGTGTGTGTGTGTGTGTGAGAGAGTGTGGGTGTGAGAGTGTTTGTGTGTGTGTGTGTGTGTGTGTGTGTGTGTGTGTGTTTATGTGTGTGTGTGTGTGTGTGTAAATAGTGATATTTAGCTAAATCCTTTAGACTAGAGTAGAAGTCGAGCCAATTGTCTAGCAAGATGATACTAACTTTGTAATATTTTCACGTAAGGAGGATGTTTATCACGTTTTGACACAGAGTTTTCGAAACGAAGTTGAAAGAAGAAGACTGTTACAATCATGTAACAACCGACCGCAAGATGTAGGATGTATTATTAATATATTATCCAATACGGGTAAATAGGGTTAATGTAGCTTTTAAATCTAGCTCTAGTGATTAATTTTGTAAATATTTTAAAACGTATCACCCTATCAGGGTTACAGGATCACTTCTGATCAAACCCCTTTAATTAAAAAGATGAAAAAAAAAACTTTAATAACGCAAATCCTTAAAGTGGTTAAAAATCAAGAATATAATCGATTAAATAACAGTTTCGTTGGTCTAGCAGTAAGCGTATCGTCCGACTCACCGCGGGGTCTCGGATATGATTCCCGGGTTAGGTTATGGTTTAATTTGCATTACTCTCTCAGTTAATTCTTATAGCAACACGGAGTTGGATTTTTGCCCGGTTTTAACATTTAAACATAACAGAAAAGAATGAGGGTGTTGTACCCAAGTACCCATAAAGCAGAAGCAGTAGAGGTGCGGTAACTAGATTACATGTAATATGAACTTCTAATTGATCATTTTTATAGCATTTAGCTATGCTTATCAAATTATACTAAGAAAGTTAAAAAAGATATGGGATCGGCAGGATTTGAACCTGCGACCTTACTGCAGACCATTATTGCGCTTTAGCCATCCAGCTACGGTCGCCTCTTAACAGAACCCTAAATTTCTCAACTGTATGATACGTCACGAAATGACGTATCATATAGTTGAGAAATTTAGGGTTCCTGCCGGTCCTATATCTTTTTCAACTGTTTCTTAGGACATGTATATGAAACAATGCGTTACATTTTGCGGGCATAAGGCGGTGTTAAAAGCCCGCCCACTTCTGTTTTCCATCTACCTGTCAATAACGAAACTTTTAAGTATAACAATACTTAGTAGTGATGTCACTATCGCAAACTAGATGTCATTAGGTGTTTAATTATAAATAAATTACTTATAAATGAAATCTGTTGCCTTCCATAGCACCAGAATGTCTATTATTTGAGTAGTTTTTACAAGATAAAATACAGCAATTTATTCATTTTTCAGTTTTACCGCGGCTATTCTGTAAAATGCTATCGCTTTAGAGCTGTGCACGGGTCGGACGCCGCCATTACACTGTCGTGAAGTGATGACGTCAGGACTTAGTTGAGAATCACATTCCCGATATAATATATTAGTCTATGGTGCACAGTTGCTTGAGCCACCTCCCCTATGTTTCTGCCCGATGGCTGTACCTATTGCTTCTGCCCTTAGTTAATTCTAAACAATATTTAGCGTTATTGTAAATTCAAAATTCAAAAATACAAATTGTTTATTTCTATATCAAGTTTACACCATTTAGTTTGTGATTGGAGCCTGCTTTTAAGCAAACAATGCCTGTATTAGAAGACTCCGCTCTTCCATAACAAAAATAAAAAATAAAAAGAAAAATATTAATAATTTAGACATATAGATTATAATACAGACAAGATTGACATAAATACAGTTTGTGTGTGTGTGTGTGCGTGCGTGTATTTGTGCGTGTGTATGTGTGTATGCGTGTGTGTTATGTGTGTTTGAGTGTCTGTGTGCGAGAGTTTAAGTTACGTGGTTGGTTTAAGGAGTTCTTCCGTTTCCTCATAAGTAAGAGGTTTGATCAATTTTAGTATATTCTTTTTGCATGTATGATATTGTTCTTTATATACACATACCTCTTTATTGATCCGATTATACAATCGAGCAGAGCGTGTTTTAAATTGCATGGAGGCAAGTAACGTTTTTGTTTGGGGGACTTCTGCAATATTATGCTTCCTTCGTTTTCGTAAATGGTATTGGCACTTAACATACACACTTAATAATGGTTTAATCAGACAATTAAGCTTGAAGCAATTATTTTGTACACACAACGTACAGAATTAGCACTACTCGATTACCTAGCTAGATTAAATACACTGTAATTAGCTGCAATGTAATTAATAATAAGTGGGAATTCGTGTAGATTTTAGCTCGTACTTTATACGTTTTAGCAAGCAATGCGCATGGTTCGTCTGTAAAAAGTAAACCATATACAGTGAAACTTGGTTAAATGGGATCTAGATAAGTGAGAAACCTCAGAAACGGTCAGACACAAACTAGTAAATCATACATCATAATCATTTATTGCGAATATAGGTCACAAAGATGTTATTAAACACAAAATTAGTACAGCTATACCCCGCCCTTCAGCATGCAATATTAAAAAATCCTAAGGAATCTACATTAAAAATAATAAAAATATTAGTATAATATTAATAGGATTTGGAATAATTTTAAATTTGCTTAGAGGAGAAGCAAGCCGATTATAACAAAGATGGTTGATTTTACATGATGAAGTGTTGGTTAATTTTCACTTAATACCACAGCTTAAATATACACATTGTGTTAATATAGTTATTCTAGCCAATAATGGCGTTATTGTGAATAGTATTGGTACTTGACATGCATTTAATAATGGTTTAATCAGACAATTAAGCCTGAGGCGAGCAATTATTCTGCATAAACACACAGCGTACGAGAGTTAATACTACATGATTACCTATTGCTCAAATAAATAGAATGTAATTAGCTGAAATGTAATAGAAGTGTAGGTAAATGCGTGATGATTTTAGCTTGTACTAGCGTCAACATGTTATTTACATCCAGTTTATTAAACCAGCGTCTGCTATTTTTTATTTATTTTTAAAAAGCTTTTAAGTAATTTGTAAATACGAATTAATAGTATTCTTTTTAACCCTCCAGCTAAGCTTAATTCGCTTGTTTTAGAAGGAAGTTCACATCCGTGGTGTAATGGCCAGGATTCGATCCCATGACCTCTCGATCGTAAGACAAGCACGGCCGCTTCTAATCATCATCAAATATCAAATGTAGGTACAATGTATATTTTATTATGTTAACATAAACATAGATTTAAATGTAAACAAACTAGCGACGTGGCTGCGCCCACCACTTAAGTCAGTCGTGAATACAAACAGTTTGCGTGAACACGTATCATCTATTATTTATATTCCAATTACCTTTCTCAACAAAATACCAAAGAAAACCTATATTGGTGACCCCTGTAAACTGTGCTATTTAATAATAGTTAGTTTTTGGTATTTTGGGCAATGGCTACTCCAGTATACTCAGAAGTGAACACACCAGTGATACAAGCACAGGCGCCGAACAATGAGCCACATATCGAGGATGTGTCGGCGTTGGCTAGCATTACGGTTTCCTCGCGTGTTCCTGATTTTTGGGCGGACCAACCGCGACTCTGGTTCGTTCAATTTGAGGCAGTTGTAGCAAATCAGAGATTGAGTGAGGCTGCAAAACAAAACTTGGTCATAACGAAGCTGAACAAAAGTGCTATACAACAAGTAAGTGATTTACTTTTGGCCCCAGCGGAGACTAAAAAGTACGACACGCTGAAATACAGACTACTACAAGTTTTTGAAGAATCAGAGACTCGCCAGTTCCAGAAACTACTTGGAGAAATGGAGCTGGGAAATCAAAAACCTTCACAACTCTTGAGGCGTATGAGAGATTTGGCACGTGCAAAAATGCCAGACTCGACCCTGCAAATTATGTGGAACAGTCACCTGCCGGCGGCAGTTCAGGCGGTACTGGCGGTCACAGAAGTCAAGGAGTTGGATAATCTGGCGGTGGTAGCTGACAAGGTGATGGAGGCGACCCGTCCAGCAGAAGTGGCGGCGGTGACGTCAAACCCCACCCCCAGGGACACCAGCGTGACGACGGATTTAGCAGCGGCAGTACAAAAACTTAGCTTCGAGGTTGCAGAGCTACGACGTGGTAGGCAATTTCAACGTCGTACCGGGAATATACAATCAAGTTCACATTCTAGAAATGTAAGTAGAAGTCGGAAAGATCCTAATTGGCTGTGCTATTATCACTACAAATTTAGATCTAAATCTACTAAGTGTGTGGAGCCGTGTAATTGGAAAACTTCAAAGGACAATGCGAAGCCGACGGAAAACTAGCGGCGATACAGCCTGTGGCGGAGGTTTGTATCAATACCTATAATCGCCTATGTGTGTTAGATAGTAATAGTAGACTTAAGTTTTTGATAGACACGGGTGCTAATGTTTCGGTAATTCCGGTTGGTAAAATTAATTGTAAAAAACTCGAAAGTGATAGTTACAAGCTGTATGCGGCTAATGGTAGCGAGATACAAACTTACGGTGTACGTAGTTTAGTTTTAAATCTTGGTTTAAGAAGAGCTTTCCGATGGACCTTCATTGTGGCGGCTGTTAAACAACCGATAATAGGGGCAGATTTTTTAACCCATTATAAGTTGTTAGTTGATTTAAGCGCGCGAAAGTTAATCGATCAAGTTACTCGTTTAAATGTTATCGCTTCAGTTGTGTGCCATGACGTATGTGAGTCATTAGTTCAAACATTAATAAATGATAATGTATGGCATAAATTACTATCAAAATACCCAGACATTACCAGACCAATATCGTTCAAAGAAGTTCCTAAACATTCGGTGTGCCATTATATTGAAACCTCAGGACCACCGGTATACGCTAAGGCAAGGCCACTACCACCGGATAGATTTAAAAAAGTTAAGGCTGAATTTCAGAATATGTTAGAATTAGGAATTTGTCGACCCTCCAAAAGCCCTTGGGCGAGCCCGCTTCACGTGGTACCCAAGAAAAATGGAGATATTAGACCGTGTGGGGATTATAGGCGGCTTAATGCAATAACAAAGCCGGATCGTTATCCCATTCCACGTATAAATGATTTTAAGTATTTAATTGCAGGTAATAAGACTGTATTCAGTAAATTAGATTTAAATAGAGCATATCATTTTATACCTATAGCCCTAGAAGATATCGAAAAAACTGCAATCATTACTCCTTTCGGATTATTCGAATTCCCACGTATGACTTTTGGTTTGCGGAACGCAGCGCAATCGTTCCAGAGATTTATGGATACGGTAGTTCTTAATGGTTTTGATTTCGTATATAATTATATTGACGATTTGTGCATAGCATCGGAATCAGAAGAAATTCATAAAAAGCATTTAAATGCGGTATTTCAAAGGTTTAACGAATTTGGTGTCACAATTAACATTTCCAAATGTGTGTTTGGCGTATCAAAATTAAACTTTTTAGGTTACGAGGTGTCAACAGACGGTATTCGTCCACTCGATGATAAGGTACAAGCAATTGTAAATTTTCCGAAACCTGAAAATATCGAACAATTGCGTCGTTTTCTCGGTATGGTCAATTTCTATCGTTCGCATATACCTAATGCAGTCGATAGTCAGGCAGAATTAAATAGTTATCTGCATAATAGCAAAAAGCGGGACAAAACCGTGATAAAATGGACTGATAAGGCCATCGAGGCATTCGAGAAATGTAAGGTGAGCTTAAAAAGCGCCGTTACATTGTCGTATCCAATGTCTGATGCTAATTTATCTTTGATGTGTGATGCTTCAAATACTAGCGTAGGCGCGGTTTTACAGCAACAAATAGATACCAATTGGAAACCACTTGGATATTTTTCTAAAAAATTATCACCTATGGAAATGAAATACTCTACTTATGATCGTGAATTATTGGCTATATATATGGCAATAAGACATTTTAAACATTTAGTGGAAGGTCGGGCATTAACGATATTCACAGATCATAAACCTATCGTATACGCATTCAGTAAAGTAAATAGCGATAAAGAAAGTCCTAGACGTATTCGTCAACTTTCCTACATAAGCGAATTCAGTACTGACATTCGGTATATCAGCGGAGATCAAAACGTAGTAGCAGACGCTTTATCTCGGATAGAGACAGTAAGTTGTCCCACGATACTAGATTATGCGGCATTAGCAGAAACCCAATCTAGTGACGTATACTTACGAGAGGCATTGCAAGTACCAGATAGTAATTTACAGTTTAAACAATTTTACTTACCAGGTTGTGATAAACAAGTATATTGTGAAATTTCATCGAATAAAATTAGACCATATTTAACTGAAAATTTTAGATTAATCGCATTCCATTCAATTCATGACCTTAGCCACCCTGGAATTAAATGTACTAAACAGATGGTTAAACAAAAGTTCTTTTGGCCGAATATGGATAGAGATGTTACCAAATGGGCTAGAACTTGTCCTATTTGTCAGAAAGTAAAAATCAATAGACATACTGTTTCCGGTGTAGGTAGTTTTGAACGGGCTGAACGTTTTCAGCACCTACACATTGACATAGTCGGACCTTTAACGATATCACCTGATGGTTATAGATATTGCGTAACTCTTATAGATCGGACAACGGGTTGGCCAGAGGCGGTTCCTGTTCAGAATATTACAGCGGAGACCGTGGCTAGAGTAGTTTTTGAATGCTGGATCTCACGTTTTGGATGCCCTTCAAAGCTAACAAGCGACCAGGGTAGACAATTTGAGAGTGATATGTTTAAAAACCTTATGAAATATTTAGGTATACATAAAATACGCACAAGTCCGTATAATCCAAAAAGCAACGGCGTCATTGAGCGTTGGCATAGAGCACTAAAAGTATCCCTTATGGCACGTTTACAAGATGACAAGTCTTGGGTGGACGAGCTTCCGATCGCATTATTAGGACTGCGTGCAGCTATCAGAAGTGATAGCGGAGTAAGCGCAGCTGAGTTGACCTACGGTAAAACGATTCGATTGCCGGGTGATTTTTATGATGAAAGTAAAATATGTATGTCAGACTCTGAATATTTACAGGTACTTAGAGATTCTATAAATAAATTGAAACCACGACCAACATGTCATAGTAATTCACGTTCGCTATTCATATCCAACGATCTTAATACGTGTAAAAGTGTGTTCGTTAGAATTGATTTAATGCGTAAGTGCCTTCAACCACCATATGACGGTCCATACAATGTCGTAAAAAGACAAGGAAAGACTTTCACTATCAAGGTAGGCGACAAAGAAAAGTGTATTTCCATAGACAGGCTGAAACCTGCCTATGTAATTGATAGCGATTGTAAAAACTCTACCGACAATAGTTTTAATTTGGATTGTAACTTAAACGATAAACAAAGCGCAGCGACAAAAGTTAGTCATAACAAAACAACGCGTTTTGGCCGAGTAATCAAAACACCATTGAGATTCGTAGAATAAGCAACATAAGTAGCGTTTGACACAAAGGAATTATTATAACACTTTTAGTTATAAACACTTTTATTGTTTTGTTTAAGTATACTTTTGTGTAAGCTATTCATAGGTTTCGAAATGTTTATTGTTTATTTTAAATATACTTTTGTATAAGCTAATCATAGGTTAAGACATTTTTATTGTTTATTTATATAATAAAAACTTATGTGTATTTTTTTGTAAACAACGCTTTCGTTGAGTAGCAGTTTGTTTAGCTCTCACAAAGCGCTTGAGATTAAGCAGGCGGCAACATGGCGGCAACCGCATTTATCTACAAGTAAAGTGTTTTAAGAAAATATGTTAGCTTAACCCTTTAATTACTTATTAAATATTTGTTATTTTTTTTGTTTTAAAAAAGGGGGGAATGGTGTAGGTACAATGTATATTTTATTATGTTAACATAAACATAGATTTAAATGTAAACAAACTAGCGACGTGGCTGCGCCCACCACTTAAGTCAGTCGTGAATACAAACAGTTTGCGTGAACACGTATCATCTATTATTTATATTCCAATTACCTTTCTCAACAAAATACCAAAGAAAACCTATATCAAACATCAAACTCGGCCCACCTATTTTATCGTGAAGAATCACACACACATATATATACACCAAATGCTGCTTATACCTACCCAATATAATTGTGATTTCGAGCTAACACAATATGAAGTAGGTATAGGTTTGTTTTGCATGGTAAAGTGTGGGTAAACTATTAGTAATGCTTACTAGGTTTTCTAGGCAATAATAGCGGTATTGGCACTTGATATACACTTGATAATGGTTTAATAAGACAATTTAGCCTGAGGCAAGCAATTATTCTGCATAAACACACAACGTTACGAAGTACATTGTTAGTTTAAATAAATACACTCTAATTGGCTTAACTTAACATCAGAGCTATATTAACAAGAGTTGTATAACACTCACACTTCACCTGTTATGTTTGACCTGACGATAAAAGCCAAAAAAACACTTACCCGACTCGGAAATCGAACTATCAACATCACAGTGAGAGGTCGCAAACGCTAACCAACTAGAAAATTGGTGCGTATGTTGATTACTTTTGCACTCGAATCGAACGGATAAACCAATTTTGATGAAATTTGGCGCACATGAATCTTATAACCTATAAATAATAAATAAATAAATAAATATTTCCCAACTCACACACAACGCCATCTAGTCCCAAACTAAGCAGAGCTTGTACTATGGGTACTAGAATAACTGATACTAATACATATATACTTTTATTTTGTAAATACATACTTATTATACATAGAAACACCCAGACTAAGACAAACCCCCATGTTCATGCACACAAAGATTTGTCTTAAGTGGGAATCGAACCCACGACCTCGGCGTCGCAGGCAGATACACTACTCACTCCGCCATCCGGTCGTCACCTGGATCAACATATTACTATACTAGATCTTTTTCTAATGCACTTCGTTGGCGAAAGCTATACTAGATATTATATTTTAAATATTTGTACTTAATGGTAGATATTTTGGTTAATGGACACTGATTTTATCAAATGACATTAAACTTCCATAAACCCTTCGACAAAATTCTTAACAGCTTACAAACTAAGTCGATAGATGTCGTTAGTAATTAGTGAAAAGCGCGCCTATTTTGACAGGTGACCTTAATCAAGATGGCGCTCAAAATGGCGCCGCGTAAGTTCATTACGCGCGTACTTTCTGTTTAAAAGCTGTTAAGTGCTTAAGGCAGAATTAAATTGACACTAAACAACTTAAAAGGTTTTCAAGTTATATAGGATTAGGCGTTTTGTGTCGAATTAAGATTGTATACGCATAAATTGTATGTTTCGTTTGCTCAGTTTATATTTTAAAGTAAATTTTGAGTGTATCAAGCTGTCTGAGGTTTTTCTTTTAGTTGTATATTTGTTTTATTTTATTACAAAATGATTTGCGCCGACCCCAAAAAAATGGGTTAAGGACAGAAAGAAAGAAGGGTTCCTCGTCAGCTTTGTTGATCTAACAGTAGTGTTTGTGAAGTGACATCGTGAGGTCTCACATTCGATCCCTAGGTCGGTAGGCTCTATCGCATGGGATCTATTTATTACTGGTGAAATTTTGTGGTCATGATAATAAAGCCATATTATTTTATTAGAATTGTAGCTAAATCCATTAATATAGTACTTAGCTAACCCTAATTAAATGAGGCTATCGTGTATTGTCTCACCAGGTGGCGCCACTGTAGAGTAAGGTCTGTCAAAGTTTGTTAACAGACATTGATTTATTCCAACCATTGAGTTTATACGTTTTTATACTGGCACAGTTCTTTAGGGCGTTTTGAAGACAAACATTTTTGAACAAAAAATATTTAGTGGGACATTATACGTCTCGCATACGTGGCGAATGCACAAGTGCGTTCTTAAGAAGTTTGTCTTCAGAGTGCCTTAAAGGATGTGCCTCTATAGACACTTATAAACTTAATGACCGCATAGTCAACCCGCAAATAGTGACATTTGACATTTCAGAGACCTCACGTTTCACAAGCATCCTAAAGCTTCAGTTTCCTAGGAAAGCGGTGTGGAATAATGCGGCCGTAATATTATAGCCGTAACACGATTAGTACGTGTTACGTTATGTCGATCACCGCTCTCTAGGAAACCACTACATTTACTTTACATAGGCAACGTTCTAGTGACGTCATTCTACCGTTATCTTTACCGTTGTATTATTCCACACCGCTTGCCTAGGAAACCAAAGCTTTAGCGGCAAATTCATACGCGATAGCCCTCAAACCCCATTGTACCGGAGAATGAACATGCTATGTTGTATTCTATTTTATTTGACTATTGTTAGATACCTAAGTAATTACCTTTTAAACTTAAACGTTTTATAGTTAATAGGTATGTTAGTATTATTTGGTAAATTGTATCAAAATAGTTGAACCTCCTTTTAAATGTTGCTAGCCACCTAGTATGATACTTTGTTATAAGAATGTTTGTTTATGGTATTTAAATAAGTGGCAGTCTGCGAATAGCTAATGAGTTTTAACAAGGTATTATCTCTAATTCTCTACAGTGTTACCAACCTTAAACTCGTAAAACTTAAAGTACGTAATATTCCTCAGAGCTTAGAATGAATTAAGTAAACAAAAGTTAAAGTAACAAGCCTATTTCGTTACTTGATTGATGTTGTATGTTCAGAGTTTGAAATCGACAACCAATTCTAATTTACTCTTAAACAAACACCATTTTAGTTTCGCTTCATCGTCAGTTATTTACGACTTTAGTTATTTGTGACGTAAACAGAGAGGATTTTGATGGTATGATTATTATTATCTATTTTAGAGATTACTGCCTGCCATATTCAATTAAGAGAGAAAATTACTGTCGTTGTAGTTTCGAAACCATCATGCTCAAATATAACCATTTTCAAGTTTTTAATGTTTTGTAAAATCATTTAATTTTTCACGTTCTACCAATGCAGGCGGCATTGGTAGAACGTGAAAAATTAAATGATAGGAAAGTACTACATCTGGCCAGGTGACTCTGCTGTCATTAATATTTCTCATAGTATCATGATTTATTTATTTATTTATTTATTTAAAACTTTATGCACAATTTGTACAGAGGCGGACTTAATGCCAAAGGCATTCTCTACCAGTCAACCAAGGGTGGTGCAGAGCTTTAACATGGTAGGTGCACTTGTAAGGATAGTAAAAAAAAACAAAACTAACAAAACTTACAAATAAAATAAAATGATAATATACTTTCTAAAGTATAAATCAAATACTATATAAACATACTTAACTATTATATATACATATATAAATACATATAACATATATACACAATATATAATAGAAATATTGGATGATAAATATAAAATCATACACAGTGTGGTAACCTAATGATGTGACGATTCCGACAACTTATCACGGAGGAGATTCCGAACTTTTATTTTGAATGTAAAACGGTTAGTGGACATTCTGATTTCGAGAGGGAGCGCATTCCACAAAAGAACAGATTGAACGAAAAAGGAAGAATTTAGAAACCCAGAAGTGTGAGATGGACATAGAAGGAGTAAATTATTTGACGAGCGAAGATCACGCTCGTGATTGGAGCATAGAAATTGGAAATAAGGAGCTAAGTAACTTGGAGGAGATGAAGAATTAAGGAAACTGTACAGAGTGGTAAGAGCACGTAAATTCCGACGCTGACGGATGGGCAACCAAGTTAATTGAGAACGGTAAGTAGACACGTGGTCATACTTTCGAAGATTATATATAAATCGAATGCAGTTATTGAGAAGACGGTCTAACTTATTGAGAAGATCTGCATTCAGGTCGAAATAGCATACATCACCATAGTCGATCATGGGGAACACCAAGGTCTGCACAAGCATTATCTTTGTTCTAGAAGGTAGAAAGTTCTTTAACCTATATAAAGCACGAAGAGTACCAGTAACTTTTTGACTGATGTGAGCAGTTTGTTTTTGCCAGTTAAGAGTGAAGATTTATGTATATAGCTCTTCAATAGAAAAGCCACTAACGCAAAACCACTGTGGGTAAGTATGAAGGTACACTAGGTAGTATTTTTCACAACAGCAGCACGAAAAGTCTTTCTTTGTTTTGCTTCGAGTCGTTTCAGTGAGCAAACCCAACTTTGCTTCGAACTTTTCCCAATTCTCGAACAAAGTTGCACACTTATGACTTTTTCGAGCTGCTAAGGTGAAAAGTAGAATGTGCGATACGACATCAAAGTTTACATCTAGTGCTTTTAAGTCCCTCGATCACTACGCTCTAGATTCTAAACACGAATCAATAGAATCTTTCATGTATTCGGGACTCAAAATAAGCACTTCAATAAAATACGAACTTTGCTCTCTTATTGCATAAACAACTTTTTTTTTCCGAGCTAGCGATCGAACCCAGGACCTCAAGATCAGCAGTCACTCCACATACACTACCGCTAGATCAAAAATGTAGACGATAAACCCTTCATCTTCCTGTCCTTATCCCATTCTATTTGTTGTCGGCGGAAAAAGTTATTTTCGGTTTAAAGATATTTATTTCTCATAAGAACATCAGTCCACTTAAAATGATATACAAAGTTAGTATAAAGTAATAATACAGTAGCATTATCTCTGGAGTTATAGAACATTGAAAGTTACATTACAGTGTAGGTACATATTTCTTAAGCTCCATTCTTCTCTGTCAGTCATCATCGAGAAATCTATCTAACCGATATCTCTTTAAATTTATCGGTCACAAAACCTTCAAGCTATACCGCATTAGTATCAGGCAGTATCCAGTTAAAATAAAACGTTATCAGATTTACCCCCCACCTCCCGCCCACCCCGGCGCTCGTAAACCTGCAGTTATTTAAGTTATAACCAAGTTTTACAATTTCAATGTCGATGCCGAACACCATTAATTTTGGGCGAGAACCTTGTAAGGTAGGTAACTTTTACGAAGCTAATCTCTCTTGCAGTAGAATGTTTAGTTATTGTGTATTAACAGTTAAATTTCTTCAGTTATATTAAGATCCCATGTGGCTAAGTCAAAGCCGCGCGGACTATTAGATCTTACAGGTTAAGCAATGCTAACTGCGGTCGGCAGTGGATGGGTGACCAGCTTAACGTCATAACGAGTTTTCCTTCGTGCCTCGGAAAGCACGTTAAGACGGAATTGCTAAGCTGTTTTCCAAACAAATGTTATGGGATTACTTTAATATTATTGAGTTTTGTATTTTTATAGACAAACCATATTTAAACACTAAAAAGTATGTAAATTATAATATAAGTTGAACAAATATTACGTTAGTATGAAAACACAGCAATCAGGCGTCAATCCTTATCTGTCTATGGCAGTTCTGCAGATCTATGGCAGTTGTTACAGGTAGTCAGTAGTCAGAGGGCAGAAAAAGATTTATACTATGAGCGTGAGAAAAAAAAGAAAGCAAAATAGAGTTTTACTTACTGTTTTGACACAACAAAGGCCTTCTTTTCGAGCTACTGAGGTGAAAATGTATTTCATATTATCTTTACAACTAAGTAAAGACACCTTTAAACCAGCCTTAACTCTGTACCAAAACTCCAGTACATACTTACTCCAGTCACAAAAATGTTCACATTAATTTCTTTTCTCCATAATCTAAACAAAGAAAGGTCCAATTCGAAGCAATATTCATATTTTTGAATGGTCTGTCTCCACAATAAAATGTCCGTAATAAGTAGCTTCATCTCCAATTATCCCAAAACTGGGGAAATCATTTCACAAAGAGGCGCTATTAAGGTTAAATTACTTAATACGACGATTATGTTTTTCCACAAGTTTTCCTGCCGCCTAAAACACTCTTATTTCTTTACAAATAAAGCCTGTATTTCCCTAATTTACAGGCAATTTTCCTCGTTGTAAGTATGTCTTAATTGTCTCTTATAATTAAGTATAAGTCTAAAGTAAGCGAACTTCAGGTCCCAGATGCGTAGAATTGTCTAATTACAAAAAGTATTAACGATGATTTGGAGTTTATCCAATATTTGAACGTCCCAAGAGATTTTAAGAATCTGCTTGAATATAACCATTTTGAATATTTGAAAGTAAATATTAATGACAATACTGCCTCGATTGTCTCTCACCTCGGTCTCGGGTTCGATTCCCTGCTAGACTTATTAGACTATTGAGATATCGAAAATTAATAATGCAATAATAATTTCCTATTTAATAAGGAAGTCACCGTATCTATTTGTGAAGTTGTTTTATTTTAATTACGAGTTGCGTTTGAGTACGACAACTCCGGGACAGTTTCATTTACATTAATATTGCTATTTCCTGTAACTTTGATTGGAGTTTTGCTACTTTTGATTGACTATGGTTAAATAACTTCAAATGACGGGAAATATTTACTGTCAACTAGCTTTCGCGCCCGGTTTTATCCGTACAGTATGACATAAAAGTAATCTATGTTCTTCTCTAGGCCTATAATTATCTCCTTACCTGATTTACATCAAATTAATCAGACAGAGTTCCTTTTGGGTCTATAATATTTGTAATAAGCTTCTAGGTACTACTAAATATTAGATATAACGGGATGTATAATATATATATATTTTTTTAACAACGACTCCCGCACCAGGAATAACTCCTGTGTCGCGGGGGTGTTCACAAACATGCATTTCACACACCCAAAGCATACCCAGAGAATCACACAAAGATTTGTCTGATGTAAGGATCGAACCCACAACACCTGCGCAGTTGAAACCGGCGAGGCGACCGCTTAAACTACTACGCCAAACGTGCACTGGAATATTTACCATGTATATTTGTTGTAGCGAGTTATTTCACAAATATACATGGTAAATATCCCGTTAGATCTAATATTTCGTAAAAAAATAACCAAGATAGTCTCAAAACGTATATTGTAGGTATGCCATCTTAACCCTTCCATCGTTATATATCCTAGAAATGTGTCTTTGTAAAAAACTATCCAACACTATTTCCAAAATTGTCTGATACTGTACAACGTAACCGACGAGACCATGAACGATTATGCATGCACAGCGCCAGAACTGCTCATTTAGGGCATAGTATAATCAAAAATTTACAATAAGTTACCAAAACAATTTAAATCCTTAAATTTTAATATGTTTCAAAAGTAAAGTTAAAGAAATGTTGATAAAGAAATGCCATTTCAATATTAAAGACTACCTTAATGATAATTATATTTAAATTATGTAATCTACTACGACATTACTATTCTATTATACAATTTATTATTACTATACAATTCCTATATAATATATTATTCTAACATATTTTGACATTTCTATAATTTTACTTTATTACTAAATAATACTGATGCATGCTTAATATTGACAATGTGTAATTTTAATTTATATCGATTTTATATTTGTACGCCTTGCATGGCAAAACATGTTGTTAATCACAAATACCACCAATTTAACTGTTATAGAAAGTAATATTCTGTAAACCACACAATCTTTATTTAGTAGTCAGTACTATAGTGAAAACTTTATTATTTGATGGTAGATTTCAGGACAGTGACATAAACTCCCTCCAACTCCTTCAATCAACATTATTTACAGCCGACGATTACGTCACTATTCATAAGTCCCACGCCCTTACGCCCGCCGTTATCACACGAAAACTTTAATTTCACTTGAAAACTTAGTAGATTTCGAGGAGAAACGCTGGGTGCCGATTGTAGGGGTAAGGGGGGAGGAAGGCTCGTTATTTTCACTTTCCCCCTTTTATTGCCTCAATAAATAACATTAGGTTTATGACGCGTGTGAAAATACCCGAGGTGTAGGACTGAATTTTTAATTTGGTGCTCCCGGCCCGGTATTGTTTTACCTTTAGCACGTAGATTTGTGATATGTGGAGTAAATAAATTCTGATGGAATTTATTGGTTTCTTTTTTTATACAATGGATGTAGCTAAAAAGGTACATAAGCTACAGTTTACTTTTTTGTATGAATTGACGAAAAGGTATAACGTGTATTTTACTAATATGTTTAAGATGATCTGACTGTCTCGATGGTCTAGTGGTTAGCGTATGCGGCTCTGACCGCGAGTTCTCGGATATGATTCCATTATTGCATAATAAACAAATTGTTTAAAAAAGATCGGATCTAATTATTAAATGAAAATACACCAATCTAAGAAACACCGCCTTGTTCAAATATTGGATAATCTTCAAATCATCGCTAATACTTTTTGTAATTAGACAATTCTACGCATCTGGGACTTGAAGTTCGCTTACTTTAGACTTATACTTATTTATAAGAGACAATTAAGACATACTTACAACGAAGTAAATTGCCTGTAAATTAGGGAAATACTGGCTTTATTTGTAAAGAAATAAGAGTGTTTTAGGCGGCAGGAAAACTTGTGGAAAAACATAATCGTCGTATTAAGTAATTTAACCTTAATAGCGCCTCTTTGTGAAATGATTTCCCCAGTTTTGGGATAATTGGAGATGAAGCTACTTATTACGGACATTTTATTGTGGAGGCAGACCATTAAAAAATATGAATATTGCCTACAATTGGACCTTTTTTGTTTGGATTACGGCGAAAAGAAATTAATGTGAACATTTTTGTGATTGTAGTATGTATTTTTAGAAGTTTGTCGACTAGAATAGTGGGTTTTGCAGTATTCATTTGTAGGTATTGTTAGTTTTAAGGATGAAAAGAAGTTTTGTTAAGACAAACAGTTCTATTAGAACTTAAAACTCGATTGTGCCTAGGATAAAATTAAACATCAAGGTGGTAGTGCTCCTAAATTAAATGGCACGGGTCAGGATTGGCCAAACTCAAATACAGTGCCCGTCGATTGTTCGAGCAGCCATCTGCAGCTAACTTCACCTACTGCCAAGCTGTGTGCTTTTGCTTATACCTACAAAAATACCAAGAGCTCTTAAATAAAACACATACAGGTGAAGTCTGGGTGATGTACTCATATGTCTTATTTAATTTGCCTGTTGTGAATTGAAACACTATTGCTGTTCAACTGTTTAATTTTCTTTGTACAAATCAATATGTCAAGAATTATACCAAAAACAATAATAGGTATTAAAACAATATCATTACATAAAAAGGTTGGTTGGTCGCCTACGCCTGTAATAAAAAATCCGTATAATTCCATCTAGTTACCCCTCAAAATTGTATATATTTCTGCTACAAAGATAAACCAGCAGTGCAGTTACATTCAAAAACGTTTACTAATAGATATTCAAAACCCATTTCTTTACCTATTTCAGCTAATTACAATGGAACGTATATTTTTCTACAAAGTGAATTTAATTATTAAGAAAGCGTAAGGCAGGACGTAACTGCCTCTCATGGATGTAAGTGCTCGTTGTAGGCAATACAGGGAAACTGCAGGCAATAAGCGTAAGGACAGTGTACACTGGGACTGAAAAACTTCAGGGAAAAAGTGGATGCCAAAATTCTTGATAAATTGGGTAATGTTGATTTAGTGATGCTAAGTTCTAGCATTCATATATCAACAGTCATGTTAAGTAATTAATTGATTTATATATATATTTAGCCCTGCTGCAATAAAATAAAATAAAATAAAAATAAAATAGCCTATATTTACTGAAAAAAGAAAACTATAGCGTTGGGTAGGCTATTGGGTGGTCTGAAACACTGCTTTTATGTTGGTAAGTCGTTTATTGACTAGCACACTAACATTAAGTCTAACAAAACACAACTATTACATTGAGCGCGAGCGGGAGAACGTGGTAGCGCTTAGCGCGTCTCGTCGAGTACTGAATCAAATGCGCGCGCGCCGCGACAGCTCGTACCTCGCACGCGCGTCCTCTATCGCGGCTAGCGGTCAAACGCTAAGGCTGTCAACAGTGTCAACTACACAATATGTGACAATACTATGACAGTACGTATATGTATCTGTGGTATCACGCTATACACTCCCCCTCGAGTCGTGAGAACGCCCACGCTCACGAACTCGCACAACGCATAAAACTAACAAACGGGACAAACATGCTTCCGTGGACGTCCTCTATGTCTTTTCGGGACTACGGGACGAGGAGGCGAGTCACCGCGGGAATGAAAACGCGTGAGCTCGGATACATGAAACTTGCCTAGGTTACCCTCCGGGCTATCTAACTCGGCTATGCAGTAAGCTGTTGGGCTAACCCTTTTTGCAATAACATATGGACCATCTCTTTTCGGAACGAACTTAGCAGAAACATTCTTAGCTGCATTACTAAGGACATGAGACTTAAGGAGCACCTGATCTCCTACTTCGAAAACTTCGGCAGGCTTCTTCGACTTATCCGCACATTCCTTGCGCCGGTCCTGCTGAGCTTCAACTCTTTCTCTTACAGAAACTAAACTACTAATAAAACTTTTCAAATAGGGCGTAATTTGAGAAACAAAGTTATCTTTGTTAAGAATCGACCTGATGTCATGCTTCACGTCGAGTGGTGAACGAAGCTCCCTAGCAAACATGAGGTAAGCTGGAGACGAACCAGTAGTTTGACAAACCGACGAGTTCATGGTAAACCTTATTGCAGGAAGGTGCTGTGGCCATGACGAGTGGTTGGTATCAACTAGACGTGATAACTGAAACTTCAAATCCCTATTTTTACGTTCAGCTGGATTAGCTGACGGGTGGTATAATGGTAACAACTCTTGACCGATACCTAAAATAAACATACACTGCTGCATAACAGCTGAAACAAATTGGACACCATTGTCCGATACAATGCGTCGAGGAAAACCATAACGAAGAAAATATTCTTCAATTAACGTACGGGCGCATACCTCCGAGGTTGCTTCTTTCAAGGCGTACAGCTCGGTCCAACGAGTCGCTGTGTCCTCTACCAACAATATCCATTTCTCACTATTTACTCCTTTAGGAAGCGGGCCGAACAGATCTATAGCCAACACTTCACCCCTTTGGTTTAAAACAGGAGTCTGTAGGAGACCCGATGGCTTCGTGTTTGAAGACTTATACCTTTGACAGGTGGTGCAGGTCTTGATGTAATCTGTGATGACTCTGCGCATACCTGGGAAATAAAACCCTTGAGCGACCCTACTGTACGTTCTATCGACTCCATGATGACCGCCTAAGTCGGAGTCGTGACATTCCTTCAAAATTTCTAAGCGGAGAGAGACCGGAACTACTAACTGCGGCTCTTCACTATCCACGTCAGGATTATACCTATATAACACGCCTTGCTGCAAGAAATAGCCTCTTTCTGACCAACGTTTAACTCCTATAGACTCAGCATCAGACGTATCTTCCATATCACTAATAATTTTCTTTAGCTCTAGATCATCAAGCTGCGCACGCCGGAGATCAGCTGGACTTTTAGCAGGTAAGTCTACAACGATAGAACAAATTCCACACTGACTTTTCTCTTCTTCTTTACAGGGCGGACGGCTGAGTGTGCCTGCGACCACATTGGCTTTTCCAGGCGTATACTGAAACTGAATGTTAAAACATTGTAGTTTAAGAGCCCATCGAATGAGCCTACCCGATGGCGACTTCAGAGTGAGGAGCCACTTAAACGGCTGATGGTCGCTACCTATGATGACCTCATGACCCTCGATATAACCTCTAAAACGTTCGACGGCCCAAACAACAGCGAGCGCTTCTCGCTCCGTAGTGCTGTAATTCCTCTCGGCTGGATTGAGTAGACGGCTAGCATACTCTATAGGACGTTCATCTTTACCCTCGCCCTGCAACAACACAGCACCTATGGCGTAGCTGCTAGCATCCGTCCTCAACACAAATGGCTTACTATAGTCAGCTTGAACAAGAATCGGTGCCGAAGACAAACGCGTCTTCAACTCCTCAAAGGCACTAACCTGGTCTGATCCCCAAGACCATGGTTGATTCTTTTTCAGTAAGCGTGTCAGCGGCTCAGCGACGGCAGAAAAACTAGGAATAAACTTCCTAAACCACGAGCACGTCTGTAAAAAGGTTCTAAGATGACGCAGCGATGAGGGTGCCTTCATGTCCAAGACAGCACGGACTTTATCTTCGTCAGCTGACACACCATCCTGTGTTATAACATGACCGAGATACTTTACCTTGTCTCGTGCAAAGACACATTTTTCTCTATTTGCGCGTAACTTAAACAAACGTAACCTCTCAAATACTGCGCGTAGATCTGAGACATGCTTCTCGAAGCTTCCCTCTGATATCAACATCAGATCGTCTTGATATGCTAACAGGGTCACGTCTTTCAGTGAAGCACCTGCTCGAAGTCTATCTATTAGACGCTGGAACGTAGACGGCGCGTTTTTCAAACCAAACGGCATACGCTTAAAACGGAACGAACCAAACGGCGTCAAAAATGCTGTTTTGTCCCTGTCCTGTTCGCGAACAGAAACCTGCCAGAAGCCACTGCGCATATCAAGGGTACTCATGAAACAATTCTTTTTTGTCGACTGGACAAGCTCGTCTATTAACGGCATCGGATAGACGTCGGTTTTTGTGACCGCATTGAGCTTTCTGTAATCAACACAAAAACGTACCTTTCCATTAGCTTTCGGCACCAAAAGCGCGGGAGATCCCCAAGCGGACTCACACTCCTCAACTATACCGTCAGCCAACATCTTGTCGAGCTCTGCCCGCATAAGCTCCTTCTTTGCAGGCGTCAACCTGTAGGGCGGGACAGCAACGGGGGAATTATCACCGGTATCAATAATATGCTCGGCATACGGAGTCGCGTCTCCCCCTGGCTCAAAGATATCCTCATATTCTACGAGGAGGTTGGCAAGTATCTGACGTTGTTCGAAAGTAAGCGAAGTCGCCTCATCGTCCCGGAGCACCTCTAACGCGGCACACGAAGATACAGGTGACGAAACCTTTTCAAACTGTATATCGAATTTTTGTTTACTATTTTCCGCAAAATGCCATTTATTTTCACCAAAATTAAACACAAGGTTAAATAAAGAAAGGAAATTAATACCTAACAAACTTTCATTATTATTAGTTTCAGGAAAAATCAAAAACTTTACTACTCTAGTTTTTTGGTGTAACGTCACCTTTACCTCCGTGGTAAGTACATTCATCTCCCTACTAACACCGTCCGCCAACCTAACATTTTGTGTCGACGGCACTAACGGGTGTCCTAACCTGAGTAGGAGAGCGTAGAGCGTGTGACCAGCTATACAGCTCGAGGCTGCAGAATCAACGAGCGCAGTACCACAGTTTCCCAGAATGTTTATATTTAACACGGGGCGACGAAAAGGTAAGTTACAATTATAACCATCATTTAAACTAGATATACAAGTATTATTAATACACGAAACACATTTCTCAACGTTAAAGTTACATAAATCTCCTACACAACACGTAGGGTTAACTTGCACAGGCGAATTAGTGTTATTAAAATGCGAAACATTTTTTTCATAATTATAAGAATTAAATAAATCACCCACGGTACACGTAGGGTTAACATTTACCAATACACAAGAATTATCATACATGACACAGTCATTATTATCATTACGATAACTTAAATCACCCGCGGTACACGTAGGGTTAACATTTAAAAATACACTAGATTTATCATACATAACACAATCATTATTATCATTACGATAACTTAAATCACCCGCGGTACACGTAGGGTTAACATTTAAAAATACACTAGATTTATCATACATAACACAATCATTATTATTACAATTAATACAATAACTTAAATCACCCGCGGCAGGCGCAGGGTTACCTTGAACAAACATACGCGTTGACGGGTTAACTCGCTGCGACGCGGGAACGGTAGCGGTGGCACCCGAGCACACCGCGCACCTCCGATGTTGGGCAGAGCGGGCGTCAGGAGCAGGTGCGCTTGAGGCGACGGGAACGGCGCCGGCAGCGGCACCCGAGCGCACCGCGCACCTCCGATGCGGGGCAGAGCGGGCGTCGGGAGCAGGCGCGCTCGAGGCGGCGGGAACGGCGATTTCGCGCGCTTTGTAACCACCGTTGCTGCGGGCCAGAGCTCCGCTATGCGACGTATTGTGTACTGAATAAAACGCATGCTGACCCGAACAGTTTTTACACTTCGACTTTATGACATTTTCCGCACCACATCCGTAACACTTTATAGCACTTTTTGGTTTTAAGTTATTGTCGATACTGTTATTTTTATTATCACTATTACGCTTAAGTTTCTCACACATATCCTTTACGTGGCCTGGACGTTTGCAGTAAGTACAAAACTCCTTCTTGTCCTTGACGACGGCGGCGGTAGCGGTCTCGGCGGGCTCGGCGGCGGCGGCACCAGCGCCAGCGGCCGGTACATTCCGCAGCGACGATGACGTTGACGACGATACTACGCGCGTATTCGTCTGTGTACGTGACCTCGCGAGAGACGAGCTACTAGCCTCCTTCAGAGAATCTTCCACGTTACGGCACTTGTGCAATAACTCTTCGAAACTGTTGACATTTTCCCTGCATACACGCTTCCTAATGCGTTGACTTAGCAGTCCATAAGCCATATCCAGCTGCACCTTTTCCGATAGGTCGTCCCTTGGAAACTTGGTTAACAGCGCACGTACCTTGGCGATGAACAAGTCGGTATGCTCCTCTCCTTGAGACAACGAAAACAGTTTAACGTAAAGTCGGTGTGGCGGGTCGCGGTCGCCGAAGGCACTCTTGATCCTCTCTAGGGCTTCCGACCACGACTTCGTAGTCCGCTTTACACCTTGCCACCATACTGCAGCAGGTCCCTCCAGCAACATCGAAAAACCGCGTAGGGCGTTTTCATCAGAGACGGCGACGCAATCCTTATAGATAATTACGGCATCTATAAAATTTTCTAATGATTCGTCCGCGCGTCCGCCATAGCGCGTCGTACACTTCGCGAAGTTTCCATTCGCGCCAAAAGCGAAGCCCGACGCGTGGACGTCAGACACGTTGTTATGCGGCGTTGACGACCGCACCTCGCGTAATAATTGCTGGCAGAACTCTTGCTGGGATTGCTGCATACTATTGAGCAAACTTGTGAGCGACTCTTGAGACATTGTAATGTTGGTGGATGCGGCCGAACCGCCATCATTGTTTGACTTTGAGCGATCTTCAGACCGTGTTCGCGGCATTTTCATACGATGAGACACACGCTACTCGTAAAACACCGAAAAACACAACATAGGGTTCGATATAATTCCCGGATAGACACTTTGTAGTGTTCGTTGCACACACGACAAACTTTTCACTACTCAGTATATACCTACACACGTTGGGCGCCACTTATAGCGTTGGGTAGGCTATTGGGTGGTCTGAAACACTGCTTTTATGTTGGTAAGTCGTTTATTGACTAGCACACTAACATTAAGTCTAACAAAACACAACTATTACATTGAGCGCGAGCGGGAGAACGTGGTAGCGCTTAGCGCGTCTCGTCGAGTACTGAATCAAATGCGCGCGCGCCGCGACAGCTCGTACCTCGCACGCGCGTCCTCTATCGCGGCTAGCGGTCAAACGCTAAGGCTGTCAACAGTGTCAACTACACAATATGTGACAATACTATGACAGTACGTATATGTATCTGTGGTATCACGCTATAAAACATAATTATAACACTTAACTTTTCTTCACACTAAAACTTATAAAACTACACTTTAACTACTTAAATTATATAGAGTCTCTTATCTCAGTGTGCCTCTTGGCAAAGGCCTCCTTAACTCTCTCCAATGAGCGAGCTCTATCACTGATGGCTCTCCTCCCTCCAGTATGGTCCCGCTGTCACCTTTATTTCATCTGCCCATTTATACTGTTGTCTACCTCTATTCCGTTTTGAGTCTCTAAGATACCAATTCGTAACAGTCTTACTCCATTTTTCCTCTCTTAGTAATCTAAAACATTGATTGTAACATCAGTCATGATGGTTGCCACCTACTAATTAGGTACAATAGATGATGCGAGGCGTCCGAAAAGACGATGCATACAGTCTCAAGATTCGTGGATTTGGAGCAGGACTTGACTGGCTGAGTGCTATAGCGATAGGCTAGCATCCTATAGTTGCAGTACAAATCACGCGTCAAATTTTACTGGTAAAAAAAGAAATATTGGTTGTAGAGCTCTTGTGAATGAGCTCGAGGGCGGCAGCACCACCGTCTCACCTTTAACCTGCCGCCAAATAGTAGTGCTTCCATTACTGTGTTCCGGTTTGGTGGTGAGATCAGGCCCTGAAATTACTGGCACATTAAGCATAACACCGTAGTCCTCAGCTGCAGCGACGCATCTATAATCTGCTTTTGTGGATTGTTGATGTCCATGGGCTGTACTCCACTTACCATCAGGTGGACTACACGTTCGTTCGCTGTGCGCATTGAATATAAAAAAAACTGTTCTTAGTATTAGGCATGTTAAGGTTCAATATATTTTTGCCTGACACGCGAATCTAACCCAATACCTTACGATTAGCAGTCGCATCCGCTAACGTTTAGATTAACGAGGCAAATGCCTCCTTTTTGTCGTCTTTTTTTATAAGTCCGTTCACTCCATAGCAAACGGACGTGTAGTCCACCTGATGGTAAGTAGTAATCAACAATCCACCAAAGTAGATTGTAGATGCGTCGCTTCATCTGAGGATAGCGGTGTTATGCCTTATGTGCCAAATTTTTAACTGGAATACGGTAGTGCAAACACACAGGTTGGCGTAGTGGTTACAGCTGTCGCCTCGCCGCTTAAAACTGCGCTGGTGTTGTGGGTTCGATCCCCACACGGGACAAATCTTTGTGTGATCCGCAAGGATTTGTTCTGACTCTGGGTGTGCTTTGTGTGTGTGAAATGTATGTTTGTGAACACCCCCGCGACACAGGAGATATTCCTAGTGCGGGCGACGTTTTGAAAAGTTAAAAAAGTGGTGCTTGTTAACTCGTTTTCTTGCCCACGAGCTTGTTTACAACCGCTCTTACACCAATAACACTTTAGTTAAAGTTATATACATTATTATACATTAAATTTAAAAATGCTATATGTGTCAGTATGCATCCTCCTTTAAACACAACAGGCTCGCTGTTCAGTAGCAATTGAGAAAGGGTCTAACCGTTTATGCCTAAATGCTACAATTGTTAATTATTGCCGCACACTCTGCTTATCCCCGCAGTCGTAATGATACCCCATCGTGTGATATCTTGGATTGAGAGACCATTAGTAAAAGCATATTAATATGTGGAGGATTAAAGTGATTTTATTGTTTAGATTTATGTAATTATTGCTTTTGTTACATTTTCAATTTGATATTTTAAAGCTTAGTTTTCAGGTAAAATGATCTTTAAGACTTACTCAGCCCTGCGTCTCCACCCGCTTGTTACTTAGTCAAGTAGTTTTCACTTTAATTTAGGTTATAAACTACTTATATGTGTTTTAAATTACCTACATCCAAATCAAGTTGGATAAGATAAAATAAGACACATTATTTCCGGCAAATCTGAAAAGTATATGAAATATTTTAGAACTACTTATTCCTATTTAAAATAAGTATATATGAACATACCGGATGTACCAGAAAAGGTACGCACCTCAGCATAATTCTGCAGCACTTTAGCACTACAGCGCTGGTATTCTGGTGCGCCCTGATCGTGAGTTAATGTTGCATATACAATATTTTTGATAATTACCACTGACGCAATGATTAGGAAATTAAAACAAAGCAAAAAATATATATCTAAAGAAACTAAAATAATACACATAACTGTGCCACAAATCAGGATAACTCATACTTATTTTATATAACTATTTTTATATTAAGTAACTTAAATATAAGAAGTATGTCAATATTCAATGGACGCCAAATAAACTTGTGAAAACATAAAAATACCTTGGAAAATGCTACTAAATGACATAATTAATAGTTTACTTACCTCTCTCTCTTTCTTAACCCACCATCTCGTTCCAAATCTCATTACAGCATCACAAGTTCTCTATAAGCTCATAATTTCTGCAAAAAAATCTAACTTCAACCCTCCCTCCATGGGGGGTCAAACAAGTTGCCGCCAGATGGCGTTCGGCTATTCAAATTTTCTTGTTTTATTAAAAAAAAGTTCTCTCTTGACCCCGAAACCGTTTTAAGTCGAGTTCTTTAAGCACCTTCTTAGTAATGTACCGAAGTAATTGTATTTTAATGGCTACGGTTTCAGAGGAATTGCTGTTTTAGGTTCTTTCAAGATTTGTGCCAATCTGTGCGTTGATAATACTGTTCGCCGTTTGTAATATTTTCTTATTGCTTTGCTGGTAAATTAAAAATGGTCAGTCATTATAAGAAAGATTTGATTTTAAATGTTTAATATATATTTTTTTTACTATAGTAACTTAACATAACATCACGCCTATATGACCCAGAAGGGTGTGGCAGAGGTGTACAACACCCACATTTCACCTGTTATATCTATGTCCCATGCCAGCAATTCACTGGGCACAATTCCAACGTGCTGCTAGTGTGAATTTCCTGTCGGACAATTCACAAATAACACTTTGCCTGATCCGGGAATCGAATCCGCGACCTCGCGGTCAGAGCATACGCTATCCACTGGACCATCAAGGCAGTGGTTTGTAAAAGTAAAGAAAACCAATGTACTTTCTAAAGTTGTGACATACGGAATGTCAAGATGCTTAATATAACGGAAATCCTACAGTATTAGATTTCTAGCGCCATTCTCTAAGGTTCCGGATAGATCTAATCCGACCCATAAAATATAACTTGACCGAATTTAATAGTGACACAAATTACACTTGAGAAAAGAACAGCTGTCACTTTAATTTAAGTGTGTTGTATGCTTATCCAATAAGGTTTATCTATCACTTGTGAAATTGGCGCCTAGTCTAGAACTGATCAAATCAAATCATTTATTTCCATGGGCCCCAAAGGGCGCTTGAACACGTCAAAACAAACATCAAAATACAAAAAATATAAAATTAAAATAAAACTTATCTAACTAAATTATAATACTTATTGTTATAAAATGATTTGACACCGGAGCTTAGATTGACTTTAATTCAACTTAGAGGTTTGAATTAAAATCAATCCAAGTAACGTACGGCTTGTGACTAAAGAAACGTTCTCAGCCGAAATCTTCTATATTTCAACGCTTGCCCTAGAAATAAAGTGATTAAAGTTTACTATCTGTAATAGTGAATACGTTCAAAAAAGAAACAACACCTAATATTTACCACATGCAACACTATACACTTACACATTGACACACAATATATCACACATACATCAACATGAACACTCCAAAATACCAAATTGTTTATCATATCAATTGTGAATTTTGCAATCAAATTGAACTGGCTGCCAAACCGCCAGCGTCGAAACTTGCGTGCCCTTACCACTTTATATTCTATCCTAACTTCTCCTACTTCAGCATCTTATTTAATTCCTTACTTTCAATATCTTAGCTCTAATCACAACAGAGATCTTCGCTCTTCTAATAATCTTCTCCTCCTAGTTCCCTCTCATACTTCTGGATTTGTTAATTCATATTTTCCTGTTCAATCAGTCCTTCTCTGGAATCAGGACGGCTACGAGCCGTTATGCATTCAAAATGAAAGTTCGCGAACTATTCCTGAAGAATACGGCAGAATTATTACAACAGACTGTGGTATAATTTGTATTTATGTATCGTTTTAAGTATTTTTGTATGTTTATGTGTATATTTATCACATTAAATCTATTTATGGTTAGTATTTATATTTTATGTTTCTAATTATAATATTTATTGCTTTAGGTACTCTGATTGAACTATCGAGTACTTGACTTCGCCTACTTTGTTATCTCTCCACCACCTGAAGGTAGACTGGTAGAGAATACCCTAGGCATTAAGTCCGCCTCTATACACTGCTGTATATGAAGTTTTATAAATAAATAAATGTATCGAACTAAAAATACGTAAAAAGCTCTGTATCAAATGGCAGAACACAATAAACTGCTCCTCGAGACGATTTTACCCTCGAAGAAAGTGAGAGAGAATTTTAAAAAATATATGTCTGTACTTTCTGATTAGTACAAGTCGCGAAACTTTACAAATTAAACAACACTCAACAAGTACAAATATCGAATTAATGACAACAAAACTCTGAATCTTCATTCTACCTCATCAAACAGCGTTTCAAACTACAAAAAGCCAAATAATCCTTATTAATATTCACTAAAGAGAAAAATAACAAAGAGACAATATTTTTGTTCAGAATCTTGACGAATTACGTCCTCAGCGGAGCTTTGTTTTGTATTTTTCATTGAAACGTCCAAATAAATTATCATTAAGGGTTCTGTGAAACAATTGTCGGCAGCGAGAGGGTTAACACGTCAAACGGTAAAAGGGGCGCGTTTTGTTTTTGCTAAATTAAAAATTGTATGATTTGTGCTTCGCGTCGGTTCAAGGTTATTTCATCAGCCCCCCATGGTATTGCTGTGTTTTGTCATAGGCCAGAGTCCGTGGATAGTAAACTAACGCCATTTTAGTACGGCTGAAAGTTTTACTGTGTAGCTCTAACATAGGTAAGAATGATCAGCAAATATGGAATTGAAAAAAAGTTTAAAGTTGTACCGCCTCGTTTGTCTAGTGATTAGCAAATCGCACCGTGAGGTCTTGGGTTTGATTCCTGGGGCGGGCAAAAATGTTATTTGAGATTTTTTCGTCAGGAAATTCTTAATAGTAGAGTTGGAATTGCGCCCGGAAGGTGGCGATAGGCTCATCTTCTGCCCCATGGCACCTAAACGTAATAGGTGCAATGTGGGTGTTGTACACCTCTGCCACACCCTTCTGTGTAATATAGGCGTGATGTTATGTTATGTTATCCCAGCGCCACTCCTTTAACTTTAATTCTTGTCGCAAAACATAACCTTGAACCGAAGCGAAGCACAAATCATACAATTTTTAATTTAGCAAAAACAAAACGCACCCTTATTTCTGCTACATTTTTCTGTAATGGTTTATTTGCAATTTTTTTTTAAATTTATAAGCAAACACGCACTAAGTTATGCGTGTGTTAAAAACATACAACAAAGGCTGTTTTCCATGACAGCCTTTCAGTCGGGTCATAAAAAATTGTAAATAAAAAAATATATTGTGATAAAATAATATGCATAGAACTTTCCGTACTATAGATACAGCCCCACTTAGCTTCTGTCGACTCTCAACAGATGGCGTTGAGCGTGATTGATGACCGACAACTTAAATAACTTAATTATAACACTTAGCCCCGTTTACTCTTTAAAATCTCTTTCTACCGACTCCGGGAATTTACAACTAAGACAATAAGTTGAATCAGTGTAGATCTACGGTTTACTTTTACATTTTAACTTGTAATAATTATTTTTATTTTTTTTATTTATTAACATTTACAAAAGCCATCTTAAAAAAATTAACATCTTAATGCGTTGCTTAAAACCCACAGAGGTTTGCCTGCAGCGCAATTTTATCTGCAATCTAGTACAGCAGTCGCAAACGCTACCAAGAAATTATTATTACATTTCAAGTAAAAAAAAAATGTGTCGTTCAAGGTAACGTAAGTTCTAATTGTTACATAACCGATTTTCACGCCTATATTTCCTACAAGATTGTGGAAAAGGTGTATGACACCTACACTTCATCTGTAATGTTTAGGTTCCATGCGATTAGCCATTTCAGGGTCTATACAATTCCAACTCCGTGATGCTGCTCCGTTTTGCCTGATCCGGGAATCAAACCGTAAGAGGTAGGAATACGCTAACCTAAGTCCTCCGTCCCCATTTCACCATTGGACTACCAGACAAACGGCACTCCGGTATCCTCAAATACGCACGTAACATTTCGTTTCAACATTCTTTATGCGAACTGCCAAAGAATGGAATGCCCTGCCCAAGTCTTTGATTTCCGCATGAGTACAATACGAGTATCTTTAAAGCAAGAGTAAATAGGTCTCTCATAGGTAAGCGTGCTCCACCGCATCATCACTTACTAACAGGTGAGATTGACGCGTGGTTATCCACCATAAAAACCTCTAAAACAGCGAGATAGTACATATCATGTCGTTTATTTGAGTAAAATAGTTCCTAAACCAATTATTATTACAATCTCCTGTGATAAAAATGACATAAATCTGTATATTAATGACATTAATCAATCTTTGACATCTATAATAAAATGGCTAGATATCAATAATTTGAGGATTAATTTAGATAAGACTAAACTTATGCACTTTAGTCAACGTGTGAATTTACCAGACAGTATAAATAATAAGATTAAATATAATGATAAAGCCCTAGAAACTGTAAATACAACAAAGTTTCTTGGATTAACTATAGACAAAAAGCTGGACTGGAAACCACATATTGATACTTTATGCAAAAAAACGAGTACAAGTGCGTTTGCTCTATACCTATTCTCTTTCCAAAATAGTAAACACGGATGCCTTAATTACGGCCTATCATGGTATGGCAGCATCGATATTACGTTATGGTATCATATTTTGGGGCAACTCGACAGATGCTGGAATAGCTTTTAAGGCTCAAAAGAGATGTGTCAGGTCTATGTTTGGATTAAAAACTACAGACAGCTGCAAACCCTATTTTACAAAGTACAAAATACTTACGCTACCGAGTTTATACATTTTCGAGGTAGCGATGTTTGTCATATCAAATCCGTCCTTATTTCCTCGATTGGAAGATACAATATCACGCAATCGACGTGATAATACTAAGATCCGCTTGCACAAAGCCAAAACTGCTCTTATGCGCAAGAGTGTCTTCTGTATGGCTCCAATTATATTTAACAAACTGCCTAAACAATGGAAAAAGCTAAACAAAAATGCATTCAAAAAAGAAATAAAGACATTCTTGGAACGTAAAACTTATTACAATGTTACAGAGTTCTTGGAAGATGTTGAATTGAATGTTTAATTTAATTTGTTATTATCTTATAATCTTTCTCACTCTTTTATCATATAGTATTATTTATTATTGGTAATTGGATTCGATATATGTAATTATTATGAGTGTTTAATTTTATTGTTTGTATTTTTTTTGTGATTATTCTATTGATTTAAATTTTACATTTTATTTAAAATTTTATGATTATTGATTATGGTTTAATCCAAAATTATGTTCATTACGCTATTATTTAATTGATTGTTTAAAATTATTTTTTTTTCTACAATTAATTCTTATTGTCACTTCAATAATATGACAAAGTGTAATGGTTCCGGTAATTATAGTGTAACAACGTATTGTACCACACTTTAGACAAATAAATATTCTATTCTATTCTATTCTAAAATAAAATTAAATTAAATTACTTCGTTCCTACTTTCAAGTAGTTTTAGATTTAATTAATAGTGTTTCCGTAAAATGTTTATAAGACTGTTTTTTTACAAAACTAAATCGCTAACAACGATATAAGTACACTATCTTCTCACTCATCTTACAAAACCCTAGTTAAAAACTGCCATAAACTAGTTATCAGACTTCACAAGCCGCCATCTTTTCATAAGGACCACAATCCGGCTCGAAGGACCAAATAACGTTCATATAAAACGTAAGGGCCTCTTCTATAAGGTCCCCCGGGGTTTCGTCGACACCGTTAATGGATAGGAACACCATGAAACAGCTTGATTTTAGGACATGTCGTTAAACTAGGTTTAGTGGTGAATTTTCGTCAGTGTTTATTGATGTGTAAAAAGCAAGGTCATAACATAATAAAGTACGGGTTGAATTTACTTATTTTATTAGGACTTTATTGTAAAGGAAGGATTTGTTTAACAAGTTATATCAATTTAACGACCAGTATCCATATTTCGTTACTGAAAATCTTATAAATAAAATAAAACAGTACTGCTACTGTTTCAGACACTAGTATTTTGAACCTCCCACGTATCTCTTTGATTTCCTCCTCCAGAAGAAGACCAACTGGAGCTGACGTAGGAACTCCTTTAACCTAGCACTCCTTGTTTTTAACACGACGTAATATCATGATCCCTCAATTATAATGTCAAAAGCTAGCTATTTAATTACGTGCGTGAGATAGAAAACAAACAAAAATATGACAAAAATGCGATGAAATCTATCTAAAACTCGCATGCTCGTCTGGCGGCAGGTTAAAATTGAAACTTTAGGTGCTCCTTTGAGTTTGTTAATGACAAAATATATTTATTTTGCCATTTTCACAGCTTATTATCTTATAATCCATGTGTACCCTAATCTAAATATATCTCTAAAATATTTAAGTTCCTAGTTGGGATTTATATTTAGAGCTACAAGGACAGTTACATCAATAAAGTATTCATATATTTATATGTATATAGTACTGTGTATATATTATAATATATATCTACAGAATAAAATTTTAAAATAATAAATAAATACACCAATAAAATAAATATAAACTATTGTTATACAAAATGTTTACCATGTCTTTTCATGGTAAACTTTGATTGCACCTGCCACTTTTAATTTCTGCATCAACCTAGGTAGACTTTCAGACAATACTCCAGGCATAAAGTCCGCCTTGTACATACTTTTGTACTGAAGTTCAATAAATAAACAAACACCGGAAGCTTTAAAGTATTCATCCATCCGATCCAAACTTTTAACAACTAGTTAAATTTTCAGTTAGAAAGTTAAAATTTGTTTAAAGGCGTCAAAGATGTTCTGTAATCCATCCAACGTCATGATTGGCGCTCACCCTTGGCATATTTAAAAAGGCACGTCTGATATGTTGATTAACGCTTGTATAATTAACGTTTTAATTTTCCATTCGTATACAATGGCTGTAGTGATGATATAAAATACAGCATTATTTGCTTATTTTTGGTAGTCTTAACTCCAGATAACCCAACATCAAATGAGTTAAATTAACGTACCTTTATGTTTTATAACTATAATTTGTGTGAATCTGTAATGTTTTGTTTGTGATGTTGCTTCATATGGGTCTTGATACTCGAAATAAATGAAATTGAATTTTATATATATTATTTTTAGAGTTGATTTCCTCTACTTTGCCGCTAATTACAGCTTGACGTTTAAACACGACCAATCGTCACATGAGCGACCGACGTCAGCCGTAACAGGAATGCAGCCTTTATAAGTATATATATATATTTTGTTATTTAATTGTAAATGATTTCTGTCGATGCATGAATTTAATTAATGTAATTGGTCCTGTACTGTTTTGATTATTAATAAATAAAATTAAATAAAATAATTTTTCAAAAAATTTGTCTAACTTATAGTTAAATATAAAGAGGTAGGTATATATAAAATAAAATAAATAAATATTTCACAACTCACACACATTGCCATCTAGTCCCAAACTAAGCAGAGCTTGTACTATGAGTACTAGAATAACTGATACTAATACATACATACTTTTCTTTTTTTTGTAAATACATACTTATTATACATAGAAACACCCAGACTAAGACAAACCCCCATGTTCATGCACACAAAGATTTGTCTTAAGTGGGAATCTAACCATAATATAATTTTAACGAGATATTAAGTAAAATAAAGGTTTTACTAGTTTATTAAAGTAAAGTATATCCTTTTTAAAGCTGACCACATTGTCACAATATCGATAGGCCACAAATCCACAGACCGCGGTATCTTATATCCCATCGCTGGATTATAAGTCGTTCACTATATTTCTGAGGACGATCTTCAAAAACCTTTACGTGGTAAGAGTGGTTGATTGTGGACAAATAGATATAGTTTTCTTTGTGGCCATGGCTGATTCTAGGTTTTGTTTAAACGACGCAATGTTTATAAGAAAAAAGTTTGCAGACTGCCCGATGCAGAAGCATATTATAATGATAAGCCAACTCTGCCTGTTACCGATGTGTCAGAAATGATATTAATTGATTTATTTTGACTGCCTCGATGATCGTGTGGTTAGCGTTGCGCCTCTCACCTGTCTCAGGTTCGATTCCGAAGTGTTATTTGTGAACCTTCCGTTAGGAAATTCAAAATAGCAGCACGGAGTTGGAATTTGTGGCAGGAGAATGGCGATAGGCTCACTCTCTATCCATGGTACCTAAACATGACAGGTGAAGTGTGGGTGTACACCTCTGCCACATCATTCTGGGTAATATACGCGTGATGTTATGTTATGTTATGTTTGATATACATGATCAATTATAGAACACAGTTGATATTTTTATAATTTTTGTTTCGTATCGGAATAGCATTCCGAAGGTCACAGGAGGTGGAAGTTTTGTTTATGTGTAACAGTTAATACAAAAAAGGGAAGTATGTATTTTTTTCAAGTTCAAGTTTGGTAAATAGAGTAGAACGTGAATGAATCTTTTGATCGCTAAACGATATTTACTGGAGATAAATCCTCTGTATGTATAAAGTAAGTTATCTAAATAATGAACAAGGGTAAGAATCGGTCACGTAATGTTGTCTTGAGCTGAGATTAAACCACGCTCTGCTCTGATTTATGAGGTGAAAGCTAACTAACGCGGTGACAACATGGATAATTGTTTGTTATTAATATTAAATTTTACTTTGTAAACTGTCTTGAAGCCAACGATCGTATGTATTACTAAACCCCAATTTCACGGTCCAAGTTAATGCTGACGCTTTTCCATCTCTCCTGTTAATACATTTAACGAGGGAGAACAATCGAATCTGGGTTTAGCGTCAACCGCGAATAAGAATCAAGCAATTTCATGACGAAAAAAAGCCCAAATAACGCTTATGTCCAACCTGGAATCTAACCCGAACCTTACGGTAAAGGCATACGCTAACCACTTGACCAACGGGGTAGTAAGTAACTAAATAGGTGATATGAAGTGTACACACGACTACCAATCAACCTATACAATTCCAGTATGAGCTGGTCTCGCATTGCACGGGAAGCCTATACAACCAGTACCGGATTAAGCCAGGGCGGGGCCTGTAGCACATCTGTCACAGGGCCCTACAATTATATTAATAATAATATATAAGTACATGAGGCCTTTGGCTGCTTTAGGTTTTAAAGTGTAAAGGTATTAAGTAAAACAAAACTATTATCAATGAATAACAAATTAAGTTGTTTTGATTTCATTTGGGCAAATTAAGATATAATGTTTTTGCTCATGCTCTACAAGCTGGCGCTTTTATATCGGTCAGTATGGGCAAGTCTGTAATAACAAGAGATACACAAATCTGTTCTTACAAGCAAGATATTTTACGCTCCTATTTAAATTTAATTATTTTTACGGTCAGCTTAATTATTTATACAGGTGTTGGTGCGCGGGGCCCTCAATACGCGGGGCCCGTAGCATTTGCTACTCTTGCTATATGGCTAATCCGGCACTGTATACAACGCGAGATCATCTTATACTGGAAATGTTTAAGTTGAGTATCCGCGTGTACAGTACCTACACTGTTTACACAATCTGCTTATTTCACGAACAAACTTTGTATTGTGCTAATAGCCCAAGAGCCAGTGGCCGCCAGACTTATGTCATTTTATAAAAGCTGACAAGTTTTCCTTTATGTGTCTCTATTAGAGGTAAAAACGATCACCAAATATGGAATTTTGATCGTGGTGACTGAGGGGGATACTAAAAAAAATATTGTACAACAAGTTACGTCTTTGTATAAAGCGTTATTTTTGGATATGTTGACCTTGGTGATGCTAGTAATAATTCTCCACCATTGGCAGACACTAAACTTAACTAAAATAAAAAAATATATAACATAAATAAATAATATTTTTTATAAAAATATATTTTCATCTTTTATAAAAAGACGTAAGTCACTGGCTCTTAGGCTATAAGGAAAAGTAATTGTCTGTGTGAAGTAATTGTCTTGTAGTTAATTAGTTTCTTTATTAGGATGAGGGTTTGTGAATGACCTCGATTACTTTAGGCCCCAAGGGAGTAAACATCAATCTATCGACACTTTACTTAACCATTCCACTTTCAGAAGTTTTTACATCCCCTCTGGGATAGGCAGAGATGGTGAAACGCCATGTGCTCTTTACCTACCTCTTTTTTAGTAATAGTAGATGTTTCTAGTAATAAACAAATGATTGGTGTTCTGGTTTGAAGGCTAGTGGTAGATGCTGGAAGTAAAATACTGGTATACAACTGTTATTGATATATAATATTAAAGTTGTAAAATTAAGAATCCAGCAGGATGTGCTCACCTTGGGTATACGCCCCAAGTGCTTTGCGCCCCTTAGTGCGTATACCCAGGGAGTGCAGGTTCGAGTTCTGCTGGATTCTTAATTTTTCAGCTTTTATATTACTAGTATTATATAAAATACAAAAAGGCATAGCATGTTATTTCCACATGCATATCTATTGCAGTCAGTTTTCATTATGGCGTAGTAGTTTTTGCCCTGCATATCTAATTGCTTAGCGCACTGTACATTTGAATGAGAAGAAGACTGTAACGTCAGCAAAATAGTAAGAATTCGATCTTTAATTCGAACTTTTCTGTAAAATACTGTCAAGCTTACGATTAGTTGAAGCATCATTTGTTCGTACAACTTGAACCAGTTTTAGCGAAAGTTTTAATAAAAACTGATCTGAAGTTTTACTTTTAGTGCAAGTTGAAATCAACGATTGGTTTTAGTTAAAACGAACTACTTTTCACGATAATTACTACTTGTTTTGATTTATTTCCTAATCAAAACTTTACCGGAGCGCCTTCCGCACAAAAACTATTTCGTTTAATATTTACTTAAATTCAAACTGACGTAACATGATAAAACATCACGCCTTCTTACACAGAAGGTTGTGGCAGAGGTGTATAACACCCAGTGCCGGATTAGCCATATAGCAAGAGTAGCAAATGCTACGGGCCCCGCGAATTGGAGAGCCCCGCGCTTCAACGCCTGTCTGATCGTAAAAATAATTAAATTTAAATAGTAGCGTAAAATATCTTGCTTGTAAGAACAAATTTGTGTATGTTTTGTAAATACAGACTTGCCCATACTGACCGATATAAATGAGATAGTTTGTAGAGCATGATTTGCTTAAAGAACTAGATATGGAAAACGTTATATCTAAATTTGCCCACATTAAATCAAAAAAAGTTGTTTTATAATTAATTGTTAATAGATATGTTTTATTAAATTCCATAAACTTTAAAACCTAAAGCAGGCCAAAGGCCTCGTAATATATAAAAAAATATTGATGGGCCCCCTGACAGATTTTGCTACAGGCCCCGCACTGGCTTAATCCGGCACTGATAAAACCCACACTTCACCATTTTCGTTATGTTTAGGTCCCATGCAAAGAAAAGTAAAAGTAGATAGATCGGCTTACATGTCTATTTTATATGAAACGTCAGCGTGTCTCCAGTTACACATAAATACAGAAATGATGTATGTAATTTTGACTTTCATAGGTGCATTTTTGACAGTAATAGGTGATAGGATACAAAACAACATGGCGAAGTTACATTCAGCACAAATGTTGTAAAGAATGAACGCGTACGTTTCAACTGTTTCTTAGTATAATTTGCTAAGCCTAGCTAAATGCTATAAAAATAATCAATTAGAAGTTGAAATAACGTACACGTTCATTCGTTACAACATTTGTGCTGAATGTAACTTCACCATGTTGGTTTGTATCCTACTTAAGATAGGAACAAATGGATGAACGCGACGTCACGAAATGACGTATCATACAGTTGAGAAATTTAGGGTTCTGGTAAGAGGCGACCGTAGTTGGATGGCTAAAGCGGCTGCCCGGTGTGCAGTAAGGTCGCAGGTTCAAATCCTGCCAATCCTATATCTTTTTCAACTGTTTTTTAGTATAATTTGCTAAGCATAGCTAAATGCTATAAAAATAATCAATTAGAAATTAATAGGTGAATTCTGACATTTATAGGTGCAAAAATTTTACCCTGCTTTCTTAATATTTATATATCTCTACTTATAAATGCAGCAGGTGAGCCTAATGGCGTCCACGAGGCACAATTTCAACACAGTAGTGCTATTGAGAATTTTCTGACCGAGAACTTCTAAATAAAACTTGGCCGACTCGAACCCTGACCCACTTGATCTCAAACCACTTGGCGACGGGTTAAAGGTGAGACACTGGATCTTCCGATCTCGAGATACTTCACAATGAAACAAGCAGATTGTAATACCAACATAATTTGACGACCTGTGTGCGGAGTGGGTAGTGTACCTGCGACGCCGAGATCGCGGGTTCGATTGCCGCTTAAGACAAATCTTTGTGTGCACGAACATGGAATATTGTCATAGTCTGGGTGTTTCTATGTATAATAAGTATGTATTTACAAAAGAAAAATATACATGTATTAGTTTCAGTTATTCTAGTACCCACAGTAGAAGCTCTGCTTAGTTTGGGACTAGATGGCGTTGTGTGTTTTTTATTTAATTGTATGATTTTGCTGTTGCCACTGTTAACACAATTTATAAATCACAGCGTCAATTAATTAGATAGGTGTAATATATCGATAACAAACATAACCACTTCCATATACTGTTAAATTGCCCCGATTGTATCCAATGGATTACAAAACAATTTTCACTGGTAAATACACAGAATGGCCGGCCAAAACGAGAACCAGAGCGTTGTAACAAAACATGATTATCATTGTTTAATAATATTGTCCGTAATTGGTTAATATGAGATTATAAATGTGAGTGTTATTGAATTAATTGTAATGCGATTTGTATGGAGTGGGAAAGGCTGCGGGAAATTGTGGAGCCAATTTGCGAAGTAAAATATCCGCTACACCAAAAATGAAAGACAGTAAATAAGTTTTATATTCATGATTTAACCAAATTTAGTGCTTTGGAGAAAAATATATGTTTTTACAAGCTTTTGTTTTCTTGACTTGGATTTTAGTAAATAGAGAATCTTTTTTTGAAAATAGCATTTTGCCAAACTGTAAAACTTACCTGAAAAAATCTCATAAATTTTTAAATGACAATCCTTACTAAAATATCTTCTTCCTGAAAACCTGCTTTACTTGCATGATTTACAACATCCCTTTTCAGAACAAAACTTAAAAAAGTATAAGTAAATATTTTTAGATTATAATATAATATGTTTATACATACATCGATGTCAACTATTCAATAACATTTCACTTCCAAATTTTTCTAAGACTGACTCCACACGCCAGACGATCGCGTACGCCAAAAACGATAATTATACACTACATGCATAAACAATATATTATAATGCACACGAAATTTTGATTCACGTCAAAACTGCCCTCCATATTCCAGATAACGTGCCCCGATAAACATCAACCTGTATTTACACAGTTGCGAACTACAGCGTGTTACAATACCTGCTTTACATATAAAGTGTTCAGCACAGCCTTAGGTAATTACAGAGCGAGGTGCCTTCATAAATATTCTTTATTGCCCGGCAAATTTGTATAATAGCCGGACCACACACACACACATGCAAGTGCTCTGTAGTTAATGTGGTATTTTGTGTTGATACGAGCACCCCGGGGTGTTGTATTCAAGTACTTTAATCGCCTCCTGAAATTAGCCGCCTTTGAGCTATGTGGCGATTGTGAGGGCTAATTTTGTATGAAGTGTAATTATTTTGGATTGTTTGGGGAATAATTTCTAGAAACACAGTGAAATTAATAATGAATACTTACTAACTAGGTCTGTAGCATATTGTATGTGTCCGCTTAGCAAGAGATCTGACGACTACCCGGAGTGCAGATGGTCGCAGGTTCAAATCCTGCCGGACCCATAATTTTCAACTGTTTCTTAGTATAATTTGCTAAGCATAGTTAAAGGCTATACAAAATAATAATCAATAAGATATCTCAGTTTTGAACCCCTAATATTAGTTCGGAGTTCAGCTGTAGTGTATAAGTATGTACCCATTATATGTAGTTGTCATGTGACTGATGTTAACCTTAAATAAACCTATGTTATTCTTAATAAAAGTTAGTATCATTTCGTACTGCTTGGTGTTTCATTCCAAATGCAATCCTAACATTATATGGCGACCCTGCCGAAACGAATCAGCCTCGCGCGTGTATTTTGATACCATGTCCCTATAAGGCGGCCGAATTAAAAACTTTGTCTCTAATATACGCGGTGCAAAGATGAATTGTTGTGAGGAACTTTGTCGTGCCCTGTAGATCTCAATGGGCAAGTTAAGTATTTAAGGTACTAATACCTTAAATTATTAAGACTTTTCTGTGAAAAAAAAGGCAAGTAGATAAATAAAGAAATAACTGTTCATTTTCTATAATTTGCAAAAACAAAAAGAAATATGTACGACCCAAAGTGACTTGACCGACGAAGTAATATTTCGTTGTTATAACTCTCCAGGGTCACCTTAGCCGTTTATTCAAAGCGGTTTGTTGTTATTATTATACCAATAACCGTTTTCATAAAACGCCGTGAAAAGATACTCTGCTCACTGTGAGGGTTCGGGTATGAATCCTGGGTGAGCAGTGAAAAAAAGTGTCATATAGATTTTCCGTCAATAAATTTCCAGTAGCAGTACCTACGTAGTTTGATGTAGTGCAAGATAGATGGAAATAGGTTTACCCCTCTCACATGGGACCTATACATAACAGATATGTTCTTACTGGTGGTAGAGCTCTTGTAAACGAGCTCGAGGGCAGCACCATCTCGCCTTTAACCTGCCGCCAAATATTAGTGCTTGCATTATTGTGTTCCGGTTTGGTGGAGAGATCAGTCCCTGAAATTACTGGCATATGAGGCATAATACCGTAGTCCTCAGCTGCAGCAACGCATGTACAATTTGCTTTTGTGGGTTGTTGATGTCCATGGGCTGTACTCCACTTACTATCAGGTGGACTAAACGTTCGTTCGCTGCAGGCATAGTATTTAAAAGGTGAAATATGGGTGTTATACACTTATGACGTGTTCATAGTTAATGAAGTTTTGATCGTTAAGTAACTGGTGATTCTTCACAATACCTCTACCATCTTTGAGCCTTCAACTTACAAAATACACAAACCGCTGAACTTTATGAATTAATGAGAGTTTCTACAAATAGATGGCACATTGATTGCGGACAGCCGATAAATATGTAAGTCCGTAGCACCTGGCTTACAAGCGAGGTCGAAGCGAAGCGGACCGGCGCTGAGCGAAGCGGACGGGGCTGCGAGTGAGCTAGTTAGTGCAATTAGTGTCAAAATTGTTGTTGAAATACTGTTATTGATTCTGTTGTCCTACATTTGGTATTTATAAGTAGGTATTAAGGAAGGGTATGAGACAGTATTTAGTACATAACTTGACTTTTACTGTAAGCTTAGGAAGGAGAATTGCCCCGATCTGCACAGCCTATGTTTAATAACAACGTATATGTTTAATATTAATGTCAATAAAAACATTCAATAATATATTAGAAAGTATAAAACTGCATTAACTTCAATATTTTTAAAAATAAAATGAACAGTTTTCTTGTAAATAAATAATATTACACACTGCAAGAGTTTTTGAAGATAAAAGTAAAAATATAGAAAATAGTTCTCAATTCTAGTCCTACCAGATTGTTTTTTTCTAAATATTATAAATTAGTTATTTAAAGTCAAATTACATATTGCCGTTCCTTGATAGAGTATCATGTTGTTAATTATATTGTATTAAAAGTTAAGAACTTTGTAACACATGATTGTTTATATTTATATAATTATTTATCCGATCATGACGAATAATATATCAATCGAATCTTCATCTTTTAGCTCAGATGTTAATGTTAATAGACTTCTTCAAAAGGAGGAATTGTTTCTTTCCCTTTAGTTGAATGAGTGCACAGTTGGCGTGGTGGCTAAAACGGTTGCTTCGCTACATTCAACTATACTGGTGTTGTGGGTTCGATCCCAACACAAGTCAGAACAAATCTTTGCGGATCGCACAAAGATTTGTTCAGATTCTGGGTGTGCTTTGTGTGTGATTCGTTAACATTTCGTAACGTTATTCGTAAGGCGGGCATCGATTAAAAAAATAGAAAAAAAACAGTTTATAGTTTTCCGTACCCTTATCACAGTTTTTTAACATTTTTCCTTGTACACTTTAAAATGTCAGTGTGTCAAAGTGTCAATGTGTTCAGTCTACACTTAACAGTATTATAAATTCCAAAGTTTCGATAGCACCTGTAGATATTGACTGTGAAGACCTATCCAAAATATCTGAACCGCTTGTCTGCGGTACGATTGAACGCTTAGGGCGCATCCACACTTAATCGGATAAAGCAGGAATTCGCGCACACAGCTCATGCGGAACGGAATTGTATGGGTGGGCTGACTAATCTCATCGCTATGTTTCAAAGTGTGTTGTGTGTGCCATATTATGTGTGTATTACTAATAACTGTGTAGGGTTAATTGTGTTAAGCAATCATTGTGAATGGAACTACGGTGGTATATGCGGTGGTTGGTACGCAAAGGTTATTTTAAATGCGGCAATATTCTTAGGAAAAATATTCAAAGATTATTTGAGCTTATAAACTTCAATGTTCACTTCAAAAAAAAGGAGGAGGTTCTATTAATATATCGTGTGGATATTCATATTCATGGATTGTACAAACCATCAGATGTTTATTCCTCCTACAGTTACTAAATCAAAATCCTAAACCTGAAGAAAAATCTTGTATGTTTCAAAAACGAGCACACACTCATCATCTAATACGCGACAAATCAAAACAATAGCAGTCCAATTACATAACAAAAGACAAACAATACGGTAACCAAACTAGTGCTGTGTTAGGCCAGTATCGACGTCTATCGACACATATCGATGTATCGACCAATGGCGTAGCGTGCCTTGGCCCCGTATAAAAAAAATGGCATTCTTTATGAAGGGTAAAGATTTCTCACAAATAAAAAAATGTTTGCATAAAAGAAATATTTATTCATCTAGACTACCTGTCACTTTTACTATTATTTTTACAAACAATTCAAATTAATGTACACTCTCCTTGCCTTTTTTCGGCAAACTAATTTATTAAATAATTTAAAGCTGATGATGACTCAAGTTTTTCTAAAGTTTCTGCCTCTTTGAACAATACTGAGAGGTCTGTCAGGCGTTCAGGTCCCATCGAAGTTCTCAGGTAATTAATTACTTTCTTACTTACGCATTATAGGGAACCTCGTATGCCGGGGGCCTGGTAAAATTAATACGGCAGATACGGTGCTGTTTAGCTATAGCTAAAATCGACGTCGTGTATACACATTGATTGCATTTGATACGGTATAAAGCGTCGGTAGTAGTAAGCTTCGCTGAAAATGGGTGTTTGCGACTACCAATGGGTGATGAAAAACTCCCATCGATAGTGTAGATTTTTAACGTCATCGATGTAAGATTACGCGTTAGGCATTACAAACATAAAACCACGCCTTTATGTCACAGAGGTAGGCAGAGACGATGGAACGCCGCCTACGCTCCTCACATACTACTTTCGCTTCCTCATCATTCATACTTCCGCCATACATGCCATATACATCGCAGCTTTCATACTATAGGGGCACATCTCAAAATTTTGTGATTTCGAGTTTTTATAATATGCATAAACATTGCATAACATGCGATAAATATTTCATGCTTACTGGACAATACTCTTATATTTTGCTATTAATAGTTTAAATTTATTTATGACCGATTTTGTGAAAATACATGGACTCAAAAATCTTTAAACGCGTTTTCCCAACAATCATATTTTTGTACCCATTATAGTATGAAAGCTGCGACATGGTTTCGTGTGCTATTTGTCCTTTCTAAAGGATGCTATTTAGTTTGGTTATTATTTTGTTGAATTACTTCAAACTAAAATTACTCAAAATAAAACATATTTTCATCCCTTTTGATAAGATTTATACGTGCTCTCATTTTCTATTTTCATTATACACTGGTAAGGTTGCAGCTTGGAATGCCTTCCAAGGTCAGTACCGATGTTGACTATCTATAAACCGATAGCATTCGATAGCTACTCGGCACCGTATAAATAAACCATGAACGAGCGTACACCTGCCAGAGTACACGGAAACGACAAATTGGATCGTGGTGTTGGACTTTTTGCTGTGGTCGCAAAATTGATAGTGTACTGGTTTTTTGAGGTCACCGATGTTTGGTAACGGTTGTGTACGGGAGTTTGATTTATTGAATTGCGTTGACTGATTTCATAACTGAATGTTCTATGAAAAATACGACTATATACGCTGAACCTGGATTTCGTTCTCTCTCTCTCTCTCTCTCTCATCCATTAAATGTCGGTACGGGACAAAAATCTAAACATTCGGTTCAGCGTTGAAATAAGGCCGGTGAAATTGGTACTAAGATATCCCGGAAGATTCTGTGAAAGGGTAATATTATTTTCCACAGGAGCTTTTATTTTATTTTATTTATTTTATTTTTATTTAATAGGGAAACTTACAGCTAACTTAAAATTAAGACAAGAAAAACATTAATAACATTATGAAGGCCATTTACAAGATTCCGCAAATAAAAAATGCGGTTATATTTGAATATTACGAAACTTTTTAATATAGCAAATGCAAGAACAAGAAGTGCACGTGTACGTGCACCAATGAACCAAAAGTATCTTTATTTTGATTCTACGAAGCAGTATTTTTTACTATTTTCCTTTATATTTTATTATTTCAGTAGTATTTCCGGGGTGCTAACTAAACAAAATGTCACCACCACTCTCAGGTGTACAGCAATCGATTGCCTGATTACGGCCGTCAGGTAATCACCGACATTTATCTATATACGTTATACAGTACATACAGTAGATAACATAGACGTTCTGAATTACAGCAGTACTGTGGCGGTCGTGCCATTTCAGTCTAAGTACTGCACTCAATTGCCTAGAATGACATGTCAGTTCATGTTTGTTTAAAATCCTAATCCTAACTAAAGAAACGCCTAAATTACTAGACCGATTTTGATAGCTAATATTATTAATAAGAAAATAACTCTGTCTATCTGTTACAGCTAAACTACTGAACCAATATATACATACTACCTACCTTATGTACATAAGGTGCACGGTTGGGTATGTGGTTAAAGCGGTCGCCTCGCCGTTTTCAACAACGCTGGTCTTGTGGGTTCGATCCCCACACGGGACAAATCTTTGTGTGATTCGCAAAGATTTGTTCTGACTCTGGGTGTGCTTTGTGTGTCGAAATGTATGTTTCTGAACACCACATCCCCGCGACATAGGAGTTATTCCTTAGAGAGAGTGCCGATTTCATAAAAAAAAAAAAAAAAAACACTAAACGGCTACACCTATTTTGATGATATAAAATAGGGATACTTTAAGGCCTGAATAAGGACATAGACTACTTTTTAACTACTTGCCATGCGGGTGCAACCTCGTGCATTTACCTATATACAAAACTAGACCTTTAATTAAACTGATCCTGAATAAAGTTTTCATTTGGCAAATGAAAGTGAAAATTTCGGTGTAGCAATTATAAAACTGCAGATACAACTGCAACTTGCCATGCGGGTGCAACCTCGTGCATTTACCTATATACAAAACTAGACCTTTAATTAAACTGATCCTGAATAAAGTTTTCATTTGGCAAATGAAAGTGAAAATTTCGGTGTAGCAATTATAAAACTGCAGATACAACTGCAACATTCAAGCAGTGAGGATATGGAATAGTTTTCCTCATATAATACGTGATAATGTTAATGTTTATATATGTAGGTATTCGTGTATATACATATATATATATATATATATATATATATATATATATATATATATTATTCATGAATCTTTTGTGTACAATAAAGTGTTAAATAAATAAAATAAACAAATAATTTTTTTATTTACATTTAAAATTACACTATATTATTAGGAAGTGAAAACTAAATATATGCCTAACTATATATACATGAAAAAAAATTATAATAAAAACTTATTAAATAAAATACATCTAATAAAAAGTTCAGGTGTTAAAAAATACGTCAATGTCGACCGTGCCCAGAAGTTTGGCGGCATTGCCACGTTGTATGGCAATGCTGATCCTTTTGTCCAAAGTAGTAACCAGCCTTCTGGTCGCTTTCTTTTTTTCTTTTTCTTTTTTCTTTCTTTTTCTTTCTTTTTCTTTCTTTTTGTTTGTCGTAGCTTAAAACCAAGTTGTTATGCCAGATATATCAGGGTTTACATAACATCACGCCTGTGTTACCCAGAAGGGTGTGGCAGAGATGTATAACACACATACTTCGCCTGTTATCTAGGTTTTTCTTTTGTATACGAAACAAAGGACTTAGAAGTCTGGTAGTAAATGACTAAGAGATACCACGAATGCCCTCAAAAGGTGACGTCTACATCTGAGTTCGAGACATCATGCCACTCGTGCTAGTAATTTAATTAACGTGCGGAGACAGTATTTCCACCTTGTCTACAAAGCTGAGCCAGTCCAAAGCTTTCTTGGTAAACATATTATTCTGTTCTGTGACTCTGGATTCTATCGACGCTTTGGAGAAACATTTTAGGTATTTCTCACAAGATAGAATGACACTACATGTATTTGATACTAGTTGTTTTTCGCGACTTTGTCTCCGTGGAATTTCTTGTACGTGTTACTGTGCCGCTCCCGTAGCGTTTAGAGTAATGTTAAAGCTTAGTAATGTGAAAGACGACCGGCATGGGTATTCCATGAATGGAATCACACGAAATTTGAATGTCTGTCAATCAAATATCAACCGTATTTATATGAAGGTAAGTAACGACAGCTTCCCTTAGAGAATCGCCCTACCGATGGCGGAGTGGGTAGTGTACCTGCCTGCGACGCCGAGGTCGCGGGTTCGATTCCCGCTCAAGACAAATCTTTGTGTGCATGAACATGGGGGTTTGTCTTAGCCTGGGTGTTTCTATGTATGTATTTACAAAAGAAAAGTATATATTTATTAGTATCAGTTATTCTAGTACCCATATTACAAGCTCTGCTTAGTTTGGGACTAGATGGCGTTGTGTGTAAGTTGTGAGATATTTTATTATTTATTAGCTTAGCAATGGAATAAATTTGCCGCGTTTTTGCAACATATATCCTTGCTGTTCCTCTCCTAATGGGTTAAATGTGATGTTAAAATAGCCTTTTACCCTTATCAATAAATAGGCTACCTAAAACATTTTTTTTTACAAAGAAACAGTTGAAAAAATTATGGGAGAGGCAGGATTTGAACCTGCGACGTCTGCATACCTTATTTGTGCTCAATGTAATTTCGCCATGTTGGGTTGTATTCTCATTAAGATTGGTAAAAATGGAAGAACGTGACGTCACGAAATGACGTAACATACAGTTAAGAAATTAAGGGTCCTGGCAACAGGCGACCGTAACTTAGTGGTTAAAGCGACTGCCCGGTATGCAGAGGTCGTAGGTTCAAATCCTGCCGGTCCCATATTTTCAACCGTTTCTTAGTATAATTTACAAAGCATAGCTAAATGCTACAAAAATCTATAAGAAGTTGCTTTTTTATTTAGACCTGTTGTAGTTCCTGTGATAAATGCCTTGACACAAACTCAAATATAAAGTATATATAGTATAGCTCAAGGAGATTTCAGGCCGTACAGAATAACCGGTAACATTTGTGAAACACCGGATTCAATTACTTAGTGGTAGAATCTATCCAGATATTGATAAAGATGTTGCTGTGAAATCCCGAATGTGAATCTAGAAATTCACCGTCGAAATTGTACACACCCAAAACATTTTGCGCAGCTTTACACAGCTTCAGACAGCTTCACATAGCTTCACATAGCTTCACACAGCATCACATAGCTTCACACAGCTTCACATAGCTTCACATAGCTTCACACAGCTTCAAACAGCTTCACATAGCTTCACATAGCTTAAAAAAGCTTTCTATAGGTTCGCACTGCGCTCCACATCTTTTTACAGTTTAATCCAGCTCTACACAGCTTCACACAGCATCACACAGCTTTACACACCTCTACACAGCTCCACACAGCTCCACACAGCTCGACACTCTTGCTCTTAGGATATAAACAAAAACGTAAGTAAAATAAAATTATATTAAGTGGGCGATAATTATATACCCGCATGGATACATTTATAAATTTTATCTAGGTTAATAAGATCCAGGTAAAAATATTATGATATCAGTATATATCAGGAATTCTTCAAACCAATATAGGTTACCTACTTTGAGTTACTATAACTTATACTTAGAAGAGTTGATTCTGCGAAAATAATTGTTGTCCTCAAGAAAAAGGAAGAAAGAAAGATTCATTTTCATAACCGGTTTCATTTTAAAACTACAAGGTTTTAAAATTCTTTGCATTACGCTTAACTACACGGGAGCGGAGCAGTAAGTTAACGTGGGTTCTACTTAATACAACGAATGCCACGCGGGTGAAGTCGCAGGCAAAAGCTAGTTTAAATAATCAAAAAAATGCGTATATTGAAAGGCTTTGAAAGACATCAGGTGCTGTTACAAATAACAATCAATTTTTAATTTATTAATATCAGTGTATTGTGTTCTTTGTCAAGCCAGCCGATTCAATATAAGGTTCAAATCACACCAATCACGGTTTATTCACTTAATAAGAATTAACTCTATAAAACTACTTTGTTATACCTCCGCCTATATCAGCATTAATATATTGCCCGCAATAGGTAATGAGATAGAATCTATACTACAAAAAAAAAAACATTTCGGTATTGAAATGACAGTTGTCAGACGAATATGACTACTCCAGGAAAAGTACTCATACATGCTGATACAAATCGATTGACTAAGCAATAAATAATTAAAAACACAGTCAAAACAGAGTAATAGTTCATCCAAAATTTTAACAATCTAATCTAATCTATATGGGACCAGGAATAAAATAATAAACCTGATGATTATTATTTTATTCCTGGTCCCATATAGAATCAAAACAAATATCGCGTGCCGAATATTCAGTTATCGAATTTCGTACATTATTTTCTTGTAAAAGAAATTTAGTTTTTTAATGGGAGCATAATGAATGTTTATAATATTTATTTTATAATCGACTTACATTGATCGACTTGTCCCATCTTAATTTCTTTGGGAACGGAGATGGAATTGTGCCCGATGGATGGCGGTAGGCTCATCCCCTATCCCATGGGACCTAAACATAACAGGTAAAATGTGGTTGTTGTACACCTCTGCCACACCCTTCTGGGTAACATAGGCGTGATGTTATGTTATGTTAGTTAAGCATTTGTTAAACATGACTTAGTGTGAATCACCCTTTAACACACATAATCATTAATAAAGCAGTACAAAAATTATTTTGTAAGAAATTCCGGTTCCGTTTAATATTCGTATTGGCATGTTATTTTTTGATCGGAATAAAAGTTATAATAACACATGTGTTCAATAACTGGAAAATGAACGAAACGCCGAGCTATTCATGTATTTTTTCCTTATCATTGGAAAATGAAATCGTTGATTACTTAATGTAAGGTATTAATTAATTTTCAATGACTTGAATGTGCTTTTTTGAACCCCCGGCAAACAAACGTGTTTTTTTTTTTATCTGTATTTTTAAGGACTTTTAAACATTTATGTACATGTCAGTCCGATTAAATCTAACTATACTAATAGTAACATTACATAACTTTAACAAAAATACTGAAAAACATAACCGCCTCTTCACTGCTAGGATTGGAAATAATATTATTTATAGCGCCTATTTGAGATGTGTTTACATTAAATAATTTAAAAAACTCATCCCTATCCTTCTGAAACCGAACACATTCCATCAAAAGATGCTGTACGTCGTCAACTACCCCACAAACTTCACAATTGTGTTATAAGTTTGATTATGTATGTGGCTTCGTAGCTATTTTTTGTTTTTAAACTGCGCACGCTCTAGGAATAACTCCTGTGTCGCGAGGGTGTTCACTAACATACATTTTGCACAAACAGAGTCCACCCAGAGTCAGAACTAATCTTTGCAAATCAAACAAAGATTTGTCTTGTGTGAGAATCGAACCAACAGAGAGAACGACACCAGCGCAGTTGAAAGCGGCGAGGCGACCGTTTTAACCCTAGGCCAATCGTGCTCACTAGTAACTCATCTATAAATTAAAAGAACCGATTTCAAGTTGATTTGTTTCATATTGGCATTTTTTTAGAAATGGAAGAGCCTTTGTGAACGGAATTTCTATCCCGTTCACAAAGGCTCTCTTCCTTTTGGTAGTAGCAACATTATCTTACTTTTAAAGTTATAGGCTCATCTCCTATCAAATGGGACGTTAGGATAACAGGGTAATTGTGGGTGTTATACTGCTCCGTCATAACCTTCTGGGTTATATAGATTTAGGATTTAAGATTTATTTTATTTGATACAATACAAAAGAGTAAATAAATACAGCGGTTCTGAGGTAGACAGTATCACTGAGCCCCACACTAGGATACCCTGTGTTGTGGGGTTCAGTCTCTTTCATCTTATTAAATATGATGTATTAACATTTAAAAATAAAAATAAAAATTGCATGCATTAGTATTCTTAATAATAGATTATTTAAATTACCATAAATTTTATTCGTTGCTTTAACATATTATAGTTCTACAAAATCGAATTAACATTGATTATATCTTAATTATTAGGTACTATTTGAATTATTTAAATCATTATTATTGTTATTATATATTTACTTAATAAATTACTCATTACTCATTTATAATGTGTGTGTATGTGTAATGTGAGTATAAAGTAATGTCAGAGTAGTGTGTGATAGTGTTGTAATTGAGTGTGTCATAGTGTAGTGTTTGGAAAGTGTTGTGTGTGTCTTGTGAGTGTTAGTGAATCATAATAAGTTTTTCTGTGTTATTATAGTCCAAATCCAACAACAAATTTGTTACTTTTTTCTTGCAAACTGTTCTAGTTGTCGGTACTATATTAAGTTCCTTGTTAATTTTTGTGTATATGTGGGGACCCATAAAAGCCACCGTCTTGTTTAGTTTGCATACCTGTTTTTGCCATTTTATCGTTCTTTGGGAACGAGCAGTACTATGGATAGTTGAGTTTGCACTTTTGTGGAACCTGAGTACAACCGCTAGTATGTACAACTTGCGCACTGTAAGAACTCTAGTTTCCTGGTAGAGTTGGGATGTGGGATAGCGCACTGCTTTTCTGTGCATGACCTTTAGGATAGCTCGTTGGGCACGCTCTGCAGTTATTAGTTGAGTGGTTTTAGCTTTTATTTTTTTTTATATAGGCGTGATGTTTTGAGATGAGATTAGATCCAGAGAAAACTATCATAGCTTACATAATAATATTATTGGAACGAAGTTCCTTATCGCGCGGTGCGAAAGGGGGCTAGACGGAAAAAAATGGGTCGAAATGTTGTAACGACACATTTAGTAGCAATTCTCGTAGCGGCGTAGTAATAACATGCTACGAAGAATTTGATTTAAAAATAAACAATAATCCAGCAGAATCAACAACAAAATATAATACTACCATTGATGCAGTTTTTTAAAGACATTTAAATAAAATAGAATCCCAAACATATGTTTCCTACTTCAGTTACCACAAGCCAATTATTACTAAAATTGAGCCTACTGATTAAGTTTATATTACATTATAATTGTTAATAATAAAAAAAGTATTATTAGATATAACTTAAAAAAAGATTTTTTTTATAACTTAGAAAAATAAAAATTTCTTTACTAATTAATCGAAAGGAACTTCGTTCCATCCGGGTGTCCCTTGACACCTCAGTATTTTTTTTTATAGACCTCATGTCTTTCGACATTTTGTATAGATATTTGTGATCATTTGTGATCTAACGTACCACATATATATAGATATATCATCAGAAAGACTACAAACTACGATTTAAAAGACCACATCAGCTCGGGTTTGGACGCCTCAGGATCCATAACAGGCGCTTGAGACATCCTGATCTGATAACTGACAGTATGTATCAAGATTTCTGTATGTTTTCCAGAGTTCTCTTTTAGATTATTTTTGTTATTGTAGTTTAGCTGCATGCATATATTTTTGCGTTATGATCCAGATCTAAGCATTGCATTTTATTATGTATGGTTTTTATTGGTTATAATGTGTTATGTGCATTACACAAATAAATAAACCCAAACGTATCATTTAAAAACTGCCTGTATCAATGTTCGATAAAATTTGGTGTTTTATAATTATGATTATGAAGGACATTATAACAATTAAATCGGGCGACCTGCATGAATATTAACGACCTTAATGATTAAATGTTTATTAATGTGTGGGAGGGCGTTCAATTTTAAATTTATAATTATATAAATTTGAATATAGGGTAAATTGGAGGGGAAAACGTTTCTGGCCCCTTTTGGCATGGGACAGCGATAGGAAGGAGATGGTGTATATTTTCTCATTGTGGTTTTTTTTTTGTGAACAAAGGACTTGCTTGCAAAAGTCAAACATAAAAAGGCACTATACTGTAGTACAATTATCATGGTCATCAGATATACCTAGACAGTTTTCAATTTAAAAATCGAACACACTGTCACTTCTTGTTTTGACTTGTTCACTTGACGACTGTGAAACAGGCTTTTCATATTTACTAAAGACTTATTTTAAGCGGCCGTGGCGCGATGGATAAGGCGACTCACGATCGAGAGGTCGTGGGTTCGAATCTTGTTAACCACGGACATTAATTTCCTCCGAAGCTGGAGAGCTGGAGAGGGTAAGCAAGTATACTAATAATTTGTCTCTGCAAATTACTAGTGAACTTATAAAAAAAAATCTGAAAATTTAATCATTGTTACTTTTATATACGACTCTAGCGAACGGTTATAAAATTGCTTGCTCCATTCATGGCAAAAAAAACATTGAAACCCTTCGAGGTACATAAATAATGTGAGCGAATCCAATATGAAGAATTTCTGAATATAATCAATCCATACATCTTTTTCAGTCCCCAATATGGAAATTAATAAAAAATATTACACCGATGGACAAATGTAGGGTTGTTAAATTATAAAAGGATTGATATTTCTGGTCTTTTATGAAAGATCACAAGACAGGCAGCACCTTTCATTGGATAAAATCTTGAAATAAAAGACCTAATCCTAGAAGCATAATATGTAGTCGACTCGTCAAACATAGTAAATACCTATGGCCTGTTGTAATAATAAAATAATCACTATTTGTTGAAAAAAATGGTTCTACATGGTATGTGGTTTTTGAAAAAGGTAACAGTAAAAGTTTTATCAAAATTGGTTCAGTAGTTCTTCAAATTTGGATGAAAATGTTGTAAGCAATAGTTTATTTAAGTATTGGAGCAGAATATGAGCGTTTTGCAGCGTCTTGCAGCAATACTAGCTCTGTACCATACTTGACGCACAACAGTAGCGAGGCAGTCCTCTAAAGGAGTTATTATATTGCACACGTATAGTATTTTATGCTCTTAGAATAAAGCTGGACCACGGACAACCAGTATAAAAAGTTGGACAAAATGCCTTGAACTAGGTAAGTTATTTTTACTGGTACTAAGCACTTGGTTAATCGGCGGGCCAAAATATTTCTCCTAACGCCCTACGCTCTTTCTCAATATCAGTCATCTTTTAGTGCTTCTGTTACAATATGGCCTTGATTATAAAAGGTAAGGTATAAAAAAGTGCAACAAAAAAATTGATAAAGCAAACGCGTAGGAACTCCTTACAATCTGTGTCGATGGCTTGCTAACCATTCTAGCAATACTTTTAAATACAAATTGGCAACCCTACCCACCATAATGTATATCGTCCCCCATAAAATTGTACGGGATGTCGAGATTCGCCATAAAATAACATCAAATGCACAGGTGAGGTATTAGGCGGGGCGCACACCTGCGACCGCCCCGCTGACGCAGCGCGATTTATTAAATCTATTGTGTAACCCGCCTTTTGTAGGATTGTCACCTGGAAAAAAATATCTAGATTTTATAAGAAAGGTTTCTATTCTGATTGGTAACACAATCTTAATTCATGTTTTGTTTTAATTGCCTTGATTTCTTATTTAAATATCGCACTCGTAATACAATACTGTCGTAACTCAAAATACTTCGTACTTGACATAACACTATAATCAAACGTAAAATTTAATGCCTCACAAGTCATTAAAACCGCCGTTGTAGTAATGCAAAAAATAAATAAGAGATGGCGCCAAAAGTCATTATTCATGACTGACCAGTCGTCTACTCTCTGCTCTCAATATTGCGTTATCTTTAGTTGCGACCAACAGTGACCGGGGAAGCACGGGCCTTCCGGCGCGTTATTTTCAGTTGACGCGTTATTGCTGGATCAGGTATGTAACATTCAGAGTTGTTTTTTTAATTAATACAGTATTGTGGATTCATACCTAACATTACATTATTGTTATTTCTAGTTACTACATTTTACTGATTTACACAAGCATTATTTAAAATAATATTTCTAATTGCGACACTATAATTGATTATGTTAATCATTTTTGACTTGATGCAGTTTTTTTGAATCATACATTAATGCCGGTTTTTTGTGTACTTTATAAATTAATTTGTATAATTATCTATTTGCAAATTACAGTATTACTTACAACTCAATCGAATTTGCAGAAATTTTATGATTAAAATGCTTACTGACTATTTTATTTCATAAATTTAGAGTTACTACAGTCTTTGTGACATGCATGCAACAAGTGTGTTTTTGAACTAATAAATACTTATTTTATTTGTAGGTTCAGTATGAATCGTGAGATGGAAAATCAAAAAATGAATGTAAAAAGTATTACCCACAACTACCTGATTCGCGGTCACTCTCAGAACGAGGGTGACAATGTGCACAGTGTAATTGGGAAACAAGTAAGGCGTTTTGTGTCCCAACACAATATATTACATTAATTACGGCCGCTAAAAAGACAGGAAAACCGTATAACGTGACTGAAATGACTTACGATAAATTTTATAATCTTAAATTACTTAAATAAGCGTGGGGTAACAATTTTAATATAAATGAAGATAGAGTAAGAGTAAAATGGCAAGACATTAAGGTTTTTGGTCTTGAAAGAACATCTTGAAAGAACATCCATTAACATTCTTCTACAAAAATTGCAGAAGAAAATTACCAAAAGGTTTTCGTACGTAACTTACGACGAACTGGAAATCAAACCTCATTATTTTCTATTGGACTGGCACAAGAATACACAAGCAAGATACCTTTAACTCAAAATAAGAAGAGAGACATAATAAATGAAGATTTACATGCTCTAAATATGAGTAATAATTTCATTGTGCTTTTCAGGCTGATTAAATCTAAGTAAAAATATGTTTTTAATACAAATATTTCTGTTCCTTAACGTCACTATTACATTACACTATTAAATGTAAGAATAATATTTTGTTTTTTTTGTTTAAGGTTTTTTTTGTTGAATTAAGATTAACTAAAAATGTTTAAGAACAAATAAATATTTTGTTATCTGAATTACGAATGATTGATTTGGTTTTGGAAGGTTTATTTTATTTTACTAAATGTTTCTACAAGTTTAAGTACATTACAAGCATTGATTTGTAGTTTTGTTCGATTTAATTTCAATTATAACTGCTTTTAGAAATAATCTGGTTTTATTTATTATTATCCTAATCAAACATTTTCAGAGTTCGTATTAAACGTAAATAAAATACCGAGAATTAATTTTCCAATATTGTTGTAAGTCCAAGAATAATTTAAAATCGTAGTGAAAAATTGTAATTTTACTATGTTGTAACACAAAATATTTCTACAATAATGACATAACTTAAAATGTTGTTTCATTTTGAACATTGTTTTTGGAATAATACCGTCGTAACTAAAAATTTCGGAATAATTTTCCCATTTATTATTATTTTCATTATTGGTGAATAAATACTATCTTCAATTTCATTTTGAATACACATGGCACATAAATTTTTTTTAAACCTATGATAGGAAGAGAATAATCAGTTTTTCGTTGATTCTGAAAAAACATCTATTTTGAGTTACATCACTATTGTATTATTAGTGCGATATGTTAACTTAATGTATAAAAATATTACTTCAAGTTTAAGGAAATTCGCACGGCTTTTTCTCAAAGTACATGGGGTCGGCTTCTCGTGTTACTGATTTGGCTGAATATCAATATTTTACGTAGAGTGATTGCCATCAGATCTCCACAGTCTAGTTGTCAAACTTTCTGGCCTTTGATTACCTGTAAATACTATCATAGATAATAATCACAACCGACGTAAAAGAGCACGATATTCTTGCCGAGGTATGAGAGTAAAAATCTTTACGTTAAGATGGTCATACCTGTATAATACACACATTTTTTATACGAGGTATGTAACAAACACTCGTATAGCCCTGATGGTAAGTGGTAGCTTACCTAATGGTAAGTGGTAGCTACCGCCCTTGGCTATCAGCGATTTACAAAAACAGTTGGTAGGTAAGTCGCTTTATCTGAGGACCACGGTGTTTTGCCTGTTCTCACCACCAAGCCGGAACACCTATTTAGTGGCAGGTTAAAGGTGAGACGGTCGTCCACCCTCCGCTTGTTCATTATATCGCCATCAAAATTGTAAATACACGTGGCTGCCAATCAACCATTTCCAGTATAAGGCGAGAGCCTTTCACGGGAAACCTATACAACACGTGACCAACTTATACAAAGAAATAGGTTGATGACCACTGTAACGTGGTCTTCTAATAACCAGTTGGGTAGACAGAATAAAAAAAAATGATGGAAAATTGACAAAGGTATTATTCTTAACAATTTATAATATTATATGTTTTTAAACTTTAGCGATTTAAGAACATTTTCCAAAAATTTGACAACGGGTATATATCGCGTAGTTATTATAAAGGTAAATAAATACCTATGCTCGACGTTTCGAATGACTTGCATCATTCTTGGTCACGAGCCGACTGGTGAAGCTCAGCGTCGTCTCCGTGAAGCGCGGATATTGTTCACCCTCACTTGGTCGTCACAATCAAATTTCTAATATTAACAATATCTCAGAGGTTAAGTTAAATGGTAGGCTCAAGGCGTAGGTAGGTAGGTGGTACACTGGTTTGGCGAAGTCCTGGCGAAGCGAAGTTTGGTTAGACACTTAACGCTGATCTGAAAATCAGCGCTGTAGTATTTAAACTGCAGCAGTTGCTGAGATAGTCTCCTTTTTGGTCTCATACAGGAGTGTTCCACTTGTTTATTTATTTATTTAAAACTTTATGCACAATTTGTACAGAGGCGGACTTAATGCCAAAGGCATTCTCTACCAGTCAACCAAGGGTGGTGCAGAGCTTTAACATGGTAGGTGGTAAAGATAGTAAAAAAAACAAAACTAACAAAACTTACAAATAAAATTAAATAATATAAAATGATAATAATATACTTTCTAAAGTATAAATCAAATACTACTATATAATACTAATGTTTACCATGAGCTTATTCTTAATGTTTTATTTTGTTTAAGTTTACTTTTGCATGCCTTATTTTTACCAATGTACTCCTTCTATGGTTCTAATTAAATGCTTTTTCTTTCTTCCTTTCTTTCTTTCTTTCTAACAACGCGAGACCATCTTATACTGTAATAGGTTGTTGTGTAGCCGTCTGTAGCAAATCGTTTACACGTAGTTGCTGTTTACTCCCTAGAGCAATCCTACTCACTTACAAACCCTCTACTCCTATAAAAAAACGCATTAACTAAAGACAATCTCTTCACTCTCACACAATTTTATTACTTTGCCTAATCACAACACATAAAGTTTGTTCGTGAAATAAGTGATGGGTGTTAACAGAACGCAATAAAACTTCTTATCATCATTGTGACTGAAAATAATATGACCTAAATTCTATTGCATTACGTATTTAATTAGTATTTTATGACATTCAAGTATTGAACAGTTATTGATTTGTTGTATAACGTTAATCTGAAATAAAAAAACCTTTTAATTATCATTATTTTATCTCGCCAAAGTACAAGAAATCACTAAGAAACTGCTCCATGACCAGTTTCCGATTTTGACATAAGAAATTGCGTTACTTGCCTGTAAAGCTGTCAAATCTGCAAGAGGATAGAAACTGGAAAGCTGTCATTTTTTTTGCCAAGCAGTAATCAACCGTATAGGTATGGAAATAAGGATGCACTAAATCTGAGATGAACCAGTTACTATCGAAATTCTTAGTTCAAGAGAGTGCCACACGTCGCGCCTGTGTCGCATTGCACAAACCGTATACATATCGACCTAAGTAAGATCTAAGTATACATATCGACAGACAGACAGGTAGCGAGAAGTAACTTTGTTTTATACTATATTGTGACGTATATAAATAATTTAAAATTCAATTTGACTACTTCAAAATAGCAACAAACAATTACCAAAACGAGCAGAGACTGGTGACACCTCGTTAGTTAGCTTTCACCTCATAAATCAGAGCAGAGCGTGGTTAAATCTCAGCTCGAGACAACATTACGTGACCGAGATCTACTCAGGTTGATTATTTAGATACTTAGGTAATATTTTATACAGAGTCGTTCCTTATACTTTAAGTATTTTGGTTGTTCGGTGGTAAATGCGAATGTGATTCTTAGATATTTGATTGTTTAATTTCCATCGTATCTTTTGTGGGTTTTATATATTAATCATTCTTTTATTTTTTTTTATTTAAAGTACTTTAAGCACAAAATTATACAATAGCGGGCTTAATGCCAAAGGCATTCTCTACCAGTCAACCATAGGATGGTGCAGAGGAAAAAGTAGTAGATATAGATAAAATCAAAAATCAAAATCAATATGATAAAAAGGTATCTTATTATTATATTTATATATTTATAAATATATTTTTCAAATGATTACATAATGAAGCTTAAATATAGATAAAAAAATTACCTACATATCTATAAATATATACCTACAAATTTATAAAAATTCATATCCATAATGAAATATAATTAAATATCTTGAAATTTTCTATCCATTTAAGAATTTGCCATTCTCCATAGCCAGTTATACTGCAATTTCGGTAACTTTTTATGCGGTTACTGAAAAAACAATAAATCAATCTATTTATATATATATCTATTTTGCTTATTTTTGCGACTGAAAATTAGCAATCGAAGAATATAGAACTTTGCTCTTATTGCAACAATAACTATTTTAAATTTGCAATGAATAAGTTAATAATATCCTAGCTTGATGGCACATATCTATCATCTGCCAAACTAACAAAAAACAAACTATTGACCCATAATCAACCCTCTTACCACATGAAGGTTTTTGAAGATCGTCCTCAGAAATATAGTGAACGACTTATAATCCAGCGATGGGATATAAGATACCGCGGTCTGTGGATTTGTGGCCTATCGATATTGTGACAATGTGCTCGTGGGAACAAGGATAGTCCTAACTAATAAACCTTAAGGGGGAACAATCAGTATCGTTTTCTTATACAAAATGACTATGGTTGTATCATTTACATTTTTCATCACAATGTTATAATTTTTGCACAGCCAATTTAAAACATCATTATCTATGTTTCTTGGATTTCAAATTATCTTTAGTCTACTTATTTTAAAAATTATAGGCATCCAAATATCCGTAGTTTTGAACGGCAAGATAAATGTGACTTTTTCAGTATTATACAACAGGTTATTACAAGTTTTTAAAACAAAGGAACCTCGTAAATATAATGAACTTTCTATTTCATCAAAATACCTTATTTTCATTTACAATTACAATTTATAACATATTACAAATCTATCTCAACTCATTGACGGGAGCGGCCGATTGTATACCCTTAATATTTAATTTATGAAACAAACATCTTTTAATTACCCATAGTAAACAAAATCTCGTGTTTTAGTTATCGAACGCCTCCGACACGGTTTGACACATTTTCATGATTTATTGTGTGGCAGGTTGTAACCAATTTTTAACCGACAAAAAAATAAACGGAGGAGGTTCTCAAGTCAACGTGTACGTTTTCTTTTGTTTTTCTTTTATGTTCACGTATATCGTACGTCCACATTATAACACTCATAACTTTATACTGAGTGGTCCGATTCTGATATTTATTTTTTTATTTGAAAGATTATACCTTGAGAGTGGTTCCATAGAAAGGATGTCAGGGCCTAATTATGAGATCCTAGGGAATTTGAGTGAAACTCGAATGTTAGTATACCCCTAACTAGTTGTTATGAAAGTTCACATACCGCTGGTAATAGTTAGTCTCTTTATATTTAAATCATTTGAATAGAAAAAAATAGTCCGTTATTTATTTGAACAACAGTACATAATTGTTGTTTGCTAAAAATAAACAAAGAATACAATAATACAATAATTCATGCTTGTAATACATCCGTTGTGGCAAACCAAAGAAAACATTTAAAATTAAAACGTTAATTATACAAGCCGTAATCAAAATATCAGACGTGCCTTTTTAAATATGCTAAGGGTGAGCGCCAATTATGACGGTGGATTACAGAACATCTTTGACCCCTTCAACCCAATTTTAACTTTTGAGCTGAAAATTTAACTACTCGTAAAAAGTTTGGAGCAGACGGATGAATTCTTTGAAGCTTCCGGTGCTTATGAATACTTTATTGGTGTTACTGTCCTTATTGTTTTATACAGTGGATAGATAACCTTATTAATGGACTCAAATTTGCGACACTAGAGAGAAAGAGTTGGTAAAGAATACTAGAGACCAACCCAATTAATAGTGCTTGAAGTGCCTGCCGCTGATTTCCAGTTGGATTGTACAGTCAGGAAGCTTAAGCTTGGAATTAGTGGTACATTGCGTACATTACCCAAAATATCAGTCGTTACGACAACTCTTTTACTATCCAAGCCGTACGTACGGCTGTGGAATTCTCTCCGTCACCACATACGCAACAGCCCCTCTATTGACGTTTTCAGGAGGAGAACAAAGGAGCATTTTCTCTCCATCAACTAAATTAGTATAGATGTATATATATATTAGGAGTATGTATGTAGGTATATATTTATAATATTTATGTATGAGTATATCTATTTAGTTTAATTATAAGTTAGTTTTCTGTTTGTGAATAGAGTATATATTAATTTTTGATGACTGTATACATGCAGTAAGTATACTTTAAAGTATTTAGGTTAATTAGAATTAGGTATAATCAGTTTTATTTTTTTATGTACTTTCTGTGTTTGTACAATTTTGTCTTACCCGTTAAGGATGTTTTTTCTCTCTATTTTAAAGGTTTGCTGGGAGAAAATTCATTTTGAATTAAGCTCGCCTTTGTACATGATTTATTATATTATAAGTTCAATTGTAATTTTATTGTGTACAATAAAGAATTAAGAATTAAGAATATCGTAGCTCTAAGATGTAGCAATGCATCATATTTTTTAAAGCTCTCTAGTTATTTGCAAATACAAATTACTAGTATTTTTGCTGACCCCTGCAGCTAAGATTGATTAACGTGTGTTATGAGGAAGTTCACTTGAACTTCCTGTGGCGTAATGGCCAGAATTCGAACCCCCGAACTTTCAAACGTAAGACAGATGCCTTATCTATTGCACCACGGCCGCTTTATCGCCAACATTTTGAGTGTTACTAATGTTCTTTGTTTTAGGTCAGCATTTGCCATCAGGTGAACTACACGCCTGTTCACTACATGCGTCTTAAATTGAGATATGTCTCCTTAAGAATACGGTTTGGCACAGACCGTTCCTTACTGTTTATCTTTGAGATACAGAACATAAAAGACAGTCTCGAGAGCTACCTTGTAATAAAACTATAAAATAAATCTTCCTTCTACAATTCCTAATAGAGTCCGTAAATTTCAACCCTTAATTAATGATTTTATTACTTGTTTTTACGCACTAATAAATACTGACGAAAATTCACCACTAAACCTAGTTTAACGACATGTCCTAAAATCACGCTGTTTCATGGTGTTCCTATCCATTAACGGTGTCGACGGAACCCCGGGGGACCTTATAGAAGAGGCCCTTACGTTTTATATGAACGTTATTTGGTCCTTCGAGCCGGATTGTGGTCCTTATGAAAAGATGGCGGCTTGTGAAGTCTGATATCTAGTTTATGGCAGTTTTTAACTAGGGTTTAGTTAGATGGTTGGGAAGATTGTGAACTTCATGGTTGTGATGATTGCACGAAAAATGATGTGATTGCGTTGAAGTTGAAATGATTATATTATTTAATTTAGTTAAAAAGGTTTGAATATTGTACCTATGGCAGTTTAAACATAAATTCGTGATCAATTATTGTATCAATAGATTTACGTCCTAATTTACATAAGTTGTCACATTTGTTGAGCAAGCGGTTAATTTGTCTAAACATGACTCGTTCCACTATTTTATATCTTTTTCTTCGTCGTGTCGATGGCTGAGTCAAATTTTATTTTAACTTGCCATCGTGGTGAAAAGATTAGCAAATTCGCTTAGGAGAACTCGCGAATTGCCCAGGGTGCGCCGTACGTAGGGAATCGTTGTGCACGTCACTCGGAGAGGCTCCTTTCATGAACCAAAAAAAATAATGATGTCATCAAGTGAATTTAGACTTTGATGTTTTGAAATGTCTTCGCAAAATTAGTACCACCTACGGTAGTCGCATTTTCAGCTGTTAAAAAGCCATCTCAAAAATGGATACCATTAATTCACATAACCAATATCCCTCTAATGCTCTGTTAAAGTAAAACTCAGCGATATTCTGATTAAATATGAAAAAATTTACGAGCAAAGATTTGGACGTTAAAAGTTTGCGCATTTTACACGTCGGCTCGCTCCCTGGGCTACATATTTCATTTTTTGCATCTGTGCCGATGTCTCGAGAGATTGATATGATATCGATGATACATTTAAATATTTGTCAACGAAGACAAATTGACGCGGTCTCAAGATAGACGTTTGGTGGCAGCGGTGTGGTCGTGATCTCAAGATAGAAAAGTGATAGTCGATTTCAATTATTTTTACGATTGCTTCAAACAACGTTAATCGTCAACGTCAATTTTGTATGATTATACAAGTATTATACATACCACAGATTCTAGACGTGTAAGTTTTTTAAACGGTAGATGAACAGTGACCATGTCTAAAATCAGTAGTTTTGATAAATGTCGCTGTCGCATCCACCCCGTAGGAAATGGGCTTAATGTTGGTATAATAATGGTAATGAGAGACATTTACTATCCTAAACATCTTAAAATACCAAACTTGACGTGTTATGTAAGTACTATTCAATTAAGTGTATGTGTCTCAGGGATAATATAATTGAAATGTCTCATTTCCATAATTCTTATTAAGTTATTAATGCTGTGATTTTTTGGTGTCCAAAAAAATCCGTTGCATCATGATATAACTATACCCGTTTATCCACTTTACCTACTTAACACAATTTACCCAAGCATACAGCACACACACAAGTAGCACACTTTGAAACATAGCGATGAGATTAGTCAGCCCACCCATACAATTCCGTTCCGCATGAGCTGTGTGCACGCATTCCTGCTTTATCCGATTAAGTGTGGATGCGCCCTAAGCGTTCAATCGTGCCGGCAGACAAGCGTTTCAGATATTTTGAATATCTTCTATCAGTGAATATCCACAGGTGCTATCGATACAATTGATAGGTTGTTTGTGATTCAGTACGTGATGAGTAGTGATCGGATAAAGCGGGCAATTTTGCTTTGACATTAGAATATAATAAAATAAAAAATAAATAAAAAGAAAATCTTGTGTAACTCTTTCTTTCACTCTTAACTTAAAAAACTTAGTTGTGTCTTTCTCTTGCTTTTTCGTTAATAATTGTTATACCTATATGTAAATGTCTAGTTTATTTATGTATTCCTACTTTATTATCTGTGAAAACTTTTAATTGGCCTTCATTTTCACATCATATCTGTCTACCATATCATATTATTATTAGCTGTAAGTTTTCCTAATATTGTAAAATAAAAAAAATAAAAAATATACTTTAAAGACAATGTTGTTCTTACAATCTAATGTGCACTGTTTAGATGATTGTTGAATTAGTACATTTATTACACAATTAAAAGTTTTACAAGAGCGTTGTTATATTAATTTTAATAATAATAATATGATATGGTAGACAGATATGATGTGAAAATGAAGGCCAATTAAAAGTTTTCACAGATAATAAAGTAGGAATACATAAATAAACTAGACTAGAATATGGTCACTGTTCATCTACCGTTTAAAAAACTTACACGTCTAGAATCTGTGGTATGTATAATACTTGTATAATCATACAAAATTGACGTTGACGATTAACGTTGTTTGAAGCAATCGTAAAAATAATTGAAATCGACTATCACTTTTCTATCTTGAGATCACGACCACACCGCTGCCACCAAACGTCTATCTTGAGACCGCGTCAATTTGTCTTCGTTGACAAATATTTAAATGTATCATCGATATCATATCAATCTCTCGAGACATCGGCACAGATGCAAAAAATGAAATATGTAGCCCAGGGAGCGAGCCGACGTGTAAAATGCGCAAACTTTTAACGTCCAAATCTTTGCTCGTAAATTTTTTCATATTTAATCAGAATATCGCTGAGTTTTACTTTAACAGAGCATTAGAGGGATATTGGTTATGTGAATTAATGGTATCCATTTTTGAGATGGCTTTTTAACAGCTGAAAATGCGACTACCGTAGGTGGTACTAATTTTGCGAAGACATTTCAAAACATCAAAGTCTAAATTCACTTGATGACATCATTATTTTTTTTGGTTCATGAAAGGAGCCTCTCCGAGTGACGTACACAACGATTCCCTACGTACGGCGCACCCTGGGCAATTCGCGAGTTCTCCTAAGCGAATTTGCTAATCTTTTCACCACGATGGCAAGTTAAAATAAAATTTGACTCAGCCATCGACACGACGAAGAAAAAGATATAAAATAGTGGAACGAGTCATGTTTAGACAAATTAACCGCTTGCTCAACAAATGTGACAACTTATGTAAATTAGGACGTAAATCTATTGATACAATAATTGATCACGAATTTATGTTTAAACTGCCATAGGTACAATATTCAAACCTTTTTAACTAAATTAAATATCATCATCCGCGTGATACCTGAATAAAAAGTAACCTGTTTTTCTAGTTTCTTAAACTATCTCCACGATAACATTCAACAAGATCAATCTGTCAGATTCAGAGCCTATTCCATACAAACAAACAGACAAAAATCTTTCCTCTTTACAAGTACCTATGCTCGTAAATATGAGGCTCTTGTACTGTACAATATAAGATACATCACATGGTATGAATAAGACTTTAATGATATTATTAAAACCGATGTGAGGTGAAGACATTATTATTGAGAAAACGGGTTACTCACGTTACTTTAGCCGGGATATGCCGACTAGTTTTGAATCTAGTACGTAGATTCATCAACTGGGCTATTAATCGCGTGTCGTCGCCTCTGCGCGACGTCTCGCTCTAGATTCTACGTACTAGATTCGAAACTAGTCGGCATATTCCGGCTAAAGTAACGTGAGTAACCCGTTTTCTCAATAATAAGACTTTAATGTTTCATACCTATGAAAATTTAAATCAAAATTGTAATTTTAACATTTTTACTTTAAAAAAAAAGAAATACTATCAACCGCTGTACCGTGCCCGTCCTTAGATAGTATGACGTAAAATACCAAATGTAGGACAACAGAATCAATAACAGTATTTCAACTACAATTTTGACACTAATTGCACTAACTAGCTCACTCGCAGCCCCGTCCGCTTCGCTAACCGCACTCCACTCGCCCCGCTTCGCTCAGCGCCGGTCCGCTTCGCTTCGACCTCGCTTGTAAGCCAGGTGCTACGGACTTACATATTTATTGGCTGTCCGCAATCAATGTGCCATCTATTTGTAGAAACTCTCATTTATTCATAAAGTTCAGCGGTTTGTGTACTTGTAAGTTTAAGGTTGAGGAAACTGGAAGAGGTTTTTTGAAAAGTGATGACTTGAAGAATTAAACTTACAAAGTAACTTACTTGAAGTACGAGATAACCGTCAGATGAATTACATGTTGACCGAATATAAAAGGTTCACCATTGAAACATTAAATCGAACGTAGTTGTAACTTCAATTTGTTTGCGATATTTTATGCTTTGTCCAAGGTTTACACTTGACGATAGTAAAACAGGCCATAAGTCATAAGTATAAAAAAAGAAATAGCATAATTTGGGATAAATTCTTATATTTTGAAGCCAGCGTATTATGGAAACGGTTATTGGTATAATAATAACAACAGACCACTTTGTATAAAAGACTAAGGTGACTCTGGAGAGTTATAACTACGAAATATTACGTCGTCGTGACGTCATCGGTCAAGTAACATTTATAAGGGCATATTTTCTTAAATCAGATCTCAGGTATTAAACTTTAAAAAAAAATAAGTCTGGATGAAAAAGGAAGAGCTTTATGACTTCACGATATGGTTTGATTGAAAATGAACTTCATTAGGTGGTACTACAGAAATATATATCTATACCTGAGTGCACGGTTGGCGTAGTGGTTAAAGCGGTCGCCTCACCGTTTTGCGCTGGTGTTGAGCGTTCGATCCCCACACGGGACAAATCTTTGAGTGCTTCGCAGATTTGTTCTGACTCTGAGTGTGCTTTGTGTGTGTGAAATGTATGTTTGTGAAATCCCCCGCGACACAGGAGTTATTTCTAGTGCTGGCATCGTTTTTTTTTAAATATAAAATAAAAATTAATATAGAAAATATACGTAATATTGAAACTGTACATACTTAGTACCACTATTAATGATTTAATTTTAGGAAATTGCTCCCCAAACAGTCCAGTGAAATAGGTAAGTACATTCGAAACAAAATTAGCCCTCACAATCGCCACATAGCTCAAAGGCGGCTAATTTCAGGAGGCGATTAAAGTACTTGAATACAACACCCCCGGGTGCTCGTATCAACACAAAATACCACATTAACTACAGAGCACTTGTATGTGTGTGTGTGTGGTCCGGCTATTATACAAATTAGCCGGGCAATAAAGAATATTTATGAAGGCAATATCACCGTCTTCGGGGTATAAGTTCAACTCCGTGCTGTGTTTGAAAATTTCCTGACGGAAAAAGTCCTAATATAACAGTTTTACCCGACTCGGGAACCGAAACTTACAGTAAGAGGTACACCTCGCTCTGTAATTACCTAAGGCTGTGCTGAACACTTTATATGTAAAGCAGGTATTGTAACACCCTGTAGTTCGCAACTGTGTAAATACAGGTTGATGTTTATCGGGTAACGTTATCTGAAATATGGAGGGCAGTTTTGATGTGGATCGAAATATTGTATGCAGTAATTATTGTTGATTCGTAATGTGTCATAATATGGTTAGAAAAATGCTTCGTAAAGAAAATATCATTGAATAGTTGATATCAGTGTATACCTAACTACGTATGTACCTCACACCACGAGGTTTAGGGATTAATACAAAGTAGTTGATTATTTAGCTATGTTTATCAAATTATGATAACAGTTGAAAAAGATATGGGACCGACAGGATTTAAACCTGCGACCTTACTGCACACCTACCCTACTATTGTATCCTACTTAAGATAGGGACAAATGAATGAGCGTGACGTCACGAAATGACGTATCATACAGTTGAGAATACAGTAGAGTTCTATGTTACGCGCCTTGTAGTCAATTACCAGCATCTAAAACTTTATTAAAATCGGTCCAGCCGTTTAGACGAGTAACCGATATAAACAGACAAAAAATTTAATCTGTATTTTAGGCTAAGGTGTCGTGCAAACAACTACACCAGCTTGAAAAGTCATCGTACTTTATTTTTTTTTACAATTAGAATAATTGGACTGTCAAATTTTATAGAAAATGTATGTTATTTTGACATTAAAAACGATGCAAGTCATTTCGTACGTCAAGCATAGGTATTTATTTACCTTTATAATAATTACGCGATTTAGGCCCGTTGTATAATTTTTGTAAAATGTTCTTAAATAGCGAATGTTTAAAAACAGGGTCTTCAATTTTCTTTATTTGTATCGATGTATGATAATTATGATGATAATCAAGTTTTGCTACATCGCCGCGGTTCTCGTTTTGGCCGGCCATTCTGTGTATTCACCGGTAAAAGCTGTAATTGTTTTGTGAACCATTGGATACAATCGCGGCAATTAAACAGCAGGAAAGTGGTAATGTTTGCTGTCGATGTATTACACCAATCTAATTAATTGAAGCTGTGATTTCCAAATTGTGTTTACAAAGGCAACATTGCAAATAAAGAAAATTATAGAAGTATTACAAAATGTATGTTGAATTCTGAACTTCTGTGAACTTGAGGTTGGCAGCTCCACCATCTCACCTTTAACCTGACGATAAGAGGTTAGCGTATGCGGATTCTAACCGCCGGGTATCGGGCTCGATTGGCAAAAAGTGTTATTAGGGGTTTTTTTGGCAGGAAATTCTCAATAACGGCATGGAGCTGGATTTGTGCCCGGTGGATGGTAATAGGCTCATCCCCTATCACATGGAACTTAAACACAACAGTTCGGTATTAAACACCTTTGCCACACCCTTCTGGTTAATAACAGGCGTGATGTTATGTGTTATATAATAATAAATGATTTTTGTTGACCGGCCTAGTGATGAGATTAAATATTTTGCGTTACAACACCTGTTCCTTCAACTTCCACTTCCAGTTCCCTCCAACGACCTTCTTCAGGTCGTCAGTCTCTCTGGTGAGGGTGCGTCCAGACGCGTCCTGCCTTTCGATTGCCGGCGAGGCGAGGAGTTGATGGGCGGGTAGTGAATTGAAAAGACGCTAAAAATTTCACACCGCGCCGTCATACGGTTTGCGATGTTAAGCGTAGAATGCAAATACATACTCTATTCCAAATGCAATAAAATTTAATATCGTACTTACAAGTATTTCAATTCCCGCCGGCTTGCGCTAGCTCGCGGGACCACGCATTAAAAGTTAAAACATACTCTATTTTTTAAAGAAATAAAGTTCAATATTTCACGAAGAAAATTTTCAGTTCTCGCCATTACATTGCCATTTTACATTCACGCTGCGCTAGGCCTTTTACACCAAAGATTGGCAGGTTGGGATGGAAATATTGCCTTACAAATTGCAATTTCCGCCGGTATAAAGCCACCTAAGTTGGAACAAAATGCTATGTTAGAAGAATGTCATACTTTCGAATTTCAAGTAAATAAATATTAACCAGCGATTCTTTAGTGTACGGAAGGTGCTCCAGTAAAAGTTTTGATTAAAAAATGAGTCAAAACAAGTAGTAATTATCGTGAACCGATCGTTGATTTCAACTTGTACTAAAAAATAAAACTTCAGCTCAGTTTTTATTCAAAACTTTCGCTAAAACTGGTTCAAGTTGTACGAACAAATTATGCTTCAACTTGACAGTATTTTATGAAATACGAACTTAGGTCTTAGTTCTTACTCTTTTAATATAATGGTGGTAAAGCTTTTATGATCAAGTTAGGAACAATAACATTTTATCTTTAACCTGCAGCTAAATAATTAGTGCTTTATGTATCCCTTGGGAGGTAAAAATAAGTTCTGGAAATATAAATCCATAAGGATGTTTCCTGATTACTCGTTACGTGAGCAATGTGGTATTATATATTATATTGATAATTTCCGTTTCCGAGATTTTTTTTATGAAAGCTACTAACGAGTTTTCGTAATATATTTTCTCGAAACCGAAAATTACCTAATACCATTTGATCAGATCTCTTTACGACTTAACACGAGGCCATATTCCAAGAAATTGTAAGTGTGTTGTATATGTATAATATGTATGTATTTACAAAAGAAAAGAATATATGTATTAGTATCAGTTATTCTAGTACCCATACTACAAGCTCTGCTTAGTTTGGGACTGGATGGCGTTGTGTGTGAAATATCATTATGTGCATATTTTAACATGGGATGGTGTTCTTATAATTTTTTTTTCTTTCTTTCAAATAAGATCTTCGTCGTTAATCTTAATGCTATGCTACACACCTAACATCCGGAGGGAATCTCTTAGAAATGTATAACATCCACATTGTATCGTTTTCATACACATTTTATAATCTCACCTGGTAATGTAAGGGACATTAATGATAAGTGCACATCAAAAGCATATAAAATATTAATCATTTATTATACTTCTCTCTCTGACATTAATTGGACTACCGCAAGTAATTTGTATTGTGTGATTGACCATTTATCAGCCTTTGGGAAATGACTTACAGATAAAGCCATGTTTCGCTGTTTCTTTTTTAAATATAACCAAGTATACGTGGTTTATAAAAGGTAAGGATCTCACTATACCAGCCATCGGAAACCTTCTTGCAGGCCAAGGCCACATAGTGGTAGAATGAATTAAAGGCTTAAGAGGTGAGGTAATTAAAGGCTAAACAGTTTGATTAATCTGAGCCCCGGTTATTCAAGTCATTATAATTAGTATAATTTAGTATTATTTATGATTTATTTTTATATCATTTTTTGTAATGTTTTGACGTGTTCAAGCGCCTCCTGGGGCCTATGAAAATAAATGATTTGAATTTGAATTTGGTGCAAGGGAAGAATAAGTTTCAGTGGGGTTTCATCAACATTAATTTTTAGGGAATGAATTTATTCAGATCAATATAATGACTAATTCACAAAATAAAAAAGACCAGGCTTTTAGCTGCGGGCCGCAACGAGGACACTCGCGGGCCGCAGGTTGCCGACCGCTGTACTATACCATAGGCTACCTTAGTAACTGCGCAAACTGGTTTGTGCAGGCTATTACGGAATACCTAGTCTCATAAACTTTACTAGGCTAGCATTTCCAACCCCTTGTGTCTATAACACTCTAGAGTAAACACAATATCGTAAACGTGGAAAATCTATTGATTGACATAGAACTGTCCTTGACATTCCGTGGCGAAAATTCCGGAACTGACGGATTTATTGCTGTAACTTTCACGGAATTGATTTAAATTGACAAAGACTGTAAAACTTTATGTTTCAGCCCTTGAATACAAATGTAGTTTTAATTCTCGCGTGGGGATTTGAAATGGGCGGATGACAGAAACTTAAACACGAACCCATTTAGTTTTGACGCCATTGAACAGTAAAAATACGCAAAATCATAATGGCTCTTTAAAGGTACTTTAAAATTTAATAATAAATTCTTTTTTTTCTTTGTTTTTCTTAATTTTAAATAAATAAAATATTAAATATATTAATAATTTATTCATTTTGATTGTCAATGTTTGAGAAATAATCTATTCTTATCAAATAATTTCAGTCATCTAAAAAAGTTTAACCTTAGGATTGTAATTGTTGTTCTTAAATAATAATTATATAACTTCGTGCTACCTACGTATAAGTTAAATTAATTTCATTAAAAAAGTATGTAAGTATGTATTCAATATAACCGAATAAACGCTACATTATGCGTTATTTATTAAAAAACAAAATTACCCTTAATTTTCTTTTCAAATCGCGTTTTTCGGTGCTGTACCAAAACTATTTTCCAGAGCGGTATTCTGTAAAATAGTGGGTAAAGTTACTCGTGTCGTGACGAACGACCGCATCTGATGCAATTCTAACATTGCCCTCTGAACTGTTCTTTGTTTTACGACTTCTCCATGCCACTTTGAATACTAACGAACTAGTAGATATTTACACTTTATTTATTGTAATGTAATTCGTGTCTTGAACGGTTACATTTGATGCAATTCTAACATCGTCCGACCTTTCAGTAATATATATATAGTTATATATCTTTTTCTTGCATTGAATTTATTGAATATTATTATGATTTTTATATTAGATCCTATTAAATATTAAAATTAAGGCATGATAAAATATTATTTTATTTTTATGAATTTGTAGTTTTATATGTCCTTCACTAAGGACAGAGCATGTTGAGACATAAAACATAATGTAACACCAAAACCTACACATGTTAAAACCATTTAACAAAATAAATAATATTTTAATCTTTTTAATCTTTTAATCTTTTATGCCACCTTATAATTAATTTTAATCGGTAAGCCGCCTTTGTCGGAAAGACCAACATGTACATAATTATAACCTCTTCAGTGCCACTAAACTCACAAGTTTGCATAAGAAAAAAAAACCGAGTACAATATTAGGATGTTATATAAAAGTTCACATTCACAAGGGACTTTTCCTCTGGATGTTCCCCTAAATCGTTAAATAAGCACCTCAAAATCTAATAAACTTTCAAAACTAACAGGTACTCCAGCGAACGACTAATTCAACTTAGTAAATTACAAAAACACGCTTCTAAAAACTACACTATACTATAAAACTTATTTGCCAATTACAAAGTTGAGTTGTGGCCATTAAAACCGCAGAACACAATTCGTTGCGGAGCGGAGTTGTACCTCAATTTGCGTAATTCGTGTAAATGTCTCGAGTCTTGAGATAATTCAATGGAATATTACGTGGTAAGTTTAGAAATAAACTGAAGAACAATGTTTTATTTTATTCGCAACTTAATTGAATTGCTTAATAATTTAAAATATGAGATTTACATGCTGATTATCCGTACATATGATAAATCATTACAGTCTATTCGATATATATCGGATAGGTATTTCGTATTTCCTATAAAATTTTACAATGTAAAAAAAAATCTCTAACTAGGTATTTCCTATTTCCTAGTATCATCATTTTCTACTATGCAATTAAGGCAGTGGAGAGGTGATATGGAAATAAAAAAAAACAAAAGTAAAATAAATAAAATTATTTATAAAAATTAAATTAGGTATATCAGCCAATAGTTAGTTATCATCTATTGATATAATGAGCTACAAAGTGTCAATAAAAGCACAGAACACAATTTGTGTAATTCATGTTGAGTCTTGAGATAATATATAATAATAACCTAAACATAACAGGTGAAGTGTGGGTGTTGTACACCTCTGCCACACCCTTCTGGGTAATATAGGAGTGATGTTATGTTATGATGTTCATGTAAGTCAGATTCAGAGCTTCGCCTTAAAAGATGTAGCCAATAATTTCATTATCAAAATTCAAAGAAATCGTTGTATAGGCTAAACGTCAAAGAAGCAATTTCATATCATTTGACACATCTCAACCTTGGGTAACCTGCAGAAAAGCCTTAGCAAGAATCTATATCAATATATAAAATTAAGTTGTTTGTTTGTTTACTAATCAAATTTAGATTATTCTTTTTGATTTTGATAGTATAACTATTAAAAAAGGATACTAAGGACCAGTTTCAGAGGTTCCGGATAGTTCTTATCCGACCCATAAAATATAACCTGAACGATTTTAAAGTGGCTAGTTACATTTGAATAAAGAAGCACACATCTGTCACTTTTATATCTGTAAGTACTTATCCTACCAATAAGGTTTAAGCTTGCAGTTGGAAGTAAGACGTGACGACACGACACGTTTGCGCGCGCATCTATTTTCTATAAAAATTGTAACATACGTCGGGCGTTGACGCCGACGCTTGCTTCCAACTGCAAGCTTTACATAACACCTGTAAAATTAGGAATAATAATAGCAGCCCTGTATCTAATACATGTCCCACTGCTGCCCTCGGGCCTCTTCTTATGATGAGAAGGGTTAGGCCGTAGTCCACCACACTGCCAAGTGTGGTTTGGTAGACTTCATACAACCTCCAGTACTTTTTAGGCACTCTCAGGCATGTAGGTTTCCTCACGATGTTTTTCTTCACCGTTAGCGAGCGATGATTTATATGATAAATACACACATATCTTCGAAATGACGAATCTGAAAGATTTATTGACAGAGGTGTGTACCGTGGGTTCGAACCCGAGGCCTTCGACTTCGCAGTCGGCTATCGCTAAAATTAAATTGAAAATTATGCTATAATTCACGGCAATTAATTACGTTTATCGCGGGTAAAACCGTAAGACTTATAAAGCTGGCATAAAAGCCAATTTTCATCGAAAGTCAATAACTTGAGTTCATATAAGGATAAAAAGTTGATTGATGTATGATCTTGGGTTTATTATAGATTTGCGTTTGTCATATTCAGATTACTATTTAATAGATTCTATAACAGTTTTGATATCTAAAAGCTTTTCTTGTACTGTATTCTTGTATTTTATTTTATTTTTATTTATTTGGAACAACAAACAGTTACACAATAAATGATTCATAACATTTTGAGTACTTAAAAAAATGACAATTGTGTAATCAACAACGTTATTCACAAAATACATAGAAACAATATGAAATTAGTCGTACATGCTGTTATGTACGTACATATAACACGACTATAATAATAAAACTTAAAAATATTATTATTAATATAATTTATTATTTTAGTTTTCTATAAAAATGTAAAAAAAAAGTATGTATCACTATGAATCTTGTACCTTACTACTAATAACTAATATTAAATACGTAAAAACACCGCCATTAAAAATATATAGTAATTTTGTTATTTAAAAAAACCTCCTGCAGGACTGGCCTAGCCTAGTGCAAGACATTTTTTGCCATTTGCTTTACATTTTTTTCATTTTATTTTTTTATAACCATTCATTTGTTAAATTAGCAAAAGTTCTAAATGCAAAGAATGTGTTAATCTAATTGGTACTTATTAAATTTTATTTGTAGTTGTTTGCAATTACTGTCTTTAGTGAGTTATAACGAATTTATATTTTTTTTTCTAAATTGCCTTAAAATGACCGTTTGTTTGTCTCCACATGAATCCAAAACACACTACTTCACGTGTTAGTAAGTTTTATTAAAAAAGAACACTTGCAAATCTAACAATCATTTCCCGATCGTTACAATGCGCACAGAATATAGGACAATACTAGTGAATATTCATGACGTGTTCTAAAAATAAGTTTGATAGCCAATCTGGTTGCCAAATAGAGTGGAAAATGTAAGCGATGGAACTGCATGTTCAATCATCGTTTTTGGATAACGAATTTTGATGGTGGCAGAGAGAGAAAGCACCTCGTAACCAACAAATTGGTTTCGATCCAAATGTATACTAATATTTTAAAGCTGAACAATTTGCGCGGTGTTAGGTTGAACTTGCTAATCTGAAAAACTTCTAATTAGGTCCAATTGATATTTTTTTGTGGGTTGGCCATATTTTTATGTTTATGGCAAAAAAATGAGATCTCAGGAAGCTAAGACATATCTTATTTTCAAATGGACAAAATATACCATATAATATTATAAGTATTAGTTAATAAATATCAAAATCACCAGAGATGAGTAACGAGGGGTTTATTTGTAAAACTCTGGTAAAAACACAGCCTTAAAATTTACAAAAGTTGTCTATTCAAAAGTCCGCACGTGCCCAGCACGTGGCAATCCACAACCGATAGTTTTAGAGCTAGGTATTATACCAATACCAAATAGATTTGAGTTTAAACCTCAAATAGTATGCACGCATGCGACCGATCACTCTATCATCGAATCGGTATTGATTCACGTCGAATATATTATAGCCTACAATGTGCAGTTTTCTCATTAATATTTTATAGGTTATATTTGTAACATGTAACATGTAGCATAACGCTACGTGTATATTACCCAGAAGGATGTGGCAGAGGTGTTAAACACCTACATTTTCACTTGTTATAACCTGTGGTGAACCCTTATTAAGGCCGCATTTCCACCAGAGATGAGTAACGAGGGATATATTTGTAAAACTCCTGTGGAAACACAGCCTTAAAATTCACAAAGGTTGTCTATTTAAAACTTCCGACTACGTGATGCTATTAAAATTTTCTTACATTTCATTTATTTCATAAACAATATTGGGTTGAAAATATGATACAAATCATCCTAATCTATGTCTAAAATTAAATGAGATAAACATTAAATAAAATATTATCAATCATAGATTTATTGATTTTTTTCTATTTTTGTATAAAAATCTCAATGCGGTTCACCGAATACAGCTACTTACCAACTTTCCACAGTATAGCTCTTATAGTTACGGAAAAAAGTGGCTGTGTCATACGGAAGGACAGACGGACAGACATGATGACTCATTAAGGGTTCCGTTTTAATACCTATATTAACACCAGAATGAATAAAAATTCATCCATTGAGTAGAAACTGCCACTGAAAAGAAAAGCCTTAAGTTTGGATTCAACGCATCATATTGGAAACATAATAAATAACACTAGGTGGGCATCAGGAAGTTTTCCTTGCCCGCCCTCAGTCAAAAAAACTCCATCTCTGTTTTTTATCTCATAATAATATTCCTTAGATAGATAAGCAATAATAATACAAAAAAAAACATCTCTATTTTCCTTAAATTCAATAGAAAAATTGGATGGACCAATCATTTAGTATTTATCGTTTTCGTAATACATGTAGGGCAATTTCACACTTGACATAAGTGGGCTATTATATTCGACGAAGCAATTCAATATCATACACTGGAAAAAGGAAATTGAAGGTCCTGACGTGATTTGGGGTCACATTGGGGGCGGACGACAAGACCCGATTAAATTAAAAAATTGATCTTACTGTCAAATGAGTCTCTGAGATTAAAAAATGAACTATAGGTGGTGAGGTTGGATGGGGACCTGGAAGTATGACACGTCACGCGAGGCTGAGGGTGTGTTTCTATTGAAGCAGAACGAATCGTATAGACCAATCACAGTGCTTGAAACCGTGTAAGTCCGTTCTACTTATCTCCTTAATCAAAACAAATGAACACACGGCTTCGCTCTGCTGCACTCCATTCCACTTCATATACAGCCTTAGATATAGCAATTAGCGACGCTTTTGTACTCTGTGCTGTTCATGGGCTGTAGTTATCACTTTTCATCACGGGAAAGCGGCGTCGGTTAGTGTGCATATGAATATTGTAATATTCAAAAAAATCGCTCCGCTACCCTCCCCGCATGGCTGGACGGTCAGACTCTTCCTATTAAGGCGGATATAATAGGAGGATAAAAGCGCACGCTGGCATTCTGAGCAACGAAGCCGCTGATATTGCGGCCAAAAGCATTCCCCGCTATCACTCACACCCCATATGGGCATTTGTTTGTATGAGTGCAAAGGAAATGAAACGAGGCAAGCTTGCGGCCAATAGCGGATCGGAGCTTCCCGGCATTTAGTGAATCTACATGAGTACACACGGCTACCGATCAACAAGCTGGTCTCGCGTTACACGGGAAGCCTGTTCGACGCGAGACCATCTTATGCTGGAAATGTATACCTTGATATCTAGCTGTGTGTACCAAATACTTTCTATTTTGTTGACTTTGATTTGACGACCGGATGGCGGAGTGGGTAGTGTACCTGCCTTGCGACGCCGAGGTCGTGGGTTCGATTCCCACTTAAGACAAATCTTTGTGTGCATGAACATGGGGGTTTGTCTTAGTCTGGGTGTTTCTATGTATAATAAGTATGTATTTACAAAAGGAAATTATATATGTATTAGTATCAGTTATTCTAGAACCCCGTTGTGTGTGAGTTGTGAAATATTATTATATATTATTAATCGACTTTGGTGTGGTTTATGGATTTGTTAATTGAATTTATTTTACTTTTCGAACCAGTGTACGGCGGCTATACAATAATTATTTGGCGGAATCATCGGAATAATATGTATCTCCCTTATATATAATATATATGTATATACCTATATTTATTTTGTATGTATATATTTAAATATATTATTATATATTTTATTTTTGTAAATATTAAATATATTTATTTTATAATTATATTTACATAAAATTTATTAATTTTATTATTTATGCATTATAGTATTTTTTTTCTTTTTAATTTGTAGTTTTGAGTATGTTTTATTTAAAAACAATTTGAATTGTGGATACTTTATGCACCTACCCGAACATATCTCTGCACCACCTTAAGGTTGACTGGTAGAAAATGCCTTTGGCATTAAGCCGCCTTCGTCACATGTATCTGTGCGAGAAGTTAAATAAATAAAAAAAAAAAAAAAATTTTTATTAAAATAACGTCTATAACATGTATCTCTCAATGTGTCGGTGAAAATTACAGAAAAAGAGTCACTACTAATTAATCTTTAGTTGCGGATCATACAATAATTTATCCTTGTATATTCTCTGTCTATAACTATTAAAATTTTCTATCATGATTTGTACAAGCACAGACACATTTTATTATTATTTAAATGTTGGGTTGGCTGGGTCATACACAAACCTATTATGAGTCGTTCTTGGTTGATCCTTATTTAAGGTCTCAAGGCTTTTATTTATTTCGGCAAGAAAGCCTTAGATTTGCGTTTACGCGATACGTATTGCGAAATATTATGTGTTTTAAAAAGTACGGGGATGTAGGAATTCCGTTCCTTGGCATGCTATAAAAATTATGCCGTTGTAACATACACAATCTTGAATTTCACCAAAGGTATATAGGGTGCATGAAAGGAGCCTCCCCGAGTAACGTACACAACGATTCCCTACGTCCGGCGCACCCTGGGCAATTCGCGAGTTCTTCAAAGAGAATTGGCTAATCCTTTCACCACGATGGCAAGGCAAAATAAAATTTGACTCAGCCATCGACACGACGAAGAAGAACTAATAAAATAAAACGAATGGACAAAGTATAAGTCTACCTATATTTATTTTAGTTTTTGGGATACACGCCTGGATTTAAATTTTCCCTATCTGGAAGTTCAGGATAGGTGTATTTAAACTATTTTTGTTCTACTAAAATAATCCTTTACATCAAAAATACGACTGTACAGACGGTTACACATCAACCATTTGTTTTTATTGTCGTATTTTATTATTATTATTATTATTATTTTTATTTGTTTTATTTTTTCTATAACTTATAATTATATTGTATTTTCTATGGAATTTGTCGTCGCACTACCTTACTCGCAATCTAGGGCGCACCAGAATACCAGCGCTGTAGTGCTGATGTGCTGCAGTAGTATGCTGAGGTGTGTACCTTTTTTGGCACATCAATTTTATTTTTATTATAAGTAGTTTTTAGAAGTTAAGATTTGCCAAAATAAACGTTTCTTTCTTTCTTTTCTTTCTTTCTTTCTTTCATCAACCTATACATTTCTAGTATAAGATGGTCTACTGTAGTATAGGCTTGCCTTGCAAAGCAAGACCATCTTATATTGGATATGTATACGTTGATAGGTGGCCGTGTGCACAGTGAGTCACTATGCACTGTGTTTTTTTAACTACGATCGTTCTACAGCTTACATCCGCGTTTATTTAGGCACGTGTACTTCTATCCTGCTACGTCTGTGTTTTTAGACAAAACTATAAAACACTAGTTCTGTATTTTGTCAGAAGTGTTTAATGTCAACGAGTTGAATACAGATCCTATTTTAGCTGAAAATAATAAGAGCTAACCTGTTTTGGGTGAGCTATTTAATTTTAGAATCATTTCTGGTTACTTTAATTTTACAAAAATAATGCTTAATATGGTGTATTGAAGCTGTTGAAAAATAAACAGAAGTTTCAAGATTTCGTGATTCATATTCAATGAAAAATGCTTAAAAGTGTTTTCTACTGATTGCTATTCAATAAATTGTCCATACTGCCTCCATCTCCAGAAATCCTTTTTAACGGGCAAACCTCTGTGGTTTTTTAGCAACGCATTAAGATGTTATTTTTTTAAGATGGCTTTTGTAAAAAATGTTAAAAAAAAAACAGACTCAGATCGGATTTGGATCAGACAAAGTGAATAAGCGCCGTAACAAATTATTTAAATATTAGGAAGCAGGTTTATTTTAAAGTTACGTAGACTATTAATTATTTTTGTTCTACTAAAACAATCCTTTACATCAAAAACACCTCTGTACAGTGAGTCACTACGCTCTGTATTTTTTTAACTACAATCGGTCTACAGTTCCTATCCGCGTTTATTTAGGCACGTGTACTTCTATCCTGGCACTTCTGTTTTTAGACAAAACTATAAAATACTAGTTCAGTATTTTGTTAGAAGTGTAAAATGTCAACGAGTTGAATACAGATCCTATTTTTGCTGAAAATAATGAGAGCTAACCTGTTTTAGCTAACCTAAAACTAAATAGTTGTCTATTTTACTTTGTTTTACTGTCTCTGAAAACCCAAAATAGTTAGGTTTGGACATGTTGTATTTAACAATACCGCGTTGTTGAAAGTGTATGGTTAAATCTCCAAGATGTTATGTTTTAATAACTTAGTATGTAGTATGATCAACTCTTTACCAAATTTAATTAAAATCGGTCCATCTGTTCGAGCGTGAAAATGTAAGAGACAGACACACATAAACTTTCGCTTTTATAATATTATACATATTATAGTAAGAAATTAAGAATACCACAAAATAGTTTGCCGCTGGTTGATTTTGAATAACCTACTTCGACAATCTCCGGAAGTCGGTTATTTCTAACCGACATTTCTTTTTTATTTATTATTTATTTTTTGTTAGCCGATTGCTCGTAGACTTGTCATGTGGTTTTATTTTCATCCTGTCACGATCTGATTATTGGATTCTAGAGAGATTGAGAGCAGCCCTGAAATTTTAAAGGCTTCTATATTGTTTTTCTTATATTACCATCAGCCGGGCTGCATGCCTGTTTGGCACATTAGAGGTATAAAATATAAATGAGACGCTGGTACTGCCTGCTTCGAGCTCGTTCACAAGAGCCCCACCGAATGTAATTCAAACCAAGGTCACACTTTTTTCAAAAATTAAGACAACGGGTCTAAGTCGCGTAATTATTATAAAGGAAAATAAATACCTTCACCAGTCGGCTCCTGACAACGAATGTGTCATTTCGAAACGTCGAGTATTTACTTACCTTTATAATAATTACGCGACTTAGACCCGTTGTCTAGTTTTTGAAAAATGTTCTCAAATCGCGAAAGTTTCAAAACGAGGTCACACTACGAATTTCCTTAGCACCCAAAGGAGCAGGACCATAAAGAATCAAATTTAAATCCAAAAATTAACATACTTTTTCAAAACTAGCATAAAAGCCACATTAAAGAATAAGCACTAATTTACTTAATTTAAACTTAGTTCCTCTGTCTACTAAAACCTCTAGATTTAAAGTCTGTGAAGTTAAAAAGTAAAAATCTCCACTTTTATCAGAGCGTCGCTAAATAGCTTTAATTTTTTTAATTTAATTTGTAAAACAGAGCTGGATACAGATGTTATTACAAATAAATAGGTACAGTCCATTTTCCGCCCATACAGGCATACAAAGTTTTCCCTCAAGGGTTCTTAAATTATAATAATACATTAATCAAATATAGTAAAATCGTGCAGTCATAATAATAATGTAAATTCAAAAATAATTGTAGATAATAGTAGTAACATGTCAAAAAGTGATTTATAAAATAGCCCATTAAAATGTCAATAAATTAGCATGTAAATAAAAATAATGTCAATAAATTAGCTTTATTTAATAATATTGATCAACAACAAATAGAAGGAACATAAATATATTAGTATAAGAATAAATTGTATTCAATTAAAATTGATCATTTAAATTTAAGTATAGTAACAGACTAGGTTAGCTATGGCCTACATATCCCCATTCCTTGACAAACAAACAGCTTGGCAAGGAGAGGAGGCATATACAGCGCTTATGAATTTATAATTAATTTGTATTGTTTATACAGCGTGTCCCGACTGCAGTGGTTGTCCGCCGTTGTCTCTGTTGTGTGGTACAAATGTGTGAAAATGAGATATTAATTAGCGGGACTTCTGATCTAAGTCAATGTCTTTGATCAAGGAATATGATGGCTGATCAAGAGGAAAGTCTATAATTGCAAATTCAAATTCAAATTCAAATCATTTATTTTCATAGGCCCCAGGAGGCGCTTGAACAATAAACCGGCTTATAATTAATCTGTGAGTTGTCATGTATGTTTTTATCAATACTCAAGGATTTTTTTTGGAAATCTAATAAAATTGACAAAAGGTAAGGCAATAAATGTATCTTAATTATCTTACTAAGTGAACTAATCATTATCAATCCTCGAATAGAACTTCAAAAAAAATTATACCTTCATAACCATTTCTGTAGTTTAATTAGTTGCTAAAAGCCCTAAAAACTACCACGACATACATTTTCAACCTTCACTTACAAACATTCGTGACACAGACCGTGGTATCTATGTTGATGTTCATGGACAACTATCACCACATGCCATCTGATACAAAATCGTTTGTAAAAACTCGTTGTTACCAAAATATAAAACATTCTGTCCGCTCCCGCTATCTCCCATGAATTGCACCACAACGAAACAACTGGAGCGTATCGTTATCTCGGCCATCGATCATTTAACATCCCCCTGTGAATACGCGTCGATGTACGGAAAATCATCGGTTAATTGTTTCGCATTCATCTACATGTATGAAGAAATGCCCAAATTAACATTCATGAATATTTAATGATTAAACAACAGATGAATGAATTAAACGATAATTTGTTGGTAAAGTTCATGTTTCAGTTTCAGTTTTGGATAAGTTTACAATGTCTACATTTATTTGTAAGTCCTGAATTATTTGTCCAGGGGCTTAATACCGTATTCTTTTATGATACGTAATCAATGTATTTCTTTATTGCGTGTTGTGTTTATTTGTGAGATTAGGCTCTGAGATCATTGGCGCGCGGGACAAATGAGTAGTCCTCAAATGTGGGAAGAAATCTGTAATCTTTTCCGAATTCGGATGATCTCCGGGTTGCCTAAATTTCCATTTGCTACGAGGACATACGATGTCAAAAATCAATTTTTTTTTTTCATAATCCCCTAGGAGCTCTTAAACACGTCAACAATAATTATAATTACGGAGCAAATACAAATAATCTTAGGAATTGTGCCTGGGTGTGCTTTGTGCGTGTGAAGTGTATATTTGTGAACACCCCCGCGACACAGGCGTTATTCCTAAAGCGGTCGTCATTTTTACAAAAAAGTAAATAAACTATAAATTAACTTTTTATCAAAATAATATGATTTGAATTACCGAAGCTTAGATCAATTTCAATCGAACTGTTTAGCTTCAAATAAGAAGTGAAAACCTCATGTGCTATCTATGTACTATCTTTTGTTTTTATTTATTTATTCAAAATTTCATGTACATTGATATCGCACATACATATCATATCGGACTTAATACCAGAGCAATTCTCTATCAGTCAACCTTTGGGTGATGCTGAAACTTATACAGGGTTATTGGGTAAGTCGACCTAGATCCGTTAAGAGGTGGTAGTTCCCATCATTTCTGACTGATCTGACTATGAAACACCCCACCCTAAACCTAACCGTTTTCGAGATATTGGACTTAGAAGGTTTTTTTAAAAAATATCCCGATTTCTTAACTATAGCCTATTTTTTTTGTATCCTATGCCTTTTATTTTTTTTTAATTCTGATTTTTGTGTGCCAGATAAGTTTGTTTATAATTCTCAACGCAAAAAGTGCAAGTATCTGAACCAATGGGATCGTAGTAGACGATTGATACCGTAAAAAAGTAATTAATTTGAAAAAAAAAAATTGTTTCTTTTAGTAATATTTAAAAAAAAATCTATTGCGTTAGTTCTGCAGATATTTTAAATAATATCTACGTTCCATTAGCTATCCAACAAGGTATCACAAGCTAGGGTCTTATCACAATTCATAGAAAAAAAATCGATAAAAGGCTCCCAGGTAGTAAAAAAAAACAATGGTACTTAAGATTAAACTTCTCTTTTGGGCCAGGAAACGAAATAAAACAATACAAATAATTATTAAACAACATTTATTTAAATTTATAAATCTTGTTCTACATGGCCGCCTCTGTTTCGCACACACACTCTCATTCGGTGTCTTAGTCCGCTTTTAACTACTACAGTCGTTAAGTCTCTTCGAATTTCGTCAGCAGCCTCAATAATCTTCTGTCTTAATATGTCAATAGTTTCAATTGGATTATTCTCATTGTAGACTAATGTCTTCATGTGTCCCCACACATAAAAATCCATGGGAGTCAGGTCAGGACTTCTTGCTGGCCACGGTATGGGTCCACCTCTTCCGATCCACCTATTAGGATACTCGTTGTCTAGCCATTCCCTGACCCCTCTTCTGTAATGTGCAGGGCAACCGTCGTGTTGGAACTTCATGTTTCTAATCAGATTTAGGGGTAAATCCTCTAATAAATTTGGTAACTCTTCTCTTAGAAAATGTTCGTAAAATTCTCCGTTTAAATTATCAGGTAGAAAGAAGGGCCCAATTAATTTGTTTGCTATGATTCCCATCCAGACATTTAAACTAAATCTTCTTTGTGCGGCTTTTGTCCTCTTCTGGTTAGGATTTTTTTGCGCTTTTGGGGCCCAATAATGAGCGTTGTGGTAATTTGTAATTCCATCTTTATCAAATTTTGATTCATCTGTCCACAAGATTTGTTTTAAAAATGCTGGGTCTTCTAAATCTCCATGAAGCATAAATCTACAAAAGTCTAACCTCCTCACTGGATCTCCCTCTTCGATAACATGTACTGGCGTGTAGTGATAGGGGTAGAGGCCTGCAGTATTCACCGTAAACCACACTTTCCACTGCGAGAGTCCAAGTTCTCGGGCAACAGCATTAGTTGAAGTAGTTGGATCCGCTCTAAACCGTTGAACTATTTGATTATCTTCATCTTCATCATCAACAATGATCCGTGGTCGGCCTAGGTCTGCTCGACGCCTTAAAACAGAGCCAGTCTCTCTGAGTCGCCGGTAAGCGCCGTCAAAGACAGTGACATCCGGTATTCGGCGGCCGGGATAACGTGCAATGTATTCGTCACGAGCTCGTGCAGAAACACCATTGCAGTACCCATAACAAAGTAGAATATCCGCGTATTCCTCATTCGTGAAGGTTGCCATCTTCAACAGTTCCAATTCAGAAGCACAATTCAAAGTCCAGTTAACAAGCACAGTCACAATTTGTAGGAAACAGTCCAGAAATACAAGCCAAGTCGGGTAAGAAATGAAGAGCACTAAATATCGCATCTACTACGGACGAATCACGGAAGCAGACTAAAACGAAACAATAACAACAAATTGGCCGGGATTATTTTATCTCGCTTGCACCTGGTCAGTTTGTCCCGCTCGCACGCACCACAGCTCCGTGGAAGAACAATAGGACCAAAGAACCCAAATTTGTACTGCTACCTGAGAGCCTTTTATCGATTTTTTTTCTATGAATTGTGATAAGACCCTAGCTTGTGATACCTTGTTGGATAGCTAATGGAACGTAGATATTATTTAAAACATCTGCAGAACTAACGCCATAGATTTTTTTTTAAATATTACTAAAAGAAACAATTTTTTTTTTTCAAATTAATTACTTTTTTACGGTATCAATCGTCTACTACGATCCCATTGGTTCAGATACTTGCACTTTTTGGGTTGAGAATTATAAACAAACTTATCTGGCACACAAAAATCAGAATTAAAAAAAAATAAAAGGCATAGGATACAAAAAAAATAGGCTATAGTTAAGAAATCGGGATATTTTTTAAAAAAACCTTCTAAGTCCAATATCTCGAAAACGGTTAGGTTTAGGGTGGGGTGTTTCATAGTCAGATCAGTCAGAAATGATGGGAACTACCACCTGTTAACGGATCTAGGTCGACTTACCCAATAACCCTGTATAGGTATACTTTTGTAGGTTTTGGACAATATTTCAGGTAAGTGTAAGTTATTCCAACACCATATCTTTATATAAAGGAAAATAATAATAAGAATAATTATTATTGAGAATACGGGTTAATCACGTTATTTTAGCTGGGATGGATGCGAGACGTCGCGTGACGGCGACGAAACGCGATTAATCGCCCAGTTGATGAATCTACGTAATAGATTCGAAACTAGTCGGCATATCCCGGCTAAAATAACGTGAGTAACCCGTATTCTCAATAATAATGTCTTCACCTCACGTCGGTTTTAATAATATTATAATAAGAATAATAAATGTTATATTGCGAAGGCCTAAACATTATTTGTCAAATGAAAAAAAAATATCTATATCCACATTTTAAATTTAACCATTTTAAATTTGCCGCCAAACCTTCTAAATTCCTGTTCAGCCATAAACCGTATGAACAGTAGCGCAATAATGGTACACAGTTACCCTGGAACAGTCAGACTGGTTTTAATTAAGCTACGGGGCAAAAAGTCGTGGACGTAACACGTCGTGTCCGACATTTTACATGCTTCTTTTATTTTAATAAAGTGGATTCGTGGCCACGGGTATTGGACTTATGTGCAAGATATTGCAGCTTACGTAGTGTGTGATGAACTTTGTAAGTAGGTGGAAGTTTAATTTATTTATTAAAGAAATGCCTCGATGGTCTTGTGGTTAGCTTATGCGCCTCTCCCCGCGAGGTCTCGATTTGCAGGTTCGGTTATTTGTGAACTTGCCGTCAGGAAATTCACAATAGCGTTACGGAGTTGTACCCTTATCCCATGGGACCTAAACATAACAGGTGAAATGTGGGTGTTGTACACTTCTGCCACACCCTTCTGGGTAATATAAATGAATGATGTGTGATGTATTTAAAAATAATTTTAGCAATTTCTTAGGTTTTTGATTTTGTTCACGCATATGTCCCTATGTTTATTTAATAATTAAATAAAATGTTTTTGAATAAAATAAAAATAACACTACCATATTTCGTCCGGGGACTTTAACTATCTACATAACAATTTTGATCCAGATCGGTTCAGTAGTACAGCCGCAAATCGTGAAACGGAACAGAGAGACAAGTTCTTTTTTGTTCTACTTTCTGTCATAAATAATGTTGGTTAAATCTGAACTCAAGTAACATAACAGCATTGTAATTAACATAATAACACTAATAAACGAGCGTAATTAAAATAAAAGCTATTTAGCGACGCTCTGATAAAAGTGGAGATTTTTACTTTTTAACTTCACAGGCTTTAAAGCTAGAGGTTTTAGTAGACAGAGGAACTAAGTTTAAATTAAGTAAATTAGTGCTTATTCTGTAATGTGGCTTTTATGCTAGTTAATTTTAGGATTTAAGTTTCATTCTTTATGGTCCTGCTCTTTTGGGGGCAAAGCTGTAGGGACAGTGTTTATAGAAATGCTTATATAGCGTTATGGCACATTATAAAGATATAACAGTATTCTAACTCGATCTCTTTCCTTGAAGTAGCAAAAGACAATCACGCGACACTGCTGCCCAGTTATTGTTTTTAATTTCATGTACCTGACGTCAGCTTTTATCATTCTTTATTGATTTTTTTGGTCACAGCACCGCATTCTCGTCTTTTGTTGGTATCCTTATTGCGTTCATATGCCGAGACATCTACAGCGATATCTACAGTTTCTGTTTTTCTTAGATACTATTGCTTTTCTGGAGAGTCGTGTAACGGATTTAGCTGAATGTGAGTATTTTACATAAAGCGAATGCCATCAGACCTCCACAACCCAGGACAAGGTGATACGATACTCTTTGTTAGACTAGTTCTTAGACTTTTTGGCCTCTGACTGATGTAACGACTGCTATAGATCTTTAATAATAACTGGGACGGAGGGCTTAACGTGCTCTCCGTGAAAATTTTGTTATGTTGAGATGGTCATCCATCCAGGGCCGACCTTGATTAGCATTGCTTAACCTGCTAGATTGATCGATACGTGCGATTTCATGTTTAATATGCCGGCAGTAGGCATATTAAAGATGAAATGTTATGTTATGAAGTTTTAGGGGAAGCCGTCATAGCGTAACTATTAGTCAAATTATCACGCTGGCACGTGAGCGGAGCCGCGATCGAAAGACTGTAAGCAATAAAAATACCTTTAAAACGGAACAATTTGATAATACATTAACTTTTACTGCGTTACCTGAATATTTACCGATAATTCCACACAAAAACAGTGTATTTCGGTATAAATAACTGGCTCGGTATGCGGCGCACGTCCAGAAATTTATTGGTACGGGAATAAGTTGAAAAGAGCCGTTTGGATAACGGCAAAAGCAAAAGTTGTGCAGTGGGTACTTGAGAGGTATTTTTACCTCGTTTTAATACTTCGGGGGCAGAAACGGCCTTGGAGATGGTGGTGTGAATTAGACAACAAACGGGAAGTTATTTTTCATTTTAGTCCAACCAACAGATGTGTTTTGGTTGAAAGTAAAAGGCTGATTTACATTATGCCGGAAGACTGGAGCGCTAAATTTCGGTGATACTACAATTCTTTTGTTTATGTTCATTCTATTAGACCGTGAGTCCACTGATTTTTTGGTCAATTATTTTATCTCGAGCGATACTTTTTGTAAAGATTAAGGAAGATGTATAATGAATCAAAATGAAAGTCAGCTACGGAACTGTTGGTGGAATAAGCAGCCAGGGAGCCAAAACATGCTTCTAAATAAAACTTTGTTTCAATTGGAGCTAACCTATTATCTTAAAGAAAACGATTTGTCAGCAGGCTGAAACATTGTGTTGTTGAAAAAAAGCTAAGTGTAAAATGTGTACAAAAATAGTGAAGAAGTACAAGCGGTTAAAAATAGAGTTGTTTTCCGATATTTGGACAGAAAAGTTGTTTGATTTAGGATTCTAACTTTTGATCTATTCAGTGAAATATTTACAAATAATAAAATAAATATCGATGTTCTCTCTTCAAAATTTTAACTTAACTCATCTTTTTATTGGAAAGATATTGAAAAATATTTTAAATTGATCAATATTGAAAATAAAAATGCAATAACATTTTAAATGTCTATGATATTTACCGATTAATACTGGTTTTTTTGCAGCTGTCAACATATTTTAAATATATTTTACTCGCGGATCCCGTTTTGCATTATTGGTCAGCTTTAAACTCAAACACGTAAAAAGTCACTTCGTCCCGACTACGTGTTAAGGCTTTCCTAACTGCTCATTCCACCAAAGGGACCACAGCTGACTTTTACTAAAATAAATAATGCAAAATCCCTCATCATTAAACAAAGTTTCACTTGAGAGTAAATTAGTCGTCGATGACTGTCGTTACAGCTACTGTATTGATGTAAATCAGCCTTAACTGCCGGTAATTTTGTGTCAAATCTTACCACTTCATAAGGCGGTGCTCAGGTAGCAGAGTTTGTTTGGTCAAATTTATCTCAAAAACTTCATTATATTTGGCAGAGTAGATTAGCATTCGATAGTGTAAATCGGGCCGGCATTTATTTAGCACTACGTTACAACTTACGTGGGCAAAGCAGTTGCGAGTGCCACTGCAGGAATCAGATAGTATTTTTCAATTATGCCTAAAGTGCATCAAATAATACGGTTTATTGTTACACAACTGTATTTCTTTCCTAAGAAAAGTCATACAATAGAAGGTAAATGTTTACGTTTCCAGCTATCGTCGATCCAGTTAGGGCTCCTTCACATAAGTACGTTTGAGTACTTGAAGTTGTCAGAAATGACGGGCATGTCTTAAATATCGTACGGTGAACTTGTGTGAACAATGGTGTCAAATCTTTTTATGGCAATAAGTATAATAATTTAATTAGTTAAGTTTTATTTTAATTAGTTTTTTTTTTAATTTTGATGTTTGTTTTGACGTGTTCAAACGCCCCTTGGGGCCCATGGAGATAAATGACTTGATTTCTGAAACAACCTCTTGATTTCTGGAAGCACGATCTTTAACTTGCCGGTAATTGGTAGTGCATGCATTGCTGTGTGCCGGTTTTGTGGTGAAACCAGGCCCTGAAGTTATTAAAATATGACGCATAACATCGTAGTCCTCAGATAAAGCTACGCATTTGCAGTCTGCTTACCATGTATACCTGTAGTTACCACTTACCATGGACTACACGTCTCTTTGCTACATACGTTAAATAAAAATAAATTATATTATTATTGTTGGGACGAGGCTTTGCGTGTTCACGTCGACCTCCGTGGGTCTATTGTGATTTATGATGGAGTATAAAGATAAAGATAAATTTGGATTTTTAACATTAGATAGAACGCCAGAAGCAATTACACTATCCAATGGTCCCAATCACAAGGCCAAATACACACATTCACTCACTCAAGCACACCCAGTCTCAGAACAAATATTTGCGAATTACACAAACATTTGTCCGTGGATCGAACCCACAACACCAGTGCAGTGGAGAGCGGCGAGGCGACCGCTTAAACCATTACACCACACGTGCAGACAAATATGTATGATGTGATTCTGAATGTATCCGTAACGACAATTCGTATCGTGTCATCAAGAAGCAGTGACGCATGTGAATGAGCCCTTAAGTCGAGCATCTGGCCAATACGGTCAAGCAGTTAAAGTTACGGGCTACTTCAGTTTTATTTCATATGGTTAAATGCCGTCTTGTCTTATCCGATAAGGATAATGATTGTGTCAGATGCGAGGATAAAGTGATAGTATTTGGTACAGGAAAATATGACAATGCCGTATTCTTAGTTTTCATTTTCTTGACTGAGGTGAAGAACTGGACATTCTTCATTAGTTAACAATTTTGAATAATTCTTTAATTGAAAAAAAAGGTAACATAAATAGTGGAAGAAGTACAAGCGGTTACAAAAAGAGTTTATTTCGATATTTTCACAATAAAGTTGTTTGATTCAAGATTTTTGATCTATTTAGTGAAATATTTATTGTTATTATATTATTATTACATATAATTTATATAATATCGATATATTTTAAAACAAGATTGCAATATACAAAAATCCATAAAACATTTTAAATGTCTATGATATCGGTATTTACCGATTAATACCGGTTTTATGCAGCTGTCAACAAATTATAAATATATTTTACTCGCGGATTCCGTTTTTATAGCAGAAAATCAGCATATTTATACATATTTCACTTAAATTTTATCGGTATTAGCAATAAACACTTTTAGTATCGCCTCTAAATTTGATCGATTTATTTGGCTGTAAAATTTGTGCATTTAGAATTTTAAGGGCGAGGACCTTTTTTATGGCCGTAAAATGTTGTAAGAAATGGGATTGGTGGTATGGAGGTGATATCGAAATCCTTTTTCCTAAATACCGGTACTCTACTGTCCGTCTGTCAAATAGAAGTAGCGAATGTAGTTCGGAGCGATACAATACTCTTTGTAAGACTGACCTTCAGACTTAGGACCGTAATAGATCTTTAAATAAATATTCTACAATCAGGACCGAAACACTGAGGATTATTTTTTACGTTGTGATGGTAACCCATCCCGCGGTTGACCGCAGTAAGCAATGCCTAACCTGACTCATACTGATCAATCATTTACAGTCATTTAAACTTCTTAGCTACGAGGAGTCAGGCGTTGTCTGACATTATATTAGACAAAAATGTGTATTAAAATTCACTAAGGAGTTAAAACCTCAGATGTGGTTTATGAGGCGACTACTACAAATGGAAACATCTGAGTACCTTATCGATATGTTTTTTTCTGTTTGTATTGTAGTTTATTTATTAACAAGCTGACCCGACAGACGTTGTCCTGTCTTAATTCTGCCTACATTCTCTGTGACGATATTTGCAGCACACATTATGTCAATGTTATGTCAATCATCATAAAGGTACATTCAAAAAGTACATATTGTCAAAAGCGCTAAGGTTACTACAAAGGCTATTAAAAAATAGGGGTTGATGATAAAAGGGTAAAAATTTAGGGTTGTATGTATTTTTAATGCCACATTATAGAAAAATAAAAACAAAAAAAATTGTTCAAAAATTAAAAAAAAATGTTAAGGGTGAAAAACCCTTATCACTTAGAGGTATGAAAAATAGATAGTAGCCGATTCTCAGACCTACTGAATATGCATATAAAATTTGGTAAAAATCAGTAAAGCCGTTTCGGAGAAGTAAGGTTGTGACAGGCGAATTTTAAAGATTAAAGGTCGAGACGCTAGGTTCATGCAGTTCAAATGCCCACTTATTATTTAAAGATATGTCTAAGCGGTTAATCGACGCTTCACGATCAGAAGGCTGACTTTAACTTGGCTCAAAGAATCAGCATTGCCATTCAACGTGGCAATACCGTCAGCCTTCTGAACACGTTCCCTGCGGTCGATGTCGATGCGGAGGAATTCTACGACACCTTGCCTGTAAATTTATAATTATGTATTTGTTGTTTTTTTATTATTCACTGGTATATAAATACTTTTTCTTTTCCAATATGTATAGTTGTAAATTTTAAAATAAAAGAAACCTTATGCTTTATATAATTAAATTAATGTAATGCCTTATATTATAGTAGAATAATAAAGGCCATTTTTCTTTAAGTAATTATAACTGACTGATGTACGATTTAAAATAATATCAAATAAAATTTACCAGTATTATCTGTATTGTTACAAAACTGACTAGAAACAAACTAATATTTAGAATTTCAAGTAACTGAAATTAAACCAAAGGGAATTGGGGTTTCTTATTTATAAGGGTTAGCGAAGCCTGTTATTTCTATAATTAGCTCAGTAAATTCCAACAGTGCGTAATTTGGTGAAATATAATTATTAAATGGAATTGGTTATTTGGTGCGCTAATTGAGTACGTTGTTGGTTGTTGCACATTTATTATGTGGAATCGGTATTGGAGTTTCGTTGAATGCTTCTGATATTGAACTATCAAATATTCTATTTTTGGAAATTTATATTGAACTTGCGGTGTTCGTATGTATGTAACTTCAGAAGACATCTTGTGAAAAAAACTGATAAACGTGATATGCCAAGTCTCGTATATATTATTAACTTAACTTAAGGGTGTTATAACACCAAAACCTCATGTTGTGTCTAACGAACAACAACCACATTTCAACTGCTATGTTTAGGTCCCATGGGATAGGTGGTAAGTCTATCGCCATCCATCGGGCACAATTCCAACTCCGTGCTGGTTTCGTGAATTTTCTGACGGAAAGTTCACAAATTACACTTTGCTAGACCCGTAAATCGAACCCAGCGCGAAGCGGATACGCTAACCACTAGACCATCGCGGCAGTAAGGCATACATTAAATTCAAATTATACACTACGGCGGTACCGTCGTGAACAATGCAACTGTCTTTTGTTTTTCAAGGAATGGGGTTTTTTTTATACTACGCCCACAGCGAACGAACGTGTAGTCCACCTGATGGTAAGTGGAGTACAGCTCATGGACATCAACAATCCACAAAAGCAGATTATAGATGCGTCGCTGCAGCTGAGGACTACGGTGTTATGCCTCATGTGCCAGTAATTTCAGGGCCGTATCTCACCACCAAACCGAAACACTGTAATGGAAGCACTACAACTATTTGGCGGCAGGTTAAAGGTGAGACGGTGGTGCTGCCACCCTCGAGCTCATTCACAAGAGCTCTACCACCAGTGAAACTTATCCAGTGAAACATCGCATTGCGAATCTTTTGGATGCTCCTGGCCTGTGGTTATAATATGTCGCCTCGCCACTCTCCACTGCACTGGTGTTGTGGGTTCGATCACCACATGGGACAAATCTTTGTGTGATTCGCTAAGATTTGTTCTCAGACTGGCTGTGCTTGAGTGAGTGGTTTGCTTCTGGCGTTCTATCTAATGTCAAAAATACAAATTTATAACTAAAAAAATTATATCATCAAGTGAACTGATCTCGTTTGCTATCGACAAATCTAAAGTAGGGCTAATATTATTATTTCACACGCTAACTCAGCATACACTGAAAAGTCCTTTACATAATTCAAACAAAAACTAAAAAAATAAATATTTTATGCATCCAAAATTCCGAATGTATCAGACCTATTTCAGTACCGTATTTCATAATCACGTACAACACAGTTCGCTGCTGACCGTACTATTCACGTAGCGTCGGCAACAAAACTGACTGTAAAAATAAACATTGTGCTATCTCTATACAAGGCAAGTCTGGCGCAGTTCGAAAATAAATAAATATACTTTGGAATTATTTCTGGTTAAGGTCCATTTAGACTGTTGTAGAGTTTTTATTAGACAGATTATTCCTGGAACTTTGTCTGTAGCATTAATAATATTAATTTTATTGTTAAAGTATGTTTTTATATTCCAAATTAGAGACTCCAATCAATCAAATTATTGTAACACTCAATTGTTATTGAAATAAAAGATTTTTTAATTTTTCATATTATTACTATATATTATATAAGAATCGCTTCGTTAGTCTGGCGGTATGACTTGTGTTTCACTCACCGTGATGTGTCGGGTTCGATTCCCGGCTCAAGCAAAAGTGTTATTTGGGATTTTCGGTCAGGATATTCTCAAAAGCAGCACGGAGTTGGTCTTGTGCCCGGTGGATGGCGATAGGCCCTATCCTAAGGGAGCTAAACTTAACAGGTGAAGTGTGAGTGTGATGTTATATGTGTAAAAATGATGTTAATGATGAGTTACTAAATTTTATTTTTAAATGGTTTACATAATAAGCATAATTTTTTACTGGTGGTAGAGCTCTTGTGAATGAGCTCGAGGGCGGCAGCACCACTGTCTCACCTTTAACCTGCCGCCAAATAGTAGTGCTTCCATTACTGTGTTACGGTTTGGTGGTGAGATTATTCCCTGAGATTACTGGCACATGAGGCATAACACCATAGTCCTCAGCTGCAGCGACGCATTTATAATCTGCTTTTGTGGATTGTTGATGTCCATGGGCTGTACTCCACTTACCATCAGGTGGACTACACGTTCGTTCGCTGTGGGCGTAGTGTAATAGAAAAAAAAAACTTTACCTATACTTCTGCCTTCTTTACAGCGTCAAAAAATGTATACCGGACGGCTTGACAATGCAAACATTAATTTCATTTGGTAGCATTTGTATTTTCAAAAAATTAGTTAAAGTTTTATCGCCTGGTTGCCATAGTTAAAACTTAATTTCTGGGAATAGACAACTGGGAATAGACAACGGCCAGGATATATATTCTGTAAACCTCTTTATAATGACGTCTATTTAGATTTATGTGTGGTTGTCTGTCCGTTTGTTTGTTTAACACGGCTAGTCGGTTAGTTTTGGATGTTTCTATAGAAGGGGGAAATGTATCGATTGATTGAAGTCGAGAAACATTCTTTCATGTGTGGTTTAATTAAATTAGTGATGGAATTTGTCGGTGATGATTGTAGAATAATGAAATGTATCAAATCATTATACACGTTAAGTTTAATGCATAAACCATAAAGCTTGCAGTTGGAAGCAAGCGTCAGCGTCAGCCCCCAGCGTATTTTAACAAATCTGCATACGAAAGATACGCGCGCAATCGCCGTGTCTGCGCGCACATCCTTTTTGTATAAAATATGCCGTCACGCTGCGCTCCAGTACGCTCCTGACCCTGTCAACTGCGACCCTTATGCTGTTTACACATAATATACTACATAATTTTCCAAAAAACACTTCATTTACAAGAAATGCTCTAAAAAGTAAAAATACTTAAGTAATATAAGACCTATTTACTCTTTGAAGAGATCCAAATTGTACTCATGTAGAAATACGTCTTGGGCAGGGCGCGCCGATCCTCGGCAGTTCGCATGAGGAATGAAAATCGTATTTTTATCTGATTGGTCATTACAGTTATTCGAAATTACTTAATTATGTTTAAATGAGCAGTAACTCTTTCATCTTTAATTAACAACCATTCAGCTCACAGCGTTTTAACACATTTTTATTCATTTTCCACAAAACTGATATAAAGCCGGCTGTATGACGGACAAATATATTGCCACATGTCATGCTATTTTAATACCAATCAACTTAAAAACATACCAATTTTAAAAAGTAAAAAGACAATTTGATTCATGGAAAATAAAGAAAACAACGTAAGTTATACTTGCCAATCATTTCAATACATATCAAAAACGATTTCTGTAGGTAAAATAAATAAGATCCTTAGATAAATAACCACTGTTTACTCAAGCCAACACGTGTTCATAAATAAGTGCGATTATTACAAAATAATAAGTACGTCATTTAAAAAAGAAATAAAATAAAAATACAGAAATATGTAATAATAGCACTTGAAATTATTACAAGTTAACATTAACAACCTTATTATTGAGCATACTCACGTTATTTGAGTCGAAGATATGCCGACTAGTTTCGGATCTATTACATAGATGCATCAACTGGGCGATTAATCGCGTTAGTAACCTGTATTCTTCATAATAATGTCTTCACCTCACGTCGGCTTTTTTACTATTGTCAACCTTATAAAAACTTTGACAAAAGTCGGTAAACCTCATGATACATTCACCCAAAATAAAATATTAATTCTGTTTATAGACCAAATCTTGTCAACAAACGTGAAATGCCCGGAATAAAATAAATATTCAAAACTACAAAAATAGAATGCTGCTAGTAGATAGCAGTTGAAGTTTTAAGCAACGATTTTTATGTGAAATCTGGGAATGAAAAAATAACACTGTTTGTTAAATGATCAGTAAAAGTGTTAAAAAATGGATAGAGAGAATTTTTAATCATTTCGCTGTGCTCCTATTTTATTGGTTATTTTTATTAGCTAACGATGAAAGTAAACATTATAAAGAAACCTGTATACCTACATATTTTTGTATAAATAATCTAATAACTTAATCTTAACTTACCAGTAAGTCACTGTCAGTGGTGTTTATTGCGATTCAAAGTCGCTCACCGTAATATATGCTAGCATTTCGAGAACAAAGATGAGGTAGATTTCTTAACGCATAAAGTATTGACGTAGCTACAGCTGGTGTTATTACAAAAATATATATACATAATTATAATATATACGCGTTGACTTGAGAACCTACTCTTTGTATTTCGTAGGTTAAAAAGCCAATCTTTGTTTAGGCAAAAAGGCTTGGGAAATAATAAATAAATAAATATATCACATTTTACACACAACACCATCTAGTCCCAAACGAAACAGAGCTTGTACTAGAATAACTGATACTAATAAATATATAACTTTTTTTGTAAATACATACTTACTATACATAGAAACACCCAGCTTTAGACCAACCCCCATGTTCATGCATACAAAGATTTGTCAAAAGAGGGAATCGAACCCGCGACCTCGGCGACGCAGACAGGTACAATACCCACTCCGCCATCCGGTCGTTGATAATGATTAATTAATAGGCATAGTTCCGACTCCTCGAAAAGCATTAATAAAGCTACTTACTCACGATAATGACCATCGAAAACAATAAATAAATAACTAATGAGTGATACAAGGTTTTGTTCAACAGACAATAATGAAGTATTACGAACGATGTATTGTTCTGCCAATGATGGTAAGGGAGACACCGAAGGAATTTTTGACCTTTAACCTGATAGAATTAATGCTCAAAACCACCAGAATAACGCAAGGTGGGTTAATTTTTGCTGAAAAATAACATCATAAAAATCTAAAAATTTAAACGTAATGTATACGGGAGTTGTAAGGTCACAAACCTGTAAAACAAAACTTAATTTATCTCTTTGCCATCTCAAAAACATTCCAATTTAAAAATTTGTGTTGAAAACTTTTTTGTAAGAATAATAGTAGGTATGAAATGCGGGCGCCGTGTTTTTAAACTTTTATTTTTCCTATCATCAATTACTTACTACTGTTATTATTCCTATTAATACCTATATCATTAGGTCCCTCTTTTTACTATACTGTGAAAAAACTATATATAAGTCCCAACACTCTCGTGTAAAGACACATTTACCATCACGGTCTCCCCAACAATGATTGCAGGACGTTATACGCCACTGTTGTGAAATGCTCTCATTTCATGTAGCAAATAATGCTTTTTGGTCAGCTGTACATTTTAATTACTGCTCCTTTAGGCCAATATTTCACGCGTTTTAAAATGAATCATTAAAGTACTGAATTTAATGGTCAGCGTCAATTGGCTTAATGGTAATGTAGTGGGATTCATTCTTAATTACTTAATTCTTTATACGATGTACGTAGCGAACATTTGTGTTATCCACCTAGAGGTAGCTTAGATGTAACTATAGCCCATACACATTAACAATCCTCAAAAGTAGAAAAGAATCATTTATTTTGGCGTCAAAAAAAGCATTCCAAAGCGTCTAAAACTAAATAATTTTAAAATATTATTCATAATGCCAGAAATGGTACGCATCTCAGTACAATACTGCATCGCTAAAAGCACTGCAGTGCTGATAATTCTGTTGCGCCCAGTGAGTGAGTAAGTAAAAGTAGATTGTAGATGCTTCACTTCATCTGAGGACTACGTTGTTACGCCTCATGTGCCAACTTTAAGGTCCGATCTCACCACTAAACTGGCACACAGTAATGCCAGCACTACTACGTATTTGACGGCAGGTTAAAGGTTGGTTGGTGCTTCCGTCCTTGAGATATACATACTGCTCTTATTGTTTAAAAAACAACTCCGAGTGACACGCATTTTTTTTTTTGAATGAATTAGGAGGAAATAGGAAATACGAAGTTTTCAACTTCATTGGTAAATAATATGTCAAATAAGGCAGAATGGTTTATGTGTCAAACCTTTGACTCGTAGTGCGATGTTGTAAGGGAAACTGGCGGGTTTGAAAATTTATTTCAACCTTATCTTAACAATAATACGGACGGTATTCGATTGACAGAAGTTCAAATTTCGTGTGTGGCCTGATGGTTTCAATTTGGCAATCTACAACTCTGGTTTATACTATCAATAATAGTATCTCTAATATCTCTTAATAGTAATACTCTTTTAAAAAGTTTGTTTAAAATTTCCATTGTTGTAAGTAATACAGTATCAACTTCTAATTGATTATTTTATAGCATTTAGCTATGCTTAGCAAATTATACTAAGAACAGTTGAAAAAGATATGGGACCGGCAGGATTTGAACCTGCGACCTTACTGCACACCGGGTAGCCGCTTTATCCATCCAGCTACGGTCGCCTCTTACCAGAACCCTAAATTTCTTAACTGAGCTTTTTTTTTTTTTTTTTTTTTTTTTTTTAATGACGTTTCTAAGCAATTAGATACGTCATAAAGATTACAATCTAGTCTAGATATAACATTAGAGACTAATGAGTAATTTAATTTTGACCTAAGCTACTAAATTAATTTATGCTAAGAATGTGTCCATTAACACCTATCTTATTGTCTCTATTATAGAAAATGACACTTTGTTCTTGTGTTCTTTTAAGGTAGCACTAAACCACTTGAATCACTAATTTCACTGAACTAGCTCAAAAGGTTTCGTCCTTTTAAGTCTTCTAACTATGTCTGTGGTGTCAAGGAGCTGGATGGCCTCGACATTCACGTGTTGAAGAAGTCGTCGTTCATGAGCTTCAGCATACTGTTGTATTACACTGGCGACAAGGTTCACCTTCAGGTCACGATGGAGATCCTCATTTCTGATGTACCAGGGTGCATTCACAATTCCCCTTAATACTTTATTCTGGAACCTTTGGATTATTTGGATGTTACTTGGTTTGGTACAGCCCCAGAGCTGTATACCATAAGTCCACACTGGCATGAGGACTTGTTTATAAATAAGTATTTTGTTATGCACAGACAACGTAGAATATTTACCCAGCAACCAGTACATTTTTCTATAGCGAAGTTCCAACTCACTGCGTTTCTTTTTGACATGAGCCTTCCAGCGAAGTTTTGCGTCTAGTGTCATACCAAGGTACTTGGCTGAGTTCGCATACGGTATTATAAGGTGATTCAGATATACCGGTTGATAGTTGGCCTTTTTGTTAGTAAAGTCTATATTATTATGTATCGATTTGGATTCATTTAGTTTTATACGCCACTTCTTTGTCCAGTAAACAATGGTATTGACGGCAGCTTGAACCTTTTCCACAGCTTCTGCATGAGTGACTCCTGTAGCCATGATAGCTGTGTCATCCGCGAATGTGGCAATTATATTATTTTCTAGCTCTGGAATATCACAGGTGTACAGTAGGTACAGCACGGGACCAAGGACACTTCCCTGTGGTACTCCAGCTTTTATTGGCGTCAGTTGCGAATACGCATCTTCTTGTCTTACTCTAAACATCCTTTCTTTAAGGTATGATTCCAGTAACTCAACAAACTGTCTTGGAAGCATCTTTCTTAGCTTAAAAGTTAAGCCTACATGCCACACTTTGTCAAACGCTTGTGCTACGTCCAGGAAAACTGTAGAACAGACTTTCTTTTCTTCTAGAGCCTTTTCTATAGTATTGGTGATACGATGAATTTGATCAACTGTAGAGTGGTTAGCTCTGAATCCAAATTGGTAGTCAGGAATCAATTCTCGTTCTTCTATAAGAGGCTTCAATCGTCTCAATAGAAGCTTTTCTAGTAGTTTTGAGGTAATTGGTAGAAGCGATATAGGTCTGTATGACGCAGCCTGATGTGGTGGTTTCCCTGGCTTGGGTATCATTATCACTTCAGCAACTTTCCAGATTGTTGATACATGTTTTAATCTGAACGTAGCATTGATTAGCGTAGTTAGTTTGACAATAGCTCTTCGAGGAAGATTTTGAAGCACTTCACCCGTTATAAGATCATATCCAGGTGATTTCTTGTGGGCTAGATGTTTTATCTCAAAGTAAACCTCTTTTGGCGTGACTAGTTTAATTTCTAATTCATCTGCTGATGTTTCGTCAAACAAAATATCTTCATCAATTTCTTCATCATTTGGTTGAAAAATTTGTTCCAGATGATCTGCGAATCTTGATGCTTTTTGTTGGTTACTTGAGGCCCACTGTCCATTAATTTGCTTGATGGGAGAAGCATGAACAATGGGTTTATTAACATGTTTTGTAGCTTTCCATAGAGAGTAATCTGTCGCCTTAGAGCTTGTTAGTTGTCTGAGGTAGGTACTTGTGGTTTCGTCATTAAATGCCTGTATTGCTTTACTGAGTTTTTTTGTCAGGTTATTCAATAGGGTTTTATCTGGCGGATATCTCGTTTGCTGCCACTTTCGTCGCTGTGCCCGTTTTTGGACTAGGAGATTTCTTATTTCAATGGGATAAGAATGACTCACCTGTTTTCTTTTAATTTCAGGTGTGTTTTGCCAAGCGCAGCGCTGGATATTAGACATGAATTCATATATTTCAGTATCTAGTTGCTGTGTGGTTTTAAGTGGTACTTTGAGATCAATAGAATCATCTAAGTCCAACTTGAAGCTATCCCAATCAGTATTTTTATTTACTAAGGTGGGGTATTTTTCTCTAGGCATTATGTTCGCACTCAGTGTTAAAATTATGGGGGAGTGGTCTGAATTCATGTCATAACCTTCCTTGATGTGCAAGACTCCAGATGAGATATTTCTATATATAAAAAAATCTATCAAGTCTGGAATTTTTTGGTTATCGGTGGGCCAGTAAGTCGGTTTCCCTGTTGAAATGACGTTACACTTTGTTTCTCTAACAGCGCATAACAGTTCTTTTCCTTTTGTTGTGGTCAATCTAGATCCCCAGTGTGTGTTCTTAGCATTGAAATCTCCACCAAGTATAAAAGTGTTACCGAGATCATTTAAGACATTTTTGTATTGCTCAGTTTTTAGTGCATATTTTGGTGGAAAGTATATGGCCGCTACGGTGAGGTTATAGCGCTTGGTTTGAATGCATACAGCTACAGTTTGTACGTATTTATCTTCACACTTATGTTGAAAATAGTGATTAAGATCCTTTTTTATTATAACTGAGCTGCCACCTCTGGTAGTGTTATCTGGGTGCAATGCATGATAGCATTCGTAACCTTTAACTTTTATATGGGATTCTCTGGTGAAGTGTGACTCTGATATAAGGCACACATCGATGTTTTCCACATGTAGAACCGCTTCGAGCTCGTCACGATGCTTTAACAGTCCATTTGCGTTCCACGCCATGATTTTCAAGTGCTTATTCATTTTTATTTTGAAGTAGGTACCTTGGAGCTATATTCTAATTTCTTCAACCTTTCATCGAAAGTCGTTAGGAGGTTGAGAATTTTTTTGATATTATCATCAGTATTAGAGTTCGCTGGGTTGGGTTGCACCTGTGGTTGTTGGCGTTGTAAATGATGGTTTTTTGTCATTTCAGCATAGGATATACTGTTGGTGGTGCGCTGTGAATAGCGTGCTATATCTTTGGGAGCACTTTTAGGCTGAGGGGTGGGGGTAACTTTTTTCTGCTTAATAGCATTGTTTTTCTTGACACCAAACCTTGTTACGCAGAAGGGTGTACTAGAGGTGGAACCTACACTTAATATAAATATAAATAAATATTTCACAACTTACACACAACGCCATCTAGCTCCAAACCAAGCAGAGCTTGTACTATGGGTACTAGAATATTACTGATACTAATACATAATTATATACTTTTATTTTGTAAATACATACTTATTATACTTAGAAACACCCAGACTAAGACATACCCCATGTTCATGCACACAAAGATTTGTCTTAAGCGGGAATCGAACCCGCGACCTCGGCGTCACAGGCAGGTACACTGCCCACTCCGCCATGCGGTCGTCACTTCATCTATTAAATTTTATTAAATTAAAAATCATTCATTGCAGGTAAAACCCATATACAGTAAGTACAATATCATCACACATATCACTTATAATGAAATAATTATAATATTAGGCAGGCATTAAATTAAATTGAGGAAAAAAAAGTTAAACTAAGAATTATAAAAATTGCAAAAAGTAAACAAATAATAAAATCTTTTTTTTTTTATAACTTAATACAACAATTTATTATTAATTAAATATTTACAATACTAACCTAACTATAATTTAATATTTTAAACTAATGAAATAAATACCTTACTATATACACATTGAATAAAAGAATAATATAAAATTATTAAATAAAACAAAACTCGTAAAAAAAATCAGGTGTCAAAAATCAAAATGAAATAATAATAAATATAATATATAAATTATTCGGAAAGATTTGTTCTGACTCTGGATGTGCTTTGTGTGTGCGAAATGTATGTTTGTGGATACGCGATACAGGAGTTATTTCTAGTGTGGGAGTGTTTGCTCATAGTCTGGAAGCACCTTTAGACGTGACGTTTTCCATGGCATTCCATACGACGCCCTTAAGGGTCGGCTCCCGAGCGCCGTGTTTTCATACTAACGTAATATGGGATTAACTTTAACATATCTAAGTTTTTATCTATTTTTATAGACATTATATATAAAACAGTAAAATGGATGTTTGTTTCTTGTCGATTCTGTCAAAATTGTTTTAATCATTAATTAAGTTACATACAAACTGAAATATTTAAATAATAACGACCAACGAACATGCATTTTAGTGTTTTAGATATGATTTGTCTATAAGAATGTATAAAAACTAAATAATATTAAAGTTAAATACCACCTACCATATTACTTTTGTATGGAAAACAGCCAAGCATTTGATCCCTCTTAAACATGGGTAGTTCGATGGCATTTTCAATAAATACGACAATAGCCTGCAATCATTGTCGGAAAAGTTAAATATTCTTTGAGAGCTAGCCGCGTGTACAATTTTATTGTAAGTCAAATAAAAATTATGTGGTATTGGATAAATTTAAAATTAAAGAATTGCTCGATTCGATAGTCTGGCAGAAGTGTGACTGCTCACTGTGAGGACTTACGTTCAATCCCCAGGTTCGATAGAAGTATTGCTTGAGATTTTTCATCATGGAGTCTGAAATTGTGTTCGGTAGATGATGATAGTTTCACACCCTATCATATATATAAATATCTTTATAGAACCTGAATATAACAAGTGAAATGCAGGTATTACACACTTAATTATGCCTTCTCAGAAAAGTATAATATAACGCCTCGCCGCGCCGCTCTTCACTGCACTGGTGTTGCGGGCTCGATCCCCACATGGGTCAAATCTTTGTGTGATTCGCAAAGATTGATTCTAAGACTGAGTGTGCTTGTGTTAGTGAATGTATGTATTTGGCCTTGTCATTAGGACCATTGTATGATATTGTTATTGCTTCTGGCGTTCTATCTAATGTGAAAATCCAAATTTTATAATTTTATTTTTAATTATATCGTTTGGTTAATAAGGACGCGTTGTTGTCATGCCGTGATTTTTATAAACTGTCAAAAAACTGATTCAATTATAATGATCTTCCCAAGAAAATCCCCATATTATTTATATTATAGCTAACAGGCAATTAGTGTTGCTAAGCTACGTTTGATATATTATTATGTAAGTAGACTAACAAGTTCAAGAGACATACAAAAATAATACCTACATATTATTATTATATTGGGATTACATAATCATTACATAACTGCCTCTGGCAGTGGTCTAGTGGTTAGCATGTGCGCCTTTCGCCATGAGGTCTTGGGTTCGATTCCAGGGTTGAGCAAAGTGCGATGCGGATGGCGATAAGGTCAGCCCCTACTCAGAGGGACCTAAATATAACAGGTGAAGTGTGGGTGTTGTACACCTCTGCTACACCCTTCTGGGAAATATAGGCGTGATGTTATGATATGTTACATAATAATTTCACCCAAGTTCATAATAATTACGGGTGATTAACCAAAATTCATAACATCTATAAGTTGACTCGACATCTGCTTAATTTACCTAAATTTGATTTCTCTTTGGTTAGGTAACGGTTTACGCTTCGCGGAGCTCCTTATTCTGGGTGGTCTAACTAAAAATACTGGGCTGTGGACAGCAGTCACTCCACGTAAAATACTGATATTCAGTTAAATAAATATAAATCTGTTAATATTAATCGTTATGATCCATCATTGGCAAAAGTATTGTCTGAAATTATGCCGTCAAGCAAAATTTCGGTAGCATTACGAAGTCTGAACTTCTATTAAATTTTACTAAATACTGAACTATTTCTCCATTCGTATTATCATCTATACTTATATAATTGTACGCTCGACTGACTGATTCATCAACGCAGGGCCTAAACCACTAGGCTTAGGAACTTGAAATTTTGTACAAAGCTTCCTACTTCTAAGAAGGGATTTTTGGCAATTCGGCCTCTAACAGAGCGAAAAGTGGGACGAAAGTTTTATTTATTTAACACTTTATTGTACACAGAATAATAAACATATTACAGTAAGAGTATACAAAAGGCGAGCTTAACTCAGTGCTTGAGTTCTCTTCCAACAAACAATAAATATACACACGACTACATACATATATAATCATTAAATAATAATAAGAATACATGAAGAAATAAAAATCAAATAAAACTATAAATATCATGTCAATGTTTGTATGGAAGTCCGCCAACTTGAATAAAAATAAATTAATTTCTGTACCGGGGTTTTTCGTTTTTCAGTAAGAAGCGAGTTGACGCAAAAATTCAATAGATGGCGTTATTAATATATCGTTTCACACGGGTGCAACCGCGCAGGGCATCAAGTGTTGTATAATTTTCTTTGCTGTAAAGTCAGCCATTATCACAGTACATTATGACACAGGTCGTTAATTTTAACTACAACTTGTAACAATTTGTTACAAGTTCTTATTACCTCATTTCAAACGACACTATTACTTATACAACTAACTACTACAACGGAGAAACTTGTTGTAAACATATTAGTCATATTATTCATGGTTCTAAAGAAATGTTTAAGATTGCTACAAGTTCTTGTTAATTCATTTCAGGCGATACTCTATTATAACTTATATTACTATATCTAACTACTATTATAATAATAATGTATTATAAGAAATGTTTTAGATTGCTACAAGCTCTTGTTACTTACTTTCAGACGGTATATATATCTAACTAATATTGTAATAATAATATATCACTGGTCCCTGCCGGTGGGGAACTATTTTTTATATATTTACTGTTTTAATTTTTGTTTCGTAGGCTTTAATATAGTATATTATAATATAATATAATATACTAGCTTTTACCCGCGACTTCGTCCACGTAGAGTTAGTTATAATATATTAAGTAGTAGCAATTTATTTTACTATGGTAGTAGCTGCTATCGCGCTTGACCCGCGTTAAACGTTACTGCCCCGCTTCCATAAAGTTCAGCGTAATGTTAAATATCAAAAAACTTGAATGGATAGTAAAACTATTAAACACAAAAATAATTATTAAAATCTGATCATTAGTTCCCGCGATTAGCTCTAACAAACAAACAAACTAACTTTTACCCGCGGTTTCGTCTGCGTGGTAGGTACATCAATAAAGAGTAGCCTTGTAATCAGTTACTTGCATATATTTTTTTATTAGAATCGGTTTAGCCGTTAAGAAGATTATATAATATACAAGTTGGATGCGACATAGCGACATTTATTGAAACCACAGCTTCTATACATGGCCAGTATGCATTTCCACCGGATAAAAAATTCTCTGGCGAAAAAAAAAATCCACGTCTTCCGAACAAATTGCACGATCGCAATGTTCAAATTGTTCGGAGAACGTGATTTTTTTTTTTCGCCAGAGAATTTTTATCCGGTGGAAATTGATACTTACCATGTATAGAAGCTGTGGTTTCAATAAATGTCGCTATGTCGCATCCACCCCGTATATAATTGCGCGGGACATATTATAGTGCTCAAACGTTTGCGCATAACATAAGAGATCATCTATTCCCTCACTCTCTTGCCTGATGGGATGGATAGACGGACACGACCGGAGAGAGATCAATCGCAGGACCAACGTGACTGCCGAACCACGGGGCTGGAACACGGCCAACTTCAAACTTCAATATTTCTATTGCAAATATGGGTATACATTGATGTTACAAAGTAGTACAGATCATACTTAAATCTATAAGTAATATAGGTACTTTATATAATATTAATGTTGAAAAATTAAGAATCCAGCAGGACTCGAACCTGCACCCTCTGGGTATACACCCCAAGTGCTCAACTTTAATATTATATAAAATACAAAAAGGCATAGCAAAGCTAAAATTTGCTTTAAAATATTACAAGAAAATAGGTACTTATTACAATTTTAACGTAGATTATTTGTTTAGGAACTATTTTTACTTTCAGTCACCAGGCGGATATAAGACTTGCTTCACAGAAAAACCCAATATCTCTTTTTGCCTGACCCGGGCAATGAACGCATACACTGGCCGCTAAACCACGGAGGCAGACAAGGTGTAAATAAAAACATTGCCACCTAATTATTAAATCCATCCATTCAATCATAAAACACTAATTGTAAAGTTCAGAAATCATTTGATAGACAGTATTATTTTTTCATTCACATTTTTTACCAACAATAGTAGCTTAAAATTTCAACTGTTATCTACTACGAGCATTCTATTTTTGTAGTCAATATGGATGACAGTTTTCATATTCAAATTTTTTATATTGTTATTATTACGCGGCTACACATGAAGCTGTAACTTCCATTGTAAGCTGGTCTCGCATTGCAAGGGCAGCCGATTCAATGTGAGATCATTTTATACTGATATTTTATTGTTCGATGAGCCGTATGTACCTTGCATTTATTTTATTTCGGTTACGAAGTTGCTTGACAGGAATCGGCTCTTAAAATAATGATTATTTTATTTTGTGATGTATTTATGACATGTGCCGTTGTTTATCAAAATTGTTTATCTATAGGCTTAGTTTTATACTACTTATGTAACATAATGGCAGTGTAGTCCACCTGATAGTTACTTACAACTACGGCTCATGACCTTAAGCACCAAAGATTGTAGTGGCCTCATTACATTTAGGGGCTACGATAAAGTATAATGAATCTTGTGCAAGTAAGTTGAGGGCTGAATGAGAGACCGTAGGACCGCGAAGTCAAAGGTCTCGGGTTCCAACCCACGGCACACACCTCTGTCAATAAATCGTTAAGATTCGTCTTTTCGAAGATATGTGTGTATATCACTACATAGTATAAAACAAAGTCGCCTTTTCTGTCCCTATGTGCGCTTAAATCTTTAAAACTACGCAACGGATTTTGATGCGGTTTTTTCCAATAGATAGAGTGATTCAAGAGGAAGGTTTTTATGTATAATACATGAATAGAAAGGGGGAATTGTTTTACTCCAAATTTAACGCGTTCGGGCCACGGGCAATAATGAATAAATCAAACTACTGGATCGATTTTAATCATTTTTTCAGTGAGTGACAATAGTTTTTCTGTAGTGTATTTAGTATCAGCATTGTACCCGTGCGAAGCCGGGGCGGGTCGCTAGTATTATATAAATTATCGCTCGTTAATGGTGAAGGAAAACATTGTGAAGAAACCTGTATGCCTGTGAGTGCCTTAAAAGTACTGGAGGGTGTGTGAAGTCTACTAATCCGCACTTAGCCAGTATGGTGGACTATGGCCTTCCCCTTCTCATCATGAGCAGAGCCCGAGCCCAGCTGTAGAACATGTATTAGATACAGGGCTGCTATTATTATTATTGTTCGGCTAAATTATCACTTTTTATAATACCTATTAGATTTAAATTGTTTATTTAATGGTATACAAAATACTAAAAATTGTATATAAGTCGTACGTCGTTTTGATATTTATGTTTTATTATTATTTTATTTTTTATTTATTTATGTTTTATTAACCGACTTTAAAAAATGAAGGTTTGAGAGGTTCTGTATTGGATTCGTTTGTATGTATGTAAGTAGGTAACTTTTTATGATCGCGATTTTCACAAATACTACTGATCCGATTTGAATGCAGTTTTGGGTATTTTAATACAATTTTAGACTATTTTTAGAATTTCTAACCGAAAATATTCGCACCTCAAAATCAAGGTCTTAATCACGAAAAAGGGTGTTCGTATCTTTATTTTACTTTTTTTCTGGGTTGAGTATAAGTGTTATTCGGGATTTTCCGTTAGAAAATACTCAATAGCAGCACTAAGTTTGCATTGTTTCCAATCGATGACAATATGCTCACTGCCTATTCTTCTTCTGGGTAATATTGGCGTGATTTTATGTAATATAACTCATAAAACTCAAACACCATACACATTTTTCATACAACAAGTCACAAATAAAAGCTAAAATATAAATTCTACATTTCCCGACAGATTAAAACATGGTTTTTCATATGATACGATGTTTGTTTGGTTGCAATCTCTTCGAATGGAAGTTTAAGTCTCGAGAGGATCATATTTACATTTTATGTTTGTATTTTTAAAGTTAATACATCACGAATCGACTATACTTTTTTTTTTTAGAGTATTTGATGTTTTCTTGCTATATAGCATCATATAACATCGCGTCTATATTATCCAGAAGGATGTGGCAGAGGTGTATAAAACCCACATTTCATCTGCTTTGTTTAGGTACCATGTGACACCGAGATACTCAGAAATCCTAACGGAAAATGTCAGATAGCTTTGGCCTGACTCGGATCGGATTTCTTTTACGGTGAGCGATCAAAAATCATACCGCTGAAGCAGAGATTTCTTAGAATAACAAATAATGTCTGTAATTCACTAAAATATTGCAACAAAATTTCAAACTAGTTCCAAAATAAACAACTTTTTTTTCTTTTTTTTATTCCACGCCCACAGCGATCGAACGTGTAGTCCACCTGATGGTAAGTGGAGTACAGCCCATGGACATCAACAATCCACAAAAGCAGATTATAGATGCGTCGCTGCAGCTGAGGACTACGGTGTTATGCCTCATGTGCCAGTTATTTTAGGGCCTAATCTCACCACCAAACCGGAACAAAGTAATGGAAGCACTACTATTTGGCGGCAGGTTAAAGGTGAGACCGTGGTGCTGCCGCCCTCGAGCTCATTCACAAGAGCTCTACCACCAGTGAAATTAATAATATTCATTTACAAACGTCATAAGAAGTTGCCGACTTTTTGTCTGTCACAAATTGACAAAAATATTTTACTGAATTTTAAGCTTGATACTTTGAAAATTACAAAAAATCGGCAAATAAAAATATATATCCGTGGCAGTTCACCGCGAAAAATATTTTCTCTGCTAGTGCAAAAAGGTTTGTAACAAGTGACAAACATCATTTACAGTCCAATTTGATTTGCGGTTACCACTGCGGTTGTGGTACACACCTACCATTTTACGGTTTTACCAGTGACATTATCCTACGAAGCCTTACTCAATTACATTGTAACTGGCTTTAATGGATGCGACTGAAATTCGGTATTTTCCAATGAGCAAATACGATCAGACCACAATAACCTAAGACGATGATATAAATAAATAAATAAATTTAATAAATTCAGATTTTTTACATTAGATAGAACGCCAGAAGCAGTTACACTATCCAATGGTCCAATGACAAGGCCAAATACACACATTCACTCACACGAGCACGCACAGAGATGGACATTTTAGACTAGTTGTAAGGTAAATATAATCATTCATTTAAAAATATATGAAATAAGCTAAAGAATAAATAAAGAGAAATAATAGACTTTTTACTTCTTGCTAGCATTAAGTCTTACAAATTCATTATATGCATAATCAATATTAATATACTCGTAATTATAATCCAACTTTACATAGAAATCAATGGTTCAATGTAATCAATTATTAACATTTATTGTAGGTGTGTTTATTACCTATATAATATAAATATTTTTCTTTTTCATTGGGTGACAATATTATTATAAATTAAAAATATTTTATTTTAGTTTATTTTATGAGTTGACAAAAAAGAAATGTTTGATTTATCACATGCATTAATTCTAAATAAAATTATATTTTGTAAATTTATATTGAAATCATATGCATTTTGATTGTAATCATTACAATCATGCATAATACGGTAAAGGGGTAAAATAACCACATTTCAACTGTTATACCGTCTCTCACACGTGAGAGTCGGTAAGCCTAACGATTATTACTGTTCTTTAAATGAGTACCGAGACTGACAACGCAAAGTACTCTTCAAGGCACAGCGGAAAGCGTTACGATTCAAAGGTTACCCATCCGCATCCGACCGCAGAAAGCATTACTTAACTTAGAGCTCCACGTCATTACAAAACCATCATGCAATCTAATTTCCATCCGTCTGTGTGCTAAGCTCGAGAAAATTTGCAAAGCCTGTTTACTTACTAACCTAACGAGTCTCGGAAAAGTTCAATTTTCAAGCACACCTATGTGTGTAAAATCCAACTGAATGAAAAATGAGCATCTATTCAGTAGCTACGCTTACAGGAGGCGGGTTTGAAATCGGTTGGTTAATACTACGGTACGGACTGAAGGTGCAAGCAGCCGGTATTTTATTTCAGTGCGCATCGCGACGCCGTGGAGGGAGCACGCCTTGCTCTCCGATTTTCGGAAGTCGTGAGTGAACTTTGGTGACGAATTACCGTGAGTGTTTTTCTCGAGTTTTCACAAAGGAATGTTGCTTATCATCTAAAAAATATTACCGTAAGTAGTTTGAGATTATTAACGTAAAATTTAAAGACTTTTGAAGTTGGCGGCGTAATAATATCTATTAATCATTTCGCAAGTTCGTTATGATTAAATGAGTAAAGGAATTAATTTAACTTTCAGTTGAATAATTAATTGTATTTTTAAGTTTGTTTCGGGTAAATTACTAAGGATTTCTCGTGGATGTAATGAAGTTAGTAAGACATTTCATTTGCAGGTTGTTGATAACTTAAAAGCGATTTAACGGCGCACTAATGAGTTTTTAAGTAGGACAAAAATATGTTTTTCTTGAGATAAAATTGCATTTAAATATAATTGGTTAGGTAATAGCGTATTTGTATAATGTCGCTTTTTAACGGTTTTCAATTTATTTTAACTTTGATTTTAAAAAGTGACAAATAAATAATGATCCGCATGTTTTTACAACACGTACTTAAAGGTATGAATGATGTAAAATTACTATCAACATTATGAAATATTAAAATTAGACTTGATTTTTAAAGATGCTAATTTTTTCAGTAAAATGTCAGTTAAGTTCGATGCAACTGAAAGCTAGTACAATATAATTAATTACTGTTTTTTTTTATCTCACTAGTTATTTGCAAATACAAATTACTTGTATTCCTAGTAAGCTCCTCCAGATAAACCTAATTCGCTTGGGTTAGGCGAAAGTTTGCATCCGTGGTGTAGTGGCCAGGATTCGAACCCTCGACCTCTCGATCGTAAGACCGACGCCTAATTCATTGCGCCACGGCCGTTTCAAAATTAATTAATAAAGTCCTTTCTATTTAAACGCACACTCGTCATTTGCCTAGCTTATTTCCAATTATATTCATGTTAAACCTATTCACGCATTCAATTGAATATCAGTATCTTACGTGGAGTGACTACACCAGACCACCATACCCAGTATGAGGTGATACGATCCTTTTTGTTAGACAAGTTGTCTGTCTACCCGTAACGACTGCCATTTATTTTTAAATGGCAACTAAAACCGACGGTTTATCGTGCTGTCCGGGGCGCGGCAGATAACTCGTAATATCATGATGGTCACCCATCAAAGGCCGACGCGGATAGCATTGCTTAACTCGTAGATTAATTGAGCCGCACGGTTTTGACTTAGCTACAAGATCCGCCTCCTTCATTTCAGTGCACAAACATAACACGATTACATACATATACATAACATCACGCCTATATTACACATAAGAATGTAGCAGAGGTGTATAAAAACCCACACTTCACTTACTATGCTTAGGTCCTATGTGATAGGAGAAGCCTATCACCATCCACCGGGCTCAAATCCAACTCCGTGCTGCTATCGAGAATTTTATGACGGCTTAAACCCAAATAACACTTTACCTAACCCGAGAATCGAACCCGAGACATCGTGGTTAGAGGCGCATATGCTAACGACTAGACCAACTAGGCTATGGCTAAAGGTTTAACCTATGTAGCGTCAATTTCCATTCAGGCAAACAGTAAGAGAGAGTTGGTAAAATTTTATAACGGTGATGTGTGATGAACCACCCATCCTCGGCCTAATCACGACCAGCGTCTGTTAACTTATCGGTCAATTAGACCCAGTTACTGACAACATCCAACTATATCTGGGGTACACTACATAAATACGAAAAACTTTATTCCGAAAGTCACCATCACGAATTTCAAAATACCGATATTCATAATTCCGAATGGTTCAAAATTCCGAATATAAGAACTCCGACTTATCATTACTCCTATTTTTATAAATACTACATTTTAATATTCCTAACGTTTATAATTACTATTAGTGAAATACCGAATTTCAATAGATCGAATAATAAAAAGTCCGACTTAATGATAATTCGAAACATCAAAAATACGAATACCGATTATTTAAAATACAGATTAATGCGGTTACGTATTGTAATATCTAACAGTATTCTATCTATTTTTGAAATAACTACGGTTGATTTATATATGTTTATAACACATATTGGTGAACTCAAGTACTGTTTTATTTACATAATGTCGATTCAACTAAAGTGAATATTGGATCATGGACGGGACATTCAAAATTGTTCCTAAATGATGTTATGGCATTTGATAGTTACAGCTTACAATGATTAGACAGGCACTTCGCCGGCCGCTGCCGCGGCACGCTCGCTTCGCTCGCTCGGCTCGTGCGTTGTCTTTCATGTTTCTAACCTAACCTACCTATTAATTTTTATAATTATTTTAAACTTTCTTACAAGCAATTTTGGTGGGAAATGATGTTATGGCATATGATAGTTACGGCTTACAATGATTTTACTGGCACTTCGCCGGCCGCTGTCGCGGCACGCTCGCTTCGCTCGCTCGGCTCGTGCGTTGTCTTTCATGTTTCTAACCTAACCTACCTATTAATTTTTATAATTATTTGAACCTATTTTACAAACAAGAAAAGGAAATCCAAGAAGCAGCTTCGGCTTACTGGCCGGCTTCGCCGGCCAGCCTCAGCCGCGGCGGCGGGCCTTGAAACCACCTGCTCCTCGGCTCGCGGGCCGCCCCACCCCTCCGCGCCTACGCGGGCTTAAATTACACTCTAGGGTAGGGCAGACAAGACTGCGTGAAGTCGGTTTTGCAGCGATTCGTTTCTGTTACAAAATTTTTTGGCACAACATGTTGACGGTTTAGTTTATTCGAAGTATTGAAAATCGGAATGTAGTTTTTCGGACCGAGAACCTTCCGAGAATTTGATTCTTCGAACGTATGAAAATCGGAAAACTAACAAATCGCAATATCGACTTTCGGTAAAATAAAATTCGTGATTTTTAATAATAGACATTATGATTCTTAGGTGTTATGAAATTCGGACATTTGAAAATCGGAACATCAAAATTCGGAATTAAATATTTCGGAGTATTTGGGTGTCCCCCTATATCTGTTATTAGAAGTTATTCTTATAAGGTAAAAAAACAAAAACCAACTAATACCTGATTACATTTTATTCATGTAAAAGTTTTGTGGATAATCTATGATAAAACTTTGGTCCACTGATTAAAGTATCTAATAATAATATACCTATTCTATAAATGTCGGCTATGAATAAAAGAAGCTTTAGTTACTTGTACCTAAATGTAGAACATCAAATTTCAATCTTGTACATGACGAAAGTTAATAACAATTTAAATGGTAACAGTTTTTAAAAGGAATTAACCAACCACTAAAGCTGTCATTTTTTTTCATTTTTTTTTCAAATAAGTATAGATGTTGTATTTAAGTTTATGTTTTTTACGTCAATGACAGCAGTTGGCTTTTATAATAGCTTTAATAACTTACACATAGAATTATTGTCAAAAAATAAACATGTATTGTGTGAATTATTGGCAAAGTTTCTCACCAGCTCTTCTCATGATGCAATACCCATCGGAGCTGGTACTTGGATTCTTTTTAATTCAAATCACTTTGTTAAATTAAAGTCAATCTAATCCGGTAAATTAAACCATTTTAATGCAATAAGTATTTTAATTTAATTAGTTAAGTTTTATTTGAATATTATATTTTTTATTTTGATGTTCGTTTTGACATTTTCAAGCGCCCTTTGGGGCCCATAGAAATAAATTTGATTTCTAACAAGCAGTCGTACACAATTGGTATGAATGTATCCGAAAAATAAATAAGCCTTCGGTGTTATTGTTCTAAACTTAAACTCATTCAAACAAATTCCAACACTTGAAAACATTAATTGTAATAAAATCTTGATATAAATATTTCGTTGAAATACACGTAGGTATTTTCGCTTCAATAACTTTGATTAACGAAATGTATTTGAAAAGGTATAAAAGTAATAGTACGGTCAGTACTCAAATACAATTTTAATCAGGGCTATATTTGTAAAAGGATTAATGCTATTAACATTTGGTATTCATGTAGTTTGTAACTTTTTATTTGTATAGAGCTTTTTGATTCAAATATCTTAGACAATAAGGTAGCTCGATTGAAAAAAAACCGGCCAAGTGCGAGTCAGACTCGCGCACCGAGGGTTCCGTACAAACCTGTAGGTATATAAGTAAAAGTTATGGTATTTTAACGTTTGCTGGGTCAGCTAGTAAGTTTATGATTATTAAAAAAAATATACTATGTGATGTAACTAAAAATTTAAGATTTTAGGAATTTTTCCTATATGTGTACTTTATAACGTTGCTTCATGCCAAATTTCAAGATTCCAGGTCGTCTGGAAGTATCCTTTAGGTTTTGATTCCCTTGCGAGTAGTTGCGAGTTTCAAAATATGCGGCTTTAATTGCTGTATCTTTTGATTGCGTTGACGTAGAAGTTTGATTTTGTTACAGCTTAAAGATATTATAGACTTAAGTATTTGTTAAGAATTTCAATATAATACCACTACGCGTTCATGAGTAAAGGGGTAATAAGTTTAAAATTATTAAAAATATTTTTATTATATGATGTAACTAAAAATTTATGCTTTTCGCAATTTTTCCTTTATCTGTGTTATAAGACGTTGCTTCGTACCAAATTTCAAGATTCTGAGTTCACGGGAAGTACCCTGTAGGTTTTGATTCCCTTGCGAGTGTCGAAAATTTGCGGCATAAACGGGAGTATCTTTTGATCGCGTTGACTTAGAAGTTTGATTTTTTCACAGCTCCAAGAGACCATAGACTTGAGTATTTGATATGAATTTCAGCTTGATACCTCCACGCGTTCCTGAGAAAAAAGGTCTTGACAGACAGACAGACAGACGGACAACAAAGTGATCCTATAAGGGTTCCGTTTTTACCTTTTGAGGTACGGAACCCTAAAAACCGAGTACAAATATTAATATATTATCGTTGCTTATAGTTTCTTTTATACAATTTAACTGATCGTCACTGTACAAATTGACTTTATCTAGGACTATTTTTCTTTATTTTAGACAATTTTTTTTTGTTGTTACGTGGCTATTACCGTTCTGAACGTTTTATAATTATTCGTCTTCTGCCCCAGCTTAGGGAAAATCAGTTATGTACAGAGGGCCAAACAATTAGATATGCAGGACAAATTCTTCTACATCACAGTGAAGACTGAGTACACTAGTTATGCATGTGTGAATTAAATATTTAAAGAGTGTAATATAACCACATACCCATATTTAGCTATGAAACTCACATATCATCAACAATACACCAATCTATATACATACGTATACATGCAATACATACAAATAAATAAAAGCAGAAGAAACCGTGAGAGAAAATTAGTTTGTTTATTTGATAGCATTACTCTCGAGAACTACGGGTCAATTTTTTTTTTGTGTTTGATAGTCTAACTCTTGATCAAGATGTTTTGATATTTAACATTACGCTAAACTTCACGGGAGTGGAACAGCAAGGTTGAACTCGGTAGCAGCTCCTACTTAATTCAACGAATTCCACACGGACTAGCTATAACTGATGTTGTCAGTTTTATTTTATTTAATTATTACGTATAAGTGTATACCCAGTATACCTATCTGCTCGGCCAACTATACATATTTTATATGAATATCAGTATTGTAGATACTCGTTCATATTGGATGAATGCAATTACCAATATTAAAAATTTTAATGATAAAGTTTAGATTAGAAAAAAGTACAACAAAAATGTATATCCGATACAACTTTTTACTAAACAAGTTATAATTGAGCAGAATAACATACAGCTGAAGTCCGGTAACTCATTAATTTTTCCATTATAAAGTCCAGACAACATAATGGGCTTTTTCCACAGTAATAAGTCTTTGCGCGGTGCAAAACTCATCTTGGATCGAATGAGATTAATACAATTAATCTTTGTATGGATAAGACAAGTATTCTATTTAAATAATTATGAATAATAAGGATAGTCTATGTCTCTGCCTCGATGGTCTAGTGGTTACCGTATGCGCCTGTCACCGCAAGGTCTCGGGTTCGAGTCCCGGCCCAGGCAAAGTGATATTTGTGAACTTCCCTTCAGATAATTCACAATAGCAGCACGGAGTTGCAATTGTACCTGGTGGATAACGATAGGCTCCACCCCTTATCTTATCGGACAACATAACAAGTGATATGTGGGTGTTATACATTTCTGCCACACCCTTTTCAGTAATATAGGCATGATGTTATGTTAAGATCAGAAAATTTCGGACTCTAGTCTAATCTAGACTAATATTAAAAATCAATAATTTCTACGTTTGGTTGAACGAGCTTATCTCAGAAACTACTGATACAATCCAAAATATAAGCCATTTATTGTGGAAGGGTATTTAAAAAACGTTACGAGGAGCGACGCAACATTAAAATATGTTGTAAAAGGCAGAAGTTTATTACATTTGTGAGCATTAGCAACATTACGCTAAACGCCACGCGAGCGAAACAGTAACACATCACGCGGGTAAATGCCACGCGGACGAAGTCGCAGGCTATAGTGTATTCACGGAGACGAGTTAGTATAGCGCCTTCTCTATCGCACATTATCATACAAATGACAAAGACAAAAAATAACTTTTTTAGTATCAGTGGGCGTTAACAATACCTTAGAAATGTAAATGTGCGTTCACACTGCGTTTCTTAAAAGTTCGCTTAGTTTATTCCTGCGGCTTCGTCTGTCGTATAAATTGAGAGACATTTATTTGATACAATTTTTTTATGGGTAGGTACAGACCTACTTTTTTGTATATCTGATGGATATGAAGGAACTAAATAAAATCGAGAGTTAATGATTAAATTTTCTTTATTATATTATAATATCTACATAAACAAGTTAATAACATATCAGCATCATCATCATCACTCTCCGTACTATCACTACTGTCATCGTTTCCTACATTTATTATGAATCATCAAATTCATCAAAATCATCATTATAGTCATCAATATGGAATACAAATAAATAAAATAAGTGTTTATTTTTAATGTCAAAATAACAATATTTTTCAAGCTGGTATCGTTGTTTGCACGATACCTTAGCTTAAAATATATAATCTTCTTAACCACTGCACCAATTTAAATAAAATTCTAGATGTGGGTAATTGACTATAAGACGCGTAACATAGGCTACTACATACTTGTAATCAATATACCTACAACGCAGACGAAACCACGGGAGAAAATTTGTTCGTTAGTTTGATAGCGGTAACCTCGAGAGTTAAGCTTCGGTTTCCTAAGAAAGCGGTGTGGAATAATGCGGCCGTAAAGATTACGGTACAATGACGTCACTAGAACGTTGCCTACGTAAAACAAATGTAGTGGTTTCCTAGAGAGCGGTGATTGACCTAACGTATTACATATTAATCGTGCCACGGTAATAATATTACGGCCGCATTATTCCACACCGCTTTCCTAGGAAATCGAAGCTTTACAGGTCGAATTTTGATCATTCTTTTTCCGTTTGCTAGTCTGACTCTCAATAAAGGTCTTTAGATATTAGCATTACGATAAACTACAGGGGCGCGGGGCAGTAAGGTTGAACGCGGGTCAAAGCACGACGAATTCCACGCGAACAAAGTCGTGGTCAAAAGCTACTAATAATATAACAAGTCATTTAGTTTTAGGACTTGATCTTCTTCTTTCTTTTCTCTTCAAGAAACAAGCAATATGAAGATAATAGCCATAATTAAGTTTCATACACGATTGTCCAACTTAAATACATACTAATTTGTATCAATTTGGCAATTCAAAGCTCTTATGCTTTGCCATTTAAACTTATCTCTGTGGCAAGGCGCCAGCTCCGGGATGAGCTTTTGTTTAAAATATTGTCTATTAATTTAAGTTTTTAAAGTCTCAGTTGAATGTGAGATGAAGTAGTTAAAGTTTTGGTGTTATTTTTTGGACATAGAAGTGCAGAAGACATAGAACAGGTGTTGGAAGCTCGCAACCTGGGAGTGGTTTTTGATGGTAAACTCCAGTTTGAGACTCATGTACAAGAAGCTGTATGTAACTGTTTTTACCGACTGAAGCTACTTTACAGGGTGCGTAGGTACCTAAGCGAGGACATGCGTATTGTGCTGTGTGAGTCTCTTATCCTATCTAAGCTGAACTATGCCGATACTGTGTATGGGCCATGTTTGCTGGGTAGGAGTGAGAGGCTTATTCAGAGAGTGCAAAATGCATGTGCACGCTTTTGCTTCCATATTCCACCTCGTACACATGTTACACCATATCTAAGCAAGGGAGGATTAATGCGGATGGAGTCTAGAAGGAAATTACATCTAGCTACTTTGTTATTTGGAGTTGTACTCACTGCGAAACCAGAATACTTGGCAAAAAAGCTGGCATGGTCTAGTGACGTTAATCAATATAAAACCAGGGCTTCAGAATATTTGATTTCAACACCATTGCATCGCACAGCAGCATATCGCGGCAGCTTTTCTTTTATGGCGTCGGCTATTTGGAACGTACTGTTACCTCCTGAGCGTGACTGTAAAACAGTTTCTGGTTTTAAAAATGTGTACAAAAAACATTTACTGGCAAAACAATGTAGTAAGTAAGATAATGAATTACCTGTGGTTTGCACGTATGTGCATGAAGTTATCTCAATGGCTTTCTTCTCGCTAGAGCACACAACATTACTTCTCCCAATCAAATACCTAAACTTATGAAAAACACCACAATTCTATCCTACACAAGTCACACACTCTTCTAACTATAAAAACACGACCTACATACAGTTTAAAACTATTTACACTATACAAACAATACGGAAGACACGGCACTTTGTTTTTAAATAGCTGGATAACAAATTTTATACAACAAAAATATGTATGGCTTGGACGTGTTTTTGAGAACCCCGCTCTTCCCCGAATTTCTTTGTTGTCAATTATTGTTTATGGATGTCAAAAGCGTATGGGTGCGTTCCAGGTTTCACATATAATTTAATAATATATTTGTCATTAATAGCAGATAGTATTTGTTAATTTTGAAAATGAGTTTTATTAATGTTATGCTTTATTATTGTATAGGTTTAGTTGTAGTTGTTTAATATTAATATAATTAAGTTTTTTATCCTTAAATATATTGTTGATGGTGACACAAAAATTGTAAATTTAAATATTAGATATTATTTATTTATTTATTTATTTTTTATTATTTTTTTTTCTGTTGTCACACTGCTTGCTTCTCATTCTCTGGGCGCATCAGAATTATCAGCGCTGCGGTGCTTTTTGGCGCTGCAGTATTGTGCTGAGATGCGTACCATTTCTGGCTTTAAGAATGTTTTTTTAAATTATTTAGTTTTAGACGTTATATTATTATGTATTTTATTTGCCAGAATAAATGATTTTTCTTTCTTTCTTTCTTCTTTCTTTCTTCTGTTTTTTTTCATATAGTAATAATTTAACTGCAGCCGCAAGCGCTAGAAGCAATGAAACTGCTTGTTACTAATACCATGCTGAAGCAAGGACCTAGACAAAGGACATTGGAGGTTCCTTTAGCCAGAACCGAAAGAAAATAAGCTGTGAGGATTATAAATAAGGTCGCTGTAGACATCGATATTTTTACGTGTTCATTGGCGGAATTCCAGAGAGATACTACACATTTTGTCATCATTTTAACATCAATGTTAGCCTGTAAGGACAACCTGCTTAAGTAACTAACTGCCTCGTTGGTCTAGTGGTTAGCATATGCGACCTTTCACCACGAGGTCTCGAGTTTTTTTTCTTCAGTGAGTTGATGGCGGGGTTAGTTACGATCTGTAAGTGAAGAACGCGGGGAGCGCACGCAATACAGTTTGTATAAGAGCACCTTAGTCTGATTCACAATCACAACAACAATTCTGAAACACAATGCATTTAAACATATCTCTCTTCACACTAAGAAACAGTTGAAAAGATATGGGACTGGCAGGATTTGAACCTGCGACCTTCTGCACACCGGGCAGCCGCTTTACCAACCTTTTGGCAGGACCCTAGATTTCTCAACTGTATGTTAAACATAGCTAAATGCTATAAAAATAATCAATAATGGTAGAAATTAGGCCTTTTTCTTACTATTAACCAACATAATCCAAAATTCAGCTGAACATTAAAGCCTCCGTTTCTAGCGTATTTAATAGTTTCACTACACAACTGACCAAGCAGTAAATAACAGTAATATATTTCTATAAAAATAGTCCTGTCTGTTTGTTCAGCTACAAATTAAGTTCTGGTGTTGTGTCATCATGGCCTCGGAGTTTCCAGGACGGATTAAACTATGAAATATTACCTTGTGCAGGGCTCTGTGGCGTGAAACTACAGAGAATGTACTTTATTACTATTGCTTTTTCTCTCAAAAGTATTTTATTTAAAAGTTTTAAAAAAGGTTGCTGAGTGGAGTTTAAGACTGCTAGGCTTAAAGTGATAACGTTTTGATGGTGATGCTTTCTGAAAGGCTCGGCTTCTAAATGATGTCATAAACTAATATAACAACATACAAAAAATACCAACATAAATTCCAAAAAACCGGCCAAATGCCAGTCGGACTCGCGCACGTAGGGCTCCGTACCACTATACATCTAAATAATTGTTTTTCTTAATTATTTATTATATTTGAGTTGATTGAATAAAAGGTAAAATGCGGTTTACGATTTATAACGTATTAAAAAAAAACTAATTACTAGATCTCGTTTAAACCAATTTTCGGTGACATTTTACATGGTAGTGAACATCATATATTATTTTTACATTCTCTTGCGCAAACTATTCAGTTTGAAGACCTATCCAAAAATAACCCACACGTATGGGTTTGATGAAAAAAAAAATTGAGTTTCAGTTCTAAGTATCCCCAACATTTTATTATTTTTTCCTATTTTTGTATGAATATCTTAATGCGGTTCACCGAATACATCTGCTTACCAAGTTTCCACAGTATAGCTCTTATAGTTACGGAAAAAAGTGGCTGTGACATACGGACGGACAGACGGACGAACATACATGACGAATCCAGAACCCTAACAATGCACAAAAATCAAAATAATATTTAACGTCTCACTCGGACAGACGGACATAGCAAAACTATAAGGGTTCCCTTATAAACTATCCTTAAAACCAGTTTTTAAATTAGACCACCAGCTACGGAACTGAAAATACCGCATTCAATTTTCAAAACATTTCAATTTCATGCAGTATTTTTGCGTAATGCGCTTACGAACACACAGACAAACTGACAGACTGACGAAAATTATTAAAAAAAATGTTTTTGCTTCTACTGCTGTTAATACTATAAAGGCCCCTGGTATATTTTTTCTTAATGTACAGATATGACAATTTTACAATTTTATTATTAGAGTTTGTTATAGATGTATAGATCCCTACCTCTAAAGGAAATCTTTTAAATATGAACACTGAGCACGTCCTCGAACGGTGTCACAGTATTAACTAGTGTATAAATATGTAAGCGCTGAATTTGCATATGTTTTACGATTTAATTCGGCGTTTCGTAGACTCCAAAACTCTTATTCCGGATTCTTGCCAAGAATCGTGAACGTGGATATCCGTATTATATGAAATATTTTGTTTAACTTGAAAATTTTACTATAAATGTTGAAGACGACATTGTTTATATAGGTCAATAATTTTTAAATCATTCACGTTTCAATCATATTTTATGAAATGGCCACTAAGAGGACAGTAATCGGGTTACTTTTCTTGCTATCGTATATATTTGTCTGCACGTGTGATGTAGTGGTTTAAGCGGTCGCCTCGCCGCTCTCCACTGCACTGGTGTTGTGGGTTCGATCCCCACATGGGACAAGTCTTTGTGTGATTCACAAAGATTTGTTCACAAAGGGTTGTGCTTGTGTGAGTGTATGTGTGTATTCGACCTTGTCTTTGGGACCATTGGATAGTGTTATTGCTTCTGGCGTTCTATCTAATGTAAAACATCCAAATTTACTATTTATTATTATTATATAAAACATACCACACATCACGCTTAAATTTACCAGAAGGGTCTGGCAGCGGTGTACAACACCTACACTTCACTTGTTATGTTTCGGTCCCATGAGATAGGGGATGAGCCTATCGCCGTCCATCGGGCACAATTGCAAAAGTTCACGAATGACACTTTGGCCAACCCGGAAATCGAACCCATGACCTCGCGGCGAAGCGCATACGCTAACCTCTAGTCCAATGCAGTCGTATACATCTTCTACACGTACAATCTTCACGTTTATTGTGAATACCAACAAACTGAAAACAGCTTACTGGTGGTAGAGCTCTTGTGAATGAGCTCAAGGGCGGCAGCACCACCGTCTCACCTTTAACCTGCCGCCAAATAGTAGTGCTTCCATTACTGTGTTCTGGTTTGGTGGTGAGATCAGGCTATGAAATTACTGGCACATGAGGCATAACACCGTAGTCCTCAACTGCAGCGACGCATCTTTAATCTGCTTTTGTGGATTGTTGATTTCCATGGGCTGTACTCCACTTACCATCAGGTGGACTACATGTTCGTTCGCTGTGGGCGTAGTATAAAAAAAAAGTTGTAAATAATAACTCTTTTTCAACTAGAGAGGCATAAATATCATTGAAGCGTTGCAAAATTTTTGTAGCTACGAATGTCAAACTTACCTATTAACAAAACTACATACATCATACCTGTATTTATATGTGTGGGTGGAGACACGCTGAGGTTTCATATAAACTAGACAACTAACTACTTTAAGAAACAGTTGAAAAAGATATGGGATCGGCAGGATTTGAACCTGCGACCTACTTAGGATAGAAACAAATGGATGAACATGACGTCACGAAATGACGTATCATCTTCCCGTTTGAATTGTGAATACCAACAAACTGAAAACAGCTGTGTAATATTGAAAAACTCGCTCCAAAAAGAAATATAACTCGTACATAGAAAACATCCCGCGATATCTAATATTTCATAATAAATATACCCTCATCTTTGCAGAGCCTATATATCAAGACACATTCTGTAGCGACCTAAAGCGACCTCCATTGTGGATTAAATTGATGCCGGAGAGGACCCGGTGAAATCTGGGCTTCGCTTAAGGCAGGACATAGCTGGTAACTACTTCCGGTCCGAATGGGGTGAAATAGTTTAAAAGGTCGACTGTTGCGTCGCTATTAGACCAAGTGTTGAAGTATTTTCTATATGTACTACGAACTCGTTTTGAATATAGTTACTTGGGATTTATTATATTATATTTAAAGTTTTTAATTTTAGGTGTACATCTGTATATTTACATTATATATTATCCTGTTTAAAATATAATTATTAGAATAAACATTAATTAGGATTGTAAATTTATAGATTGTACTTTCTTTTTTTAAATTCTATAAGCATCTACCATTATTATCTCTGCACCTCCTCATGGTTGACTGGTAGAGAATGCCTTAGGCATTAAGTCCGCCATTGTACTTATTGATGTGTATAAAGTTTAAAAAAAAAAAAAAAAAATAAATAAATAAATATACACCTAAAATTAAAAACTTTATTAAATCAAACCAAGAAAGGAAAAAGAAAACAAAAAAGACGATGGTAATTTCTTTATTTTTGATTCATTTATCTTATTATCGAATCGGACTATTAATCTGCGGATCAAATTAATATCTAAATTAAAAAATTACGTACTTGTTTTCAGAATTATTGATATTTATATCGATAATTATATATATTATACCGGGTGTAAAGACATCGTGAAGGAACCGCTTATCAGTGATTCAGTATATGATTAAGAAGGCAAATATTTTTATTGGAAATTACAGTAAATAAAAAAAAATGCAGATGTATGAGAATAGGCCTGCAAAAACACTTTTCAGTAATTAAGAACATTTCAATAGGCAAATTTTCATAAACGGGAATATTTAAAATGTATTGTGATAGTCTTAGGTAACGTTACTCTTCCATTATAAATAAGGCAAATCGCAAAAAAATTAAATTTTCCTTGAAAAGTCGTGATTTTGCCGCCATTTTTTTTGTCGCCAAGGCTTTCAAAATCACTTTTAAGCGGCTTCGTCATTTACACCCTGTATGTATCGACTTCTCATCAAGCTATCCTTGTATTACGTAACACAAATTACAATCAAGCGCTGTCACGTCGTTACCGGATAGTTCAGTGCTCAGTAATTGCGAGGTAAGTGAAGTGTCACGCACACTGCTTGATTGCTAAGGCATTGATGCAGCCTTACAGCCCTATGTCCTGCGACAGGAAAACAAATTAAAACATCTGACAAAACATTATAAGCAACCAATATATTTTGTACTACAAACCGTAATCCAAACAAGTGGAAAAAGGGAGGGGAAGCCTTTGCCCTGCAGTGGGCACTATAGGCTCGTAATAAATAAATATATTTTAGATGATTATATATACTATATATATATCAAATCAAATTAAATCAAATATATTTTTATTTCAGGCATCAGGGCCCATACATAAATACCTTATAACTAACATACATATTTGTATTTTATAACTTAAAACTATTTAACACTTTGATTTAGCGAAGTGTTGCGCAATTGCGTGGTGTCGTGTAACCTTCCACGAAAGCGGCGATACGCGACTCCCTCCGGCCAGAAATCCTCTGGCAGTAACGTCTCCAGATGGTGTGTGGGGACGCGCACCACAAACGATTTGAAATTTGTGTTGTGGCGCGGTTCTAGCAGAACGACCCTCAATGTCCACTTCGTCTTGCCTTGGATGTACTCCACGAGGTATATGAGCCGTTAGGGGTTGAGACGTCAGATCTGTGGGGTCCGAGTGTGCGCTTATTATATATCTAGCTGTTGCCTGCGGCTTCGCAAAATAACCAGCTTAGCTGCAATTAAAATTTTGACAAAAAGTTTTTTTTATATAATATCAAAGTTGAAAAATTAAGAATCCAGCAGGACTCGAACCTGCACCCCCCCAAAAAAGCATAGCAAAGCTAAAATTTGCTTTAAAATATTACAAGTCATTTTTATTTTACTTATATACTCTTCGAAGCAATTGTACAAAACAGTGTTTAAATCATGAGGATCAGCTGTAAAGACAATTAGTGTACTCTGGTCAATAATCGACCAAATATAGGCACTTGAGAGTTGTATGAACTTATACAAACGCGCAAATCAATTGCTGCGCTCAATTTATCATAGGTACTTTACTAGTGTCGAATTTATATCCGATCAGATTATAATTTATGGATAACTTTGAAATCAAATATGACTGAAACATCAGGTTTAAACTGATTGCAATCGAAATAGCATAAAAGGAGCCTCCCCGAGTGACGTACACAACGATTCCCTACGTCCGGCGCACCCTGGGCAATCGCGAGTTCTCCAAAGCGAATCGGCTAATCCTTTCACCACTATGACAAATCAAATTAAAATTTTACTCAGCCATCGACACGACGAAGAAGAAGAAGAATCGAAATAGCTACAATCAGTGAGTACTTCGACTTTAATAAATTGTTTCAAAGTACATTCTGTTGTTCATATCTTGCCTAACCCAAAAATATGTACAAAAACAAAATTCACATATTTCACAGTTAGTTTTATGAATCAAAAATATATTTCAAGTAAAACCTTTAACTAAAAAAAATTGATAAAAAAGATAGCAGCAAATAAAATGCAACTCCTAGAAAACATAAGGCAAGCACTATTTCTTTTGAACTGGAGAGCTGCATTGCTTCCAATTGCATTTTAAATTGCTGAATTGAGTCTAAATCTTATATATTACAGTTCAGTTTCTGTGCAATTTTATGGAATATTTACCATCCTGTAGGCTAAGATGTAGGTAAAAGTTCAAAGAACACATAATATATTATAATAAAAATAAGAATAATTTATTCTGGCATAGAAATAAAAACATTACAATATCGTTTTAAACTGCTTAAATCTAAAATATGATTAATATGCAATAGTATATAATAGTATTGAAATGGTACGCATCTAAGCACAATACTGCAGCGTTTAAAGCACCACAGCGCTAATCATTCTGATGCGCCCAGTGGGTAAGACAGTGTGCCAAAAGAGAAAAAGTTAAAATTAGTGTAACACTAACAATAATTAAGAAAAACATTACGAATACATAACGTTCAAAAACTACAATATCCTATCTATTAATACAATTAATAAAACTTGTACCAAACAAATATTTATTTGAACTTATTTGTAATTAAGCATATCCGAAACGTCATTAAGTAGAAATATATTTAAAAAACTAACATGGAACGCACCCATAGCGCTGCGTTTGTTTACTTTGACAAGTTTGACAAACATAAATTGTCAACAACATAAGATCACGTGGCCGAGGAGAATAGTGTCATTTTGTGCTACGACTTAACTTAGTACTCTTTCTGCTTTCAAAATGAATTCTTGCCATACTCATGATACGCTATATTATTTGTGCTTATAAACCGATATACTTGGTAATATGGCAACATTAAAGATTTGCGCTATAGCAACGCATACAGTTTATTATTGAATTGATTTGCTTGATTAGACTGCTTCGATGGTCTAGCGGTTAGTGTAGAGGTCTCAGGCCCGATTCCCGGGTCGGGCAAATTGTTATTTGTGAACTTTTCGTCAGGAAATTCACAGTAGCAGCACGGAGTTGGAAGTGTGCCCGGTGGATGGCTATTAGTTCACCCCCTAATTCACGCTGCATCACAGTAACAAAGTAACAACATATTATCAGAATATAAAACTACTTATTAGACCCTCGACTGCCTCAATAGTATGGAGGTTAGCTTATGCGCCTGTCACAGCGGAGTTTAGTGTTCGATTCTCGGGTCGGGTAGCAGCACGGAGTTGGAATTGTGCCCGGTGGATGGCGATAAGTTCACTCATATCCTATGGGACTTAACAATACAGGTGAAATGTGAGTGTTGTACACCTCTTTCACACCCTTCTGGGTAATATTGGCGTGATGTTATGTTATTTGCTTGAAGTTGTTACTAAACAAAGTAATAATCCTATTTAAGTCATCCATTTTCTTTTTACTACCTTGCATATCTAAATGGTCATTTTTAAGATGCATTCTTTTCCGTATTTGGCAGCCGGCAGCGTAATAATACACTTGCTCGCCAAATGGAACTGCGATGCGCCTCGCAGATATTACCGAAATACATGGCTGTTATTGGATTGTGAATAGCAATGCAGTACACCTGGCTTCTATTGTCAATTTCATGATATTAAAATAACGTTTTTAAATCCATGCCTTTTAAAAGAAAACAGTAAGAGTTCACAACTGTCAGTTCTGAGCGAAGTAGAGTTGTAAGCCCGGCTTTAGGCTGCAAATTATCATCTCAGGTTCCATGTGATGGAAGTTAATTTATTATAATGTTTTTAAACAACATACACAAACGTGGACTTCTGGCCGAGAGGTGTCGTGTTCCGGCGTTTCCGAGGAACGCTACATGACACCGCGCCGCGCGTCGCTGACTCAACGTGCAAAACATCAAAACAATAATTAAATGTTATGTATGTTATTCTAACTAAGGTATTTATGTATATGGGCCTTTGATGCCTGCAATAAAAAATGATTTGATTTGATTTGATTAAACTTTCGCGATATGAGAACTTTTTTAGAAAATTAGACAACGGGTAATTATTAAAGTAAATTATTAGTCGGCTCGTGACCACGAATGATGCAAGTCATTTCAAAACGTCGAGCATAGGTATTTATTTACCTTTATAATAATTACGCGATTTAGACCCGTTGTCTAATTTTTGAAAAAAGTTAATTTATTCTTTTATTTATTTATCGTATAACTTGGAGGCAAAGGTTAGTGTTTTAACATGTCACGGTGCAGTCGTCAATATCACCCAAAAGTAATCATATATAGGTTGATGCTATTAAGACTAAGGCTGGCCCCACATTAGGCGTGCGCGATCTTTAGGTGTGTGGGCGTGCTGGCTGCACACACGGAGTCACGTGTTGTTGTAGACAATTAAATCAATTTTCACGACGTGGTTTGCGCCCGCAGCTTCCACGGTTGCCTGCGGCGCCCGCTGCACCAATGGGTAACTAGTAGAATCGTGCGGATCGCGGTCGACCGCAGTTTTGCGGTTGTTTTGCGGGTAATATGGTTAACAGTCCGTATTGCAACTATCGTTCGTCTTGCGATAATCAACCGCAAAGCTTGCGGGTGTATCGCAACCGCAATTTCTGTGCTACCGGACAAAACGCCGGTCTCGTGAGTTTTGAAACAAAACGGGTGTTCGTCTACTGTTGCGGGTGCGGGCAAAACCCGCGTAATGAGTTCTTAAACTACATATAGTTATAACTACTTATTGACGATATTAAGAAACCATTTTACAAACAAACAACAATATTTAATATATTTTTTTGTACGCAACAACTATGCCAGACTCTAATAAATCTATTTCCATCCTAAGGTTGCCTGGCAGAAATCACTATTAGTGATAAGGCCGCCCATTGTACAGTAATCACTAGATATAAGTTCAAATTGTAAACTCAAGGTGTACAATAAAGTGTATAATAAATAATAAATAAATAAATAACAGTAATTGCTTTTAAATTAAGCTTCACTAACTCAAATTAAGAAAACAACAATTTATCAGATAACTTAATAAACTATAATTGTAATTACAGGCTAACATCCAAAGTTCTGAAAGGTATTTAAAGTCGGCTAGAACTTAGGCTAAACGGTCGAAGTCATCAGACTAGACTGAATTCTAGGTGAATACTCAGATCTTATTTAACATAGACTAAGTACTCTCCGGGTACTGTTGTTAATTTACGAAGCTGTTATTATATGGTGAAATAGCATCGCTATTCACTGTGTTAATTAAATAATTACATTATTAAGATACAAATGTAATCAAAATCAAATTCTTTATAACATAACATAACATTACAACTCGCCGGGGGTGCATGAAAGGAGCCTCCCCGAGTGACGTACACAACGATTACCTAAGTCCGGCACTCGCGGTGTAAAATCACCTTTAGACTAAGAACTACCGACGCATTTCTCTACCACACCCGCAACGACTGCGGCCAGATATGTTTGAAAAACCATGCGGGCGTAAACCGCGTAGTGAAAATTGATTCCTTTTTTTACATTAAAATCTTTATTTTACCGCGCCGGTGAAAAACTCATCGTGAGGTAAGGCCGCGGTGAAAACCTAGTTAAATTGTGTATATTACAAAATACGAAGTTGCCGCCACCTTCACTTAAACCATCAATAGCTTTTTAATTGCTTACAAATAGCTCTTTCATCATACTCTAAAAACGTTTATTTTCGTCTTCACAAACACACTTTCAAATCGAACAAATAAACAAAAACACAATGCGTGTTCTCGTTTTCACACTATGAAAAGAGATCACTAATAGTAAGGGAGTCCATTAAGGGATTTCCTAAAGCGTGGCAGATTAATATACAGGGGGATACCTTGTACCCGGTTAAGTACCTCCACCAAACATGAGGCCCATATATACGGCCGCCAATGAAGGATACAGGATCAGATTAGTAAAAAAAAATTGATCATCAGAAATTCTCGAGCGCGTCAGATTAAAGTAGGGTGAGTTAATTACATTAAATCTATAGCCGCTTCCCCCACCGATGAAAAGGTATATATCATATAACATTTTTTCTTTTTATCATCTAAGCTTTGCAACCCAATAGGTCTCTACGACGCTCGAGTAAATCCCAATTTAGAATTGTGGGCTCCCCTACCATAATAATAAATATTTCAACTTAAAATCACGCTTATATTAGCCAGATGAGTGGATCAGAGATATAAAAAATCCACATTTCAACTTTCGTTCTAGATCCGATGTAAATGGGGTTGGCCAATCGCCATGCCCGCTGCGGCCGGGTACGAATCAGTTTTGCAAAATATTCTAGTCCTACAAGATTTACATTAACTAATCTTGCTAGATTTTTCCTGGTCTATCCGGTGTCTGTATTGATAAAATAGCCTAAAATAGCCTAAATATATATCTTTCGGTTGTGGAATGCATTACCTCTTAATATCAGACGAGCACAATCCTTGAATATATAAAAAAAAATGTAAAATGAGCATTATTTATCATTATAATAATTTATTTTGTACTGTATATTAAGTATGTATATGTTTTTATGTATCTAATGTATTGTATATTATGTATTGTATGTATTTTAATATTGTGTAGTGTGTATTTAAGTGCCTATGCACTCAATATAGTATTTTAATTATTTATTTATTTTTGTTTTAGTCTTATCTTGACAAGCCTTGAGCAAAATTAAAAAAGAAAAATGTAACAACAAATCCAATGCAATAAACTACCGCAAATATCCATTCTATGATGTCCATCCTAAGGTTGCCTGGAAGAGATCGCGTCAAGCGATAGGCCGCCCTTTGTACATTATAGTTTTAAGTACCTATTTCTTTGTATGTTTTTTACAAATTTGATGTGCAAATAAAGTTTTATCTTCTAGTTGTTTCTATCTATCCTTAGCCTAGCTTTAATCTATATTATTACCAATTTTAATTAATAACATTAGCGGTGGTTTCGCCATGAAACCGCAGCAGACGAACAAAGAGAAATGCTTGTGAATTTATAATAATACTAGCTGACCCGGCGAACTTCGTACCGCCTCAGCGTAAATTTGATGCACTACTTTATTTTGTATAGCTGACCTATCTTATGTATTCGTACCTATTCAATTTGAACTGAAATCTATAATATCCCCCATATAAAAATAAATACTTTTTTTTTTTTCTTTTTAATTTTTTTTTGCCGTAACAACCTTGTACAGAGTATTAGAAAACTACAAAAAAAAAAATCAGCCGAATCGGTCAAGCCGTTTTCATGCCAAGTCGTGACAACGGAAATTTCATTATATGGGAAAATGGAATTGTCGTCTTACTCTATCTTACTCGCAATTTTTCCTTATTTGCTCACCGTTTAGACCTACCCTGGACTACGACAAACATTTTAAAACCAAAATCAGCTCAATCGGCCCAGCCGTTCTCGAGTTTTAATCAGACTAACGAACAACAATTCATTTTTATTTATATAGATATATAGATATCAAAACTGAACTATCAATAGGACTAGCCTGCAGATAAGACAGTTTAATATTTTTATTCCATAACATTATATAACATAACATTATATAACATAACATTATATAACATAACATCACACCTTGAGTGCACGGTTGGCGTAGTGGTTAAAGCGGTCGCCTCGCCGCTTTCAACTACGCTGGTGTTGTGGGTTCGATCCCCACATGGGACAAATCTTTGTGTGATTCGCAAAGATTTGTTCTGACTCTGGGTGTGCTTTGTGTGTGTGAAATGTATGTTCGTGGACACAGGCGTTATTCCTAGTGCGGGCGTCGTAAAAAAAAACGAAAAAAGAAAGAAAAAAAAAAAAGAAAAAGGAAACCTATATTACCCTGAAGGGTGTGGGAAAATTTACAACACCCATATTTCACCTGTTATGTTTAGGTCCTATCCTATGGGATAGGTAAGCCTATCGCGATATCGGGAACAATTTCAACTCCGTACTGCTATTGTGAATTTCCTCACGGAAAGTTTACAAATACCACTATGCCCGACCCGGGAATCGAACTTGAGACCATGCAGTGAGAGGCATACGCTTACTGCTAAACCATTGAGGCAGTCACAATATATTCATTTCAGTTTTTATAAAATTCACCTTTACAATCTATAGTTCTACACATCCAACAAACAAACTAAAACAGCGCATCCAAAAATCTATTCATCTCTTTATAATAAACACATTAACCCAGAAATGAGCTTGCAAAGCCTACACAAAGCACACAAAAAAGCTTGGCTTAAAACTAAAAGGTTTTAAAACTAACAGCTATCGCCTAGGTTCGTGATGACTGTAAATATGAAAAGAAAAACGGCGCAAATGCAAACCAGAACTAACCCCAGCGAATGGACTCGTAAAGGATCGCTTGATAAGCATGTGGTGCTAGTATGAGCGATAAGCGGGGCGGATAGACATGACATTATATCAGGCAAACAGGAGGGTGTGGCGGAGGTGTGTAACACACAAAAAGGTTGTAAATATCTTTTTTCAACAAAGATATAGGCATAAATATCAAGAAAGCGTAGTAAAATTTATTGTAGCTATGAATGTTTAAATTTACCTATTAATGTCAAAAATGCACTTTTAAAAGTAAAAAATGCATTCATTTATATGTAGGTGAAGACGGTGACGTTTTATATGAAATAGACAACTAAGCCGTTCCATCTTCTTCTACTTTTCTCAGGTAACACATATTGGGGTGGTCAATCGCCGTCTATTGTCTATTCTCAGGATGAGCCTCTGTACTGCTAGCGGTATAATTAGCATATGAGCGATATATCACTTGCCACGATACCTCAGGGCGGTTTTTAGTTCGGGCAAAGGTGTTATTGAGACTTTTTCCGTCAGGCAATTTTCAATAACAGCACGGAGATGGATTTGTGCCCGGTGAATGGCGATAGGCTTACCTCCTATAATGCAAACCAGAACTAACCCCAGCGAATGGACTCGTAAAGGATCGCTTGATAAGCATGTGGTGCTAGTATGAGCGATAAGCGGGGCGGATAGACATGACATTATATCAGGCAAACAGGAGGGTGTGGCGGAGGTGTGTAACACACAAAAAGGTTGTAAATATCTTTTTTCAACAAAGATATAGGCATAAATATCAAGAAAGCGTAGTAAAATTTATTGTAGCTATGAATGTTTAAATTTACCTATTAATGTCAAAAATGCACTTTTAAAAGTAAAAAATGCATTCATTTATATGTAGGTGAAGACGGTGACGTTTTATATGAAATAGACAACTAAGCCGTTCCATCTTCTTCTACTTTTCTCAGGTAACACATATTGGGGTGGTCAATCGCCGTCTATTGTCTATTCTCAGGATGAGCCTCTGTACTGCTAGCGGTATAATTAGCATATGAGCGATATATCACTTGCCACGATACCTCAGGGCGGTTTTTAGTTCGGGCAAAGGTGTTATTGAGACTTTTTCCGTCAGGCAATTTTCAATAACAGCACGGAGATGGATTTGTGCCCGGTGAATGGCGATAGGCTTACCTCCTATCACATGGAACCTAAACGTAAATGGTGAAATATGGGAGTTGTTCATCTCTATCAAATTCTTTTGGGTAATATAGGCGTGATATATTAATGAATAATGAATGAACATTATCACAATTCCCAACCTGAATTCCGTTTGGGCTCGAACGCGACACCTTGCGATTAGTAGTACACTAACCCTCAAACCATCGAGGACTCGTTTAGTAAAATAAAACTTAATAAAATGTATAACTAAACGGGTATAAACTTTAGGGCCGTGAGTTAAAACTTTATGCACAATTTGTACAGAGGCGGACTTAATGCCAAAGGCATTCTCTACCAGTCAACCTAGGGTGGTACAGAGCTTTAACATAGTAGGTGCACTTATAAAGATAGTAAAAAAACTAAAAAAAAAAACAAAACTTATAAATAAAATAAATAATATACAATGATAATATACTATATTAACATACTTAACTATTATATATACATTAATAATTACATATAACATATATACATATATAATAGAAATATTGGATGATAAATAATATAATAATCATACACAGTGTGGTAACCTAATGATGTGACGATGCCGACAACTTATCACGGAGGAGATTCCGAACTTGTATTTTGAAAGTAAAACGGTTAGTGGACATCCTGATTTTTAAAGATATATCAAAAAGACTTATCGATGCGACTCGTGACCAGAGGGCTGATTTCTATTTGGCTCAAAGAATAAACATTGCCATACAACGTGGCAATGCTGCCAGCCTTCTGGGCACGATGTCAGCCTTTGGCATCGAAGCGGAGGAATTTTTAGATGCTGTATAAAGATTTGTAAATATCTTTTTATATTTTTATGTAGGTATATTATTGTATATTAATATTTTTCCTTAATTCAAAATGTATAGTTGTAATTATAAAAAAAAAGATTAAATTTATAACTAAAAATAAGTAATGACTTAGCTAATAATAACAATATACAACATACAGAATTAATAAATAATAAAACTTAATCAACTTTTAACCAAATGTATAACAAAAATAAAGTTCACGTCTCCTTGACACAACTTTTTTTTGCCAATCAATAGAGAAGTATTGGCGTGTTCGAAATCACGTAGTGTCGCGTGAAAGCTAATGTACTTTTATGTTCCAATCAAAAGTTTATAGTTGTCTTTTAAACAGAACTACTTTGAGGCAATCTTTATTTTATTTTATTGCCCAGTAAACTGTGAAGAAGTTTTCTGTTATAACCTCTGTAAGTCTTTTTAAAAGCCATAAAACATTTTTATCGCCTCATATTTTTGGTTCTCATTATTATAGTACTTTGATAGCAGATACACATTGCTTATCATATGTCATATTTGTTGTTATTATTTATTTTATTCAAAATGTATGATACATTATTACCAGAAAATAAACAGTGAAGTATGTTATTTATGATAATCACGAAGGAAAAATGGTAATAATGAGTAGTCGTATTATACAGAGTGGCTCATTTATATTGCTCCGTATGGGCAAGTCTGTAATTATCATCATCATCCGCAGGCTAGAGACGTCCATTGCAGGACATAGGCTTAACCAATCGATTTTCACAGCGCGCGGTTTTGGGCCGACTGAAACCAACGACTCCCCGCGATCTTGACAAGATCGTCTGTCCATCTAGCGAGAGGCCGTCCCGTTTGTGGCCGCCACTCAAAGGCTTTTTGTCCCAACGGCCCTATAAGTTATGTGACCGGCCCACTGCCACTTTAGCTTAGCGACTCTCTGAGCTATGTCGGTAACCTTAGTTCGCCTGTAATTATAAGATATACAAAAATCTATTCTTAGGAACAACGACATCGATATTAGTAAAAACAAATTTCTAATAATAATCTTCAAGAGTATTAAATCGCTATTATCCCCGCTTATACTGCAGCCTCGCCGTATCCCTGAGCGTATTCAATACAATGCAAATAACAGTCCGCTGTCCGACAGTGATAGGGAGTATTAACATACATTGCGGCGCACCCCTAGTCCAGTTAATCTGAGCGTGAACGGCTAAAGCAAAAATGTCATGGGTGAAATGCTTTTATGCTCACTTAGTGTGCTTGACTGCCTTGTTGGTCTAGTGCAATTGCAACCTTATAAACTATGGATTTATTTATAAGTATTAATTTGATTCCATTTCTATATTTAAGTTTACTTTCTCTTTCAACCATCTTTAGCCATAATGTTGTTTTGGTTGCTATAACTTACACATAGAATTATTGTCAAAAAACAAACAAATATTGTATGAATTATTTGAAAAGATGGTGCACATGAGTTTCTCACCAGCTCTTCTCATGATGCAATACCCATCCGAGCTGGTACTTGGATTGATTTTAATTCAAATCTCTAAGTTGAATTAAAGTCAATCTAAGCTCCGGTGTCAAATCATTTTATTACAATAAGTAATATAATTTAGTTAGCTAAGTTTTATTTTGATTATATATTTTTTGTATTTTTGATGTTTGTTTTGACGTGTTCAAGCGCCCCTTGGGGCCCATGGTAATAAATGATTTGATTTGATTTGATTTGATTAGTGGTTAGCGCTTGCGCCTTTCACCGTAAGGTCTCGGGTTTAATTCTCGGGTCGGGTAAAGTGTTATTAGTAAACTTTCCTTTAGGATATTCTCTATAGCAACACGGAGTTGGCATTGTGCCCGGTGGCTGGCCTAAACATGACAGGTGAAGTGTGGGTGTTGTACACCTCTGCCACACCCTTCTGGGTAATATAGACGTGATGTTATGTTAGTGTGCTTGTGCTTCTAGAATGCTAGCGTTAGTTAGTAATGTAATGTTGTAGATTCGATTTAGAAAATTAAAAACTGCCTTCCGAGCTTTCCCTCGTAATGTATTTCAGATTCAAATATGTGTATTACCGAGTGAGCGCTACATGTAATGACAGGATTAGAATATCATTATAGATTCACGCCATAAGAGTACTGCAATTTTCGGGCTCATTGCTGTTTTGATTTTACAGTGCAGCAAGCATATATTATCTTTAAAACTGATCAATGCAGTTTGGTTTCTTATTAAGGTATGTTTCTTTTAAGTAAAATTTACTATCTTCAGTATTTAGAATTTTACTTCAATAAATGTCCAAAAATTACATCCTGTGTATTAAAATATCTACATACTTTGTAGCGCACTCCTATTGCTTTTAATTCGAGCGTGAACAGCTCAAGCAAAAATGTCTATGGGTCAAAATGTTTTAATCATCAATCAAATGTTTGTTCTGGCGTTTTTATGAGATTCGAATGACTTTATAAGAGAGTCCTCAGTAAAATTATATGACGCTTGGGCATAAAAAATGTTTATTTTTTTTCATAGGGCATTGACCGCTCGTAATATTTTAAAACATAAAGACAAAAATAAAAAGAGTAAAGTGTACCAAGAAACGTATACTAAGAAACAGTTGAAAATTTATGGGACAGGCAGGATTTGAACCTGCGACCTTCTACACACCGGGCAGGGTCTTTAACCACTTAGCTAACCGTTCCTGTAGCCTGAAGTATTTTTATAATACTTATTAGATGTTTGCACTGGCATTTTATTGGATTCGAATGACTTATTTAAAAAGATCTTTTGTAAAATTATGAGGTTGTTGTCGAAAAATTGTGACTCTCGTCTATAAAATTGTAAAGATTTTTTTATAGCCGTCGCTATGTTCGGGCAATGGTCTCTAAAAAAGGAAGATACAAGTTTATTGACCGCGCAGAAATATAAAAAGTAAATTAATTTTGTGAATGAAAGCACTGAATGCATTAATATCATTATTGTGAAATTATGTACATTGTACGGTAGCTATCTACATTGAAAATAAAATAAAATATTTATCATTAGTTCTGTTTTTTGTCTAAGGGAGTTATCATTCTCTAAAATATTCCAATTAAATTAGAGTCGGCTTATAGACGAAAAGATCTTGCTGAATATCAGTATTTTACGCGGAACGACTACTGTAAGACCTCCAGTACCGCAGAATCATTACCAGTTGACAGGCTTCCTGGCTTTCAAATACTGAACCATTGTCATAGATCTTCAAATCACAACCGTGACCGAAAGTTACGGGTCGACACACACCAAAAGCGCGTCGAAGCGCAGCGAATCGAAGCGCAGTTTCAGTGTCATATGAATTCCAACTCTATTCTCACAACCATAATACTCATTATCGCATGAGAAACTCTACGCTACTACTACTATGGAATTCGCCAGAATCCCCGCGGCGCCGCGGGCGCGCGCGCGACTTGTTTGAGTTTCTCATGCGATAATGAGTATTATGGTTGTGAGAATAGAGTTGGAATTCATATGACACTGAAACTGTGCTTCGATTCGCTGCGCTTCGACGCGCTTTTGGTGTGTGTCGACCCTTAATGCACTCTCCAAAGCATGAAGGAAAACTCGTTTTATAAAGATGGTCACCTATAAAATTGCCCACCGTGGTACGCATTGTTTAACCTGTAGCTTGATGGACCCGCGCGGCTTGGCATGTCATGAGGTTGTTTGTCTGAGATAGTATAAAATTATAAAAACTCGAATTAAAATTTCGAATTGAACGCATATACAGGGTGGATGCGGCTTACCAACAATTTTTAAACCACAGCTTCCATATATAGTTAGTTTTCATTTCCTATCTTAAATTCCAATGACAATAATTCGGTGCACGTTAAATCTTACATATTTCTACGCAGTTGCAAAAAATAGATGGTTAATTAGTTGATTGTTTGGCGCCGAGTCAAAATTAGTAAAATATAATATTTTATAGTAAAATATAATATTTAAAATGTTTACTTATTTTTTACTTTTTAGTTCTTTTTCTTCAGTTTATATTTTTGTTTTATTTTTTTTTCGATCGAATTAAAGATTGCAATCGTCCTTTGTTTGTTTCCATAAATATCGTAAGTCGCACCCATCCTGTATCTCCAAGCTACCCTTGAAATAGCCTGTAACTGCCATCAAGTTACAAGTTAGTTACAAGTTAGTTACAACATATTATCATAATATATAACTACTTTTGCCCCTAGAGGCGGTTTCTTTCATCAAACACGTTACCCGGTCACTGCACTGAGTACTACTGGATCCCGGTACTGACGTTTGAGAAAGTTGTGTAAGTAACCCATCTTGTCTTGTCTAAGGATGTGTTTACAAAGGAGTATATAACAACAACGGTTTAAGTGTTGTAAACTGTGTAGTCGGCGACTTTTAATGTGTTACTTGACTGATCATCACGCCTATTAATTTGTTTATTTATTAATGCACGAAACACATTGCAATCAATGAAAACAAAACATAATAAAATATAATATTTAGATCTGGATCATAACGCAAAAATATGTGCATGCAGCTAAACTACAATAATCTAAAACTCTGGAAAACATACAGAAAACTTTATGCTTTTTAAGATTCTTTTGATATCAACAAAAAATGTATCTTAATGTCGATAAAGAGCACACAAACCGCAGGGTAGCTTGTGGCGAGCTGAATGTGAGTGGCGACACTGCAGTCCTGATTCCCCAGAGAGTCAGAGACTTGCCTTTCAGGGACCGAAGAGCGCCCGCAGGACTATTTACATGCCAGCCTGTTGCCAAGGAGATCCCTTCTAGGCTACATAAGCATCACTGGTTTATGACATCCATTTCACATACTCTGTTTAAATCTCATGTGTAAGGGCGTGAAGTTATCACCATTTACCAGGCATAATTCCAAACTCCATGCTCGGACTGAAACTTCGACTTTAATTTTTGCCACACCTAGGGATCGAACGCAAGACTTCACGGTCATCAAACGTATACGCTACTTATGAAGCAATCTGGTGTATATTTACAAGGCAGTTCCATATACAAAACACGTTTTATATAATATTAAAGTTGAAAAATAAAGAATCCAGCAGGACTCAATCCTGCACCTCCTGGGTATACGCTCCAAGTGCTTTGCCAATTCAGCTATAGATTCGTATGCTGCTAGACTCGAAATTTCTTAACTTTTTTTTGTGTCAGCATCATAGGTATATACATATATAGTATGTATATACCTATGGTGCTAGTCGAACCTTACTTGGTTTTAGCGCCACCTATGCGATGAGTGATAAGTCAGGGGTGCAGGTTCGAGTCCTTCTGGATTCTTAATTTTTCAACTTTAATTTTATATAAAATACAAAAAAGGCAAAGCAAAGCTAAAATTTGCTTTCAAATATTACAAGTATCAAACACGTTACTCGGTCACTACACTCAATACTATTGCAGCCCGGTCCTAACGTTTAAAAAGATTTGGGAGATATATCGCCTTGTCTATGATATGTTTACAAAGGATTGTATGACGTGGCTATACAGATATCAGATTTGTAGTGAAATATTGCTTTAGAGGGAACAATTGCGTGGCTGTTTTCCATACGAACGTAATATGGGTTTAGCTTTAATATTATTATTTTTTTATCCGTTATTAAAGATAGACAAATATTATCATTTTAATTACACGTTTGTTGGTGGCCACTTTTTCATCATTACCATTTAATTTTTTTAGTTAGTATGTAACTCAATTAAAGATTAAAACAATTTTGATAAAATGGGACAATTATTCAGATACTAAAAACCTTGCTTGCAAACAGTACTTTCTTGAAAAACAGCGTAAAACAAAGAAATGTGACGAATTTACTATGAATGTATGGAATTTTAAAAGTGTGACAAATCGACAATGTGGCAAATTTACAATAACCCTTTAAAGTTCAACCCATATTACGTTAGTATGAAAACACGGCACTCGGGAGTCTACTCTTAAGCTTGGTTTATAGCGTAGCCTTTTTTAGAATAAAGCTTCAAGATAGTATAAGAAATTGGTAAAATAGATAGAAAATAAAGAGGCTATACAGGGTGCATGCGACATAGTGACATTTATTGTAGGCGGAGTTGGTAGCGCACCAGCCTGCGACGCCGAGGTCGTGGGTTTGAGTCCCGCCCAAGATTTTTTATATATAATGGACAAGAGTTTTTATATATAATGGACAATCCATCACAAATCCCAAACAAATTGCTCAAAAGTTTAATGATTATTATTATGCCGATCAGGTTTGTCCAAATATGCATGGTAAGTCTCCACACATGGATAATATCCTTCTATGTCGATCAATGTTTATGGAACCTATCATACCAAATGAAAAAAAAAAAAAAAAAAAGATATTTTTTGTGCGCATGAACATAGACGCTTGTCTTGGTCGGAAAGTTTTTATATATAATAAACATGTATTCACAAAAAAAGTGTGTTAGATTCAGTTACTCTAGTACCCATAGTATTAGTTCTGCTTAGTTTGGGCCTAGATGGTGTGTGTATGTTGTGTGATATTTCTTTGCGCCAAATAGGTATAATTTAAGGCCTTATTTAACACAACTCACCAATTTCGTAACACCACCTTTCCTATTAAATCATGATTTATTTTGGCAGCTATAATAAATGCTACAATTCAGGCACTTTATAACTCATGTTTAAGGTAGCTGGTTTTATCTAGATCTTATGTTTACGATTTCTTCAGTAATAAATTACTAACTTTACCGAAAATCGTTATTCTTTATTCTTTAGTATACCGTGTCTAACAGTTCCTTTGAGTATTTTAACACACAGCTGATGTTGTATATCATCATTCAGCCGCTCGTAGTCCACTGATGGAATTAGGCCTCTCCCAATTTGTGCCACAACACCCGGTCCTGCGCCTTTCGCATCCAGTCCCCTCCAGTGACCTTCTTCAGGTCGTCTGTCCACCTGGCAGGAGGGCGTCCTACCTTACGGTTGCCGAGTCACGGTCTCCATTCTAGGACGCGTTTGCTCCAACGGCTGTCGGTCCATCGGCAGACGTGAACAGCTCATTGCCACTTTAGAGAGCTTATTTTGCGAGCTATGTCGGTGATTTGTCGGATGGCCTCATTACGAATTTTATCCATCAAAGAAACTCCGAGCATAGCCGCTCCATAGCCCGCTGCGCGATTTTAAATTTGTGGACTAGTGCAACCGTTAATGTCCATAGTAATATATCATACATACTATATAATCATACTATTTGGTATACTTTAGTACAATCCAGTGTAATCGCTAGCAGAATAGTAAAATTTTCCGTAGCAGAATATTCGTAGCAAATGTTTGCCGTAGAAGTATGCTATGAAAGCTACGCTCCGTAGCACATTGCTACGAGTAGACAGAAATTAGCAAAGGGTTATCATCAACCTTTTTAATCAAAAGCAATAAACTTTGTGCCGTCCGTTTGTAAAAATCATTATCATTAATAGCAGAGTGATTAATTATTTATCATGTTGACTAAAGGGACGCCGCTAGCATGCATTTAGTTATTTAGATTTGATGATCCACCCGCGTGTAATTTGCCAGCCTATAAGCTAGCTATTTTTTGCGTGATGAAGCTACTGACCTCTCACACACACACACACACACACAAGCACACACGAACACACACATACACACACGCATACACACACACACACACTTTAGATACATTGACATTTTATATCATTGACCGCTTCAGTGTACACATTCATTGAGAGTAACCCGCTCCACTATATAACTTAAAATTACATAACATCACGCCTCTATTATCCAGAAAGGTATGGCAGAGGTGTACAACACCCACATTTCACCTTTAATGTTTAAGTAGCAAGTAATATTTGGTGAACCTATCGCCAATTCACAATTCCAACTCCATGCTGAAATTGAGTGACTTTAAAATCCAAAAAAACTTTTATCACACGGGAATTGAACCTGAGACTTCGTGGTAAGAGTAGCATAAATAAATAAATATAATAAATAAATAAATAAATATTTCACAATTCACACACAACGCCATCTAGTCCCAAAATAAGCAGAGCTATGGGTACTAGAATAACTGATACTAATACATATATACTTTTCTTTTATAAATACATACATATTATACATAGAAACACCCAGACTAAGACAAATCCCCATGTTCATGCACACAAAGATTTGTCTTAACTGGGAATCGAACCCACGACCTCGGCGTCGCAGGCAGGTACACAACCCACTCCGCCATCCGGTCGTCAAATATATGCTAACCACGAGAACGACGAAGCATTTATCGTATAAAAAAAAATCCTTACTGAAAGTTTTATTTATGTCAAAATACACGTGACCCTAAAGGCGTGGTCACATGGAAAGCTCAGTTAATTACCTACAGAATTATTATTACGTATATAAAACTTCGCGGCAAACGAAATAGTTGTGTTATTGCCCAACCAAGGCCATGGTATATTTAATTTTATGGCAACACTAACCATTTTTGAAGGCTGTGTTGAAATAGCTTGATAAGTTACAGATTATATGCTTACCTATACAGGGTGTCCCACGGACATTTTTTTTTTTTTTTTTTTTTTTTTATGGTGGATAGGCACGCGTTTGACCACGATCTCACCTGATGGTAAGTGAAGATGCGGTCTACGGTGGAGCACGCTTACCTATAAGATACCTATTAACTCTTGCTTTGAAAAGATCCAGATTGTACTCATGCGGAAACACAGACTCGGGCAGGGCGTTCCATTCTTTGGCAGTTCGCATAAGAAATGTAGAAGCGAAACGCTTAGTGCGTATTAGTGGAATGTCTACCGTGAAGCGGTGCCTGAGTGCCGTTTGTCTGGTAGTCCGGTGGTGAAACGGGGACGGAGGGATTAGGTTGTGAAGTTCCTCGGCACACTCTCCGAAATGTATCCTATAAAAGACCGATAGGCTGGCAACCTTGCGACGGTGCTCTAGACTTTGTAGTCGAGCCTCCGTCAGATCGTTGTCGCAGATGGTTCTCATGGCTCTCCTCTCGACTGACTCGAGTGCCTCAAGCTGGTACTTGGCTGAATACATGACACATGGAGGGTAAGGACCTTAAATATTGTAGATAGAAGATTTTACTAAAACGAATTAATTTATGAAAAAAAAAATGAAGCTGCATTCAATGATTAACTAAAATCTAATGGGAATTAATGCGATCATGCATTATTTACCTTTTAAGCTTGACGTTTCAGCAGACAGATTACACTAGCCGTGGTCGCAAACAGACTGGTTCGGCCGAAACGTCAAGCCTAAAAAGTAAATAATGCACGATCGCGTTAATTCCCGTTAGATTTTACTTAATAATGCGTAAGCTTAAAAGTTAATCTTGCAATCAATGAGTGCTGAAAATACAACCTTTCAGTGTAAACACTTACTTACTATAATTTTATATTTTAATGCTGTTTGTTTTCTTCACTATCATCATTAATATTAAGATCCTACTTAAGATAGGTACACATGAATGAACGTGACGTCACGTAATGACATAACATACACATAAAAAAAATAGGATCCTGGCACGAGGCGACTGTAGCTTAGTGGTTAAAGCGGCTACCCGAAATGCAAAGGTCGCAGGTTCAAATCATGCCGTTCCTATATTTTTAGTAACTGTTTTTTAGTATAATATTAATGTTATTTATTTTAATTGTTAGTAAATTATTATTTAAGATAAATTGATAGTTCTACGGGTACTAAAAGTAACACCAATTTTTATTTATCGACACAAATTTAATTGAAATAAAACCTCCAATCTATGGAATAATAACGGAGGCTATCGGTAGTTTCTGGGTCACTTAACTTGCAGATAAAAATGCATTGAAAATAAATGCGGGATTGAAATCACAAAAACTGTGTCACGCAAAAGCTAAACGATTTATCAAATAACATTATATCATATCCATTGTATCCAGAACGGAGTAGCAAATCAAATCAAATCAAATCATTTATTTCCATGGACCCCAAGGGGCGCTTGAACACGTCAAAACAAACATCAAAACACAAAAAATATATAATTAAAATAAAACTTAGCTAACTAAATTATAATACTTATTGTAATAAAATGTTTTTTTTTTTTTTTTTTAATAAAAAGTATTTATTGACTCAAATTAATCACAACAATGTTTGCGTGAAGTATGACACTAGAACATGTTTGATAAAATAGTACTGATACTGATTGATCTGACACCGGAGCTTAGATTGACTTTAATTCAACTTAGAGATTTGAATTAAAATCAATCCAAGTACTAGCAGAGGGGTATAAAACCCACTTTCACCGTTATGTTTAAGTCCCATGTGATATTATGACGACCGGATGGCGGAGTGGGTAGTGTACTTGCCTGCGACGCCGAGGTCATGGGTTCGATTTCCACTTAAGACAAATCTTTGTGTGCATAAACATAGGGGTTTGTCTTAGTCTGGGTGTTTCTATGTATAATAAGTATGTATTTACAAAAAAAAAGTATATATTATTATGTATTAGTGTCAGTTATTCTAGTACCCATAGTACAAGCTCTGCTTAGTTTGGGACTAGATGGCGTTGTGTGTGAGTTGTGAAATATTTATTTATTTATTTATATTGGTGACTATAATATAACATCACGCCTATATCACTCCGAAAGGTGTGGCAGATGGACACTCGACCTGTAATGTTTGGTCCCATGATGTATATAGCATATCTATCGGGTAAAATACCATTTACTGAAAAAAATCATAAATAATATTTTTTACTGACCCGAGCATAAAACCCATGAGCTCACTATAAACGGTTGCAAATTCTACCCCTTAACAATGAAACAGTAACAATTACGAAAGGCGAACAAACTATGACGCGCAATCACAAGCCGTCCATTTTGGCCTCCAAACCTTGTAATTATGTTAATGTTACATAAATGACCGACAATTATCCCGGTGAGTGGTTAAACACACGCAAAAATGTATGTTTCGCTTTGTTTCAGGTTAAAAACGAGACTATAGACAATGTAGAGCGTTGTGTCAGAATGACAGGTCGCCATTGAAAACAAAATGGCGAGCGGTTTTGGCGGGAAAGTGGCGTGGCGGGTGCTGCTTTTGGCGGTGTTGCTTGACTATGTCATTTGTCAAGTTGGATGGACTGAGGAAACCGTAGATCTTGGTGAGTCCTGTTTATTTTATTTTCCTGCTTTTCATCATGTGCTCTTTTTCAGGACGGTACAATAGCCTTTTATTTCAACACTCGAAAATATATGGAGAGAGAGGCCATGTTTACTCTTAAGCAAAGAAATAATGTATTTTTTTTCATCATAGACTTGTTTCGCATTAACGAGGGTGAAGGGGTGGACCCCTAAATCCAGGGAGGGGGGGAAAAACTATCACTCATGGCTCTTTGCATTAAATACTGCGTTTAGATCCAGAATGGTGGAAAGAAAGAGTTAACTCTTTTGTACGATTGATCGATTTGCGAAGGCACTGAACATTTGTTCATTTATATTCACATCAGGTAAGGATCCTTGTGGTATGTATGTAGTGAAAGGATAAATCGATTTTAGCTTAAGAACGCTAGTGACAAAGGAAAACTGAAATTTTATGTTTTAAGTTGTGTACGAAACAAAAGCTGCATTCGCTTGCGTTGCTACCAGACGTGCGAGAATGACGAATTTGTTAAAATTAATATAATTGCTTGCTATCTAGCCTCCTAAAGGGCTTTTTTGACGCCCTATCGATCAAAAATTTGCTCTTTAAAGTTAATTATCTTGCAAACGGATGTCTAAATCAAAATTTGTTTTATCAATTTAACAATGATTTTAAAAGATCTATCTAACCATACTCTAAACTATGGGGTCAACGACATAAAAAAAAACATCTGCATTTTACATTTGGACACCGTAATTTTTTTTTTTTTAAGAATTTTATTTAACAAATTTCTTGCCATAGTTAATTTACATAATTATGCATTCAAAATTTTAGATTTTTAGCACAAACAGTTTCGACGCTATGTCTCGAACAGACAGACTATGGAAGCCTAAAAAGCGATTCCATAGGTTTTGTCAGATTCATTATTGGCTACATGTGCCAAAAAATTGTTGAATCTTTGCTAGATTTCTAAGATAAGATAAAGATAAAAGATATTTATTTTGTGAAAACATGTGTGTACAATACAAGTTATAAGCTTGCATGCAAGATGGTAGGTTACAGAGTTTTGTTCTACATGTCTTGCTGACTTAGGCGTACAAAAATTTCAAAGATATAGTAAATTAAATACATTTGAATTACATTAATAACAACAATAGTGATTTGTAAAAAAATAGATTATAGATCGATGAAAAATAAGTTATAATCATGATACATCATTATAAGTCATTGGAAAAAAGCAAAAGTAACGAAACAAAAGAAAAATAAATAATATAAATTAACAGTCAAATTAATTAATTAAAAATCATAATTCAAAACTTAAATTACTTTCAAAACATGATGAAAGCAATGTCATACATAGCTTCAAGTAAAGTGAAACTCTTTTTTTAAGAATCCGTTAAAAACTCTGTAATGCTGTAGAAACATATATCAATCAGGTATTTTTTCAGATGTTTCTTGAAGAGAGTTATGCTTAGCTGCTTCATGTATTTGGGAATTTTGTTATAGACGGTCGGTGCCATGCAGAAGATACTTTTATGCATTAATGCAGTATGACATTTTACTAAACACAGACGGTCGTTATCTCGCCGAGTGCGGCTATTGACATCCGACATTCTCTTAAATAAATGGGGATTGCATCTGACAAAGACTGCTACCTCAAATATGTATAATGAAGGTACAGTTAGGATATTATGTTTGCGAAAATATGGTTTACAGCTATCGGTAGCGTTTAGTCCAAACATTGCTCTTATGCACCTTTTTTGGGACTTAAGGATAATTTCCTTATTAGTGGAATTACCCCAAAAAATAATGCCGAACCTCAAAATAGAACCCACTATACCATGATAAGCCGTTGTAAGAGCATCAGTATTGGTAATACTAGCTAGTCGATATAGGGCATAGACAGATGAGTTAATTCTTTTAATCAATTGCTCAGTATGTTGCTTCCAGTTTAAATTACTGTCGACTGTTATCCCAAGAAATTTAGTATGGTTTACGTGTACAATATCAGTCCCTTGGAAATTGAGATTAACATTTGGTGCAGCTAAGCGCTGAGTAAAAAACATTGCTTTCGTTTTATCAAGATTGAGATCTAAGAAAGTAATAATCACGTATTCAGGACTCATTCTATTTACGAGTATGTCCTGGGAATCTTTGAGCCACGTGTAAGATTTACAACCTTGCTTCTGTTCCTAGAAAATGCAATCAGCTTTAGTTAGAAAAAGATAATCAAATGGCTGTTCTGTAGAATAAAAGTGATACAACGTTTTCTATTTATTAAAATAATATTATCTAGATTTAGACTAATGAAGTTCTCGTCCTATGAGTCTAAGGGCCAGTTTCTTAGGTTCCGGATAGATCTTATACGACCTATAAAATAAAACCTGACCGAATTTAAAAGTGAGACAATTACACTTGAAAAAAGAACACAGTTGTCATTATCATTTATGTGTGTTATATGCTTATGCCAATAAGGTTTATTCAACGCATGTTGAATTGGGCCTTAATCTCTACCACGACCCAAATTCTATATTTGGTGATTGTTTCAGCCTATATTAGAGGCACAAACAGGAAAACTTTCAGCTTTTATAAAATGACGTCGGACTATAGTTCAAGTTTATTAAAATCTCGCTTCAAAGTTCTAAATTTATTAAGTTCAAGCTTTGCTTTGGTTAACAACGGTTCCGTACATGGGCTCAAAGGAAATCTCTCATTTCTGTACTTCGGTTTGACTTCGAAACAATGTATCACCGCTATTAAGTGTCAAATATATTGTGTTTGCCATTGGCGCTTACAGACAAACTTTGTGCTAAAGGTACCTAAATACAAGGTGTAAATGACATCGTGACGAAGCCGGTCACCAGTGATTCCGTAAATGATTCTTAGGTCCTAGGTTCAAGAAAAATCACCGTAAAATTTATGATTTTTCTATTATATTATTATTTAGACGACCGGGTGGCGGAGTGGGTAGTGTATGTACCTGCCTGCGACGCCGAGGTCGTGGGTTCGATTTCCACTTAAGACAAATCTTTGTGTGCATGAACATTGGGGTTTGTCTTAGTCTGGGTGTTTCTATATAATATATAATAAGTATGTATTTACAAAAGAAAAGTAGGTATATATGTATTAGTATCAGTTATTCTAGTACCCATAGTACAAGCTCTGCTTAGTTTGGGACTAGATGGCGTTGTGTGTGAGTTGTGAAATATTTATTTATTATATTATTTAAGGAAAATATTTTTGATGTGTGTTTGTTTTTACCCAAATATCTTCGAATCTACCAGACTGATCTTAATCAAAATTGGTGTGGAAATAGTTTAAGCCCCCAGAAATAATAAAGGTTACTTTTTGTCACCGTACCACACGGGTGAAGCCGCAAACGGTAGCTAGTTTTCTGTATAGCGACCGTTTCTTAGCCACAAGTTTATTAAAATCTCCGTTCAAAGTTCTAAATCTATTAAGTTCAAGCTTTGCTTTGGTTTACAACGGTTTCGTACAAGGGTTCAAAGGAAATCTCTCATTTCTGTACTTCGGTTTGACTTTGAAACAACTATGTACTTCAAACCGCATACATTGTGATTACATATTGTTGAGATGGAAGACCATTATGTTCTACTCTACTTAGAGTAGGTACAGTGGGCCAAGCAATTAGCTATACTAAAGCTAAAGCTTCTACGCCATAGTGGAAACTGACTGCAATAAGAAAGAAAGAAAGAAAGAAAGAAAAATCATTTATTCTGGCATAATTGCGTCTAAAACTTAAAAAATTATAATAAAATAAATACATTATTTAATATGCCGGAAATGGTACGCATCTCAGCATAATACTGCAGCGCTAAAAGCACCGCAGCGCTGATAATTCTGATGCGCCCAGTGAGTGAGGATCAGTATGACAACAGAAAAAAAAATCACATATTATAATATTTTGTGTCACAAACAAAATATACCCTTAAACTACTAAATCAAATTTCATAAATAAAAAACAACTAAATTACATAAATAAGAAACAACTACACCTATATAATAATAGAGCATTACATAAATAATAAAACTTATTTTTAAAATTAATAAATACATTATTTAAAATGTAAAACATGGAACGCACCCATACGCTTTTCACAATAGATACGTATTTGTGAGTCATATATTAAATACTGGGCTGGCCACGTTTGCCGTTTGAGTCGAAAGAGGTGGGCCCAAAAAGCGACCTACCACGTGACGGTCAACGGCGACGAGGATAACCCAAACGAAGATGGTGGTACGACTTGGATGCATTTCAGAACGATTGGCCAGAGATAGTAAATAATATTAAAAACTTGGAAGTCACGAGGCCTTTGCCCAGCAGTGGGACACACCCGTAGGATAGTAAAAATCATCTGCTTCTGTAGATTGTCTGCTTATATGCCAGTAATTTAAGGTTGTTTTGACTACTAAACAGGAACACAGTAACGCAAGCACTACTATTCGGCGTCAGGTTAAAGGTGTGATGTTGGTGCTGCCGCCCTCGAAATCGTTCACAAGAGCTCTACCACCAGTAAATTCGTCAAGCATTGAGCCAAAGCTCTAACAACTTCTTCAGAAATTGAGTAATGAAAGATACAACATAATGAATTATTACTGACCGTATTAAAACCTTTTCAAGCTATTGTGGAAGGTATCGCAACACGTTGAGAGATTAAACATGTATCTATAGCTTTACAGACCCATTCTCGACATGTTACATGGCTTGGTTGAATTACCCCGGGAAACCGTGAACTTGTTCCAATTGCCCCAAAGGTTTAATTACTTAGCTTTGTGTTTATACAGCTTAACCTTGACTTATTGTAAGAATTAAGGTTTCTAAGAAACTTGATGGTGGGAAATGTAGGTAACAATATTCAATTATATAATTCAGTTCTTTTAAATATTAACATACATCATTGTATTTTTAAGCGCCTCGAGCAACGTTAAATTTAAAAGTAAATAAAAGTTTAAACATAATTGTGCGACTAAAGAATCAATTTTAAAATTCTTAAGTTACGCAATCAATAGATATATTAAACTTTAAACTTTTTTATTTAAATAATTAATTGAAATCTAAAATATTAAATAATTTTGACTGTGAGTGGTCTGCAAAGTTATGAAAATTTATACAAATACTTTTTAAAATTCATTTTATTAAGTGAGTTGTTAATAATCTGCCTTGTTGGCTAGACCAAGGTTAGTAATGCGACCTCTGATCGCGTAGTCTCCGGTTCGATTCCCGGGTCAGACAAAACTATTATTTGACCTTTCCCGCCAACATGGAGTTGGATTTGTGTTTGGTTGGTGGCGATAGGCTCACCTTCTATAGCATAGGACCAAAACATCGGTATGATGAGGGTGCTACACCTCTGCTTCTGCCTTCTTCTGGGTAATATTAGGCGTGATGTTATGATATGTTCCATGAAATGTTTGACCTACTCATAATGTTGACATAGGAGTATTAAGACTTTAATTATTCACCTGTGAACGTCGACATGACGGCTCCACATCAACCTATACATTCAGTAAAAGCAGGTCTCGCGTTGTCTGCACGTGTGGTGTAGTGGTTTAAGCGGTCGCCTCGCCGCTCTCCACTGCACTGGTGTTGTGTGTTCAATCCCCACATGGGACAAATCTTTGTGTGATTCACAAAGATTTGTTCTGAGACTGGGTGTGCTTGTGTGAGTGAATGTGTGTATTTGGCATTGTCATTGGGACCATTGGATAGTGTAATTGCTTCTGGCGTTCTATCTAATGTAAAAAAAAACCTAATAGGCTTCCCGTGTAATGCGAGACCAGCTTATACTGGCAATGTATAGGTTAATCGGTAGCCGTATGTACATGTATAATTGCCTTATAATCACCTCGTTCAATGGTGCGATAACACTTTACAAGGACTCTGTATTTAATTTGAACGTGTCGATTTTGAAACAATGGTTGTTGGACTTAAAAACTCATATATATAAGACTCTTTCTAATTGAAGCGGCCGTGGCGCAATGGATAAGGTACGGTCTTACGATCAAGAGGTCGTGGGTTCGAATTGGCATTACACCACGGACGTAAACTTCTAACACAAACGAATTAAGCTTAGCTGAAGTAGGTTAACAAGAATACTAGTAATTTGTATTTGCAAATTGCTAGTAAGCAAAGTTTTTATTGTTTAGTACGTACGTTCATATACGAGAGTAAAATACAATGTGACAAGTTATTACTCATTAAACTTATAAATAATAGGTATCTTACCTGAAAACAAAGAAACGACATTTAAAGTCTATTAATCTCAATTCTTTTTTATATCACTTTTAGCTTATTTACTTTATTCCAATTTCGTGGTGGTATTAAGAATTGCCTGACAAGAAATTCCAAAGTCAAATTCCTTATTTTCATAAACCCCAAAGAGCGCTTGTACACGTCAACAAACATTATAATAACAGAGCAAATAAATATAAAAAATAAATTTTACTTATCAAAATAATATGATTTGAATTACCGAAGCTCAGATCAATTATAATAAATTGCAATTCTTTTGCCGGACCCAAACCGAGACATCACGTTAAAAAGAAATCAAAGAGAGTCTCGGGGTAGTAAAAAAGCCTGTAAAAAAAAAAATAGGTTTATAAGTTCATTTTCGCACCTTATTATTTATTTTTATTCGTTGCTTTGCTCCGAAGGCAAGATTCTCAGTCATGGCATTTTCGCATGACGTTAACAAGCTGTTGTCGAGAGCCATCACGATTCGTCTCGCTCTCGAGCCTGACAACTGCCAGACTCGTGATCAAATTGGCCTTTAGAACGGAAAAGAAAGACATATTGCTATCAAAAACTTTTTCTGGTCTGTAATCTTGTTTTTTGTATCAGAAAGGAAAACAACAATATTCTTTACACACTATTTTATCCATCCCAAGTAATGTTTAGTTAATTGAAATGGCAGACTACTTTTTGTATGATAATTAGCATTTAGATGTTTTTCCGCAAACGTGTTGAAACAAGTTTTCAATGAACCTTTCCATCTCTCTCATATTGAACGAAGATCTTAATCTGGGGTTCAGCCTTGAACTAAGGCCGGTGAAATCAAACTGCCATTTATAATATTTCGGTGAGATACATCCAATTTTTATAAGAAACATTTCAACAATATGATATTTTTATTACATGACATAACATCACGCCTATATAACCCATAAAGGTGTGGCAGAGGTGTACAACACCCACATTTCAAATTCAAATTCAAATTCAAAATCCTTTATTTGTAGATCACAGGTATACAGATATTATCTTAAATAATTATAACACATTGATCGCTATGTCTTGCCATCATTGGCGTACAAATATAACATAATACATAGTTAGAATATAATAGTAGTAGAAGGTAGTACAGCAATATTATTATAATTTACAATTGATAGTTATTTATCAGTTAGATATTTATTCACTGTATAATAAGCTTTTGTGCAAAATAATGTTAATAGTTCGTTTTTTAAAATCAATTATATTTTCTTTGTCTCTTATAAATTCTGGTATCCTATTATAGATCCTAGGGGCAATCCCTAAAAATTTTTGAAAATAGTGCAGTATTATGTTGCCTTGCACATATCTCTTATTGTGTCTTAGAGACTTCAATGTTTGAAACAACTGTTATGTAAGGCCATTACACCACGGACGTAAACTTCCTGCTAACTCAAGCGAAATAAGCTTAGCTGGAGGTGGTTTACAAGTAATACTATACAATACTAGTAATCTGTATTTGTAAATGACTAGTCAGCTTTAATAAAAAAAAAAAAATATAGTTACATACAAAAGAAAAATATTTAATCAACTTCAACAATTTGATATTTCTATAAATGAACAAAATACTCCAGTTGCTCTCTTCAGTTAATTACTTATAGCAATGAAGCTGAAACAGTTTTATTTGATTCCTGAATCGGCTGAAATCGTTAAATCTATTTGCTTTGCCTTTTCGTTAATAGATTTCTGGGCACTTTACTTACTGAGCTTCGAAACCAGTCAGGTTTGCAAATTGCTATTGCTTTTGTAAAAGAATGGTAGATTTTTTTGCTTATACTACCTACGCTATTTCTCCGTTGTTGGTATTTATTTTAATTGGGTGTAGTTATCGGACTCAATTTAAAATCATACTTTTATTGTAAACGGGACATTTTATGAGTTACTTCTTGACGTTCGGACTGGTGGAAATGTAATCTACTTATACATATAATAAAATTATTTAAATAAAAGATATTTAAAAATAAATATTACAAGAGGTTTTTATTACAAGAGTAAAAGCCAAATCGTATTTTTTTAGAATATTTGTCTGTCTGTATGTTCGAACGGGCCTCACACAAAAACTACCACATAAAATTGGATGCGGTTTTCACAGTTGTGTAGCTGAAAGTCTAACCTAAAAACTGGTATATGCTTTTATTTCAACTTAAGGGATACAAAAATACGTTATAAAGTAAAAAGAGCACCCTGCTGATTAAAACGCCAGTAGTACCTAGATGTTAGCTTAAACATTCCAATTTTCTTCTTCTTCCAATCTTCTTTCCGAACATTTTTTTTACTGGTGGAAGAACTCTTGTGAACTAGCTCAAGGGCGGCAGCACCTACCTCTAACCTTTAACCTGCCACCAAGGTAGTGCTTGTATTTCTTTGTTTCGGTTCGGTAGTGAGATCAGGACCTGAAATTCCTGGCATAACACCGTAGTCCTCAGCTGCAGCGACGCATCTACAATCTACTTTTGTGGATTGTTGATATCCATGGTTTGTACTCAACTTATCATCGAGTGGACTACATGTTCGTTAGCTGCAGGAGTCATTTAAAAAAAATCTATATAAAAGACTTATCTAAATCGAACTTGTATTTTCTGTGATTATCGCTTTTGAACAAACAAATTTGTGTAATAGTACTATGTACACAAAATAGATTAACGTGGATGAAGTTGCGATCAAATCAGATTGTTTATATTTATTATTAGAACTAACACGCTGGTACTACCAAAATTAAACTAATTAACACAGTTCAAAAGCTTGATTCTTAATTAAGAGATAATATAATTTTATTACATTATAATATTAATGAGTACATTATAAATGCTATAGCGTTAGTTTGTGGTATATTTATTTTCATGTAAATTCGCGTCCGATAAATTGACCCTCTTTATTTAGTAATGTCATTCAACATATTGGTTGGATTATGGAGATATTATTAGGCTGCTTTGTTGGTCCAACTTTGACCTAGATTTCGTTTCATATAACTCATAATACATTACTCCTGTATTATATAGAAGACTGTGGCAGAGATGTGTTACACCCTAATTTGACCTTGAATTTTGATTTGATTTTAAGTTCATATATGATCGGGGGTGAGCCTAACGCAATTTACTGAGAAAGTCTTATGAAAAACATCTCAATAAACACTTTTTGACCAAGAGTTTTTTTTTAATTTTCACGATTTCTGTTGAAATTCCAAGCCAGCCCTAAATATCTTTCATATCTTTCTTTTATACTACGCCCACAGCGAACGAACGTGTAGTCCACCTGATGGGTAGTGGAGTACAGCCCATGGACATCAACAATCCACAAAAGCAGATTATAGATGCGTCGCTGCAGCTGAGGACTACGGTGTTATGCCTCATGTGCCCGTAATTTCAGGGCCTGATCTCACCACCAAACCGGAACACAGTAATGGAAGCAATACTATTTGGCAGCAGGTTAAAAGTGAGACGGTGGTGCTGCCGCCCTCGAGCTCAATCATAAGAGCTCTACAACATAACTCTTGGAGAAAACAAATCATAGTAAAACAGTCGTTTTCGTTGGGTCGAATCAGGATTAAGGTCGAGTCTCTGTTTATTCACACATCACGCGAGATTGGCCTTGTTTCTTTATACGAGGGAAGGGTTCACATCATGATTGCATTATGCCAAAGATCCAGCGAAGTCTATAAGTTAGCAAAATTATACGTAGGTAGATGGTGGTAGAGCTTTTTGAATAAGGTTGAGGAATGAAGACACCATCTCATCAATCTGCTACCAAATAACTCATAATCACATTGCAGTCTTTACACGTACATGTTCATATCCCGCGTCAAATTTAAAAAAAAAATGACTGTTTCTTAAATTCAAATTCAAATCATTTATTTTCATAGGAGGCACTTGAACACGTCAAAATATTACAAACAAATTATATAAAAAATAAATTATATGTAAAACTAAATTATACTAATAACAATGATTTGAATAACCGGGGCTTAGATTAATTTTAATCCAACTGTATAGAATCAGATTAAGATCAAGTGTTAGTTAGTATCATATTGCTAAGCATGGCTAAATGCAACATAAAAATCAATTAGAAATAAAACAATCGTGTTTATCGATACAAGATTTGTATTGATTGTAATATCAATAGTGTTGGTTCCTACCTACTAATATGTTACCTTCTATATTGTATTTACAATAGATAATACAAGACGTTTGAAACGACGTGCATCATACAGTTAAAAGATTCGTGGATAGCTCCTTGGGGAGAGCGATAGGACGGAATCCTAAGGTTGCGGATTCAAGCCCCGCTTCAAGGCAAATTTCAACTATTTCTTAGTATTAGATTGCATACAGAACATAGCTAAATACTGTAGAAAATCAATAAGAAATAAGTTCCCATTCAAAGCACTACTTCACAGTTTAAGTGACAAACCGCTTTAGAATGCACACAAAGTTCAAGTTAAGTTCCTTCCGTGATATCAATAGAACTATGAAAGCTTTAGAGCTTTAGGTCTCCAAATCCAATAGAAACACCGTCACTCGTTAGTTAACTTGCTCTAAACTTGGCATTTTGCATCAATCATGAGGTTCTGATAAAAAATGTCTTATTTGAACTAAATAAATAACCGACTTATATATTATATATGTGTAGTCAAAACTAATACGAAAAAAATTTAAAACTAATTTTGTTAAATGAGAATATAATATTTAATACTTTAGTCAACTTAGCTACGACAAGGAAACTCCAGTTTTCAAACAATTCACGATTAAAATAAGTTATAACTAACTAAAATGCAATAAAACTTGAACCAGAACTTCATGAGAACATAACTATTAAAACTAGAAACATCAAAACTTGGAGTCACAAAATTATATATTCTTTAACAGCATTGCAGTGGTGACGTCACTCGTCTGTCAGTATCTCTGGTGCCAGCTTTCTTGGTCCTTCGAGCCGGATTTAAAGTTCAAAAACCATACAACAATATTATTATACAGTCTAGTAACTTTAACTTAATCAGTTAAAAAACTCTAAATTAACCGAGTATCAATCTAGTATAATTCAAATTCAAATCATTTATGTAGTAAGCTTTTTGACATAATCTGATTTTAATATATTTCTTAAATTTACCTATCGATAATTCTACTGCGTCCAATGGAATTTTATTGTAGAAGCGTATACATTGACCTGGAAACGAGTTAGATTTTATGGAGCCTAGTAGTTGGCACAACGAGTTAGGTTTAGTTCCTTAGATTTAACTTATGGAGATCACTATTTTTCTTAAATTTCGTTTGATTTTAATAGAAGCTATATGATTTTTATAAAACATTTTAATCCGAAAATCACTAAACATTCTCAAACAGCATTGCAGTAGTGACGTCATTCGTCTGTCAGTATCTCTAGTGCCAGCTTTTTGCTTACAACACGCTCGTGTCATTGCGATGGCGATTTGTCCATCGAACTGTTCCAGTGAATGCTGAATCGTGGTACACGTCGATAACCGGCAATGGACGGCTGACAGGCGTGTGTTTGGAAATAGGATTGGTTTGTCGTTCTTATTATAGACAGATGTCTTGTGACGTGAATTTGTATGGAATGGTTTAGTAATGTTTGGATACTTTAAAGCTCATTTAAAGCTGGAAAATAAAAATTACAAATTAAATAATATAAACTATATTGTGTTTTTTTCCGTCAAGAAATTCTCAATCGGAGTTGTAATTATGCCCGGTGGATGACTATAGGCTTACCCCATCAGATGAGACCTAAACATAACAGGTGAAATGTGGGTTTTATACAAGCCCTATACTACTGGGTAACAGGCGTGTATTAATGTATGTAAATATTATTGGTCTTTCGAGCCGGATCTCACACCAAATCAGAAAATGACACCAAAACAATAACATGGCGTAATTTTTTGGTCCAAATTAAAGACTTTCCAACAGCAATTTTACAAGCTCTAGTGTCATTATCTCAATATCTAACCAAAGCAATTTTAGCTCAGCTCCGGTACGATATAAATCTCTATTTTGCCTGCGGGCTAACGGAGCGATAAAACATTTTTATGACTGTAATTTACTACAAGACTATGTTGACCTCCTCCCACCTATGTATCAAATATATTTATCTCTCTCTAATGGATATGTGTAGTATTATGATAGACTGAGGGTAAATAAAAAGGACTGGATAAAGAAAATAACTGGTTGTATGCCAAGGAGCATTACAAAGGGAAAATTTATATGGCAGACGGCAAAATTGGTGTGTGCTTGAGTGCATTATATTTGAATAGAAACGTCCCAACGAAACCAACGACTACGGCAAAGCCAAAAGATACGGTACAGTTTCTATGTATAAATGTTTATAATAATATGTTCCACCATAGCACCTAAACTTCCGAACCGTTTTTAATAAATGATTTGTTGATTTTGCCAAAGCTCTACTAGCATTAACAATTCAAAAGATCATTGCTGGCAAAATAACTTAAAACGTTCGCGTTGCATTTCTACTTCAATGATTTTAGAGCGAATTTAATGCGATAAATATACATTGTATATGTGTGTACGTACAACTTTGTCAAAACGTAAATGTAAATAAAAAAAATACATATTTACACAAAACCATTATTCCTGCCATCGAATGCCAAAAAATCTTGTAAAATTTCTAATTAGTAAGTTTCTAATAACAACTCAAAATAAATAGATAAAAAAAAAGTTATTAGATTTAACCAATAAAATCCACACTTTATACGTCTACTACCTGATCTCCATAACACAGTCCGTGACAATACAATAGTCATAGATCTTCATACATTATTATGACAGCGAGAACTAACGGCTTGTCGTGCTCTCCGGGGCATAGAACACTTGATATGTGATCAGTGTACATACATGTACAAGTTAAGTAAGTACTAGTTGCTTCAATCAAAGTAATTCATAATTCATAATTAATTTAGGTATTTTCATAAGATCATAGGTTGGTACAAGCATGCATTATACAGATGTTCTTAGGATACTAAGTTCAGCTATGTCTCGCCCTTATGGCATAATGAGAAATACAAAAGTAAAACTGGTGGTCTACGTTATGGTAAATGTACAAAAATCGAAGAACGTTGATCACAAAAAAAATTGGAGATAGGTCTTCCACTCTGTTGATCACTGATTGTGGAGTAGATGCATTGTTATGGTTGGTTTGAACCAACATTAATTAATTTAATAAAATAAAATAATTTAATAAAACATTTAATTTTAACTATATGGCCAAGGCTCACCGGTTCTAGGACGATAGATATTGCAAGTGGGTCACAAGCAATATGCGTCGCCTTAAAAATTACCGTACGTAAGGATCTAAAGGTAGTGGGGCCCACAAGTCTATGGTCCTCCCCTGTGCATGACTTTAACCATAAACAAAGCAAGTATCTTCCACCGGCGCTGAAGGGGACTATTAATTGAATACTTCGAATATTTTATTTTTAAAAACAGAATTTTCTATCTATTATATCATGATTGATCACCATAAACCTCGGCATATCTGTTGCTCTACCAACTGTACTACCGGTTCACACCTATTATGATACATCTTTTACGGGTCCTGCCTGAAAGCCCCATTACTCTTTCAGTTATGTATTTTATCTCTAATTCAGTTACTAGACGTTACCTTATTCATCTACCAACTGACCTCTAACACATTCCGTGACAATGCAATACCGATATCGCCATAGATCGTCATACATTATTATGGCAGAGAGAACTAACGGCTTGTCGTGCTTTCCGTGGCGCAGAGTACTCGATATGAAATCAGTGTACATGCATGTGCAAACAAGCTGCTTGTATTCAGTGTGTCCAATGTCGATGCCACATGGAACGAAAGTATCTTAAATAATAGAAATAGAACATTTTACTGAATGAAAGAAGACTTAATTTTGATTATAAAAACAATTTAAACAGTAAACAAAGAATGGAAAACTTCGACCTTGTTCTCTGTTGTGGAGGTATTTAGGGATGCCTATAGTCATCTATTGGGCTCAATATCGCCTGTAATGAAAATTTCCTGTCGGCAAATTACCGAATAATACTATTGGATCAAACCTGACACCTCACAATGAACGGTTGCAAACGCTACCACTAGACAAACAAGACAGTAGAGCACATACAAATCGTCGTTTTATCAGCGACACACTGTATAACATACACAAGTTGAAGTTCTACATTTACACTGATGACGTCACAAACTAATTAATGTTTTTTTTTATTTCCGGTAGGGCTGCGTTTCGCAACAGCTCCACCAGATGGTAAGCGAAAATTGTTATCTTTGCACATAAAAAATGCACACTGCACAATTCAGGCCACGACTTGTAGTTTCAGCACTGAAATTTTACTATGTCACTTGCACTACTATTTAAGGTAAAATGCCGGGTTTTTAATGTTTGAAATATATTTTTGTGTAACTCCTAATAAGGTGGACGGTTCCCTATTTATTTGGCATAATTAAACTTCGCATACTTTTCTTTGGCATGACAATGGTTACGCGTAATAGTCATTTAGCATAATGAAATAGTATGTCAAATGATTGTTATGCCAAAAAACTATGCCTGTCGTGTTATGCTGAATTTAATTATACCAAAAATATTATGCGAAAAAATAGGATCCCAAATTGAACTATTAATACTATCGTAAAATATTTTACTGAGAACGGGTTCTTCTTCTGTCGTCAGTGGCATATTAATTAGGAGGAAATCAGCCCTTAACCTGGCAACCTTTATGATGAGTTCTGGTACTGATTACTATGTCTATTATCTATGCACATTAAAACGCACTCTGCACATTTCAAGGTCCCACCTTGTAGTTTCAGCACTGAAATATTATTATGACACTTGCACTACTATTTAAGATGAAATTGTATACAATCAAATCTAGGTTTTTGAAAGTCTTGGTGTCATTGTAATTTCAATATACTTTACCTGAGTGTCCTGAGTCTTTGGCTGAGTTATATGTTAGCAAAGTTACTTCATTGATATAAATACTTAAATATACATTTAAACACAAAACGCAAAATAAATATAAAAAGACTTAAGATTTATTCTGTTCTTTGTTTTATTTAACCTCCTCTTATTTCGGGTAAAAGTAAATATAATATATTTGTACTGCACATTTCGCTAGCTCAGCGTAAATCAACTCTATTGTGTGCATCATATTCATCACTTTTATATTAATAAAGCCAGTGCATCATTAGCATTCAAGCAAGGCGGTTTTATTGATCATTCCTAAGCGGCCCCGATTAGCAAATCATCTTTATGACATATTATTATGTGTTAGAGGGTATTAGCAGCCCCTACATATATTTTTGGTCCTTCGAGCCGGATTTGAACCAGCGACCTATGGATTTTAATATATGCAATGTATTTTTGTGTATTTGTAAAAACCTGTTTACAAAACGGATCACTCTTAATACTTTTTATTCAGTCTAGACTAGTTGCACATTAAAAATGCACACTGCACATAATTTAGGCCACAAACTGTGGTTCCAGCACAAAATATGTCACATGCACTTTTATAAATAAGAAACGGTGTTTTTATTATTGTGTCATTTCCAGTCAGTTAACGTCGTATCTGGTCTATGACATTCTGCTACATTTAAGGTTGGTTTCCTAAAATATTGCTTATGCGTACTTTTTTCATAATTTCAGCCCTGTATCTAATATATGTCCCACTGATGGACCTCTTTTCATGATGGTAAGGTTAGACCATAGTCCACCACGATGGCCAAGTGTGGATTGGTAGACTCCATACGACCTCGAGTATATTTAAGGCACTCTCAGGCATCCTTTTTCCAGGTCAGGTTTCCTTATAGGATGTTATATGATAAATACACAAATAATATCTTCGAAAAGACCGATTTATTCATAGAAGTGGGTGCCGTGAGATCGAACCCTTGACTTCGTGGTCCTACGGTCTCCCACGATGATAATAATATATGTGTATACCTATATAATATTTAGTTTTATTTTAAGTTTTTAGAACGTGTTACATTTTGCAAGTCTAACAATACAGCTTGATAGTTAATTTCAGAATATAAACGAACATCGTTATATAAACAAATCACCATTGACCCAAAATTTCTGATTAACTTTATTTTATTTATTTGCTAAAACGGGGGTCAATTACAAAAAAGTTTGACAAACACTGCTCTCAGGGGATTATGACAAAACAAAGATATACAAATTTAAAATTAAATTTAACAAACCGACTGACTGACCATGATCCTTAGGGATGTGCTCAAAATGTAATCACTTGTAAACCCCCTGTCATCCCCTTTACGGCGGGGGTGAATTTCAAAAATGTTTGTTTTTTGATTATTTTTTTACGTTTGATGAATGATGAATTCAGAGGATGTAGTACGAGTATGAATTATGTATTCTGTTTCGTTATTTTTCAGATATATCAGAGTGAAACATTGTCAAACGGAACAATACACGATTTTCAATAAGTAATATTTTTTGTTCAGAAGGAAAAATGTTTACAGAGAAGCAAATAGACGGACTGTTGTGTGATGTAATTATGTTCTAATTTAACTTTTAAGTATGTCTATGCTTCCTCCTTAGTTACTTCTACGACTTTTCAAAGCAAAATTCAGTAAACAGGTATCTCATATTATTAAAGGTAAGCGTGCTTCACCGCAGAATGGATCAGTTACCCTTAGGTGAGATCGTGGTCAAACGAGTGCCTATCCACCATAAACAATGTAGGTTCTTTTTTCTTTTTTTTTCTTTTTAAAAAAAGACGCCCGCACTAGGAATAACTCCTGTGTCGCGGGGGTGTTTACAAACATACATTTCACACACACGAAGCACACCCAGAGTCGGAACAAATCTTGCGAATCACACAAAGATTTGCCCCGTGGGGGGATCGAACCCACAACACCAGCGCAGTTGAAAGCGGCGAGGCGACCGCTTTAACCACTAGGCCAACCATGCACTCATATAATAAATATAATATTGATGCGTAATGTAATACAGATCATTGCTTTCTTTACTACAAAAACGTACGACTAATGGTAGGTAGTAACTACAGAAAACCATCAAGCTTATAATTCTTTAGAAATAATTTTGTTGATTAAACGGATGGCTATAAATAGTGTCCGGAGTCCGGACGCTGTGACTTCCGGCCACCGGGACGTATCGAGTAGTGCAAAGGCTGAAATACTCCACTACAAATATGGCGTCACTTTGTACTGTACTCAAAGCGAGCACGTGCAAATTTCATAGTATCTGGGACGGTACATCCGGGGTACATACAAGTTATATATAAATCTCTTTTTTTACGTTGTAGCTAACAGGTTTCTAGTTTAAAGAAACTGGTAACTGCAGTCCATGGACATTAATAATTTACAAAAGCCGGTTCTAAATGCGGCGCTTCATTTGAGGACTTATTATGCTTCATGTGCCAGTATTTCAGGGCCAGAATTTACCACCAAACTGGAACACAGCAGTGCAAGTAGGTACTACTATTTTCCACCCTTGAGGCTCTTCTCGAAAGCTATATATATTATTATTTTATTTAGAAACATGCTGACCTGTGTGTATATGATTTAGATTTATTAATCTTCTTAAACAATATGTAGTAGTTACAATAATTCTTCTATCTAAAACTGTCACTAATAAAAGGTGGGCTTGCGTATTCCAAAATCGAAATCACATGAAATGTTAATTTATCTCAATCAAATATCGACGTAATTCATATAGCGGTAAGGATGCACTAACATTTCGAAACCAACCGTTCTTTTTACAGAATCGCGCACCATCGGGTGTTGTGATTGCATCGTTTTTTTAGACTAATGGTTAGCATTTGCAGGCCGCCTTCTCACCGCGTACTTTACGGTTTGATTCCTAGGTTGGAAAAAGTGCTCGACCCCTGTCAAATAGAAGCTATACATAACTGGTAAAATGCAGGTGTTATTCATCTCTATCTGGCCCTTCTGGGTATTATAGGCGTGATGGTATATAATGTTAATTAATTTTGTCCTTCTGTTAAGCTTTTGTTTATCTTATAAATGCAATTGAACCAAGGAATTCACGTTTGATGCTATTCACAGGAATTATACCTGGAAATTGTTGGGACACAAATCAGAACCACAGTTTCTGTTTTGTATAACAACAGCCCCTTTGAATAGCTTTTATGACGTACGTAGATGTCAATGCATTTAACGGACATACATGAACATTGGAATTTGCTCAAAGAGAACCTGGCATACTCATCGAGCAATCTGGGGCAACAAAGAAGATTGAACAAGCGATTGCATCCACCGGGCACGGTAACAAATCCAATTGTGACTTTTTTTTACGAAAATATCCTATTTAACTCTTTTGGCCAACCCGGGAATCAAACCTGTAAGCTCGCGGTGAGAAGCCGGCCCACGAATGCTTACCAAGGAGACAATCACAAAAAATAGTAATAGTTTACAAACCGACGGGTGGTGCGTGATTCTGTAAACGAAACGGTTGGTTTCGAATAAAATGAATTGAACACTGAACACTGTCTCACAAAATACGTAAGTGTAACTTACTATTTAATTATATATTATATTTTTTTTTTGTTGGTCATTATTTAATTTGAGTACCGACTATTTTTTCATTTTTTTTTTACATGTTACAAAAAAAAATATTCATTAAAAATTAAATAATAAAAAACAAAATCATACCTAACTATTTACAGCTGGAAGAGATACAACTAAAAAAAATAAAAATTTAAAAAGTTATGCGTCAAAAAATACTTCCGCATCAATGAATTAAAACTGATTTGTTGAATGTAGTATGTTGTATAATATTCTTATCATATATTTTTTATTTATCATTAAATTACCCACTATAATACAATAATATACACTTCTACAATATTATATGATATTTAAAAAACTTGTTTGTGTAAACAATTTTTATTTTTATTTTATTATTTTAAATCCTAATAGTGATGCGAAATTTGCTCTTCCATTTTATATGCGATGAAGTATCAGTGTTTTTATGAGAAACTATTTTTAAACCAACACATAGGGAGGCATTTATCGTGATATTTATGGTTAAACACAGATTTTATGATTGCCCGTAAAATTTCTACAGCCGCTCAATATATTTTCTACATTATTGGCGCGGAATTCGGAATTTTTGACGACCGTGGCATACTACAATTGCCTGTTAAGCCGAGTTCGGGGATTCGATTCCCACTCAAGATAAATACTTGGTGTGCATGCAAATTGAGGGTTTTTTTTTGTCTGGGTGTTTCGGTGTGTAATAATTACGTATTTACAAAAGTACATTTATTATAAGTTATACTATGAGTAACCGTACGTAAAACAAGCTCTGCTTGAACAAGATGGCGTGTGTAATATTTTAATTTTATATTTATGTATTTTATTTATCTTTTAATGTTAACATAATATTAATTCATACCAACACCGTAGCTTACGTTTAAATAACTGTTTACTTAATATAAACAGAGATATATTTAATTAGTTATTATCCTAATGCCCTCTTATCCATCTTGTGTTTGCCATGGGACGCCATAATTAATAAGAGTATAATCTGTGCCACTGGGTCACGCCAAATCCTTGAAAATGTATAATTTGTCATACCTTCTTCCTTTGACTTATCTTATTGTTATGGGAACTGGTTATCTGATAATTCGTCGTTATGGCACTACACAATGTTAAAATGATCTTTTAAATAGGTACAGTGTCAATCGAGGAAGAAAGACCTTTTTGTGTTTATAACAAAACTAATTTAATTTTAAAATTGTATTAGAAATAGCAAATAACAAAAAGGCTTGGAAGTCATGGGGAGAGGCCTTTGCCCAGCAGTGGGACACACCCGCAGGCTAGTAAAAAAAAAAAATTAGAAATGCGAAAGATTATGTGGTGTGTGTGTGTGTTGATGTTTGTTACTGTTTCACATAATAACTAGCGGGTTGATTTTTATGAAATGTTTCATTCATGTAGTTTATTTACTCTGGACTTAACAACATCAAAGCAATTTTTATCGATGTATACTACGCAGGCAGAGCCGCAGGTGGAAGCTTGTTAAGTTTTCCATCAATGTTACTAGACTCTGAAATACTAATACGAAATCCCGAGTAAGTCTCAAAATAATGTAAGGCTTAGATATAATATACATTATTCTTCTCTTCTATAAAAGAATCCAAAAAAGAAGTATTTTAAGTATAAGCTAACACGTCAACACACACACTTCTCCTGTAATCGTTAGGTTAGGCCCCATGTACCTAATAAAGGGTTAGGCTATCGGAATTGAGAATTTCCTGACGGAAAAAGCCGAAACAACACTTTTGACCGACCCGGGAATCGAAAACTTTCTCGACGTAAAAGCCCGCATACGCTAACCACTTGACCAACAAGTCAGTCACACAAACCCTTCTTCTGACGCAGTCGGGTAAAAATATACTTCACCTTTATAGCTTGCAATAAATCCGGGGTTTTAAGCTGGCACCGGCATAAAGTGACATTTTCTTTGTTTTAATTTTTCTTTCTTTCTACAGTCAGTTAGCTCATAAACAGAATATTTTTTATTTCTTTTTGAAATTTGCATATGTACACACGGAATGTTTATGCGACCAACTTGGTAAAAAAATGAAGAAGGCCAAGTTAACTAAGCAAAGTTTAGTTTTGCTCACTGCTCGCCATCTATTTTTATTTCTCACAACTTTCACACCCCGTCATATAGTCCCAAACAAAAATGTCGTTAGTCGAAAAATTACGGTTTCGCTCAATGTCGTTTTCACAAAATGTGAAATTTTTGATATCCTAGCCAATGATAGAAGATAAGAATAAATATTTTATTCTGAGAAGTTAAAAAGTAAATCAAAATCAGAATATAATAAATTAAGACATACATGGTTTTTCCAAGACCGATTTTTCGATCTGTCGAAACTTCTGATGATATTTTTGCGTTCAGGGTCTCAGAATCATGTTCTAATTCACTGATTAGCGACTCCGTCACGATGTCATTTTAACATGTATAGATGGACAAAAAAAGCAACAAAAAATATCATCGCCGGGTTTCCTTTTGCGTTTGTACGAAAAAATTGTAAGGCAGTAAAGCAACGACATTTTACCAATTTAATTGGAAACAGAATTTTTAACCATTCTGTATATATTTTTTCCCATTGCCTTTAATAATAAAATTTGCTATTGAAAACAGTTATGAAAATATTCGGTGGATTAATCTTGTTTTTTTGTAATTTGACTGAATGGTATTTATTTTTAAGAGTATTTTTATAAAAGCAATCAAAACCTACCTACATAATCGAGCCGACAGCGATTGACTTTATTTATTAACAGATGTTCATTACAAATAAGTATATAACATAACATAACACCTCGCCTATATTACCCAGAAGGAAGTGGCAGAGTTGTATAACACCCACATTTTATATTTTTTTCGCCATCGCCATCCACCGGGCACAATTCTAACCCCATGCTGCTATAGTGAATTTCCTGACGAAAAGTTCACAAATAACAGTTCCTCCGACCCGGGAATCGAAGCCAAGACCTCGTGGTGATAACCATTATACCATCAAGGTAGTAAGTTTATATTGTCTCTAAACTAGGCAAGCCTGTGTCTTCGGCTCTTGATATATATAATACAATAAACATCGTAAGGTAAGGTTATACAAAAAAGTTCTTCCACATCTTGAGCACTACATGTACGCAATTAGCTAAAAGCCGGAATAATAGCAGGCAATCTCCTTCGGCTGCATGCCGTATCTCCAGTAGCTACGATATTGAATGATTTTATAGACATTTCAAAGGATATACACAGAAATGCTTTTGCGAGCGTATCGGCACTGAAAAGTAATGTATATGGTTGTAACTTTGAACGGATGCTGCTAGCTATTTACATACTGGTGTTTGGAAAATACTAAGCTATTTGAGTTTGTGAGATGCATAAAAATGTAGGTTGTTAAAATAAAGTATTCTCAGGCTTACTAGGAACTGTCTAGTTAGGAACTGAAGATCGATCTTACAGGTTAAGCTTTGTCAGCGTCTATGCGCGTGTCAGCGTCTATGCGCGAGCGATACCTGGCACCCCGGCAAAGTCTTGTTGACGGAACACACTGGGTTTTAGTCCGTGCAACTCGGACATAACCACTGACTCTGCCCGGATCAGTGGTATGCGTCAGGCATTTCCCAGTATAAAAAAAAAAAAGGTTTAGCAATGCTTACCAGTGACAAACTCAACATAACAAGTTTTCCTCCGTGCCTCGCAGAGCTGTCGGTCCCGGTTGCCATTTGAAGATCTATGACAGTCGTTACGAGTAGTCAGAGGCGAGAAAGACTGACAACTAGTCAAACAAATAGCATCGTATCACCTCGTACTGAGTGTGTAACAATAGATAAAACCGGCCAAGTGCGTGTCGGGCCACGCGCAGTAGGGTTCCGTAGCTAGTCGTAACGACATATTTCGACTTAAAAGGGATTTACTATCTGTATTAAACAAGTAACATCTTCATACAAGGCATTACTTTCAAAGGTTTTTGTAATTTGCACGAATTATTCTAAGTAACTGCATTTTACACTTTGGACCCCAATTACTCTAGAACTAATTAAGTTAAAGTAACCGCTATAGTTTTCATGAAAAGTTTATTACATATACTACCACCGTGATTTTTTCAGATTTTTTAAGCTATCGGTTTAGCTTTTAGAGGGGGATGGGAATCTGACATTTCGGACCCCTATTCCTCTTGAACTAATGAAGTGACCTTATCCGCTATAGTTTTCCTTTAAAGTTCATTACATGTACTACCGACACAATTTTTTTCAGATTTTGGGATCCAGTAGTTTAGCTTTTAGAGGGGGGGGGGGACGCTCTACTCGAACAAAAATTTTCTCTTTAAAGTTAATTATCTCGCAAACGGATCTCTAAATCAAAAAACTGTCTTAGCAATCCCTAAACGTTTTTAAAAGTCCTATCTAACAATACCCCATACTATGGGGTAGGCGACAAAAAAAAAACATCCCTACTTTACATGTAGGGGAGCTACCTGAAAAAAAAATATTTTTTCAAATTTTATTCTACGACTTTCTTTGTATAGTTAACATACATGTTTATGCAAAATTTCAGTTTTCTAGCACCAACGGTTTCGTCGCTATGCCTCGGACAGACGGACGGACAGACGGACGGACAGACGGACATGGCGAAACTATAAGGGTTCCTTGTAGGTACTACGGAACCCTAAAAACTTTATAATATTAAAGTTCAACCCATATTACTTTGGTATGGAAAACAGCCAACCAATTGTGCCCCCTTAAACCTGCCAAGATCTTTGGTTTTATCTATACCTTCACAGGTTGTTTCAAAGACCGCGTAGCAGGCTCTATGCCATCACATTCGATTAGGAAGCAGCTTGCTCTCAATATTTAAATAAGACTTCTTCCCTTATTTAAAATTTAGATTTCTTTGCTATACGTAATTTGATGCGGGAATTCTTCGGTAGTTAAATTTTCTTCTATATTAGATAGTATTTGAGTAGGATGACGATATTTGACTAGCCTCTGCCTACGACTTTGCTCTGGTTCTGTTAGTAAGTTAGCAAGTCTTATTTCTAGGCGATCAATGTTTTTTTATATCAAATTGCATATCAATTTGCATCATAATCGGTTAAGGCATCCCCCGCATAAGGCGTGCGGGATAGTCGGACGTATGGGCGCGCTGTCTGCACATACATCACGCGGCAAAAAACACGCGACGCCATGTGATATGTGTGCAGCCAGCGCGCCCACACGCCCGCATTGAAAGCGTACCAGATAAATAGACTAACTTTCGCGTAATAAATTAGTTAATTTAATTTTTATGTGCATTATGTGTGAATGCAGTTTATTAAAAAGAAATTGTAATATATACTGCTTTTATTATAAATGCGAATAATTGAGCGCATGTATTTAAAATACATACGCATAAATAAATAAATGTTTGTTCCACTTTCTCGCAATAACAATCTTTGATCAAATTGATTTTGGTGAAATTTTGCACAAATGTACGAGTAGCTTATTAGATAAGATTCGAGATTAATTTTACCAACATTTCTTTAAAGATTGGTAGTAGCAGTATTTTGTTATACTTTAATGATTTCTATCAAGCAGTTTATGAATCGTAAAGTACCATTTTGGTACATACATCAATACAAATAGATTAAATTGAAGTGTCTGATTTTAATTGATTTTGGTGAAATTTTGCACAAATGTAGCTTATTAGATAAGATTCTAGATTAATTTTACCAACATTTTGACTATTTTCAACTTACCACGTGAGCCAGCTTACACCGAGCTTTAGGCGAAAAATAGAAAAAAATGTTTTCATTTTTGACATAATTATCGACTTTTGAAATCATAGTCACTCGTCTCTATATTCAGCTCACTTGCATGGCTGAATTTAACTATGAAAGCAGTTGTTAGCCGACGGAAGTAAAGTCCAACTGTGTAACCAATTGAATAAGTTACATTAGACATGTTGAACCGCCGCCGCCGGTGAGTTAGCCTGGTGACATACATACAAGCAAATATCTAGGCCATATCGCAACATTATATTACAAAATATCACGCCTACATTCCTCAAACTAGCTTTTGCTTGTGACTTCGGCCACGTGGAATTCGTTGTATTAAGTGGTAGCTGCTCCCGCGCTTTGGCCAACGTTCAACTTAACTGCTCCGCTCTCGTGGAGTTTATGGTAAAGTTAAATATCTAAAGACCTTTATTGAAAGTTAGACTATCAAACACAAAAATCATTATTAAAATTCGACCTGAAGTTCTCGAGATTCGCGCTATCAAACAAACGAGTTACTTTCGCCTACGGTTTTGTCTGCGTGGTCCATCGATAAAAAGAAGCCTAGTCTTGGGTATTGAATAATTAACTATCTATTTTTGCAACTACGTATAAATGGAGAAGATTTAACGTGGTATTCATTTTATTAATTTGCTCAAAATTGGTGAAATATAATATTTTATACTTTATGTATCTTAGTTCAATACTCTTTCGATATTGAGATCGATCGATGGCTGATTCAAATTTTATTTTGACGTGCCATCGTGGTGAAAGGATTAGCCAATTTGCTTTGGAGAATTCGCGAATTGCCCGGGGTGCGCCGGACGTAGGGAATCGTTGTGTACGTCACTCGGGGAGGCTCCCTTCATGCACCCCTCTAAACTCTTTCGATGAAAAAATAATTGTCCAAATCGGAGCTCTCAGTAAAAATTCATGCATGGTCTAACATAAAAAAATATTTATACACGTTGACTTGAGAAGCTCCTTCGTTTTTTTTCGTTGTTTAAAAAATTCAAGTTAATCAGCAAATATCATACAAAAATGCTGTCATATTTATTGTTGTTAATTAGCCACTTTAACAGTCCGTATGTATCAGCCGTCAAACCATAAACAGCATACAATATGACGCAAACGGAATTACACCAAAATATTGTCCGCAGGTTGACTCCATAAAATATCGCGGTTTATTTCGGCTTGACTTTAATTTTGTCGCATTATATATTCATCTAACACTCGAGTGTATTTTTATAGGGGAATATTATACAGGTTGAGCAATAATGTGGTGTTTGAGGGCTTGAGGTGGTTGATATTGAATTTGACTGCAGCTTTAGGTGACGACCAGATTGCTGAGTGGGTAGTGTAACTACCTGTGATGCCGAGGTCGCAGGTTTGATTCCCGCTTAAGACAAATCTTTGTGTGCATGAACATGAAGGTTTGTATTGGTCAGGATGTTCCTATGTATTATAAGTACCTATGTATTTAGAAAAAAAAGTATATATCAGTTATTCTAGTACTATAGTACCAGCTCTGCTTAGTTTGGGACTAGATGGCATTGAGTGTAAGTTGTGAGATGTTTATTTATTTATTTATCGTATCACTGATAAGAATACATGTCATTTTCTTTAATGATTGGTAGTAGTAGTAGTGTTTTGTTATACTCAACTGATTTATATCAAGCAGTTTATGAATCGTAATATAACATACTGAAATCATGTGTGTCGTATATCAGCAATAATAATAAATAAAATTGAAGTGTCTGTTTTTAATGTAATAACAATATTTTATTAATGTACCTACCACGCAGATAAAATTGCGAGAGAAAGTTAGTTTGTTTGTTTAATAGCGCTAATCTCGATAATTACTTGTTGGATTTTAATAATTATTTTTGTGTTTGATAGTCTAACTCTTAATAAAAGTTTTAAGATATATATTATTACGATAAACTTCACGGGAGCAGAGCAGTAAGGATCAACGCGGGAGTAGCTAATACGTAAAAAGCTGCATCCACGCGGACGAAGTTGCGGGCTACTAGCTAGTTATGTAATTAAATTGTATTGTGCATCTTTTTTTAAGTCTGATTTAATAGAAGCTAGCTATACTTAAGTGGCTGCGCCGAAAAATAAATTTTCAGCTTAAAAACCGTTCCTGGAGAATCAAATAATATATTTTACTCAATTTCTGAAATACTTATTTTAGAAAAGACACATGGAATGAAACGTTTTCTTCAAAACTAAACCACAATAGCTTATACAACTAAAGAAACACTAAGAATTTTGGAATATCTTCAAGACATTAAACCAAACAGTTTTCTGGCATGCAGCCGAGTCAGTACTTGGCAAGTGTCAGATACGTGGCTTAAGAACAGACACACTGTGCCACGTTCAACAGTCAATCAATCAATTTAACCTGTTGCAGTTTGTTGGCGAAAATGGCGATCCAAAATTCATGCCAGAACAGTTAGTCAGTGTGGTAACAAATCTGTTACTCGGTGCCCGGTTTCGTTATCTATTAAATGTATTTTTAAGTTATTATTTTAGCGGATGCACCCCTTGGGTTCGATTTCTGGGTTGGGCAAAGTGTTATTTGTGAACTTTCCGTCAGAAAATTCACAATAGCAGCACGGAGTTGGCATTGTGCCTGGTGGGTGGCAATAGGCTAATCCCCTATCCTATTGGACCTAAACATAACAGGTAAAATGTGGGCGTTGTACACTTCTGCCATACCCTTTAGCTAAATTAAATAGTGATGTGTGACGTATTAGATAACAATATTGACTAATAAGAAAAATGGACATGGAAAATATGCCAAATTTTTAGTTAGTTGACATAACCTTGTAAAAGTTTAAAAAAAAAACAATAATTACAATTTACTAAAACTTATACATAAATTCAGTTGCTATAAGTGAGTTACAGAAAACTTTTATATGTTTTTGCCTGCGATAACCTTTTTCGTATAAAAGTTTTTGATATTATAATAATAATATATATTCGTAACAAATTCTATATCGAACGTGTGGCACATAATATATTCAAAAGAAACAATATAACTTACCTAATTCCTTTTCCTTTGTAACCTCAAAAAAAGTTATCTCAAATAAAATAACCGTAACTTACCGAAATATTGTTACCGTCAATATATAATGAACCGAAAAAGTTGGCAAGTTTTAGTAACGTCAATATAAAACGTGCAGACACATTGTTTAATCAGTATTGGTTCTTTGAAAGACCGGTTTGTATTCATTGCGGATAGTAGCGACATACTGAGAATCTTTAACTTGGAAATTATCACAGACGGGCGACTTTGTGGCAACTTGCAACATATTGAACACCCAATTCTGAAGCGATTGAGATGTCACGTAAAACTGAGGACTACACTATTATATTGTATTATTTCTTATGTAATGTCAAATTAGTATATAGTATTTAGAGTACTTTAAAAATAAACAATTATGTAATTAACAACATTATTCGCAAAATACATTAAAACTTGTATATAAATAATTGTACATGCCGTAATGGTAGCACGACAATAAAACGACAGCGCGGGACACCCGGAGTGGCACTAGACCCTGATATTACTTGCATATGAGGCATTAAATTAGAACGTCGCCGTGGCTGCCATTGTGGATTGTGAACCTTTTATGAAAATTCATGTGGTGTAATGCCTATCATTGGTACGTACCATCAACACTGGACTACACGCCTGTTAAATATACCAATGTATTGGTATTGTATGAAAACGCTCTTAGTATTCATTGCAGATAGTGCTAACATACTGCGAATCTCTAACGTCCCTAAGGGAATTGTCGCAGACGGACGACTTTGCGGCACAAAACTTACTGATTACTTTTGGGTAGTAAAAGGTTTGTTGTGTCGGTTTTTTAATTACATTTGTTGTGTGGCAAAGTTTTCTTTACTTTCTTATTTTTTTAAATTATAAAAATCACTGACGGGCTCTTTTATACCTTCAAAACAACTCTTGACCAACAGTATTAGCAAAAATCATCTATCGATATTTAGCGAATAAATTATTATGCGACTTTAAAAAAAATCTCAGATTTTTTTTATATGGGTTTGAAAAAACGGTTAGTATTCATTGCAGATAATGCCAACATACTGCGAATCTATAACGTCTCCAAGGAATTGTCGCAGTGTTCGGTACGACTGATTAATTTTGGGTAGTGAAAGGTTTATCTGTGTAATTACATTTACACTCTAGCAAAGTTTACGATACCTATTTTTTTTTTAATGGTTTTTCAAAAATACTACTGTGCGGTTAGGAACTTTCTGATTACTCTTTTGGGTTGTAAAACGTTTTATTGTTACTTATGACGTTGTAATTTACGTTGCGGATAAGTTTTTTCTTATTTAATGTTCTTGATATTAAATCACTTTTGATCTTTTAAAATTTTATTGTTTTTTAAACAAAAATGAAAAGCATGATATTGGTGGCTCTAAAATTATAGATACTATAAGTAAGACTTGCTAATTTAAATCGCCGTGGTAAAAGAAGAATTAATAAAGCACTGAGTTACAAAAAATGAGACGCTGGTACCACACCGAAAAAAATTTTTAGCATGTTGAAAGGGATTTAAATTATTAAAGTATAGTATAAAATAACGCCTATATTGCCCATAACCCCCTATCCCATGGGACTTAAACATATCAGGTGAAGTGTGGGTGTTGTACAAATCTGCCACAACCTTCTGGGTAATATAGGTGTGATGTTATTTATGTTTTTACCATAAAAGCTCTCCCAAATTGTACAAAAAAATAAACAGAAACATTTAAATGTCAACCAGCTTACAATCAACTCTATTAATAAGCTGCTGTCATAAAACTGTTTGTATGAAACTATTTGTATGAGAGCTGTCGAGAATTTAATTAGTACTGTGCAACTGTTTGCACAGTTAGAACAGTACTGTACTGGAAAGTTGAGATGATATCAAAACTCCACTGGGTTACAGGAAAGTTCGAGTTGCAGGCACGTGCGTGACTAGGTTATAATTAGGTGTGTTTATTATTATGACACGGAACTGATAATTTACATATATTGTAGAAATTTTGCGATTGCATTTTTTAGCTATAGACATTGCTAAATAATAGCATAATGTTCAAAGATGATCAAAGTTAGAAATGCAGAGGGAACGTGCGTTACTGGGTAGATATAATTGGGTATATTTGGTATTCGCTTTCACACTAAGTTATCCTGCGGTGTCCAGACAATGCAAACAGTCAAAAGATTGGATGATTCGGAGCTGGGGCTTGGATAGGTTAGCGGAAAAACGATAGGCTGGATACCTATAGTCAGATTAAAATCCCGCTTTAAGTAAAAAAAAAATACTGTTCTTAATATTATGTGAAAAAGTTTGAATACAGCCACAGTCTTTAAATAAAAATAAAGTTATAACCCCTAAATTATTGAAATTTTTTCTTAACTTTTATTTTAAATATAGTTTTTATTCTATTAGACTGCCATGCTGGCCTAGTGGTTAGCGTATGGGCTCACCACAAAGTCTCGGGTTCAATTCCCGGGTCGAGCAATTGGAGCGTCTGGCAATTGTTAAAAGCAGGACCGAATTGGATTTGTGCCCGTTGTATGGCGACAGACATGTGATCTAAACATAATAGGTGAAGATTAGGTGTGTTAAACTTGTCTTTTACACCCTTCTGTTCTGTGTGATGGCGTGATGTTACATTTATAAATAATAATTGTCAATCGCTCGTCTATATTTGCTAAAGCTGTCGGCTCAACGAATAGAATACGCTACACAAGATTTGCTCGAATTATTTCATTGGTATTCAATGTTCAACCATTTGGTTTGGGTCCAAGAATTTGTCCAACCATTGTGGCCACTGTCTACTTTGTGACTACTTTGTCCACTTTGACGAAGGTTTGGACCTTTTCTAACTGATTGCCTTATTTTTCTAAGAACGGTCCTTTAATCCCTAGGTGCGAAGGATTTACTCACCCATGGTTTGGGTTGCCACGGAATTTAGGTTCGGTTTTTTATTGTTTCTTGAAGAAAAGATTAGTTTTCTTTTTTTTTTCTTTTTATCTTATGAGATACTTGTCGGTCAAGTGCTAAATAATTAGTGTTAAGCCACATTCTATATTTTTTTTAGGTCAGTTACGATTAACAAGCAACTGTATGCAAAGTGTAGCATAGGTATAGAACTTTAAATTGCAATAAAACAACGATGGATTATTCGATTGACATGAATTTTATTTATCCGAAAGATAATCTTGTGGCATTACATATTAAATATGATAATATACAGGGTGTATTTTTGAAACGGGGCAGTAAGGGCAAGTACCTTAACCGTTGCAGTTACAGCAAAACGTTCTTAAAAGACCTTCCCTAACTTTTTGGGACATTTTGAACTGAATTCACAGATTTTGTAAAAAACTTACAGTTAGCAAAAAAAATGCAAAAAGTTCATTTTTTTTTTATGCCAATCGATTCTATTTCATGTGGGGATCAAAAAACTTTATGGGATCATTTTAGCTTTCAGTACTAGAAAAGACAGAAATCGCCAAAAACGTTTCCCATACATTTCGGCAACAGAAACGAATTTCTACGATGGTCTAACTTTTTGTTATGGCCTGGAAGTGGGTAGAATTGACTGTAAAGTAAATAAAAAGAATTTTTACCCTCAAATTTCGAATTTGATTCGAAAATCTGTGTGTTGTATACTTAGTTATATTATATAGTTTCAGCTGAGAAACTTCGTATGAGTTATTAATTAAGGATTTTCGCTAAAATGTCTTCTAATCGTGAAAAAATTGACTTATTAGAAGCGTATTTTGAAAGAACCCTGCAATTCCAGGTTTTTCAAAAGATTTGTAATAACCTTTCTTGTTGGCACATGCCGCAACGGATACTTATTGCGGTACCACACTAATGCAGCTCCCGCATTTCAATTATTGACAAAATACGCTTCTAATAAGTCAATTTTTTCACGATTAGAAGACATTTTAGCGAAAATCCTTAATTAATAACTCATACGAAGTTTCTCAGCTGAAACTAAGTATAAAACACAGATTTTCGAATCAAATTCGAAATTTGAGGGTAAAAATTCTTTTTATTTACTTTACAGTCAATTCTACCCACTTCCAGGCCATAACAAAAAGTTAGACCACCGTAGAAATTCGTTTCTGTTGCCGAAATGTATGGGAAACGTTTTTGGCGATTTCTGTCTTTTCTAGTACTGAAAGCTAAAATGGTCCTATAGAGTTTTTTGATCCCCACATGAAATAGAATCGATTGGCATAAAAAAAAAAATTGAACTTTTTGCACTTTTTTTGCTAACTGTAAGTTTTTTACAAAATCTGTGAATGCAGTTCAAAATGTCCCAAAAAGTTAGGGAAGGTCTTTTAAGAACGTTTTGCTGTAACTGCAACGGTTAAGGTACTTGCCCTTACTGCCCCGTTTCAAAAATACACCCTGTATACACGTATTCCGCACAGAACCATTATTTTCGAAATAAAATTGCACTATTTGCAAGCGTTGTTCAGGTGTGAGTCTATTCATGATGAATTGCCAAACCAAACTGAGAATAAATCACTTGACAGCTGTTAAATCGGTCGCCATCTTGAACAGAAATGGCAACTTAAAGTTCTATACCTCGAAAAAAAACACCCGTTATAACGGGCAATTTACCAGATATTTTGTAATTTATGACGTAACGATATTGCCATCCACACCTAGTCACCAATAGTCTCATAGACTAGCAGTATTCTCGACTATGAGACTGTGATTGCTAAAATTCATGAGCAGCTGATATAAAATATTCACCATCACATTAGCCGTTAACTTGCCTACTAACATATTAAATAAGACACTTAAATATTACAAGCGTTTAATTTAAAAAACGTCCTTAATATATTATACACAAACTCTTAAATTAATAAAAACGTTCTATCCGTTCTTTTGCTACTAAAACCGTTTCGGATTAAAACACAAGTACTTCTAATATAACTCCCAACAACAAAATAACTGTAATGATAAGACAATCACGATTTAACCCATTAAACTGCAATTTTATCACCCTTTCATTTCCTTAAGGAAATTAAAAAGAGATAGAAACTCATTTTGAGGATGAAAGTACAATATTTTTTTATGTTTCAAAAGCACGTTTTTGTAGAAAGCTCGCCTCGATCACGTAGACATCTGTTTTTTCAGGAGTGAAAAATAGTTTGGCCGTGGCCTTCAATCTTTTTCGGGGTATAACTTTTTGTGGGTCCTAATTTTACTTATTTTTATATTAATAACTAGTTTGACAACTTTTTGTGGCAACGAACGCTTGACACTTTTTTTATATAAAATTTTGACGTTGTCTGTAAGTATTTTCTATCACATTTTTAAAATTTAGATACTACTTTCTCTATTGGCGGAATAGATAAATTAAGTTAACGAGAATAATCTTTGATTGTAAAATATAGCGTATAGATAGATCTAATTATTTCACAAAATTAAGACTGCCTCGATGGTCTAGTGGTTAGCGTGTGCGCCTGGCACCGCGAGGTCTTTGGTTCAATTCCCAGCTTGGGCAAAGCAGAACGGAGTTGGAATTGTGCCCGGTGGATGGTGATATGCTCACCCCCTATTCCATGGGAATTAAACGTAACAGGTGAAATGTCACCCACATTTTGTACACTTCTGCCACACCCTTCTGGGTAATATAGGCGTGATGTTATGTTATGTAAGAGTCATTAAAAGGTAAATAACTTATAACCTTGGGTAAGGTTTGAAACTATAAGTATCCTGTGGTAATACATTAAATCCATATTTTAAACATGTAATTTTCCCGATAATGCGGGCGAAAATTTCATTATTGCAATAGCCAAAAAAGCAAGAAATTTTAAACGGCAATCAACCAGCACGTACAGCGAGATACCATCACAAAAAGCTGTTATTAAAAGTAGATTTCCATCTTTTCTCTTGGGAATTCTTGTATTACAGGCGTGACTGTTATTTATATTTATTAACTTGTATAATACTACAGACAAGTTTGTATGTTCGAACACACTAATCTCTCAAACTACTTGTCAAATTTAGATAACTTTTTTTTAGTGTTGATAGTTCAATTTTCAAAAAAGGTTTTAATGTATTTTATATGCCGATTTAAGCTTACAAAGTGGAGCAATAACGTTAAACGTGGATGAAGCCGCGTGGAGCTGCTAGTTTATTTATTTACTTAAGCCTTCTCTAACAGTTTGGCTTATCGCCAGAATTGGTTTCCGGACAACGTCTTCTTCCAGCTTAGAAAATGTTATTATTGTAAAAGGAATTTTAAATTTTAATGGGATTACTCGGTTTTGGAGAAAGCCTTATGTTTATGAATGCAGTTTTTTGGTCTTTCGTTAAACATTTATAGTGTACAGACACGAAATAGAAAAGAAAATACGTAACGTGATCTCGGTACAAATATTTTTTGTGTCATAGATACCATTGTGGTATTTGTCGTTGCGAATTTCTACTAGATTTCACAGGCATCGGTATGAGGTATGGCTCGGAAAGAAGGATGCATTTCATTTTATCAAACTAAAAAAAAAAGAATCATAACCATAATGCAGAATCACGCCAATATTATTCAAAAGTGCAGGCAGAAGTGTATAACTTTCCCCTGATATATTTAGGTCCCATGCAATACCTAATCCCAAACAACATTTTTGTCCAACCCCGAAAATTGAACCCAAGACTTTGCGGTGAGATGCGCATACGCTTACTAAAAGACAAACGAGGCAGAGCAAATGTAATATATAATAATAATATAATATTGTATTTTAATAATCTCCACAAATTACAAGATTTACAGTTTCTTATTTCAATAACAGTTTGGCGTGACATATTATACGTAATTTGTGGGCGATCTGGTGTCCAAACTAAGCCGAAGCCTGTATCTTAGAGCACCAGGTCCCCCCCCCATACATCAGATGGTAATAAATTTTATCCAAACTACTTAAAATATACGTTTTGTAAGGTAGGTATTTCGTGGAATAATAATGGCGCACGCATGCGTGTGCGTGCGTGCGTGTGTGTGTGTGTGTGTGTGTTTGTGTGTGCGTGTGTGTGTGTGTGTGTGTGTGTGTGTGAGAGTGTGTGTGTATGTGTAATTGTAATAAGAGGGATTTGTAGCCAATGTCTATACTATTATACCAAACATACTCTCAGTGTCGAGTGTCGCTGTAGTCCAATTTTAGTAGATATTTAGTCAATTTAGATTTACATTCGTTTTTTATAATACAGTTTGATCTTTTAAGTATTCTATTTAGTCTATTATACAGTAAGCAGCTGCGAAAGTCAAAGAATCTTTGTGCAAAAGTCGTATTAACTATAGGTTTTGCCCATACTGCGTAGTCTCTTCTAGAGTGAGCTATAGATCTTATATTTGTACTAGATGTCTGAGAGTGTTTGTGAAGCAATGTAAATAGTATGTAAAGTTGACGTACAGTTAAGGTCTCATCCAGTTCGTAAAGTTGCTTAGTGGGATATAGTCTAGGTTTACTTAAACAAATTTTCAAATAAAATCTCGTTTGTAGAATCGTCAGTATTACTTTGCATTCACACCAAACATTACCCATTTTAGGCCTGTCAGTCTCGCCACCTCCTAAATCAGATGCAGCCTCATTATTCGTAAGCTCATTACAATCTAAAACAAAGCCTTAGCAAGTCCAGTATCTAGCGGGTCCATAGGTAGCTTTTACCAACATTTGGGATTATGCAAACGAACCTTTGTCCGTCCGTCCGTCCAACACTTGAATATTATCTTCCCGCTTCGTTGTTTGGGATCCCAGTTTGCATAAATTTCTATTTTACCGAAGACTTTGTTTTGATAATGACGTGATTTTGGTAAGACGTTATATTAGAGGTTTCCTGGGTAGGAACCCCAATAGCTTGGCTAACATTATTTTATCGGTAGTAAATAGTACGTTTAATGGGGTTTCGATATGATATGGGTTTGAGTGGGTATCATGGGTTATGGCCACTCAAAGCGCTTTATAGAGCTTGCTTGCACTATGGTTAGTCTTGTTTTGAACAAACCACTGCTTTTGACTATGGTGAAGCCAAAAGGAAGTGTAATGATTTTGGCAGTATATGTTTATATGTTTGTATGTTCCACGGTAGAGCCTAAACTACTGAACGTATTTTAATGAATGATGTGTCCTCAGATTAGTAGGAATAGGCCGGGTTATAAAGGTTATATAATTTTAGGTTCGGAAGTAGAATTATATTAAAAAAAAACAACTTAACAAGAAAACAGCCTATTTAATTACAATTTTAATCAAATTAAAATCAAAAATACGTCCTATCTAAACAAATACTGCAAACTTCAACAATCATATAAATTTAATAACAAAATGGCTTACGTGACCTTTATATCGACCGACAATGATTATCTCAAGACGTTCGTACACTCTGAGAGCCAGCAAGCGAAAGACCCGTGCCGACCAAACGCGTTCCTTATATAGGCTAACGCCATGCGGTTGATGACGTTGTCTGGAGACTCTTTACACGGCCTCTCCTGACGTTGAGTCGTCCTCGACACAAATTCTGTGAGCGACACCACTAGGACCCTCCACTGGCGAGGTCAGTGGGGTGGTTTCGACGGCGTCATCCAGTAAGGGCATGGACAGAGTAGCTGCAGGATCATTGACCTCTGTTTGTGTAGTCTCCCCGTCATCATTAGTTTCGCCTAAAAACAAAAGAGTCATTAGTTTTTATTCAGAGAAACAAGATAGAAACAGTCAACCTTGCTGACCTCTCAGTCTGTCTCCGTTCAGTCAATTCATTCATCGTTCTCACACACAATTCTAACTCATATAACACTCATACATCGTTCTCAATAAAACAAAACAAGGCTAATTCCTGTTATTTTCCAAAGGCCTGCTGTGTGCTTCAATCTCGCCAGTCGACTTCATCATTCGGTCACCAGCGGTTTCTGTAACATGGTCTGCTAAACAGACCCTCTCGTACGAAGACCGTATTCAAACGTACGAGAGCATTCCACACGCAGACCGTATTCGAACGTGTGAAGCTTCCCGACATACAGACCGTATTCATATATGCCGAGGCTTCCCAACACGCAGACCTTAGTCCCACATGTTGAGGCATCTCAACATGCAGAGTGAATCATACAAGTGAGGCTCACTATAAAGAGAGTAATCATACATGTGAGGCTCGCCCTACAGGCTTGCCTCAACAACCGCAATAACAGCCAATATTATTAGTTTTACTTACTCTCAAAAAATGCGGCACATGTTTCGGGGCTCCACTCACCCCGCCACGGCACCATATATTGCGCAGCAGCCTGTGTCGTTTTTCCATAACTGCCGCTGAGCAAACGTAGCGTATAGCGTCCACTAGGTAGTACTTCTACTACCTTATATGGACCACGCATGCCGGAGTCAAGTTTACCTGCTGACTGAGAGTATTTAATCACAAAGACTAGGTCATCTTCATTAAATTGGCGTGGTGTGCCTCGCCGTTGGTTAACTCGTTCGTCTTGTTTGGCTCGGTTGTTACTGAGGAGTTCGCGGGCTCTACTTCTGGTGATTTCTCGTAGGGCTTCTCGGTTAGGTGCCGATCCCTCGATAGCCACATCACGTACCAGTGCTCGAACTACTGGGGTTGTAGATTCTGTGCCTATCAGGAGATTCAAAGGAGATGTTTGCGTTGTCTTCTGTCTAGTGATATTCAGCACCAGTTGTAGTTTCCACAGAGTCTCCGACCACTGCAGTTTTTTGTGGTTGGTTTGAATGCGCAGCATGTTGAGTACCGTCCGCATGTACCTTTCTGCTTGACCATTTGCCTGGTGCATCTCCGGTGTAATGTAGTGTAGTTTGCAGCCCAGTTCGTTAATCCATGTCACGAACTCGTTAGACTCGAACATGCGTCCTTTGTCTGTGACCATAAGTTTGGGTACTCCAAACAGAGAAATAGCCTGAGTAATTACTCGTTTAAGTTCTGTGGAATCTTGTCGGTGTATAGGATAGAGAAGTGTGTATTTACTAAAAGCGTCCACCATAAGGAGGATGAATTTATACCCTTCGGATATTGGCAGGGGACCCAAAGCGTCAACATGAACCGTATTAAACGGAATGTCGGGTTTTTCCCAAGAAGTTATGTTTTGTAATGGAGCCCGAGGAACTCGCTTTTGAGAAATGCACACTAGGCAATGAGAGACGTATTTGGATACGAATCTTCTGAGACCAGGAAACCAGAAATGTCGGAGAATGAGGTCGAGGGATTTCTCTGCATTAATGTGTTCATGTTCGTCATGGAACACTCTTAAAAGGCTGAGTCGGTGGCCTTTAGGTATGTAGCAGAGTAACCTCGCTTCTTGGCCTACCGGGACATACTTATAGTACAAGATTCCATTTTGAATTTTGTAGCGGTCAGCGTCTAATTTGCCATCATGAAGTTGCTGAATAAGGTCTTGGGTTTCGCTGTCAGCTGATTGCGCAATCTGAGCCCAGTTACGGGGCCTCGAGATTAGATTTACACGAACGGGATTGCGACTCAAGTAGTCTGCATGGGGTATCATTACTCCCTTACGATATTCTATAGAAAAATTAAAATCTTGGAGGTAGATCCACCACCTTGCTACTCGGGGCAATAGATCTTTCTTCCGCTCAGTAGACTTAAGCGCATTGCAGTCGGTGACTACTACGAATTTTAAGCCAACTAAATAATGGCGAAAGTTTTGGAGGGCTTTGACAACAGCAAGGGTCTCTAGTTCATAGGAGTGGTACTTGCTTTCCGCTCCCTTGGTGGATCGACTAAAATATGCGACCACACGTTTGTTTGAGTCGGGATGTATTTGTAAAAAGACGGCGCCATATCCAATACTGCTTGCGTCCGTGTGGACTTCAGTGGGAAGGTCTGGATTAAAGACAGTAAGAACCGGTTCACTAGTTAATTCCTTGATTAAGCTCAAACGAATAGTTTCACACTCAGAGGTCCAGTTAAACTTAACGTTTTTATGAGTGAGGACAGCAACGGGGGCAGTTTTAGTGGCATAGTCTTTTATGTACTTCCTAAAATAACCAGTTAAGCCTAAAAGTTGACGCACTTGCTTGACGTTTTCGGGGGGTAATGTATTAACTAAGGCTTCTACCTTACGTGGGCTCGGTCTAACCTGACCCTGCTTTATAAGTCTGCCTAAATATTCGACTTCGGTAACCAGAAACGAACATTTGCTTAGATTGATAGAAAATCCCGCATTTGTGAGAGTCCCAAGCACCTTACGTAACAATTCAATTCCCTCATGTACTGAGTGACTTAAAAGGAGGACGTCGTCAACATAAACCAGTACATTCCCCTCATTAATATGTGCTTGAAGAGTGTTATTAATGATTCGTTGATAAACTACTGGGGAATTGGCTAAGCCAAAAGGCATCTTAATATACTCAAAGTGTTCCTCTGGAGTTACAAATCCTGTTAGATGTATACATTCCTCTTTTAAAGGAATTTGATGGAACCCAGTAGCCATATCTAGACAACAGAAGAACTTATAGCTTCCCAACCTATCAATATGATCGTCAATTAGTGGCAAAGGGTACCGATCTTTCACCGTTATACGATTAAGTGCCCTAAAATCCACGCAAAGTCTGTCTGAACCGTCGCGCTTCCTCACCAGTATAATTGGACTCGCATATTCAGAGTTAGAGCGCCTAATAACTCCCTTATCTAACAGATCTTGAGTAATTTCCCGCACTTTAAGTTTTTCGGAATACGAAAGCCTATATGGTTTATATACGACAGGAATGGAACTGGTGAGCCTTATCTCCATTTCTCCTGTATGTACTGTAGTAACAGCAGTACCCTTAATCAAAAACTGTATAAAATCATTAATTACGGACATAAGACTTGCCAGCTCCGCACCCTGTAGAGGTGTGTTTAATTTAAGCTGGTCACTTATCTCGACAGCGTTAATGTCTTTATTAACCTTGTCGGTGCGCGTGAGATATTGTCTCTCTTTGGTGCGGATGTAAGTAATTCCGTCGCGGTTTAAAACGTCAGTTCCGATTATGATGGGCGCATTCATGAAAGTAGCTGGCACTACTACCAAATCTACTTCAATGGAGATGTCACTAAACTCTACGGTGAGTGTGACGTAAGATGTCGCTATTACTTCCCGATCACTGAGACCCTTCAATACACAATGTCTCGGCTTAGGCTGACAAGCGAAATGCTTTAAAATGTCAGAAGAAATGAGAGACACATCAAGGGCTCCGCTATCAATGAGCACATCTACTGGAATGCCATCAATGATTGCCGAAGTAATATCGTCATTTTGCGAAGAAGAAGATCGATAAGAGCAGAGATTGACGTTACGTTGATTACGTTGCTCTGACTTCGCTTTCATGAAGCATTTGTCCTCGGTGTGTCCCGGTTTCTTACAAAATGCACAAGTTTTATTCGATGACGGTTGCGCATTGACGGTTGGATCGGATGGCACATGAGACGACCGACTATTAGGCGCATTAGACTTGGGTTGTCTACAGACGCGACTGACGTGACCATATCGGTTGCAATTAAAACATTTCGGACCTGGAGTGCCACTTGACTTCGTTACCTGTCCATGCTTTTTGTTGGGTTCGACCACTCTGTCCCGTTTCCCGGTTAAGGGCTTATTGTAAATAGATAAAAACGATACTATTGAATCAGGGCCCAGGCTAGCGTTAGCGGCAGCGGCGCGCACTTGAGCGTTATCTATACCACGTATTACAATAAGAGTTCTTAAGTCGTCGCTTAACCCCTGAACTATCCTCAATCGTAATAAAGTACGACGAGCATACTCGGCATAGCTCGAGTATTTATCGGAAGTCGCATTCATTGCTTCGAATAATATATTGGCATAGTCTAGTTTACCAGGACAGAGAGGTTTAAACTCACGCTTAAAGTTAGACCAAGTTCGGTCATTTGAAACCCATTCGCCTAACCAAACCTTAGCATCCCCCTTGAGACATGTTGCGACGCGCGATAGGCATTCATGATCGCTCCAACCGTTTGCTTTCCTAGCACGATCCACCTCTTCGCACCAAGATTCGATGTTATTAATTGATGGGTCGAAATTAGACACGTAATAATGTTGCGACTTTGAAGGTTGCATAGTTTTAATTGCTTGCATCAAAGCATTAGCGAGAGCAGACGCCTCTGAGCAAGGGTTACTAGACTCTAAGGACTGCTGTCGCGGCGCAATCTTATCTGGCGTAGGAGTAACAACTGTAGGCAAAGTATCAGTTTTATGGGTAGGATGTGCCTCAACGGAAACCGTACGCGGGTGCGACCTCGATCTGACGCGATGGGCACTACGAGAGCGATCCCTATTACTTATTTCGCGCCTAATCTGAGTACGCTCCCGATGCACTTCAGTATTGCGAGAATCAAGTCGATCTCGGACACGCAAGCCATCTCGCGATGTATGACGTCTAACACTTAAATCACGGTTCGATCTATCATCACTACGGTCGCGAGATCTACGAAAAGTATATCGATCGCGATTACGCAGATCGCCCCTAGAAAGACGCCTCCGTGGACTAGGCGTCCTCGTACGTCTCATTGTCACAATTAAAAACGACAATTAAATACACAAAGTAACAAAAAAGTAACGAAGAAATGAAGTAAGCATTAATTGTAAACAAAACACAATTTAAAAGTTAACGGTTTTCTTGTTGACAACAATTTACAAATTTTGTAGAAGATTAAGTTAGTGTGGGCTTAGAAGTCCTTTATCCCACTTCTGATTTTAGGTTCGGAAGTAGAATTATATTAAAAAAAAACAACTTAACAAGAAAACAGCCTATTTAATTACAATTTTAATCAAATTAAAATCAAAAATACGTCCTATCTAAACAAATACTGCAAACTTCAACAATCATATAAATTTAATAACAAAATGGCTTACGTGACCTTTATATCGACCGACAATGATTATCTCAAGACGTTCGTACACTCTGAGAGCCAGCAAGCGAAAGACCCGTGCCGACCAAACGCGTTCCTTATATAGGCTAACGCCATGCGGTTGATGACGTTGTCTGGAGACTCTTTACAATAAATTATATAAAAATTTTGTCTAACAGAAATTAAACGTCAGATTCTAACATGAAACATTAGACGACCGGATGGCGGAGTGGGTAGTGTACCTGCCTGCGACGCCGAGGTAATGGGTTCGATTCCCACTTAAGACAAATCTTTGTGTGCATGAACATGGAGGTTTGTCTTAGTCTGGGTGTTTCTATGTATAATATGTATGTATTTACAAAAGAAAAGTATATATGTATTAGTATCAGTTATTCTAGAACCCATAGTACAAGCTCTGCTTAGTTTGGGACTAGATGACGTTGTGTGTGAGTTGTGAAATATATTATAATATATAAAATGTTTTGTTTCAAATGAAAGTTCTGGGCGAACACATTACAAATAGGTATACTTATCATATTGCTTATGTTAAAATCTATAGTTTAAATGCGGTCGTGCCTACAGAACTTGCGATTGCGTCTCTGTGTGGCAAACCAACAATAACTTTAATATTATTACGTAGTCGAGTTATAGTTTTAAAACTTAATTACATCAAGTCTATGCTCAGTTTAAATATGTTCTAAAGATCTCAGCCTAAGACGTGATTCGTCAAATTTATTTCGGTACTTTGTCAAGTTTTAAATAGCAAAAGTAACTATTTCAACAAATATGTGAGCTGTAATATTTCTTGCCAGGTGCAAGAACAATAAAAATTATTGTCCTTTAAACGGGCGTGTACTCCATCTGATGGTAAATGGTAACTACAGCTCATGAACATTCACAATTCACAAAAGCAGATTGTAGATCCGTCACTTCATCTGAGGACTACGTTGCTCTCATGTGCTACACAGTAGTGCATTATTATTTTCGGCAGGTTATAGGTGAGACGGTGTTACCTCCTCCTATGAGGTTACGACTAAATATATACAAAATATTTTACAATATTTACGTGGATTGCCTGGTTTTTTTAGTACTTTTACTAGTCAAAGCTGTTAATTTTCAACTTATTGGATAGCCTTTTTCTATCAATTTCAAGTAAATTATATCAATTTCTTGTAAAAGTATTACAAAAACCAGGCAATTCGCGAAAATATCACAAAAACTATTTTGCAATATTTTCGCGGATTGCCTGGTTTTTGTAATGCTTTTACTAGTTAAACCTGATCAAATTTTCATCAACTTATTGGGTAGCCTATTACTATCAATTTCCCTTCACAAAGAACCGATAACCGACACGGACGATTTCAGACGGTAAAATAGAATCTTATTATCAGTTTTGAATCATCTCAAATCCGAAGGCAATGATTGAATCCTTCAATTATAATAGTTTATAATAATAGGATTAACGACCTCCTCTGAGATTGGCCGAACTAGGTATTTCAAGTAATTCTAAGATATTTCAGACTTGTTCAATAGTTAGAAGCAAATATTATATCTAAGAAATTGGAGGTTGAAACGCCCCAAATTACCGAAATGATAAATACTGCATCATAAATAAGAAAATAGTTATGATGTTTTGCATTAAATAAATTATAAAGATTACTGTCCTTTGCAATTCATTTTGACTTACGACGTTTTACATTTTTTTTAAAGCTTTCTAGTAATTTGCAAATACAAATTACTAGTATTCTTGTTATCTCCCTCCAGCTAAGCTTAATTCACTTGTGTAACGAGGAAGTTCACGTCCATGGTGATCGTAAGACCGATGCCTTATCCATTGCGCAACGGCCACTGCAATGTCACAATATAAAAAATAAACAGTTAAGTAAGTTAATAATTATTTCTTTATTTCGGGGGAAGATATACCTATATAATCTTTAGTACATAAATAAACTTGTTTTCCAACACACATCATTTCCAACGGGCATTTCAAGAGATAATAGACCGCAATGATTTACTATTTTTACAAGAAACATATTTCTTTTTCGTTAATTACACAGAATAAAAAGAAACAGGAAATCATGCAGTAAGCTCTTTCCCTATAAACAAGGAGTTAGTAGACTATCGAGGATAAGGGTCGACACACACCAAAAGCGCGTCGAAGCGCAGCGAAGCGAAGCGCAGTTTCAGTGTCATATGAATTTTAACTTTATTTTCATAACTATAATACTTCGCGCGACTCGTTTGAAACTCAAACGAGTCGCGCGGATGCCCGCGGCGCCGCGGGAATTCCGGCGAATTCCATAGTAGTAGTAGCGTAGAGTTTCTCATGCGATAATAAGTATTATAGTAATGAAAATAAAGTTAAAATTCATATGACACTGAAACTGCGCTTCGCTTCGCTGCGCTTCGACGCGCTTTTGGTGTGTGTCGACCCTAAGCCTCTAGGTAAATCCATACTGCAGTTATGTGATTTTTAGTATTGTGATATTTCATTGCTACTCCACATTTTAGTTGTTGCGTGCGTAAATACAACGCAAACATATTTTTTATCAATATGGACATCATTTTTAGGGTTCCGTACCTCAAAAGGTAAAAACGGAACCCTTATAGGATCACTTTGTTGTCCGTCTGTCTGTCTGTCTGTCAAGACCTTTTTTCTCAGGAACGCGTGGAGGTATCAAGCTGAAATTCATATCAAATACTCAAGTCTATGGTCTCTTGGAGCTGTGAAAAAATCAAACTTCTAAGTCAACGCGATCAAAAGATACTCCCGTTTATGCCGCAAATTTTCGACACTCGCAAGGGAATCAAAACCTACAGGGTACTTCCCGTGAACTCAGAATCTTGAAATTTGGTACGAAGCAACGTCTTATAACACAGATAAAGGAAAAATTGCGAAAAGTATAAATTTTTAGTTACATCATATAATAAAAATATTTTTAATAATTTTAAACTTATTACCCCTTTACTCATGAACGAGTAGTGGTATTATATTGAAATTCTTAACAAATACTCAAGTCTATAATATCTTTAAGCTGTAACAAAATCAAACTTCTACGTCAACGCAATCAAAAGATACAGCAATTAAAGCCGCATATTTTGAAACTCGCAACTACTCGCAAGGGAATCAAAACCTAAAGGATACTTCCAGACGACCTGGAATCTTGAAATTTGGCATGAAGCAACGTTATAAAGTACACATATAGGAAAAATTCCGAAAATCTAAAATTTTTAGTTACATCACATAGTATATTTTTTTTAATAATCATAAACTTACTAGCTGACCCAGCAAACGTTAAAATACCATAACTTTTACTTATATACCTACAGGTTTGTACGGAACCCTCGGTGCGCGAGTCTGACTCGCACTTGGCCGGTTTTTGAGGTTAGCGCGCATAATACATCAATTTTAACAGTACACGTTTTCAAGACGTATTTATATTATGAATCTATACTTATATTTTGTAATATCATAAGGAGGACATATTTGAAAGAATCTCCAGAACATTCTCATTTTAAAAAATATGATGTGGATATAGACAATTTTTTTTGACGTATCACGCAAGATTATAGTCAAAATTAAACATCCAGTTAGTTCTGATGCTGGCTGCAGATGACTGTTCGAACAAACAATGGATACCGCACTCGAACGTGGCCAATTTCAAAACCGACCAAAATTCAAAATCCTTTATTTGTAGATCATAGGTATAATACAGATGTTCTTTTAAATAATTATAACATTGATCTCTATGTCTTGCCATCATTGGCGTACAAATATAACATATATAGTAAGAATATTACTTCAACAACTTCACTACCACCTAAATGTTTGATATTCTTACTCTTTAGCATAATGAATAGTAACGAAATTCACTTTTATTTTTCTCTTAACCAATTCAAATCAAATCATCTATACATCCCTTACAAATCTTAGTTTTGTTATACACAAAAGGGTTAGGCAATTTCGTTTTTGCAGCAAAAGGCACAGGAAACTTGTATTTACATATGAACACAGGATGTTGAGTTCAAAAGGATTTTTTGTGCGTTTGATACTTCGGTAACGGAAACATGGATACAATTGTATCGACAAATGCCGATTTTACATTCGGCGATTTATATTAAAAGTTTTATTGTAATCGTTTTAGTATTTAGCTTTATAATGATTGTAATTGGCTTGTTTACCATCAAGTCATTTACACAGAATAGGCAGCTACCGTACAATAACCTCTCTTTCATATTTGTTTTTTCGAAATCCGATCATATTTTACTTAGGTCTGCCTCTTCCAATCCGTCCAACCAGGTACTTTGCCAATTCATTCATGGATTCGTGTGCTGCTAGATTTGATTTTAGATATTATACGTATATATAAGTATATATCTATACGCTGGCTCAGAAGGTTGAGAAATTTCAAATCTAGCAGCATACGAATCCTTGGCTGAATTGGCAAAGTACCTGGGGTGATTAATTTTGGAATTTCACAGTTTGAAACATTGACAATATTTGTATTAAAGTATTGCAACGATGCTACTAGTTGTATGCTTACAATTTCATTTGCGACAAGTATTTAATGTTACCAAAATGTAAACATAAACAGTTGAAGGTTGTTTACGTGACGTTAAGACAACCTTTGAGGGCCATCAGTTTCACCAGTTCTGGATATATTCCTGATAGTTCACCCGGAACTTTTTTGACGGATAAAATGTCAAACTTGTATAAAAATATTTCTTTAAAATGTATAAATAAATAAATATCTCACAATTTACACACAACGTCATCTAGTCCCAAACTAAGCAGAGCTTGTACAGTGAATGTAATAATATAATAATATTGTATATTTGTAATAATTGTATAAAAAACAAAACATTATGTTCACAGAGTTTTTCATAATTATATTTGATATTTTTCTGAGTAACTCCTCAACCTAGACGAATCTTTTGTGAAACAAGACCTGAAAAAAATAAGATACAAGGATACAAGTAACAGACGCGACATCTTATTTTCTTTTATTTCTTCAAAGACAAAACATTGACGAAACATTCTGTGTTTTCAGTTTATCTTGATTATTGTCTGACCTTTTTATTAAAAATATTTTTGTCCGACTATTTTCGCTTTCTTTTACAGTAATGTATCTATTCTTAAGAATAAGTTGTTTTTGAATAATAATATGTTTGTAAATTGGTTATGGAATGCCTAAAACTTGTTTTCAAGAAAAATAAAATCATTTTTTTTGTGCCGTGCCGTGGCGCAAAGGATAAGGCATCGGTCTTACGATTGAGAGGTCGTGGGTTCAAGTTCTGGCTGTTCCACCACATTACACCATTACACCACAGATGTGAACTTCTTTCTAACACAAGCATATTTAGCTTAGCTGGAAGAGGCAAACAAGAATACTAGTAATTTGTATTAGCAAATTACAAGTAAGCATTAAAAAAAATATCCTTATTTATTTTTATTCTTAAGGCACTTAGTTTAAAATTACCAGTAAGTGGAAATAAATTCCTTCTATTTACGTGAAGATTGTAACAATATGTTACGTCATAAGTCCTTCATGAATTTGAAAAGCATCAATTATAAATGTGAATATAAAATACTTATTTCTTAGCAAACAAATATCAAGAACCAACCTACAGGTGATCCAAAGAAAATTCAAGGAAATTATATCGGATTAAATATTCTGAAGAGGTCACTCCATTCAATACTTCAAAGAGTCTTTGAGCCGCCATCTTTTTCGATTACTTACTATATATATTGAGAGACTGTTCATAATATCGTTTGAAAACTTTTCCACTGAAAAATAACATTTTTGTAGCAATGTTTGGCTTTATTTGTAACTATTTTCGTGGTAGTATACTCTCGCAAATAGGTTTGGCTTGTCAATAGGGAGCAATCGCTACGTTTAGCAACTGGTAGTTACTGATGTTGTTCACGTATACAGACAAACGCGTACCGAAACATGCCTGCGTGGATCAATGAAGTAAACTGAAAAACTAATTTGCCGTATTCTTAGGGATGATTTAGTATCCCTTCATCATAATGGTCTGTCGAATGCCACAATGAGGAAAAAGAACTAATAGTATTGAGTTTAAAAATGTGTATGATTACAGGGTTTTGAAGTCAATTTTTTTTGCGAGGGACAGAGAACGCACATGTCCTCACCGCATAAGGCACATATGAGGCCAAGGAGAGAATGACAGATACGTCTGTAGGACATGTCTTTACTTGGAACCTTGATAGGTAGTCCTTGTCTAGCTGCTAGCTCTTAATATACCCTCGTCTCATGTGGAGGAGGCAATTTGGGCAATTGCGGGTTAGTCTTCTTCTTCTTACGAGTCAATGGTCAAAGTTTTTATACCACCCCGGCCCAGTAGGTGGCCACATTAATAGCATTCTCCGTGGCCTTATTCAGATCGCTCAGGGAGCAATTGTCAGGGCAATTAGGGTATTCAAGGAGAAGTGTCATTGCAGGTTAGTATACCTCACACACCTTTGAGTACTTTTGGCACTCTCAGGTATGCAGGTTTCTTTACGATTTTTCTTCACCCTCATCAAACGATAATTTTCTCGATATGAGCAAAAAACGATAAAAGTTTAGTTCATAATATTCTCTTTACACCATAATTTATAGCTAATGCGACGACTGGATGTCGGAGTGGGTAGCGCAGCTGCCTGCAACGCCAAGGTCGCGGGTTCGATTCCCGCTCAAGACGAATTGTGTAGATGAACATGTAGGTTTGTCTTGGTCTGGGTGTTTCTATGTAAAATAAGTAAGTATTAAGTATTAGTATCAGTTATTCTACTTCTACCCATAGTACAAGCTCTGCTTAGTTTGGGACTAGATAACATTGTGTGTATGTTGTGTGATATTTATTTAACTTGTGTTATTCGTTTATTCACTGAAATCCCAACCGTATCCCAACAAAAAGTGGTTATGTGATCGCCTTAAATGATTTCTAGACTACTGAACTGCGAAATTTGACCTGATAAAGAATATTTCCCTGCATGTATTTATTTTAGTAAAGAAAAATACTTGTGTATTTTGTAGCTTGTAGTCTGGCTATATGGGAATGAAATAACATGATCGTGACTACGGACTGTGAACTGTTTGATAGTATTGTTTTTGGTTGGAATTTTTCGTTTATTTGGTGTTGATTAACTAGTGATTTTGTTTGACAAATTGTTGTTCACTAGTCTTGGACTTATAAGTGAAGAAAATACTTCATTATTAAGATAATAATATAACATTACACCTATATAAGCCAAAAAAATAAACGAGTAATATTATACCTACATTATACCTGTTATGTTTGAGTTTTATGTGACAGTGGGTGAGCTTATTGCCATCTACCTGGCACAATTTTAGAATCCTTGCTGCTATTGATAATTGCCTGTAAGAAAAACGCAATTTAAATACGTTTGCCCAACTTGAGACCTTCCGCCGCATACACTACCGCTTTTCCAACCGCGCTGTCAGATTATTTTGACATTTATTCAATTCTTCTTCTTCGTCGTGTCGATGGCTGAGTCAAATTTTATTAGTCCAATAAGTGGTCACTGTTATGGCGCTCTCGTCGGCGTTCATGAGCGCCTCTCTTGTGCGATTGGAAAAGTCAGTAAGGCGGTTTTGACTCGCCATCGTGGTGAAAAGATCAGCTAATTCGCTTTTAAGAACTAGCGAATTGCCCATTATTATTATTAATTATTTATTCAATTGACTAGTATCAGTATTTTGAGTACCCCTAGTACAAGCGTTGCTTGGTTTGGGACTAGAGGTCATTGCGTGAATTTTATTTATTTATTACTGTCTTAATGGAGTGCCTTCATTACGTTGGCATTTTGGCATATTAATGATTATATTGCCGTTGTATGCAGATTATTGGAGCTGTCAAAACCAGTAATTGCGATGGTAATACGTTCTGATTATTGCTGTGATTCACTGGAGACTGTAAGCTTCTGCCCATGTATGCTGTCTATTACAATAACATAACATTACATCACATCACGCCAATATTACCTAGAAAGGTGTTGCGGAGGCTTAAATACCTACACTTCACCAGTTATGATATCTCTGTTTTTGTAAATATTAGCTACAAGACTTGTTTAGATTTTTATTTTTATACACCAACTACCCTATATATTGCCTTCAAAACAAACTATCTTTTTATCCATCCAAAGGTTGCCTGTAAAAAATTGCTTTTTAGCGATAAGGCCGCCCATTGTGCATTTGAAAATAATTTTAAGTTGTTATTACAGTAGTTTGTGTACAATGAAGAATACTCTACTCTACTCTACTCTATGTTCAATTCCGCTATCTATCGGGCACAATTCCAACTCAATCCTTGAGAATTTCCTGGCCGAAAATCTACAAAAGCTCCGGGAATCGAATTGGTCACATGGGACCTAAATAGCTGAGGTAAAGTGTGGGTTATTGTAACTGGAGAGTTGCCTGATCTATTCCCGACCCAGGAATTGTATCTGTGATATAACGATCAGCAGTTGCATACGTTTTCATTTTTTTTTTTTGGTTTTTGGGATTCAACTGCCCAAAATGTTTCTTGGACAGCATTGTGTTCCATAAGTTGTTCTTAGGTTGTAATCTTAGGGGGAAGTCACATTATGGACCCAGATTCACAGCAATATAAGTATATGTATTTATAAAAAAAAAACTTTTACACAAATCACCATGACGAATAATAAAACTAATAACCCTAAAACGAATTAACATGTAACATTATAATATTATCGGATAAATGAAAGTGAAAGGCACATCCATTAGTAATATTTCGTACCACTTCTTTGTTTATGAAGGAAATTAAAAAAAGTCTGCGCCTTCACCGCTCCCTGCTCCCCAATGCAATCCTGGCTACGCACATGTGTGTGGGTAATTAATTCATGTTTGTTAATCTCCTCTCATCAAGGCAATCCAATCAAGCAGAAAAGTCATAAAAAGCTCGCATTTTTATTTGACCATCTCCATTTCAGAGTTGACATTCATACAGGGTAATAAATGTTAAATGTATGCAGTTAAATGGAAGAGAGACTGCGACGTATTTGGTCACACTGTATAAATGTGCCGTGGAGTACCATAACAAGTCAGGGAGGCAAATAATTTTATAACAGTTCTTTTTTTAGGGTTCCGTAGTACCTACAAGGAACCCTTATAGTTTCGCCATGTCCGTCTGTCCGTCTGTCCACGGCATAGCGACGAAACCGTTAGTGCTAGAAAACTGAAATTTTGCATGAACATGTATGTTAACTAAACAAAAAAAGTCGTAGAATAAAATTTGGAAAAATATTTTTTTTTCAGGTAGCTCCCCTACATGTAAAGTAGGGATGTTTTTTTTTTTGTCGCCTACCCCATAGTGTGGGGTATTGTTAGATAGGCCTTTTAAAAACGTTTAGGGGTTGCTAAGACAGTTTTTTGATTTAGAGATTTGTTTGCGAGATAATTAACTTTAAAGAGCAAATTTTTGTTCAAGTAGGGCGTCCCCCCCCCTCTAAAAGCTAAACTACTGGATCCCAAAATCTGAAAAAAATTGTGTCGGTAGTACATGTAATGAACTTTAAAGGAAAACCATAGCGAATAAGTTCACTTCATTAGTTCAAGAGGAATAGGGGTCCGAAATGTCAGATGCAGTTACTCAGAATATTTCGTTCAAAATTCTTGAAACATAAATAAACATACATAATACATATATAAAATCACGTCTTTATCCCACGGGGGTAGGCAGAGACGATGGAACGCCATGTGCTTCGCTCCTTACATACTTCTTTCGCTTCCTCAACATTCATACATCTCGTCATACGTGCTAGCTGGTTTCGTGTACTACAAACATTTCCTTTCTGAAGGACGCCATTTAGTTAAAAAGTTAAATTAAAAATATGTTTCTACGGAACCCTACTGCGCGTGACCCGACACGCACTTGGCTGGTTTATAATTTGAGAAATCAATTACTAAAATTATGATATCTTATTTATATTACAATCTAGCCTTCATAACAGTGAGTGCAATTTGTCATAATGTCTTTAACATAGCATAAGGCTTACACTACCCAATAGAGTATGTCACACACTTCAGCAGTCATGTTTAAGTGCCATGTGATAGAAGATGAGCTTCTCGCCATCTTGCAGGCACATTTCCAAATTTCGTGACGCTATTGAAAATTTCAATATCCTTGCTTGGTTACGATCAGCCTTACCTTAAGCTAGCCACTAAACCAAAGAAACCTATCTTCTTTCTTGAAATCATATGAATTTAAATTGATATCAATCAAATATCAACCGTATTTATATCGAGATAAGGATGCACTTCAATTTCGACATAGCCCGTTTCTGTTACAGAAACGCCCCACGGTCATCTATTCACATAATTAAATTGTAATTTTACCAATAATTTAAGAAAAAATAATACAAGGAGTCTTTATAGCAGTAGTAGAAGCCAAAACATATGTATTTAGCGTTTTTTATTTTTTTTCTGCCTGGCCATCTGTCTGTATGTTAGTTCCTAACTCGAAAACTACCGAATAGGATTGTATGTCTTTATCTCAGCTGTGTACCTGGAGTTGTAAATTATTATTTTTTTTAATCTTTGTATTTTCCCTAAGGTGGTAAATTAGAAGCTGTAAATTTATATGGGAGGTTCGTCAATATTAAAGGAAAATGTATGAGATTCAGCGTATTGGTTCCTTACATGACGTAAATGAACTGTAAGATTGATTTTTTTAAATATTTCTTCTCAAGCAGGTGAATTAGGAGTTATATGTGAAGTTAGTAAATTTTGAAGAAAATTTTACGAAATTCTGCGCATAGGTTATACGACATAAATTAACCATAAGATACATTTTTGGAAATCCTACTAGTGTTTATTTTTTTTAAGAAATAGTATGGAAATATCGAATTCACGCGGACAAGTCGCGAGCAAAAGCTAGACGGTAATAAACACGAACTTTTTAATAAATAAACGTGGCATAAAACTAAAAGTAGTATTAAAATTAATTTCCTAACTTAACAAACTAAAAAATAGTTAAGACAGTATTTTTAAAGGGCTTATACTTTCATTTAGAATGTGTAATTACCGGCGGAGAGCAATTAAAACCAGATTTGGCTGTTTTGGTACTAATTCGTGAATTTTTAAGTTAATCGGATTTGCAAGTTTCAAGTATTTTTTCTGACGCTTTATTTAGTCTTTAGATAGTTGTTACGCGAGCCGAATGAATTTTAAGAAGGTTTAGCGAAAAGATTTTGCGATCTTTCCATAGAGCTTTCTTTTTTTTACGTTATTGGAAATCTGTTACCATCGAAACGTCTTGAATAAAAAGTTGTATTACAGAGATCTTTTAAATTCTTGGTTACTAATTCATAGTTTTATTTCTGCAATAAAGCACAAAAGCCACCAATTTTGGTGAAATAAATTATTTTGGTACAATTTGTTTTCTTAAATAGGTTTAACAAAATAATTCTTGTTAATTTTAATAAGTCATAAGACTCATAAGTCATAAGTCATTTATTCATTACAAATTTAAATAATGTGTATCCCAATACGATGTAATATGTTTTTCTTATGTTATGATAAAAATATAGCCTTAGACTTACTTTACTAACAACCAATCCAATTCCGTTAAACATTCAGCCGAAATCAAATTAACCAATCTCATTCCCGAAATTACAAACAAAACAGCCAATAGCACATGTTTCCTAATTCAGTCCTACAGAATAACTACAGCAGAAATAAAATTAGTCTTCGACGCCTTCAGTTCGGGTGAAATTCGTTTTTGTATCCCAATACGGAACGCTAATAAAATAAATAAGGCAATTCTTCTCGCTCCGCCATTACTTAGGGCTCGTTCGCACTGAATACTGTGCTAAAATATTGTGCTACTCATATTCAGCAACTGTTATAGACTTATCAATCATCGCATAGCTGGTGCTAAAACCAAGTTAAGTTTGTCTACCTAAGGTTTGTCTATATATATATACATATATAGATTCTTAATTTTTAATATTATATAAAAAACAAAAAGGCATATATTTATTTGGCATTTATATTTAAATTTTAAAATCTCAATTTAATTAATTAATTTTATGTTTTTCTATTCAAATGAGTTAAATAAATGTACCTTATTGTTTTATAACTGTAATAATTTGTGTGAAACTGTAATGTTTTGTTTTGTTTTTGATGTTGCTTCAGGGTCTTGTTACTCAAAATAAATGAATTTAAATTTAATTAAATTTTATTTTAATAGCAAAGCTATAATTTGCTTTAAAATATTACAACTATTATAGAGTCGTTTCGAATGGCTGATAACACAATTAAAAGCCTGTTCCATTCGTAATCTTGCTTTTTAACTAATAAGAAGTTCTACAACAAAATCAGCTTAATGTGTCATAGACAATAATTTACTCATAATAGTGGCCATCTAATTTGACTGTTACTTCACTTGTTATGTTTAGGTCCCATAGGATAGGGGGTGAGTCTATCGCCATCCACCGCTCATAATTCCAACGCCAAGCTGCTATTGTAAGTTGCCTAACGGAAAGTTCACAAATTACACTTTGCCCGACCCGAGAAACAAACCCGAGACCTTGTGGCAAGTGGCACGTACACTAACCACTAGATCATCGAGGCAGCTTGTTTGTGTTTAATTATTAAGCAATATACTTTACCATACGTTTAAAATTACCTTTTCCCTAAATGAAGCAACTTTATAATTTAGGTTCATTTTCAGTTAGCCCAAGCACTAATAGAATCCACGTTCGACTAAGTAAAAGTGGGCAAAGTTAGCAAAGTAATAACTTGTTACGTTCACTTAACAGTTACTAATAGCTATTATTGGATTTAGGTCGTTTGGAGTTAACTTTTTATTGGTAAAAATGAATTTAGTTTTAACAATTTTATATTTGTTTAATGTCAGATATAATATGTGGGTTACTTTCTTGACACTAATTGGTAACACACTCTAAGCCACAAACAAAAAGCAGAGCCATATTAAATTAATTTTTTTTAAAAGACGCAACGTTTTGTCAAGAGCTGAAATCGAAATCACACAAAAAATACTACATTAATAAAATCACACCTCTATCCTTTAACAATCAAATATACATAACATACGTACTACACCCACATTTCACCTGTTATGTCCCACGGGATATGCCCAGTGTATAGCAAAAGGCTCACCGCCTTTTGCTATACACTGGGCATAATTCCAACTCCGTGCTGCTATAGTGAATTTGACTGACGGAAAGTTCACAAATAACACTTTGCCCGACCCGGGAATCGAACCCGAGACCTCAAAGTGAAAGGTTACATATCTTAAATTAAGGCATTTATCAAATATTACAGCTCGGTATATAAAATATATATATATATATATATATATTACTATAATTATCTGTGCTACAACTGGGGCATATACGCATTGACTTATCACTCATGGCATAGGTGGCGCTACAACCAAGTAAGGTTCGTCTAGCTAAGGTATATATAATATATATACCTTTTGTGCCAGCGTCATAGGTATAATTTATACCTATGACGCTGGCACAAAAGATTTGAGAAATTTCGAGTCTAGCAGCATACGAATCCATAACTGAATTAGCAAAGCACTTGGGGCGTATACCCAGGGGGTGCAGGTTCGAGTCCTGCTGGATTCTTAATTTTTCAAGTTTAATATTATATAAAATACAAAAAGCCATAGCAAAGCTAAAATATGCTTTAAAATATTACATATACGTATTCTTAAGTAAAAGTCGTTTACTGTTTATTTTTTTAGCTTACATAGTTCTCCCCAAAAATATTACTTCATTTACCATCAGTATTCAGTGCGAACGCGTCCTAAGTAATGACGGAGCGAGAGGAATTGCCTTATTCATTTTATTAGCGTTCCGTATTGGGATACAAAAACGTATTTCACCCGAACTGAAGGCGTCGAAGACTAATTTTATTTCTGCTGTAGTTATTCTGTAGGACTGAATTAGGAAACATGTGCTGTGTGGCTGTTTTGTCTGTAGTTTCGGGAATGAGATTGGGAAATTTGATGTTTGGCCTGTTGGATAAATGACAAAATAATGGTGGGGTAATTTGTATTGCTTTAATAAAAGGTTTTGACTGAGCTGAGCTGCAACTATTTAGAACTATTATGAGAATGAGGTCATCCGACGAAGAACTAAATTAACCGACATAGCTCGCAATATAAGCTCGCTGAAGTGGCAATGGATTGGTCACGTCTACCGAAGGACCGACAGCCGTTGGAGCAAACGAGTCCTGAAATGCAGAACGTGACTCGGCAACCGTAAGGTAGGACGCCCCCTGCCAGGTGGACTGACGACCTGAAGAAGGTCGCTGAAGGGGACTGGTTGCGGAAGGCGCAGGACCGGGTGTTGTGGCGCAATTTGGGAGAGGCCTATGTCTGATGTCCTGAATGATGATGCAAGTACCAAGAGAAATTAAAACCAGATTTTAATACTATTCGTAAATTTTAAAGTCAGATTTAAAAGTTTCAAGTATTTATTCAGGCGCTTTATTTAGCCTTTAGATGGTGTTTTAAAAGGCGATAGAATTTAAAGAAGGCTTAGCGAGATTTTGTTTCTTTCAAAAGATGTTTCTTTTTTTGTTATTGGAAATCTATTTCAATCGTAACGTCTAATAAAGAGTTGTATTACAGATACGGTTTAATACCTTCTTGAATCTTCAAAAAGGAGTGTTATAAATTGTTTCAGCCAAAATATGGCTGAAACAATTTATAACACTCCTTTTTTCATAAAAAAGGGGCGCCAGAAAACATGCATTGTAGTGTTTTAGGTATGATTTGTCTGTAAAAATAGATAAAAACTTAATATTATTAAAGTTAAAACTTTACTTTTGTATGGAACACAGTCAAGAAATTGTTTACCCTCAAAGGTGCAACGGTGGTGCTGCCACGATGGAGCTCTTCCACAAAAGCTATTAAACACTATTTGCTTTTAATTTATTTTCATTAACCCAATCCAATCAAGCTCCAAACACATAATAAAGAGCTCATATTTCACCACCCGTTTTCATTTGACCATCTCCATTCCGGAGTTCACATTCATACGGGGTAATAAATTTTAAATGTATGCAGAGAAATGAAAGCGTGAGCGGCCGACATATTATTTTGTGTCGCGGTGGAAATGCGCTGGAATATATAAAAGGGCTCGCCCACGACCGATAAAAAAAAACTTAAAATAGAGGTATGCAACGGAGCAGTAGAGAGCGGTGATTGTATTTTTTTTTTTTTTCACAACACACACAACGCCATCTAGTCCCAAACTAAGCAGAGCTTGTAATATGGGTACTAGAATAACTGATACTAATACATATATACTTTTCTTTTGTAAATACATACATATTATACATAGAAACACCCAGACTAAGACTAAACCCCCATGTTCATGCACACAAAGATTTGTCTTAAGTGAGAATCGAACCCACGACCTCGGCGTCGCAGGCAGGTACACTACCCACTCCGCCATACCGGCTTATAAGTACATACATACATACATAAAATCACATACTTGAAGAATGCTGTCTGTTTTCTTGGAGGCTTTCTTTATAACAAGATTAATAAAACCCTTTCCCTCTATATCCTTACCAAAACCGCCTGTAAGAAAAATCTTCAGAGTGGCTACTAACTCAAGACTATGAGATGACTGAGTCACTTATAATTGTTATAAAATAGAGATTTACAAATAAAATTACCACTTTTAATATCACATTCTCTTTTTACATTCCACCCACTCCAACAATTACACTACACTCGAAAACACACATATATACGCCCTCCAATACGTACTACGTTTATAAACCTATTTACCTATATCCTAACCCTAACGATACCACAAAACTTGTAACGCTTTATACTACCATGCTACAGATATTTGTAACAATACTATTGTGAATTGTAAGCCAGGGTGGTCAATAGGTGACCTGAAACACAAGCTTTGGCTTAGCTTGGGCACCAGTCTTCGCAAGTCTTCAATAACAAAATAGAATTTTACTGTACTTGTATCTTAGCAAATGACTTTCTGTATTAATTTTTTGTTGTGGTGAGAAAATAAATATATATTTTCTATTGTCTATTGATTGTCCTATAAAAATCAGTCGTGGGCGAGAGCCCTTAGTCCGGACTATGGCCAACATGACAATGATTGAGCCTTCTAAACCTATCATGTAGTTATATAAGTTTTGAGACTAAACATGGTTATTTTCTTACTAAATATATAATGGTGTTTAGGTTCTATTTTTATCCTGAACAAAGACATTGCAATATCTCTGCAATATCGAAATAACTCGTTACAACAAATATACGTGGTAAATATCCCTTGATATCTAAGAAATATGTAAATATTATATAGTTGAAGAATTTGTTTGTTTGGTTGAACGCGCTAATCTCAGCAACTATTAGTTCGAATTAAATAATCATTTAACATATATAATAATCATTTCCACAGCGCTGATTTTCAGTGCTGTGGAAGTTTTGCAGAAATGCAAGACTCCACAGCATTAAAGCTGAGCAACCACCAGTTTTCTTATATATTTATTACATATTTTGTATAATAATTACCTGTTTTTGCATATGAAAGAAAATAAAAATAATTTTCTTTCTTTCTTCTTCTTCTTCTATTTAATTATATCATTTAATCTCTCTTGTAAAGATGAGGAAACATCTATACGGTAAACAGGAGCATAGCAGAAATGTATAACGCGGTATTAATTATATATTTTTGTTACAGTAGTTGCCAGAGTGTTTGCCGTTTTGTGAAAGATGTGGATGAATTATTTATGTTTTTATGTTCAAATACTTTCAAATACTTTATTGTACACACACAGAATTTACAATAACATAATAGAAAAAACAGTTAAAATATTGGGTACAAAGGCGAGCTTAATTCAATATTGAATTTTCTACCAGCAAACCTTTGAGCCGTAGAGGAAATGAAAAAATAGAAGACTAGGCAAGAGTAAAGTTGAGTGTAGAACTACAAAGTAATAATATTGAAATGTTCCTTTAAATTATATAATCTGTATCCTTAAATTTTTTTTTTTTTTTAATCTAAACAAAATTTATTCATTTTCAAACATATTATGTACATTTAAATATTCTAATAACTTAATAAAAAAAAAACAAAATTGAATACCTATGTACAGCTGTAAGAAAAATAGAACTAAAAAATTTTAAAAGTTATGCGTCAAAAAATACTTCCGCATCAATGTCAAATGTTAAATTAATTATGTTAATCTGTCTTTAATTATTGTAATTGGTGTAACAACCGTTGTAAATAAAGTAAAATAAATAAATGATCCAATGACGTGAATAGAAGAGTGATGGAGCATTCTTAGGAATTGTAATCGGACGCACATATTATGAGGAAAACTAGTACAATATCGATGCATTATTCTATTTCCAGTAATAATATCAATTACATGATTAACTCAATTAATTGTCTATTGAATAGGACAATTCTCTAACATCATGGCAATATACTTATTTGTGGAAAAGTGGCTTATTTCGGCTGGATTATGTCTTATTGATTATTTTTATAGCATTTAGCTTTGCTTAGCAAATTATACTAAGAAACAGTTGAAAATATTATGGGACCGGCAGGATTTTAACCCACGACCATGCTATAAAAAGAATCAATTAGTAGTTGAAATAAGGTACGCGTTCATATTTACTACATTTGTGCTAAATATAAAAAAAAAGTTTAAAGAATGCTTTGTAAACAATTTTAATATGTATTTAAAAACTAAAACTCATTATTTCTATTAATTATGAATAATTATTATTATTTATTTTTATTTAAATTTGCAATTGTGTCACTTAGCGATATATTTGCCAAGTTTGGTGTAAATAAAACCAAGCTAAACACTTGACTTGCTTAGCTTAAATTAAAAACAAAATTTTAAAGAGTAACATACCCAAGTAGCACGTAAGTGTCGTCAGCATCAATAATACAGCCAATATAGAACTTAAAGTGGTATAAGAGCGGTATAAGAGAGTCAGGAAAGGTTATAAGCGTTATAAGAGTGTTACAATCCGCTATTATACAGCTCAGCTGTATATAGTCTTTATAATGGTATCTGCGTACACTTAAGGTGTTATATCGGAATATTACAACTCTACTATACAGCTTTAATAATTGTGTAACACTCCAAGCGTATTTCTACGGCTAAGGCTGTATAAAGGCTGTATTATAGTACTATTCACGCGCTTATTACAGCTTTAAGCTGTATTATAGTGTTACTTGACACTTGTTGCTGTACAAAGGCATATGCTAACTCCATTATAACACTAGTTTTTATGGTGTAATTTAACACTCTTATAAGTATTAAAGCTGTATTAGTTACTTCTAAGAGAGTATTATAGAACTAAAAAGATAAATGGCAGCTATAGTACAGCTTTAGTCTGTATTATTGACGGAGACGTCAAATCAATATCGCAGTCAGGAGATGGATTGAGAAGGAATATTTGAATATAAGGAATTACAACTTAAATAACAGTAATGATAGTGAACCAATATTGACTGAAAGAAAAAACCATTCAACCACACCGACAATCCATAGCTCCAATGAGGGTTCCGTACGAAAAAAAAAAAAAAGTTAAAAAAAAAAGGAGATAAAAATAACATTATTAATTGCTTCCTTCGCCATCATAACACCCCTTTTGATTCCCAGGAACTTGGCACTATGCAAAGTTTTTTTGACATTTTTCTTCAGTTTCTATTATCTTGAAAGACATATTATTCTGAAAAATAAAGAAAATACCTTAAAAATAATCGTCAAAATGGTTTTAAAGATTAAAATTCTTTATACGTATCTCTAAAGAGGTTATTATATAGTTATTATCTAAATGAAGAGCATAATACAGCCTATAGAATAAAAATATTCTATAATTACTCTAATTAAAAGTTAAAAGCTGTACAATACACTTCATTTATTCCATAGTACAGCTACTGGCGCTATATTGCTCTTCAAATAGTGTTAGGGCTGTTTAAAATTGACGCCATTTTCTAATAAACAAAAACATATTAGATGATTCTAAAAGCAATAAGAATTGACATTATTTTGCATTATCTTTAGCCGTATCATGTTTACTAGCTTAAATAACGTTAACTTGGCCTTTTCCTGATTACTTGAAATTAAAATGTTGTTATTCTAACCTTAAAATACAAAAACTTACTTACCGATCCCAAGTAGCATTCGGGGTTCTATAGAAGATGTCTAGTCGTTCACATGTACTCCACAAGCTGTGTAAGTCAGCTGTATAAGAGTTGTATAGCTTGCTATAACGCTCTTATAGAACCAGTTGGGGCACAAATAAGACAGCCTTAAGTTCACTATGGCTGTACATTAGCAGTATAATAGCATTATAATAGCAGTTTAAGTAGTAACATCGGACTTAAGGCTGACTTGCGGCGCTATATGGGACGCAGTGTGATCCATACAATGTCCATGAGCGTAATAAAGGGTAACAAGTGACTAAATACACAGCCTTCACAGTTATAAAATCCTACAAAAGTACTCCAGTGCTACCTAAAATTCACGTGTGTCCTAAATTATTTCTTCATTTTATAATTATTCACAATTGTTTGGTTTTGTGTGTGCCATCCAGAAAACATTAACTCCGGCGGATATTTGGATAAAAATTTATGATAACACGCGGTTAGTACTTTTTCAAAGACTTAATAATGTAAATGCCATGGGAATGCAACTTTATCGTGAAATGTATACATATTTACAGCTAAAATATTCACGCGCCTCTGTAAAAACGCGATATTCATTTTAAAATATTTAAAACTGGCTAAGAGGAAATCTACAATTTTCAGTTTTTGATATTATATTGGCATTATAATTATACTACGGTAATTAATTATAACATGAAACCAAAACTCAATCGCTCTATCTGCGTATTTTGTGATAAATCTGCATGATAATTTTTGAGATTATTATTTGGTAAATATTTTAGGTTAGAACAAAATGGTGGCAATGAAATACCGCCATGTGAACTGTTATAACTCCAATTTAATGCGGTTGAGCGTATATAGGTTCACATGTGTTCTGTTAGTATGCTGTTATCTATATGAAGTCCCACATTTGTACCACTACAGAGCCAATGTCTATAAATTTATTCTAATGTGAACTTATGTACAGCTTTAAGATGTAGTTCAGGTCAATTGTGTATCATCGTTCAATATACTGAAATTTTAGAGATCCGCAATAATAATTTTACTGTAGGTAATTCTAGAATGGAATGTGAATCGGGCCCGATAAATCGGGATGTGTTAAATTCGTATGGTGGTATTTTGGCTCAAGGGTAACGCTTCGTTGTGTATGTGTTAATGTGTGTCTCGTATTTAATTTTAATTAGTAAAAACAGATATTACATATTATTTTTGATGATGATGAATGTACTAGTAGGTATTAACCCAATTATTTTCTTTCAGACAATGCCGTTTAAGATTGTACAAACTGTGGAAAAAGGACGACCCAGATTAAGTATAGTACCGTCTGTTTGGGAGGACGGTGGAAAACTATTCTGGCCTACAGATTTAAAAACCGAGCACGACTCGCAAAAGATGAAAACTCTTTTCCAAGTCCGAATTATATTTAAAATCGTTTATTATTCCTGACAATTTATTCAAAGCGGAATGAGGAATACTATTTTTAATAGCCCATGTTCCATATTTTTTTGCGAAAGATTAAATGATTGTCCAAATCAAAATTGTATTGACTATCACCAGAACTGCAATCACCACACTCTGATATCTGTATATTTTGAAGGGAACTTTCAGGTTCAGACACATTTTCCCCTGCATCATGTACAGAACCACCATGAACAACGGTTGAAGTCGCACTTGTTGACGCCGTATCGATGGGCTCATTTTCGGGCGTCGTTGTCAATCGACTGTTTATTCTTACAATTAGCGAATATTTTTGCAATTTTCTTCTTATTCCACCGGTTCTAGCTCTTATTTTCCAAGAGTTTTTATTCATTTTCACAAATTGTAGCACGCGACGAATAAACACACAGCTTGTGGGAAGTGTAATTGAATATCACATTCACATTTCATGTTCTGCTTACAGCAAATAAGAGTAGTACTTGTGGACAAATAAACTGCTATTGGTGTTCATGGACAACACATATAGTCCTTTTAACAGCCTACAGTGCACATGCGAACCATTAAAACACTTCTGTACAGATAGTAAAAAAAGGTTATTCTAATGAGCACAAACAAGTCCAACTACAGCTACTAGCTGTATAACAGTCTAAAACAAGTAAACATAACAGCCTTTGGCTTTATAAATGACCACGTGTGTTCAATTAAAATGCTAGCTCTATAACATCGTACAAGTAGACCGTTAAACAGCGGTTGCCGTATTTCTACCCTCCTATAATGCTCTTAGTCAGACGGCTGACTAAAGGATTATTGTTAGAGTATTATAACACCAACAGACATATAAAAGTATAAATCTACACTCCTATAAGTCCCTTAGACAGGTGTAGGTGTAATTAATTGCAATAATGCAGCTTATACATCACGAGTGAACTGTTATAATGCTTTAAGTACACCTGGGAACTAAATGTGTACTCTTAAATGGAGTAAAATGCTACTTGGGATATTCAGTATTTCTTTTGTTTTTCTTGATTTTTATGCTGGCGCGCGAATATTTTACCGAAAACCATATACAGGTTTACAATAAATATTGGTTTGCACGTTATTTTCACCAAACCAATAAGTTCAAGATCATTTATATGTTTTTCTTAGCAAGTAATTTGCCATTATAATAATATGCATAATGTAGATAAAAAATATGATGTCATTAAAATATCTATACTTTTGTAATTCTTTTATAACACTATTGTAGAACTTTAACTCTTACAAGATACGTTTAGGATACCATCTGGAGAGTTGTAGTTTCTTTTTACACCAAATAACAGCTCTAATACAGCCTTTATACAGCTACTATACAGCTCTTATAACACCAAACGCTGTATAATTTGTGCCCATTTTACACTTATAAGGGCTGTATAAGCGCTTATGCAGCCTTTATACAGCTACTATACAGCTTTAAGTATAAAATTACGCTCTAGTACAGCTTTTATACAGCTTGTAATGCTACTTGGGTAGCTACTTAGGACAAACTACTACATCTTAACAAATATCATAGGTATTTATGATAAACTGACTAAACGGCTCAACGAAAACAGTTAACAGATATAATAATATTATAATGTGACTTGTACATAAAAACCTGCCAAGTAAAATTTTTAGCTTGGATTTATTTACATTGAACTTGGCACACATATTATTGCCGATGCTGCTAGATTATGCACATTTAGTGACAGATTTAATTATAATATTATAATATATTATTATCTTTAAATTGAGTTTAAGAATACCTTGAGCTTCATTTTATAAAACATAAATTATGTACAACTTTTTTAGACTGTACAGTCTACAAAAAAATATGTCCCAACTCGTTGCACACAACACCATAAATAACTTTTAGTAAAGGAAGATTTTTTGCTGAAATTGCTTGTAGACAATCAAGTGGAATAGCACGGGAGCGTGTTACAACATTAACAAGTGTAAATCAGGGATGTGCAAAGTAAACAATATACGTCACAGATAAGGATGTACATGTAATATATGGCCTCAAATTCAGCGCGAGCCTTTTTCAGAGGGCCTTGCATGGAGCTGTAAGTCATGAGCGGCAGCGGGTTTTAATGTGACGAGAGACGAAGTTTCGTAAATCTATAATTAGTTAATATTGTTGCAATTGTATAAATTAAGTACCCAATGAAATGAGCCATGAGAGCATGAAAGGAGCCTTCGCGAGTTATATGAAAAGAGCCTTCCTGAGTTGCATGAAAGAAGCCTTCCCGAGTGACGTACACAACAATTCCCTACGTCCGGCGCACCCTGGGCAATTCGCGAATTCTCCAAAGCGAATTTGCTAATCCTTTCACCACGATGGCAAGTCAAAATAAAATTTGACTCAGCCATCGAGACGACGAAGAAGAAGAAGAAGAAGTACCTACCCAAAAATATGGCAAAACCTACTCTGCTATTGATATATATATGAGTTATAGTGCTATAGTATACAATGACACGTTTTTTTAGTCGTTATAACGTGCGATGCCGATGCTCCAATTCGGTAAAAATAGGCAAATTGGTTTGGTGAAAACAGTCGCCGACGCTAAAAGTAGCATGAGTTACATTATCTATGAAAACTATACGTAAAGTCCGAATGCATTTTCTAATGTGTATTGCGAGTGTTATTATATAAATCGATCGATCGACCGTATATCGACGGACAAATCGTCGAAGAATCGATGTCGTTTATCTGTTTTAGCGAAGAAAAACTGTCATCAAATCGATTACACCTATTGATCGATTCATCGATCGTCATTGATCGATTGTGGTTTAGTAACATTTAGCGCACGAGCTGAAAATTGAGATGGTGCAATGGGGTAGTGAGTGGTTTGAAGATGAAAATACGGCAGAAAAGGGCGCTTTTTTTAATGTGGTGCCAAAAATCGCGTTCTCCTCTCCCATACACCGCGGGACACAAATAAATAATTGCAAATGGCAGAGCGCGCAGTTGTTTTATCTTCACATGATACGAGTTACACGTCCTTGTCCAACTGCCACTGCTGTAATGTACTCGTGAATTAACTTTACTCTCTATTTTTAGCTTTATGTTTCACAAAACTAATAAGATGGATGTTGCAATTTAAAAAAAGTTTGTATTTTTTTTCTAGGTTATAGGATTAAGTTGTTAGGATTTTATTTTTGTTTTTAAACCTTTTCCACATTGCACCATTAATCAATTCATAAAACAATGCATAACACACATTACAATAAAGGCGAGCTTAACTTAAATTTGAGTGCAAAGAGGGCAAAAACAAGTTTACAACGAATAAAGATGAATAAAAAAGTAGGTAAACTAAAAAGCAAAAAATATATTTACTTCGCACAAAATAATACGTTTTTTCATTTAGTTAAATATAAATTATTAAATAATTATTTTATAATTCTGAAGTCGGTGCCAAGTAAAAACAACCTTTCTACAATATCAAATTACAGTTCACACAAAAAGGGAGGCGTAGTTGTGAAATATAACTAATATTCAGTCAGAGAAAAGTTGTTAGAACGATTGATATTATCTATACAGAGTTATTAATTGTTTACTTGGCACCGACTTCAGAATTATAAAATAATTATTTAATAATTTATATTTAACTAAATGAAAAAACGTATTATTTTGTGCGAAGTAAATTTATTTTTTGCTTTTTAGTTTACCTACTTTTTGAAGTCGGTTTTTCTTTTTGTTAAAAAATATTTTATTTTACGATTTTAAGTGATGGGTAGACCGAGCAAGAATGTTTCTCGAATGAGGAGACGACGGTTACTTGAGACGGAAAACTTATTCATAATAAACAAGAATTAAATCCTTTCTCCTGACTATTGAGGGTCACGACCTTCCATCATCAGCTCATTTGACACAATAACTAGCAGTAGGAATATGCGTACAGTAGTAAAAGAATTATCCTTTAACTCCTAACTATTGAGGAGTTGACCTTCCATCATCAGCTCAACCACATAAAATTATTGCGACCAAGCGTAGGTAAATCCTGGCCTCGATTAATAAAATATGAGGGTTGTCCCCAATTTCTCTGGGATCCCATCATCAGATCATGACATGCTGACTATGGGACCACCTTTGAAATATCTCCGTTCCAACAGCTCACTTGACATCATAACTAGCAGTCTGAATATGTGTACAGTAGTGAAAGAATTATCCTTTAACTCCTAACCATTGAGGAGTTGACCTTCCATCATCAGCTCAGCCACATAAAAATACGTAAATACTGATGTAGCTTTGAAAAACACACTAAAAACATTACATGTGCCTTTAAAATTAGAGGGTTGCCCTCGATTTCTCTGAGATCCCATCATCAGATCACGACATGCTGACAATGGTACCCCTTTGGAATTATCTCCTGTCCAACAAAAAAAGAATCATCAAAATTATTAGTTCATAAACGACGGAGATATCCGTGAACAAACATAAAAAAAAAGCAACATATACGAATCGAATTGAGAACCTCCTCCTTTTTTAGAAGTCGGTTAAAAAAGTAACTAAAGTTACAATACATGTACTTAGACAAATAAACATAAATATATTATTATGCTAGCTTTAAAATAGAATATCTATATAAAACAATTTTATTAACCTATTTATATACCTATAGATTAAATAAATATAAATAATACACGTTGTGATGTCCAGTTTCTTTATAAATTATATCTGCACGTTTTGAATTGTTTAAAAATTTAAAGTTTTAATTTTTAAACGGCAACGTTTTAAATGACGTTTTATATTTTTTAGGTTTAATAATAATGTCAATATCATAGGTCATCATACTTATTATGCAGTAAAAAAATAGCATGTAATTAAAAAGCAGGTTTTTCTGAGGCTTTGTGGATATTAATTAAATTTTACACTCAAAATTTGCTTGGATAACTTTGCTACATAAACATAATAATAAAATTGAAAAATTATAAAACCACTAAAAGTCTACCTAAAAACTACTTAAAAAGTCAGCGTGAAATCTTATTATTTTTCGTTTTATTGGATAAAAAAACTTCCAGCGAAATAGATACAATAATATGCACGGTTGGCGTAGTGTTGAAAGCGGTCGCCTCGCCGCTTTCAACGGCGCGGCGCTGGTGTTGTGGGTTCGATTACCACACGGGACGAATCTTTGTGTGATTCGCAAAGATTTGTTTCGACTCTAGGGGTGCTCTGTGTGTGTGAAATGTATGTTTGTTTAACACCTCCGCGATACAGGAGTTTTTTCTAGTGCGGGAGTTGTTTTCAAACAAAGTGTTTATAATAAATATATAGCCAATTAATAGATAGATAGATAAAACTTTATTTGCATACCATTCCATTCTTCTTCTTCTTCGTCGTGTCGGTGGCTGAGTCAAATTTTATTTTGACCATTCCATTACAAACTAAAGATAACTATTGAAAGATAATAACAATATGCAAAGGGCGGCCTTATCGCTTGACGCAATTTCTGCTAGGCAAACTTTGGATGGACTATTGAAAAGAGAAAGCGTGGTAGTTTCAGGGTGTGTGGAACTTAAAAATAATTTAAATTTTTCTATTTGCTTAAAATATAGATAGGAAAAGAAAATATAAGTAAATAAATATAATTTGTAAGTTATTTAATAATTATAATTTAAATTTTGTATTAAAGTTTAAGTAGCTAATGTACCTTTCTTGTTTTATTCTATTGCGATTAGTGTAAGTTATGTAGGAAATACATAAATACACATATCATAATATCACATTCCTTTACATCACGCATATATTTTATTTTATTTGATTTATTCAACACGAGCAGCAAACAGCTACGATATAATAAGACTAAGCCTCAATTTCACAGGTATTAGATAAACCTTATTGGCAGGATAAGCCAAGAACACATATAAATGAAAATTACAGCTGTGTTTTTATTTGAGTGTTATTTTTGTCAGATAGGCAGATAAGAGCTCCGGAAACTCTGAAATTTATAATATTGACAATATTACAGCCCTCATTATTTTTATTATAAGCTGTCGTTAATATGTGACCAGCGTGGTACATATTAACTACAGCTTATAGAAAATAAATAGACACAAGACTACAATGGACACTTAAAATTGTGTTGTTGTGCGGGTTGGTAGACTCACACACTTTTGAGCGCACTTAGGCACTTTCAGGCATGCAGCGATAATTTACATGATAAATGTGTGTATTTATATATTCGATTAGACGAATATTAACGATTTATTGACGGCGATGTGTGCCGTGGGTTCGAGCCCAAGACCTTTAACTTCGCAGTATACTATAGCTGCTAACAAATAACATATATCTATCTTTCCATGATTAGCTGGCCGGCGCCCGAGGTTTATAAGGGTTGTATTCAACAGTCCATTATGTATTCAGTGTAGACAAGCCTTTAAGTAACGGCCTGGGACCAAATTGCTTTATTTATGATTATTTTATTTTTCTCGCACTGAATTCTTTATTTGTCGATTGTAGGAATAAATATATTATTAATGTTATTTTAGGTATTGTGTTCAAGTAGAGTCTATACAAATCATTAACTAAAAATTGTGTTAGTTATACAATGAAGGACAAGTTGTGGAAGTTGCCGCGACCGAGAGTTCTCGGGTTCTCGGGTCCCATATAAATTTACACCTCCTAATTAACCCTCTTCCAGATACAAATCAAAGATAAAACATTATACCAGTTTAAAAGTTAGACCTTCAGCTACACAATTATGAAAACCGCATCCAGGCAGTAGTTCTTGCGTGATGCGCGTACGAACACACAGACCGACAGACAGACATACAAACGTTCTAAAAAAATATGTTTTATTTCTACTACTGTTAAAAAGAAACCTTTTACTATTTGCCCCTATTTGTTCAATGTACAGACATGGCAAATTTACTAATTTTTATATATATTACTTTTGGTAAAATACGTACTCTTATTTTTGGGTGCATTTTATTTTCAAATGAGTATAGTTCCTTGTTCACAAAGCAATCATAGTTTGAGGTCAAAAAGAAGACAGGTCATTACTTACATCTCTTTTACTATTGGAACTAAAAATATGTTTACATTAACAAAACTTTATCACCTTTAAGCAAACTATTTAAAGCCTTATATTTAACGTACCAAGGCTAAGCTTAGCTTAAGTGAGCTTTACCTATATGTATAGGTACCGACTAAGACAGTAGGTATGCATATAGTAGTCCTGTGTAGTGCATCTAAGGAGGGATTATATCTGATTGATATAGTGATCGGATAATGTACCTATAAGCGAAGAGAATGGACTTGATCACTATTATCTGATTGAAATAGGAAGTGTTGGGTATACTCACTAGAAATTCTGTTATATTTATTATTAGACATTAATATTTCAGCAAAAGTTTTTCTTTGGTTGAATTTGAAAGAATTCAGATTTAATTTTGGTGCCGATTTTATATATTGTATGCTACGAATAATAAAAGTATTCGTAGATTGTATGGCTTTATTTGCTACTGTTAACAGCAGTGATAGCTAAGTGAACCCACGGCACACACCTCTGTCAAAAAATTGTTAAAATTCGTCTTTTCGTCGTGTATTTATCATATTATTATAAATTATCGCTCTGTGAAGGTTAACATCGTGAGGAAACCTGCATGCATGAGAGTGCCTAAAAAGTAGTCGAAGTCGTGAGAAAGACTACCAATCCGTACTTGGCCAGCGTGGTGGACTATGGCCTTACCCTTATCATCATGAGAAGAGGCACGAGCCCAGCAGTGGGACATGTATAAGATACAGGGCAGCTTTTATTTTATGGCTTGATTTATTCTGTTTTATTAATTCATTCATTATTATCTTTTCAGGTAAGTTAAATCATTATATCTGGAGAAGAACTACTTTCAACGGTTAAGGTAAAAAACTATAATTAGGGCCATTAGCGCACACGATTTCTTCCATCGAAACAGTTCGTTATAGCGACTACAAATATTAAGATACAAGATTCAAGTCATTTATTTTGCAATTAATTCGATTGAAACAATTCGTTTTAGCGACTTAAATATCGTGTGTGCTATGGTTCTTACAAGTTATTTTTTTCAGGTTTAATCCAATTATTGCAATGATAAATATTTAAGGCGCTAGAATTATACTTCGAATTATATAAAAAATAAAAAGGAGGTGAATGGCAATATGAACATTATCAGTTAATTTAATCACAGGTTTTAAAGCTACAAAATTTTGCAAAAACTTTCAAAATATTACGTTTAGTAACCTAAGTATATTACACAGAAGGGGGTGGCAGGTGTGTATAACACCCATATTTACCCTATTATGTTTAGGTCCCAGAGATTTTCCTGACGGCAAATTCACAAATACCACTCGCGTTTAGTGGCGCATTTGCTAACCACTCGTCAGACACAGGCCATCGAGGCATTTTAGATCATTTATATTTAACTGGTGGCCTTTTACCTAGCTATGTGTAAATAGAACAAGACAAGATGCCAGCGGCTTACTCGAATAACTCACAATGATAAATACAAGACATTTGTAACACATGGACAATACGGAACGCCACGTTTATTCAGAGACATGACCGAGTTCACTATTGATCTATTGACATCTCCGATTTAGGTCTTGTCTTAGACATTGTTTAGGTATCTGTTTTATTTGCCTATTTATAATATATTCAAATAGTAATAAGGATATAATAACGTTTACAATAATATTTACTTTGACATTATTATATTTATTAACATTATTACTACTACAATTTAATCGTTAAACCTAATTAAACTTAAAGCAATACCGAACTTTATATACATCAAATAAAAGAAAAATGCAAAGTTATTAAATAAAATAATGGTAAAATATAAATATAATATATTATATTTATATTTTATACTACTGTTACGTTATATACCACAGCCCATGGATATCAACAATAAACAAAAGCAGATTGAAGATACATCCCTTAATCTGTGATGTACGGTGATATGCCTCATGTGCCAGTTATTTAGATCCTGATCTCATCAACAAACCAGTTAATGCAAGCACTACTATTAAGCAGCTGGTTAAAGGTGAGACGATAGTGCTTCCGCCCTTGATCTCGTTCACAAAAACTCTCACACTAATAAAGCAGTTCTATACTCATACACAAAAAAAAAATATGGCACTCATAGTGGTAAAAATAATGACAGCTATAAAATCATCACAAAGACAGCTATAAATACCGTAATTTACTGAACAGGCGTCAATACCATGTGTTATTACTCAAAAACGTTACATTTATCAAAAAAAAACAAAACTATACAATTTATTCAAAGCGTAAGCTCGCGTGTCATTAAAAACGTTATAGTTATCAATATGTTATTCACAAGTGACATAAAGGTGCTACCAGACCAAGAGGACATTTGTAAAATAACGTAGCAGATACGTTTCGGAGCGAGCGTAACGTTATAAACAGCCTCCTAGACTGATAAGCCTGTAATGTAATGTTACAGAATGGAATAATACACGAAAGTGAGCGGCAAACCGTGTTCGTATTCAATAAGAATAAGATAATAAGATTAAAGTTATATGAAATATTTTAAAACTACTTATTTCTATGTATTTAAAATAAGTACATGAACATACCGATGTGCCAGAAAAGGTACGCATTTCAGCATAAAACTTCAGCACATTAGCACCACAGAGCTGGTAACCTGATGCACCCTGATCGTGAGTAAGACAGCGTGACATAAATGTAGTAAAATACAAAAAAAAATGATATTTTTTTCTGACACAATAATTAAAATAATAAAAGCAAAAAAGATATATCTATAGAACCTAAAAAAATACACATCACTGTGCAATAAACAAAGATAAGTCGTAGTTAATTTTATTTAACGATTGACATCCAGAAATAATCTTACTACGAAATTTGAATTTCTATCAATCAAATATCGACAGTATTTATGTGAGAATATGGTTGCACAAAATTTTGGAAACAGACCGTTTCCCTCAAAGAATCGCACCACCGAGCATTACAGTGCGCAACCTGTAATGATACTATTCAAAATTTTCAATATTAGTGGATAAAATGTTTGATATCACCACAATAAAAAGAAAAGAATCATTTATTCTGGCATAACAAAAAAACCTTTCAAAGCGTCAAAAACTAAATAATTTAAAATATTATTCAAAATGCCAGAAATGGTACGCAACTCAGCACAATACTGCAGCGCTGAAAGCACCGCAGCGCTGATAATTCTGATGCGCCCAGTGACTAAGGAAGTAAAAGTGTGACAAAAGATAAAAATATTATAATTTGTTGTGTCACAAACAAACAATAGAATGTTTGTTAAAATATAATCACCAACGTCATATTACAGGCAAATGCACATCAATTTGAAGCAATTTGTAACATAATACTCGAAATAGAATCTGCTAAGTTTCACCACAGACGAATACTCGCCACTCTGGGAGCACCTTAACAAAATCATAATTGCCTAAAACCTCATGTCAAAAGTGTGTAATTATAAAACATTAATTTTCATTTGTCATACAGGTTTAATAACTAGTATGAAAGGTATTTAATGGCTTTGATTGTGTTTGTCGTTGTTATTAATTTTATTATTCAGGTGATAAATGTCCAGTTGGGCTTACATTTGGTTGCTATTTTTTATTACAGGATTGCTGGTTTTAATCACTAGTAATATGTTATTATATTTTATTGATAAATGTAAAACAATTGTTATTTTATATTTTAACGATAAAAGATAATTATTAATACCTTGTCTTTTCGTTTATTTTCTTTCTAAAAGCTCACGCCCATGAGTGACTAAATCAGGTCTCGAAATAAACAAATAATTAAAATTATTATTAAAAAATATTTACCACAATGATATAACACTCTTCTTTAAAAAAACATGTAAACGAATAATTAATATTAAACTAAAATATTTTAGTGTATTTTAACCGATGTAAAGTTCTTCTTTAATTAAATCGATTTATATGTCTGATCGAATGGGTAACGTGTAAAGGCATTACTAATGTTGAAATGAATTGTCAAAAAGAAAACAAACGGTTGGACAAGGGATAATTATTAATCAATGATACAAAAGTACTATCTATACTTTTAAGAATATAAAATATATTCGATTAGGTTGCGATTTGTGCCTCGTTGGTAGGTGATTATCGATGCGGTCTCTCACCACGAAGCCTTGAACTCGTTTACCGCGCCGCGCCGGGCAAAAGTGTTTCTTAGGTTTTTTCGTCAGGCATTTCTCAAAATCAGCACGGTGTTGGAATTGTGGCCGGTGAATGGCGATAAGCTAACACCTTATCACATGTGACTTAAATATAACAGGTGGACTGTGGGTGCCTTACACCTCTGCCACACAATTCTGGGAAATAGGTAAGGGTTATGTTATGTAAGCAGCGATAGCCGAATGGGAGACCGTAGGACTGCAAAGTTACAGGTCTCGGGTACGAACCCACGGCACACAACTCTGTCAATAAATCGTTAAATACGTCTTTTCAAAGATATGTGTGTATTTAGCTTATAAAATTATTGCCCGCTAACGGTGAAGGAAAACATCGTGAGGAAACCTGCATGCCTGAAAGTGCCTAAAAAGTACTCGAGGTTGTGTGAAGTTTACCAATCCGCACTTAGCCTGCATGGTGGACTATGGCCTAACTCTTTTCATCATTAGGACAGAGCCCAGCTGTGGGACATGTATTAGATACAGGGTTGCTTTTACTATGTTATGTAAGTAAGCTCTCTTTATGATTTAAAACAACACCGCCAGCTATTCCTTCCGTTACGGGTGTCATTTTCGTTACGGAATATAACTTTGGCTGTCCATTTTTAAGGGATCGAACTAATCCTTAAGTAATGGGGTAAAAAGGTCATGTAGTTTGTTTTGCCAATTTGTTGTGACATTTTGTGAGATGAAGGCCCTTGAGTGTGTCCAAGCGTGACGGCTTATTTTATGATAAGGTACAGAAAAAGGTCAAACGCTTACAAATAAGTTTTCTTAGAAGTCGACTTTATTCGACTATTTTAAAACTCCCGGATGAATATTGTGTAGTTTCAGGAACCATCAGTTACCATGGACATTTATAAAATATTTCGAATGTTTATATCTTCACCAGAAAATTATGACAAGACCTAACCTAAACTAGATCTTTTTTTAAGACCTTGTATCAGCACGCAATAGGAGGAGGAATGGACAAAATATTTCTCATTATGCTTGTCACTGATCGGTAATGAGGGCTGGCGGCCACTAGGTACTTTTTTTTTTTATTTTACGGTGTTTAAAGAAATAGGTCAACTAATTGATTTTTTTAGACACTTAGTTTTTTTTTTATATAATAACCGTAGGAGACATAAACACCAATCCAAAAGCTGAAACTAGACACCATAAAGTCAAAAATGGTTTTTTAAATTATATAGTTTAAGAATATAAGTCAAATAATTGATTGAGAAACACGTAGTTATTTTTTTGTCACAATATCCATAGCACACATAAACACAAATCCTAAAACTAATTCATTCTAACCATAAGCAATCTATAAACCAGATTCCAATAAAACCAACTAAACGAAAAATATACTTTCGTAAAAAAATCCCTTACGTTTCACCTAAGGTGTCCAAATAACCGGTACCTCCCAATAAATAGGTTTTTGCGTCATATCTTTATGGCAATAATAATAATGTAATATTGTAACACATTGTCAATTATTATATTTGGTAAATAAACATCTTTTTATACCTATAAGCGGAAAATTGGATTCTTTATTTCATTAGTGTCATTATTGTCATGTAAAAATGGACTTCATTTGATTGGAATACGAATTACGAACTATGCCCCATTAACCATGCTGGTAAAGCGCTTGTAAATGAGTTCAAGCTTCTATTCTAAAGGTTTTATTCAAATCATTGTAATTAGTATAATTTAGTATTATTTATGATTTATTTTTATATAATTTTTTTGTAATGTTTTGACGTGTTCAAGCGCCTCCTGGAGCCAATGAAAATAAATGATTTGAATTTGAATTTGAATTTTAGCTAAATATCTGTATTTAACGTGGAGCGACTGCCATTAGACTCCACAACCCACAATGAGGTAACCAGTAATACGATACTCTTTGTTAGACTAGATATCGGATTTTCTGGCCTCCAACTACCCGTAACAACTGTCATAGACGTTTGAACGGCAACGTCGTTATGTTGAAGATAGTCATTCATCCACGTCCAACTTAGCATTGCGTTAGCATCGGTCCGCATAACCGTCTTAAAATATGATTATTTAGGTTATTTTTGACACCTACCTACCTATTCTTTCTTTTTTTCTTACTATACTAGCAAAACTTTCACAATCATCATTCATAAGATATATCAGGTTTTTAATAAATATAATCTGTACATCGTATTTATTTTATTTTTTATTTTATGTTTTTTATTTAATATAATTATATCACTTGTCACCTGAGGTTCCAGCTGAAAATCAACGTTGCCAGATTTTCTGGCAACAATATGTTGAGCTGTGGCCTTTTAGGCACCATCATAGCATAGCAGGTCTGAGACATATGAACTCAGTTGCAACTTGTATAATGTAGTATAAAGGCACTGTATTATTGTAATTATTCTGTATTTATTTTATTATCTAGTTCCTAAATTCGATTTTTTTTAAATTTGATTTTATTTTTTAATGATTTGGTGTTCTAATAAATATTGTTTACTTTTACTTACTTTACTTTACTTTGACTTAGCATGAGGCAGTTTAGAAACTAGACGTATAAAGAAAAAAAAGTTACGTGGAACCCACTTCCATTCAAGCTAAGAAAAATACACTTAAACTCTGCTTACAGCTAAGTCGTAGCCTTAAGTGCAGTGGTCACATTGTATAAACTTTGTCCCGAGCCAAGCACTATGTCCTTTACTTACATCTAACTTACGTTGTCTTAAGTATGTTTATTGTTCTTCTTACTTAACTTAGGGCCAATTTAAAATTTTAAACCGCCCGAATTTAGAAGTGACACAATTTACAGTTTAAATTAGAACGTAACTGTAACTTGTAATATTTTAAAGCAAATTTTAGCTTTCCTATGCCTTTTTGTATTTTATATAATATTAAAATTAAAAAATTAAAAAAACCAGCAAGACTCAAACCTGCACCCCCTGGGTTTACGCCCCAAGTGCTTTGCCAATTTTCCAATACCTTAAATACCATTTTTTTATTTAACCCATGCTGCTAAGCACACGTAATAATAATAATATATTTATTAATAAATATTTAATTAATATTATTATATTATAAAATATAATATTATTATATATATAAATTTACATAATATGTATATTGTTGATGTACCAATAAATAAATAAATAAATAAATATCACATTTCATACACACAACGCCATCTTGTCCAGAGCTTGTACTATGGGAACTAGAACTGCTACTAATACATACTCGTATATAAACTTGTCCGAACGAATTGAATTATCTCAATGTTCATACTCGACGTACTCGACGCAGATCAAGTTTAAAATCGGTGTTGCCAATAAATGCCATGTCTCATCCACACTAATCCCAACCGGCACACATAAATCATTGGCATTCCCTAGCCATCCAACAAGCTCAGCAAACATGTTGGACGTGACAGGCAGCAATTTATGTTGTGACGTCACACACGTTCCAATTATTGTTGTAACGATTGTCATATTGACGGTTCATAATTATATCCGTGATTCAAATGTGTCCGTTTTCTAATTATGACAATAATTATTATCTACTGAGTAATTGTTTCTTTATATAAAGTATTTTACAAAAGTTCATGATAATGGTAAAATAAACTAAAAAAATGACCGGTGTGTTTTCTACATTTTTAATCAAAGTCAAAGTCGAAGTATTTTATTTGTAAACATAGGTTAAAAGTTGTTATAAAATGTACATAATGTTCAGCCGTGTTTTGCCTAAGGCATACATATAAAGATATTTAGATTTTTAATAATATTAATAAAACATAAATTTGGCAATTATAAATAATAGTGACAATCTCATGCATTTTGTAAGTCTCTAGTAAAATAACTATGTCATAACATTTTTATCAGTATTCAGTTATCGTGTAATATTCCTCATGTTGTCATATATTATTTTTATTTTAATATCTGCTAGAAAATATAAATTCTTTATCGCCCAAAATGTATGTTCGTTAAGGAAAAACATACTGGAAAGTCACAAGGCTTAGGAATCTTAAACAGCGAATAATTGCTATTTAAAATACGTTTCTAACCCTCTACAACTAACGTTGCTCTACTACCACCAGTATCCAAAATTAGACCAGCAAATGTAGAATGGAATGTAAACATAATCGGGGACCATCGGCTAATAGCAAAGTCTCAGTCCGGGCGTGAACCCACTGCCTTTGGGCACTTCCTTCCTCCTGTTTGATGTACAAAATCAATAGACATTTAAATGTCGCTATTTCTGTCTATTTATTCGAAACCCTTTAGTCGTGTTTGAAGTTTTTATTCAGTCAAATGTAATACACATAATAGAAGTTTGCTAGATATTTCAAAAGTAACATGAATTTGATTGATAGCTTAAAATTGTTTTTCGAACCTCAAGTAAAATAACGTCCTGTTAAAAAATAATAATATTTTTTTTCTAAATTTTAATGCTATGTTTTGATCTCATAATATGATAAATAAATAAATAAATAAATTATGTGATATACTAAATAAGATTTTGTGATGTAAATAGATTTTATATATACAATAGTTTAAAAGTTCTCCAGAGTATTTAGCAACAATATATAATAAATAATAATAGCAGCCCTGTTTCTAATACATGTCCAACTACTGGGTTCAAGCCTCTTCTCATAATAAGAAGGGTTAGGCCATAGTCCGCCACGCTTGCCAAGTGCGAATTGGTAGACTTCACACTCCCTCGAGCACTCTTAGGCACTCTCAGGTTTGCAGGTTTCCTCTCGATGTTTTCAAGCAACAATAATAATTGGTAATATACGACAGACAGATATTCAGAGACACAAGAAAATACGCCTTATGTTAGTTATTAATTTTTAACATTATTTAATTAATGTTCATTAACTCTATATACAATTTTGACAACAAAACAAAAACGTATATTGAAATTGAACATTAAATTCATAAAGGACAGATTATATTACTTTAATTGTACTAGAGTGATAAAATAGTTAATATTGGGCCTTTGTGGTTTTAATTATATTTTTTTTATACCACGCCACCAGCGAACGAACGTGTAGTCCACCTGATGGTAAGTGGAGTACAGCCCATGGACATCAACAATCCACAAAAGCAGATTATAGATGCGTCGCTGCAGCTGAGGACTACGGTGTTATGCCTCATGTGCCAGTAATTTCAGGGCCTGATCTCACCACCAAACCGGAACACAGTAATGGAAGCACTACTATTTGGCGGCAGGTTAAAAGTGAGACGGTGGGGCTGCCGCCCTCGAGCTCATTCACAAGAGCTCTACCACGAGTACATATAATATATCTTACTTATAATAAAAATTAAATAAATCAAGTGTTTTGTGTACTATTTTCTCCGTGATACTAAAAACAAGGGTCAATATAAAAAATATACTGATGCTTTTATAGAAAAAAATGTCAACTTACCGCAAATATTTAGTCTCCGTTAAAGTTATGATAAGTAGTTTGTGCAACAAGTGGCACCAAGGGTGACGTGTCGTTGTCCTGCCTTATTTTGCAGCAATGCCTTTTGTCATCTTTGAATAATAAGATTATTACAATAACCATAACAGCGGCTAACAAAAACTATTATTGTAAGTGTTATTTATGAGCTAAGTTTACAAAATTTTTATATAACATCACGCCTATATTACCCATAAGGGTGTGGCAGAGGTGAAAAGCACCCACACTTCACCTGTTATGCTTAGTTCTAATACATGTCCCACTGTTTGGCTCGGGCTTCTTCTCATGAGGAGAAGGGTTAGGCCATAGTCCACCACGCTGGCCAAGTGCGGATTGGTAGACTTCACATACCTTCGAGTACTTTTTTCCTCACGATGTTTTCCTTTACCGTTAGCGAGCGATAATTTATATAACAATCCTAACGATTTATTGAGAGAGGTGTGTACCGTGTGTTCGAACCCGAGACCTTTGACTTAGAAGTCCTACAATCTTCCACTCGGCTATCGCTGCTCCAACAAATAATCACTGCCATATTATTACAAAACGGACACATTTCAAATCACGGATATAATTATGTGCCGTCAATGTGACAATCGTTAGTACAATAATTGGAACGTGTGTGACGTCACAACATAAATTGCTGCCTGTCACGTCCAACATGTTTGCTGAGCTTGTTGGATGGCTAGGGAATGCCAATGATTTATGTGTGCCATGCCGGTTGGTATAACTTATATTTAATAGCTTCTACCCACGGCTCCGTCCGCCTGCTACGTAAAATATAAATAAAAAATGTACTTCTTCTTCTTCTTCTTCGTCGTGTCGATGGCTGAGTCAAATTTTATTTGGACTTGCCATCGTCGTGAAAGGATTAGCCAATTCACTTTGGAGAACTCGCGAATTGCCCAGGGTGCGCCGGACGTAGGGAATCGTTGTGTACGTCACTCGGGGAGGCTAAGGAGGAAAAATGTACTATAATGTTTATCTAGACTATATTACAGTTCAACTGTGCTAAATTTCATCGAAATTTACCCGATAGTTTTTGCGTTAAGGAATAACAATCATCCGCACAAGCTACTAGTAGTAGTACGGAGCGTAGTTAAGGTTAAAATGATTAATTTAATTTAAATTTAATTATGCTATTATTTTAAATTTATATTCTTAATTTTGGAATCAGGTACATTACTCATTCCGCCATCCGGTCATCTAATGTATGCACCTCTCACCGCAAAGTCTCGGCATCGATTCTCGACTAGGGCAAAGTGTTATTTGTGAACTGTCCGTCAGGAACTTCACAATAGTAGCAAGGAGGTTTTATTTTGCCCGGTGGTTGGCGATAGGCTACCCCCCTATCCAATGGGACCTATACCTACATATCAGGTGAAATGTGGGTATTATACACCTCTGCCACACTCTCTGGGTAATATAAGCGTAATGTTATGTTATGTTAGAAAAGTCAATAATTCACTTAATGCTACACTTAACTCAGAGATAAAAGAGTGTATTTTAGTTCAAGTCGAAAAAAATAGAAAACACTGCTCACTGCGTTTTACCATGCTTAAATAAACTGTATCTCAATGACATAAAGTTGATTTTCAGATGACATTACAAACTTATGACGAATGCCAATAATGAGGAAATAAGGAATCCAATTTTCCGCTTAAACGTATAAAAAGATGTTTATTTACCAAATCTATGTATTACGATATTATTGCCATAAAAATATGACGCAGAAACCTATTTATTGGGAGGTACCATTTATTTGGACACCTTTCCTGTAAAGTAAGGGATTTTTTTACGACGGGGGCCCTTTCTTGTTTATGTCGGTTATTGGTATCTTGGTTTATAGATTGGTTATGGTGAAAATAAATTGGATTTTGGATTTGGCTATGGTTATTGTTGTATTAATAATGTTTTATTAGCATCTTTTATCTAACTGTAGATCTTATCAAAGTAGAAAACATAAAATAGTATTACATTCCCACACTATGTTCTAGTTAGAAGGTTATCGTTTTTTTCAAGTATAGTAAATAACTATATTTTTTGTGTAATATTTTAATGCAATTATTAATTTGTTTTGCCTTTTTGTATATTTTAAAATATCAAGGTTGAAAAATTAAGAGTGTAGAATAATTTGCCCTAGGTGCAATTTCTCAAGCGTTTTACAATTATAAAACAATATTTATGATTGATGACGTTTTGATTAATTTATTAATGAGTATAGAATATTTAGTTTGCAAAACCATATGTTTATAATAAATAGCAGTAGCAGTATAATAGCTTAATACTTATAAATTTGTGCTAGATATCATCCTTTTATAAAAAATGAAAATTTCTTTTTTTGTTTTAAAGAAATGTACGTTCTTTTCTTACCTTTATAATCGCATCACAAAAACCGTCACGTTCGGAGACACCCTAAGGACCTTCATCTTACAATATGTCACAACAAATTGCCAAAGCAAACAAAATTACCTTTTTTACCCCATTACTAAGAGATTAGTCCTTTAAAAATGGACAGCCAAAGTTATATTCCGCAACAAAAGTGACATCCCTAACGGATGGATTGCATTAGATGACCGTTTCTTAAGTTTTATGAAATAACTAACTATTGCCCGCGACTTTTTTTGCTTAGTATTCGTTGATCCCCGCGGTTATAAAGAAACAATTATTTTTTTAAAATTTACTTAATATTAGACTTATAGCCAAGAATTTTAATCAATTCCTTTAAATATTTAATGTCTTTCTTGTCATTAAGCATATCTTCGCGATCATTCTCAGACGGGGAGCAGGTACGGGTTGCAATGACAAAACCTGGCAAGTCGAAGATGAAACTACGGATCTTTTGATTAACAGCTCTCAAATTCTGAAGCAGTTTCAAAGCAGATCTCTTTTCAGTCGGGTGCGATATTTGAAACAAGCGAATAGCTCTATGGAATAAGGCAATATAGCGTAGAATCTTCGAACTATATCCTTGGCAACAGGCCGAACCCCAGCGCAGGTGAGTTCTGATTTCTCGTGCTTGGAATTCCGGAACAGCCATCAGTCTTCAGTCAACTCCTCTCTACTTAAGTCTGACTTCACGTTAGGACAAACTAATGGAAACAAGATGCCCACTAACAGAATAACCTGAAATACATGCTGTGCCATTTCCAAATAATCGTCACTTATTGATGCGACTCGTGACCAGAAGGCTGGTTTTTATTTGGCTCAAAGAATAAGCATTGCCATACAATGTGGCAATGCCGCCAGCCTTTTGGGCTCTGATGTCGCTCTTTGACATCGATGCGGAGGAGTTTTTTGATGCTCTATGAAGTTTTGTAAATATCATATTATAAGTGATTGTAGGTGTGTATATTATTGTATTATATGATTATGATATTAGAAGAAATAAATGTTGTATGCACTTAATATTAACAATTATTGTGAGTTTACTATAAGCATGTCAATATTATTTAACAAAGATGTGTTGATGACTTATTATATTTGTAACATTTAATGTACCTACCACATTTTAATGTAAATTAAGATTCTATTCTATTCTTATTCTTTACCCGTGACAAACGTTTTTCTATATTCCCGTGAGTTCGTCGCGCCAATCAGAAAAAAATGCACAGCGCCATTTATGGCGTTTTGGCAAAAGCTTTCGACTAACTTTAAAATATGTTTTTAAAGTAATTACACTCTTTGGACTAACTTAAGGAAAACCCAGTTCTAGACGTTCATTTAGTTTTATTGAAGAGCAAGTGTATACGAAATTTCGTGCGTCAAATTTATAAAAGACGGAGTTCCATACAACTGTTTCACCCGTATTTTACGCGCTTAAGGGTGGTATGCCCTAAAATCCATTGTTAATGCGCACCTCCATTTCAAGAGTTCACTCAAAATTTCAAGAGTCTAGCTCAGCAGCGGGTTAGACTTGCGTTGATGAATCAGTTGATCAGTCAGTCGGTGACTGCCTTGTATTGATGATCATATGATATCTAGGATTCAATTCCCGGTTTGGGCTCGTGTTATTCGGGATTTTACGATGGCAATTGAAATTGAAAATGGAAAAAAATTACAAACCTACCGGATGGATTAGCTGACCGCTGTTGAATTAAATATATAGCGAGCTGATTCGGGTGGACTTCAGGGATGTCCTAAATTATTCCGTCGTTACACCGTTCGTTATATTGATGAAGAATGCCCAATTGTTTCGTTTGTTCATGACACAGTAAATACAGTAGGTTAACTTTAAAGAAATTGGCCACTGTCGGTTTTAATGTGCGCACTTTTACGCAGACATTAGCATTACACCTTGGGTTTGTTGCAACGGTTGCAACCAAATAGGATTGATCACCGCAGGCTGCACACATTCTATTTGATTAAATCTACGTAGTATTCGTTGTATTTTTGAATTACATATTGTTGTACTACACCATAAATATATTAAAATATAAAAATCTAGTGCCTTTCATAATACGCAAATATCATTTGATTAAAATAAAAGTATCTACCCTACGCATCAACGTCAGTGTATTCTTTTGCCGCTTGATCTTAGTTAACCTACTGTCTTTACTGTGTTTATGAGTACTACGCGTGCGTAAACTGACCTTTTTTAGCTATAAAAAACGTAATGGAATAAACAATACGACCTGTAATATTCATTCTATTTATCTGTTTTTATCTGTGTGGTTATTATTAATGAAGCTTTGTTTTGCTGAGTTATAATTTTTGTACACATTGGTTTACAAAAGCCTTGGAAATAAGTACTATCTAATGAATTATCATGCATTGTAACAACGACAGGTTATTGATATACATTTAACCTTTGCGTTGTCTCATCTTCCTGGGACTCAGGTAAGGGTTGGCGCGATGGCTGATTCTGCTGAGTGCCTCAAGAGGCGCAAAAAAAGCCCGCTTGATAACTTTTACATGTTTTGCGATTAAAACATTAAAACCTTAGGGTCGAGTACACTTATAATCTGTTCAAAGAGTTGTCAGCGCGTCTAATTCTATTTTATTCTTCGACCAGCGACTTAGTATCGCAATACAACGCGGTAATACTGCCAGCATTTTGGGCACGAGGTCTTCTGACAGTGACTTATTAATTTCAGTTTAAGTTATTAGACTAGTTTAATTTAAGGTCTAACATGTAAATGCTAAAAAAGGTCAGTTTACTACTGGTGGTAGAGCTCTTGTGAATGAGCTCGAGGGCGGCAGCACCACCGTCTCACCTTTAACCTGCCGCCAAATAGTAGTGCTTCCATTACTGTGTTCCGGTTTGGTGGTGAGATCAGGCCCTGAAATTACTGGCACATGAGGCATACCACCGTAGTCCTCAGCTGCAGCGACGCATCTATAATCTGCTTTTGTGGATTGTTGATGTCCATGGGCTGTACTCCACTTACCATCAGGTGGACTACACGTTCGTTCACTGTGGACGTAGTATTTAAAAAAAAAAATGTTTATGTAAATAAAGATTTTAAACAGTATTTAGTTTGAAAATCAGATATCCAGTGGGATTTAAACCCGGTCCTAGTGCTTTGTCAATTTAGCTATAAACTCATTTGCAACCTATTTATCTCTCTCATTATACTATTACTCAGTTAATATAACTATCTCGTTTGTCTAGTGGTTAGTGTATACACCTCTCATAGTGAGGTCACGGGTTCGAATCCCGGGTTATTAGGAATTTTTCTATCAAGAAAGTCTTGACAGCGGCACGGAGATAGAATATAGGCGTGGTGTTAGGTTATGTTGTTAATCCTGAGGTCCCAGTTAATAACATATTCGTATTACGCAACCTTTTTAGTATGTAAATACCTGGTAATTAATTATACTTTAATAAAGACCACTTATATGGTAAACAACAGGTAGCTTTTTGGTATTAAAATCAACAATATTTACCATTAATGGTTGAATACGTTAGGTTCACGCACCAGTTATTATTACAAACAAAATGGCGATTAATTATAGCTTAATTAAAGTATTTAGTACAATGTAATAATATTTAATCATTAGTGTTCATCAAAGTTATACTTATGTATTGTGTGTTTTTACACTGAAATCGAATGTCGATTGATAGTCGCACAGCGCAACAGTGCGACCTTATTGGCGTTTTAAGGGGGGATATTTACTTGGCTGTTTTCAATACCTAAGTCATAAAGGTTTAACTTTAATATTATTAAGTTTTTATCTAATTTTATAGATAAATCAAATTTATCTTAAACACTACAATGCATACTAAGAAACAGTTAAAACATATGGGACCGGCAGGATTTGAACCTGCGACCTCCTGCACACCAAGAAGTTGAAATAACGTATGCGTTCATTCTTTACAACATTTGTGCTGAATGTAACTTCGCCATGTTGGTTTGAACCCTACTTAAGATAGGAATAAATTGATGAACATTGTCGGTCCCATATTATTTTAACTGTTCCTTAGTGTAATCTGCTAAGCATAGCTAAATGCTATAAAAATAATCAATAAGAAGTTAACTACAGTGGATGTTTTTTTAACGCCCATTCCTTTAATTTTTTTTTGTTTGTATTAAGTTTAATTAACGATCAAGACGAAATGGCAACGAACAAACAAGCATTTCAGTGTTTTGGATCTGATTTGTCTATAAAAATAAATAAACTCTTAATAATATTAAAGTTCAACCCGTTACCGTACATTTATACAGAATAAATATATTACCGAAACATGTCGATACACCCAATAATCCGAATGCAATTATAATTTTAATGAATGTCGCGTTGCTGTCATGGCGTCTACCGTAAATGTCAGATAATTATCGATACTCGTGTCCAATGTGTGGCACATATGGTAATATTTCGTGCTTTTATTAACCGACTTCGAAAAAAAAGAGCAGGTGCTCAATTCATTTTTTTTATGTTTGTTCGCCGATTACTCGTAGACGCCCGAACCGATTTAAGAAATTATTTTTTGTCTGAGAGAATATACTTGTCGTGTGGTCCCGATCAGGGATTTACAGGTCACGATCTGATGATGGAATCCTAAAGAAATTGAGGCATCCCTCGAATTTTAAAGGCTTCAATATTGTTTTCGTATATTACCTAAAGCTTCTCGGATATTTTCATCTAGCAGTTAGCATTTCATGGTACTGAGCTGATACTGGAACATACAACTTATCAACGGTTAGACATACGGGGATAATTCTTTAATTATATACCTTATAGCCATCTACTGTATTTTTCAAGTTATACACAAATGAGGCGAGCAATGAACATTACTTATGTATTTAGTGCATTTCTAATAATTGATTAATTAATTGATCTTACAAAAATCTGTCGTAGGTGGAATCGGCACCCTTAATGTGCCTTCCACGGCACAGAAAAATCATAAGGTAATGATTACCTTAATGCTAAACGCTAACCGTGGTTAGCATTGCTATTTTACCATCATCTGCCACCAAATAATAATGCTTCAACACGCCACTTATTACAAACTTCTAAGATTTGTATACAAACTTTGCTACGTAACAGGTATTGCAGGTACTTATGTAATTTAAAGTTAAAAGTTGGTTTTTATTCCATAAATTATGGTAAAAGTTAAGAATCTTATTTATATATAGTATAGTATTAAATTGATTAGCGAATGCGAACTTACTTTATGAGTTCTCGGAATGGAGCCCACGGTTGGACAAAATTGTTATTTGGGATTTTGTTTTAGGAATATCTAAGCGGGAGCACGAAGAATGCTGACCGGTAGATGGTGATAGGCTCACTCCATTTCCACCCATATTGCCCTGAGGGGTGGGACAGAGGTTGTTAGCACCTACATTTCACCTGTCATTCTCATGACAAAATCATGATTTCACAAATAAATAAAAAACGGAGCGAAGCACATGGCGTTCCATCATCATGATTTTATGTATCTATCTAGTTATAAAAAAACAAAAAAGTTTATATATTATCATCTGAATCTATCTTATTTTATCTTTCCAAAAATTGTAAGGAACTTCAAAACCAGTGATTACCCAAAAATAGAACAAGGGTCGCTACCCCTGGGGGGATGGTGGAAACAAGACAACTAACGAACCGCGATGGGAATTACCACTGTTTCTATTTATTGGTGGTAGAGCTCTTGTTTGGAAGCTCAATGGGTGGCAGCATCTTCGTCTCATCTTAGATCTGCCGTCAAGTAAAGATCAAAACAAACTGAAAAAGCTAAGTTAGCTGTAGATGACTGTACTGCACTTTACCAGTCTCCCACAATAACGAATGTTACTGTACCTTATCTTAGCAAATGACTTTCTGTAATTAATTTTTGTTGTGGTGAGAAAAATAAATAAATTGTCTATTGTCTACTTTGCACTCGAAAATTGACCAATCAACGGTCACCGTGCTCGTGTGTGACCAATCAGAGCAGTGCGTGACCATTCTTGGCCATCATTGTGGATTTTGGCTGGTTGTAGTTACCATAAATCATCAGGTAGACTGAATATGTCTCATGGGATAGGGGCTAGTCTATCGCCATCCACCAGGTACAATTCCAACCACGTGCTGCTATTGTGAATTTCCTAACGAAAAGATTACTAATAACACTTTGCCTGACCTAGAAATCGAACCCGGGACCTCGACATCGAGTATGAGGCGCAAACGCTAACCACTAGGCCAACGAGGCATTTTAATAGAATTTGATCACTTTTAATAGTTACTTTCTATTGTCACGTGCTTTTATGGATTTTAGATGTTATTGCATTGTATTTACCACTTACCATCAGGTGGATTACACGTGCCGTTTCTTACATACATCATATGAACAAGGGTCGCTATCCCCAGGGTACCGGGGATAGCAACCAAGACAACTAACGAACCGCAACGGGAATAACCTGCTTTCCTAAATCCTGTATATTCACCCCAGTTATATTTACAAGGTAGGCACGATATTCATACGCAAGGAAATCAAATACCTCCAGAGGGTTATACCACACGCACAGTTTATAATCGTGCGGCTTTTAATACGGTGATTTTTTGATTTTGAAAAGAAATTCTGCCTTGGTAAATTTTAACCAAATTTTTTCTCTAGTTGCCTGTATTATTTTTTTTAATTTACACAGGCGTTAAACTTTGTTAAAATCCATTCAGGTGTTTTGCGTAAAAGAATAAATAAAATTCCAATATACACGTACATATACATCATCACAATCAATCAAATTTATATAATATTACCAATATTAGTGGGATAGAGCTAGGATTTTCAGCTGCAAATAAATATAAATAAATATCTCAAAACTTACACATAACGCCATCAAGTCCTAAATTAAGCAGAGCTTGTACTAGAATAACTAATACATATGTACTTTTTTTATAGACATACTCATTATACATAGGAACACTCAGACTAAGATAAACCCCCATATTCATGCACACAAAGATTTAAAGAAGATAAATGCTAATTATATCGATTCTATTATCTTACATTCTCTACCAAAAGCACTTCAACGGGGTATCCTAATCGCTGCGTTTGAATATTGCACGTGTGACATTATCCTAATATTATTCAGTTTGTATGGCAACTACAATTTGAAAATGCATTTGTTTATTCAATACTCGGATAATAGTACGCCATATTAATTTAACGAGTACATTAAAAAAATACATTAGATTTCATTTTGAAAAGGTTTTATTTTACTTACTTTTTGTTTTGTTATTAAATAAATAAATAAATATCACACAACTTTCACGCAAATTACGTTTGTGCGGCAGCAGGATGCAAGAAAACCCAGGATTGCTCTTAAAACTAGGTTTATTTAAAATTATTACTACATTTTCTTAAAAATAGTGACAATTGGTCGATGTTTGTACCAAGAGTGCCGTAATTGCAGAACGCAGGTACTCGGTAGCGATACGATCACGTTGCGCAGTGTCAGCATTCCCGGACGTCGGTATGCCGCTGTCACCAGGCTGATGCAATACTCGTGACGGTGGTAGAGCTCTTGTGATCTATCGTGAGGGCGAAAGCATCACTAGCTTCACTTTGTGTGAATGGGATGTTGCTAGTGGGTGTGGTATATAACATCTCCCTCCCGAAGATCAGCGACTACTGGCGAAAATGTTCGTGAGTATCGCTGAAAAGGCAGTCCAAGCAGCACCAGGGTGAAGTTCTAATGCGTTATCGTCTTCTATAGTGATTCGCGAACGTTGTTTCAAGTTCCTTCGTAGCACTAACTCGATAATTAGTACTCATGGACCGAATATCATGGCATAGCGGTTATTCACAGCTATTTCTCGAGAGCGCTTGCAGGTTGTGAAGGTTACATCGAGTAGATCATAGAGTGGTTCTGGATTTCTGGTACGGCTTCTATTGTCAGAGTTTCTGTTCCAAAGGTCGACGATTTGCTGCGTAGTAATGAGTTGGTAGATTCGGTCGCTTTCATCGTTGTATTGGATGTTGCGTCGACGCAGATAGTCTGGAACGGACTTCGGGCATTCAGCCTCTATTGTACATCAAACCTTTTTCGTGAATTGCCAAATAAAAATGGAAAGAATATTAAAGATAGGAACTGTGGATAGTAACGGGATAGACAATTGGGAACTTTAAAGCTATTATTGAATTGTCACTACGATTAAAAGTTACCTTATTTTATAAAATTAAAGTAATTCCTAAAACTAACATAAACTATAATATATTATATCAGATCTCTACGATAGAGAACATAATAATTCTAAATTCTTCATAAAAATTCTGAATTTATTTAAACCTAATAAAACAAGAAAATCATTCTACCTAACCTAACCCTAGGGTTCTATATATATAGGATTCTATAGCTATGTAGGAGAATTTAGAAAAAAATGCCTGATAGAGTTTTAATTTTATCAGAGAACAAGATTAAACATTCAGTCCGACGGCCATTATTTAAAAAAAATGATTATTTTAACAATCATAATTTATTTTCTTTTTTTTTATGAATTTTCATTACCAATTATTTCTTAGAACTATTGAATTTGCATCATCCGATTCATGTTTAAATTAATACGATTATTAAGCTATGTGATTTTATTCTTATTTTCAATATTATAATATCTTCTTTTCTTGCAATAATTTTACGTCGCTATTGTAACAAATAGCGTCATAAATGCTAGAAATTCTTTAAAATGAACTAATTGCAAGTTTATTAAATCTAAAACCTCGACTAAACTATTTTTTAGTGCGGTTAGATTCAAATATAATGTAACTTTTATTTATAATATATCTTACACAAAATCCGTATATAATTTATCATAGTAAATATATATTGTATTATTATAATTTTTTTTATATATAAATAATAATGTAATATAGTCTAAACCAAATTAAAAAAAAATAATTTAATCAATTATTTAAAGTTTATTTAACTATTTCAATTAAATTTTATAACTTTAATTTAACGATTTTAATTAAATTTTATAACTTTAATTTTTCTGTCAGTCAGAATTGTATTATATTTATATATTATGATCATAAGATTTTAATTTGATTTGATAGTTTTAATCTATATTACTATAAATACTATATATATATATATACTTTAATGTTTTAAATTTACTTCAATTAATTAATTACCTTTATTATATCATAATAATGAATTCTGATTAATAAAATTAATTATTACCCTTGTATCAAATGGTTGAAATAAATGATTTTGATTGATTGCATTAATGCATTTTAACCACTCTATAAAAAGTTATTCTAATACCTAGTTGATTAACCATTATCAATATAATATGTTATATGTACCTATTAACAAATTAAATTTGAAATACATTATTTTTGATAGTTATGAATTATAATTATAATGTAATAAATAATAAGAGAAAAACTAAATCTCATACAGATTTTTTTTTTCGATATTTTATTTCATTTAAATCCAATTTTAGGCTTATGTCCAATTTATAAATTAAATAAATTTTTATTTGAAACTATTTGAATAATTTTTTTTTTAATCTAAATCAAATTTAAAATTATCATGAAAAATTTATACATTACATTATTATACATACTACATTAGAGCAAACTTTAATTTTGAAATGGTCAGACTCATGCCGCCCCAATGTTCATTAAGCATGAACTGAACTCCTATCATTGTCATCGCTGTACATTAATGAACTTTGAAAATTCTTTAAAGAATATTACGACATTTTTTTAAAAAGTATGAAAACATCTCACTCTTACGAAAAATTATACAAAATGTACCTTTATTTGTACCAAAAACCCGTCTTACAAAAAACTGCAACCCGATGGTAATAAAACATAATAATTATAATAAAACCACCGATTAATTTGAATCATATTAGCAGCATATCATAAAACAGCCGATTCAAATCAGAGATCTTAAAACAGGGTTTTACAGAAAGTTTTATTCCTGGTCAGTTACAAATGTTTTATTCAATTGACGATTTTTAATTTATTTTAAATTATAAAGCAACTGAGTATATTTCTTGAAATATAATAAAATTGTATATATTATTATATATTTATATAAATATATAACACGAGTTTTTCTGCTATTGACTAAATTATTAATATTAATTTAAAATTAAATTTAGATGCATAATCAATTTAAATTTATTGATATTATTACTTGTTCATTTTATTTTAAAACGTTTCAAGTTTTTTTTTAAAACGTTATAATTTACTTTAATATATACATTATTTAATTTATTATAATCATATATAAATTATTTTTATACATCCATATTTTATTATAGCCTATATTCTTAGTTAAATGATAAATTTATTTATTAAAATACTTAAATTCTACTTAAAATATTTTCAAAACCTGTTCAATTTTAAAATATTTAAAATTGTATTATTTTAATTAATTCTACCACTTTGCTTAGATTTCAATTTTGTCTTTAAAACTTTTTGTATTAATATATTATGTATATATATATATTTAGTAACATTAAATAAAAAGCTACTTATATCTTTTATAATTTATTTGAATACATTATTTTTGCTTGATGAAAGAAATAAAAATTAAATACTAAGTTTTATTACTCCAATGCTTTATAAAATATATATTTTTAATTAAAATTATTTTAATGTATCGTATAATAATTATATACTATATTTTTATTTCAATTTAAATATAATAATTAGAAATTTTGCTAAATTTTACAACTTTGAACTATTTCAAATTGCTTTTTATATTTTTTATTATTTTAATCTCGATTAAAGATATTAATAAAAATACTAAACTAAGTGGTATAATTTGTTTTAAATAATTAGTGTAACTAATTTTGTAAAAATAACTAAAACAGAAAAGTAAAAATTAATATCATTTTATTTATCATTTTGTTTTTAATGTAATTCAGTTTTTTTTTTATTCAAATGCAATGTACATATATTTATATATATTATACTATATTATTAATAATATTAAATAAAACATTTCATTTTAATATAACAAAAGGAAAAGATACACTTATATGTAAAATATATATTTATATATTTAACATAACATCACGCCTATATTACCCAGGAGGGGTGTGGCAGAGGTGTAGAATTATGAAATGAATATTTATTTTATTAATACATTTCTAAATTATTAAAGAAGAAAGAAAAGAAAGAAGAAGGTTGTAATAATGAGTAATATAATTATAGAAAGGTTTAACTCGATATAAAACTTAATTAGTGGATTGGTAAAATCATCCTGAAACTAAGTCTGTCGTATAATATACGCTAGGTATATTTTTTCTTTTAAAAATAATAAGTATTTTTTTAATGCATATATATTATTATACAAAAATAAATTATTAAAAAATATTTAATATAATAAATAAATTAATTTAAATTAACATGTTATACTTATAAAAATATATGGATGAAATAAATTTTCAGTTATTATATTATATATTACATAATAATAATATATTATATTTAACTTCGCAACTACTTCATTTTACTTTACGTCGACTTAAGTTAGAGTTTATAAGTCCGGTGAATTTATTTAAAATTTACTAATTAGGTATGTATACCGAATAAAATTTAATTTACAATCAATAAATTAATTAATAAAATGAAAAAATATAATAAAATACATTATGCGTCATAAAATTCCTCCGCATCACTGTCCACAGCGGATACCGTGGCCAGAAGGCTGGCAGCATTGCCACGTTGAATGGCAATGCTTATTCGCTGGGCGAAGTAAAAACCAGCCCTCTGGTCGCGAGAAGCGTCGATTAGGCGCTTTGAAATATCTTTAAATAAAGCCCGAGCACTCGGACCCCATGGTCCTAAAGTTTCAACCCCAAACGGCTCAAATATATAACCACTGACGAGATTATTATACTTGCGCCGTTTGAGGTTTTCGGCGGATGCTGCCGCGGCACCCGCGCAACTTACAGTGCTTGGAAGATGTGATGGCGCAAGGGTATCGACGCAAGTAGCGTCCCATACCAAAGGCCTGCCCATCTTCCATGGCAGTAACGACATACCGTCTGGTCTCTTGCCATCGTCACGCGCCAAGCCATTAGGTTCAAGAACGGCTGGCACGCCGGCGGTGACAAGAGTACGACGTATTATATCGTTAAGATGCGCGTGCCGCGACATGCGACCTGCGCTTTTGCTGCACGATAGGACATGGTGTCCGAGGCAATCGACGCTCTCACCGCAGTGACAGGGATGCGGAGCGACACTAGGTAGACCCAAACGAAAACAGGTGGCGATGCGGAATGTCTCGTTGTCCAGCATTGTACCTAAGCTAGGCGACGGGAGCGCAAAAAGCCAAAGACCTGACTCCCATTCTCCCACAGCCAACAAGCGGGCGCGCTCGGCCGCATTAGAGGCTGTATTCAAAAGGTTGTTCATCCTTTGATTACAGAGCGGCCCGTCCCATTGTCTCTGGGAGAAAGGGTTAGTCGGTACGGCTGTGCTCGGACAAGCCATCTGCCAGGCGGTCACTGCATCGGACTTGCATAACACTTCAGAATTAACCAGTGTAGGTGCTAAAATTTTCCTGGTTAATTCTTCCGTGCTATGGACCGACGACAGGAAGGCCGGCAAACTAATATCTGAAATTTTGCGAATGCCGAGGCCGCCCAGGCGAACCGGTAAGGACGCCTGTAGCCACGCTCGGTCATTCAAAGTTACATTAAGAATTTTGCTAATTGTGTTTTGGATAATATTGTCCATTTGGCCTAAAAGAGTAACGTTTTTCCAAAAATGAGTGGATCTGAGGGCATGAGTAAATTTAGGGACGAAAAGACAGTATCGAATAATCGTGAAAGCCGAATGCATATTAATTTGGAGAAGGCGATCCGAAATGTCGTTAAAATTTTGTATTTTTTCTGCTATGAAAGCATCATAGGCGTCTTCATGAATTGGAGCTCCTAGGAGGCGTAAGGAATCTTTTTGAACGATTTTAATATTTGGTGCCAGAGATTTAAATTTAGATAAAACCGAAAACTTGTCGACTAATTTGTCACTAAGAAAAATTTCGCACTTATTTGAATTTAGTTCTAAGCCAATGGAATTGAATTTATTTTTTAAAAAAGCCAAATCTTGTAGAACTGTCTGTACGTCGCCTCCTAGGGTTCCATCATCCAAGTACCAAATGTTTAATTTAGAATTTAGCTGTCGAATGATGGGATGTATGGCTAAACTAAAGATGACTGGTCCGAGAGGGTCACCTTGTTGACAACCAACCGCCGATTCCAAAAGATTTTCCTTAAATAATAATTTTGAAGGGTGCCTATAGCTTTGCCAAAGGTATTTATAAATTTTGGGTGTTTTTAATTTAGCTTCTGTCAACAAGGTGTCCCTTTTTACAGAATTAAATGCGTTTTTCACGTCAACCTTTAGGATGACCTCTCCTTCACCACAGCCAAGATATGTTGACAGTGCGTGAACGGCCGCTTCACAACCTCCCCGAGAGCCGAAACCTAATTGGATAGGTTGGAATTCATTTCGCAATTCTTCACTGTAATATTTACAACATATCTTGGCTGCCACACGCCGATATGTGCAACCAACGGCAATGGGACGAATGCCACCATCCTTCTTACTTAAAGCACATAAATTTGCACCATATAAAATACTGATGATGGCATCGTCCACATTACCGGCGAGCATAAGATTAATAAGTGCCGTAAGCTCCTTCAACAGGGCCTCACCAGCTTCCCCGGCGCCCGGACACAGCAGATCCTTTAAATGCTGCGGAGTCAGGCCGTCGAGGCCGCCAGCAGAGCCAGTTCTAAAGGAGCTAACGGCTGTGAAAACGTCTTTGGCTACAATGCTAAGCGGATCTTCATTATTAGGTGGTTCTGGGAAAACGAGGTCATCCGAAGGCGCTGGATGCTTGCTCTGCAGAGCTGTGAGCGTTTCTCCAGAGCAAGGCGCCAACACATCACTGCTAAATAATAATCTGGCAGCACCGCTGATGTCACCTTCCCCTAACTTAGATTCTACATATTGGAATACTGATTTCGATTTATTGTTATAAATGGGTGCTTTATATTCGAAATTTTGAGCCGAGACATAACAGTTTTGTTTAATTTGGGCCGTTAAAGATTTTGGTTGTAGATGGTCTTTTTTTGCATGTAGAATCCGATAGGGGAAAGTAAGCAATTGCTCCCAGGCCGAACACGAGTTCTCACGGATGACAAGACCTATGCAGTTAGCCAAACTTTTGGCTACTGAAGGTCTCGCGCCACGAGGAACTCGTTTTAAAATCGGAATAGAATTTTTAAGATGGGTAAGTTGTTGCCAGAAAGGATTTGTAATATTATTGGAAGCTAACGCAGTAGCGGGATCCGAAAGTAAACTACGGGATTTGTGTACTTTCCCAAAGTGTATGCTCAGACCCCGCTTACCTTGGAAGTCCTGGGAGCAATTGGGGCATCGCACTCGTGATGTGGTAGGTTGACTAGCGCTCACGATATTTGCATCACCACCTGGTTGAGTCAAGGGCATAGAAAAACTTATATTTACACTAAAATAATATAACTATAAATATATTAATTATTATATTATATATTAATTAGCTAATTAGGTTGACTTTACTTTTATTAAATGCGGATTCTATCAAATTATATGATACTTATTTATCCCACAGATTAATAAATCGCAAAAACATTAACATTATAAAATCGGACGCTGCGTTGGCACTAAGCTTAGGGCTTTTATAAAATATTCTAACCTAAGGCCTTATAAAATATTCTAACATATCAGTATAATGCAAAACAGATTTTAACGATTAAATTCTGTGCACTTTATACTTCTCACTATAATACTAGATCATTCCTAAACCTATCCTATAATTCCGCAATTCTCACAGAAGGAAAATTTTGGAAGTTCTAGGGCAAACCTAAAATTAAAAAAATAGTCTTATTTTGTCTACTACTATAAAAGAAAATTTTATCATTAACCTATAATCCTATAATTCCGCAAATCTCACTGAAGGAAAATTTTGGAAGGTATAGGAAAAACTTAAAAGGACATAACTACGGGCAAATCACTAAAAGATTTAAACGTACTTACAAAATATAGCATCTGGGTAGCTGCAGTATCAATGTTCGGATACTCCTACTGCTTGCCCGACGTGAAGGTTCGGGTCCTCGTTCAGGGCTTGACAGCTTCCAGGACTAGATGTAGATACATCATATAGTCCTCGAGGTCCTAACGACTGCGCCAATTACGTTTGTGCGGCAGCAGGATGCAAGAAAACCCAGGATTGCTCTTAAAACTAGGTTTATTTAAAATTATTACTACATTTTCTTAAAAATAGTGACAATTGGTCGATGTTTGTACCAAGAGTGCCGTAATTGCAGAACGCAGGTACTCGGTAGCGATACGATCACGTTGCGCAGTGTCAGCATTCCCGGACGTCGGTATGCCGCTGTCACCAGGCTGATGCAATACTCGTGACGGTGGTAGAGCTCTTGTGATCTATCGTGAGGGCGAAAGCATCACTAGCTTCACTTTGTGTGAATGGGATGTTGCTAGTGGGTGTGGTATATAACACGCATCGACAATGTGTCCCAAACTAAGCAAAGCTTGTACTATTGAAACTTTATAAATAACAAACGGGTATGTGGTCCATCTAATGATAAGTGATAACTATAACTCACTGACAAAAATTGTGGCTGTTATTTGTGGACCTCAATACCTAAGCCAGTAATTTAAGAGCCTAATCTTAGAAACAAACTAATACACAGTATAGCAAACAATACTAAATTAATTTAATTTTAGCTCTTACAAAACTTCTACCAGCAGTAAAATTACAACCTCATCCGAGGATCACACACCTACTTCTACAATAGTACTGTCCTTTTATTATTTGCACACATTTAAACTGTCTAAATTTCACGTTGCCACTGCGTTTGAATATCGCACGTGTGGCATTACCCTAATATTATTCTGTTTGTATGGAGACTACAATTTGAAAATGCATTTGCATATTCAATACTCAGCACATAGTACGCCATGTGGATTTTACTAGAACATTAAAGAAAAATATATAAGTTGTATTGTATTGTTCTTTTTGAAGAGCTTTTGTTTTACTTACTTTTGTTTTGTTTTTGAAATGTTTTATATAACAAACAGGTATGTGCTCCAGCTAAAGATAAGTGATAACTAATTAATAATTCACCGACAAAAGATTTTAGCTGTAATTTGTAGACCTCAATGCCTTATACGCTAGTAATTTAAGTGCCTAGCAGAGCAAAAAATACTAATTCTGGATAGTTTTAAGGATTTAAAGTATTTCTTTCGTCTGAAAGTTCCACCAGCAGTAAAATTACATTACCTTCCGAGAATCACACACCTACTTCTACAATAGTACTGTGCTTTTAATAATTTGCACACATTTAAACGCTCGCGCTGTCTAAATTTCCACTGCGTTTGAATATCACACGTGTGGCATTACCCTATTATTATTCTGTTTGTATAGAGACTACAATTTGAAAATGCATTTGCATATTCAATACTCAGCAAATAGTACGCCATGTGGATTTTAGCTTTTGCGATTTCGCAGGTAATTTACTTACATTATGTTTCTTTTGAATTTGAATTGTTTTGTTTGGGTCAAATCTTGCAAGTTCAATTAAAATTATTTTAAGTTGCTGATATCAAGCTCTGGCATATCGTCAAATAAACAACAACAAAGTATAATATTAAAGTTAAAAAATTAAGAATCCAGCAGGACTCGAACCTGCACCCCCTGGGTATACGCCCCAAGTGCTTTGCCAATTCAGCTATGGATTCGTATGCTGCTAGACTCGAAATTTCTCAACTCAAACTCTCAACAACTTAACCACGAGTTCCACTGTGTAAATAAAAATATAAACCTTAATAATTACTACCATCTAATCTAATTTGTGAATAAACTATTAATATTCGGAAGACCTAATTTTAATAGTTTACTTTCAAATAAAATTGTGGAATATAAAAACACAAAGTTGGTCAAGTTCTTTTATATGGTTTCAATAAATTAAAGCTTTTGCCCGCTTTTATATAAACTTACCTGTTTTCAGAGAAATATTAAACAGTCACGAAATTGGTATTAAAGACGTTCGTAATTAATATAATTAAAATAAAAGAGACCATTAATGGCCCAGGAGTGGAACACTTTGCCCGAGTTTGTGTTACCGCATGAGTACAATTTGGGTCTCTTCAAAGCAAGAGTAAATAGGTCCTTCATAGGTAAACGTGCTTCACCGGAGACCGCATCACTTTTACCATAAAAAAAATACTTTCGCTAACGAGTAGTGCTTGCACTACCAATGTATTTTAGTATTACCTATATTATTATGGTTCTATAGTCAAGTCATTTATTATGATACAATTAAACATTTAAAATTACACTATATTATTAAATACGTGAAAACTAAATGTATACATAACTCTACATCAAATAAAAAATAATACAAACTTATTAAATAAAATAGATCGAATGGTTTCTTCAGGTGTCAAAAAATACATCCGAATCGATGTCGACCGCGGGTAATGTGCCCAAAAGGCTGCCAGCATTGCCACGTTGTATGGCAATGCTGATCCTTTGTCCAAAGTAGAAACCAGCCTTCTGGTGGCGTGAAGAGTCAACTAGTTTAACTTAAATCATTAAAAAGAAAAGGCGCGAGGACCCCACGGACCCAGTGTAACCCAAACCGCTCAAATATATAATTTCCAATAAGAGTATTGTATTTGCGCCGCTTGAGAGTCTCCGCGGAAGTAGCAGCAGCGCCGGCACAAGATATTATTATCGTTTTTTTTTAAAATATGCAAAAGAAAATGACAATGAAGAATATGAAGATCAATAAAAATTGTTATAAATTACTTTTATATTAGTTATGTAATGTATATACACGGCATTTTAGGTTTGATAATGCTTTTGTCAGTTTAAACGTTAATCTAACATTACTGTCGTAAAATGAACACCCAAATTATCCACTGCCTTTTAATATTCAGTACTGTATAATTATTCCTCTAGTATCTAGAGGCAATAATTCACAATGACGTGTCAGTGTCCGTCGCATCCTGTCGCGGTAACATCGCTGAATACTGCCACTATCTGTCGATTCATGGCTTAAATACATCCATAAATGTAATTAAATTATAATAACCTCACTATTTTCAGTATATAAATTATGCAGCTACAAAAGCAAGTGATTATCTTTGTTTCAAATTGTTATTATTGTTCAACAATTTGTATTTGGTTGTGCTGACTTTTACTGGGTGGATTGCGATAAAGTCAACCCCTATCACATGGGGCTTAAACATAACAGGTGAAATGTGAGTGTTATACCCATCTATTGCTCCCTTTTGGGTAAAATAGGCGTTATGTTAGTAACATTCTTATGTTATCGGTCCATATTTTGAAACTACAAAATTAAACAAACAAAGGTCTATAATTTGACAGTACAATGAATGAACACCCAAATTATCCACTGCCGTTTAATATTCAGTGCTGTATAATTATGCCTCTGGTATTTAGAGGCATTAATTTACAGTGTCGTGTCAGTGTCCATCGCAACCTGTCGCGGTAACATCGCCAAATACTGCCAGTATCTGACGTATCTAAATTATGTATTTATTGCTTAAAGATATTGCTATTAGAAGTACAACGATCAAAATGCAAGTAAAAGTTTTGGAATTTAAAGAAGTAGGTACCTGTAGTTACGTCGATAGTTTGTTTGTATCCGGCATGTCTATTATTTTTCATATGATTCAATCTGCAGTTACTATTTACGACTCTATGGAATGTTATATTTCAAACGACAAATCATTTATTATCATAATACAAAACGCAGCTTAAATGGCAATTGGCTTATCGTGACCTAAGGATACTACTTACCATCTGCCGTACAACGTTGTTTAGTACTAACAAACAAACTATTTCTGAACATATTAGTCCTGTATATACTAGGTCATGTAAGTAGGTTAAGCCGGACTCTGCCCCTATTAGTTCGACAGGTACCTTCGGCCATTAATATTCTAATGGCGGACAGCCTATCGAGGTATTCGTGACAATATAAACACAGATTACAAAACAAATAGATATCTTTTCGCAATGTACCAAAAACGTTCAAGTAGCTTATTACAATAATGGTAATTTTTGCAGTTCGTTTTATTTTAAATATCTTGTAACTATTAAAGCCATACTATTTTTTTTTATTTGTATTTTGATGTAAGGAATGAAAGCTGCCTCGATTGTTTCGTGGCTAATTTAAGTGCTTCTCAGCGCGAGGTCTTGGGCTTTTGGGCTCTCGGGCTCTCGGGCTCTCAGGCAAAGTGTTATTTTTTAAATTTCCATCAGGAAAATCACAAAAACTATACCATCTTCAAACTAACCACGTTTGGGTAGCAACCGAGCGATACTTCCAAGCTAAGCCGAAAGTATGCATGATGCATGCGAGTCGAACCCTCGCTTCTTTCATATTCATGCATTTTCCTCGTAGAACATCAATCGATAAATATGCACTATGCAGTGTTTTTATTCTACATGATTTAACTACAGCAAAAGAAGACTTGTCTGTACCCGTTACTCTGCCCGCGTGATGCTAACATGCTAATTTAATATAGGTACTTGTATTTTGAGGTATCCTCAGTAAATAATCCTCTTCAGTGAGTCGTAATTATCATACAAATCAGTAAAGAAAAGGCGGTCAATGAAAAGTGTCTGAAATTATAATATCAATTATTATTAAATATGAAATAATAAAAAAATAATGAAACTTTAAGGTTGTCTGTGTTGGGTTTGGAAGCATATTAATCTGCCAATGGCAAAGGGTGCTTTGTATCATCACCATAGTAAACATCATATATATACAAAATATAAAAATTACACACCGTTACTTTTTAACAGCTTTTTTTTCTCAAACTCACACAACATACTACAAAAACTATGGAATATTAAAAATAACCACGAACTGAAATTGACAAGAAAACAGACAGGCGTTCCGTGTTGATTTGATTTGCATGAGGTGTAACCTTTTTGTGTGAACTGAAAATCATTTCCTGAATGATTGACGGACAGACAACACAACTGAATTGTAAAACGTATTTGGTTCATAACATTGCACTATGGAAATAATTATTAAAAAAGCAAACTTAAAGTGGAAAAAAGAGAGGTTTGTTTTTTATAATAGGTATTAATGTCATTACATCATTTTACAAAAAAATAACCGACGTTAATTGTAAAAAGTGCACTAAAAATTAAAAAAAAACATTAGTAATATTCATTGTCTCGCCTCACCTGTGTATAACTTGAAAGAATACAGTAAATGACCAGTCTATATTTAAAAAAGTATCCTTATTAAACCGTTGAAGAGTAGAAAATTACTCAGCTGAGCAACATGAAATGCCGATTGCTTGATCATATTTTCTATTATAAATATACCGCTATTACAAATAAAATGTAATTTAGAAAATAATTATCTTCTGCAAGACAGGCCTAGCTTAGTGCAGGAGTTCTTTTTTTGGCTCAATTCTTTACAAAAGGAACATCTTAACGTATATATAACAATAAGTTTTAAATGTATAGAATCTATAAACTCCTGTGGTATTGAATAAATATATTTAATTTTATTTATAGATGCAAATATCCGAGTAGCTTTAGGTAATGTACGAAAAACAATAAAGAAGTCTTTATAATTCGAGGGGTTCCGTAGATTTCTCTAGGATCTCATCATCAGATCGTGACCTGGTGAAAATGGGACCAGATGACAATTATACTCTTTTAGACAAAAAGGCAAACAAACATGAAAAAATAAAAAATACAATCTAATTGAAAACCTTCTCCTTATTTCTAAGTCATTAAAAAACAAATTTACCGATACTCTAGTTAGCTAGCTTACAGTTATTTTTTTTATCTAAAGAACTGGCAAGCGGAGGTATATTTTAAATGCATCTTTAAACCGATCGATTAAAATTGGTTCTCTGTTACAACAGTAATCTATCAGTCAGTATATTTTTTTTCCCTAGACCTAATTTTCAAAAGTACTACCAATCTTCAGTATATGTTTATTGCAAAAAACGTGAGCTGAAACTATATCTCTATATTTACAAATGTACCAGTTTACAAATTGCAACTGATCTTATTGTAAAATAACTTTGGTGAAAGAAAAAAAGTTGCAACTTTATCTAATACATGTCCCAAGACTCGGACCTATTTGCATGATGCGAAGCTTGACAGTCTTTAGTCACTTTAGTAATTTACAGGTTTCCTCACGATGTTTTCCTTTTCCGTTAGCATGAGATAATTTTCGTGATAAATACACTATACACATCTTGTAAAAGACGAATCTTAACGATTTATTGACAGTGGTGTGTGTCGTGGCTTCGACCCCGAGTCCTTCGACTTAGCAATTTCACTATTGCCCATGAATATCGCTTCTTCTCTTCTTCACTTACCTAACGATAAATAAAATAAGCTAAACTTACAATATTTATTACATAGGTCGTTCACCGTATCTACGCCCAACTTCCTTTCATCCATTAGGAAGTTAGTTTAAAAACCTGTCATGGCGGCCACGGTGCTCCACTTACAAGTACCATTAATCATTTCATATCAGCATCCATTGGCTACCATTTTACCACGTTATAAAGAACCATGCACTTTAAGGAAGGAAATATGTAAAACTAAAGAGTAGTAGTACTGCCTCGATGTTCAAGTGGTTCAATTCCCGGTACGGGCGAAGTGTTTTTTTGTGAACTTTCCGTCAGGAAATTCACAATAGCAGCACGGAGTTGGAACTGTGCCCAGTGGATGGCAATAGGCTCACCCCCTATCCCATGGGACGTAAACATAACACCTACTGGGTAATATAGGCGTGATGTTATGTTATGTTAACTAGTAGTAGAGCTTTTGTGAGCTAGCCTCACTCGTTGTCCTAGCACAGTGAAGAGTGCGACGCGATACGACGCGACGCCATCCAATCATTGCACGGGATGATAGCTATGGAAGCAGAGGTGGCAACGCTTTAGGGTTGAAGTGGTTGAAATAATCTCTCATACTATACCCAACGTTTGATCAACAGGCAAATAGTAGTTTATATGATGGCGTTGTTGTTCGATACTAGGCTCATACACAGCACTAGGCTCATACACAGCACAGGGAGACATACCTTATATCGAAAATCTCAGATGTGGCGACGCTGTAGTTGTCACTATTTACCGACCATCACTTATTTCGCTGCATAAAAATAAATTTAACCCGATATAAAAAAATATGTATAAATTGAAAAGTGAAACTTTTTGTGCCAATTGAATGATTCATAACTGCCTCGTTAATCCAACGTGGAAAATGGCTATGCTACTGGTGTCTCTGATTGAATTCCCACGATTTTAAATCTGTCATTATAAGTAAAACTAATTTGAAGAATAAGCACAATACATAGAATAAAAAAAAAACTTATATATACAACGTACTCTCGACACATGAGCACCGCCATACCTTTTTACATAATGTTAAGTATAATAACAACTTATTCAAGCTTTGTTATTTTAACTTTTTCATAAGTCGTTCTATATGTAAATCTGTAACAACGCAAGTTGCTTGTTTTCTTCTACTTTTTTCTAATGTTACTTTTGCAAATATCAGCTCTTTGTTACTCAAAAAATTAAAGAACTTTCCTCTCGCTAATGGTTCTAGCGATAGGAGTGTGCGAAATTAGATTTTGATGAATTAGATACAAAAGTAATATGGTTTAGCTTTAATATAATTTATATAATGGCTTTACTTAATGTTTATGTAAATAGTTATCTCTTAAATTAGTTTTAACTTAGGTTCAATTTGTTTAGTTAAATAAATATATATCTTGGAAGAAAAAAAAATAATAAAAAATAGAAATAGGAATACAACAAAACTTTAATATTATAACTAAAGTTTTTATCTATTTTTATGGACATATCATATTAAATTCCTGAAATGTATGTTTATTATATCCTTGCAAAATTATTATTTTTTTAGTTTGTATGTAACTATAATAATAAAATAATAATAAAAATATTTATTTTCTCTTTCACAATTTGTTAAAGAAAATACATTGCATGTTGTACAAATAGAGACTGGTGTCTAATTTAGGATAGACCTGTGTTTCAGTCAACTCAATAAATTATTAAAACAATTTAGACAAAATGGCCGCGACCAAACATGCATTTTAGGGTTTTAGATATGATTTGTCAATAATAATAGATAAAACTTATTAATTTTAAAGTTAATTCCATATTACGTTAGTTTAAACACACGACGATCGGCAGTCTACTCTTAAGCGCTTTGTTATTCTTTTCTTTGCCAATTATCTCATCAACAAGTCGGAACACAGCAGTGAAAACACTTCTAATTGGCGGCAGTTTAATGGTGATTCATCTCGTATTGCCTGGCTACATGCTTCATCTTATTTGCGCAAACAGTTTGTCCAAACGGGTCATCTTCCGGCTACAAGGTCAATGTAACTTGAGCAAATTTAAATTTGCATCCAATGTACAAATTGTTTCAGCAAAGAGAGGGACCATGTAGTCATTGCTCTAAGCTAGTTCATAAAAGTTTCACTGTTAAAATTTACTCGAAAATTTAATTATATCATGTCATCAGAAAGTAATTACATACATATAGAGTAAAATCTTAAATATAAAATAGTCATTTCAAAATTCAGTTCGAAAATTAACCGAAATCAGTATTCAAAAAGTTGGAAACAAAGTTATGAAATCCAAGTCCTTTCCGTTACCATTGGTCCCATCTGTTACCTTATTATGAATTCAGTCTTAAAGATTTGCGTGCATGTGGTTACCGGGACATTGTCGAGATACCAAAAGGTTTATTTTTAGTACTAGTGATGTGCAAACTTAAATACCCACATAGTATACAGTACTCGAATAATTTATGTCCTTGCAATTTGAATACGTTTTGTTGTACTAGAAACCCCTTTATTTGAATACAGAACCAGGACCAGAGGAGCAGGCATACGAGCGTGAGATAGGTTTAGTAACGTTTTTGACCTATTTTTATATGGTAAACCATAACAAAATCTATCTCGCGCTCGTATGCTTGCCCGGCAGGGCCACTCTAGTGTTATGTAATAAGATATAATCCGGTAAATCACTAGATTAGGTAAAAGCCATTGTTCTTTACAGCAGGTAGCCCCTTTTCATCTTTCTCTCAGATTGAAGTTGTGAATGGGACAGAGAAATCGCAAACGTTTGTTCGTCGTCAAATGTCAGTGGACACATAAGTAAACTTTTTGAAGCTACCGTGGCTAAATCGATTAAGTTAGTTTTTGTTTACCACCTGCATTAACATGGGTAAGCAAGAAAAGAAAACTATTAATTTGTATTTGCACTTTTAAAATAACACACCTAGGACAGTAGACAACTAAATTCGGGTCAATCAAGTTCATAGATCGCGTTCCAATTCGATCCTTTTTTTATCATGTTCGAATTTAGTATTCGAATACAAAAATTCAGCACATCTCTAATGTTATTATCTATATTTGATGAAGGATTGCGGTACCGTTTGCAGGTCCCCTAATACCCGTGGGTGTAGTGCGGTTCAACAGAAGTGTATATCATTACCTACACTGCGGATGTTGAATGCTCGTGTTAATGCGGAACATGGCTAACGATATACTACTAAATAAATCTTCCATATTCTGATTTTTTTTTTTAACAGTCTCCCTTATTATCTAACTTTAATATCATTATCTGTGCACAATAATCTCGTAGCCATTAAAACCCTACAAAATGTCCAATTTAAAATAAATATCTGCTTAATTTGACATGTAAAGGTCTCATCATTGTCATGTTTGTAAATATTTACTGCTTATTAGATAATTATATTGTATTTTATGTTGAATAAAATATGCGATAAACATTATTTGCATTAGTTCGCATATTTTAGCATTCCTTTTTTTATGGTTAATGAAGTATGACCAGCATAAAATTATGTTATGTGTATTATTAATTTAACCTTAATTATCGATTTCAAAGTAAATATTACACTATTGTTACGTAAGCTTATCCGAATAAATCTAAACATTACTAAAACCACTAGGTGTCACGCAACTCGATTTGGAAAATTTCACCCTCTCATTATTTCACACTGGAAACCGCCTAACCGCAAATTAAATTCCCCCGCTTTACCGCTGTAAACCCTTACCATTACCGCGGTAAAGGCTTACCACATTACCGGTAAAATTCGAGACGGAACCGCGAAATCTAAGAACAGAGCGTACAAACGTTTCCATTCCGCTACCGACAGGTTGATGCAAATTTATTTTGCTGCTCTATTTATTGAAAATGAGTCTAATTGGTTGGGAATAGAGTTGAATGTGCTGCAGCCGTTACCTTGCAGAATATCCCTGCCAATAAATGGAGGTTAGAACAATTTGTAAGTGCTGTGACACACGGTCTTTTAATTTGGCTGGCGTTCGAAAACAGCCGCTGAATTTTATAGTTTCATTGATAGAACTTTAATGCCTGGGGTTTAGGCGACGGATTTAGTTTAGGTTCGTGCAATTTTACGTTTACCTTGCAAGGGGAATAATATAAATTTTGGACTATTAGTATAAGACGGTTGTAAATCGTTGTGCGCTTCTTAATATCACATGGACCGATCGCGAAATCAAAAAACACATTTAATTAATAGTTATTGTATTGTTGGCTGACTCAAGTCACTCCCGATCGGCCGACTGCACTAATTTATGGAGGCTATTGGCCTAAAGGAGAGTCTATAATGAGGCTATAATCACAATATACCCACGGAGGTCGACGTGAACACCCAAAGCCTCGTCTCAACAATAATAATAATTTTTGGCTGACTATCTTGTCTGAATGTCTATAGTAACAGTGTCTCAATCGACGAGGTATTGTAGCGATTCCTTTTATATATCGCCTTCCATGTACGCCCGTAATGTGTTGAAACAGTACGAAGCACCATGGTTAGTTTTAGTTACATTTCAGGAAGTACAAAGCTTCGTGCTCTCTAATAAAACTAATTGATACCAACTTAAGGCATTTTGGGTGGAATTAAATTGTATTATTTAGGTTTTTTTATAACCATAATAATATTGAGGCAGTTTACATTATCACAAAAATCGTGTATGTGTAAAAAAAAAAAAGATAAATTCTAGCTTTGAAACTACTTATATAATTGGTTTTTGTTCAATGGTAAAGCAATTATTAGAGTTTTGTATAGTCTATGATTCATTATCAGACCTACCAAATATACACAAATCATTTCATTAAAATTGGACAAGCCGTTTCAAAATAAGCACGCACAGTGTTTTTTTAAATACACATACATAACGCCTATATAACCCAAAAAGGTGTGGCAGATAGCCCCAGTACCCATTTGAAATACTCACATTTCACTTTTATTAATGTTGGCAAAATTAAATAAAATCCAATTAATAAATATAAAGGACAAAATTAAAAAGTTCTTAGTACTTACGTATCCCTGAGAACGTTTCCATGTCTATAATAAATTTAACTAAAACCTCTTTTGTATGAAATCGGTTGAAACCTCCAAGTGTAATTACTTCAATTAAAGTTTGTTTCTTTTCCCAAGAACCTGTTCTAATTTCTTCCTACTTCTCCTTTGATAACCGACGGTTGAATTAAGTTGTGGGTCTTACAGCCATTTCAAGTTAATGGTTATCTTAAATATAACATTTATTTTTGTTTACACACATACATACTTATGTATGTCACACCTACTTCTTTACCCTACCCTTTCTGGGTTATATAGGTGTGATGTTATCATAACGCCTATATTACCCAGAAGGGTGTGGCAGAGGTGTACACAACCCACATTTCACCTGTTAGGTTTAGTTCTCATAGGATAGGGGCTGAACCTATAACCATTTACCTGTCACAATTCCAACTACATGCTGGCTGGTATTGCAAATTTCCTCACGAAAAGTTCTCAAATAACACTTTGCCCGACCCGGGCATCGAACCCAAAACCATCGAGGAAGTATATTAATATTTACAATATAAAATAATATTGTATAAAGAAAATTTATGAAGAAAATTTACTTAACTGTTTTTTTGTTATTGAAAAATTTTGTAATGAATCATTCATTTTCTGCTATAAATTAAAAAAGTGGACTGTGGTTGTGGTTTAAATAAAAAAATAAACTTCAATAAATACCAGATATTAATTTACAATTTGTGATAATACACTAGGAGCAAGCCTGTCCTAAACAGATGAGTTATTTACTGTCAATGTATTGTTTATACGTTCAATAAAATATAATGTTGTAGGTAAGCAAGCGTTTTATAGCCATTATATGTATTTGTATGCATAGACTTTAACATTTGGGCAAAAATTTGACTAAAACTAAATAAAAACTAAAGAGATCCCAATAATGTTTTCTTAAAGCTTTCGTTAAAGTGTGTAGGTAAAAAATATATTCTACCTATTTTTTGCATTTCTTTTACAAATTTTAGCCTGAATATGAAACTTAGCTCGTTCGTATTAAGGAGCACACACATGTGTTGAATTGTGCGGTACGCGATGGTTGATGCTCCATTATGTCTCGCTTAAAACAAACGTATGAGCGTTCATGCGCCGGATATGAGAATATGTCGCTCAGTTTATTTATTCTTTGATGAGCTATGAGCAATAATTTTAAGGATGTTATTACACTGAAATCGATTGACGTCGATAAAAACTTTTATCGTTTATTGATCGATATCGCTGACAGTTTTCCTCCATAGTTTTCCTCATATATATATAAATATATATATATAAAGCTATATAGCTGCCTCAATGGTCTAGTGGTTAGCGTATGCGCCTCTCACCACGAGGTCTCGGGTTAGATTCCCGAGTCAGGCAAAGTGTTATTTATGAATTTTCCATCAAGATATTCGCAATAGCAGCACGTAGTTGGAATTGTGCCTGGTGGATGGTGATAGGCTTATAGGACCAAAACATAACAGCTGAATTGTAGATGTTACACATCTCTGCCTTATCCTTCTGGGTTATATAGGCGTGATGTTATGATATGTTAATGTTATGTTTTTTTTAATATGAATAACGACGCCCACAATAGAATTAACTCCTTTAACGCGCGGGTGTTTACAAACATACATATCAAACACCTGTCAATACATACATTGACGACCGGATGGCGGAGTGGGTAGTGTACCTGCCTGCGACGCCGAGCTCGTGGGTTCGATTTCCACTTAAGACAAATCTTTGTGTGCATGAACATGGGGGTTTGTCTTAGTCTGGCTGTTTCTATGCATAATAAGTATGTATTTACAAAAGAAAAGTATATAGTATTAGCATCAGTTATTCTAGTACTCATAGTACAAGCTCTGCTTAGTTTGGGACTAGATGGCGTTGTGTGTGAGTTGTGAAATATTTATATATTTATTTATTTAAACGAAGCACACCCAGAGTTAGAACAAATATTTGCGGATCACACAAAGATTTATCCCGTGTGGGGATCGAACCCACAACACCAGCGCAGTTGAAAGCGACGAAGCGACCGCTTAAACCACTACGCCAACCGTGCACTCAATTTTGTAGCGGTTGATGCTGCATAATGTCTCGCTTAAAGCAAACGTTGGGGCGTGTCGTTCCTGCGCCGGATATGAGAATATGTCGCTCAGTTTATTTTAGTTTTAAACCTGATATTACCATCATGGCAGAAAATCCACACGGAAGTTATTTGATGTGCTTTAGCGAGAATGTTTTAGGTTTGTTTTTATTTAATGGTTTTGATGATGTACTTTGTTGAGAATTATTGTAATAATAAGCTGCATCGATGGTTTTGTGGTTAGCGTATGCGCTTCTCACCACGAGGTCTCAGGTTTGATTCCCGGGTCAGGCAAAGTGTTATTTGTGAACTTTCGGAGTTGACATTGTGCCCGGTCGATGGCGATAGGCTCACTCCCTTTCTAATGGGACTTAAACATAGCAGGTGAAATGTGGGTGTTGTACACCTCTGCCACACCCTTCTGGGTAATATAAGCGTGATGTTGTATCTATAATAATTATCGTATTTATTAAAAAAAAAAAAAAATACTGTATTTCATCCCAATTTTGCGAAATTTTTCGACCTGAAAATATTTTCTAGTATTTTTCTTTCCTCACTTAAAAGCAGTCGTTTAACATAAATAATGATAATGAGTCTAATCTAATTATCCTTGAAACTGACCTGCTCAAGGTAAAAAGGTTCGTAATGATTATTTGACTTGAGAGCCAGCACTTAATGATAATTAAAAGGAGCCTTGTTTTATACCAATTAATGAAACATTTTTTTCAGGCTATGGTAAAAGAGAAGGTCCAACAATGTCAAAATCTAAATCTTTTGAAAATATGCAGTGAATCGAAATATGGAATGAAATATTTATTAATTAAATAAAAGAATATGGGACCGGCAGGATTTGTACCCGCAGACCGAGCAGCCACTTCAACCAACCATATAACCAAATATAAAAAAAAATCCACGTCTTCCGAACAAATTGCACGATCGCAATGTTCAAATTGTTCGGAGAACGTGATTTTGTTTTTTTCGCCAGAGAATTTTTATCCGGTGGAAATTGATACTTAACATGTAAAAAGCTGTGGTTTCAATAAATGTCGCTATGTCGCATCCACCCTGTATATATATATGCATTTATACCTTAGCTAGGCCTTAGCTAAATTAACGATTTTTTTTAAAAAACTTAAACAATTAACATAATATGAATCATAGTTGAATTGGCAAAGCACTTAGGCATATACCCAGGGGGTGCAGGTTTGAGTCCTGCTGGATTCTTAATTTTTCAACTTTAATATTATATAAAATATAAAAAGGCAAATATAGCAAAGCTAAAATTTGCTTTAAAATATTACAAGTATTTAACAATTCATTGTACACCACCAAAACCTATATTTCAAGACAGTGAAATAAACAAGTCTTTTACCTTTTTAACACGGATCTTAACAAGTGGTATTTTTATTTAAAATATATATTAGGGCACATTTGCACTGACTTTATCGTCTGGCAGTCGTTACTGAATCGTTACATTTTACGGCGCCAGCAAATGGGCCGACTTGGTACTGGCATTTAAAAAACTGGTAAAGCATGTCAAAGTTGTAAAGATGAGGTTCTGTATGTATTTTTGAGTCAAAAATGTGTAAGAATCTGAGGTGCGTTTTGCAAAGTTTATTTATTTAACCACGATATTTAACACGTTGCTTCCACCCGTAGTTCGCCCTAAATAATTATTCATTAAAAAGTTATTAAAATTATGAAAATACGGGTGTTACTCACGTAATGTTGGACGTTAAAAAATAATATGTTAGTTTGGACTGTTGACATGTATGCCTTTTATAAACATTGGAACATCCGTTCGAGTGTGAAGAAGTAACAAAATGCAGCCCAATATCCGTTTCTAATGAATTCAATTACCATTTTGTCTAAATCCTTCCAACCATATTATGCTGTCTCAAGAGTAGACTCCCGAGCACCGTGTTTTTATACTAACAAAATCCCATATTTTATAACTTTAGTATTGTTAATTTTTTGTCTAAAAGTCACTAAAATGCATGTTTGTTTGTGGCAATTTTGTCAAAATTGTTATAAGCATTGAATGAGTTACAAACTGAATTTTGAAGCGAAAAAGATATATTTTCACGCACTTATGGCTGGTATTTAACCTTATTCTAAAGTTGGCAATCTTTTAACACTAGTTAAATGCATTGTAAAGCAATATTTCCTTTAAATATTACAAGCATTTGATATAAAGGTTTTTCAATCCTTCTACAGAACCCTAAAAAAGCGATGTACTGAAAATCTCGGTCGAGATTTCCACATGTCGTTGAGTTGACGGTGCTTAACTCACGTTTGTATATTCATGAGTATAGTCGCTTTTGACTCAGAAACATAAATCGGTTTGTCTTTAGTTTTTCTGCGACTTTTTTAAAAATGGTTAACCTCTTTTTAAAAGAAAGGTATTTAAGTCTTAATGAGTACATTTTAAAATTCAATAAGATTTATAGACTACGCAAATGTAATTATGTATATGTAGTTATATTTATCTTTTGTATTTTCTACTTAAGTTGTACACTTATTTTGCCCTCTATGGCATCATCGTCTCCTCTATTGCTCTAGGTTTGCTGGAAGAGTACTCAAGCACTGAGTTAAGCTCGCCTTGTGTATACTCTTACTGTAATATGTTTATTTTTCTGTAATCTTTTGGGTACAGTAAAGTGTTAAAAAAGGAAGATCTATTTAATTTATAAAACATGTCTCCTTTTAACATTAAACTACATGCTTATTGGTTCCATGAAGATAATAAATTCATACATGTTATGTAATTATTATTGAGAATATGGGTTACTCACGATATTTTAGTCGGAAATATGCGTAATCGCGTTTCGTCACCGTCGTGCGAGACGTCACACGACGTGACGGCGACAAAACGCGATTAATCACCCAGTTGATGAATCTACGTAATAGATTCGAAACTAGTCGGCATTCTTCGAGTAAAATAACGTGAGTAACCCGTATTCTCAATAATGTCTTCACCTCACATCGGTTTTATTAATATCGTGATGTGTAAATTTGAATAAAGGCAGTTAGAAACACCACAACAGTATTTTAGTCTAGACAAGACATCGGGGTCAACAATGTAGGGAGTTCTTTATGGTGATTTGAATTGATAGAGGTTGCGTGCTAATTATACATTTTATTAACTAAACCTAATGACCTAACAGCGTGAATGTGGAGAGACGACTGCCGAGCCCAGCAACTGCGCATTTGCGCTTAAGAGCGTGTATTCCTTTTCAAAATGTAACTGTCAATTTTTGTAGTGTTTTGGGAATATTTCGTAAAAACTGAATGAAAGTATGATTTTATTCAACTAACTTTTTAGAATGTGGGCTTTAAAAGGTAAATATGACAATTACATTTAATAACTAAAGCATACTTTTCTATTTTATCAGTAGAAAGAGTATTAACTGTTAAGTTGATAAATTACAAAATTATGCTGTATTTACGAATGAAATTGTTATATTTACCTTTCAAAACTTGCATTCTAAAAAGTTAGTTGAATAATATCATACTTTCATTCAGTTTTTACGAAATATTCCCAAAACACTACAAAAATTGACAGTTACATTTTGAAAAGGAATACACGCTCTTAAGTACAATTTGTAGCGTCAGCAGTCGTACGCTGCATGGTCACCTATTTTTTCACACCGTTATTAACATTAATTAACTTCTGTCTAGTATCTATGTATCACATAATTTAATACCAATTTTTATTGAAACACCTCTAGATATTAGAAACATCATTAAAACATTAATTTAATGTTACATAACCTTCCTGAGATAACTACCTACCTACTTTAAATTCACCCAAACGCTCAAAACAAACGGCTACAAAGATCGTGGGTTCGAATCCTGGCTATTACACCACGGACGTGAACTTCCTCGTTACACAAGCGAATTAAGCTTAGCTGGAGGGATAACAAGAATACTAGTAATTTGTATTTGCAAATTGCAAGTAAACTTTTAAAACAAAATAAAAATATAAAATATATAGACGTGATATTATGTTATTTTCTGTCATGTCCACAGCACTAACATAACTACAGTAATACCACGCTGGCGGCGTGTGTGACAAAAAAAAAACAAATCCCACTGCGGAACTTAATAATAAACCTTGCATGTTCTTTATTCTCGTCTCATCTTATCCGATAAGATCTGACCTTATTCCACTGTTCTACTTCTGTAAGACATTTCCCATTTCTTTTGACAGCCAAACATCTTTTGAATCCTATTTTCAGTTTTATTTACCTGCGCGCTTGTGATCTAGTAGCATTTTTTCTTTGATAACATAAAAAATACAATTTTTGATACAAATCTCGTTACTTTGATTTCGAGTTGAAAGAGATAAAACGGTTCTCAATAATCTTACGAATAAGGTTCTTACGCGCTGTTGGTAGCCGTATTTCACTATGGTTGAGTTTTTCTGTGTAGAATATCCATTTTTCATGCGAGATATAAAAGTATGACAAACAGTATTAGTTGCGTACTTAAGGATTTAATAGAAATGTATGAAGAAAAGTGTTTTTTATTTTACATACAGAAACATAATACTGTGTGGTGACTGATCCATAAATTGTAAGGTATAAAATATCTTATCAAAATATAGATAAACATAAACTAAATACAAGAAATTTTAGTAACATACTATAAACTCATTTTATGAACATTCAAAGTTTTCGATCGCAAGACCGATGCCTTATCCATTGCGCCAAAGATGCTTATATTACCCAGAAGGGTGTGGCAGAGGTGCACAACACCCACACTTCACCTGTTATGTTTAGGTCCCATATGATAGAGGGGTGAACTTATCGTCATCCACCGGGCACAACTTCAACTCCATGCTGTGTTAATTTCCTGACGGAAATACCCCAAATAATACTTTTGCCTGACCCAGGAATCGAACCCAAGACCTCGCGATGAGTGATACACAAATTATACAGCTAGACCAACGAGGAAGATATCAATAAAATAAATTATAGGTATTCGGTAGAACACTTATGAACGAGCTCGGGGACGGCAACACCACCGTTTCACCTTTAACCTGCCGTGTAATGTTGCGGTTTTAGGCAGGTAGTTCTCAAACGAAGTAACGCATCTACAATCTGTTTTTGCGGATTGTGAATGTCCATGGGCTATAATTATCACTAATCATTAATCATAATAATCATAATCATAATTCTATTTTTGTATGACATTGGCAGTTTGTAGACATCTTATTATATATTGCTATATGTGCGTTATGTTCTACCACTACCTAATCGTGATGTACAAAGTCGAGAAATGAATGGCTAATGTAAATTAGTATCAATACAAATATTGTATATTTTTTTTTTTTTTACTATTCAGAACTTTATTTATTTATTTAATACTTTATTGTAAACTAAATATCTACCTAACTATAAATACATAAAATAAAATATTAACATCAAACTCGGTCAATACAAATAAATAACATTGAAATGTCTGTTTTTGTCAAAATAACAATGTTTTTTTCAGTCGATATAGTCACATATGCCTACAATACAATTTTTAATTTTTTGTCTGTGTCTGTGTGTCTGTTTGTATCGCCTAATCTTCTAAACGGCTAGACAGTTTTTAATAAAATTTGATATGCAGGTAACTGACTACAAGGCACGTAACATAGTCTATTTATTATTAATGTATCTATCATGCAAACAAAACCGCGGGAGAAAGTTAGTTTGTTTGTTTGTTAGCGCTAATCTCAGAAACTTATGATCGAATTTTAATAATTATTTTTTTTGTTTAATAGTTTAACTATCCATTAAGCAGCATTAGAGCAGTGGTAGCCGAGTGGAAAACCGTAGGACTGCGAAGTCAAAGGTCTCGGGTTCGAACCCATGGCACACACCTCGGTCAATAAATCGTTAAGATTCGTCTTTTCGAAGATATGTGTGTATTTATTAAATTATCGCTCGCTAACGGTGAAGGAAAACATCGTGAAGAAACCTGCATGACTGAGAGTGCCTAAAATGCTCAAGGGTGTGTGAAGTCTACCAATCCGCACTTGGCCAGCGTGGTGGACTATGGCCTAACCCTTCTCATCATAAGAAGAGGCCCGAGCCCAGCAGTGGGAAATGTATTAAATACAGGGCTGATAATATGATGAAGCGGCCGAGGCATCGGTCTTACGATCGAGAGGTCGTGGGTGCGAATCCTGGCCATTACACCACGGACGTGAACTTCCTCCTAACACAAGCGAATTAAGCTTAGCTGGAGGGGGTTAACAAGCATACTAGTAATTAAAAAAAAATAAAATATATATATAAAATATAATAATCCATTAAAGTTTTTTGATCAAACAAAGTCGCGGGTAATAGCTTGTTACACATAGAAGTATGTTTACTTTTTTACTTGCATAGAAAAAACTACATGCTCGTCCGGGATTTCATAATAATTCAATGCGCAGAAAGCAGAATTGGCTAAACAGGTGTATTTTGCTGCGAAGAAAATGAAAATAGAATAAAAGATTTGATAGATTAACAAGATCTCTCAGGACGTTATTCATTCCCTTTAGAGGATTTAGAACAAATTAATTTAGGCTAAATTATTTTGGTATTAATCATCTTGAAAAAAGTTTCGACGCCTTTTACGGCCAAAATTAGACAGGATAACTATTCCCGTTGTATATTTTTGGTTCAATGGGTCTTTATTTTATATTAACTAGCAGAAAACGTGTATGTACTCCACGTGATGGTAAGCAAGAACTGCTGCCAGTCATCACATGGCATTACACCATCGCTGCGTTCGATGAAAAAGAACTAGAATGGGTTTAATAGTTTATTCGTTACAATCATACTAAAGCGGCTTTTTTTCTCTGTCTTGCCGCAAATTGCTATTTGATCTAGTGGTTAGCTGGAATTGTGCCCGGTGGATGTCACTAGGCTCACCTTCTATCACTTCACACTTGGGATCTAGGTGAACAGGTGAAATGTGGGTGTTATAGCTAGCTTTTAAGGTAAGAAAGGTATAAAGTTACGTTATGTCGTATTATTGTTAAAAAGCTAAGTCTATGCCGCGTTTTCTGACAGTTTTTTCGCGATAAACTCAAAAATTAAAGAACAAACAAATAGACGTTTTAACCAATAGAAAGAAACATGAATGATTCTAAACTTTCGCGATTCGTTCACATAATTGTATTATTATATTGTAGACACGGGTCTTAATCGCGTAAATATTTTTAAAGGCATTCATTTTGGTTATACTGATTAAGGCTCAGCGTTGTCTCCGAGAGGCGAGGATTGGTCCACTTACCTCACTCGGTCGTCACTATCTTTATTTTGATTTTGTTCAAATTGTCAAGCAAAAAAGTATTTATGCGTTTAACAAATATTTACTCGATTAAGAGCCGTGTCTACAATAAATAAGAAATATTGTTTTACGAGAAAGGTTTAGGTATATGACCGGCAAGCGGGGTATGAAAATAAATTTGAAAAAAAATATTAATTTCATCTAGAGCAGCTCTAAAGCCTCTTTCCTATTCCTGTAACTTTTAAATTAATGTCTATTTATATAAAATTCACGGAACACAAGCAAAGAATAAACTTGATACTTCCTAGAAGAGCACCTTTTCATCCTACACATATCAGTTAGTACAATTTAATGAGGTACTATCAGATCAATAACTTCATGACCCATTTGACAACGTTTTGATTTAAACTGATAAAAAATACCAGGCTTTAAAGAATCAGTATTTAGGATTACCTAACAAAACTAATAATTAAAAAAAGTTAATATCTGAAGCAATAGGAGCGATAAGTCCGTCACAGCACAGCACAGCACAGGGTAAACATTTTCTTGATTTTTTTAAAATGCCTGTATTTATTTAAATAAAGAACTTGGAGTTTTTTAAATATTTCCTAATATCTGATATAACTAACCATACTACCCAATTTCGGTTAAACGTCATCTACCGGGACAACCTGTATAGCAAGCCATAGCAGTGTAAAACATGAGATATTATATAATTTAAACTAAAGTCGCAATCGATTTTGACTTTAACGATTTGAACTTTTATTTTTTTTAATATAAACACATGTAAAAAATAAACAAAACATATTAATTCTCTCAATTCAACATGAAAATAACATCCCAAGTACCCACTTCATTCAACTATCAGTAAAATAAACGAAAGATATAACAATATAGTGTTCCTTCGTACGTAACGTTTCCTCACAAATATTATTACATTTCTATGAAGATAAATATTAGCTATTCAGTCTATGTTGTTTTGGGCCAAAAGCCTTCAAAGAAATACATTCTCGCGTATATAAAGGAGACTGGGAATTCGGTGTTATTTGCGAGAGAGCATTATGAAGGTGAGGTATCTGTTTAGATATAATTTGAGGAAAAAATCTTGTTCAATAGTTCTGGAGCTACCATCACCATCATTTTGCCATTCAATGCGATACAAAGTTGGCTTTTTCTTTGTTCTTGTTTCAATGGCAACATGTTAAATCTGAAACAAAAATGTTTGCTCTTAGCCAAGACGATCAAGCGAAGCACCTTTTCCCGAAGTGGTTCGTAAATTTTTTGAGCACATATAATTTGTGTCTGGAACAAAATTTTGAAAATATTTTATCAGGACATGACACTAGTACCGGACTTAATAAATTTATAAAGTTTTTATTGAATAGCTCTTATACTTAAGATTTAATTGATATCCAAAAACTCCAATTTTATCACTGACTCACTGGTGATCATCAAAACTTATATAAATTGCCTGACGGAAAGTTGAGAATTAACAAATGATAAACGGCAATTTAATTTAATTAAATAGTAAAATAGTCAACCGTACGACAGCTGCCATTTTAGCGCTACTCACTGTCATGATCGAAAACCACACGCGGGCAACCACAGCCGCGCCGGTACGCTCGCTACACCAACTAAATACAAGTAATTTTAAACCCGATACTAAAGGCTAGATTAATCAGTACCCGATAATCTAGTAAGCCTATTAGGAACATTTTTGAAAGATAAACACACACCTCTGATAATAAACCGTTAAGATTCGTCTTTTCGAAGATATGTGTGTTTTTATCATACAAATTATCGCTCGCTAACGGTGAAGGAAAACATCGTCAGGGAACTTGCATGCCTGAGAGTACCTTACAAATACTGGGCCAGCGTGGTGGACTATAGCCTAACCCTTCAAATCATGAGAAGAGGCCCGAGCCTAGTGGGACATGTATTTTGATATAGGGCTGCTTTAAATGTCAGCAGATTCTAAAAGGGAAACTGTCTCTATATAAATACGGTCGATATTTGTTTGTCAGAAATTCAAGTTTCCTGTGATTCCATGTATGGAATATGGATGCGGGGCTAATTGTAGAAGAAATTCAAAACTTTTGTTAAAAAAATAAGTTCAAAAGGGAAGTTTGGAAAAACGTATGTTGTAAAAAGCTTTTGAAAGCTTTAAAAGTCCTAGTGCAGGTGTTTTCTTTTTATAATAAAATTAAAAAAATACAAAAGTTTTTTTGTTACATGAGCTTTTGGCTAATGCTAACCGGTGTTAGACGTTAGATGGATGAACACCTTAGCATATCGAGTTTTCTTTCGCATCTCGGAGAGCACGTCGTCCTTGGCCCAGTTGCTATATTTTATTTTTTTATTTTACAATTTTTTGCACTTAAAAATTAGTACAACGGTGGACTTAATGCCATAGGGATTTTCTACCAGTCAACCTTAAGGGGATGCAGAGAGAACAAAGGTAGGTGAATAAATAAATTAAAATAATGTGCTGAAAATGTGAATACATACATAGAATAATGTTATATCAACAATTCAAATACATAAATATGCTAACAAATATACTAATACATACATTAAAATAATATATAAGTATTATAATATTTTATAAATATATTATTATATATTATATCATGTATCTATAATTATGTATATTTGTACAATGTAGTACAAGTTAGTAGATTTAAGAAGTAAATATCTATTTTTATGGTTTCTCTTTCGTTCTGTATGCCATGGCTATAAATTATGTCCTATATTTTTTGTCCATTTAGGTTGTCTGGAAGAAATTGCTATTAGCGATAAGACCGCCGATTGTGCAACATTGTCTTTTGTTATTTTCTTAACTGTATTTTTTTAGTGGTGTACAATAAAGAATATTTATTATTATTATTATTATATTTACACAGAAGATATTAAGCTTATAATGACTCTGCTGTCGTTTCTGTGGGAAATTAATGAAAGACGGAGAAAATAGAAATTAACTGAACGTATATTGCAAAAGAGTAACGAACAATGTTGTACAGAGATAAGTAGACGCGTCATAGAGTAGACAAATAGCGCCACAGACTATATAAGTATTCTATTAAGACTTAATCGATTTGCGTTATGTTTAGTCTTGTTCCAACAGTTTCACCTTGAAGAAGATGACGTACTTTAATTTTGAAAGTGCTATATGAAGATATGGTAGTCAGAAGCCAGAAAGTCTGACAACTAGTCTAACAAAACCATATCGTATCGCCACATATTGGGCTGTCGCTGATGGCAGTCACAATATGTAAAATGATAATATTTAGGCGAACCCGTTGGACTAGAAACCGACGCGAAGACAATCGGAGAATAATAATGTATTTCTTTGTTACAGTGGACTTCGTGCCCGTCTCAACGATGGACGTTGAGGCTGTGGTGGGCAGAACAGCCTCTTTGCCGTGCGACATCGAGCCTGACTCGAATGAGGATCGAGTGTATATGGTGTTGTGGTTCCGGCATGCTGGAGGCAAGCCATTGTACAGGTCAGTGAAAATTATATATGAATTGATGTATTAAATAATTGTTTTTGTTAAATCAGCTAGCGATACGCTAAAGGTGTCTACATCAAACAGTAGTTATTACTGTCATAATTATTAGAAGCAGTAACATCGTAGTATTAAGGCGTACAGGTGAAAAAGAAAATAAACATAAAATATCAAAACATCACCCAGAATGGTGTGGTAAAGGTTGACAACACCCACATTTCACCTGTTATGTTTAGGTCTCATGGGAAAGGGGGTGACAAATAACACATCGCCCGACTTGGGCATCGAACCCTTGACCTCGTGGTGGAACTAAGCATAACAGATGCAGTGTGTGTGTACACCTCTGCCACACCCTTCTGGGTAATATAGGCGTGATGTTATGTTATAAAAATCATTTTTCATTCATCGTTTTAACACGAATCCTGGCAAACTGAACGCAGTACACCTCTCCCATTATGTTAATTTCGTAGAGTTTTTAATGAGGCAGCCATGTCATGTCGAACAGTATAATAGTGCAGTAATTCGTTTGAGGACGGTTCGTGCGTGACGTCACTACTGCCAACTACAATATTAGGCACTTTGGATGACTGTAATTATGTACTCTGGAAATAGATAAAGCTAGTGGTGTTATTAACTATGTTTTGTTGGTTAATAATAGCAGCCATGTATCTAGTACTTGTCCCACTGCTAAGCTCGGGCCTCTTCTCATGATGAGACGGGTTAGGCCATAGTCCACCACGCTGACCAAATGTGAATTGGTAGACTTCAAACATCCTCTAGTACTCTTTAGGCACTCTGAGGCATGCAGGTTTCCTCACGATGTTTTCCTTCAAAGGAAGCGACAATTTATATGATAAATGCACACATATCTTCGAAAAGATGAATCTTGCCATTTGTGCCGTGGATTTGAACCCGAGTCCTTTGACTTCGCAGTCCTACAGTCTCCCACTCGGCTATCGCAGCTTCTGTTAGTGTGTAATCTGTTGGATATTTAGGTATAATTATTTAAATCTGCCGAACCTTTTTTCCAATTTGATCAGGAGTCAGTTTCTAGTCTAATGGATTTATCTGGATATCAGCATTTTATTTGGAACGACATTATATATGTATTAGTATCAGTTATTCTAGTACCCATAATACAAACTCTGCTTAGTTTAGGACTATATTACGTTGTGTGTAAGTTGTGAGGTATTTATTTATTAAAAAATCTTATTAGGCCTCTGATGCAGTTACATTGTTTTATGTATTGCAGACGTTCAATATGGTTAATGTTCTTGGATGATTCAGGTTTAAATGTCACACAATTTACCTCTTATCTACAAACATAGTGAGTACTCACAAACACTAGTTAACTACCTCTCTCGAAACCTCTTACACAACCTCTCAAGTCCATCAACACTTACACGACCGAATGGCTCTTAGCAGAACAAAGCGCGTGTCACCTGCATGCTGTTCTAACCAATAGGATTTAGGAGTTAGGGATGGGACATAAGCAGTCGATAATTTATAAATTAACAATAATATCTTATGCTAATAAATATGTTTTAATGGTTGTAAATATCGTTATAATATTAAAGGGCTCAGTTTTAAGAAAAGTGTCCAGATAATGTATTTTAACTAAGCTGACTAACTTGTGTGGTGCTGTACTAGTATGAAAATGTTTCGTGATTACATAAAAAAAACAAAATCAAACAAATATTTTATATTTAGTAATTAGAACTTTATGTTTGGCCCTGTTCTCCTAAAATTCAGTGTACTTAAAGTCTCTTCTTCATAACATGGTTTATATTATTGTAGTATTTTGGTTATGTACTTCTTTGTTTTTTTTTAAAGCAAGCCTGTAGTAAGGCATCACAAAAATATTCTATCATTAATTTTCTAGTTTTAAACGAACAAATCACAAGGTCTGCGGCAATTATAATATTACCATGTACTTAAATAATTTTGGTTTCTGTTTTTATAGTTTGCTTTAATATCTGATTTTAGGTTGATTCTAGATTGATATTTTCTTTAATATATCGATAATTGTATTTGCGATATTGCAATCCCTATGTAGTAGGCGAGACATTAGTCTACTTCACATGTTATTACGGAATAATGAGGTGGAACAATCCATATTATCAAGATTAGCTAAATGCAATTGTTTGGATAATTAAGAGGGAACAATCAATAGCGTATTGTTAATACTAAGACTCTGGTTATAGCAATCTGTCAATGCTATAAAAATAGTAATTTGATGATAAAATATTCGTGGGTGAGTAACCACCTCGCGGATTATGTTGAGGGCTCCTGTTGTTATAAGACTTGTGGTCCGCTTGATGGTAAATGGTTCCTACAACCCATGAAATGGCGAAATGGCTATTCCAATTTTACAATAATGAGATTATCATCCTCTCTCCTTGCTATGCCCGACAGGGTCCACAATTACTCATATTTATGTTAAACCTACACCTTAGAATACTTTGAGGAATGCAAAAAAAAGTTGAATTGGATAAATAAATAAATATAAATATAAATAAATATCTCACAACTTCCACACAACGCCATCTAGTCCCGAACTAAGCAGAGCTTGTAATATGGGTACTAGAATAACTGATACTAATACATATATACTTTTCTTTTGTAAATACATACTTATGATACATACAGGCGTCGCAGGCAGGTACACTACCCACTCCGCCATCCGGTCGTCAGAATTGAACAAATATTGCAGATATTACCCCGCATCGGAAGACGGAGATATTTGACCTATAGTACCAGTTTATTATCCAATCTCACTACCTTATTGAAAGTGATTTAGTGGTACCAACTCCCCGAGCACTCTCTTTACCACATAACACGCCTTAATTACCCCATAGGGTGTCGCAGAGGTGTAAAACATCCACAATCACCTGTGATATCCAGGTCACATGTGATAGAGGGCGATTCTAACGCCATCTACCGGGCACGATTTCAAATCCTTGCTGCTAAAGAATTGCCCATATAATACTTTTACCCAACCCGTGAAGCAAGCAAAGTGAGACCTCGTGGCCGACATAGAATATACTTATACTTATACTTATAGCAGCCCTGTATCTTATACATGTCCCACTGCTGGGCTCGAGCCTCTTCTCACGATGAGAAGGGTTAGGCCATAGTCCACCACACTGGCCAAGTGCGGATTGGTAGTCTTCACACTCCCTCGAGTGCTTTTTAGGCACTCTCAGGTATGCAGGTTTCCTCACGATGTTTCCTTCACCCTCAGCGCGCGATAATTTATAAGATAAATACACACATATCTTCGAAAAGACGAATCTTAACGATTTATGGACAGAGGTGTGTGCCATGGGTTCGAACTCGAACATAGAATATAAAAGACTGGAAATCGACCTCATAGAATTGAAAATGAACAAACAGAATAGAGACAATTTATCTAACCACATAACTCCATCTCGCAATATTTATCTTCAATAAAGTCCCAAGATTTCCCGGGCAATATAAACGCATTAAACCATATTGATTTAGGTTACATTAGTTCCGGCGGCGGCGGGCTAGCTGACCTACTTCTCTGCACTCTTTCAAAAAGGTAAATAAATATCGTATTAGGTCGTGTTTTATCCGATTCATATTGGAAATCAAATTTAATTTTGTTAAGTGGTGTTTCTATCAGATTTTATTTTATTGAGAAGTTTAATAACTGTAATTTGAAGATATTATTCCTAAATTTTAATAAAATTTTATTACATGTATAAGATTTGATTTTCTTAGATTAGGTAGAACGTCAGAAGCAATCACTCTATCCAATGGTCCCAATGACATGGCCAAATACACACATTCACTCACACAAGCACATAACTAAAAAAAAAACAAAAATAACTAGAATTTTAATGCTGGACTCTCTTGAAGGTATTTGAAAATTTGATATAGGTAGGTACTAAACTTTACTTTTTAAAATATTTTTGCGGCAATATGCCGGCCGAGTTCAACACTGAGCTGCGGTTTCTGATTTTTCGGTCTCGTTTAAACATTGAATGAGTGAGTGAGAGAGAGATAGACAGCTAAGTTTAGGGTTTGGTGAAATAGAAACTAACTTGTAAAACAAATGTGTTTCTTAAACTACAGATTTCTTGTAGGAATAACATAATATAACGCCTATATTACACAGAAGTGTTAAGCAGACTTGAACAATACCCACATGTCAACTGGCATGTTTTTAGGTCCCAGGTGATACGAGGTGAACCTATCGCCAGCCACCGGGCACAATTTCAACTACCTGCTGGTATTGAGAATTTCCTAATGGTATAATCCCAAATAACACATTTTCTCTACCCGGGAATCGAACCCGAGACATTATAAATGGAGCAATTATATTATTATTTAAAACATTATTCAAAAAATAATTACATAAATGATTATTGATTTCTAACTATATCTCTTAACATATACATTTTAGGTTTAAGACAGTTTAAAGTACCTATACGTAGTTTATTTCTGTATTCTTTATATTTAATAATCTTCATTGTTATTTGTTCTCCATGTATTTTTCTTTTTTTTCTTTAATTAACGCATCAACAAATGTCCATAACAAGTGTCGTCAGAATCAATTATACAGCCAATATAGAACTTAAAGTGTTATAAGAGACGTATAAGAGAGTCAGGAAAGGTAATAAGCGTTATATTATAAGAGTGTTATAATCCGCTATTGTACAGCTCAGCTGTATATAGGCTTTATTATGGTATCTGCGTACACTTAAGGTGTTATATCGGAATATTACAACTCTACTATACAGCTTTAATAATTGTGTAACACTCCAAGCTTATTTCTACGGCTAAAGCTGTATAAAGGCTGTACTATAGTGTTACTTGACACTTGTTGCTGTACAAAGGCATATGCTAACTTCATTATATATAACACTAGTTTTTATGGTGTAATTTAACACTCTTATAAGTATTAAAGCTGTAATAGTTACTTCTAAGAGAGTATTATAGAACTAAAAAGATAAATGACAGCTATAGTACAGCTTTAGTCTGTATTATTGACGGAGACGTCAAATCAATGTCGCAGTCAGGAGATGGATTGAGAAGGAATATTTGAATATAAGGAATTACAACTTAAATAACAGTAATGATAGTGAACCAATATTGACTGAAAGAAAAAACCATTCAACCACACCGACAATCCATAGCTCCAATGAGGGTTCCGTACGAAAAAAAAAAAAAAGAAAAAAAAAGGAGATAAAAATAACATTATTAATTGCTTCCTTCGCCATCATAACACCCCTTTTGATTCCCAGGAACTTGGCACTATGCAAAGTTTTTGAGACATTTTTCTTCAGTTTCTATTATCTTGAACGACATATTATTCTGAAAAATAAAGAAAATACTTTAATAAATAATCGTCAAAATGGTTTTAGAGATTTTAATTCTTTATACGTATCTCTAAAGAGGTTATTAGTTATTATCTAAATGAAGAGCATAATACAGCCTATTGAATAAAAATATTCTATAATTACTCTAATTAGAAGTTAAAAGCTGTACAATACACTTCATTTATTCCATAGTACAGCTACTGGCGCTATATTGCTCTTCAAATAGTGTTAGGGCTGTTTAAAATTGACGCCATTTTCTAATAAACAAAAACATATTAGATGATTCTAAAAACAAAAAGAATTGACATTATTTTGCATTATCTTTAGCCGTATCATGTTTACTAGCTTATATAACGTTAACTTGGCCTTTTCCTTATTACTTGAAATTAAAATGTTGTTATTCTAACCTTAAAAAACAAAAACTTACTTACCGATATTCAGTATTTCTTTTGTTTTTCTTGATTTTTATGCTGGCGCGCGAATATTTTACCGAAAACCATATACAGGTTTACAATAAATATTGGTTTGCACGTTATTTTCACCAAACCAATAAGTTCAAAATCATTTATATGTTTTTCTTAGCAAGTAATTTGCCATTATAATAATATGCATAATGTAGATAAAAAATATGATGTACATTAAAATATCTATACTTTTGTAATTCTTTTATAACACTATTGTAGAACTTTAATTCTTACAATCTACTTCTAGGATACCATCTGGAGAGTTGTAGTTTCTTTGTACACCAAATAACAGCTCTAATACAGCCTTTATACAGCTACTATACAGCTCTTATAACACCAAACGCTGTATAATTTGTGCCCATTTTACACTTATAAGGGCTGTATAAGCGCTTATGCAGCCTTTATACAGCTATTATACAGCTTTAAGTATAAAATTACGCTCTAGTACAGCTTTTATACAGCTTGTAATGCTACTTGGGTTACTTGTCCATCCTAAGGTTGCCTGTAAGAAATTGCTTATAGCGATAAGGCCGCCCATTGTGCAACATAATTTTTAAGTGCATTTGTTTACATCATAAATTTCTATGTTAATATTGGTGTACAATAAAGATTACTCTATCCATCTATCTATCTATAAACAGAGGAACCAAATCCAGAATAATTAAATCCAAAACATCAAATTCGCATCAGAGTAAAGCCGTGAGGAGCGACATATATCCAGGAATTGGTGATCTGTGCAAACACCTCGTGATTGGCACATCACTTATTACCTCCGCTATGTTTGGAAATTGATTGCAAGCTCAAATGTATTTGAATTGAATACTATTAATATTATAAATGTGAAAGATTGTACGGATTTCTTAATATTTATTACTCCTTCAAGCAATAATACGAACTTTAGTCCTGTCAATTTCATTTATTTGTTGGCACTTTTGAACCTAACAGAGAGAGAGAGCGAAAGAGAAAGATAGAGGGAGACATTGCCAACATATTAATAACTCATCTGTTAGCGTTAAGAAAAAGTACTTGTATATAACAAAATTTACAAATGAAGTGAACGTACTTTGTTTATTTGTCATTACCATTTCGCGGGCAGATTATAAATGAACATTTCAAGCGGCCGTGGCGCAATGGATAAGGCATCGGTCTTACGATCGAGAGGTCATGGGTTCGAATCCTGGCCATTACACCACGGACGTGAACTTCCTCCTTACACAAGTGAATTAAGCTTAGCTGGAGGGGGTTAACAAGCATACTAGTAATTTGTATTTTCAAATTACTAGTAAGCTTTTTTTAAAAAAAAAAAAACTAAACTTATTTTTAAAAACAAATAATTTACATCTTCCTGGTTGATCTACTGGTCAGCGTATGCGCCTCTTACCGCGAGGTCTTGGGTTAGATTCCCGGTTCAAAAGTGTACTTTGGGATTATTCTGTCAGGAAATTCTCAGTAACAGCACGGAGTTTGATTTGTGCCGGGTGAATAGCGATAGGCTCACCTCCTAACACATGGGACCTAAATATAGCAGGTGAAGTGTACATTTTTGTAATGTTATATAATTAAAAAAATGTTAAAAAGTTAAAGCTGTAATTTTAAAAATACTAGGCAACATTTGTTATGTTAGAAATATTCAAAATACCGTTGCAATTTAAATCCACATTGCAGTAAAGCTGTGAAAAGCGACATCTGTCGAGTAAATGGTGATCTATTCAAACACTTCATGATTGGCACATCACTAATTACCTCCGCTACGAACGTTCGGAAACGGTGACCTTTGGTAATTGATTGGAGGTTCTATACGTGAAACTGAATATCTGGTAAATGTTTTACTACTTGACATAAATAATGGTAAATTAATGAGCCTGGCGTGTCAAAATATTTACCGATTCAATAATTACCAATTATAATAAAATGGGGAAGTTTGTACGGATGCGTTGATGTTTGTTTTCTTTTTACAATAAAAATAACATAATATCACGTCTATATAATCCATAAGGGATTGGTAAGGTTAAAAACGCCCACATTTCACCTGCTATGTTTAGATCCTATGTGATAGCTATCGCCATCTATTGGACACAATTCCAACTCTGTATCACTAATGAGAATTTCCAAAAAAAAATATCTTATAACAAATTTGTCCGATGGAATCGAACCCAAATCTTCGCGGTGAGAGACGCATAATGTTATTGCGTTTATCTGCAACCTTTTCTGATAATACAAGGATAATGTTATGTTATCTTTAATATGTTTGGTTCCTGTCAAACTAAAAAAAAAAAATTCCTATAGAATGAAAACTAAGTAAAGTTTTAAAAGCTGTACTCATAATCTTTTCTATGTTTCAAGTCACTTAATTATAGAACATAACATTTGTGAAATAAAAAGTTAGATCAAAAGTATTTCTTTAAATAACTCCATGAATTTCTTCTACCATCAAGCATGTAGGGTTGTAACAATTTTCCACCCCATGCTTATCATACTTCGAAAGTTGTTAAAGTCGGAGTGAGTTATGGTTTGTTGGGATGTGAATTATTACGGGCACTGACGCCATTGCGACAGTAACTCTAATTGCTTGAACATACAGTACCACATGATTAAATAACGTACAGATGATAAGCTTCTATAGAGCGAGCAAAATGTTTACCTTTCTTTTGTAGGGTTGGCACAAAATAAAAAATTGCAATAACTTAACTTCGTTTGTTCTAGTTTACGTATACCACCATGTACAAAGCCTAAATCTTAAACAAAACACAGATTAGAATCAAAAAACCAACATCACTATTTGTGAAAATTTAAAATTAGAACGGCTAGAGCGGCACCGCTACTCGTTAGTGATGCACCTAACGAGGCCGCGCTCCGCAAACCGGATTATCGATATCCCGCCATATCCGAGCGACAATCGATTGACAATCGTTCCGCGTTGGCATTAACCCCATCTAGCGTGTGATGGATCAATTTTAAGGTACAAACAAACTAGACTGATGTGATGTCACGTATGTGATGTTATGTCTGTCAGAACACAGACTCGCAAGGCCACACAATCTTCTTCCTCTGTTTCCAAACGCGGATGCCGTTTCTGACGTGCATGGTTACACTGCGTTCAAGATACGAAAATAATTGTAATGTTTAATTATTACAGATAATAAATAAAGATTACTTTTCATGGCAATGCATTTGACTTAAGACGTTTTAAATAGGCATGTTCAAAAAAACTTCTCGATATCAAAAACATTATAAAAATAATACTATTTACAATTTCAACGCGGTAATGCTGCCAGTATTTTGGGTACGAGGGTGATTAATTAAGTTTAGATAAAGTTATTAAACAGTTGGTTAAATTTAAGAACCAACAGGTATTTTTTTCTAAAAACAAAAATATTTTTTTTCATATAAAATTTTAAGTTTACATTAATAATAGACTCGCTCAAACGCTTCAATCAAAAAACTTCTGTCTGTCACGTCACTGATCGATACGTGCGAAGTTATTTACTTAATTTGGTTTGATAGCTAGGAAAAAATGCGTTTATGGAAATAGTTTTATTACAAAAGTTGCTATTAATTGTGCGGGTTATTCAGTAATAGAATTATACAAATTTAATGGACTTTCCCATCAGGGCCGGATTAACCACGTCGAGGCCCCTAGGCAATGGAATGGTTGGGGCCCCATGAATCACTTTTTTCGTAATTTTCATATTGTTAAAGATAACATTTTAAAGAAAAACCATCAAATTATTATAATGTAACTGTATGAATTAGAAAAATAAATGTTAATGTGGATATGTGTCATAGTAGTCCTCTTCACAGTGGTTTAAAATGAAATAAAGTTTAATTAGCATTTACCTAAGTTTGTGTATATATATAAAAAAATCCTTCGTCCACGATGGGCCCTTTCCGATGCGGGGCCCCTAGGCAGTTGCCTTTTTTGCCTAAGGTTTAATCCGGCCCTGTTTCCCATGGCACTTTGAATGGTCATAAACTGAGTTAGTCTTAGCCCCAATTCACAGCTGTTAGCTTTAATTTTTTTAATTAACTTTATTGGCAGGATGAGGATATAACACAAATAAATGAATGTAAAAGCTGTGTTCTTTTTTCAAGGGTAACTGGTGTCACTTTTTTATTAAGTCAGGTTATATTTTATGGTTCGGATAAGCTCTATTCAGAACTTCTGAAACTAGACCTTTTTTTTGCATTTGGTTTGTAATTACCTATCTATATATTGACAAGGTATCAAATTTTTAACAATCTTAGAATCAGTTGACAATTGTATATTGTGCATGGAAAAAATAAGGTTTTTTATTTAGGATGAAATATAATGGCATAGGGCTGACGTAACACAACATAACGTGGCTAGGTATCACATCAGTCTAGTGTGCTTGGACCTTTATCCGTATCTAGCGTGTGATGTATCAATTTTACTCATTTGCGTTCATGGTTTTCGTTTAACACTTTACGGAAGCCTTATACCGGTTTTTGGTTAAGCGGTGGCTAAATGAGCCTGAATATATGGGGCCGTATGTTATACTGGTTTTGGTATGTTAGCGAAAACAAAGCGTAACTTTTAACAAATACATTGAAGATTGTCTCGTTGGTCTAGCGGTATAATTTGTGTATTGTATAGCATGTCGATTGCGAGTTCGAATTCTGGGTCGACCAAAAGTGTGAATTTGGATTTTTCGTCAGTAAATTCTGTATAGAGCAGCTGGGAGTTGGAATTGTGATCGGTACACGGTGATAGGCTCACCCCTTATTTTATTGGACCTTAACATAATATGTAAATATAGGTTTTGCAGAACTATATATCACTCACTTTTCTGCCGTTTCGTTAAGTTCCCATGTTAAAGTTGTGAGCTTATCTCCATTCACCAGGCAAAAACCAACCCGTGTTGCTATTAAGCATTTCTTGCCGAAAAAATCCCAGATAACACATTTGCTCGACCCGAGCATCAAATCCGCGGTGAGAATCCGCATACGCTAGCCACTAGATGACTATACTACAGAGGCACTTTAGGTTTAAAGACATTTATTCTCAAATAAGACTACAAGTCACTTCTATGAGAACATAATTAAACTTAAAGTAAAAATATCATATTTTTTCGTTTTAGCCTTCTTCTTCTTCTTCTTCGTCGTGTCGATGGCTAAGTCAAATTTAATTGGCCCAATAAGTGGTCACTGTTATGGCGCTCTCATCGGCGATCATGAGCGCCTTGGTCAAGGTTTTGACTTGTAGCCTTAAAAATATTACATTAGCAGAACAACTAAACTAACTCCATTAACATTATTAATATGCTTACCCAGCTAATTTATCTTTATACTTTGATCTAATCAACACCAAAATCAAAATTTATCATTATTTTAATACCAAGCACAATATCTAGTTCTACAACACATTTCTTTTATAGCTCATAGAAAAATGAGATTGAAAGAAAAACAGGCGAGGTAAGGAGGCTGTCTATTTATCGGCCACGTCTGTCGTAAAAAATTCTCGGCCCAGAATTGGGACATACACCCTAGTGAATGTTTTTTGATACATAATTTACCAGCTATGTTATGACAACGTTTTGTCGTTTACTGCCTGTTGGAAAATAGTTTTTTTATTATTTTGTATATTTTTTGGAGATTTTTCACTGTCTTTTCGCTAAGGTATAAATTATAACAAAAAATGACGTCTTTATTATCCGAAAGAGTACCAGAGATGTATAACACCCATATTTCTTCTGTTACGCATATCGTAGACACAAGCCTATCGACTTCCACTGGAAAAAAAAACAACTCCATGGTGCTATTGAAAATTTCCTGACGGAACAATCCCAAATAACTTTTTAGTTGCATACCCTAGCCACTTAACCAACGATATCTACACGATAATTAAAATCACTATCTAATTTCCAAACACAATATCAAGTTCTTCAACACATTTATTTTTTATCTCATAGCTCAAAAAAATTATATTGAAAGAAAAACGTGCGAGATAAGGAGCCTGTTTATTTATCGGCCACGTCTGTCGTAAAAAATTCTCGGCCCAGAATTGGGACATACACCCTAGTGAATGTTTTGTAATACATAATTTACCAGCTATGTTACGAAAACGTTTTGTCGTTTATTGCCCGTAGGAAAATAGTTATTTTATTATTTTTTCATATTTTTGGCAATTACTCATTGTCTTTTTTGCTGACTAAAGCCGTGTTTCCACCAGCTCTGTGTGAGATTGCGAAGTTTGTTTGAAAACATTCTAGCTGGCACAATGCATTAGAATAAAGAAAAAAAAATATTCTGGCATTCTTATGTCAGAATTAACAATTTAACTATTTCATGTAACAAAATCTATTAATGCAAGTTCTAAAGGCATTTTTCCTCTCAGTTACACAAGTGATTTGTCTAAAATAAAATGGTACCTAGTATGACAGATTCCTCCCCCGACGTATTATTCTGTTTATAACTAAATGTTGTCTTTATTTTCTTAAACGGTTTATATAGTTTTAAGGAATGTAACTGTTAATGTTGTGTAGATTTACATCCATGAGAGAAAAGAAATAGACGAACGAAATAGTTCCCATAAGTATAAAAAAACGTTACCATTTCCAACGTCATATTTTCCAATACAAAAGTCATTTTCCACCTGTAAACAAAACAAATTGTATTTATTTGCATTTTCCATTTCGCCAAAACAAAATCACTCCTCAAGCGAAAAAGCAAACACTCCAACGACTCTATTCAGTCGAAAAAAAATACAAAATTATAGTCAGAAATCACATTTATAGTGCAGACTTCCCGAATAGTTGACAGGGCAACATTTTGTTCGAGAGCCTCTTTCACGGGAAATTTCACCTTGAGCTTGAGGCGTTAGGGTATATTTTTGATTGGGGATTACTGTAAGGGTGTATTGAAATTTCATCGGGTATGGCTGAGACAGTGACGGGCCCTTACGGCTCGTTACCTCATGGAATGTGCCACAAGTTACAAAACTATGTTACTTAACGGAACATTTCTAGTATATTGCATTCAGCAGTTTAGTAACGTTAAAAGGGGTGGATAGTTCTAGTTATTATCAATCGACTTCCAAAAAAAGGAGGTGGTTAAGCAGTTTTTTTTGTTTTTGTTCTCCGACTACTTGAAGAAGCCTTGACCGATTTGAGATTTTTTTTTTGTCTGAAGGTGTATACTTGTCATGTGGTCCCATTTTTATTAGGTCACGGGATTCTTGAAGTATCAAGGGGAAACCTCCAAATTGTAAAGGTCTAAAAGTATATAGTTTTTCGTATATTACCCAAAGATACTCGGATATTTGCCTCTAGCAGTCAGCATTTCATGTTGCTGAGCTGATGCTGGCAGGTACAACTCCTGAACGTTTAGGAGTACGGGGATTATTCTTTAAATATAGGCATCTTATGACTGTTTACTGTATTCTTTCAAGTTATTTACAGATATGACAAGACGTTGAATATTACTTAAGTATGTCTTACATTTTAGTGCAGTTTCTGTAATTAAAGTCAGTATTTTTTAGCATGGGTTTGTAATTCTGGAAACAAAGGTATGCATGTAGATCCAAAAAAGTAAAGATAACCGACAAAGAAGTAAGCTTAATGTTAATTTTAAGTTATTAATATTTAACATTGTTAATTGGGGCAGGTTCAGAGGACTGACTTCGCTAGTTATGCTTGTGTAAGTTACATTTTAAGAAGTGTAATAAATTCACTTTTATATTGTGCAGTTGCAATCTACTATCAGGTAATCCACCTGATAGTAGATTGCAACTGCAACACACCCGTCCACAATATATGAAGAAAAAAACGTCGGTATTGAAAGCACACAAACTTACAGTTAGATTAAAAAAACTTACTTAAACATAAACCGACGACATGCTTCGTCATGTTTAGTAGTTGCATATGATTGCTTTAGAATTATGCAGCAAGCTAGCCATATAACTGCAAATGCGACGTGCATCATTCACTTATAGACCAAGATCTCACGTGCGGCCGACTTACGTTATTTCAAAAAAGCTGGAAGTTGCCCTATGTCTAAATTTTGGATCGTGGTGGCTTTGAGAAATATAAAAAAAGTTGTATAAAAATATACGTCATAGTATAAAGATATGTTGTTTATTGTGATTGTAGAAAGTACCCTCAACCAACGCCAGACGCTTAACATGGTTCCAACCTCAGATAGACACCATTAAAGTTTGATGTTTTATAATTTTACATGTTCAGTCGTCCACAGGATCTCGCTCTATAAAGCTTTAGTCTTGTCAAGGCATTATTCTTTTATTGTATTGTCATGACATTTACCGTCACAAACGCAAAACATGTTTCTTCATAATTTAAAGCTGAATATTATCCAGTCATTCGTATTGACTGACATCACTTCTACATTATAAATTTGGGAGACAGGTAATATTACAAATGCAAAATATACTGTTTAGATTAGTAGTAAAAGTTACAATAGTGTTAAATAATTTTTAAATGATACTATGTAAATTATAGTTACATTTGATTTTATTTTGTGATATTTAGTGAGCTTGGTAAATGTATATTTTATTTTTTCTAATTTTCAATCGTAATAAAATTTGAAATTGTTACAATTAATTCAAATATGAAATGGAAATATCTTTATACCTTAGACTTTACAATACACTTAGAATCCAAATTGTAGCTGTAATCTAATATTGTACACATATATTATGTATTGTACAATATTCAACAAACTTTGACTTTGACTTTGGATAATTGTCCCTCTTTCAAGCAAAAACAAGCTTAAAATAAGAAAGTCTGTTTATTTACGAAAGTAAGTCTGTAATACATGGGCGGTGCCGCGTTCAAAAATTACTATAAAACAATCTAGTGTATATAGTTAGCTATAAACTACATCATAACTAGACTGAACAAGCGGGTGTTGGTGTCGGCGCTAATTGCAATGGATTGTTACCCAGTTATAAGCAACGGTGCTTACCGGCTGACTGAGCACTGAATATTATTATATTGAAACTGAACGTATTAGCTTATGAGATTAAACGCTTATGACGGTTTACAAGACGTATATTGTAGTCAACAGATGTGGCGACGAATCTACTATGTACTTTGTGAATGTTGTTAATATATTATAGCATGGGTAGCAGCGATAGCCGAGTGTCAAAGGTCTCGGGTTCGAACCCACGGCACACATCTCTGTCAATCTTCTTCTTCTTCTTCGTTGTGTCGATGGCTGAGTCAAATTTTATTTTGACTTGCCATCGTGGTGAAAGGATTAGCCAATTCGCTTTGGAGAACTCGCGAATTGCCAAGGGTGCGCCGGACGTAGGGAATCGTTGTGTACGTCATTCGGGGAGGCTCCTTTCATGCACCCCTGTGATTCTGTCAATGAATCGTTAAGATTCGTCTTTTCGAAGATATGTGTGTTTTTATCATATAAATTATCGCTCGCTAACGGTGAAGGAAACATCGTAACATCGTGAGGAAACCTGCATGTTTGAGAGTGCCTAAAAAGTGCTCGAGGGTGTGTGAAGTCTATCAATCCGCACTTGGCCAGCGTGGTAGACTGAGCCCTATCTTTTCTCATCATGAGAAGAGGCCTGAGCCCTGCAGTTTATTATTATAGCATAACATCCCGGCTTATTACCCAAACGGATGTTCACCCACATTTTGCCCGTTATGCTTAGACCCTATGTGACAGGGGGTGAGCCTATGGTCATCCACTAGACACAATTTCAACTCCGTTGCCCTCTTTATTTTTGCAAATATTACTGCTCGTCCAAGAAATTTAATCGAAGCTGGGACCTAACGATTAGATGACGCATTCGCTAATCACTCGACGAGGCAGTCAGACATTTATTTTTTGCCTTAGAAAACAGTGTTTGGATTAAGGTAAGTATGAGCTAAGCCAAGACTAATTAAGCTCTTTAGACTTCAGTAACATAAAAAATGTCTATCATTGTATTCGCATATCAAATTAAAAGAGCAATTAAAAGGATCAACAGAAAATGGAATATGTTTCTGAATATTTTTGATTGTAATGCCATAAAGCTTCAATATCATTTTATCATAAAGGTTTTAAAATTTTCGACTTCTCTTACCAGATTTAAAACAAATAAAATTGCAGAGCACTCAGTGCTTTTCCGTTTGTTATTCCCTCAAATTTATTTGCATTTTTGTTATCTGAAATACAAATACATTTTTATTCTAAAGAGATTAATTTAACACTTCAGTTCGTTGCTAATGACGCCCAGGAGAATCAAGTTGATAAAAATATTGATAAATCTTTTTATTATTAATATTGATGAGTATTCTAGAAATTTACTAAATCTTTTATTTTATACGTTTACAAACTTAACAGCCGTAATAATGACAGGATTGTAATATATTTTTAACATAAACACTGTGATTTAATTAAGCAAATGGATTATTCAATAAATGATTACAAATACTACATACTTTATTTGACGACCGGATGGCGGAGTGGGTAGTGTACCTGCCTGCGACCGCGAGGTCGTGGGTTCGATTCCCATTTAAGACAAATCTTTGTGTGCATGAACATGTGGGTTTGTCTTAGTCTGGGTGTTTCTATGTATAATATGTATGTATTTACAAAAAAAAAAGTATATATATGTATGTATTAGTATCAGTTATTCTAGTACCCATATTACAAGCTCTGCTTAGTTTGGGACAAGATGGAGTTGTGTGTGAGTTGTCAAATATTTATTTATTTATTTACTTTATATTTGGGACACTAAAGTTTAGGCTCTTGAATAATCGTTTTTTAAACTTTCTTACATTTCAAGTGTGACAGGCAAAATAGAGTTCCGTAGTCAGCTGTTACAACATAATGGTCGAATAACGAATGGTCTTAAAAGAGATTTATTATCCAAACAATAACAACTTCTACAAGTTATTATAATTTTTCGAAGATTCTTGATTTAAGTAACTAACAATTAAAATTTAAGTAACGATTTAGGCCCTCTTAAACGAATAAAAGCGTATTCGCTATAGCTCTCCTTTAAAGTTCATTACATATAGTACCATTATCATTTTTATCAGTTTTTTGGAGCCAGCGGTTAAGCTTTGAAAAGAAGGGGATGACGCCCTACGTGCCCTACTCGAACAAATTTTTTCTTCAAAGTTAATCATCTCGCAAATGCGAGAGCTCTAAGTAAAAATAACTGTCTAGCAAACTCTAAATGTTTTCAAAAGACCCCTCTAACATATAATGGGATAGAGAAAAAAAAAACAATGTTTTTTTTGTCAATTTGTTAACATAGTTCATTGTCATATTCGTGCAATATCAGCTTTCTAGCAATTACGGTTTTGACGCTATGCCTCGGACAGATGGACAGACGAACATGGCGAAACTATAAGTGTTACTTTTAGAACCCTTCTATTAGTAATGAGGATATTGTTGAACATATTTTATTACTTACATAGATTTGGTCCAGAAAAAACTAGACTTAAAGTAAACAAATGAGATATTAAGATATGTACAAATGGATGAACGTGACGTCACGTAATGACACATACAGTTGAGAAATTTAGGGTCCTGGCAAGAGGCGACCGTAGCTTAGTGGTTAAAGCCGCTGCCCAGTATGCTAAGGTCACAGGATCAAATCTAACCGATCATATATTTTTTCTTCTATTTCTTAGTATTGTTCTGTACTACTAAACCTAAGTAAAGAAATGACATCGATTAGAAAAAAAAGGCGATCAATGTTTCTAACGGGACATCATAGTTTGAAAAGCACTTGAACACTAAAAAACACGTTTCTCTTTGAAAGCAAATACATTTGTCACGGGCATTCAGAATTGCCAGAAAAATCTGCGATGGCGTTTTTAAAAAGTGCCGTTTTTAGTTTTTTACTTTTTCCTGAGCTACCCATCGGCTTGGAAGTGATTGAAACCGAGTAAACTGCATCGAAAATTGTGCATTCAATGACCGACAGGTAGACAGCAATATTTATATAAAACTGTTGTGTTCCGGCAATGGGTCTTGTTTATGCTTTTTAAATATTGACAAACTTAATTCAATATTGGCACACAGATCTGATTGTAGTTCTCAAAAATCGCGTATTCAATACTCAATAAAAAAATTATCCGAAATTTCGCTTTGTTACTGTTCATTTTTTATTATTTCAATTTTTCAATTAATGTGTGGTAGCCGATGTGTATCATTGTTTAATCTTCAAAAGTATTTTTTTTCTAATCGTATCTACCTTATAATTGTAAACAGTTTAAAAAAAAAATAATCCTTCATTTTAGATTGTAACTTTTTTGCACTATACTTCTTTTTACCAAATAATATTATGTATAATAGCATACTTCAGTGATACCCTCGCTTCACTGAAGTATGCTATTTATAAAAAATAATAATATTAAACACACGCGGCCCCAGTAATTGTATGACTCAGTAGATAAAATGTTTTTCTTTTTTGTGAAAACTTTGCATTATTTGTAGTTGACTTGTAATTCTGGAATAAAATTAATTAAACTGCATGTGGAAGAGACTAACATTTAGATAAGCAGCTGATGATAATTATTAAAATTTTATATACCTACTAATATTTTCACGCCTTGATTGGCAGAATATGATGATACTGTGTAATTATTTTAAGTCACCTATTATGTACCATATTCATACAAATAAAGATTACTTACTTACTTACACTTTAGTTTTTAATACATAACGGTGGCTGTATTTGTTTTCTTTTTAAATTTTACTGGTACTATTGCAACAGTGGTCATTCAACCGTAAACAGCCTCACTGACCTTTGGAATAAGCGTGATTAATTTGATATTAAATCCACTCACTATGTAGCTGTAAGCGCTTTCAGCCAATTAAAGCCGATTTAATCGGATATTTTGAATCAGTTCGGCGGCGTATGAGTAATTAGGTCAATTAGCATTTGCCACCATAGTCCAGTAAGCAGGCGGATGCTAAATCTAAAGGCTTGGTCAGAAAAAACAGCTTTGCACAATCTAAATTTATTCTTGTTTCTTTTTTATATTCACTGTTCCCCAAGTTTACCCTCGTTAAATGTTACTGCTTCACTATTGTGGGCTTATAGCAAAATGTCAAATAATCTATAGTATTTTAAAAGTATTATCTATCAAATACAAAAACAATCATCACAATTTGATTAGTTATTTCTAAGATTAGCTTGTACAAACAACTCATTTTACAGACTGGATTTCGAGTTCCAGGTGATATGTGGTGGTAAACAGTAAAACTATCAGATCGACTGATAAATGACCCATTTAAAATGTTTCGTTTGAAATTGCCACTTTGCATAAGGAACCTATTAGTTTGTTTTAACTTGACATTTAAAACTATTTTAGGTAAAATTAAAAAAAAAGCGAAGTGAATTTAGACTTAAATGTTTTGGATTGAATTAGGCTGGTTTACGATTATTTTGGTCTGATAATACGTTGTCCACATTCAGTCCTTTAAAATAAGTGGTATGGCTACATAATTCGACACAGAACAGACGTAAAACAGTAGAATTTGTTCGACAAAGTCGATGTTAAACTTAAAATAGAATACATGTCACTATGTCACTGTGAACTCACGGACCAATACGATAATATTGGAATATTTTTTTTTAATTTAAAACCTTCGCAACAAATAATGTTTTTTAAATTCATATTTAGAACGGATGAATGTGTTCAGAGATAAAAAATGTCAAGATGTAACATGAAAAAAATTTACGGTTATACTTTTGCAACAATCGGGCTGTCAAATTGCATAGAAAATTTTCCCCGGGCCGGGCAAAAGCTGTCAAGTACCATAAATGTCTAAACTTTGAGGTAAATTTTATTGCATAGTGGGAATAATGTCATTTAAAACTTATAATTCTCTCTAGTTAAATGCATACTCTCTGAATGTGCTCTTTGATGGAAGATTGAAGTGACAGCGGTTTTCGTTTTTATGTTAAGAATAAGTACTTTTATCCGGTATTTTTTTTAAGAAAATAACTATTACTTGACGATTTTAAACGTGATATAATCACACCCACACGCCCACCACTGTGACTCCTGTGACGCCAGGGTCTACAGCGGTAACCAACTGAAAGGCACCGTACATGACACACGGGCAATCCCAGGGAGAGTTAAAATTATCTTGGAACCCGCAACGAATTTTTTCAGAAGTATATAGTTGGAGTTGGAAAGTATGTATCTTTACTTTCCTCCAAAGCAAAGTGGGAGACTGAGTGATGCCAAATATAGACAAAGTGTCTACATGGAAAGAGTATAGACACCATGGACAGTGACAAAACTATGGGGCCTAAATTTGATTGCTATAATAGGTATGGCAGAAACGGCTAAATGCACGGAAATTTATTCGGTTCGTTTATTCTGTTACTTAACGATTGTGAAATTAACCTTCCTCAATAAAATTGTCAGATTCGTGAAAACATTTAAAAACTTACATACAAACTATAGAAATATTACTTCAGTAATTATTCCAAATCACAAACAAATGAGGTTCCATAAATAACAATACCGCCTATCACACCGTACCGAACGATGAGCTACAAAATTCTCGTGTATCGATATAAATTTTCAATTACCAGACGTGTGTCAGGGCAGAGCGTCGCGCTGTCATGCCTCGTTACACCCGCTACGGTTAGCGTCGGTCTGAGCGACAGACTGAAGCGGTTTGAATTTAGAATTTTTATTGTTTTTTATATGAGTAGTGCTGTGATTGGTTGTTAAATTAGGAAGGGTAAGGGCCATAGCACATACGCTGCTTTAAGCATCGTCTATCAGCGATTTGGCGACTGGTTCTTTTAAAATAGTTCGGTCGTGGCATCGGCATTGCGCGTTCTAGCGATTAAAAGTATAGCATGTGCTATTGCCCTAATTGGTTTTTGGTCAACATAATGATTATTGGTAATTTCAGAGCCTTATTGAGACAGGTTAAAAGTACAACAGTACTAGATACTTTCTCGAGCTCAGGCTTTGCTAGCAATAAGGTAAGATAATGCGGTAATAATAATGTGTAACGTGGTAAACACATAGTCGAACAAGCTGATTAAATATAGAGATAATAATATCAGCCCTGTATCTTATACATGTCCCACTGCTGGGCTCGGGCCTCTTCTCATGATGCGAAGGGTTAGGCCATAGTCCACCACGCTGGCCAAGTGCGGATTGGTAGACTTCACATTTCCTTGGAGCACTTTTTAGTCACTCTTAGGCATGCAGGTTTCCTCACGATGTTTTCCTTCACCGTTAGCGAGCGACAATTTATATGATAAATACACACATATCTTCGAAAAGACGAATCTTAACAATTTATTGACAGAGGTGTGTGCCGTGGGTTCGAACTCGATACTTTTGATTTCGCAGTCCTACGGTCTCCCACTCGGCTATCGCTGCTGTAAATATTGAGATAAATAGGGTGTAAATGACATGGTGCCAAAGCCGCTTACCTGGTGGTGTGATGGTGACGGTGGTCCGTCACCATTGCATTTACATTCAGTATACAAGTAAAGTTTATGAAACATTTATTTCATTGAGATTAGGATCAAATCAATTATTTAAAAAAAAAGCAAGAGACATGAAAAAAGTCACCAGAACAGATTGGTTGTAAATTGTTTCCATTTAGTTACTTGCCTTGACATTAAAATTACGCAGAATAACTCCAAAATTAAACTGCAATTTGTAACAAAAATCGCTAGCAGCTTATTCCTATAAATTCATAAGCTCACCAAATCCGGGTGGGTTTTAACGCGTAATTACTTTACCGTGTTGGTTACCGATATTATTATAATGGCCTTATCACATGAGGACCTAAATGTATTTAAAACTAGCTTTTATTTCCAGGTCAAAGAGTTTTATAAAATATTAAGGTTCAAAAATTAAGAATCCAGCACCCTCCGGGTAAACGACCCTAGTGCTTCGCCAATTCAGCCATGAATCCGTATGCTGCAAGTTCTCAACCCTTTATTTCTGGTTGCAGGTTTAAATCCTGCTGGATTCTTAATTTTTCAACCTTAACATTTTATAAAATACAGAAAGGCATAGCAAAGCTATAATTTGCTTTGAACAACTTTACATGTAATGAAAATAGAAAAGAAAATAGGTTTATATTTAACAATTCTTTAAGCTAATTATTTGAATCACAAACTGCGTTGTTGGTAAGTGATTAACGTATGTTGTCTCACTACGAAGTCTCGGGTTCGATGTTGCAATAAAGAATTGAATTTCACTCAATTTAATTGAATCATTTTCAATTTCATTGAATTGAGCAAATGTGTTATTTGGGATTTATCTGTACGGCAATTCTCAATAACAGCAATAAATTTAATGAAAAAATCGTTTTCTAAACATATTCAACATTAGGATCATTTTTTAGACAAACGTGATTTTTGTTCATACTAACTCGTTTAAAATCTGTGTGTTCAATAAATTGCTATATGCCGCATCCTGCCTGTCGGTATAAAAAAAAAACAATTCCCGCGAAAAGCTTTTATTTTTTTTCCGCACCGTTACCGTTTGTTTAAAATACTAGCCACGTCTGCTAGATGACGCTACGTAGCTTCTCCCTGTCACCGAGCTGCCAACAGTAACACAATAAAACTGTTCGCTTAGCTGACTGACTTACACAGTTGTAAAAAAAGTCTTATTTAGTTTTTTTTAAACTACGCTTGCAGTAAACAAACGTGAAGTCCACCTGATGGCAAGTGGAGTACAAAAACTGATTGTAAATGCGTCGCTGCAGCTGAAGACTACGGCGTTATGCCTTATATGCCAGTAATTTCAGGGTCTGATCTCACCACCAAATCGGAACACAATAATGCGAGCTCTACTATTTAGCGGCAGGTTAAAGTGAGACGGTGGTGCTGCCGCTCTCAAGCTTATTCACAGGAGCTCTACCACCAGTAAATTTATTTCTAAATAGTTTAACTATTTGAGTAATTGATGATGAATAAGCTGAATTGGTAAATTGCAGGAAGGTTTGAATTTTACTAGTTATAGCTTAATATCAATATTACATGCAGTTGCCTGCGCGCACGGCAGTCGCGGCACACGCCGAATAAAACACGCACGCACCGCCTGTACCGTACCACAAATCCATTTTCTGTCATAAGCTTCAATTTAAACTTTAAGTTTGTGTTATGAAACTTTGTTGTATGAGTGACACGAAATAATTAACTTTAACCTCAATCATTCGCGTATCATTTCAAAAACGCTCCTATATCCGTATATTAGTTGGGGTAGTCACTGAGATACGAGCATTGTGCCCTACGCCATGATCTGGCACAAAAGCTGGACGTAAAGATTGAGGCCAGCGTAGCACCACTCCTGTCAGATAAAACAAAATGAAGATTGTTTGTAAAATATGCCGAAAAAGTATGTACAGTTCTGTTGTGATAGTGAGAAATAAATAGTACTCTTGTTTCTTTTTTTTTTAATCATTTAGTAAGTTTGTTAACACACGATAAACTCGCCAAACTGTTACGTTTGATAGCTAGAAACGCTCATTTTATAATTTATATATCACTTAACGACTTACACTGACTAACAATAGTTTAGTATTTAAATCTACACAACTAAATAAACAAAATTGCACACACACATTGTTATTTGGTGAATTGTTTCTCAATGGTAGGCAATATTATCTACCTATCACTGAGAAACCATTACTTTAGCTTTGATTTTATAACAAATTTGCTATACTTAGGGTTATTCCTTAATAATTATATTTTATCAAATAAATTAGGTTCTACAAATTTTGACAATCTCTCTCTATAATAACTTATTACCTTAGGTTTTTATTTTTATTAGTTAATACTTTATTTAAAAAAATATTATTATTATCTGGTTTAACCATATTTATATTGTCTGTTTCTCTCTATCGCAGTAAGTATAAATTTAAATTGAAAACCAAAATTTATTATAACTAAAAATTTAATATACACACATAAAAATAATTAACTGCCGCACAGTTCCCTTTGTCATGCAAGGGAAAGAAGCTTTAAAAACAAAAAAGAAAAAAAAAAGAGATCAAACCTTTTTACAAGATATTTTGTTACTAAACCAGCGTAACTGCCGATACCACCACTTTAAAATTGATTGACGCTCAAATACTTTACACCGTGATAATATTTCAAAGCCAGACCTAACCTCAACTTAACTGTTAGGTTCCTTTTGTTTACTATCTATTTTCATTTCATTTATTTTATTCATAAACAAATACACTTGTGTTTGAATATAATGTTTTCTTAAAATTAGGCACCTTAAAAATAACAATTAGTAGGAATTATTACAAAAATGATTATAAGAAAAATTTGGTAAATAAATATTAAAAATTAAGTAATGAATTGATATAATTTAAAGCTGTACAACAAAGTCATTATAAATACCAATAAAATTGTATAATTATAATTAAAAAAAAAAATACATTACAATATAATGCGATTTGTTAACATGTCATATTTATTAAATAAGAATATCCATTCATATTTACAACTAATGATCTCAGTATATGTATAATATAATCTAAGCTGTTGTTTATATGAAACTAGCTTTTGCCCGTGGCTTTGTCCACGTGGCAGTAGCTGCTCCCACGCTATGACCCACGTTAAACTTTATTGCTCCATTCCCGTGAAGTTGAAAGTAATGTTAAATATCAAGAAACGTTTATTGATAGTTAACTATGAAACCCAAAAAAAATCATCTGGTTATAAGTTGCCGAGATTAGTGCTAACAAATCAACAATCAAATTTTCTCCCGCAGTTTCGTCTGCATGCTAGGTACATCAATAAAAAAAAACTTTGTTACGCACCTTATAGTCAGACGCTTGCATACATTTTTTTTATCAAATTCGGTCCAGACGTTTGGAAGATTAACCTTTTAGAAGCAAACAGAAAATTTGTTTTTTAAATATTGTTTTTAATGTTTTGTGAAAATACCAACTGCATCAACTGAAAATTATATGTTGTTCATTATCACATCACATTAAAACATACAATTTTATGTATCTATGATAAAACCTATTAATTGTGAAGCAAATCCGTACAGAAAAAATAAACGTGTTATATAGTATTTATAGTAATCTTTTTTTGTTCAACTTTATTTTTTACTTCTAAAATGGTAAACAAGAGGATTTTTTGCTATAGTTCCCATCTCCAGTTTAGTAGCCGCACGGCGAGATGTCAGTCCTTATTATGCGGCGCACGAAGCTCAGTGGGTTATGCCTTTATTGCCCCGCAAGGCATTAGTGTATCTATCATTTTGTAAAATGCAACTTTATTTGTTATATCTACATTTCGTGCCAGAGTACAACTTGGATCTCTTCAAAGCAAGAGTTAATAGGTATCTCATTGGTAAGCGTGCTCCACCGTAGACCGCATGATCACTTAGCGTCAGATGAGACTGTGATCAAAAGCGTGCATCAAAATAGGATACATGATTACAAACCATACTGTTTCGCGGCAGACTAAAGATGCGTTGTGATTTAAGTGTCCTTTATTCGTTCAACATTAGTTTTTTTTTTATTAAACTGACAACAACATTATTCAAATTATGATATACGAGTGTACCTCACGTAATGTTGGTTTATTTAGTCGACCGCGGTTTACCTATACATTATGTAGCATTTTCAAGTGAGTGCGACACGTGACGTTGCTGTCCGTTGTGCAAGACTAGCTGCGACTCAGGCGCGACGTGTCGCACTCTCGTGAAAATGCCTACATAACATATTTTTAATCTGATTCTAAACAGTTGGGTTAAAATTAAATCTAAGCCCTGGTTATTCAAATTATTGTAATTAGTTTAACTTATAATTTGTTTTTATATAATTTGTTTGTAATATTTTGACGTGTTCAAGCGCCTCCTGGGGCCTATAAAAATAAATGATTTGAATTTGAATTTAAATTTATTTTACTTCTAAAATAGCGTTATTTACACGAGGAATTTATTACATTATTCTCATCTTCAGTTTAGTAGCTGCACGGCGAGATGTCAGTCCTTATTATGCGGTGCACGAAGCTCAGTGGGTTATGCCTTTATTGCCCCGCAAGGCATTAGTGTATCTATCATTTTGCACATGCAACTTTATTTTTTATACATTTCGTGCCAGAGTACAACTTGGATTTTTTCAAAGCAAGAGTTAATAGGTATCTCATTGGTAAGCGTGCTCCACCGTATCATCACTTACCTTCAGGTGAAACCGTGAACAAAAGAGTGCCTAAAAAAAATATTAGAGTGTTATCTTGTCATCAAAATAGCATACATCGTTACAAACTTTGATAAATATTTCTATTATTCATCAAAGATTACAAACCATACTGTTTCGTGGCAGATAAAAGATGCATCGTGATTTAAGTGTCCTGTAATCGTTCAAAATTTTGTTTTTTTTTAATTAAATTGACAACATCATTATTCAAATTATGATATACGGGTGTAACTCACGTAATGTTGGTCTATTTAGTCGACCGCGGTTTCACCTATACATTTTCAAGTGACTGCGACACGTGACGTCGCTGCCCGAAGTGCAAGACTAGCTGCGACTTAGGCGTGACGTGTCGCACTCTCCTGAAAATGCCAACATAATATATTTTTATTTTACTTCTAAAATAGCGTTATTTACACGAGGAATTTATTACATTATTCCCATCTCTAGTTTAGTAGCCGCACGGCGAGATGTCAGTCCTTATTATGCGGTGCACGAAGCTCAGTGGGTTATGCCTTTATTGCCCCGCTAGGCATTAGTGTATCTGTATTGTATAAGTCTGTAAATTTTATGCTTTTCCAGTATTTTATTGGTTAGTGAGCAAATAAAAGCAATACAAATGTGAGGAATAAAAGTTGAATAAACGCGTTTAGATGCGAATGATTTAGAATTAGAGGGTAATTTACATCGGCTGAATACTTTATTTGATTTTTTTAAACTGCTTCGATGGTCCAGTGGTTAGCGTATGCACCTTTCAGGGCGGGATTTTGGATTCGATTCTAGGACAAAGTGTTATCTGTGAATTTACGAATGGAAAGTTCACATTAGCAGCACGTCGTTGGATTAGTGTCAGTTGAACGGCTTACCTTCTATCCCATGTGACATAAACAAAATAGGTGAAATGTGGGTGTCGTACACCTCTACCACACCATCTTGGGTAATATAGGCGTGATGTTACGTTATGTATGTTATGTTAATTTTAAATAAGACTTTTTTATTACACGTGTTTTTACAGTTGAAATGTAAATGTAGGGTACTGGCAAGAGGCGATTTTAGCTAAGTGATTAAGGCGGCTGCCCATGGAGCCTCCCCGAGTGTCGTACACAACGATTCCCTACGTCCGGTGCACCCTGGGCAATCCGCGAGTTCTTCAAAGCGAATTGGCTAATCCTTTCACCACGATGGCAAGTCAAAATAAAATTTGACTCAGCCATCGATACGACGAAGAAGTAGAAGTATGTAAAGGTCGCAGGTTCAAATCCTACCAACTGCGTCTTAGTATAATTTGCTTAGCATAGCAAAATGCTATAAAGATAATCATTAAGAGGAATGTACATCCCTATCACTATCTACCTACACCTCACTTACACGGTACTACTTTGGCTCACATAACAAAGTTCAATTCAACATTAATTCAACATCTCACTAATTGGCTGTTTTTACAACTCAAGCATAAACGCACGGGAATATGTTTAAGCGTTAATTGGATAGACTAAAATTAGTATATCGTTTATAATGAGATATTATCATCCAAATAAGCGTGAGAGAGTTTTGTTTTGATGGTCGTACAGCTTGTATGAACGATCTCGAGAGCACAAGCACCATTGAATTACGATTAAATCTGTCACCAAATAATTGTGCCTAATCCTAGTCAGGTCTGAAAATTATTGGTATATGAGCCATAATAGCCAAAGCGACGTTTTTTCAATATTTTTTTTTGTGGATTGTTGATGTCTTTGGGCTGTATTAACCACTAACCAGGTCGACTACATGTTCGTCCGCTACATACATCGTATATGAAAAAATATGATTCACTATAGTAAAAGAAACTCTTTGAAAAGCCATTTTAGTTATTAAGTTAGGTGAAGCAGTGCTTACTGGGGTCGTATGCTGATGGGGGATCATCAAAGCTCTTGAATTTTTCTCCATTCTTTGGACAGGACGTTAAACTTTAGTCTTGGTTGTCGTTTGAAGATCTTTGACAAAGAGAAGTCAGAAGCCAGAAAATCTAACAATTAAATTATCTCAGAGAACTCGAAGCATATTTCATTGTTGTGAAGGCTTGACGGTAGTCGCTCTACGTAAAATGATGTCAACTGCATTTCAGTTTATGTGTGGATATTTATGAGCTATTATTGTCATTAGAGTAGGTTTTAAATACATTTGTGGTTCTAAAAATTTAAAATACTGCATCGCTGGTCTAGTGATTAGCGAGTTAGGCCTCTCATCGCAAGGTCTCGAGTTCGATTACGGCTTGGGAAAATTCGGTCGATTTTCTCATCAGAATTTTCTGTAGGACTGAAATTGTGCCTTATAAATGGCTCCCCACCTACCATAATAATATGAAACCTAAACATACTGGTGAAGTGTGAGTTTACACACCTCTAGTATACCATTTTGGATAATATAAAGGCGTGATGTTTTTGTTAATGTTGACGTATACGTAACGAAAATAGTATGACATTCACTTCGGATTGTCAGCAGCCTAGAAAATTAGTTCTACGTAAATTGATGACAATTGCATTTCAGTTTATGTGATTATTGGCACCGGAGGCTTAATTTCAAAGTCTCTGAATTTGCGACCCGTCTGCTAGCTATTGGGGATATTCATGAGCTTTGACTGTCATTATAGTAGGCTTTTACTGCATTTGTGTCATCAAAACAGGTTGTATTATTGTGGCGAGGCAGTCCGGAAACCTATCGTATTACCTTAAATATTTGTGAACAAAACGAAAAAAATTGCAACGGCGGCAACAGCGGCAAACAAACATGCATTTCAATAATTAAGATATGATTCGTCAACAAAAAAAGATAAAACTCAATATAAAATATTAAATTTAAACCCATGAAAACACGGCGTTCAGGAATCCACCTTGAAACGCTCAAAACCCATACTAATATACAATATCATGATATTTGATATAGCGCTACGGTGTAGCACCGTAGCACGTACTACAGCGTAGTGTAATGAAGCGTAGAACAAATTGTACTACGCTTCATTACACTACGCCGTATTTGTACTACAAATACGCTTAAATTTCAGGATAGTAGGAATTTGTTCGCGTTAATTAAATAGTTAGCGGCAAATCGTTTGCACAAGCGTATTATTGTTTAATGAAGCGATTGTACAATGAATACACTTAACTTGGTCAAATCTTTGGATTGTTATTTTAAGCCTCCGTATATTTTATTTTTGGTGCGTAAGTCTATCTGTTGGTTTTCCTGAACTGAATTTCCTTCATAGTCATTAAAAACAGTTATTTTACGTAGTAATTAATAACAGAATAGTGATAAAGTCAAAATCTAATATATGTGATTTCATAGTTATGGGATCATCATTATTTATAAAATAATAGTAGATAGTGATATCTTTGCATGTATCTTATAGGCTCAAACTACACAAACAACCAGAAATGAAATGTAAGCACTGATATTGAATCCGGACAAACCTTAGTTTAAACACTCAAAAGTCCACATTAATTTACAATATCATGATATATTTCATATTGCGCTACGGCGTAGCAACGTAGCGCAAACTACAACATAGTGTAATGAGGCGTTATACAAATTTCGGGGCTGTAGAAATGCGTACGTGTTAAGTAAATAGTTAGCGGCTATTTGTTTAACGAAGTGATCATACTGTGTATTCACTTAGCTTGTACAAATCTTTGGATTGTTATTATAGGTCTTCTTATATTTTATTCAGGTACGTTAGTCGCCTTTTTTGTCTGCCTGTACGTAGCTTTATTTTAAATAAGTAAAAAAATCACGTAAGAATTAAATACAGAAAATGACGGAGTCACAGTGCACTTTTTAAAGTTTAAATTGAAAAACCTAATATATATAAATTATTAATAGTCTTTAAATCATCTTTATTTGTACGATTATAGTAGATAGTGGTATTTCTACATGTATGTTATAGGCTTAAACTATACAAAACAAACAGTATTAAAATGGAAAAACTGACATTGAATCCAAAAAAACCTTAATTTTAACACTCAAAGCCGATATTAATTTACAATATCATGATATTAAATAAAGCTCTACGGCGTAGCACCGTAGCGCGTACTACGCTGCAGTGTAATGAAGCAAACAAATACGCTCAAATTTGAGGGTAGTAGGAATGCGTTCACCTTAAGTAAATAGTTAGCTGCAATTTGTTTGCACAAGCTTATGATTGTTTAAAGAAGTGATCGTACTGTTTGTTGGCTTAGCTTATAAAATCTTGAACATGTTATTTTACTCCCGAGCTTTAATTTTTCTTCGCGTTCTTTTTTTAGTGACTAGCAAAAAAACAGGTACTCATGAATAACAGCAATACAACATTGAATAAACTTTTTAACGTTATTTTAGTTACCCTTAATAGCGACTAATTAAAAAATCGTTTTAGCACTGACGCGTTTTAATTCATAGCCATAGTTATTTATATAAAAATATTTTTTAAGTAGTTATTACAGTAGTTATTATATACAAACACACCAAAATTAAAATGCAAGTTATATTGAATGCAAACAGACGTTAATTTAAACACGCAAAGCCAACATTAATTTACAATATCATGATATTTGATACAGCTCTACGGCGTAGCACCGTAGCACGTACTACGGCGTAGTGTAATGAAGCGTAGTACAAATACGCTCAAATTTCAAAGGGTAGTGGGAATGCGTTAGAGTAAAGTAAATAGTTTGTGGCAATTTGTTTACTCTAACGTGTTATTGTTAAATGGAGCGATCGTACTATGTGAATTTTTGTACGCTTGCTTAGCTATCTTGTTGATTCTTTTTTTGTCGTATTTTTATTCAAAAGTCACTCAATTATCTTTGCTTGGTCCCTATTTCTTGCATAATATATCGTATTTTTTTATTTAGAAGTCACTCGATTGATTTATCTTTGCTTGGGTTCCTATTTTGTGCATATTTTTTATGGCATATAAGAACTTTTAGATTTTATAATAATTAACTTAATGATACACATAACAATACGCCTACAGTGGCAGAGGTGTACAACACCCACATTTCACCTTTTATGTTAAGGTGCCATGGGAAAGGAGGGAGCCTATTGCCATTCACCGGGCACAATTCCAACTCCGTGCAGCTATTGTGATATTTTTTGACTGAGAGCTCACAAATTATACTTTGCCCGGCCCTTGAATCGAACCCAGGACCTCGCGGTCAGAAGCGCATACGTTAACCAGTCTATCAAAACCTATCTTGATGAATATTGGTGTAGAAATATAACTATCTTTGCACCAATATTAAAATTTAATCTAAATCTAATCGCTATAAGGTTACTTTTACTGACGTAGTACCAAGTGTGTGGTTCCGCTAATGGGATCTAGTTATTCTAAGTTGTTATTCATAAATTAAATTGCAGTGCTTAACGATTTGTGTTGCTGACTGTACTACTAATCATAAAAAAAAAAATAAGTAAACTTTTAGTCTATATCGTTAAGGGTGATTATAGAATATTAATGATACTCAAACCTTTATAAATTACCCGTCACCAGGCTGTGATGATTTCAGGAAACTCCCAACCTAATGTTACACCGTTCTTTATAATTATACGTATGATTGATACAGGAATATTATAATAATAATAGCAGCCCTGTATCTCATACATGTCCTATTGCAGGGCCCCGGTCTCTTCTCATGATGAGAAGTGTTAGGCCATAGTCCACCTCGCAGGCCAAGTACAGATTGGTAGACTTCACACGCTCTCGAGCACTTTTTAGGCACTCTCAGACATGCAGGTTTCCTCACGATGATGCGATGTTTCCTTCACCGTTAGCGAGTGATAATTTATATTATGATAAAAACACACATATCTTCGAAAAGACGAATCTGCATGATTCATTGACAGCCATGGGTTCGAACCCGAGACCTTTAACTTCGCAGTCCTACGGTCTCCCACTCGGCTATCTACTATTGCTATTTAGGAATTTAAACTAGTCTTCTTCTTCTTCTTCGTCGTGTCGATGGCTGAGTCAAATTTAATTGGCCCAATAAGTGGTCATTGTTATGGCGCTCTCATTGGCGATCATGAGCGCCTTGGTCAAGGTTATGAGTTGCCATCGTGGTGAAAGGATTAGCCAATTCGCTTTGAAGAATTCGCGAACTGCCCAGGGTGCGCCGGACGTAGGGCATCGTTGTGTACGTCACTCGGTGAGGCTCCTTTCATGCATCCCTAGTTGTAACTTTCAAGTATCAAAACTTATTTATACTTATATATAACAAAACATATTTCAATATTTTTGAAGGATAATTCTCGGCCAATTCAATTTTTTATGATGGTTAAGCATGCGTTTTACCACCATCTCACCATAAAGTAAGTGATGATGTGGACGATGGAACACTGGATTACCTATGAGATACCTTTTATCTCAAGTTTTGAAAAGACTCAGATTGTATTCATGCAAAAACACAGAGAACACATAGAATTCCTTATCCGAGATAAGGAATTCTATACTTTGGCGGTTCGTATGTTCACGCGCATGTTGCATTCGCACCTTTAGAAAATATTTGCATTTGTTTATTTATTTATAACGTACAGCCACATCACATACATCAAACATCATCATACAAAATATACTTAACAACACAATTTCCGACGTACATAACATTTATAATTATGATTGTCAGAAACAACGGCTATTAATACTCAATTCTCACCGTCTTAAGGAAAAAAAAAGCTTAAAAAGATGAAAAAATTCAGATTAAAATAAATATAGTTACAGAATACAATCTATCAAAACAAAACAAAAGTAGCAAGTCTTTTATTAGTAGGACACGATTAAATTATACGCAATAATACCAGTTACATTTTTTCATACGGAAACACGTAAAATCCTTTTTCAATTAATTGTTTAGTTAGTGGTTAGTAATAACGTAGCATAGATTGCACCTAAATTTTACACTAAACTGAAAACTCCTAAATCGGTGGGCTTATTCGCTATTTGAGATTTTGGTTTCTTAACAAATAGTTTCTGTCAATTAGTAATTCTTTCACTCAAAACATGCATTTTTGACATAACGAAACCACGGATTACTCTCCTGGTTACTTGCCTGATATTAATACTTACGCTTAAAAACTCATTTCGAAATAGCAAAAAATCAGAGTGCGTGTTATTAATAATGGCTTACGACAATAGGTAAAACTGAATGGGAATGACCAATTTGTAAATTATTAACTGATATTATATTATTTCTTATTTAATAGGACGAGGAATATACAAATTTATCCACTTTTATTGTTGTGTTATAGTTTTAATAGAAGTAAAAATTATTTTGTTTTACAGTTTTTTACTGAGTTGTGGCGCGCACTCTATTAGTTAATGATGTTTTATCTGTGGTTGAAATAACTTAAGTCGTAATAAAAGGTTTAATGGTTTTATTAATAATAGCTAATCCATACATATAATAAAATTTAAAATTATAAATGCCTGTTGAACACATTTAAGAAAAATTAATAAGAGGAGACTAGAACAGCAGTAGAAGCCGAAACATATTTTTTGGATTTTTGTCTGCCTGTATAATTATGTTAATAATTATGCTCCTTACAAGTAAATAAAATAAATTTTGTAGATGAATTTGGGATAGATTTTTTCGAAATGTAACTCACAAAGAGGGTAAATTAGGCAGGTTTCTCAATTTTGAAAGATATTATAACTCAGAAATATCGAACTTAACGGGGACGAAGCCACGGGCAGAAGCTATTTAACAATAAAATAATACTTTTTAAACTACATTTGAAATTGATGTAAAGAGTGAAATATAACTTCTACATTTTTAAAAATATATTTTTGCAGTGAAAAGTCGCCATAAAATTGCTGACTGCCACTTAAAAAAAAAAGAAAAATATTTTTAGTATTAAAACAGAGGTAAAATTTGCGGCCGCTTACCGTGAGGTTTCGCCATGTAGCTATAAAGAGTATAAACACAAAATCATAAAAATTAAATTTTGGGCTTTCAATATTTAACTTGAACATCCTAGAATAGAATAGAATAGAAATCATTTATTTGTTTAACATAGGTTTTTTTTACATATAGGTCTTATAATTTAGATAAGTGCACTATGTTATGTCTTAAAGACGTACAAATATTATTATCATTTTATATTTTCTACAATAATATCTTAAAGCATGCAAGTTAAATTAAATTATTATTAGTTTATTATCCTAATTACTTTTCCCGCCACCTCGTTTGCGTAGAATTCATTATATTAGTAATAGCTACGCCCACGTTTTGACCCGCATTAAACCTTACAGCTCCACTCCCGTGACGTTTAGCGTAATCTCAAATATCAGTTCAATATTCAGTAGATCGCGAGAATAAAATAATAAAATTAACGAACTGACTTTCGCTCGCGGATTTGTCTGCGTGGTAGCTAAATAAATTAAAACTGGATTTTATAAATAAGTATCGTTCAAATAACTATAAATATTTTGACATTAAAATAAAAACAGACAATTCAATTTTATTTATTTGTATTGATAAAACCTTCTTGTTGACACCTACTAAAATGCATTTTTACTCTGTGGAAACTAATGTCTTTGACTGAAGAAAATTGGAACGTTTCATTACAACAAAAAGCATATAAATAGCTTTAAACTGAATTAAGAAAGTAACAAATAAAACTCAAATTATTTAACTGATTACTGAAGAAAATTGTACACATTATAACAACAAACACAATATAAGTCATTATGGTAAGAGGTATTTTCGGAGAGATTTTCTCTTTAGTGTAAAACGAGTGCATAAAATTAAATAAAATAAGAATGGAACGCGATGTGATGGAAAAAAAAGTTATCCTCAATACAAAACAAATTATATCAAAGATCAAGATAATATTTTAAGACAACTATAAAAACGATATATAAATGTGATTTTAACTCTTTGCTACTGCTATGTACTAGAAACAGTGAGTATGCGTTATAATTTCTACTTAGTCCTCCGTGACACGATGAAATTACATAAAATATCTCTCACTTGTGTTGTAATGTTTTTTGTCTTTCAGGTACAATGGTACAATACACGAATATAGCACACCTATATTATAATAGTATTATGATAAAGATGATAGCAGCGGGTGATTTCAGAGCTAAACATTTTTTAAGACCTAAGTTTCATAAGTGCAAGAACAGCGAACATTAGAAGAAATGTTCCTGAAATTCTGTGAAATAATAAAAATTTTCAAAACTTCTGATTTTTCTTTAATATATTCTTATTTCTCTCACATAATTATCATAGACATAGACACTACGTTACGTACATAAGAAATTATAAATGTAAACTCCAAATAAATTAATAATCGTGAATACAGAATGTAAGTAGTTACATTATCTGGTGCATAACCTGTATTGTCCCATTGTTGGGCAATGGTCTCCACCATCCATGAAATGGAATGAATCAGGTTTTCATTTTTTATTAAAGTATGTAACTAGATTTGAACTACGTCGATAAAAAGCACTTACCCGTGTGCCAGAATTCATTAAAATTTGTTAAGTTTGGCGAGAAAGAGGAAGCCTACAACCTAGCTACATAATATTATTGTTTCAATATTTTGAAGATACATTATTTTCATTTAGTGCTTTTTATATCCCAGACTGGCATAATTCGTGCTACTTGTCATATTTATAAGTTTTCGTATGAAAATTTTCGACATCTATGACTGAAAATAATATGACCTAAATTCATTGACGTATAAAGTAATATTTCTATGCCTAAATTCTATTGCATTACGTATTTAATTAGTATTTTATGACATACATTAGTATTAAACAGTTATTGATTTGTTGTATAACGCTAATCTGAAGTAAAAAAACCTTTTAAATATCATAATTTTATCTCGCCAAAGTACAAGAAATCACTAAGAAACTGCTCCATGACCAGTTTCCGATTTTGACATAAGAAATTGCGTTACTTGCCTGTGAAGCTGTCAAATCTGCAAGAGGATAGTAACTGGCAAGCTGTCAAATTTTTTGCCAAGCAGTTATCAACCGTATATGTATGGAAATAAGGATGCACTAAATCCGAGATGAACCGGTTTCAAACGAAATTAATAATTGCTTTCGAAATCGACTGGAAATTAGTCACCTTTACGGAATAGCCATACGGGATTCCCATTTCAGATAAAATAATTACCAGGAAACTCATTTTATGGCTCTAATTGCTACAGAACTAACTGGAACTCTAATATTTAATATGACGAGTTGGTTCCTGAAATAACTCACGTAAAATTTTATACGATACTTTTATTTGCACGTGAAAACTACCTCTACATTTATCTATGTCAGCTTTTTTTACCACTTAAATATTTGAGCTCGTTTTGTTTACCACGGATAACCGAACTGTTGTAAAAAAGATGGTCAAATCTGGATTACATTTTGGGTACTTAAAAAAATACATGGTAATCATCGCATGATATCTAATATTTCGTAATGTTCTTCAAGTTTCCAGAAATCTCTTATGAGCTTTCATTTAGTTAATTTAACTTGAGATCTGACAAAATGTCGCAAGACTACAAGTCTTGCGACATTTCCAAGTATTTGAAAATGTTCTCAACAATAGAGTTTTTTTAATGAAATATACTAAAAATAGAGAAACCTGTTAAGTGTCAAATAGGACAAAGTTAGAAGTTGAAAAAAACTAATTGAGCAATTTTCCTTGAAACAACATAAGATAAAGATCATTTTATTCACACAAAATAGAGTTACAATGGTTCCTAAAATATATCAGTTAATACAGTTCATCTATTTTGCCAGTCTGTCGGCATGCGAACATTTAAACATGCATAGGAAGTTAATTCAAATTACAATTAAAAGATTATTACTTTTTAAAATTTACTCCAGACACTTGAAGAGTTATATCTCACAATAAATTTGGATATTATTATGTTCAATTTTAAATAGCAATATTAATGGCATTTCAATATAATAAAATTACTTTATTAATTAGATAACCTGTATAGGTCACCTGTATACGATTCACATAATTTGCATGAAAACATTATTGATTACATAACAAAATTTTAAAACAAAAATCAAATATCAAAAGTATGTAGGTAGTGCACTAAAACTAAATCCAATTAATAATGACTAACGATTCCACAAACTAAGCAGAAACTCGCCAAAATCGTATTCGGTAAATACTAATTTATGTGTCTAATAAATTTTGGGTAAGTTGTTTTTTAAATACATTTCAAGAACTTAAAGTTTTAATGTTCGTGGTCAGTTTATTGTATAGTTCCATGTTACTACTTTTGTTCTTTCTGCATCACCTTAAGGTTGACTGGTAGAAAATGCCTAAGGCATTAAGTCCGCCGTTGCACTATATTTTAAGTGCAAGAAGTTTTAAAATAAAATAAATAAATAAAGGGTGTTGCAGAAGAATAAATCACCCACAATTCACCTCTTGTTAAAAGGTCTCATATAATAAGGGCACAACTTCAACTCCGTGCTGCTATTGAAAATTTACTTACAGAAAAATGTAAAATAACACTAGCGTGACCCAGGAATCAAACACGAGACATCGCGGTGAGAGGTTACATACTAACCACGCGTCCAACGTCAAGTTGTTTTAAACCTCGTTTATAAATATAGTATGGCCAACGAGACGAGATAAAGAATGTAAACAAACGGACCGTTACTGAGTTACATTGCGATAGCGAGGGATTATTATCTCTGTCCATAGCATTCGTACGCGCAGTTGACGTCAATTGATCGACAACAGCTGTCGTTGTGTGTTTCGTGGTACAGGAAAGCAGTCAGTACCGCAGTTGTCAACATTTGGTCCGCCATTTTGTGATCAAGTTCATTCCTGTTTGGATTGCGTTGGAAGTGATACATATTTTTTCGTCTCCGTATTTGCTTGGTTTTGTTGTTATTATTCCGTTTCTGTTAGTTTTATTTTTGATTTTTGCTGTTATTACTTAGTTTTAATATATTTATGTTATATTTTTTATGTTTTTGACAATATAAGTTCCTTGTCAGTCTTTTAGTTATCTAATGTTTCTTTAGTTTATATTCTATTTTCTTAATATTATTTATTTCCTTTTCGCCTGGTTTCTTTACCTCAACCCAATCCACAACAATAATAATTTATTCAAATAAAAATGTTTTGAACCCCTGAACATTTGTTTACATTTTTTATCTCGTCTGGTTGGCCTTACTATAGTAAAATATAGATGATCGATCACGTACGGAAACGGTTCGTTACTTCATTACTCAACCAACTGTCACAATGTTAATCAATCATTGTAACAATATAAAACGGAAGAAAAGTGATACCAGTTTACATCTAACTTTTTAGGTTTTATCTCTAAATAACAAAACATCACGCCTATATTACCTAGATGGGTGTGGCAGAGGTGTACAACACCCACACTTCACCTGTTAAGTTTAGGTCCCATGGGATAGGAGGTGAGCCTATCGCCATCCACTGGGCACAATTCCAACTCCGTACTATTGTGATTTTCGTGACAGAAAGTTCACAAATAACACTTTGCCTGACCCAGGAATCGAACCCGAGACATCGCGGTGAGCATACGCTTACCACTAGACCATCGAGGCAGATTTTAAGTCACAATTCAAAAGAAAATGTGTAGTGAAGTTATGATAAAATTTGTTTCCTAGCTGCAGCTAATAACTTATGGCATTTTATTGTAAACAGGTGTTTTGTAAAGTTGATTCTGTTCATCGACTTTTTGTGCTGACTGTACTTGGAAAACAGAAGTGGGTGGAATTTTAACACCTTTTCACGCACTCAAAATATCACGAGTTGTTTCATAGCTAAACTAGTTACTGTACTTTTACTCTGTTTCTACTTTATAAACAAAATACAAACATTTAACATCCAGTTTCAGAACAAATCTTTCTATATCACACAAAAAAATGTTCTATGCAGGAATCGAACCCACAACTTCAGTGCAATGGAAAGTAGCGAGGTGACCGCCTATCTAAATCGTTTGTTACATTGATGCTGTAGATAAAAATTGCAATTTTTCCTCGATCTTGCATATTCTTTAAAGCACACAGAAGAAAGAAACGTTGCAAATCATAATTGAAAACAAATGATGAACATTTTGATTTAAGAAAAGTGTCGTCAAGTATACTATAGCAGACTTGAATCTCGTCTGTTATTAGTGAAATATAGACAATTGATCACGTGCGAATACGGTTCGTTACTTCATTACTTAACGAACTGTCACGACGTAAATCATTCAATGAAACAAAGTAAAACGGGAAAAAAGGGATACCAGTTTTAAAAAAATAATTTCTAACAAAAAAAACCGACTTCAATAAGTAGGTAAACTAAAAAGCAAAAAATAAATTGACTTCGCACAAAATAATACGTTTTTTCATTTAGTTAAATAGAAATTATTAAATAATTATTTTATAATTCTGAAGTCGGTGCCACTTAAAGCTATATTAACAACCTTTCTACAATATCAAAAATACAACCGAATTGAGAACCTCCTCCTTTTTTTGAAGTCGGTTAAAAAAACTTAATAGGTAACCGCCTCGTTGGTCTATGTGGTTAGCGTATGCGATCTATCACCGCGATGTTTTGGGTTCAACTCCTAGGTTGAGCTGTAGTTATTATTTTCTATCGGGAATTCTTAAAATTAGCGAGGAGTTAGAATTGTGTCCGGTCGATGGCGATAGGCTTAAAACATAGGACCTAATATAACAGATTAGATGTGGGTTTATACACGCCTGCCATACCTTTCTGGGTAATATAGGGTTTATGTTGTTTTAATATCTCTGAAACATAAATAGTAGCAAGGCAGAATTAATATACAAAATGCTGCTTCCATTTCGCTGCCAGTAACCTAAACCTTTGGTACTAAGAAACAGTTGAAAAATTATGGGTCCGGCAGGATTAGAACCTGCAACCTTCTGCACTCCGGGCAGCCACTTTAACCAACCAGCTACGGTCATCTCTTGCCAAGCCTCTTAATACCCATAATTTGTTCAACTGTTTTTAAGTATAATATGCTACGCATAGTTAAATGCTATGAAAATAATCAATACGAACTCAACCTTAGGTATTCCTCGGCACATACATAAGCAAAAAAAATGAGAATGGTTAAGATAACATGATTTTCTTAAAAACATCTATACAAGAAGAAGTTTCGTCATCCAAATCAATACAGACTTGAATCTCTGTTATTAGTGAAATATAGACGATTGATCACGTACAGCTACGGTTCGTTACTTCATTACTTAACGAACTGTTTCCTAACTGGAAGATATCTCACAGTTAGGAATTTGTCATATAACTAGATTTAGCTATGCGTGATAAGTTGAAAATTAAGAATACATTTGTTTAATGATACTTACTCTTGTCTCCAATGCGTCAGGTAATTCGGAATAGGTTAACACTGATTCTATGAACATCTATTTAATTTATACTTTGAAATAATACGAGAAAAAGGTTTCAACACCAAATAAAATCAAAAACGTACATAGAGCAAGGTGTTCTATTTGCTACAATTTACACAAAATAGACTGAGTTCAAATTTACAACAGTCGCCATTTTTATAAAAAACTCATCTTCCAAAGACAATCGTTACAATTCAATTAATGTTGCTAGCGTAAAATTACTTTTTAAAACATTTCAAAGTATCACTGAGTTTCAAATGATTACCAAAAGTTGTATGGATTTATCATATTTTTTTACAGAACATGTTACAAATGAATTACATAAACTATAAAACTTGACACGAGAGTAAGTAATGCAATATTTTGATTATAACTGTGCCAACTCGGTGCTGCTCATGAGAAGTTTTTTACAAAAATATGCCAAATAATATTTTTTTCTGACACGGTCATCGAACCCGTCATTAGATCAGCAAGACAGTCTAAAGAGTCAAGTAACAAACAACACAAATCAAGCATTTATACCGACAAGCTATGAAATATAACTGCTAGATCTGTTTTTAATGATCAGGCTGAGCTCGACTCTTATAAAGCTGGTTGAATAACTGTCTGTCTGCGGTTTTAGAATAAAAATCATTGGACGTTTTCAGTCAAAATATACGGAATGGTACTGATAATAAAATATAAAATGTGAACTACTACTCAGAATAGTGGATTTATTAGCATGTTAGTTTAATTTCACAGTGTGATCCTTTTCAGTCAAAAGGAACGTAATGGTGCCGATAATAAAATATAGTTTGTGAAAGATAACTAGTACTCAGGATGGTGGGATTAATAGCATGTTAGTTTAATGTGAAACTGTGGCCCGAAATTTATGTAAAAAAGATACCTATTTGATTAACATTTCTTATATTACATCGAATATGACAATCACTGTACGAATAATAGTAGTTTTAATAGTATTATTTACTCGTTATCTTTCGAGCATTTTCCCTATTACATTGGGGTCGACTGCTATAATAATTCAGTATTTTTGCGTGTAGCGTCTGCCATTAGATCTTCTCAGACCTTCTGGTCTCTGACTTCCCGCATCGACTGCCATAGATGTTCAAATGGCAACCGGGCAATATTGACAAGACTGCACGGTTTCAACTTCGACACGTGCTCCTTCGAGAATAAGTAATATTTACTATTGTTCCTAAATATATTTTTGTACATAAAGGTGCCAGACCGCGAGCTTTTTATTGCATTTTAGAACGTTACAGATTTCAATATTTCCAATGCACTTGGAACCATGCATCACAGGAGAATTGTAATAATACAATTCGTAATTGAAATTTTATTAAAAAAAATGCTCGTCAGTCTGATGGCACTTTTAATATTTTTTTATGGTAATCCTCATTATTAGTTAAACACAAGTAATGAGGCTAAATCAGTAACCTACTCATTGTGTACAATTAGATACATTAAAATAATTAAAAAGCTCTTATAAATTATCTTAATCTTATATATTTTGTCTTCTGATAACACAATCTTATTACCAGATTATTTGTATTACCAGAGTAAAGATATACTACCGAGCATTGAACCTTCATAGAAACGGTCGGCTCGCGTACCTGCCGCAGATAAGAACGCCAATTAGAAACGGGGTGATGCCACTGCGACAAATGAATTCAATAAAAGAATGTTCGAAACTTAAGTCAGTACATGAACGTCAAATACAGTGGACACTTATCGTGTACCGCACAACTGTCTTTTGTTATTTCTAGGAAATAGGCTGAGTCAGAATACTCTGGAGATATATTTACTCTGGTAATACCATCAATTCATTACAAAATGACTTTTTCTCCAAGTCATAAAATCCCAAAGAACATTTTTGCCTGACTTGGGCATCAAATCCATGATGCCCAAGTATAGCTCACAGTGAACAGTCACACATTATACCTTTAGGCCATAAGTTTGCACGTGTGGTGTAGTAGTTTAAGCGGTTGCCTCGATGCTCTCTAGTGCACTGGTTTTGTGGGTTCGATCCCCACATAGGACAAATCTTTGTGTGATTCGCAATGATTTGTTCTGAGACTGGGTGTGCTTAAGTAAGTGAATGTGTGTATTTGACCTTATCATTGGGACCATTAGATAGTGTAATTGCTTCTGGCGTTCTATCTAATGTAAAAAAAATGCTATGTTCAACCATCCCTTAAATATTTTAGTTTTTGTCCTGTAAAGACACAATGCCTAACCCTCGTACGTAGTAAACCATCAATCCGTTACAAAGTGGCTATTACCCGCAGCCGATGGTAAAGGTCTCTCAAACATATTTTACATTTGAAGCAGTCGTTTGCCATAACTTATTGGCTTTAAAGATAACCAAACTTATATTTCCTAAAGACGATAAATTGTTGGCGATTTATCGTTATGTGATCGCAGCTTTAGGGTTCTTCTTAACGTGGTTTTATTAAGTAATTAAAGATAAATTAATAATATTTTACTAATATGATTATATGCTTATATTATGTCACAGATTTTTGTTTCCAATGGGGTTTTTGATTCAAAATCCAAGTTTTTGATCAAGTGCATCTATGTGACAGATGGCTCAAATGTCGAGACATGTTGAATTAATGTCATCAAAAACCTAGGCGTGATCAGGTTTTTGATTAAAAACCTAAAGTAGTTAAGGTTACCGCAAAAAAAATGTCTCAAAATGTCGGTTGCTATTTCTTAAAAAAATTTAAACAATTAGAGACAATAAACAATCATTTAATATATAGAAACGCTTATTGTGGTTACTAGTACCTATCTGTTAATGAAACGAATAAAAAGATAAAACTCAATTATGCCACGTTGAGGAGTATAGTAATTTAAGTCCTAATGGCGTAAACTTTGTGTCTACTCCACAAAATATCAAAGCAGAACCAATATTGATCGCCAGTTGAAATAATTACAACAACGTGCAATAGGGTGAATATTTACATTTATTTTAAACAATAATACAATAAATAACATCTACAATAACTTATAACATGATTATTACAAAATTTTAAAGAGCATCAAAAATCTCCTTCGCATCGATGTCAAAGGGCACAATTTTTTTTTTTAAATTTTTTTTTTTTTTTATAGGGTGAATAATTTTGCGCTACCCTATATTCAAAATATTTCTGAAACAACTTGAAAATTCGACTGTTTGTTTGCTCAAAACTTGCTGAATTAAAAAAAACTAACAGGTTGAGACTAAAAAAACGTTTTAGTATTCTTATTTCAGCGAGAATTATTGTGTCAAGATCTGCATCGAAACATTACAAGAAGGAAAACTCAAAATATCGCCATAATTAAAGTCATTTAAAATAAACGAGTTCCTTTATTATTGAATTATTTAAACGACAATATTCTGCCCGTAAAGCCTTACCAAAGAATGACAATCTTCTATAATTAAATCCTGCGGCCTCGGTTACAATAATTAATTAAATGCCCACCATCTCCTGAAATGGATATATTAATTACAGGAATTATTGACTATTGCTTGCAATTTATTTTATTTTATCCGGGTTCCTTACTTGAATCCATACAATTTATGTTATGTCAAAAATGTGAAGATGTTTACAATTATATTTTATGAAGTCATTTTCTTTCATATTTTTTTTTTTTAAGATTTTAGTTTTATATAGCATAGCTTAGCCTAAAAATGCAAACGGACAAATATATCGATCGTTTTTATTTATATGTCCTGTGGTACAAATTCAGTATTTTTTTATATTAAACGTCTAGTCAATTTTACAATAATTTGGGAGTGAAGATTTTGTGAAAGAAACCTTTCTTCTTTGATAAAAATTATACCCGAATTGTTTGGTTACGTGAAGCTTCAATCAAGCGTTTAGTAATTGCCTTGATGTCTTTTACTTTTGTCTTTTAAGCCAAAATATTGAATGTATCAATTTATTAATTTGCAAATTTTCTGACCGCAAAGATATAAAAAACGCGGGTTTATAACAAAAAAAAAGTTGAATTAAGGCTGATCTAAATGTATTGACAATAGATATTTATACATCTTTTATACACTACTCACAGAATGCCAAAGTCCTTTAAAATTTATAAATTTATAGACCGTATAATTAAATATTACCTGTCTAATTATATAACTTTTATCTTTGTGCATTTTGGCCGGTACATTGTATGAAAGCTAAACAGTCTTCTTTATGGTTTATGCCATTAATCTACGGATAAAAAGTTTATAAGATTTATAGCTAAACCTTGTGCAATTAAACTCTAGAAATAACATTTCAATAGGGAAACGTTTTATGGTATTACCCCTATTACTTTTAGCTAAATTCAGCTTTAAATGGCATTATTTTTATAACAACAATAATACATGTCATCAATACATGTTTTAAAACTTTCGCGATTTGAGAACATTTATAAAAAAATAGACATCGGGTCTAATTATTATAAAGTCATTTCGAAACGTCGAGGTATTTATTTACCGTTATAATAATTACGCGATTTAAACCCGTTGTCTAATTTTTAAAACATGTAATCAATACATCTGCATCTCACAACCAAATCTAGTTAGACAACAGTTAGTCAAGTAATGAATTAATGAAACGTATGCGAACGAGATCAATCGTCTATTTAATTTACTAATAACATACGAGTTTATAGACTGTTTTGATTTGAATGTATATTTTGTATATTTTTTTTAGATTTAACACGTTTCTGCATAATTATGATGTAACAAAAATAAGATAATATTGCTCAAATAATAATCTAAATCTAGGGACAGCAATTTTCTGGCGAGAAACAATACAGATAGGATTCTGCATTGTTTTATCTTTCCATACTTTCCTATCAGACGTCAGCTGATCTCAGCACACACATCCTTTCCAACACAACACAATCGGTGAATTTAAAATCTCATTCTAAATATTAGTTCCTTTTTAACTGCAAGCCATCGTGTGACTTCGTTAAGTAATGAAGTAACGAACCGTATCCGTACGTGATTAATCTCACTAATAACAGGCAAGATTCAAGACTGATTTGAGTAACGACAGTTTTTCTTCTGTTTTGAAGAAATTCGTGTAAAAAGTTTATTTCAACCATTCTCCTTTGTTTTTTTTTGTTTTAATTTAAATGTTTTCTTTCTTGAGTTCAGTATGATCCAAGGCATGGTCAAGGTTGAGAAAATGTATGTAATTGTAAAATACGGCTTCGAAATAACACTGGACTATCTTTAACCGACTTCCAAAAAGGAGGAGGTAGAATGTTTGTCCAGTAATGTCTCCGTCATTTGTGAACCGATTTTTAACGATATTTTTTATTTGAGGAAGTGTACTTTTGAAATAGATCCATATTAACCAAGTAAGGATCTGATCAAGAAATCCAAAAGAAATCGGAGGCAACCCCTTAAATGTTACACGTTCTTACAATGTTTTTGTATATTTTCTAAAGCAACTATACTTCAGACAACGAAACGAGATAGTTTTCATGATTTAAAATTATAATCCCAATTTACAGGCCATAAAGTTTAATTTCTATTGCAATTGAGATTGTTTACGACATTTTTAACAGTTTATATTATACGAAAATCAACTTGAAAAACAAAGCAAGAGAATATAAATTCGTGTGATTTGTAATAACATAAATTTATCTTGTTTCGTAGGCTTTAGTATAGATATTTGCATCTAGCAGTCAGCATCTCAATTATTTATGATACATAAACTTCACCACAAAGAGATTAATAAAACTTTTTTGAAAAACAAAAACCGACTTCAAAAAAATGCAAAAAATCTTTTAAATTGTCTTACAATTACTTTACAATTAGATAAAAATTATCAATACAGACCTAAAAAACTATTAAAATTAGTTTTTTTTTATGTGCTATTAATTAATTTTATTTTAAGTCGGTATTTTATTTTATATTAGCTTAGTAACACAATGTCTTTATTATGTATCTGACAAATTAGTATTCTAATATACCAATTACACACCAATTTCATCCGTTAATAGGAGGCAAGCCTTTTAGGCACAATTTCAAATTGTGTGAGTAGTTGCTTACTGTTCTATAAACATTTCAACTAATTTTCATATCATCAAATAAACTTTTTGATTGATGCTTTTTGATTCGCATCAAAAATTTTATTTAAACTTTTATTGTTACTGTGTACTAAATAGGCTTCTTTGTCAAGTATATTTCGTAGAACTGAAGAGCGAAGAAAAAGTGTTCGGATTCCGGGAATAAATTACACAAAGCGATGTGGTTTCATAAATTTTGGGGTAAATAAGAATTTTGAGAGGGCAACATTTTTAGAAAAGTACGTTGAGCAACTTTTATTTAAAGAGAAAATCAGGAATGGATTTAGAATATACCATGTATTGTGCTAGCCCCACAGCATACCTATAATTGTCGCCCATTCTCAACAACAGTTTTTAATGCTATATAGTAAAAAAATATATAATGCTTTAATTGAAAAAATACTAAAATTATACGCTTAAAAGCATTACAAGCTTAAAAAATTGTAAAAACACTTATATTTCAACAAAACTAACTCGAATAATAACATTCATCTTTTCCTTACCTACTAAACAACTAATGTTTAGTAAAAGGAATTTGTAATGAAGAAAAATGATCTAATTTCACGGTTCCATAAAATATTGAGCATTATGCATAATTTCTGCTCAATTAAGTATTCCTAAACAACCTTTCATTACTTTACGTAATTTACGAATAATGAATAACTTAATTAATTCAAATTTACTTTGGATAACATTTATCGTTATTAGAACCCATTTTTGTACAAAATCACTTTGGCTTTTATTAGTTATTTGTACCGTAAACCGAAAATTTACCTTAATTTTAGCAACATATATCCCGTGGAGGCAACAACCTATAAATACAGAAATGATGTGAGCATTATACAGGGTGGATGCGACATAGCAACATTTATTGAAACCACAGCTTCTATACATGGCCAGTATGCATTTCCACCGGATAACAAAATCTCTGGCGAAAAATAAAATCCACGTCTTCCGAACAAATTGCACGATCGCAATGTTCAAATTGTTCGGAGAACGTGATTTTTTTTTTTTCACCAGAGAATTTTTATCCGGTGGAAATTGACACTTACCATGTATAGAAGCTGTGGTTTCAATAAATGTCGCTATGTCGCATCCACCCCGTATATATGAATAGGTAAAAGGCAATGCCCAAAAACTGAATCGCCAAAACCCTTGTGTCACGAATATAAGATAGTAAATAATTTCTAGTTTTGTGTATGACGATTATCTAATAATAAGAGACATAACTTAAGTGGGATTTAATAAACAAAAGAGATTTTCTATTTAAACATGAAGGATGAACTAGAATCTAATTTTGTTTTGATAGAATTATCACGTTTTTGCACTTGTTTACCAACTTTTTTCATGACGACGATTTTACAATATAATCGCCTGCCTGGTTAATTTAGGAAATAGAGTTCACATTTACAACCAATTGCACCTCTCCCTCATTTAAATGTACAATTGATTTCAGTCGGAAGAAAAACAAGGGAATTTAATGGTAATGAGATGGGAACACCTAATGAATTATGTATGTGATAATCGTATTCTTGTGCCTTTGTGTATTCACGTATGGGGATGCACAGATGTAGATCGGGATTCTAGGGTTGTTTGAGGAGGTTTTAATTAATTTATGTATTAAACGACGCGGTAGTCCACTTGCTGCTCAACTGCCTCGATGGTCTAGTGGTTAGAGTATGCGTCTCTCCCCGTGCGGTCTCAGGTTCGGCAAAAAGTTTAATTTCCGACAGGCAATTCACAGTAGCAGCACGGAGTTGAAATTGTGTATGTTAATATAACAGGTGAAGTGTGGGTGTTGTACATATCTGCCATGCACTTCTGGGTAATATATGCGTTATGATATGTCATGTTTTTAGTAATTATGAGCTTAATCTGTTAATCCCACTGGTACAGTTCACATAATTTTGTCAGACGACTGATAATTCATTCATCAAAATGTTTAATTCTTCATCCCCCTTCTCTTCATCCGTTATTGATATATTCAAATATATATTATAATATATATATATAAATAATATATATTTGTGTACATTATTGACGTATTTAAAGTAATATGTATTTACCATAATAATATATGTAAACTAACTGTGTAACTATTATATAATATATTATATAGTATACTTTTCTATTTTTTTTTGTTTTCGTGTACACAAACAACCACCAGATTCTAAAATTATTTCCATCCTAAGGTTGCCTGGCAGAAATCACTATTAGTGATAAGGCCGCCCATTGTACTGTTTTCACTAGAAATAAGTTAATACTGTAAACTCCAGGTGTACAATAAAGTGTATAATAAATAAAATAAATAAATATGTATTAATATTTATTAAATCTATTTTCAAATCAGTTTATATTTACTATTAGTATTATCGAAAACCAACCTTTGTTTCTCTGCACCACCCTAGGTTGACTGTTAGAGAATGCCACTAGGCATTAAGTCCACCTTTTGTTAAACGGGATATAATCCCACCCACACGCACGCCCACCACTGTGACTCCTGTGACGCCAGGATCTACAGCGGTAACCAACTGAAAGGCACCGTGCATGACACACGGGCAATCCCAGGGAGAGTTAAAACTGTCTTGGAACCCGCAACGAATTTAAACAACATTAAGTCCACCTGTGTACCATTTTTTGTGCAGTTAAAGAAATAAAATAATTAAGATGAAACTACTTATTAAAATGCGTTTTACAATATTTTTTTTTAGTATGAAAGAAGTATTTACTGCGATCTTATAAATCTCAAAAGCCTTACATATTATGAGTACATCAATACAGCCTTACACGAGTCTGCAATTTACCAAAGCTATTTGCCAAGCCTCATCTTGCAGTGGTTACTCAAGAAAGTACAGTACCCTGCTAACGAGCCTGATCGCGTGTGCTCACAGCTTTATGCTTGTACACAACACCGTCATTTAGATGCGGGCTATGAAAATAGCGGATAAGTTGTCATAACGATTTTCGGTTCAATTCGACCAAAGAAAATTGCAAATATTAATTTCTACTTAATTCAAACTTCATGTCCCCTTTCGTGTCTCTTTTTTACTTTTCCATCCAATGGTTGTCTGTATGAGATTGCCTTTGCTGCGATAAGACCACCATTTGTACTTTTCTCATTTATATACTTTAGTACAATTTTTTCTTGGTATGCAATAAAGTAAACTATTATTACGAGTATATTATTATTATAATATTTATTTCTCATCAATTGATTGATTGATAAGTTTGATAATTTTAACAAAAAAAATTACCAACGATTAATAATAAAAATAAATGAACATTTTAAGTCTTGGTTACTGAACTTAGTTACATAAACTATAAAATAAGATATTTTTCACCACACCAGCACGAAAAAGATAGTTTGCTTGCGAGAATTCAGTGAGTAAAAACGCTTTTTACTCACTAGTGAGGCAAAGTGATTTAAATTTCGAAACACTAAATCCTTCCAATGAATAGGCGCAAAAAAAAAAACAAACAGCCACCATGTAGGTTAGTAATAAACACTAACATCAATTTTATTTAAAAACTACAAACGATACGTTTTAATTATTTTAAATTTTATAAATACACGCTTATTTAGTATTTTCATGGTTTAATATTCGTGATTAACCATTAAATTAATTAAAATCAGGTACTTAATATTAGACTCTATAGATAAATGTTACGGAACGAATTTCCGAACGCACGATTTAAAAAAAAATGTCTGTGTCTGTGTCAGTCATCGCGGGCAACTATAAATTCTTTTCAGTTTATGTTTAATTGTTTACTGGAACCTTTTAACAAAAAAATAGTGAATCCAGTGATGAAGAACTTTGTGGAACTCCAAAAGAGTTGCGACAACTTGCTTCAAACACAGAAGTTTTTTAACTTTACCAGAAAATTCGCGTGAAAAGTATTTGAAAGCGTACGACATTATTTAATTAGTGGCAACTTTCAAAAGGCCCTAAAACGCATTATGAATCGGTATTACTGTCGTATTTCATGGAATTATTTCAGGGTAAGCAATCGAGTACGAGTTTATTTAAATCTTAACTTTTAAACTTACGCGTTGCATGATTAAATAAAATATATAACGGGAATTAACGCGTTCATGCAATTATTTACCTTTTAGGCTTTACGTTTCGGCTAACAGATTACACTGGCCATTTTCGAAAGCAGACTCAGTCTGCTTTCGAAAATGGCCAGTGTAATGGTCAGTGTAATAGCCGAAACGTAAAGCCTAAAAGGTAAATAATTGCATGAACGCGTTAATTCCCGTTATATATTTTATTTAAATCTTAATATTTTCTCACTGGAAGAGGTGAAAAGTTTTGTATTGTAATCAGAAAAATTTAATTTCCAGTTCGTGACCTCTTAAAATCTTTCGCTTGCGAAGTAGTCTTTGTTAGAATCACTCGCTATGCTCGTGATTCAATTTAAGACTACTTCGCAAGCTCAAGATTTAAAATTGGCACTCACAACAGAAACATAAACTTTTTCTCACTTGTACCATAAATAACTATTACTAATTTTAAGTCGATGCCAAAAAAATATTTTTGTATGTTATGTATTTAATATTACCTTTTTGTGAATGCTATCCGGAGAACTAACGGGCTAGCATTTTGAGTACGAGATACCTTTTGTCGCGTTCTTCTCATGTTTTTCATTTAATAATAATAATAAAGATTTTTCTAACTAGAACATCGTTTTCAAAGGCTCTACATGTATTGTTTGTAATGGCCCTAAAGATAAAGGCAATACCTACTATAAAAGTAATACATTTTAGGCTTTTGTTTTCTATAAAACTCAAGTGTACTATCGGGATTTAGACTAGTCTGAGGTAGAATTAAGTTTATCGGCTGAAATGGTTCAGGTTAGCAATATTTTAATTTTGGTTGAAAGATTGGAGCTCGAGAATGTTATAAAAATATCCTTTATTTGCTATGTTTTTAACATAGCCATTTCCCACAAAAGTGTTGCAGAGGTCTAAAACACGCATATTTGACCTTATATGTTTAACATGTGATCGATAATTTTAGCCTCAACAACCCTTTGCCTCAAAAGCCCTTTTTGCCTCAAAGTTGACCAGTTGTCCTACGTGAGATACTAATGCGACGCGACGCGATCTATACATTTCACGTGATGGCACGCAACGGTTGCTATGAAAACAGAGACGTTTGTATGGAGTAGCATCGCGTCGCGTCACTCTTAGGACAACGTCTGAGGTTCAGACAGTATATTACGCAGCCATAAACACCTCACGGCATAACAGCTTTATAGCCAATTCTCCTCTAACGCGGTCAATTTGCATGCTAACTAGTTATGCGTATAAACAGCTCGCTTACCACTTTATGTCGATCGACTTCTACTTATTCTTACGGATTCAGCTGAATAACAGTATTTGATCTGAAACGACTGCCAGCCGACCACCACAACCCAGTACCAGAAACGATATTCAACTACTTATCATCAGGTTGGCTGCATACCTGTTTGATAAAAAGTTCAATTTTGGCGTCGACAACCTTTAGCCCTTTTTACCTCAAAGCCTACGCGTTGGCCTACGTGAGCGATTAACGCTATGGTATGATATAATAAATCTATGGAAACAGAGGCGTTCGTATAGAGTTGCGTCGCCTCGCACTTATCGCTCGCCCAGGACAACGTCCGAGGTTGAGACAGTATATAACGCAGCCATAAACACCTCACGCCATAACAGCTTTATAGCCAATTCTCTACTAACGCGGTCAATTTGCATGCTCACTAGTTCCGCGTATAAACAGCTCACTTACAGTTTTTATGTGTATCAAGTGTGTTACGCAATGAAGTTAAACAAGGATTAGTTTTTAACATGTTCATGGTAAACAGTTATTGCATATTTTTGGTATTAAGCCCCAATTTCACAGGTATTAGATATACTTTATTGGCAGGATAAGCATAGTCACATAAATAAAAGTGACAGCAGTATTATTATTATTTTAAGTGTAACTTGAGTCGCTTTTTAATTCGGTCAAGTTATATTTTAAGGGCCGGATTAGAACTATTCGCACCTTAGAAACTGGCCCTAAGTTTCGATACCAGAGGTTATGCTAAAAATGGTGCATGAATGATTTTAATTTTAAATATTTTTCTTGTGTGTTCGTTACGAACAGAATCATACCAATACAGAGACAGAACATACAAACGTTATGTGACTTGCTAACGTTAGGATGTCTGACACTTACTCAATTTTAATTGCGCGGTTCAACACACATACTAGGTGTACTACACAGTTAAAACTGAGCGTATAGCCAGAAAACTGAGCCTCGTGCATACCCAGAATGTACTGCTGTCATAACTGCGCAGGCCTGGACCAAAATAGCACTGAGTTGAAAGTGAACGTGTTACCACGCTACTAAATAAAACGGACAAAACAACTGTCATCAACAACCTTGTAACAGAAACAACTTTATACCGCTGTTTAAATAGATAAGTGATTTCATTGCAGCAATGGATAGTTCAACTAGGAACGAATAAATCACCATACTGACCTATCTTAGCGACCCGCCCTCTGTTTCAAACAACCGGAAACTTGTCGTGACTGGCCAGCGGAAATACTACAAACTGAATACGCTGTCGCTCGCTCAACAAACAATTTAATGGCCCCACACTCATTGTCTTACAGCCCATTCAATTTTCAACCTTAGCTGTGCAAGATAAGATTCACTTTTTATTGTGTCGTGTTTATGATGCAACCATTCTGTAAAGTGTAGACGGTACAGACGGCTACTTATAAACTTATACAAATCCAGTATACGATGGTCTTGCTTTGTATAGGCTTCCCGAGGAATGCGAGACCAGTTTATACAGGAAATGTATAAGTTGATATGAAGCCGTGTGTACATTGATAAATTCGTAGCGTTTAGATAAGGCGTTTTAAAAAGGTTTTCTTTTGTGTACGATGATGAAAAATATCGCGGTGGAAGGGTTTGCCCGTGTTTTAGAGTTTAATTTGAATATCGATCTGTCTTGGAAGCTTTGTAAGGAAGGGTTGGTTGAATGCAGATTTTAAGATATATATTGCAGTTTGTTTTATTTTCCATACAATGGTTTGGGGATAAAATTATAAGATTGCTTTTTGAGTGTCATGATATCGTATACAGATTGAAATTAATGACAGCTTCAGCCCACGGATAAGCTCGTGTGGTATGTGGAAAGGCTACTTTATATATACTGCAATTTTATCAAAATCTACCCAGTAGTTCTTGCCTGAAAGAGTAAAATACAACCAGATACACATCCCAACATCTTAAAAAACATCTTGTTGATTATTTTTGTACCATTTAGCTATGCTTAGCAAATTATACTAAGAAACAGTTGAAAAATTATGGAACCTGCAGGATTTGAACCTTTGAAGCCCAGCATGCAGGGGTCTGCATGCTGGGCTCTAAATTTCTCAACTGTACAAAATGACGTAACATACAGTTGAGAAATTTAGGGTCCTGGCAAGAGGCGACTGTAGCTTAGTAGTTGGAGCTGCTGCCCGGAATGCAAAGGTCGCAGGTACCATATTTTTTTAACTGTTTTTCAGTCTCTTAACAAACTAATATATTAATAATATTATTCAGAAAGGATAATATAGGTAGGATATTTCCATTAAATTTTCCTACCGAGATATTTTTTTCTGCTGCCTAGTAAATATTTCAATTTATCTTTATTAACTAGTAATGAGTTTTAACCGTAGCTAAAAACCATTTTAAAATGTTTTAAAGGTGTGTCTAGTATATCTGAAGTGAAATCAAATTAGAAATAAGATTTAGCGCACTTTACTTAGGGACATTGCAGTCGCAGAACACATTAGTCGGAATTTTATTGCTAGCGTCGGTCTGGACTGTGATTTGTGGACGCCAGGGTTGCTGGCATCAATAACTAAACAACGTAGTAGAAATCACACACAGAAAATACTCTAACCACAGATATAGATCTACATAGATAACGCAGATGCATGTACTTCGCGTGTCTCAACCCCGACCAAGCGTCGAGGTTAGTCGCCTCTAACTTCAGTCCACGCGCGTCTTTTGTCAGAGAAAATCATAGCGGACGGCTCCAGTTGAACGTACTGGGCGAAATGGCATCGGCGGCATCAGTGTCTTTGAATCGGTTTGGATTTCCCGTCACTAAATATCGGCTGTGACGTCACAAAAGGTATTAAAAAGTAGGCACGCTTGGTTTCAATACAAATCGTGATACTTGCGTTATCTATGTAGATCTATATCTGTGACTCTAACACTGTTTGTTACTTATAAGGGTAAGTTTCGGCACCAATAATTGTTATTTTCGCAAGTGACGTAGAGTACATAATTTATTCGTCTAACAGATATCTAGTCTAATAGATTCAGCTAAATAAAATAATTGTATTTCGAGAAACTGCCATCAGATACTGTTCTGACCTTCGAATAGCCGTAAGAACTGCTATAGATCTTCAAATGAGAAACAGCCACGAGTTCGTTAGAAAAATGAAAGTAAAGTTGTGTTTGTATATTTGGTTATTTTGGTCTTTTTATTTTTTTATACTACGCTTACAGTGAACGGACATGTAGTCCACCTGATGGTAAGTGGAGTACAGCCCATGGCCATCAACAATCCACAAAAACAGATTATAGATGAGTCGCTGCAGCTGAGGACTACGGTGTTATGCCTCATGTCCCAGTAATTTCAGGGCCTGATCTCACCGCCAAACCGGAACACAGTAATGCAAGCACTACTATTTGGCGGCAGGTTAAAGGTGAGACGGTGGTGCTGCCGCCCTCGAGCTCATTCACAAGAGCTCTACCACCAGTAAAATTATGAGAAATTAATATTAAAAGTGTTTTCCAAACATGCTGCTTCTGAGAATCCTATTAATTATGTTTCTAACGGAAAATCCCGAAAATAATTCTTAGTCCAACCTGGTTATCAAACACGAGACTTCACTTCATCGACCTTGAAATAAACAAACCTTCTCCTTTGTCCTCAGTTTCGACGTCCGCGGCCGAAGTTTTAACAAAGCTCTCCACTGGTCAGACCCCTTGGCCTTCGGGAGACGGGCCTACTTCGTCACCATGTCCAGGCCATCAGCTCTCACGGTGGATACCGTTCAGCTTGATGATGAAGGCATCTACAGGTGCAGGGTCGATTTCAAGAATTCGCCGACCAGGAATTTTCAAATACGACTGAATGTTGTTGGTAAGTTATTTTATTATTGCATATTTATTTAATGTTTAAAGCACATAAATTGACACTTAAATGGTGTTGGTACTTCGGAACTCAAAGTGCTGATTTCCCTAACGCAACGGGTTTAACTTAAGCTTAACAGTTAGCTATCACTTTCAATCTCTCTCTATTAAATTAGATAGAGAGAAAGATCATTTGGTTAACAAAACAAAAAAATCAGTTATCTTGTGAATTATAAAAATGAAAATAGAGAACATAAAAAATAATGAACAGATGAAGTTCATTAATTTTTATGATTGTTTTATCTGTTTGTAAAAATAATACTTTTTTCTTATTTTTTTTTAATCTAAAACTCTTCTAAAACTTGTTTTTATCTAGTACTCAATTTGAAATAAAGTTAAACAGAACAATCAAAAAATGTTATAACGTTAAAAGTTACTTTAAATTTAACATAACCTTAAATAGCATAAACTCATGAAAGTTAATGAGATTTTTTGTAAAATAAACGCTTAATAATTAAAAATAATAAGGTCAAAAAGTCTTATATCTATCTACAAAATGTGGAAAAGTAATGCCAACAGTAAGATATTACGCAATTATGTAAATTATGCTATCTCGCCCACTCGTGTCAAGATACTAATTAAAAATAATAGACTTAAAAATGGCGACCGTTTTATTAAGAAAGTATGTTAATATTAAGAATATACATTATTCTACACTAGATATAGAATATTATAAAAGATAAAATGATGAGCATATTAAGTTACATAATTTTATTGTTTAAGGTGAGTATTAGTATTATTAATTCAGTTTTTTTATAATATTAAATAACCTAACATCATGCCTATATTATCCAAAAAGTTATGCCAGAGGTGTACATTACCCACACTTTACTTGTTATGTTTTGTGTCCCATGGGATAGAGGGAAGCCTATCGTCATCCAGCGAGCACAATTCCAACTCCGTGCTGCTATTGTGAATTTCCAGACAAAAAGTTCTTAAATAACACACAATACATATTTTTTTTACGCGTGCCTACGCGTAAGTGATGATGCAGTCCACTGTGGAGCACGCTTACCTATGAGATACCTATTAACGCTTGCTTTAAAGAGATCCAAGTTGTACTCATGCGGAAACACAGACTTGGGCAAGGCGTTCCATTCTTTGGCAAGAAAATGAGCAAGAAAATGTAGAGGCGAAACGCTTTGTGTGAATTGGTATACATTTGGTTTGTCATATTTTGTACAACTTTTAACAATGATACTACCAACATTGTTCCAAAGGTCATCATCTACTGAATTTGCATTATTATTACATTTACTCAGTCATTTATTCAAACGGAGTCATTGGTACGCCAGTGGAAAACCATTATAACGTCTTTAATTAAAAGATTTAATCTGTCAAAACAAAAATAAAAAGCTATTCTGAGAAAAAAGGTTATTTGCAGGTGCGAAAATTCATTCAACAACTGTAATGTACTCTTTGTTCAACAATGATAATTATAACTTCCAAATAGAAATAGGCTCATTTCGCTGGTTTTTTGGCTAACCTTCAGTTTGTAAGAAAGAAAAAAGAAAAGATAGAAAACATGTTGTTGTTTTATTTTTTTAACTTTTTGCCCAAAATTTGTGACAAAGGCGGACTTAATGCCGAAGGCATTTTTACCAGTCAAGCCTTTAATCATAATAATATACATACTAGACTTATACTTAAGTACTATATAAACAATACATACATATATACATACATATTATTATCATAATAACTTAGGACATTACTGAGAAGATGAGGCACTGATACCTCAGAAAAAAGAACTACCTTCTGGCAGTGATTTACCCTGGCAACAATGGAAGGCCTTAAACAGGCTCCGTAGACCAAGTTGGCCGCTGCCAGGAAAACTTAGCGAAATGGGGTTATGCAGACTTCGCCGATTGTGAATGTGGTGCCAGTCCCCAAACGGTGGCTCACCTTCTTACATGCCGTTTATGTCCCAGCACCTGTACCATAGATGACCACCTAATGCCGTTCTTATGACACATTTTTGGTTCAAACAACATTTAAATATTATGCATTTCCATGTGTTTTCCACTGACACGCAAAGAAGAAGAAGACTGAGAAAATGCCGCAAAATGTATCTATTTATCCTAAAACAATAAGGCACACACATGACATAATACAAAGACGGGCGTGAAAAAACAAATTTTAATGTTAGCGAGACGCAAAGCTCGCAGTGTGTTCGCGAAAATTCCAAAGAGTTTGTTTTCGCTAAGTGTCTCACAAGGCCCGAGGCACGAAGCAAGCAGCCTACCTTGGCCTTAGCCTGACTTGGAAATTGTAAAATAAACCTTACAGCTACAAAGTCCAGTAGTTTGCTAAGATTCGGACTTATGCTGGCACACATTGTACGAGGTAGTGTAATCTTGCATTCTATTGTATGAAATAGGGTTTCAGCTCCCACGAGACTGACTTAGAACTTTCATAATGCGATTGTAATAAACTCTTCCTCTACTTGGCCATCAGGGATATGTAGGCATTAGTTATTCTGTATGAAATATTTAGGAAATTAGGCAATGGAACCTGATATAAGTAGACCAGAAGTTATAATAGGGATATTTTACTTGTTACATAACTTACATCATGTCTATTATTATCCAGAAGGCTATGGCAGAGAATTGCCTGATAGAAAAGTTTGCCCCAGCCGGAAATTGAACCCGAGACCTTGCGGTGAGCGGCGCATATGATAACCACTAGACTAAAGAGGCAGTTTTATATTTTATTTGTACATTTTGATATTTTCATGTATGTACAGTATACAGTAGTATAGTAGTACAATACATGTAGTACAGTAGTTATAATTATAAATAGTTGTCAACTATGCTAATTTCACAAAGTAACAGTTGAAAAATTATGGGATCGGCAGGATTTGTATCTGTGACCACTGCACACCGGGCAGTTGTCTTAATCACTAAGCCAGGACCCTAAATTTCTTAACTGAAGGTTATGTCATTACGTATTAAGAATTATATTATTAATATATTTATTATATCAATTTCTACCTATTAAGAAGGATAATTTTATTTCACACAATTTTACAAATTGTTTGACAAAAATAAATTCATTTTATGTACTTTTTTATCTACAAGCTAGTTTACAATAAATTTACTTTTTCCTAGTGCCACCACATCAACTGCTGCTGTACGACGAGGCTGGTCGTGATGTTGCTGGGGTCGTTGGCCCTTTGGAGGAAGGAGGCAACTTCACTCTACTCTGTGAGCTAAGAGGAGGTAAGGGCTACTTTTACTTAGTTTTACTAGTTTAGCATAGTCTCTGATACGGACGCAACTTTTTTGACAGAAGAAATGTCAAGTTTGTAAAGAATTCACAGACAGATACCAGACAACTAGAACTTTATCAGAAACGGAGAAAAGTGGCTATAAGACTAATACAATTTATTTGTACTACAAATGTCATAATGGTGGTCAACTACCTTCAAAACTTTTTACAGTGAAAAGGTTAAATTTAAAATAAAAATATATTATTTCACTAGCTTTTTCTTTGCGTTTAACCTTACTGCTTCTCTCCCATGGAGTTTAGCGTAATGTAAGTTTAGCGTAGCGTATATCTAATGACCTTTATTAAGAATTAGACTATCAAACACAATAATTATGTTATGGTTTAGATTAGTACTACGAAATAAACAAACCATTTTTTTGCCGCGGTTTCGTTTGCGTAGTAGTTACATCAATAAAAGTCGCCTATGTTACGCGCCTTGTAGTCACTAACCTGAATTTAAAATTTTATTAAAATCGGTGCAGCTGTTTAGAAAATTTGCCGATATGACTGAAAGACAAAAAAAATAAAATTGCATTTTAGGCAAATGTATCGTGCAAACAAGAAAGAAAGAAGAAAGAAAGAAACGTTTATTTGCCTAAAACATGGTGACAAAAAGATGGTACAATTTAATAATAATACACATGTTTCACCGGATAATCGGTATGCAAAATATACAATGTTATATCTAAGTACTTCTTTATTAAAGTTATAATAAACACTAACCTAATTGAAAAAAAGAAATGTATTATTCATTATCTCTAGAATCGAATAACATAAATTCGGCTATTGTGTAAAAGCAATACAATATATATAATAACAACTATACCAGCTTTAAAAAACATTGTTATTTGACATTAAAAACAGACACTTCAATTTTATTCTTTTGTATTGGTAACATTTAAAGTGATCTCGAATTTAACTCGAATAAATTGATTTCGTTTAGTAAAACGGAATTTTTCCAATCCTAACAAATAGATGTATCTTGTTCGCCACAAAATAACAGTGCAGTTTTAACTGTTCGACTTCCAACCTTCAACTTTACAAAGTTGTATCAGCGTGGACCAACTTTTGTATCTCTGGCAGCTTGTTGTATGTTGTTTAAAACAACAAAGTTACTAGAAGGGAGTGTTTTAAACTGTTTTGTATGAGGATAGTTTCGAAGTGAACTACCGCTTAATTGGTCAAAGGTTGTGCATATTTTATCGGTTTTTGATTGCGTGAAATAAGGGATTGCGTTGCCTGATAAATAATTCTAAAGTGTTTTTTGGATACACAGTTGAAATACAAATAATGCAGACTTTGCCCACGTTATTGTTTTGCACCTTTAGTAAATGAAGCTTCGCGGACATAGTACGTCAAATATAATTTTACAATAAGAAAACTGACTTCAATTACAAATAAATAGGCACAAAAAAGTAAGAACTACATAAGTAATAATCAACGTCTCGCCTCAATTGTGTATAACTTAAAAAAAAAAGTAAACGGCTTTAAGGTGCCTATATCTAAAGAATTATCCTCCTAGTTTTAACCATTGAGGAGTTGTACATTCCAGCATCAGCTCAGCAACATGATATGCTGACTTTAGATGCATATATCCGAGTAGCTTTAGGTAATGTATAAAAAAACTGATCATGACTTGATGAAGATGGGAAACACAATGACATGACAAGTATACAATTTCAGATAAAAATAATTTCTTGGAACCATTATTCAAGTTCCAATCTAAACATACAAATATATGTATATTATCAAATATAGAACGTCCTCTTTTTTTGAGGCTGATTAAGAAGTAGCTTATGTCCTTTTGTATTCAACTATCTCCATACATTTTTTAAGATCGGTTAAATAAGTTAGCTGTCAAAGCGTAACAAACAAATTTAACATTCAAATTTTTTAGGGCATTCAAATTTAAACTACAACAAAATGTAATTTTAATTTATAATAATAACAAGTGTTGGCTAGCAATTCAGAGATGTCGTTTTATGTTATAAAATAAAGAAAGCATATTCAATAAAAACAGCATTTAATCATATTATTTGCAAAGTACAAATAACAATTACATTCCTTGTTTAATGAATATGTTACAATGCATGGCAAAAACTTCTATGTCATAAAAGAATAAATATAAATATTTCACAACTCACACACAACGCTATCTAGTCCCAAACTAAGCAGAGCTTGTATTATGGGTACTAGAATAACTGATACTAATACATATATGGTTTTCTTTCGTAAATACATACTTATTATAGATAGAAACACCCAGACTAAGACAAACCCCCATGTTCATGCACACAAAGTTTTGTCTTAAGTGGGAATCGAACCCACAACCTCGGCGTCGCAGGCAGGCACACTACCCACTGCGCCATCCGGTCGTCCATAGTAAAGACTTAGGTACAGTGAATTATTTATCTAAATCGTGGGTATATTACACTTATTAAATATGTAATTCACAGATGCATATCTATTGCAGTCAGTTTTCATGGCGTAGAAGTTTTTGCTTTGCATACCTAATTGCTTGGCCCATTGTACAATACAAGACCAGCTTATACCAGCAATGTATAGGTTGATTTGTAACCGTGTGTACATACATGATTTTCATGGTATTTGTAAGTGCCAAAATTACAATTTAAACACGTATACAATCCTTTTATTCAGCCATATAAATCATACATCGAAATGCAGACAAAGCTTAAATTTTGAACTATATTTTCAAATTATTCAGTTTACTAGATTCACAAAATTTCACATATAATACTAAATATTTTTAATACTTACACGAGGGTTGTAAAAATACTTCTGGTGGCAATAGATAAATCCATCAATTATTAAAAATAAAAAAAACTGTTTCGTTGGTTACGTCACAATAGCAGCACGGAGTTGGAATTGTAACCGGTGGATGGCAATAGGCTCACCCTCTATTCCATGGGACCTAAACAGAACAGGAGAAATGTGAGTTTGTGCACCACACCCTTCTGGGTAATTTTAGCGTGATGTTATGTTTATGTAATCTATGTATGAAAAATACGTTACAGACGTGGCCAACATAATTCACAAAACAAAAAAATCCATTTCAATAAGGCAGCCATAAAAAAACTCTTTTTGCATCGCATTTTACAAAATTCATCGCCTGTCAAAACAGTAAGAATATTCTCCTTCTTACCTGCGTGAACGCTTTGAGTACTTAGTGTCCAGGGGTAAACCCTGCCGTTCTTCTTCTTCTCTTCTTCTTCGCACTCCATTACACTATTCTAGCTGTTATGACGGATCCTTTTCCATTCAAGCAGTGCGGTTATGGAATAGTCTTCCTCATGGAATACGCGATAGTCCATCAATAAATGTTTTTAAGAAAAAAGTTAAAGAGCACTTTCTTTCTCCGATAAATCTATAGTTTTATTTGTTTTTTTTTTATTTTTATTTCTTCATGTATTATTATTATTATTATTATTTAATGATTATATATGTAGGTAGTCGTGTGTATGTATTATATATATATATATATATATATATTTATAATATATATTATTCATGAATAATATTATGTATGTATATGTTATGTATATGTAGTTATATTTATATTTTGTATTTTCTACTTAAGTTGTACACTTATTTTGCCCTCTATGGCATCATCGTCTCCTCTATTGCTCTAGGTTTGCTGGAAGAGTACTCAAGCACTGAGTTAAGCTCGCCTTTTGTATACTCTTACTGTAATATGTTTATTTTTTTGTAATCTTTTGTGTACAATAAAGTGTTAAATAAATAAATAAATAAATAAGAATAGATTGCAAAAACATAATATCACATCTGATTTTCCTCACTGCATGGACGTCAAGAAAAATGTTCCCGCTATTGTAACAGAAACGTAATTTGTAACACTAATAGTTCGTGTTTTCAATTCCCCCTTCTCCCCTCTAGTGGTTATTTCTCGTAGTGTGTTTCTTTGTTCGCTTGTCTGTGACGGATGTCATAAGTATTGTTTGCGATTGTTCCAATTGTGTTATAGTTTTTGTTGAGATATTGGAGTTTTAGTTCTGGATAGAAAAGAACATAAAATATTCTTGTGTCTAAATATAGCACAGAATAATAAACAGTTGGTTGAATATAATATTCTGTTACGTCTTGTAGAAATGAAAGCAATCGTGGGCGTTTAAATGGACGTCATTATAATAATAAAGCAATTGTCGCAACTTCGCAAATTACGCAAATTCGAATTCATTATTATTACGCCTTCATGTTTGTTTATAATGTTTTTGGTCTACAATTATATTAATTGCTACATTATGTAAGACTTTATTCAGTATCAACTTCTAATTGATTATTTTTATATCATTTAGCTATGCTTAGCAAATTATACTAAGAAACAGGTAAGAGGTGACCGTAGCTGAATGGCTAAAGCGGCTGCCCGGTGTGCAGTAAGGTGTATTTATTCAGTATATTATTATATAATACGCAAAAATATATTTTCTATTACAATATCGACGTGGCAAAATATTTCATCTATTGTAACAGATACGTAATTTGTAACACTAATAGTTCGTATTTTCAATTCTCCCTTCGCCCCTCTAGTGTTATTTCTCGGAGTGTGTTTCTTTGTTCGCTTGTCTGTGACGGATGTCATAAGTATTGTTTGCGATTGTTCCAATTGTATTATATAGTTTTTGTTGAGAATTTCTTGTTTTGAGATATTGGAGTTTTTGTTCTGAGATATCTGGATAGGTTGTCTAAAAATATTATCGTGCTTACACGTTACTTGGAAATATTCATACTATGTTGACTAATTTGAAACTACGAGTATGTAATCAATGTTTCTAATTTTTCGCGATTCGAGAACATTAAAAAGAATAGACAACGGGTCTATTTAATAATTTTTTGTAAAGGTAAGTAAATACTTATGCTCGACGTATAAGTGTTCGGCAAACCAATGTTACGTGAAACCAACCGATACCTTAAGCATTTGATTGTGTGCCGAGCTACCGACGGTTCCGGACTGAATAAAAACAACATTGTGACCATCAAGTGAGGGTAGTGGGCAATATACGCGCATCACGGAGGAGACGACGTTTAGCTACACCAGTCGGCTCGTGACCACGAATGATGCAAGTCATTTCGAAATGTCAAGCATATGTTTTTATTTACCTTTGTAATAATTACGCGATTTAGAAGCGTTGTCCAGTTTTTGAAATATGTAATAATTGATGAGATTTAACCTATTTCAAAAAAAGCATTAACTTAATAATTTAGTAACTTTAACATAACATAACATCACGCCTATATTACCCAGGAGGATGTTGCAGAGGTGTACTACACCCACATTGCCCCTGTTAAGTTAAGGTCCAATGGGATAGGTAGTGAGCCTATCGCCATCCATCGGGCACAATTCCAACTCCTGCTTTTCTGAATTTCTAGACAGAAAGTTCACAAAATATCACTTTGCCCGACCCGGGAATCGAACGCGTTCCGCAACCATCGATGCAGTTATTAGCTATTCTGTTTAAATTACCTTGATGACGAGAATTAAATCACCTTAAAGAATTCTTACTTAGGATGCAACTTATATTAAATTTTTAATTTAAAGAGCAGTATTTTCAAACCATTTTTATATGACTTGTAAAAAGCCTCCACTTTTGTTCTGTTAAAACTAATTTTATTCATCCAATAATAAACCGAACCGAACGAAAAGCAATTTATTCGCAATAAAGATAAAATCTCAATATCATCCTTATCTAAATCGCGAGTACGATGTTGACAAAAATATTTAGCTTAATGCTTCCAAATCCTTTAAAAGTATTAAACACTTTATTTATGGGGGAAGGCCGTCCCCTATTCTTTCCTTATGAAGTCGGAAATGTCTGTATATAACGCCAGATCGCTTAGGGGAGATGATATTGTTTTTATTTTTATTTACTTGTATTAAACTCGAAGTTTCTTATTTACTAAGAAGAAAATAAAATATATTTAATATTGATTGTTATTTTTGTTCTATTTGTAACTGACTACTAACAAGGAGGAGGTAGTATGTTCAACGCGTCTATTTTTTTATATAATAATAATAATAATAATAATAGTCATATCAGTCAATGGACTGATAGCAAAAAGCCAAAAGGCGGCTGGACCAAGAACCAGATGCAAAAGGCGGTCCTTTTGGACACGACACGCATCGTGAGGAGGTTCCTCTCTGGAGCCGTAACCATCGGCAGCTTGGTCCCTGCACCTGATGTTGGTGGGACACTGTTTTTTTATATTTTTAAATGTTTTTTTGTATTTTTTATAAATCATATTTAAAAATATATAAAATAAGTTAAGAAATAAATAAAGAGAAATAATAATAATAGCAGCCCTGTATCTAATACATGTCCCACTGCTGGGCTCGGGCCTCTTCTCATGATGAGAAGGGTTAGGCCATAGTCCACCACGCTGGCCAAGTGCGGATTGACAGACTTCACAAACTCTCGAGCACTTATTAGGCACTCTATGACATGTAGGTTTCCTCACGATATTTTCCTTCACCATTAGCAAGCAATAATTTATATGATAAATACACACATATCTTCAAAAAGACGAGAGGTATGTGCCGTGGGTTTGAACCCGAAACTTTTAACTTAGCAGTCCTACGGTCGCCCACTCGGCTATCGCTGCTTATTATTGTTTTATAGCGCTTATTAATTGTAATTGTGTAAGTAATAGCGTTAAATACTCATAAAACTTTATTCGTCACTTGACACTCAATTAAGTATGCCAGGTTCCGTTGTCAGGCATTTTTTTATTTTTTTAAATAATAAACTATTTATTGACATAAAATCACATTACAATTTTTTTTTAATAATACATTATTTATTGACATAAAAACACATTACAACAAAGTTTTGGACTGAAAAAAGGTTTATTAACAATTTCATACAAGTCATTATTTTCAAAGGTTTTTGTATTTTGAACAAATTATGAGTAAGAAATTAAGTAAGTAATTTCATTTTACATTTTGGACCTCAGTATAGTATTACTTTAAGTTAACTACATGTACTCTACCGAGACGCTTTTTTTCAGATGTTTTGAGACAGTAGATTAGCTTTTAGAGGGCGAGACGCCCTACTCAAACAAAAATTTTCTGTTCGAAGTTAATTATATCGCAAACGGATCTCTAAATGAATAAGTTTTAACAACCCCTTAATATTTACCTCAACCCTTCCTACCAATATGAGAAGAAAAAACAAAGAGGATCACTTTAGATGTTGGGGAGGTACCGATTTTTTATTTTAATTTTATTCTATCACTTTTATAGTTTATTTATATATTCATGCCAAACTTCAGCACTTTCTAGCACTTGCGGTTAGAATGCTATGCCTTGGACCGACAAACATGAAGAAACTGATCTACAATCATAAATACATTGAAAACTACAAAGCCGACATGAAACATAATCTTGTATAACATCCACATACAAAATGTTACCACCATCTATTTGCAAGGGCCGGCTTCTATTGTTTAGTATTCATTGTTGAAACCACAACTTTCTGTAGAATTTAAGACTAGGAGATATCAGGCGACAGCTTCCCCTTTGTACACCCACACCCCCTTGTACGCTCTGAAAAATATATATTATCATGTATACTGCTATCAGATTACTCTAATACTTTATTTTGGTTCGTTGCTTGTTGGGTTTATGATAAATACGTAGACCGTTTTTAGAATATGAATTTGAAATAACATAACATAAAATCACACATTACTAACAAAAGAGATATCTCACACCCACACTATATGTGTCATGTGATAGGAGGAGAGTCTATCGTCATCCACCGGGCACAATACCAACTCCGTGCTGGTATTAAAAATTTGCTGAAGGAAAAATCGTTCAAATTATGAAATACGGGTGTTACTCACGTAATGTTGGTCTATTTAGTCGACCGCGGTTTCGCCTATACGTCTAGGCATTATCAAGAGAGTGCGATACATCGCGCCTGTCTTGCACCTTGCACCTTTAAGGAAAAATCACAAAAAAACACTTAAGCTAACGGTTTGAAGCTTCATACACCCACCACAAGAACAACGGAGCAATCATTAATATTATATACTAGCTGACCCGGCGAACTTCGTACCGCCTTAGCGTAAATTTGATGCACTACTTTATTTTGTATAGCTGACCTATCTTATGTATGCGTACCTATTCAATTTGAACTGAAATCTATAATATCCCCCATATAAAAATGAATACTTTTTTTTTTTTTTTTTAATTTTTTTTGCCGTAACAACCTTGTACAGAGTATTAGAAAACTACAAAAAAAAATATCAGCCGAATCGGTCAAGCCGTTTTCATGCCAAGTCGTGACAACGGAAATTTCATTATATGGGAAAATGGAATTGTCGTCTTACTCTATCTTACTCGCAATTTTTCCTTATTTGCTCACCGTTTAGACCTACCCTGGACTACGACAAACATTTTAAAACCAAAATCAGCTCAATCGGCCCAGCCGTTCTCGAGTTTTAATCAGACTAACGAACAACAATTCATTTTTATTTATATAGATTAATGAATTTTAATAAGAAGTTAATGTATTAAAACAGACTTCTTAGACACGAAAAGGCGATATTTCATTAGGCAATAAATTAACTTGTTACACCAATTGATATTTGATTCAGATTGTAAAAACGCTACGAGAATACAATAACCTTCTTGTAAATTGAATCCTGAAATAGAGTATAAGCCACTTAATTAAAAAGAAAATATAACCTTAAATCTTTGGAACCAAGAAATAATCTACAATCATAAATACATAGATAACCAACAAAGCTAACACAGACTTAAATCCAGTACATCCACATACATAATGTTATAACCATCTATTCGCAAAGGCCGACTTCTATTGTTTGGTATTCATTGTTGAAACCACAACTTTCTGTATAATTTAAGACTAGGAGATAACAGGCGACAGCTTCACCCCTTTGTAACCCCACAGCGCCTTGTACGCCCTGAAAAATGTATCATGTATAGTGCTATCAGATTGCTCTAATACTTTATTTGGTTCGTTGCTTCTAGGTTTGTGAAAATAATGTAGACCGTTTTAGAATGTGAATTTGATATATTTGATTATGATTTTTTTTAATGGTAGCAGATTTTTTGGCATCCGACGTGCATTATATCTTAATTAGGAATTCAACTTTTTTACTATTGCAGTAAAATTCCAGAAAGTGGGCTGAAGGCCGAATGTAATCTTTAAAAAGAAAAAATAATATTTCAAATTAATATCTTGACTCGGGATTAAAATACAATAATTTATGAATAAAAATAAAACTTTAAATAATCATTAATATTTATGATTATGTTAATAAATTATAGTATGTAAACTGTGTACAAATACATTAAAAGTTGCGTCGGAAAATTATAAATCCGATTTTCTGCCACTGAATTTGCATTATTTTTAAACTCAAATTCAACTTTATCATACAAACAAATTGTTTGTATGATAAAGTTTAAGTTAATTCATGTAAAAAGGCAACAATTCTCAAACTAAAATAAAAGACACTTAAATCCAGCTCCAAAATTTAATTCACAATTTTTTTTTCTTTTTTTTAATGCCAGTTAAATTTATTGAATTTCTATACAAATGTCTTTTTTTTCTCTCAAAAGTGTTATCAATAGCCTATCAGAAACGTATCCAGAACGAGTATAACAAAAAATAACAACATCACTTCACTCAATATTACTATTTACAATTTTCTTTTAATTTAATAAGATTTTATTACGTTTTGAATCGGGGCGGCGACCATAGAATCGATAATATTTGAAGGTTTCATTTATGAAATTGATTCATAATAGCTTTAAAAAGCGTGCATTTGCGACTAAAGGGAGCAAATAAAAAAGTAATTCTCACAGATATAGATCTACATAGATAACGCAAGTATCACGATTTGTATTGAAACCAAGCGTGCCGACTTTTTAATACCTTTTGTGACGTCATAGCCGAAATTTAGTGACAGGAAATCCAAACCGATTCAAAGACACCGATGCCGCCGATGCCAATCCGCCCAGTACGTTCAACTGGAGCCGTCCGCTATGATTTTCTCTGACAAAAGACGCGCGTGGACTGAAGTTAGAGGCGACCAACCTCGACGCTTGGTCGGGGTTGAGACACGCGAAGTACTAGCATCTGCGTTATCTATGTAGATCTATATCTGTGGTAATTCTGGTCGAAAAACAAGTTTTCCTCAAAGGTTTGGTGTCAGTCAGAGCGGATATAACCATAAATTAGTTATTGCAATCAATCTATCGATAGTTGACTTCGAAAATCAGTTACTTTAGTTGATAGTGATATCGAAATATGGGAATCTACAATACTATCGATAGAACAAGAAGCAGAAGAAATAAGAAATTATGTTCAAATTAATTTAAAAATACCAACAATTTAGAGATTATTAAAAAAAAAATCAATTTTCATCACATACTAGAACTAGACTACACACACCCATACCCCCTGTACGCTCTGAAAAAAATATCATGTATATTGCTATCAGATTGTTCTAATTCTTCATATTGGTTTATTGTTTCTAGGTTTGTGAGCGGTCGTATTCGATCTTACTCTGTCTTTCTCTGAATGGTTGAATGAGACAAAGATTTGAAAAAACGTAGCTCGGTGTTAACCAAGGATTAAGAAGATTGGTGAAATCGGGGATCGGATTTCACCAATCTTACAAAAACTAACAACGGCACTTTTCTCGATAAATTATAAAGTAGTCTTACCACAATTTCCTAGTAAGTATAAAGTAATAAGAATTTATAAGGTTTTGCAACAGCGGCGGTCGTAGAATCGTAAATATTTTAAGGTTTGATTCATGAAATATAGTGAGAGTATATAGTGTTTCAGTTTGTATTCGCGGCTGAAAAAAAGCAAATTAATAAATAACTCTGATTGACATATATTATTATGTGTTTAGTACTAGGTACGAGTCGATATACCTTCAACAGTGTCTTTCTTCCTTTCTCAAAATCCTTTTAAAAACACCAACTAATAGAGATGCTCGCATTATTGAATACATTAAACGAAGAATTTGTTCTACATACTACACGTTCACTTCAATTTGCCATCCTGCTTTGACCGCCGGATGGCGGAGTGGGTAGTGAGGTCGTGGGTTCGATTCCCACTTAAGACAAATCTTTGTGTGCATGAACATGGGGGTTTGTCTTAGTCTGGGTGTGTCTATGTATAATAAGTATGTATTTACAAAAGAAAAAGTATATGTATTAGTATCAGTTATTCTAGTACCCATGTGCACGGTTGGCGTAGTGGTTAAAGCGGTCGCCTCACCGCTTTCAACTGCGCTGGTGTTGTGGGTTCGATCCCCACATGGGACAAATCATTGTGTGATTCGCAAAGATTTGTTCTGACTCTGGGTGTGTTCTGTGTGCGTGAAATGTATGTTTGTGAACACCCCCGCGACACGGGCGTTATTCCTAGTGCGGGCGTCGTTTTTTTTAAAAAAAAAAAAGAAAAAAAAAATACAACAAGCTCTGGTTAGTTTGGGACTAGATGGTGTTGTGTGTAAGTTGTGAGATATTTATTTTTTATACATTACCTTTTCTTAACCTGCGGCCGCGGCGCTTTGGATAAGACTTGCGAATCGTGGTACACCACGGACGTGAATTTCCTCCTAACACAAGCAAATCAATCTTAGCTAGCAAGTCAACAAGAATACTAGTAATATGTGTTTGCAAATAATTATAAGCAGGCTTTTCTTAAAAAAAGAAGTGTGTCATTTTGACATGCTAGATGCTTACAAAAGATGATCTGGTCATCTTGAAGCAAACATGTTTACTAACTCATAATAAATATAATATATGACCTATGTAAATATCGTTTGTACAATATCGTCTGACACAATACGATTCCCTTTGTGACCTGTTTGTGTAAAATAGCATATGTAATGGCAGATCTAGGGTAGATTGAAAAGGGCATTATTGCAAAGAATCTTTATACTATTGTGACATCAAAGAATTGTGCGATTCTAATGAGCTGTATCGTTGCTAGGCTTCGACAGCTCTTTACATGGTTCGATTTAAAAGATATGATTATATCAAAACACAATATTGTTTTAATTCTAGACTATGTTAAATCATATATTTTAACAAGAATAGGGAATTCGTAATTTTTATAAGGTTTCGTAGTACCTACATGAAACCCTTATAGTTTTGCCATGTCTATCTTTCTTTTCTCCTCGAGGCATAACGTCAAAACTGTAAGTGCTAGAAAACTGATATTTAGCATGGATATCTATGTTATGGGTGTGCTTGTGTGAGTGAATGTGTGTATTTGGCCTTGTCATTGGGACTACTGGATAGTGTCATTGCTTCTAACGTTTTACCTTATGTAAAATAATCCAAATTTATTTTTATTTATTATTTTTTTAACTATGGCAACAAAGTGGTAGAATAAAATCTTAAAAAATATTTTTACACTGTACTGAAACCATACGCTAAAATATATATTTGAAGAATAGCTGGATGAGGCGACACCGGTCTCAAATGAATATATATGTGGTCAGCTCAACGGCCAACAATGAATACCACTTTATACCATTAAATGTTGAAGTCCTTCTGTCTGACTAACCTGAACAAACGACTTTGCTGCTTGATAAAAACTCCCACACTTTTCATAAGAACAAAGTTTGGACGATACGTTTTTGATGTAGGTAAGTTGGTCTAAAATTCTTGAGATTTTATTTGTTTTTTTAACTTCATCATCAGTGGAATCCAGTTCCGGTTAAATTGTATCCGTTAAACAAAATATTACTTAATTGACACTAATCATTGATTTCAAAATATACGACTTGGCCAAAATATCCCTTTACTTTTTAATAGGAGTCGTCTGGCCCGTTCACCTTAATTAGTCCGGGCAAATTTACCCTTGCACGTTTTAAAAAGTGGACCAGATGCCCTCTAAGTAATGTCACGCAGATCTTTCAGCCAGACAAAGCAATGTTTACTATGGGTTGATGGGTGACCATCGTATCAGAAGAGCTTACCAGTGTCTTAAAGGTACGTTAGCTAATTCATTTAAAAATATTTGTCAACTTTACAGTTATTTAGGAGGCAGAAAGTCTAATAATAACGATAAAACAACCGGTCCCTAAATTATGCCAAGAGATAATTCGAAAAAAAACGCCACATTTTCACAGCGTCCTACAAAAAGTGTTCTCTTAAAAACCGGCGCTAGGATCACCACGCTTCTTGGCCAAACTCTTTTAAGTACCGGATTACTGCGATGTGACGATATTTATAATTGTTCGCCCACGGCTCCTACAGCTTGGTACGTCGATAACCTTGAGATATTATGTATTTAAAACTTCATCATGTTGCATTCTATCTATTTCTAAAAACCGCACAAATTTGCACGATAATCTGTTTTTGAGTTTATTAAGAACAAAATGTGTTTTCCTGCCTCTGTCTAAACGCAGTGAAGAATTTATTATTATTATTTTTGTTTTTACATTAAATAGAACGCCAGAAGCAATTACACTATCTAATTGTCCTAATGACAAGACCATACAAGCAAACCCAGTCGCAGAACAAATCTATGCGAATCACACAAAGATTTGTCTCACGTGGAGATCGCACCCACAACACCAGTGCAGTAGAGAGAGGCGAGGCGACCGCTTAAACCACTTCACCACACGTGCAGACAATAATAATAGGATAGCTTCAGTTCCACACAAATTGATACAACGTTAAAACAGCCGCTCTTAAATATCCCAAGATATAATTCGAAAAAAGAACTGCGCCATATCTTCTCAACGTCCTACAAAAAGTGTTCACTTGAAAACCGGCAGTAGGATCACCACACTTCTTGGCCCAGTTCCGTTGAGTACCGGATTTAGTCCGGATTACTGCGATGTGTCGATATTTATTGCTCGTTAAAATTTATACAATTTCTGCCTCGACTTTTTGCGACTGTGTCCCGATTTCAACTGCCGAGTATTGTGACTATGAATTTAGTTTTTAAAGAAAATATTTTACATTTATTTTAACAACTGCCGAGTCTAATGCCACAAGAAAATGCTGCTATCTTTTTAAGCATGTGTTTAACTTACTTTGTTCTTATTTTTGTATGATTTTCTGAAGAAAATTGTTCTCATATCCTAGCAAACCACTTTGTTAGTCTGGTTGCCGTAATTTTACTTTTTTGAACATGTTTAACAAGTTATTAACTTGAGGAATGTTTTATAGATTATTTTTATTTCATTTAGCTATGTTTACCAAATTATACTAAGAACTTGTTGAAAAATTAAGATAAAATACTTAAGATAGAAACAAATGGATGAACGTGACGTCACGAGATGAAGTAACATACAGTTGAGAAATTTAGGATCCGGGCAAGAGACGACCGTAGCTGGTTGGTTAAAGCGACTGCCCTGTGTGCAGAAGGTCGCAGGTTCAAATCCTGCCGGTCTCATCATTTATTTAACTATTTCTAGGTATGAGGTGTGCTTTTTATCCTTCCGTAGTGTTTTAATGAACACACTGTCATTAAGACTAACTTTACAGTAACAAAGTTTTATACACTTAGAGCATTGTAACAAGCAATTTACAGCAAGGCGGACCAGATCCATTTATCATAGCTACGTGCCTCATACTGCGAGTACGTTTTAGTGAAGAAGAAGAAAGGATGATTAGTTACTGCACTCGTTGTCACCTGTTTTTATCGTTACTGCTCCACTCTCGTGGGTCAAAGCGCAATGTTAAATATTTTAAAATCATAATTGATAGTTAGACTATCAAATGCAAAAATAATTATTTCAATACAATGTATAGTTTCAGAGATTAGCGTGTTCGAACAAACAAATTTAATCTCAGTAATAAACTGATCTCAAAGATAAATAAATGTGGAGTTACTACTCGAAATGGAATACAAAATCAACGAAACACATTAACCATAACGATTGTATTATAACAGTGTTTTATCGCCACGATTCCGAGATAATATCCCGTAAATAAAAAAAGTTTGGCCACACTGCGTATCCGCCATTTCCGGTATTTACGTTTTCACACCGCCGGAGAATAAGGCCGGTGACACATTTGGCGAATGCAATATTTATTTTGTTAATTACTTTTGTTATGAAACTGTGAGAGGAAATTTTAAGGAGCCTTGAGTTTACAAAGTACCGATGATATTTAGTATTGTTAAGTGCAAACTAAATTAATAATGAAAATTTGGTGTCAGTTCTGATATATCATTGTACTGTTTTATTCCTACAGTAATAATGGTATATAAATTATGTAATATTTTCCGTGTATTAGAAACTAAGTAAGATTGACTATTCTGAATCTTAATAATATAACTCACAATAATATAAAAGTTATACGTAACATAAATAGCTTGTCAGATCATTATTATATTGAGCTAAATACTGCGGTTGACTTAAAATTACTAAGTTATGAAAAAATCTATATTGGTAGCAACGATATCGTAAATTAAATTTTGTTTTACCTGGCCTAGATCAGACACGCAATTTTGACATCAATGTTGACGTAATAGTTGTTCTGTAATTCTGTCATTTACAATTCAAAATGGTGGACCCGCTAATCTGTACTATCTTTACTAAAATCCTATTAATATTCTGCTTTTGTTTTTCAAGTTGCACAATATCAGTTATTTGTTGTGGGAACCGCTTTGAACAGACAAAATATTTTTATGAATATTTAAATCACAATTTTCGGAGTGTTATCGTTTGCCCGCATGCCAGAATAGGTGTAGATAAAACTATACCTACATATATTTATTGACAATGACGAATGGATTCGCTCGGTTGATTGTAATTCCGGATTTATTTTTGCTTGCATTTTTTTTGATGAAGCTCTCGGTGCATTGCTGTTTTTGTGTTAATTTGCGGTATGGTGGAATGGAAGCTTTATTTGCATTACCATAAACTCCAGAACATATCATAACATTGTACCGATATTACTTAAAAGGGGTTGGCAGATGTGTATTTTATCCTGAGAATCTTCCCACATAGAATTTGAAATGAAAAAATATCTATTTGTTAGTTAAGTCGCAGAGATATTTTTATATTTTTGCGAGAACCCACCTAGGCAATTATAAAACTGTTGACGTTAAATTTCTTTACATAATGTAAAGTTGCTTTAAACTATGTGATTTTGTTGAAAATTCGCAAAAATAATAATCGTTTTATTTCTCTCTCACACAGAATGGTTACGGGATTCAGTTCTTAAAACTAGTTTACATGATTCAGTGGGTAAATCTGTTTGAGAGATTAGCATCTGTACTAGACGAACCTGTATGACAACTTATTTTTTAGCAGAAAAACAAAAATATAAATTTTAGGTGCAGAGAAAAGCAAGGGTAGGTGCAATATGTGAAAAGAACTGAAGTGTTTACAGTGTTGAATATATATATCAAATCAATACATAAAATACACACAATAGGTACATAGATATACAAAATGCTATAAAATATATAATGTAATATACTTATTAGACTTATTACATACGTGAATAAATACAGTAATATAATACATAAACAAGAAGTATATATAGAAGATGATAAAAGCTAAATTTAACACATTATGATGATTCTGCCAATTGATCGGTAAGAAGTTTGCGCACTTTAAGTTTGAAAGTGAACCGTGTTGCCGCCATCCTGATATCCTGAGGTAGCGCATTCCAAAGAAGGACGGATTGGACAAAGAAAGAAGAATGAACAAAGTCAGTCGAGTGTGAAGGACACAAAAGAAGTCTATTATTTGATGACCGTAGATCCCTATCATGGTTAGAGCTCAAATACTGGAGGTAAGGTGTTAAGTAGGAGGGAGGTGTAGGAGAGTTAAGAAAGGAAAAAAGGGTAGTGAGAGCACGCAAGCTACGGCGTGGGCGAATAGGTAACCATTTGAGCTCGGAGCGATAAGCAGACACATGGTCATACTTGCGAAGGTTAAACACAAATCGAATGCAGTTATTGAGAAGTCGGTCATATTTATTGAGAAAGTCTGCATTCAGGTCAAAATAACACACATCACCATAGTCGATTATAGGGAATATTAAACTCTGCACAAGCAAAAAGATTGTAGTTGCAACATGTACACATGGTCACACATCAAGATATACCTTTTCAATATAAGATGGTATCGCATTATTCAAACTTCTCGTGCAATGCAATGCGTTGCGAGATCGGCTAATACTGTCATTGTATAGTTAGATGTGTGGCCGTGAATACAAACACCATTATCACCGTCCCCAAGACATAACCCTAACTAGTTGCAGAGTTCATTATATCATGGTAGTAACAGAGTATGGGCTTACTTTAGTAACTACTTTGGTACTACTATGGTAGCAATGGCTATTTATGCGGGCTACCGTCTGGCCCCTGAAATGTTACGACCAGGCTTATAGCTGTAATGACATTGTGACAAGAGGGAAACTTGTGGCATATATAAAGTTATCTGGTCCGTCAGTGACATTGAACTAAAATATTATATGAATTGAAGGATTATAAATTGATGTATGTTTTTAATTGAACTACGATTTGGTATTTATGCTATGTGTATGTTGTGTGTTCGTGGAATAAATGTTTGTGCACACTCCCATGATACAGGAGTTATACCTAGTGCTGGCGTCGTTTAAAAAAAGAGAGAAGAAAATACGTATTATTAAGAAAACATTTTCTAATTTTTTTCTGCTGAAAATAATTCGTTTAAATACCCATTTATACCGTATATAAACCGTAATGAAGCCCTTTTAATAATTTTAAGATCACAATATTTATCTGACTTATACAATTAACCATTTAAATCTTACAAAAGTCTAACTAGAAACTTAATAAAGCTACGGAACAAAATCTTAAATTATAGTTCAAACCGCAATTTCTTCCGCCCGAACTCTGATCCGGTAACAACTTATTACCGGCGCATTTTATACAAACAAAAAGTCTTTTAAAACTATCAAACAATTAGAAAACAGGACGCTGAAGTTTCGTGTTTGCAAATTTAGTAAATTTCGCGAAGCTGCATAACTTTGTCCCGAGTAGTATGGCAGTTTCTCGGGGTATTCTCGGACATCTCAAAAATATTTGATTGCCTGTCTAGTGTCTTTAGATCTAGATGCAAACTTCACTCTAATAATTAACAGAAAACAAAAAACTAGAAGCTATTGGTGATAAGGCTATTAAAAACAAACTAAAGCAAAACTAGTTATTGATGTAACTTTTTGAAAAGTAAAAAAGCTTGTAAAGAGAGTAAAAATGGAAGGATTAATAAATTGACAGGTTTAAGCATTATTTACTACGATTGGCTGTCAAATGGTTGATCATCATAACATAAAGAATTTTCCTCTCTACTTTGGACAGCACCATAACCGTTGGTTTTCATTTGAAGATCTATGTCAGCCATAAAAGTTAAGTAAGTGTTAGTAAATGCAAAGTATTTAGAGTTTTTATTAATTTTATAAGTGACACTAAGCATATTTTTCGAATTTAAAATAATCCTCACAATTAATTGGAACCTTGGATACCCTTACTCTGAGTTGTGACCATAAACAAGCGACGTGCAACCGTCGAGGTTACCAACACGGAGTCGTTCCGAAGGAGGAACTCTACTCTCTGGCGAGTAACTGGCGTGTTTACAAACTGGAGTTTACACCATTATCAGTTACCGTTTAGTTAAGAATTGCTACTTGCTACTCTGACTTTCTTTAGTTAGGTGTAACGTATTTTAATTAACGCTTAGGAATATGTCGTTTAATATGGGCTAAATTTGGCGGAGTTTTGGTTTTGATATCAAACTTTTTCTAAATTTAGCTACTTAGGTTTGCCAGCACTGATCCGAGCGTAAAAAATAATAAATATAAATATCTAATAGTTTAAAAAAACTAAAAAACACGCTTTTAAAGTACTTCTAACTAAAAAGTGAAAAATAATTCCTAATATAAGCTGAAAATAGTAATGAACAAAAAATACTAGTATTATTGTGAAAAAGCGTGGGGCGCTCTGTGCCATATTTTTCGTCTATCGAGCAACCCACGCTTTTTCACAATAATACTAGTATTTTTTGTCCGTTTAAAGTGGGTCAAAATCGAGTCCAAAGGAGTCGGTGACATACATACATACATACATACAGGTGAAGCTAATATAAGCGTGTTAAAAAGTCATTTCATTTCAACAATCGGTCTCACAATGATTAATGTTATATAAATATTATTATTGCACTTCTTTGTAGTGCATTATTTCGTAAACAGCAAATGCTTGCACTTAAATTTAAAGTCCAGTTTTGATAGTTTGGGATAGATAGCAATTAGTGTGTTGAACCTCGATTGATGCGTTTGATATTTAAAAAAGCCAAAATGGATGGCACCTCTGCCATCGATCGCCATGACGGCGCTTAAGAAAACCATAAAAGGCACCTTTTTCCTTAAATTAACACCAATCTTATTAACAGGTCGTCCCCAACCGACCCTAACCTGGCTGATCAACAACAGACAAATAGATGACCACACTATCCTCAAAAACGACGGCAAGGTCATCATCAGCAGGATCAGCATAGGAGGCGCTGAGAGGAGCTGGCTGAACACCAGCATTCGGTGCCAGGCCACTAACACTGCGCTGTTAAGTCCTCATGAAAGAACGGCCAGGGTTGAAATGCATTGTAAGTACATTTTATGTTACCCCATCTAACAGTTTCTAACGGATTTAGCTAAATTTTTGGCATTGCGAAAGCCACCAAACTTTAATAACCAAGTTGGTGACTCCACATAGCAATAGGATACTCATTGTTAGTTATTTAGACTTTATGATTTTTGACTATTATCTATACTAATATTATAAAGCTAAAGAGTTTGTTTGATTGCTTGAACGCGCTAATATCAGAATCTACTGGTCCAATTTGAAAAAATCTTTCAGTGTTAGATAGCCCATATTGAGGAAAGCTATAGGTTATATATCATCACGCCTATGTTACCCAGAAGGGTGTGGCATAACAGGTGAAATCTGGGTGTTGTAAAACTCTTACAACATCCACATTTCACCTGTTATGTTTCACAAATAACAGCCCGACCCGGGAATTGAACCAGAGACTTCACTTTTTTACAAATCTATAAACAATAACAACATCTTGAAATGCATAAATAATAAGTCTACTTCAAAATTCCGTATACATTTTGCAAGCTTTTTATCACAGCTTGTGGTGAAAGCACTTTAGACTCCGCTCTATGCCGGGCCGTGAACCGCTTGACACTACTTTTGCAGAATTTTTGATGGAATACAAACAACCCACAAATTTTAGACAGCTTCCGTGAAATTGAACTGTTGTGGCAAGATTTTTTTTAAATGTACCCGATTTTACTAAGCTATTGGTTTGAAAAGTTATCAAGTTTCGTTTACACTTTTGGGCCGGTTTTTTTTCATAATAAAAGGTGAAAAATAGTGTGTTTAATTTATATGTAAAATATTATCGCATTATTTTAACTGTAGCCTTATAAACACGTTATCGACATAATATCATATTTAAATTGATTTTTCACCTCAGCAGTAGTAAAACGAGATTTTGCTTTGAGTCATTACAGTAAGCAAAACTATTTTTTGCTTCATGTTTTCCTCACGCTCAAAGCATAATAAAGGTTAGGTTAGTTTCGCCTTTTTGAGCTACTCAGATGAAAAAATGTATGTGCGACACGAGATCAAAGTTTTTTACATCTCCTGCTATTGAGTCCCTCACTAAAGTCAAGATTTTAAACAAGAATAGAACTATAGAATCTTTCCTTTGTTTGGGCACACAAAATTATCACTTGAAGAAAATACTAACATTTCTTTTTTGTCCCACAAATAACTATTTCATCACCAAAATAACTGTCTTATTTGTCTCCAGTGCGTCCCACCTCTGTGCTGATCACCAACAAGCCAGGTCAGATGTCAGCAGACACGGAGATCACGTTGGTCTGCGTTTCACATGGCAGCAGACCGGCTGCCCAAGTCACCTGGTTTAGAGAGAATAGAAGATATACGAGGGGAAAGGTAAGAGTAATAAGAACCTACATATCACCTGTTATCTTTTTACAATAAACACTATAATGTTCCCGTGTGGCTGCGTTAGAAAAGATATACTAATACATATACTTTTCTTTTGTAAATAGATACTTATTATACATAGAAACACCCAGACTAAGACAAAGCCCCATGTTCATGCACACAAAGATTTGTCTTAAGCGGGAATCGAACCCGCGACCTCGGCGTCGCAGGCAGGTACACTACCCACTCCGCCATCCGGTCGTCCAAATGTTGGTGTTATATACTTTTACCACATTTTTCTAGGTAATATAACCGTTATGTTATATTAAGATGGTTACATACTTTATACATAGTACATCCAAAATCTATGCCACCTGAAAACGGTAGCTTAAGAAGGAACGCTGCTAAAATTACTACCTTAAACTTTTACAAAGGTGTCGTAGAAAATTTCGTTTATTCTTAGCACTAGCTAGGGAGCTATATTTTCTATTAATTTTCAGTCTAACTTTGTAGCTTCTATTATAACGCGTCATTAATTTTCGTGAGGAAACCTTGGTTGTAGGTAAACTTGGCCGTGCTTATCTTTTCTAACGCAGACACGCGGGAATATTTTACTGTTTATTATAAAAAGATAACAGGTGAAATTATAGGTGCTAAATACTTGTACCTAATTTATCTCGGTTTCTTATATAGGTGTAATGTTGTATTGCATTATTTGATCTATTTGACGACCGGATAGCGAGGTCGGTAGTGCAACTGCCTGTTACGCTTTGATTACGTTGTAATCACGGGTTTTAATCGCGCAAATGTTTTTAAAGGCATAAATACCTTTTTTTTCGACAGTTTTTTTTAGTGGTCACAAGCCGACTGGTGAAGGCACAGCGTCGTCTCTCAGAAGCGAGGTTTTTAAAAATATTTTTACGTGATTGAGACCGAATATATAATTATGTGTACAAATCGCGAAAATTTTAAATCATCAATTTAACAAAGGTGTTGTAAAAAAATCGTTGTTGTTAGCACTAGCTAGAGAGCTATATTATCTACAAATTTTAGTCTAACTTCGTAACTTTGCTTCTATTAAAAAGCGTCATTAATTTTTGCTGTGTGAGAATATTTTGTTGTAGGTAAACTCGTCGCGCTTATTTCTTAAGAGGCAGACACGAGGAAATATATATAACATCACGTCTATACTACCCAGAAGGATGTGGCAGAGGTGTACAACACCCACACTTCACCTGTTATGTTTAGGTCCCATGGGTTCAGAGGTTAGCCTATTGCCATCCACCAGGCACAATTTCAACTCCGTGCTGCTATTGTGAATTAATAATTATTAACACTTTGTCTGAGCTGTAAATCGAACTCGAGACCTCCCGGTGAGAGGCGCATACGCTAACCACTAGACCATCGAGGCTTTTAAACAAACGTTCAAGCTAACCACAAGCTGACCTGAGGCCATAGACAAGATGAATTTAAAACTTTTTTGATCCAAATCTAAACTTATATTTCATCTATCTGAAGTATTATAGCAGTAGGGTTATAAATCTGTTATAACCATAGAAATCTTAATAACAAGGCAATAGAAATGTCAAAGACGCGTGACTTTGTCGCCGCGCATGTGTCTAGTCGAACACAAGTGCGAGTTCAGGAGTTGTCGTGGTTACCAGTGTTGTTTGGGACGCCTAAAGATTATTCGTTTTTAGAAAATATTGCTTAATGTCATCGCAAAAAGAATAATTTTGTTTGCAGGAATACAAAATGTATGTGTAGGCGAAATTGTGTTTTTATTGTTTGGTTATGTAGTGGTATTTGAAAACCGGCGACATGCGTCCCAGTGTTAAAAGATAGTCGATAGCATTTCTATTGACTAGTTATTAAGATTTCTATGATTATAACAGATTTATAACCCTACTGCTATAATACTTCAGATAGATGAAATATAAGTTTAGATTTGGATCAAAAAAGTTTTAAATTCATCTTGTCTATGGCCTCAGGTCAGCTTGTGGTTATAAAATCTTTTCAATTTGTCTGGCTGCGGTCGAAACTTGGAATAGTGCCCATAGGTTCAAAATATGCTTGCTCTGTACTTTAAATCTATTCTTTAGCCGTTTATAAAACTAAAAAAAAACTACTGAGGTGTCAAGGGACACCCGGATGGAACGAAGTTACTTTCAATTAATTAGTAAAGAATTTTTTATTTTTCTAAGTAATAAAAAAAAATCTTAATGTGGTTCACCGAATACTCACTCTGTGTGTCTGATGATGTAGTACCGTAGCTGTAACGTAGCATGTAATTACTACGCCGCTACGAGAATTGCTACGAAAAGTGTCGTTACACTTTTCGTAGCAATTTTTTCCGTCTAGCCCCCTTTCGCAACGCGCGATAAGGAACTTCGTTTCAATAAATAATAACTGAAGGCATTCTGATGTTATCTCTTTCTGATATTATTGTGAACCATATGTCTTAGTTTATTTACTAAGGGACATTTAAAATCTATGAGATTGAACTATTATTTCTAATTTATGTTTAATTAATATTATAAATATCTGTATTTGTATGCTTTAGGCAATACATGGCTTAACATTTTGTAATTTTAGTCACAACTTTAAACCTAATATGTTCGCAAATACAATACTTTCACTTTGACTTTGAATTTAAATATTTTAAAGTAAATTATAGATTTGCTATGCCTTTTTTACGAAGTGCGTGTTTGTGTGTAGCAAAGCTATAGATTGCTTTAAAATATTACAAGCTGCATAATTTCCTCAAGTTATGAATAAGTTGCAACATTAATATATTTAAAACTGAAAGAAACTTCTGAGAAAATAAGTTAATTAGGTATTCTTTGCAGACGAGTATACTAATTTACATGCCTTTTACCGGATTAATTATGCATCTGCTTCAAAGGAAACGGATGTGGTAGAAAAATAATATTATGATATAAATTATGATCTGATAACGTACAAAGAAAGTTTAGTTACATTTTACTTGGAAAGTTAGAGGTAATAGACGTAATTAAACGTTCTCTTTTATTATGTGTAATAGCATGTTCTAACAGAAATATATGCAGAACATTGGCTTGTGACTTATAGTTGCAGATTCGATTTTGTGCATATAGTTTTATTTAATTTAATTATTGAAGCTGAATCAATAAATACTTCTCAATGTTCTGGTAGTTAGCTTATGCGCCTCTCACCGCGAGCTCTCGGGTTCGATCGGGCAAAGTGTTATTTGTGGAGTTGTTGACGTTTTGTCAGGAAATTCACAACAGCAGCATACGTAGTTGGGATTTTGGTGTTGGATGGCGATAGGCTCACCCCCTTTCGCATAGGACCTAAACATAACGAGTGAAATGTGGGTATTGTAAAATAAAATTATCATTCAAAAAAGGCGGACTTAATGCAAAAGACATTAAGTTTTAATACTGCCTGCCTAGCTGACGAGCATTCAGATTAAGTATTCAAAATAAATGTTTGATTTCGAATTTCATTATAGTTTGCACAGAATACTTTATATCTTACCTTAGCTTTCTATAAAGCAATACAATACCGATCTAGAACGTACGAGCACAGTCCGAGAGATTTTCTCTAGAGGTTTATCCGCAATTAGGTTACAACCTTGTTAGCTATCCGCGAGAATATTAAACTATCTGTGTGTGCACCAAACAATTTACTTGATTATTTTAGAACTAGATATTCCGACGGTTCTGTACGACCTGAATTGGGTTCGGCAAAGGCTGGAAAAGGATATTTTAGTAGTTTATTATTTAGACGGTTTAGTTGGAGTACTGTTGATTTTTTGGGCCGAATGGTAAAAAACGGTAAAAAATTTATACGAATTAGATATTTCAACTGTTAATTATATTATATAGGTGCCTGTGAAGTCACATACCTAAATTAGTTCAAAGTCTACATCAGATACACTTCCAAGACTTCGTATTAGAATGCTCCGTACAACTACTCGTCTTATTCCCCCCAGGGGAGCAAGCAACATTTGAAATATGATATCATTGGGATACGACATCTTGCTGCGATAATAATATGATTATTTTGAATTGCAGCACTGTCGTTATACCCACAGGGATTAAGAGTGTTTTACAACAATCGACCGAACATCGATCAATACTTTAGATGGTAGCTTGATTTTTTGACGTCGTTTGATTGTTTTAGCCTACTCAACTAAACCATTCTGCTATAGATCGATGGCTTCAATCGACTAGTTCAATAAATTGATTCCTGAGATGTCGCGAATTATTACAATATTTTGATTTACAGTAAAATAGTAAAATATACATGTTAGATCTAAACTCAACTAGTTTAATAACATATTGGAACGAAGAGACATAAAAACACATGATAGAGGACGTTGCTTTCATCATAATATTATCTTGCAAACAAGTTACACCTAAATTAGTTCAAATTCTACATCAGTTACAATTCCAAGATTTCCTATTAGAATTTTCCGTACTACTACGCGTCTTATTACCCCCGGGGGAGCTAGCAAACTTTAAGATATTACATCACATCTTGCAACGGTAATAATATCATGATTATATTTAATGGCAGTAAGTTGTTATAAATATCAACTGGAAAAAAATGGTTTCTCCGATCTCACGAACTTGTATACACAGCTACAGAGTAAATTTACTGCTAAGACGTGCATAAAAGTTGAATTATTGTGGACTGTGCCTGGACCACCGTGGGATCCGTGAGAGACTAAATAAGGCAAAAGTGGTATTTCTATTTTTCCACTAAGCAACTCTCGATCACGAACACGTGGAAATGTGTCCGGTGGATGGCGATGGCTCACCTCTTATCACATAGGACCTAAACATAACAGGAGTTAGAAACCTCTGCTACACCCTTATGGGTAATAGAGGCTTATTTTTTATGTTATGATGCTAATGAACTCCTTTCTCCAACAGCACAGCGAGTTCACAAACGAGACCACGACAGTCAGCCGTCTCACCATGATGCCACAGCCTGAAGACGATGGGTCCATGATCAGGTGTCGAGCTGACAATCCCGTACTCAGGGTGGCCTTGGAAGACTCCTTCAGGATGAGTGTTGTTTGTAAGTATACTCATAATTAAGAGTAGCCTTAATCAATCATCCCCTACATTTTCAGACTAGGAGTTCATGCCTATGGTTCCAACCAGACACCCTTCAGCTTTTAGAAAATATGAAACTATATGTGTCTGCCAATAATTAATATTAATTTTACTGGTGGTAGAGCTCTTGTGAATGAGCTCGAAGGCGGCAGCACCACCGTCTCACCTTTAACCTGCCGCCAAATAGTAGTGCTTCCATTACTTTGTTCCGGTTAGGTGATGAGATCAGGCCCTGAAATTACTGGCACATGAGGCATAACACCGTAGTCCTCAGCTGCAGCGACACATCTATAATCTGCTTTTGTGGATTGTTGATGTCCATGGCCCATGGGCTGTACTCCACTTACCATCAGGTGGACTACATGTTCGCTCGCTGTGGGCGTAGTATAAAAAATAAAAGAGATTATTTATCCTAACACCATGAGCTAAATTTCTTAAATATTTTTGGTGATAGTTGTTCTCTAGATTGGAGGCTCACACAGGGAAACTTTCAACAAGTCAGCCGCCCACCGCCTCTCATTCTATTATGTTAATAATAAATCTGTCTACAAACTGCACTATCACTAATTCAAACACAGTAGAATAACACATTTAATTAATTTTTAAATCATTTTTCTTCTGTGGCAATTTGATTCTACCACTTATTTTTCGATTTACAAATAACTCAAAATTGTGATCCGTAACAAAGTATTGAGTAATATGACTGTATTCAATCAATAATCCTTGCCATGTATCGTGCGAAAAATTAATTTAAAAAAACAATTTTGCAAAAATCATATACCTTACGAAATATAAAGTAAAAAATCAATTTTGAGGTTACAACATTATTTTTTTTATTTAACTAATAATAAATAGACAAAATAAAACAATCCAAGTAAAAGCACTCGTTTCTCTAAAGTAATTAAACTACAATTTACTCACAAACAGAAAGTTTTCGCGTCCTGAATAGCTCTTAGCGACTTGTTGTCACCCTAACTTGTCAAGTATATGAAGATACGAAGACTTTAAGTGGCATCTTTTAAACAGGGATATTATTTAAATTTCTATCATTTTTTTTTATTTAAAGTTGAGATCTGTTAAAACGTTTTGAGTATCATGACCACTGTATAAACATCTTTATCATAAACCTTGCTAAAATAAGGAAATAAAAAATATATTAAAAAGTGCATCTTTTTACAAGAATTAAGTAGCGGAAATAAAATATTCAAGTAGCCACTCGTTTCTCTTAAGTAATTAAACTACAAGTTACTCAAAAACAGAAAGTTGCCGCGTCCTCGACAGCGGAAAGTTTCCATGTCCTGAATAGCTCTTAGCGACTTGTTGTACACCCTCACTTGACAAGTATATAAAGATAAGTACACTTCAAATGGTAACTTTTATACATGGTGTTTTTTTCTAAATACTAGTAATATAACTAGTACATAGTACTTTTACTTATTGGTATAGGTCGTTCTTCTACGTACCCATACATAACATCGCCTATGCGCCCGCATGCGGCTGCTGGCAGTAATGTATGAAAAGCCGTGAGGTCGTACACCGCGTCATGAAAATTTAATTTGTTCTCTGTATTAAAATCTGTATTCTACGGAGCCTGCGTTCCTTGTGGGCCCGCACAACCGGACGCTGGCGCGGCAGAAAACCGCGACGTCAAATTACTGGCACATGAGGCATAACAACGTATAGTCTATTCATATAGACTTGGCAAAAAAGATAAACAATAATGGCTGACGAAAAAAAATAGTGATGTGAATCATTTAATGAACTGTTGTGAACTACTCAAAATGGCGCTTCAACATTCATTCAGTGAATGATATTAATTAATTAAAAGTCGCAAGTCGGTTAAAAATGGACTTTGATTTAGTTATGTGTCGTTCGCGAATGAACGAATCTAAAGAACCGAGTCGCACGAACCGCACAGTCGAATGGGTCACTTTAGTTGTAGAAAAGGATTAATTCGTTACGATTTGTTATTCACGATAAATAAATTAAATAAAATTTAATTTAATATAAGTACAGCTTTCAATAAATTTAAGAATGTTTTAAACAATTTTAATTCATCATCACTGACAAAAACGTAAATCAATCCCAATCGTTCTTTCGTTCACTTGTTCCCATCCCTAAATCAAATGTCAAACTTCCATGTCGTAAATATAATCTGTGGTTTGAAGTCTCCTTGGAATAACGAAATTTGCAAAAAGAATACATTTGCACGGTGAATTTACAATGAATATATGTGAATATTAGTGTGTTGGTGTGTGAACTAGTTGATACAACTCAATGTGGTAACGTACAGTGTGTTATTCTTTCGCAATATCGTAATTTGTAATTGGGGGGGGTTTGTTTACTGTTTTTGTCAAGTCTATATGAATCGACTATAGTCCTCAGCTGCAGCGACGCATCTATAGTCTGCTTTTGTGGATTGTTGATATCCATGGGCTGTACTCCACTTACCATCAGGTGGACTACACGCTCGTTCGCTGTAAGCGTAGTATAAAAAAAAAAGTCAGTTTTTAGCCTTATCCAGAAAGATGCGGCAGAATATGTATGTTTTTTTTTTCTTTTCTTAAAAAACGACACTCGCCCTAGAAATAACTTCTGCGTCGCCGAGGTGTTCACAAACATACAATTCACACACAAAGCACACCCAGAGACAGGACAAATCTTTGCGGATCATTCAAAGATTAGTCGCGTGTGGGGATCGAACCTAACACCAGCGCAGTTGAAAGCGACGAAGCAACCGCTTTAACCACAACGCCAACCGTGCACTCTATAATGAACAAGAGCATTTAAACAACATACCTTACAAACAGTAGCGCCAATTTACTACTATACTTTGACAAAGATTCAAGCCAACAACATTCTAAAACCATTTCCAAAGTGTTTGTCAGTGAAACACAATACTCTTTGAACATAATCCGACGCGCAAAGACTACAAAATAATGCAGATACAACAAGCCGTTGACTGCAATCCTATGAACTTGATAACTTTGCCCAACTCGCTTAACTCCTCGCTAACTTTTTCATCAAGTCATTAACAACGTCTAGGTCTTACTTGTTTGATGATTATTAAATGTAACAAAGGCTTTGGTGTAATGTACGTTAATGCAAAAACTGTTACGCTGATTATAATGAAAGTTATCAAAAGAATAGGAGTTTATTAGGATTGCTATTGAGATAATTTTGAATAGAATTTATGTTCTTATTTTATTATCAGTGGTGATGTTTTACCATGTAAAAGATGTTTTTTACCATGTAAAATTATCAGCCTACCTTACCCTTTTTTAAGGTATTTCGAAGTCGTTTGTTTTGCTGTTTCTCATGTTATTTATTGAGAAAACATAATATAAAAATGTTGATCGCAAATCAATATGGATTATTAAATGCCTAGATTAATAATATGCATTTCGTCTATCTAATGGTAAAAGGTAACTACCGTCCATGACATCCAAAATGGAAATAGCTAAAGTATTTTACGTACTTTTAAATTTTTCCACTTTTTGCTAGAATCAGTAGTGATATAATTAGTGATTCAGTGGCAGACTGGCAGCATTGGAGCAAGTTTAAAACGAGTTTGGAAATAGATTCAGCAGGTCACTTCATTACACTACTTATATAACGCAATGGAAATGTTGTATTTATGGACTTTTGTTTTTAAGTCGACATTTTGTAGGTAAATAGGCAAATAATGTAAAAGCATTGTGCCGGTCCTACATACCACTTCTAATTAATTTCTAAATTACTTAAACACTGCTGCCACACTGGCAGAAGTGTTTAGTGTGAGGAATGAAGACAAGGGGAGAATCCTCCAACAAGGCTCGGTAGTATTGCCTGGCGGACAGCTGTCCAACGGAAACTTGGAAGTTGTATTTATGTACACTCGCTGTGAACACTTTGCTATCGCGAGTCAGACCTCTTTGACATTTGCGGCAAGTAATTTCTGCCGTATTGTGTCATGCGGCACTTCTTGACGTTGTCAACGTCATCCGTCATTTCTTTTTAACCGCAACATTTAGCAACCACTTTTCATATGGTAGGTGTGATGTTACTAAAAATTTATTTCTTATCTCCAGACAGGCCAGTCCTAACCATGACTTTGGGCAGCACACTGAATCCCAATGATATCAAGGAAGGTGATGACGTCTACTTCGAATGTAACATCAGAGCAAACCCGAAGGAACATCGCATCTCCTGGTACCATAACGTGAGTGAGTCGAGTGAACTGTCTTTAAAACTTCTTAGCTCCTTCGTCCACTAGGATACCAAAGTCACGGGTACTCTGCAACTTTTACGTACATTACATCCGTTTTATATGCGACATTTATGTATATACGCTGCTACAACAAAAGCCATTTGATATAAAACAATTGAAAATCAGCCTGCTCGGTTTGTTAATGATAAAAGAAAAACATTTATTAGTATTAGCTCATGGGTTACGTACTGGACACTATCCATCTAATAAGTTTGGACATCTTATGAAAAAAAAATCGCAAACTTGTGAGATATGTGGCAACCTGTACGATGTGAAATATTTATTGTTAGATTGTGTCAAGTTCTAGAGTCTAGTATTCATTTATTTATACGAACAAATATATTGAATAAGTATGATACGTATCTTAGCCAATCCAACCTCAAATGCTGCTCGTGATTTGTATAAAATGTTTAGGCATTTAAGATCTTCTGATACCTCTACTCCAATTATATCCTAGATTTAATAAAGGTTTATGTAATTATGCGACTGACATGTTCTTTTAGAATAAAAGCCTCTAAATAAATAAATTATAAAAAAAAACGCACGCAAATCACGAGCAGCATTTGAGGTTGGATTGGCTATATCACGATCATACTTACTCAATTTATTTGTTCGTATAAATGAATACCTCTGACTCTAGAACTTGACACAATCCAACAATAAGTGTTGCACATCTTACAGTTTGGCACATATCTCGCAATTTGGCAATTTTACTTTTTTTATTAGATGTCCAAACTTATTAGATGGTGTCCAGTGCGTAATCCATGAGCTAATACTAATAAATGTTTTTCTAAATTATCATTAACAAACTGAGCAGGCTGACGTTAAATTGTTTTGTATCAAATGCATATAAAACGGATGTATTGTACGTAAAAGTCTCAGAGTATCGGAGACTGGCATCGCGTAGTGGATGAAGAATCTTACTCTTGAATACCTTCTTTTCTTAGTCATCTTATTTTGATTCATCAGTATCCAAGCCTTTTCGCAATAACATTGGAGTCAACGTCTAGCCTAATGAATATGACTGAATATCAGAGGTCCACTATTGAAACGTGTGATAATGGTCGATGACTGACATAATAATTTTTGATTTTGACAGTTTGGTAATCTGTTCAACAGCAGAATCAAAAAAGCCAAATTAACAATTATGGCGACATTTTGGTGTCAATAATCGATCATTAGAACTTTATTGAGATAACAGACTTGGAGTCCAGTATTTTACATAGAACGACTACAGTCAGATCTTCCCAATTGAGTTCAGGATTAATAGACCAGTTGTCAGATTTTTTGGCCATTAGCTGATTACCCGTAAGACTGTCTTTAAGCGATGGCCTTGAAGAATAGCTGAACCGAATTAGTAGGTCGTCTCTTTCAATCTCTTTCTCTTTCTCTTAGATATTATTATCTTGTTAATAAAAATAAACTTAAACATTGTAAATAATTCAGATTTTTCTCCCTAGGACCAGCAAGTTAGTCAAAACATGTCATCAGGCGTGTTCATCAGCACCAAGTCACTCGTACTACAAAAGGTGACCAAGAGAGATGGCGGACTCTACACGTGTAGAGCAGCTAACCAGATGGGCGAGTCGAGCAGTCAGGCTGTGTACTTGAGGGTGCAATGTAAGTTGATTTTCTTATCAGGAATATCTCTTTTTCACTACACCAGCACGAAAAAGATCGTTTGCTTGCCAGAATTCAGTGAGTAAAAACCGTTTTTACTCACTAGTGAGGCAAAGTGATTCAAATTTCGAAACCCAAAATCCTTCCAATGAATAGGCGCTGGCAAAAAAACAAACAGCCACCATGTAGGTTAGTAATAAACATTGACATCAATTTTATTAAATAATTACATACGATACGTTTTAATTATTTTAAATTATATAAATACGCGCTTATTTAGTATTTTAATGGTTTTATATTCGTGATTGACTATTAAATTAATTAAAATCAGGTACTTAATATTAGACTCTAAATAAATATTACGGAACGAATTTCCGAACGCACGATTTAAAAAAAAAGTCTGTGTTTGTGTCAGTCATCGCGGGCAACTATAAATTCTTTTCAGTTTATGTTTAATTGTTTACTGGAACTTTTAAACAAAAAAAATAGTGAATCCAGTGATAAAGAACTTTGTGGAACTCCAAAAGTGTTGCGACAACATGCTTCTAACACAGAAGTTTGCTTTTTACCAGAAAAATCACGTGAAAAGTACACGTGAGTAGTTTTTGAAAGCGTACGACATATTTAATTAGTGACGACTTACAAAAGACCCTAAAAGGCATTCTGAATTGGTATTACTATCGTATTTCATGTAATTATTACAGGTTAAGCAATCGAGTACAAGTTAATTTAAATCTTAATTATTTTCTCACTGGAAGAGGTGAAAAGTTTTGTATGCAACGCGTAAGAAAAATTTAATTTCCAGTTCGTGACACTTTCGCTTGCGAAGTAGTCTTTATTAGAATCATTCGCTACGCTCGTGATTCAATTTAAGACTACTTCGCAAGCTCAAGATTTAAAATTGGCACTCACAACAGAAATATAAACTTTTTCTCACTTGTACCATAAATAACTATTATCAGGAGTCTTAAAATATGTTAAATGCCTTCTTAGTCCAATATTATGCATTATTACACAATTAACGTACCCAATTTTGGTTGTGCTTGAATTGATTAATTATATTATTATTGACTTCTTCTTCTTATTATATGTCAATAGCATTATGGTTTTTCATTTTTATTTATATTGTTTATACCCAGTAGGTAGCAACTTCTACTCCCTTGCTTGTGGCTTGTATTAGGTCTTCCGGGCACAATTTTGACTGTGCTGTGATAAATAAAGTTGTTGACCAAAATACGCACCAGGTAATTCAGGTAATGTACTGATAAGAATGGGAATACTCAACTTGTGTTGTGATATTTAATTCAGAAATTAGTCTACTTATCATACATAGGTATACTGCCCAGCTACTAAACCTCAATAGCATAGAATTCTAAGACCCAATTTTAACAGTTCCTGATAAGGTTTCGTTGAAGTGCTTGTTAAATCAATAAATTTCCATATAAATTTGACATTTCTACTGTCAAAATAATGCCTAATAGGCAATCAGGGACTTATCCCCTATCGGCCCTAAATGTTTTAAAAATATATGACACACAGTCGCTCCGGTCTGTGCACAACCATCCCCGCTCCTGATCGGCGCGCGGTTGGACGAGCCACTGCGCGTGCGCTGCACCGTCAACGCGGACCCCGCTGACGTCAGCTTCTACTGGCAGTTCAACAACAGTGGCGAAAGCTTTCAGGTGTCGCCGGCTAGATATGGTAAGAACTTTTAAAGTAATATAATTTTTTTTTTTTGTTTTGGTACGAGTATTTGTTGCGATTTCTCAACAAAACGACTTTAACGATTACAAAAAAATCTTTGAAATTAGATATCTAGATTATTCTTAAGTAACATAAGTTATATTTTATCGAGATACTACGCGGTTTAAGCCGCGCACGGATACTAGTTAATAATTACTTAAAAATAATAATTTAACTGAATAAGGGAATGTACAGCGGTCAAATAGACACCTAAGCCTGTTGTTTACTTGTTTTAAAGGTTATATTTTTTCATCCCACTAAGGTGGCATCAAGCATACGGCTCACCTGATGGTAAGCAGCAGCCTATGGACACTTGCAACACCAAAAGCACCCCTCGTGCGTGTCTACCCCTTTTCTTTGTACATTTTTTCCATAGTACATCAGCCGAGATCAGTTGAGATTCTACTTAATACAATACCCATTCTCTTCAAGATGGCCAAATTTTCTGGTCTAAAGGGACATACAGTCAAATGGGGATTAGAAAAGGAGAGGTATGGAGAAGCGGGACGAGAAAATTTGACTAAATCAAAGTGAACGCGTAGTAGTAACGATTTATTTCATCAATGATGTTTGATGACAAACATTAAGCGCGTGTTAATTAGTTGGGCAGATCCCATTGTTATTGTGTGTACATTATAGATCAGCTGATTAAACAATCTGCTATGTAAGTTATGTGGTGTTTACTTATTGGGGCTAGCTAGTAATGTTTCTAGTTGCACGGATACGCTACACTGGGATTTAAAAAATAAAAAAATAAATATAACTGAGCATGCGACAGTTATATCAATACACCAATACAAATGAATAAAATTAAAGTGTCTGTTTTCATGTCAAAATGTGTTTTCAAGCTGGTATTGTTGTTTGTACGACACTTTTGCCAAAAATAAAGTTTTTAAAATGTTTGTCTGTCTATCTATCTGTACGTCTGTTTGAAGCGGCTAATCTTCCAAACGGCTGGATCAATTTTGATTAAACTTAAGATGTAGGTAACTAATTAAAAGGCGCGAATCATAGGCTACTTTTTATCGATATACCTACCCCGCAAACGAAACCGCGGATGAAAGTTAGATTGTTTGTTTGATAGCGCTAAATTCGAGGATCGAATTTTGATAATTATTTTTGTGTTAAATAATCTAAAAGTCAATAAATGTTTTTAGTTATTTCAACTTACGCTAAACTCTACGGGAGTGGAGCAGTACGGTTGAACGCGGGTCAAAGCATGAGAGCAGCTACTATTCACTACAACAAATTTCAAGTCGCAGGCAAAATATAGTTACATATAAAATTAGAACAAATTTTATCAACAAATCATAAATCATATTTGGTGCTCAAATAGGAACCTGCAATAATGCTAAAAAGTTTATTCAAGTTATTTAAAACGTAATAGAGTACAGATGGCTACACATTAACCTATACGTTTCCAGTATAAGATGGTCTCGCGTTGTATTACTTCCCGTGCAATGCAAATTCAAATTCAAATTCATTTTTTTTTTTTTATTCCACTGAGGTGGCAAACAAGCGTACGGCCCGCCTGATAGTAAGCAGTTACCGTAGCCTATGGACATTTGCAACGCCAGAGGCATCACGCGTGCGTTGCCGACCCTTTAAAAACCTATTTGCACTCTTTTTAAAGAATCCCATGCTGTATTCTCCTGGAAAAACCTTGGCAGGGAGCTCATTCCACAACTTTATCGTGCGTGGGAGAAAATTCCTCGCGAACCGCACTGTGCGCGACGATATTTGTTTGAGTGTGTGAGGATGAGCTCGCTGTCGATGGCGAGAGGTACGGTGGTAGAATTTATTTTAATAAATTATTTTAATTTATTATCATAGGCCCCAGGAGGCGCTTGAACACGTCAAAACATTACAAAAAATTATATAAAAATAAATCATAAATAATACTACATTATACTAATTACAATGATTTGAATAACCGGGGCTTAAATTAATTTTAATCCAACTGTATACAATCAAATTAAAATCGAGACCAGCTTATATTGGATATGTATTGGTTGATTGGTAGTCGTGTATACAGCAAGAGTGCTTTTTCACAGCGACCACGGTTTGGCAAGAAGCCAGTCACTTTGTATCTTCTTCGCGAAAAAATAATGATCTCATAACTTTTAGTGCTTTAAATCTAAATTATGCTTTTCTGACGTCGTTCTTCTTTTATGGAGAATGTTTGAAATCAAATTATGTGGTATTTTGTTACGCCTTTTTTACATTTACCTTTTTCTTTGTACAGTCAACGAATTAGCTATGCAGGACAAAAAATTCTAAGTCATAGTAAAGACTTACTACACAAGTTATGGATAATTAATATACATATCTAAGTAGTAGGTATATTACACCGATTAACCCACTGTACATATAAAGGTACTTCTTAAATTAGGTTTCAGAAGTGTTATTTTAATTTGTATAATTAATTGTAAAAATATCAAAAAATACATGAGAATACAAGCATTTTTATGTGGCTGAAATATTCAGTTTATTTAAAGAATTGGTTTGCAAATACAGAATGAAATATAAAATAGGAGCATTTATTAAAAATAAAGATTTGAAATGTGGCCAGTATTCAATGCCACTGGCTAAAATAAAATTATGCAAAAAAACACGATTTCTGAATTTATCCATCCCGTATATTTTAGAAAAAAAAATATGTTTATCATAAAAAGAATAAAGAATATTTAAGTAAAATCCTAGAAAATGAAGACCTATTCCACAAGAATCTTAGCTTTTATTTATATATTCACTGAAAACACAACCCGTTATAAGTACAGGAACTCAGCAACCAAATTGTGTGGCTATTTCAGTCTAGGTTATAAAAATACCAAATAACAATATATTTTTTCACAGTATCAGCCGGTGGGACATCCAGCGAGCTTCGCTACCGAGCAGCCAGTGAGCGAGACTACGGCGCCCTACTGTGCCGCGCGACCAACTCGGTTGGAAGACAAAAGCGGCCGTGTGTATTCCAGATAGTGCCTGCAGGTAATTCTTCGTTTTATATGTACCTAAACTACATTTCAGAAAATAACATTTTATAAAGCTAACATTACACATTTTCAGAAGGCATACCCTTCTGAAAATGTGTTGCAGAGGTTTACGACTCTAACACTTCACCTGTTATATTTTCGTCTTATGTATAAGGCGCTCCACCCACTGCACCGCGCCCCGTCGCGTACAAGTATCTCAATTTGTATAGAAATCACGCCTAGCACAACACACTGCCGGCGCGGCAATGCGCGGGAAGGCGCACCGGGTTATCCGTCGCTCCGCGAACCGCGGCGGGACGTGTCTTCAGTGGCTGGAGCGCCTAAGGGCTAGCCTATCGCCATGTATTGGGTGCAATTCCAATTCTACTATTGAGAATTTTGTGACAAAAATGTTATATATTTTTTTATTTATTTCTTGTGCCGGTGTAAGGGCCAGTTAGCTCTTACACTATTTAGTTGTAGTTATGTTAAGTTGGTGAAGTACAAACGAGATAAGATAACTATAATCAATGTTTATTAAGTTAAGTTATGTTACAAAGATCAAGTTAGTGTCTCTTACTCTTGACAATAGGTTCGTACCACGGTAGTCAATGTACTCAAAGTTATGTGTGGAGTCATGTTATCTATATAATTGCCAAGATTGAAGATACTGTCGCAAGATCAACGAGATACTCTAGAAAATCGAGGGTAATAATACAAATATACCTAAATGTAGTACGAATCATTGTCTGTGGATTACCTGAGATCAATTGTATGCGGAAATCGAAGCCTCTAATCAGTGCTGTGGTCAGGTAAAATTTAATTATGCCGTCAGACGTATTTACTAAAGGAATTAAAAATAATTGACCGGATAACGGAGGCGGTGGTGCAGATACGATTCCCGCTCAAAAACATTGGGGTTTGTCTTTGTCTGCGTGTTTCTCTGTGTAAAAGTAATAAATATTTAACAAAAAAATAGTGGGTGTACAATTTTTAACACTTTTTACTAAGGTTTAATTAAATAAACATACTATACCGCCAACGACAGAAAAAGCAATGATAATAAATTACCGACTCAAACAAATCGGGCAGTAATTTTCATTGGTAAAGAACATTCAGGATATTTACTAGATAACCTTTAAAAACAATCTTTTTAGGGTTCAAAACATTGTGAATTCTAGCTTTAACTAGAACCTAACCATTCGACTAATGCGCGTCCAAATTGTATGTGAAATGTTTGGATAAATCGTCTGTAGGAGAGTTCACGGAAGAAACATTTTCGAATGCAACCACAATTCGGGAGAATACGGAATATCGGGTGAAATAGCACTGCAGGGGCAGGAAGCACGCTTTGGATCTGTGTTCATGTGTTAGGCTTTACTTGAAATTTGTTTAAAGAGCCCATGGTATAGGCATTAGATAGATGGAAGTAGATTGACGCCAGACTTAGGGTCTATTTCTCAATAAAAATTGCAAGTAGCGTCAGTCCGAAGATCATAAATACAACAAAATGCAATTAAAGTTAGTGTTTTCAATTTTCATGATTTATTTTCGATTACCTTACAATTTTGCATAATTATATTTTCAGAAAGGACAAGTATGTATGAGAAATCGGGAAACATTATAATGAATTTTGAAAAACAAAAGGATATCTAAAATTACAGTACTTTTCATTCCAGTTTTAAAAAGTGCGTCCACATCGCGGGTAAAATTATATTGATAATATAGTAACTCTAGCGTTCACTAAAAATATATTCTATGTTACTCAGGAATAATTTAGCTTAGCTTTGGTGAAATTGGTTTTATAGTTTTAAAGTTATTATTACAAACAAACAATCAAATATTTATCAATTTAATATTAGTTTAGTTGGGTACACGGCAAAAAGATAAGATTCCTTGATTCAAGAATAATATTATATAACCAAAGTATATTTAGAAAACCTTCCACTCCTGGTCAAATATTATATTTTACCATAACAACGAAAAAACTTTTTCCTCAATTACACTGCTGTTTTCATACAAAATTTGCGAGGTTATTTTTTAATTAACTGAAAGGTCAAAAAAGCCTATGTTCAATATATTATTTTAGGATAATTCTTTCCCTCGCAAAAAATAACGCTAATACAGCCTTTTCCGATGGTAATGGAGGAAAAAAATTAAAAAGAAAACTGTTTTTCGGGTTGAAATGACTTCGTCGAACTAACTTCGGCTTTTTCGTTTGTTGTTTTGAGAAGTGAACTGGCAAGTTAATTAGTTTGGTTGTGTATTATAATTATGCTAAAAGGATAGCAAAATGATTATTCTTGTTCACTTTACGCAGATAAGAATAGAATAGAATAGAATAACTCTTTTCTTTTTAATTATTATATAGCATTTTCCTATGCACTAATTTTACTAAGAAACAGTTTATAACCCGATCTCTTCCAGGCAACCTTAGAATTAAATGAAGTGAAAATGAGAGACAAGATTAATTAAAAAATACGACCTGATTAATATTCATATAATCGTTTTTATGTGTTTCATCATTTTCGTAGTCTTCTAATGTTAAAAGACATCAACAGTTTTCTTAAACACGCACATTGACTGACAAGTGATCTTTGTAGAATAATTAATTAATTGTTTTTAAAAAACGCTAAGGGTAAGTTTGTCTTTTTTTTTAAATGGCACATTTTTCATTTCTTAAAAAATAACTTTTTTTAGTCGCATATAGCCAGTTCAATGAATTAAATTTCCCTTTCAGATTGCATATTATTGATTTATATAAAGTAAACTTAAAAATAAATTATTTTTCTTTTCTACAGAACTAATGTACAAATAACTAGCACTAGCTCTGAGCATTGTTTGTTGCCGCGAACAATGCTTTCTAGTTCATTCAAAATTCATGGCAACACTTCAGTCTGACACCTGCGGGAACTATTCACTTACTCACAGCTGTATCTTGTAGCCAACTTACGTGCGTAACATTTTTCTTGGTAGTTAAATAGTTGAGTAATATTACTGAATGTAAAACAAACTGCCTCGTCGGCCTAATGGTTAGCTTATGTGACCTTTCACCGCGAAGTTTCGAGCTGGGGGCGAAGTATAAAAAAAAAGAAAAATCCAAATAAGTTTCGTTAAGTTATCCAAATAAGTTAGTTAAGAACGAACGTGTAGTCCACCTGACGGTAAGTGGAGTACAGCCTATGGACATCAACAATCCACAAAAGCAGATTATAGATGCGTCGCTGCAGCTGAGGACTACGGTGTTATGCCTCATGTGCCAGCAATTTAAGGCCCCGATCTCACCACCAAACCGGAACACAGTAATGGAAGCACTACTATTTGGCGGCAGGTTAAAGGTGAGACGGTGGTGCTGCCGCCCTCGAGCTCATTCACAAGAGCTCTACCACCAATAAAATAGTTAGTGGCCGGCGGATGGCAATAGAGTCCCTCAGTATTTATTGGTGTTAAATACATCTGCCACACCCTTTTGAGTAATATAGGCGTGATTTTATGTTATTTTATATGTGAGTATGGATGTACGGATGTTTGTTACTCTTTCATGAAAAAACAGCCGGGTCGCTTTTGATGAATTTGCACACATGTAGCTTATAGCCTAGATTATATATATATTACATACATGTGGGTGGAGCCAAGTGCAGTAGCTAGTTTATAATATTCATAGAAACAAGAAATCTTCAAGCCGACAGTTGTGGGCTCTGCCAATCTTTCGTATTTAAAGAAGTTTGCATGAGTGTTCTTTTAAGTATTCAAATCTTAAAGTATTACCACTTTAATTAACTTTTAAACTATCGCGTTTCATGATTATTATTATAATAACATGTTTCGCGTTAATTCCCGTCAAAATTATAATAATTACCACTTTACTTTGATTTTCCTGTAATAAAATTGTTACTTGCTATTTACGATAATGTATAAGTTTCTTTCGTCAGTCTACTTCCATCCATCTAATGCTTATACCATGGGCTCTTCAAACAAATTTCCAGTAAAGCCTAACACATGAACACAGATCCAAGCCTGCTTCCTGCCGCTGCAGTGCTATTTCACCCGATATTCCGTATTCTCCCGAATTGTGGTTGCATCCGAAAATGTTTCTTCCGTGAACTCTCCTACAGACGATTTATCCAAACATTTCACATACAATTTGGACGCGCATTAGTCCAATGGTTAGCTCTTGGTTGAAGCTAGAATTTACTACGTTTTTGCACCTTAAGCAAGTAAAATTTTTTGTAGGTGTGTTTTCATCACTTCATTATATGTAATTTCTTATTGATTATATGCTTAGCAAATCATACTAAGAAACAGTTGCAAAAAAAAGGTTTAGGGTCCTGGCACGAGGAGACCATGGCTTAGTGGTTAAAGAGGCTGCCCGGTGTGCAGATGCCGCCCGGTGTGCAGATGCCGCAGATTCAAATCATGACAGTCTTATATTTTTTCAACTGTTCCTTAGTATTATATGTAATGTTGTGATAAGAAAACACCAACGATCAAATTGTGCCTTAATGTTGTAGTGTATACACTTCATCTCTTATTTTTAAGTTCCATGTGATAAGAGTGGGCTCATTGCCATCCACCGAGAAAATCCTAAATCAAAATGATTCAATTCAATTCAATTCATTTATTTATTTCAGACATAGTCCATATACAATTACAATCAGATTAATTATAACAAAAACATACACCTTAAAATAGTCATAAAATAATAATAATAATACAGTTAAAATTGAAAATTAATTAGCAAGATTAGATTAAATTAAATTAGTTAAATAGAATTTAAATTGTACATAATAATATAAAAATTATCAATGAAAAAAAATAAGACACACACGCAACGTTAAAAAATGCGAGTATAGGTGCCACAATGAAGATGCATCCACCTTCGCAAATGATGCCCGAGCCGGCAATCAAACCAGAAACTTGCAAACTTTTCTGGGTTTATGTTATAGTTATTATTGACCATCGATTTGCTTTAATTTCTAAGGTTGTATTAAAAAGTCACAACTTCAGACAAAGAATCAAGATCAATGTCATCCTTATTTTATCCGTGATTGCACTCACATAGCCAACTTATCGGTATTTTGAGAGGGGGGCGTCCTACCTTACAGTTGCCGAGTCGCGGTCTCCATTCTAGGACTCATTTACTCTAACGGCTGTCGGTCCTTCGGCAGACGTGACCAGCCTATTGCCACTTCAGCGAGCTTGTCTTGCGAGCTACGTCGGTTACTTTATTTTTTTTTGTCTTTGATAAGTTTATGATATGATATATAAATATTATTTTTTTGCCAATATTTCAATCAAAACATTAAAATATAACATCAAAGCGCTCATAACACGCTTTATCTCACCTTCATGAAGCCAGGAACTACAGATCTCATAACACAGGTTCCATAATTTATGACTCTCCACGTAAACTTTAACCAGGTGTTATAATAAGCAATTTTCGCTACATTAGCCGCCATAAAGTGGATTAAATTAATATCTATCCTAATATACGTGCACCTGCATTATAATTGATGCTAGACTCCGGCTGCGACTTTAGAGCTTTATTTTGTGGAAACTTAAATCAGGCCTATTTGTTTTAAATAAGTGTTGCCATGCCAACAATTTTAAGATTGTGTTCTGCGTCTTATTTTGTTAAATAAATCTGTCTATTATTGCCTATTCTATCTTTACAATAAAATGCAATAATAGCAAAGTATAGTAGGTACAAATTATTTATCAGAACACCATCAAATTATTATTAAAAATTAAAAACAAAATAAAATCGAATAATAATATATTATAATGTATTATAAAATTGCTTTGTTAGTCTCGTGGTTAACGTATGCGACTTTTAATCGCGAGGTCTCGGGTTCGATTGATTCGGTCAAGCAAAAGTGTTGTTTGAGATTTGATTTTACAGAAATTTTCAATAGCAGCACGAAATTGGAATTGATATTGGTAGATGACGATGGGAACAGATGAAGTGTGAATAATATACCTGTACCTCAACCGCTCCCTTTTTCAATAAGTTAGGCGTGATGTTATGTAGTGTATCATTAAGTAGTTTATGTTTAACTTCCATCTTTATATTCAGCTAAAATTATTAATTGTTTTAAAGAATACGTCCGCACTAGGAATAACTCCTGTGTCGCGGGGGTGTTCACAAACATACACTTCATACACCCAGATTCAGAACAAATCTTTGCGGATCACACAAAGATTTATCCCGTGTGGGGATCGAACCCACAACACCAGCGCAGTTGAAAGCGACGAGGCGACCGCCTTAACCACTACGCCAGCCTTGCACTCAAATCTTATTTCTGTAAGTAAATTGGGGTCAATATCTACTCACAACATTATGTTGGAATTGAAATAGTTTAATAATTAAGCCGTGATACCAAAATAATAATGAGCCTATAAACAACTGTTAATTTGATTTATAGTGTGAATAATTGCTAGAAAATAAGCAAATTAGTACTGAATTCAATGCAATTAGTTACTATACGTTGGATTTATTCAGAGGTGGCTATTTTTAAAGTATACTACGATTTATTTAGTTCATTTTCAAATTCAAATTCAAATCATTTATTTTCATAGGCCCCAGGAGGCGCTTAAACACGTCAAAACATTACAAAAAATTATATAAAAATAAAGCATAAATAATACTAAATTATACTAATTACAATGATTTGAATAACGGGGGCTTAGATTAATTTTAATCAAACTGTTTAGAATCAAATTAAAATCAATCCAAGTATGTACCAGCTCCGATGGGTATTGCATTATGAGAAGAGGTGGTGAGAAACTCATGTGCTTTTAAAATGAAAAATATAACAATAAGTATACATATAAAAGTCACATAAGAAGAGCAATTCATTTCCAAATACTATTATCATTCATATAGTCTGAAATACTGTAGTAAGCTTACTACAGTATTTGACATAATCTAATTTTAACATATTTTTTAAATTTACCTATCGATAATTCTATTGCGTCTTAAGGAAGTTTATTGTAAAAGTTACATTAGTTAGTATTTTGTTATATATTTGTATTTACTCGACTGGTCTAGTGGTTAGCGTATGCGCCTTTCACTGTGAGGTCTCGGGTTTGATTCCTGGGTCGGACAAAGTGTTTCTGTCAGGCATTTCACAATAACAGCACGGAGTTCGAATTGTGTCGGATGGATGACGATAGGCTTACTATGGGACCTAAACATAACAGGTGAAGTGTGGGTGTTGTACACCTCTGCCACACATGGTTATAAAGGCGTAATGATAATGTTTTTATGTGATGTTTTGTTCTTACTCGTAAAAGCAAACAAAGGTATAAAGTTAATAAAATTATCTTTAAGCTATTCAATATTGCATATTAAATACTTAATACTTATTTTAAATAACAATAAAAATGGTCTTTATAAGAATTATTCTTGAAATCTCTGCTATCATTTGTATCATGAAATGAAGCACACAATAATGACAAGCTACAGCAATATTTACCTTTTTAACCAAATTTAGTAACTTATCTCGCATTCCCAAACAGTTAAAACGTAACTAATCCAAACTGAGTACTCCATCATTTTGTCCCGACGAAAATGATCAGAAAACTCGCTGGAATCAATTAATCAAAGTTCTCAAGCAGATATATCCGCAGTAGAAATTGGTAGTAAATTAATAATTTATCAAGTTAATTAAAACATCTAGCCGTTCGGCTGTGATCGGTGTTCGGAAACGATCGGGAACGGTTTAAAATACGAGCGAAGTTCACCAATAGCAACTTGGGAGCTGTATAAGGAGGTTACGGCGAAACTTACACTACAACTTTTATTCAAGTATTCGATTTTGAATGGCCAAGTTTTTACTGTAGTTTTGCTTGCGAGTTTCTAACGTAGAGGCAAATTTGCCTGATATATTGAAATAGTTTGGTACTTTTAAGGAAACGTATGTATGTGGATTTTTTAGACTTGTTTGCAGTACGAGTTGTGTGATTTGTGACCTTTATGGTTTCTTATTGAATTCACGATCTATGTAATCTTTGTTTATACTAACATTCAAGGTGCTTCCAGACCGGCAAGCTTTACTTCTAGTGTAACTTTATAAAAGACGTGTATGTCACTACAGATTGACATTAACAGTTCCTTACTTTAACTTAAGTGTTACCGAAACGTAAAGCCTAAATGGTAAATATTGCATGATCGCGTTAATTCCTGTTTGGCGTTACATTACAAGCGTGTGGCCTACTGGCTGCACACACGTCACACGACAGCAACACGTGACGCCGTGTGATGTGTGTGCAGCCAGTGCGCCCACTCGCCTGACGATCACGCACGTCTTATGTGAGGTCAGCCTTAGATTTTAGTGTAACTAAAGTTTTGTTTGTGTCACAGATTGAATTATGTTAAAGCTCTTAATACACTGAAAGGTTAAATTGTATCATATTCATTTTGCATTTACCTTAACACTATAATATTTAAACCAAAATCCTAAATCACAATTTTCTCCACCAGCTCGACCCTCATCACCACGGAACTGCACAGCCGACCGTCTTCTAAAAGACTTGGAACCGTCCCTGTCAGTCAAATGTGTAGCAGGGTACGACGGGGGACTAAACCAACACTTCACTCTGGATGTGCTGGGTGAATATGGAAGAGTACTGGCAAATACTTCTGCTAACTATGTTGGTAAGTCACTGTTAATTTGTTTATTATTAACCGACTTCAAAAAAAGGTGAGGTTCTCAGTTCGATTGTTTTTTTTATTTTTATTTATGTTTGTTCGCTGATTACCTACTCGAAGACGCATGGACCGATTTGAGAAATTACTTTTGTCTGAAGAAGTATACTTGTCATGTGGTCCCATTTTTATCAAGTCACGGTCTGATGATGGGATCCTAGAGAAATCGAGGGCAACCCTCAAATTTTAAAGGGTTCTATTTAGTTTTACGTATATTACCTAAAGCTACTCGGTTATATGCATTTAGCAGTCAGCAATTCATGTTGCTGAGCTGATGCTGGAAGGTACAACTCTTCAACGGTTAGGAGGTAGGGGGTGATTCTTTAAATATTGGCACCTTAAGGCCGTTTATTGTATGTTTTAGACGACATTAAATACTACTTATGTATATTTACTTATTTATGTTACATAGACTTCATATTATGAGACCCAATTGTTATCATATATTTATACATATATTATGATTATATTCAAATTACCATAGAAAATAGCGGCTTAATTAAATTCGGTGGTAATAAAAGATCAGATTCAGAATTCATTATTGATATTCAACATAATTGATGTGTTTGAAATCAGACGCATATACTAATAAAACGTAGTACCACCTTCAATTAAACATATTTGTTAATTAAGGTTATTATCTATCCGTGTGATAAAGTATATCAATTTCAAAAAAATACTTCCCCAAAATAAGTAACATCCGCTCATCCTCACATTTTTCGTATTTATAATATTAATAGCTGTATCGTAATCGTTATACCTAACATCGCCTAGGGTTCTCACACGATTGATTGGATGGTTTTATAGAATCTAGGTATCTACGTATTTTTATATGTAGACAGCTTTGACTCGTCCTATGGGGGGGGGGGGTGTTAGGTCATCAACTGCAGATGAAGTATCGATTAACATGCGGATTAGTCGACGCGTGTCCCATCTCTTCTCAAACCATTTGTCCGTGGAATGACAAGTGACATAAAAACGTCAGTGTGAAATCAGACCTGTTACGGCGCGCGCGCGCCGGCAAACCGCGCTTTTTAAGAACTCTCGTTATATCTGTGAAATTAATTGAACAATTGAACTGTATATTTGTGTTATTTAGTGTGCTTACGACCTGCAAGCTATCCTAGAAGAATCGAGGTAAGTCTTAGCTGTGTAACCTATTTTCTGAGAAGCTGTTTTTTGATCGTGTGGGAATCGTGGTTAGGTTTTAGCTGGGACTGCCTAAATACAATATAATAGCATTGAAAGACCATGGACTGCACTGACACTGCATACTGGGCACTCGCTTTATCCTCTAAGCTACGCTATATATAAGGTATATCAAAAGTAACATACGAATAGTCGTACGTATAAATAATAGTGCAAGTGGAAAAACACTATTTTACGGGATCATCGTTAAACCCAATTTTCGTTTTATTTCTCTCATTCAATATTTGAAAGGGACAGAGACATCAAAAACCAGGTTGAGCATTGAACTCGGGCGGTAAATTAGCCCTAAAGCGGTGTAACTCAAAACTGTATTATTGCACAAATGATTCTATACGATTATATAATACGAAGGACACGTTAAAAAGTTAAACTTACCCATCAAAATCCCAAAATCATAACAGTGAAGGCACTAGCCTCTTAAAATATTACTTCCAATATTTACTTTCCACTGCAAATTAAATTCCAAAATATATTTTACCTCGTTTGACACAAGTATTGCCTACAATTTTGTTCTTTGAATAGGACATTGCTAATGAAGGTTTTAAAATAATTTGGACAATGAAACCTACTTGCATTTCATTTATATTCCGTCAAAAAATACCAAAAGTAAACTCAAAATTTTATTTAACGTGTTCTTTTTAATCCTTGTAGCCTTGTTTATAATATCAGTAAAACTATCATTTCTGTAAAATATTTCAGTTTTTATCCTTAAATAATACAGTGAAGTCACTTCAACCAGCCAGATACTCCTACCCATATTCGGCATATTCACTTTCTACGTCCCACTACAAACGAAACGAGGTGCACTCAATTTGTACTCAACGTAGGTAATGGCAGCTTCAAGCGAGCGAGAGCACGTCCAAGACAACTATGGCTGCATTTCTGCTCTTATTGTATGAAGCTCATTCCAAAACAAATATAACCTCGTTTGATTCAAGTATAACTACAATTTTGTTTATTGGTTGTTAGGTTACTTAATTTTTGTTTGATTAGTTGTACAATGCAAACTACACTACAACGTTCTATGGATTGGGCATGTTTGGTTTCTATTTAATTGTTCAAGCCAGCTTCATCAATCCGAACGCCTACAAAAATAGTGCGAGCAAAATCACACCGCCAAGTGAACACTTTTAAAACCTAATTAGAATCAGTGCGTTACGAAGGGTGACATAGTGCACATCGCTTTTGTGTCTGATTTGTAATAAGTCGAAATAAATGGTTGTCTTTTCGGGATGCTTATGTGTCATTAATACACGACAATGAAACTATTGATGATGTTAACAAATTCTACTACCTCAAGACATATTTGGAAGGGCCGCCTAGCACTGTTATCAATTCTATCACCGTGTCAACGGACAACTACATAATTGCTTGGAATTCTTTATGTGAAAGATATGATAACAAGCGTCTTTTAATAAACGAACATATAAAGTGCTTATTTACAATCGAACCGTTGAATAACGTATCTATATAATTAGTTGTACAATGAAAATTACATGTTTGTATTGTAAAATTGTTGCCATTGCCAAGCTTAACTTATTTACTATTTAAAAACTGTCCTTAACTCAAAACATATGCATCTTCTATGTAAAGTGTTTTTAACAAACTTTGTTATAATATGCACCATATTCGATAACCATTTTTATTTGACTATCACTTGTTTGTATAATTCCGCCTGATTGTTTAGTTTTAAAACTAATAAGAGATTAAAGAATATTAGGTACAGTTGAATTCCCAAAAAATAGCGTGACGTCACTCGAATCCTCATATTACTTTTCATATTCACTTTCTAATTTCGGTACTTTTTACTGCAAACGAAACGAGCTGCACTCAATTTGTCCTCTTCGTAGGTAATATCAGTTTCAAGCGAGAGCACGTACGAGGACAACTATTGCTATTGCTACAATAGCTGCATTCTTTATTTCTGGGCCTCGTCTGAAACGAGTATTTTCTACAATTTAGGTCTATAAATTCGGCAGGGTATCAGTAGCTTGAATAATACACTAAATAGGACCATACCTGGCAAATTAAGGCTTACCAACTCGTTTTTTGGTTCCAGTTTGGAGTAGTTTAAACAGGCGAATTCAATTGTTGCTAAATTTTCAGCTATATATTACGTCATTACGTGACGTCACGTTCATCTATTTGTACCTATCTTCTATTAGGATACAGACCAACATGGCGAAGTTACATTCAGCACAAATTTTGTAAAGAATGAACGCGTATCTTATTTTAACTTCTTATTGATTATTTTGACAGCATTTAGCTTTTATCACATGTTTGGTTATATTATTCACGATAATTTTTTTCTTAAATTTATAACAATCAGAGAATTTTTAGATACAGCATCAAAATCTAAAACTCAAAACAGTGAAGTGCCTTGAATTAACAAAATCAGACATTTATTCTCATATTCACTTCTACAGTTATTCACACTGCAAATAAAACGAGGTGCACTCAACTCTTTTTGTGCCAGCCGAAGCTAGGCGAACCATTACTTGGTTTTAGCGCCATCTATGCGATGTAATAAGTTACTTATTCACATAATCGCATACAGTACGTTTGAATTAAGATCAACACATTACTGTCGAGAGATGACGCATTTTTATCAATACTTGTAATATTTAAAGCAAATTTTAGCTTTGCTATGCCTTTTTGTAATTTGAAGTTGAACTTTTTGAGTTGAATTGGCAAAGCACTTGGGGCGTATACCCAGTATACGAGTACAAGTGCTTTGCCAATTCAACTCAAAAAGTTCAACTTCAAATTACAAAAAGGCATAGCAAAGCTAAAATTTGCTTTAAATATTACAAGTATTGATAAAAATGCGTCATCTCTCGACAGTAATGTGTTGATCTTAATTCAAACGTGCAGGTTCGAGTCCTGCTGGATTCTTAATTTTTTCAACTTCAATATTATATAAATACAAAAAGGCATAGCAAAGCTAAAATTTGCTTTAAATATTACAAGAGGTGCACTCAGTTTGTACTCAACGTAGGTAATGGCAGCATCAAGCGAGAGCACGTACAAAGACAACAATTGCTATTGCTACAATTGCTGCATTTCTATATTCTGGGTGAAACTCATTCTGAAACATATCCGACCTCGTTTGAAACAATACCTGCTACAGTTTTGCACATCGTGACGTGATTAATATTTTTACCTTGAAATTGAAGGTGAAGACCATAACTTTATTCTTTTACGTCTTATAACGTCATTCTAGCCAAAAATATCCCACACACGTTGATAGGTTTACAGTCCAGATAAGAGATTTAGATACAATATAAGTTTTGAGACTAAACATAGTCATTTACTGTGTTCGGTCCAGTGGTTTTACCTTAGGCAAATAAACTAAAAGGTCTAATAACTGTCAGACGTGCCAAGCTGTCAAATGTGGAAGAGCACCGCTCTTGTCAATTCAAAGATGCAAAGAACAATCAACTCCTCGCAAGTTTTGGCAGATTTATTTGCATTTATTTCTTCTCCATATTGATTAAGTGTTCTTTGGGTTTTACTTTGAAAACGTCACAGGCAAAGTAAATTAGCAGTTATAATAAACATTTAGCAATATTAGTAAGGCTTTTACAACTCATAATATTTCGACTACCAATAAAGTTTTATTTGTCTTTAAGTTTCAAAAACAACGATATAGCAACAAAATAACAGGTAAGTGAACGTGATTTCACTACATTTGTAATTCGAAAATAGTCTAGTAGAATACAAAAAGTTATATATCTAGGCACTTTAAATACTAGTAGTAACAAACAGATAGACAAGCATTGTTAGTACTGTGAGTCACGCGAACCCGCCATTGTGTGCAAAACCAATTGTATCAATGTAGATGCCGCTTTACAAGTAGGTTAGGGGTTATAGAGAGCATTTGTTTTTTATTAGCTAGCTTTATGGAGGTTTTTGTGAACGATATCAGGGAAGGACGCGTTACTATCCTATATTTAAGGAGGAACAATCGGTATCGTCATGATCCGATCCGAGTAATTGCACCGTTCAGTAACAACAGAATTTCAACACGTATTTTAACACACACATTTACATCTTAGATTTTTTTTTCTTAGATTATCATAAATATCTTATTTTATTACAATCTAGGCCATAAAGGCCAATGAGTAATTCTATTTTAACCTAAATTAATACGTAAACATAAATCTAAGAGGCGTCCAATAACACTTTACTTAGTTTTTATTAAGGCGAAGACACTTTGTTTATGTTGTCTTTTGAACTATCACTGTTTTTGTTTGTAATTTTTCACTTAATCACTAACACTAACTAACTCATATGGTTTTGTCCGTTTAAGTCTTTTCACTATGTCCGTATTGTCGAGGAGCTGGATGGCCTTGACGTTAACGTGGTGATGAAGCCTATATTCGTGGGCTTCTGCATCTTAGATGATATGTTATACCTTCATATGTGTTCAAGTTTATACCGTTCGCACTACTGTGTTCTAATTGAATGGAAAGATTAGGGCCTGACATTATCGCCACGAAGTATCGTCGTCCTCTAATATAGCAACGCATCTATTTTTTATATCAGTAATCAACTTGAAAACTACTCATATTACCATAATCAAGTCAAAAACAATAACTTTCACCTCACCTTTCATATAAAAGTCCCATTACGAAATGAAACCTACCTCAAACAGTCCAACTACGATGAGTATCAAAAGATTGAAACCAAATCATTCAATATTCATTAGAGTGATTGCACTTATTGCTTTACCACTGAATATGATTCACAATATGGCTGTCAAAACGTCTGTTTACAATATTCATAAAATAAAATTTCATGTAAGCTAATATTACATTATTCTGGATGTAAATTCTTAGGTATCACTATCGATAATTATAATCCATCCATGCCTCAGAGAGCATGCATTTGCATTTAGCCGTTGGTCTAAGTTGTCATTTTATCTATGGCAGTCTTCACGTGTCGTCAACTAGTCGAACAAAGAGTATCGTATCACACTGATGGTAGTGGTTCCACGTAAAATACTGATATTTAGCTGAAATTGTTAGTCTAGAAGTCGACCCCAATATAAATAAAAAAAAGGCAAAACAAAGCACATCTTCAGCCAAATATTATGTGGACTGTCCAAACTCCAATACTGATATCCTTCAGTAAAATACGTATAAAAAACATCATAACATTCATTTTTCAGGTCGGTTTTTATTCTAACGAATTTAGCTCAATATCAGTATTTTACGTGGAACGAATGCTATCAGAGCACCACAACCCAGTACGAGGTAATACGATACAAGATAAAGAAAAATCATAGCAAAATCATAAAAAAATTCATAACTTTTTATTAGTCGAATTATTTAACAAAACTACGAGAATTTGGTCTTTGTCGTGCGTTCGTTCATAGGGCGTGTAGCAAAAAGTATTATTAGGTTTTTTGTTTGTCAAAAACTTCATGTCCAGTAACAGCGAGCTGGCCTTGATTTTTCTAGCTACCATAAAAAGTTAAGAGCTTGATAGAATTATTATAATCATTCCTTTTACTTTTAGGTTTTTATTTCCACCTTATTGAAAACGACCAATAAGCCAATGGAGTGAGCTCCCGTGGGCGGCAGACTTACGTAATTCTATAAAAGCTAAAAGTTTATCTGTGTTTGCCTCTATCATAGGTATACCTAAACCGGAAACTAAAAATAACTTACAAAGACAACTGGTTTGCATATAAGAACGGAAATTTGGAATTTGAGCCGCAGTGGCTTTACAAAATCTAAAAAAAAAGGAAAAAGTTACGTTTGTTAATGTTGATTGTATAAATCACGCCTTACCATAATATTATGCCAACGCTTATCACGTTTCCAACCCCAGGCAAACACACTTTAATTTAATTTTAGAGCGTACTCAGGGCAACGTTCAGATTTTATAGAATGACGTAATTTGGTTCGCAAATACAGTCATACATCATAAAAAATATGCATTATTCTAAAAGTTACCTTCTACTGTGAAAACTGATAGCAGTTTCCTTTGGGAGTTAACAGGAAAAACTGCACGAAGTCAATGTGCCCGCGACTATTGGTTTTTAATTAATTCGTTGACTATCCATTCATTAATAAATTCAATTTTTATTCACAATTGTTCTTTCAAATTGGTTGGAAATGAAATTTAAAATCATAAAATCTCTGTCGTATTTAAGAGTGTCACTACACTGATATCGATAGACGTCGATCGATGTTGTTCAAGCGCAATGGTGTGCTCTTATTGGCTCTTTAAACGTCAAATGCATCGAACAATGTCGGTCGATTTCGATTGAATAATACCCTTATATGGTTATAGTACCCATTCGTCCGGTACGTCGATAAAAAATAAACAGGTTTCAGATTACACGTTTAAGTAAAAAAACATAACTACTAGATGTATTGTATTTTTTCACCTTAACAGCTCAAAAAGTCGTCCTTTCAGGCTTCCTCTAACACACTCATTTCTAATTTAATACCGTTTTGTATACTCTTTATATATTTTCTGAAGTTATTTAAATATTCGCATTTAGCAGTCAGGATTTCATAGTGCTGAGTTCTTCCTAGTTTAAGTTATAACTCGAACAAAACTTTAAACTAGTCTAGACCGTGATGTTTCGTCACATTGTCAGACAGAACAAGTTGTGTCGAGTCAATTTGAGTTGCCAGAATTCACCTTAATTCCTTTATCCTTGAGGTAAACAAACATTGCGATGTAAATTACACAGAAAGACTCTCATACTCGATTTAAATATCCAAATATACAAGTTATTCGTGGCATAAAATATTTATTTGTTTGAATATAAGAGTTACATGAAAATTAAATGTTTGTTCCTCTTTGTTAATTGTTTTTTTTTATTTTGTTTCAATTAATTAAAGCTCCGTACGGTTACGGTGTTTTTAAATATAAATTACGAAATTCTTTATAGAATTAATTTGAATGATAAAACCTTGGAGTATCCAAAGTGTTTAAAAAAAACATAACATATTTTAACAAATTACAAAAACGCATATTTTATAATTCTATGTAAAAACCCCAAAGTCAGAAAATAGTATAGAAAAGTTTTTCCAAATACTATTCAATCGATTTATCCCGTGTTTATTTCAACATGGTGACAGTATGATTGCACTACTCAGCAAGCTGTCTACAGAGATGAAAAATGGCGTGACGTATTGAACACTCAATCCTCAGCATGACGTTCCATTGTGAAGTAGGAAAAACGCAAATTATTTTACTTAGTCAGTTTTCTTGTGTATTTTGCTACTATCAAATTTATGTTTAAAACAAAAGTTTTTTCGAAGACATATCTTATAATTATATTTTTTCGTTTTAATAAAATTTAAAATGCATTCTATGCTTTCAATATACAATATTATCTTATCAGTAACTAGTATGAAAATATAATAATAAACCGTTCTAAAACTAGTAAAGAAACGGTAGCACACAATTCCATACAATCGATGTGCACGTGACAGAATGATTGCACTACTCAGCAAACTGTCTACGGAGCTGAGAAATGGCGTGACGTATTGGACTCTCGTTCTTCGGCGTGACATATTGTTTGAAGTAAGGAACCGCAAAAGCTAGGGGTTTACTTTGTCAGTTTTCTTGAGAATTCTTTTGATATCTGTGCTCTTGGCTACTTACGATTTTAAATTGAAGAGAAGTCTTTCGTAGTATTTTTTTTCAAAAGGACAAAATGTCCAAATGTATCACAAATAATTAAGCATTGATTTTAATAAAAATCTTCTAATTCACGTAACCGTTTCCAAACAATCGATTTATTTCATAATTATGTGTTTGTGAATATGACATTATATGCACTACTCAGCAAACGTCTGCAAAGCTGAGATATGGGTGACATATTGGCCTATCGTTCCACAGCGTGATACATCGTTCGAAGGGAAAACGAAGAAAGGATTAAACTTTGTCAGTTTTCTTTTACATTTGGTATTTGTGTTCAATTTCTAGTTTTGCACAGTTTATTTTTCGTTTTGATCGACTTGAGTTAAAAAAAATTAAATAGTAGTCAGTATTCAGCGTGAATCCGGCTAAGTGTCAGGCCCTTATTGTAGGTAGTACCCGCACAATGGGTAAAATCAATAAAACCATCGTCAAGCCAATTATATTTAACGGTAATATAATACCTATTAGCAAAAACGTCAAAGATCTCGGTCTTTATATTGACTCAACACTTGACTGGCAAACACAGGTAGCTAACGTAAGCCGGAAGGTTAACGGTTGCCTGCGCGTCCTCTATCGCCTGAAGAATTTCCTCCCATTCAGAACAAAAGCTATGCTTGTGCAGACCTTGATCTTTCCAATCATCGATTATGATGATGTGTGCTATCTCGACCTGAATGCTGATCTGCTCAACAAACTCGACTTCTCAACAATTGCATTCGATTCATATTCAATCTTCGTAAATACGATCACATCTCCTCCTATCGTTCTCAGTTAAGATGGTTGCCTATTCGGCAGCGTCGAAGTCTGCGTACGTTAACTACACTTTACTCTATTCTTAACTCGCCTCATTCTCCTACTTATTTAAAACCACACTTTCAATATCTCTGTTCTAGCCATGATAAGAATCTCAGATCTTCTAATAATCTCCTTCTGTTGTGTCCTTCTCATACTTCTAGTTTAGTACATTCTTCCTTCTATATTCAGTCTATCCTTATCTGGAATGCACTCCCTCTCGAGATCAGGATGTCGACTACACGGGACGCATTCAAAGCTAGAGTACGTAATCTTCTGTTCAAAGAATCATCAGCAGAGTCATTAAAAAATTAAATGATATTGTGTACCTATATATTATATTATATATATACGTTTAAATTATGTATATTACCTGATGATGATTATATGTATTTAATATATTATATTATATATTATTTATATTATGTAATAGTAATATTTAGTATATTTACATTATATATTATCCTGTGTAAAATATAATTATTAGAATTTGTTCTTTTTATAATTTAGAATAAACATTAAATTAGGATTGTAAATTTATAGATTGTACTTTCTTTTTTTTTTTAATTCTAAAGCATCTACCATTATTGTCTCTGCACCTCCTCATGGTTGACTGGTAGAGAATGCCTTAGGCATTAAGTCCGCCATTGTACTTATTGATGTGCATAAAGTTTAAAATAAATAAATAAATAAATAAATATTCAAAAATTAGGGGCACAAGTGAAAATACACTATAAATATCATTCTCATAGTGACGTGAGAGTGGTTCTATAATCTCTAATTAAACCATGTAGTCAGAGACCCAATTTAACGATAAATATTCTAGGAAAAAGTACACAACAGCATACTGTTGTGTACTTTGCATGGTATGATTGCACTACTCAGTAAGCTATCTACGAAGCTGGTGAATGGCGTGACGTATTGAACTCTCGTTCCACATCGTGACACATCGTTTAAAGGGTAAACGAAGAGAAGATTTAACTTTTTATGTTTTTTATTAATTATTTAGTATTTATGTTCAACATTTTACCATCCTTGATGGTAATTCGTTAAAATTAATAGAAGGCGTAAATAATATTAGAATATAATAACCAAACCTTTCCTTGGCAATCGGGTAAATAGCACACGAAAGTTCAATTATTGGGTACATTTGCCGCCTTCAATATATTGAATACAGCTTGTTCAAACTGTTGTTTACATTGAAGCTACTTAAATCTTCAGTGTGATGCTAAACTCCTAAACTTGGTAGACTTTGCCTGCAAGCTGATTTAAAAGTGAATTAGTTACGATACACTAAGGAATGGAACAACTTTGCTTATCCATTCTTGCTATAAGTCGACTATGAGAGTACCCAAATTTGTTGTAAAACTAGATCTGATATTTTCTTATTAGTTTATATATAACATATTAGCCGTGTTTCGCAATATTATGCTTAGAACAGTCAAAAAAGGTGAGCGAGGCGTCGGGAAAGACGTAAATAATACAGTCAAATGATTTGTGTCTTTGCAACGGGGTTTGGATGGCTGAGTGATAAAGCGATAGGCTGGAGTCCTATAGTCGCAGGTTGAAATCCCGACAAACTATCATAAACTATTTTGTGAATAAGAAATTTAAGTAAAAATGTTATGTATATTTTTGATTATGGCGTTTACTTATCCAGATTTTTTACCAGATGAAGCTCCTCAAAGAAAAGTATGAATAACGATTCACGAACAAATATTTCTTTGTAGATCTAATGGTATGGTTCAACATATCCTGGTCAGCTTTGGAGTCACTGACAGAAGACGAAGAGTTGGCTGTTACAGCGCGGAACAGCAAAGGAGCTTCAGACCCTGTCCTTTTGAGGGATCTCGTGTTTAAAGATGCGGAGAAGAGAGCAGGTAAGTACCGGCTGTTATGTTATTCTATTGGGGGTTAATTTATTTATTTATTTTTTTATTCATTTAGGACCATCAACAAAGATACACAGATGTCATACAGTTGGTATTAGTCTAGGTTAAAACATTGTTGTATGTGTACCTTCACTTACAGAAGGTCACAGCATGCACATTTAAATAGGTTACACAATTATACAAAACAATACAAATAGAACTAAATAACTAAATCTAGATTTTATTATTACTAAGTTAAGACAATTAAACCAAAAGGACTAGCCTACTACAAACATTCAGCCGCTCTAATGTAGAAGAGCGCTGCGCTTGCACGTCATATAAAACGAGTAGTCAAATGATAGCTGCGCGAAACAACTACCGCCCGTTCTTCCATCCGTCCGCCTTATATGCATAGATATTTGCTTTCCTCTCCTTATTCATTAAGTGCTCTTTGATTGGTCTCGTGATTTCTAATAATCTGCTTGCTATATTTTTTTTAAATGAATCAAATTTTTCGGTTATTATATTCTGATTAAAATGTGTGGATTTTACTAAATTTACTTTTGAAATCTTAGTTCTATCAGTTTCTAACGATACCAAAATGTATTTCCAAATCTTTCAAATTTCAAAAAAACGTGAAGAAATCATAGCTGCTGCTATCTTAATCTTTAAGACTCATCATCAAGAAGCTAATTTAACTGTATTATGTCATGTTAATTTTCCTACCAATAACATTACAATATCGATCGTGTCAGAAAAGCAATCATTCCGAATAGATACAGCAATTTTACAGCACTACCCGGCTGAATAATAGCTCCATTTAGGTTGCATAGCAATCAAAACCGGTATCGTCTGAACGGTTATGCGCTGATGTATTATTTACTGCTTTTGGTCGAAGCCGCTTATGTAATGGTTTATAGAAACATACTGTTATGGAATAGACAGAAACTATATCAGTCCTACAACCTTGTTGATATATAGAAGTATATCATTTACTTAATAGTAAAAAAGAAAATCATTTTCACACTGTGGCTTTTTGTGCTGAGGAGGCGATACATAATAATTAATTGAGCATGTGATGACATATTACTTGTAGTAACCAAATAATATCAACCAAGTTACACTGTCGATCGTGTCAGAAAAGCAATCATTCCGAATAGATACAGCAATTTTACAGCCCTTTACCCGGCTGAATAATAGCCCCATTTATGTTGCATAGCAATCAAAACCGGTATCGTCTGAACGGTTATGCGCTGATGTATTTTTTACTGCTTTTGGTTCAAGCCGCTTATGGAATGGTTTATGGCAAACATGTTGTGGTGGAATAGGCATGAATAAACATTTCTAATGGGCAATGATAAGAGCATTCAGGGTTTTAAAATTATTTCTATTGATTTGATTAGTAGCCCAGTGCCGTTAATTTTTAAGACCAAAAAAATTAATAGTAGGATGAAACCTATTAGAAAAGGAGGAGAATATTATAAAAATTAAAGGAAAAATAATTTACGGGTGATCTGAGGTCGGGTAGAAAGTAAATAAATTAATAGTTTTTTACGATCTTTGTTTTGCATTTTCTGTGAAGATTTACTATAGTAACATATATATATTTTTTCACCATCGGAAAGAAAAGATTTTAACGAAGAGAAAACATACCAACTTTTTAAAAAAAGCTGATATTTTGACGGGTGAATTTTCGATTTCGAATAAGGGTAAAAAATCGATATTAATTAAAAAAAAAGGTAAAAAATAAATATTTCTAATCAAATAAATTACAGCGTATTTGGGACATAAAAAGGTAAGTTTTCACCAAATTTCGTGAAAAAAAATTATTGTTTGTAAAAGATAAAAATAAAAAACCAAAAACTTGGTTTTTTTAATTTTTCACATAAATTTTGAGGTTATATGAAAAAAGTGTAAATACAAAAGTTTTAGATCTTTTTATTACCAACAACTTTGCGATTCAACTTTTTCCCATAGGACTTTTAGTTTTGCCGGAAATCGAGAATATCCGTTTTTTACCCTTAAAACCCCCCCTCCCCCTCTTCCCGACCTCAGATCGCCCGTAAATTATTTTTCCTTTAATTTTTATAATATTCTCCTCCTTTTCTAATGGGTTTCATCCTACTATTATTTTTTTGACTTTTTATCATTTTTTAAGGGATCTACCCTGGGCTATAGGGACTTCATCTTAAAAAGAAAAATACGGGTATTGATAGCAAATGAAAAATGAAAAAAAAAACAAAAGATCAAAATTTTTGCATGGGTTATTTTTCATGGTTTCCGCACCAGGTCAGCCTTTATCTCGAGGTCTACCTGTTTTTGTCCTTCCCGGAGTCTTAAACTAGATTTATACCAATTTTCATCAGTCAGCCTCGATTGTCTAGTGGATAGCGTATACACCTATCACCGCGAGGTCACGGGATCGATGCCCGGGTCAGACAAATTGTAAATATAATAGCTGCGCGGCGTTGGAATTGTCCACGGTGGGTAGCGATAGGCTTATGCCCTACCGCCTAGGACCTAAACGTAACAAGTGAAGTGTGGGTGTTGTACACCTCTTGCCACACCCTTCTAGGTAATATAGGCGTGATGTTATGTTGTGTTTCATTAATATAAGTCCAGTTGTTTAGCCGTGAAGGCATAACAAACATAGTTATTTTAGAACTTATATCATTAGCAAGAGGATTATTATTATCAATTAATTAACGTATACATTTTAATAATATTTTTTTCTTTTTATAGAAGACAAAGTTAACTGGTGCTATCTGAAAATCAGCGCTGTAGTATTTTAAACTGTAGCAATTGCTGAGATAGTCTCCTTTTTGGTCTCATACAGGAGTGTTCCACTTGTTTACCATGCCTTATATTATGAGATTTTTCTTAATTTTATTGTTCTATTTTGTTTAAGTTATTTTCACCATTGTACTCCTTTTATGAGTCTAATTAAATGCTTTTTCTTTCTTTCTTTCTTTCTAACTCTAAACTTAGTTAGCATACTCTTAGCACCTATTGCAGTCACAAACATTACATACATTACCCTACAAAACTTTTGGAATATACACCTCGGCATTTGTACTAAACTGTAGCCAAAAATAAATAAGTCGAGGCAATTTTCACAAAATTACAGTCTGCAAACGTATCAGCAAATTGCAGTACTTTTTAACCCGGCCATTTTGCAGCGCCAGCCTATTGTCTGAGTAACAGCAGGGTATTTGTGTTGCATACTAATCAAAATAGTTATTGACTGTCTGGATTATTCACTACATTAATAGCAGTCCTGGAATAAGGATTAGGCGATAGCACAGATATAGATCTACATAGATAACGCAAATGCATGTACTTCGCGTGTCCGAACCCCGACCAAGCGTCAAGGTTGGTCGCCGCTAACTTCAGTCCACGCGCGTCTTTTGTTAGAGAAAATCATAGCGGACGGCCGTTTGAATCGTACTGGGCGGATGGGCATCGGCGGCATCGGTGTCTTTGAATCGGTTTGGATTTCCCGTCACTAAATTTCGGCTGTGACGTCACAATAGGTATTAAAAAGTCGTCACGCTTGGTTTCAATACAAATCGTGATACTTGCGTTATCTATGTAGATCTATATCTGTGGGCGATAGTCCACCACGCTGCCTAAGTGCGGATTGGTAAACTTTATACACCCTCGAGCACTTTTTAGGCACTCTCAGGCATGCATAGGTTGCCTTCATCGTTATCAAACGACATATAATAAATACGCATATTTTCGAAAAGTTAAAACTTAATGATTTATTGACAGATGTGCATGCCGTGGGTTCGAATCTGAGACCATTAACTTAGCAGTCCTACGGTCTCCTACTTGGCTAGAAATAATAGTAAATGTCTCCTTTTTGAGATTGTATTTGGCCAAACTTATTAATTGTATTTACTTTTTCTCTCATCAAATGAACAGTTTGAATGGGACAGAGAACTCAAAAACTGTAGCGTTAAACATTAGTTTAACGCGTTGATGAAATTAAGGCTCATTATGCTTGAACATGGAACTAGAAAAAGTGTCTATTTAATAGTTACTGAGTTTTTACAGCACTTGGCCAAACTATTTGCTATACAAGGTTATGACTATCATAATCCATTCCACTAGTTACATAACATAACAAAACATCACGCCTTTATTACCCAGATAGGGGACCCACGGGATAGGGGCTGAGCCTATCGCCATCCACTGGGCACAATTCTAACTCCGTGCTGCTGAATTTCATAACGGAAAGTTCACAAATAACACTTCCCGTCCCGGAAATCGAACCCGAGTCCACGCGATGAGAGGCGCATACGCTAACCACTAGACTATCGAGGCAGTTAATCCACTAGCTTTTAAAAAAAAAACGAAGCTCCAAACTTATAACCAACTTATATTGATATTTACCTACTAAATAATTTTCAAAAAACACAATAAGCCACCGAATAAACGAGGCTGCTGTCAATAAATAACCATATAAATAGAAATTCATTGAAAGAATTTATCAGCAAAATAGTCAACTAAGCTTTTAAAACGAGAAATAATAAGTGAAGCTTCAAAATTTATACTTTATCGTCAAAATTACTAACTCAGCCACGGGTTAGGTTAGGTTAGGTTGCTGACTTAGTAATTTAGAAGGCAACATACATTTTTGGGGGCGAATAATGGTATTAAAAAGAAGCCTGTTTAAATAGCACCCTTTTAAAACTAACTATGCGCTAAATTGATGTCGAAACTTTGTTAGTGAAGCCAATTTTAGCTATCAGCAAAATTACTGCGAACGTGTCATAAAATTGTACTGTTTTCGAATAATCCCATTTTACAGAATTACGTGAATTGCATTGAAATATTCAGTCAATGTAAATGGTGTGAATAATGGGCAGCTATATATTTAGGAACTCAATAACTTTTCTTGCCGGTGGTATTATAAATAATGTAAATACAGATCATCGTTGCAAGCAAATTAGAAAAGAGAAAGGCAAAGATTGTTGGATTTATTTTAAATAGTGATTGTTTTAAATATGCCATAATTTTTGAGTTGCATCATTCATATTATAGTAGCATTTTATATACAGTAGCTTTTTTTGGGAGAATATGTGTTTTTCTTCCTTCTTTATACTGTCAGGTAAATAATTGTAGATTTTAGTGGTCTAGGGACTATTATTAATATTAAATAGCAAGTTTGGGAAGATGATCTTATCTGCCCTATATAATTTAACCAGGCCCAGTACAAAGTTCAAAAGGTGAGATCGTGGTAAAACGCGTGCCTATATAAAAAAGTTTCACTTGAAAAAAAACACAGCTGTCACTTTCATTTATATGTTATATGCCTATCCTGCCAATAAGGTTTATCTAGGTTCGAAACAGGAGCTTAGCATCGAACTCTTTAAAGCCACGTAGAATCATCAGGTTAAGCAATGTTAGCGGTCGGCTGTGGGATGGGTTATAGTCGTAGAAAAAACAAGTTTTCCTCAATTTTTCATATAGTACAGTGGGTCAACAAGTTAGCTATGCAGGGCAAAATCTTTTATGTCATAGTAAAGTTGTTATCTCTGCACCATCTGAAGGTACACTGGTAGAGAATGCCCTAGGCATTAAGTCCGCCTATATACACTGCTGTATATGAAGTTTTATAAATAAATAAATAAAGACTTACTACACCTGTTATGGATCAGTGAGTTATTTAAATAGTGGGTATATTACACTTATTAAATATGTAATTCACACATGCATATCTATTGCAGTCAGTTTTCAGTATGGCGTAGAAGTTTTTTCCCTGCATATCTAATTGCTTGCCCCACTGTTCATTGAGTCATCGGTCTCAGTTATCATTAGGAGTCTATCACAGTCGTAAACCTGGAAGTCTGACAACTAGTCTAGCAAAAAGTATCGTATAGCCCCGTAGTGGGTTGTTAAGATCTGATGGTATTTCCTCTTTGTAAAATATTGATCTTCAGCTCCAGATAATTCTAAAGACTAGAAGCCGATTCCAATGTGATTATTTCTTGATGATTGTATGTTTCTTTTTATTAAACAGAGAGTACAACACGAGCTGAGACGAAGTTCCCAGCGGCGGCGGCATTGGCGGGACTCGCTGCTATACTCACGGCGGCAGGCGCTATTGCTGTATTGCTAGTGCGCAAGTAAGTACTGTCAGACCAATCGATTTGCGACTAAAGTTAAATTAACATTTGACACCGGAGCTTAGATTGACTTTAATTCAACTTAGAGATTTGAATTAAAATAAAATTAAGTAAATTAATTAGGTTCAGGAAAATTCGTTCTATTCAGTGCATGCGTACCTAACCGATTTTCCCAAATAGCAAACAACAACAAAAAAACAGTAAGGTTCTATTTTAAATAAGGGATTATTTTTAAAAAAACCTTACCTTACCTCTCGAGTAACTTCCAAAAATATATATATAATTACATAACATAGTTATATTATGACTATTATGAGAACTACGTGGGAGTACTGCTCCGTTAATTTTTACAGGCACTAATACTTAAATGCTGTGTTTATTGATTTAACTGTAAAAGGAGATCTTTAGAAAATACCACACTGCAGTAGATTTTTAACTTATTACACTGCTATGATTTTGAATAGTTCGTATAAATAGCAAAAAGTTGAATTGGAAATAAAGTTTATGTTACATAAGTTCTAGTTCTAAATATACATAGGTACATATACAGGGTGTAAAAAAAAAGAAAAGTATATATGTATTAGATTCAGTTATTCTAGTATCCATTGTACAAGCTTTGCTTAGTTTGTGACTAGATGACGAAGTGAGAATGTTGTGTGAAATTTATTTATTTATTTAAATTACATGGTGACGAATAAGATATTTCAGGACATCGGCAAATCGGTCTTTGAATAATTTTGGACGTCATCGAAAAATCGCTAATGTATAAGAATTAGCTTGCGCAAACACTTTCCAGTGACTATAAACATAATTTTAGAGCTCTAGATATGATTTTTTTTATCGGTAAATTTGCAAATGGGCAAGTTTTTCAAATTGAACATAGGTATACTAAGATAGTCTAGGGTAGCGTAACTCTTCCATAATCAGGAGGAAAAATCAAGTAAAACTAAAATTTTCGTCGACAAAGCCAAATTTCAACTATTTACTAAATTTTAAGTATATAAAATAGTAAGACTTTGTACAATCCAAAGTTCCATTCATGTTATCGTAATTGCAGTACTTAACTATATTTAACATCAAATTGCTGTTGCTATATTTTTGTACCATATATTTTAGAATGTCAATGCCTTAGCGTGTCGGACAGTTTGTCAGGATATACAGCAGAAAAACAATGGCATTATAATCTTCACACTTTTTGTTGTATGAGATGATTTATGGTGTTTTCACCGACATCGCTTTGTTGATTAAACCGTCACTGGATTCGCTATGTCCTTTTTATGACACTGACATACAGAATAAAATGTTTTATGGCCGGTGAAAATTGGATACATCGATCGTTATAACCGATAGCTAAGGTAGCTGACTATGGGGTTCTTTTTTACGATGTACTGCATGGATAGTGGCAACTACAGCTTATGAACATCCACAATGAGGGTTGTTACTTTCCAACTCCAACTATATACTTCTGATTGAATTCGTTGCGGGTTCCAAGACAATTTTAACTCTCCCTGGGATTGCCCGTGTGTCATGCACGGTGCCTTTCAGTTGGTTACCGCTGTAGATCCTGGCGTCACAGGAGTCACTGTGGTGGGCGTGTGGGTGGGATTATATCCCGTTAAATGAGGGTTTTTGTGCAAAACGCCACTAGTTATCACCACTTATGCAAGAGATCACACCACTAATACTGTACTGACCAGAGAGCATGCATTTACCTAGAGGCAGCTAAAAGTTTTAAATTACATTATGCCCACTGCGCGATCAGAGCTGCGCAGTGGCAATAATGTGATAAAACTCACGTCAAAATGCAGAAATGTATGGGTTTTGACGACCGGATGGCGGAGTGGGTAGTGTACCTGCCTGCGACGCCGAGGTCGTGGGTTCGATTCCCACTTAAGACAAACCTTTGTGTGCATGAACATGGGGGTTTGTCTTAGTCTGGGTGTTTCTATTTATTTATTTATTTATTTATTTATTTATTAAATGAGATGCTCATTGCGCTTACAGTATATCCCAATACGCACAATGAGCTAGGTATACAATACATAATATTGTACATAAACAAATTATATAATATTACAATAAATAGAAATTCAGACATATTTTTAAAAAATCAGCAAACTTCATGTAAAATATATCGACATCTGGATGCTGAGCAATCAGCTATGTATAATAAGTATGTATTTACAAAAGAAAAGTATATATGTATTAATATCAGTTGTTCTAGTACCCATAAGATAAATAAGATAAATTTGGATTTTTTACATTTAGATAGAACGCCAGAAGCAATTACACTATCCAATGGTCCCAATGACAAGGCCAAATACACTCATTCACTCACACAAGCACACCCAGTCTCAGAACAAATATTTGCGAATTACACAAAGATTTGTCCCATGTGGGGATCGAACCCACAACACCAGTGCAGTGGAGAGCGGCGAGGCGACCGCTTAAACCACTACACCACACGTGCAGACAATGGTACAAGCTCTGCTTAGTTTGGGACTAGATGGCGTTGTGTGTGAGTTGTGAAATATTTATTTATTTTTATTTATTTATCTTTACCCGTCCCGGGAAAATTTTCTAGGAAATTTGACAATAGTAGACAAGTACCCTTTGGGCAATTTAGAAGTAATGATATGTTTTGTAATGTTGTTACAATAACAGTTGGTAATAACAAGTGTAAACTTGTAATTGGCCATGTTTTATTATGTATTATCACAATATCTCGTACTAGCTGTAAGTTTTCCTAAAATATTAAAATAAATAAATAAAAAAAATGCCTTAACTGCATCTACAAGGCATATAAACAACCCATCCAATACATTTGATTAAGAAACAGACGCAGGCATATTCTTTTATAGCTCATTGATTGACCCTCGTTTACTCTCCAAAGAGAGACGGCTACACATAAAGCTGTACATCCAGTATAAGCTGGTCTCGCAATACTCGGAATTAGGAATGCTGTATTTGGTTAGGAAATGTATTGCATTGGCCAAGAATGCACTATAGATATTAGAGAACTATTTGGAGAATCTCATATTTTAACTTTGATTTTTTTTATAGCATTTAGTTATGCTTAGCAAATTATACTAAGAAACAGTTGAAAAAGATATGGGACCGGCAGGATTTGAACCTGCGACCTTACTGCACCCCGGGCAGCCGCTCTTAGCCATCCAGCTACGGTCGCCTCTGTACTGTATGATACGTCATTTCGTGACGTCACGTTCATCCATTTGTTCCTATCTTAAGTAGGATACAAATCAGTTCTTTCTGCATCACCTTAAGGTTGACTGGTAGAAAATGCCTAAGGCATTAAGTCCGCCGTTGTACTATATTTTAAGTGCAAGAAGTTTTCAAATCCTGCCGGTCCCATATCTTTTTCAACTGTTTCTTAGTAGAATCTCATATTGTCTTACAAGATTTTTGTCAGGTAAGAGTTGTTCTAGTTGGAAAAAGATACCTATACAACACGAGACAATCTTATACTGGCAATGAATAGGTTGTTAGGTAGTTGTGTGTACAATTTTTACTGTAGTCCTTCTTTACCGTTTACGTCTAGTCACTAATCAACAAAAGTAAATAGGGAATGAGGGAAGGCTTTCTTATACGACTCTCGCACTAAGGAAAATGAGCTGTTACAAGGTTTCGCAGTAAGTGAGCTTACTTACGAAGGTAGTTTACTCCTTAACTATTTTTAGTTTGTCATAATTACTTATGAGGTTTAACCTGCACGTGTGGTGTAGTGGTTTAAGCGGTCGCCTCGCCGCTCTCCATTGCACTGGTGTTGTGGGTTCGATCCCCACATGGGACAAATCTTTGTGTGATTCGCAAAGATTTGTTCTGAGACTGGGTGTGCTTGTTTGAGTGAATGTGTGTATTTGGCCTTGTCATTAGGACCATTAGATAGTGTAATTGCTTGTTTTATCTAATGTAAAAAAAAATCCAAAAGATCCAAACCTCTTCTTGCCTCGATGGTCTAGTGGTTAGCGTATTTGCTTCTCTCCGCTGGGTCCCGGGTTCGAATCCCAGATCGGACAAAGTGTTATTTGTTATTTGTGAACTAGCAGCACGGAGTTGGAATTGTGCGCGGTGGATGGCGATAGTCTCACCCCATATCCCATGGGACCTAAACATAACAGGTGAATAGTGAGTGTTGTACACATCTGCCATACTTTTTTTGGTAATGTAGGTGTGATGTTAATTTCTGTTATGTTAATAACGCTACATACTACATACAATGAAAGAATATTATAATGAAAATATAAAAAAAGATAATAATGAAATACACGAAAATGTATTGTTTTGTAATGAAAACATAACTACGTCTATTACTCATTCTATAAGAAATTACACGCGTAAACTATCACAGAATAATATTAATTAATCACTCTGGTTGTTTATCAAAATGGGTCTGATTCTTTTCATAGATTTTTTTCCAGGCATATATTGCCTGCAACACAAACCATCTTCTTATCCATCCAAAGGTTGCCTGTAAGAAATTGTTCTTGAGCGATAAAACCGCCAATTGTGCATTTAAATTATTTATGTTAGTTTTGTAAAAAAAATAATTGAATGGTTACTAGTAATATGCAAATACAAATGACTAGTATTCTTGTTAACCCCCTCCAGCTAAGCTTAATTCGCTTGTATTAGGAGAAATTTCACGTCCGTGGTGCAACCGACGACCGCTTGTAAAATTGTCAAACTGTAAATTTGGTGTAGGTACAATAAAGAATATCCTATCTTCAAGCAATCTATGTGTCGTATCTGTCGTAGCGATTATTTTAATCATGATGAATTTCAGCTGGATTCGAACCGAAGACCGCTTGTAAAATTGTCAAACTGTAAATTTGGTGTAGGTACAATAAAGAATATCCTATCTTCAAGCAATCTATGTGTCGTATCTGTCGTAGCGATTATTTTAATCATGATGAATTTCAGCTATAATTTCAGCCCATCGTCGGTTATTCGTAACTATTTCCATACAAGCATTAGCTTATTGTCCGACTACACATTCTCCATATTATTATGAACATCCAAAGCTAAGTTATGATAACTTAATGTTATTTGGAATGTTGCCAGCATGCTAAGGTACAAACCTGCGCTTTATGCTGTAAAGGAATGCTGTATTTGGTTAGGAAATGTATTGCATTGGTCAAGAATGCACTTTAGATATTAGAGAACTACATATTTGGAGAATCTTATATTGTCTTACAAAATTTTTGTCAGGTAAGAAGGGTAGTTGGAAAAAAGATAAGACAATAATTATATATTATTGAGCAATGTGCCAAAAAGCATTATAGTTTTGCCATGTCTGTCTATTTGTGTATAGTTCGTCGAAACCGTTAGTTCTAGAAAGCTGAAATTTTGCATGGATATGTTAATTACGTCAAGAAAGTGTAGAATTAAATAATGTTTTTTTTTAATTGTAAATATGGGATGTTTTTTTCTGTCGCGTACCCCATCGTGTGGGGTATCGTTAGATAGATCTTTTAAAAACATTAAAAGGGTTGCAAAGACGGTTTGTGATTTAGAAATCCGTTTGCAAGATAATTTACTTTAAAGAGAAAATATTTGTTCGAAGAGGTCGTCCTCTCCATCTCTTAAAGTAAAAGTAGTTTTGAGCTTTACCGAATAAATAATAAGGTCCATAACTGCCTACATATGAATAAACTTGAAAAACCCTGTAGGTGTAGGCTTTTCCTCCCTCTAGGTGCAGGCTTCACAGAACGTATTGAGAATAAATATTTCTTTTCCTTTATTATGTTGATATAATCCTTTTCATACAAATAAAATTTCCTGAACCTTGAACCAATAATTGCAATAAATTTTCCTTACTTTAGACGTAATGAAACCACATCGAGCAGCAAACGGCCATCCCAAAGCGTGGTACAAGTGGACGCTCAAGGCAGGCGGTTCCTCATAGCGTACCCAGCGCCGGCCGACAAGCTGGAGACCAAGCCGGATATATTAAACCCCAAAGCTGGTAAGTATATCAAATACTGTTTGACTTAAAAAATTTCATGTCCATATTTTGAACCAAGGTTACCAGCGATTTGCTAAGTCAAACTGTTTTCCTCTGTGTATTCTGTGTTATATTAATTATAATAATTTAAAAAAAATACAACTGAATTGAGAACCTCCTCCTGTTTTTGAAGTCAGTTAAAAACTTAACTTTATTAATAGAAAAATATACATGTTGGATCTTAAATTGAAGTAGTCTATTAACTTAATCTAAATAATAATCAATTAATTTATATTAATCGTACTAATTTAAGTAGCTTATTTTTTACGTGTTAACGTAAAAAATAAGCTACTTAAATTATTACTATTATAAATATTGATAGACCTATGTACCTACTTATGTTAATAAGTAGGTACCCCATAGGTCTATCAATATTTTATGTCACGCTAAAATATGGCGATTAAATCGCTACAATCAAATTGCGTCGATGGTCTAGTAGTTAGCGTATCTTACTGCGAGGTCTCGGGTTCAGTTCCCGGGTCGGGAAGAGTGTTTTTAAGAATTTTCCGTCAGAAAATTCACAATAGCACCACGAACTAAATCATAACAAGTGAAGTGTGGGTGTTGTACACCGCTGCCACACCCTTCTGGGTAATATAGGCGTGATGTTATGTTAATAAATCGGTACACTGGCAACAGTTCTTATCTCTATTAATTATTAATCGGGATAAGATTAAGGACTTACTAGAAACACTTAAAATTTAGTGAAATATGCCTTACAATGTTGGTTCACAACAAGGATTATCTACAAATTCAATTGAATTTTGATACACTTTACAAGAAAAGGTGCTACCAAACCGAAAAAATACTCGGAAAACGTGATCGCCAAAAATATTTCCCTTTCTCAAATTATTATCTACCGAAACACTTAAGTGTATCAACTCCTTGACCTTTGCCATAAGGAAACAAGAAAAACAAAGGAAATTCTTACTTAAATTGAACTGACAACGGTAACATTATTTTATCTTAAGATCATTTTTGGCGTGTCATTGTTTCCACTGAAACTGAATGTGGTTTAAAATTTGTCTTTAGGTTTCACTCAAAAACCTAATATACAAAGCCTTAGATGGAAGTGAACTTAGATAACGATCAGGAGAATGACTACTAACTTGATCTGACAAACGTTATACGTTTTCTCCGGCTACACGCTTCATATTACTAAACTTTCACGAACAGTTTTGAAAACGGTTTGTGCGAATTACAAATTCTTGCAAATTTCAATTTGTGCAAGTTAGATGACGCAGTGAAAGCCGAGTGGGAGACCTTAGGACTGTTAAGTTAAAGGTCTCAGGTTCGAACCCACGGCACATACCTCTGTCAATAAATCGTTAAGATTCGTGTTTTCAAAGTTATGTGTGTATTTATCATATAAATTATCGCTCGCTAACGGTGAAGGAAACATTGTGAGGAAACCTGCGTGCCTGAGAGTGGACTAAGGCTGCACCCTTCTCATCATGAGAAGAGGCTCGATCCCAGGAGTGGGACATGTATTAGATACAGGACCTCTTTTAATATAAGCTGAACCATAAGACCATTCATTGTTTGAAGAACCTAATCCACCTCTCCAGATGCATCCGAGTGTATCGTACCCAGTCATCTATTTTAGGTTTTACAGCATCTTATGTTTGGTGCTTTGAGTCTCTGTCCATGACCATGTCTAGGTAAAATTAAAATCGTCAGAGGTGTAGAGACAATACCCAGTATCTGACACATTTATAACTTTCAACTTGTTACTGAAAATGTTATTTGTAAATTAAATGTTAAAAATGTATCTAATGATTATTGTCTCTACACCCGCAATATTTTTGATGTTAATGAGTTCATATTTATGAAATGATGCTCTAAAGCCGTTTACTTTACGCAGACAACGAGCCTCCCCGTGTGGTGCTGGAGTCTACCGACAGCAAGAGCTACACTATCAGGGAGGCCTCGAGCGAACCACACAAGTCTGCCTACAGCCCGCCGCCTACGCAAGAAGATACGGTAGGCAACCAGTTGCCCAGTATGTGGAATGAACCATTACAATTCAAAAGAGAACTTAAAAACAAACTTATTACTACTCAGAAACCGAGCAATTTCGAGAAATTTTTCTAATGTATAAATTAATAAATATCAGGATATTGAGAAATAAGGACGTTGATCAGAGTCAAAACTTGACTTGTTGGAGGCGTTGTAGGCGACGCGAGCGCAACCGCGTATATTGGTTTGGCGCCGAAATAGAGCTATTTATTGCCCATTTAGACATCAAACGTCGAGCATATATTTTTAGGCAGCTACCAATTTTAAACTTGCAGAGATTAGGTCAAATTTTATTTTAGGCTAAGGTGGAAGTAGGTCGCGACGAAAAAGTAAAATATCGTTGCGGGAAGTAGCGGCAGTAGAATATTCTCATAGAAAAATAGCCGCTCGGTTTTAGCAACGGTACCGTGCGCCTGAAATGTCTATGATAATATATATTATTGAGTGCACGGTTGGCGTAATGGTTAAAGCAGTCTCCTCGCCGCTTTTAACTGCGCGTGTGTTGTGGGTTCGATCCCCACATGGGACAATTTTTTGTGTGACGCGCAAAGATTTGTTCTGACTCTGGATGTGCTCTGTGTGTGTGAAATGTATGTTTCTGAACACCCCCACGACACAGGAGTTACTCCTAGTGCGAGCGTCGTATTAAATAAAAATATATTTATTCAGGAAATGAAACATTGCAATGGTGTGTAGGTACTATGCTCGACATGCAAGCCGATTATGTGATTTTTGACGAAATCAGAATCAATCCCCTACTAAAAAGCTCATCAAAATTAGTCTACAGACTTTCCCAGACCATTTTAGCGAGCTAAAAGCGGCTTCGTCGAACCGTTGTTGACTCAGAGGCGACGGACATTCGCAGTACGATACCAAATTTAATCGAGTTAGGACTAACTACGGAGTCGAACTAATATTTGAACTTGTAGTTTCGGTTTTCGAAACAAGTTTGTAGTTCAACTAGCTTATAGTAGCCCTGTATTTAATACGTGTCCCACTGCTGGGCACGGGCCTCTTCTCATGATGAGAAGGGTTAGGCCATAGTCCACCACGCTGGCCAAGTGCGGATTGGTAGACTGCCCACACATCGAGTACTTTTAGGCACTCTCGGACATGCAGGTTTCCTCACGATGTTTTCCTTCACCGTTAGCGAGCGATAATTTATAAGATAAATACACACATATCTTCGAAAGACAAATCTTAACGATTTATTGACAGAGGTGTGTGCCGTTGGATCGAAACCGAGACCTTCGACTTAGCAGTCCTACGGTCTCCCACTCGGCTATCGCTGCTCGCTTGCTCCTAATTTGTGTACGGGTCTTTTATGAATTCTTCTCTGTCCTGCCTGCCTTTGACACAGTTTTTTGTGATTTCTTTTGTTATCGGACGTGTCCTCGTCCTGATTGTAGATGGCAAGATTATGCATCATGTGCCAGTAATTTCACGGTCTTAGTGTTTCCTTCATTGCGTTAAAATAGAGCTCAACCAACAATAAAACATATTTTATTCTCGCACCTCTTCATTTGTTTAGTGTTCCTTTTTTTCACACTAAAATAAAACTGTCAAAAAGCTATATTTTTTTTCTGAATCATATTTTAATTAAAACTGCAAGTTTCTACACCGCTATCATATCTTGAAAAAGTAATAACACCAGAACATTTCCATGTGAAATATTGCCCAGGCAAGGCTATCTCTATCGTACCCCCAGATTGTATTGCTTATATAACACGGAGTCTCTATATAAATTTTCAGACATCTAGCATCAAAATTCCGTAAAACCATACATACCTTTACCCTAAAGGTATTGTTATCATATCCTGAAAATTTCGTTAATCTCGTATTTAATCAAATCAAATAAAATCAAATCATCATTTATTTGCTTGAAATATGGTACAAAGATAGGTCCTACAGTGTATTATATAGTTTATAATCCAAACATAAATTATAAGTGCTCAATCGACAAAATACTTCGAAAACAGGAAGGTTCGCTTCACTAGCTCGTATTGGCGTTGCCACTGCCAAGGCCCCAGATTTCACAACTTGAAAGATCTTTGAATCAGAAAAAGAAAACGATTTAGATTTCAAATTTAATTTTATCTTAAATTAACCACGACTAGAGCTAAAGCTTTAATAAAAACATACGACTTTTCAACTAAAATAATAACACCAGAACATTGATTGATGAAACTTTAATATAATTAAATCTGAAAGTTAAATACTAAAATATTATGTTCATTCTGAGAATATTAGACAATAAAACATTTTAAGCAAAAACATATCTACGTAGTTAAAAAATACTTTATATTCAGGTCAAGTCTGTATTCGATAAAATACTTTGTTTATGTAATGTTAATAGGTCTCATATTTTGTTTCTAAAAACATGACCAACTTGAAATTGATTATGTTTTTTATAATTTATATATCAGGGTTATCACAATCAACGTAAAAGTAAAGGCTGCGCATTCCAAACGTATGAACGATGACTTCGGACTTGTCGGTCGTTTTAAGTTTCAAAGCATTTGACAACCCTTACGGTTCGGATGCTTGCAGTCATGCTCTGCGTAACTATAACAACAATATTCTATTGATAGACAAAGGAAATAGTAAAGTTATTTTTTTTTTCATGTCACAATTTGTTTTAAGGTTCGAACACCCTAATGCCAGCACAGAAGTTTTTGGCATAAAGTTTTGTCCAGGAAGTTGTGACGAGAAAATAAATGGGCAATGTATATACTAACCCACTATGGATCTTACTTGGTCTGAAATAAAATTATTTTATTTTATTAAATTTTTTTATATTTATTTAAAATTATTACTTACAGAAAAACATTTACGAGTAGTATAAACACAGTCTTCTATATGGCAAAGAAGATTTCACTCTTTTAATCTATTTTTTTCATCCTCTGTAAAAAATAAAAATGTACTTGCTAGCTACTTCAGTGGTTTAAAAATTATATTCTACTTGCCTAAATGATTCGATATTATGTCTCTACAACTATTCTCAGTTTGATATTAATCGCCTAGAATCAGTTATCGAAGCACTATTAAAGATAAGTTATTCATCCCAAAGGTATTCTAACAAAATCTTATTCCATAATCTCTATCACATTTATTTTAACGATTTCCCAACATCTTCCTTTAAACCAATAGTTTTGTATGTTTAATGAATTGTATATTTCACAAGAATAAACTAATAAATGTTGTTTCAGGTGCCGGAGAGATAGCAAAAGGAACCATCAGTGTTTTCTGTAAATACAATCGTTTCAAAGACTATTATTGAATAATTATAATTGTAAATTCCGAATGCCAACAATTAATTATTTATATAGCTTGTAAGATAATATAGAATTTATAGGCGAACTCTTCCATATCAATTTAATATTTGGAAATTATCGAGGGGCGATCTAGGAAGCGTTTTGGGACCGCCATTTTCTGTGTCATTTATTTATGACATAATTAATTTTGATTGGTAAGATTCAGATTTATATAACTTGTAATATTTTAATTACTTATGTGTAATTCTTGACCTTGTTGCATCTATTCTTTCACTTATTTATGAGTTACCGTTTTTCTGTAAAACAAGCCACTGTGACAAGTTTTAAATGACGCGCTACACTTGACGCAGTAATTTTTAAGGTTCTTATTAATATATCTGTCTCATAATTATGACAAAATTGTATGTTGATACTCTGAGACGTATATAAAAATATAAAGCGACTACAGTGCTAGAAAAGGACAGCAAAGACTGTCGACTCTTAAAATTTTATTTTGTAGCTGGTCACCGATTTGTCTTATCAATATTATTATAAGATTTTATCGATGATAAACTTTATAATTTAATTGACGTTTAGCAATATTCCGTGCAATTTAAACACTTATATAATTTATAGATTGTAAAAGATTAAATAATCAGTGCATTTAGTGGCGTTAGTAAAGCAAATCACCTCTTAATTGTCAGAAGCATCTCCAATTTGAATGATTTGGTTTTATTTGTTCGTTTTTTTATACTCTTTAAAATCAGAAATATTCTGAAGCGGGAAAGAAATTATTAGTATTATATTATATAAATAGAGAGTGAAATAATAATTAGATTTGTCACAATTATTACTTTCATGCCCAATGATGTTCAGGGCCTAATGATGGATTTCTGAATTTTCTCCATTAATATTATAAATATCGTTTTAATAATAGTAATAATTGCTTCCCCGCTTCAAAATGTTTTTGATTTGTAAGATTATAAAAAAACCTAACAAATAAAAAAGGTTATTAAAATCGGAGCTTTTTCTGAGAATTTAGAACCTTTGTTAAGGTAAGGACTAATATCATACAATTAATTTTTACCACACAAATAAGTTTGAAATGCGAATTAATATAATACAATATGTTTTTAGTAACAGTTTTATTATGTTTAGTTTAAAAAGAATCCTATATGATAAAATTGTCCTCTGTATTAATCAATAATAATTGATTCGATCTAAAAATAAAAAAATATGGATCTTAAACAGTAATTTAGAAATAACAAAAAAAAATTCTTTGTTTACAACACTTTCAGCCAATAAGATAATACGAATTAACATATCTATAAATTAATTAATTTTATTTTTATTTGTGATTTTTTTTATGAACATGGTAATTAGTAGATACACTTCAGCTTAAACTTAATTAACCTTTACCCTTTGTACTTTTTTCTAGAGACTAGAGGACGGATTCATAAAAACTTGAGCTCATAGCTATTCTCATGTTTAGTGCCGATTTTACCAATCTGATAAACTCGAGTTCAACGCGAAGCTACAGCTTAGGATCTCTCTATCCTGTACAAACATTGAACGAGAGAGAAAGGTGCAAGATACAGGTTTAATAATCCCTTAGATAATCAGCTGGCATTGTAATCAGTTGATTTTTAGTGTTTCATTAGTGTTAAAAGTGCAATAAGTGGTTAATATTTATTGTTTTGAATTTTGCTGTGCGCCGAACAATGTGTACATATAGTTTACTTACTACAATGTTTACGTTTCCATGTAAGTGAATTGTATTCTTATGGAAATAAATTATCTCAAACATAAAAAAGTTTGGTTAAATCGGGGGTTAATAGATTTTAGACGGACTTTAACCTTTTATTAAATGATATTTTAAAAAGCTTTAGGCTAAAAATGTTATTTTGGCAGTGCATAAATTATTTTTATTACATCCATTTTTAATTAACTTTTCAATTATGGACCTTGTTAGTAAAAACGCTTTCTAGATTATAATCTCAAAAAAATGTATATTAAGAGAAATATGTGAACCATGTGATTATAATAAACGTTGGATTATTAAATAAAGTTACGGTTTTTACGCGTTGTATTATTTATTATGACCCGAATATGTCAGACACTATTTTCAGGCGATGCAGTAATGGGGCGTATTGGTAAGATTATAATATCCTATTTGAAATACACTGTTTTAGCATATGAGCAGATCGTATACACAGAGGCTAAGCTAAATACAATATCACTCTGATAGGCACACCACTAAAAGCTTGTCGTGTTTACCTGTGTGCGTGACCACTAGCGGCTCTGTCACGTACGGAGCATAACCGGTTTATACCGGCTCGGCTAGTGGACAAGCGCAGGGCTTGCTATATAGTTGAATAATGAATGTTTAAGGCTATCAGAAAAGAGGAAGATTGAAATAAAGATGAATCGATTGTGTGAAATATGACATCTGATAGAAAATTATGGAAGGATAATGCATATTGCACCTGCCCCAAGTAATAAAAATAAGTAATATAGTTGTCAGTGCGTTTATCTGAGGCAACACGTTCTCGAAATCCTGGCTTATATTTCGGCCAGCGACATAGTATCGCAATACAACGCGGTAATGCTGCCAGCATTTTGGTAACGAGGCCTTCTGACAGTGACTTGTTAAGTTTATAGATTAAGTTATTAGACTAATTTAATTTAAGATCTATAGATATTTTCTCGCTCTTAAGAAATTTAGCATCTGAACGTTATTTAGTTATTAATCTCACCTCCTTTAAGCACTTTTATGCACTTCTAAGGGGTTTACTCTGGAGCTGACTGTTCCGTCCCATTTTTAATATACGACATGAAATGCTCTTCACGTTTACGACTAAAAGTTTGTTTCCAATTTTTATTGTCATTTTGTCTGGCCAATTTTATAGACGAGTTGCTAAGGTAAGTGAGGTGAGTGAAGGTAAGTAGGTAAGTCTACAACTTACAAAGAGCCTTAAGAGAACTGAAGCAGAGAAGCCCTTGAGAACTTTAGCAACTCATTCTAAATTCCAGAACAATGATATATTATGTGAGTATGTAATACAAAATCTTTAAATGTCTTCTTTCGTATGATTGGAGTAAAAAAAAATATACCTGAATAATAATAATAACAGGAGCCCTGTATTTACTACATGTCCCACAGCTGGGTTTGGTCCTCTTCTCATGATGGGATTAGGCCATAGTCCACCACGCTGGTCAAGTGCGGATTGATAGACTTCACACACCCTCGAGGACTTTTTAGGCACTCACAGGCATGTAGGTTTCCTCACGATGTTTTCCTTCACTGTTAAAAAGTGACAATTTATATGATGAATACACACATAATATATCTTCGAAGAGATGAATTTTAACGATTTATAGACAGAGATGCATGCCGTGGGTTCAACCCGAGATTTTTGACTTCGCAGTCCTACGGTCCCACTCGGATAACAGGTGAAATGTAAGATGTTAATACATGGTTTTCACACCCTTCTGGGTAATATTGGCGTGATGCTATATTACGATAAATATCTTGAATGGACACATATTATTTGACCAAGATGTGTTGATCGCTAATTTAATTTGTAACTAAATAATTAAAAAGTTACAAAAAAAAAAAAAAAAAAAAATTGTAACAAATAAAGATGCTAATCTATAAAAGCTCAAGTTCCAGGAATATTTCCACCAGTTTTGTCACAAGTAAAACTTGATCAAAAGTTTATGAATTCTTGTACTTCTTGGAAAGAAAACTTAAAGCTGCAAAACTTTCGAGAGAAGCTTGTGGCCTTTTCATTATATTAAAATACTTGTACTAAATGCTTACTGAATGGTGTCTAAAAATAGCCTTCCCAACTTTAGAATTCTTGAGATTTTAACACCTAATTTGCGTTTGAAGTAAGTTTTTTTTAAGTATTTTACCTTTTTAGGGTTCTGTAGTACCTACAAGGAACCCTTATAGTTTCACCATGTCCATCTATCCATCTGTCCGAGGCACAGCGTCAAAGTGCTAAAAAGAAGATTTTTATGAATATGTAAATTGACAATATTATTATTGATAAAATGGTAAATTAAACCTTGAATCTTTTTTTTCGGATACCTTCCCTACATGCAAAGTGAGGATGATTTTATTTTCTTTCATTTACTCTATTGTGTGGGTTATTGTTAGATACGTCTTTAAAAGATAATGAGAGGTTAATAAGACAGTTTTTTAATTAAGAGATCCGTTTCGACGCTCACATGGGATCTAAACATAACAGGGTAAACAACTTTACACATTTGCTACACCTTTCTGGTAATAAGGATAGGCTTGATGTTATGTGCTGTTCATAACACAACATAGTCTTACATATATATTCCTATATCTTCCATTGAATACCAATCGACCATTCGCCATAAGTACGGTGGCTCTTCCCAAATAACCCATAATACGACCTCGTATGGGATCTATTAATGACCTAAGCGGGTTCTCGTTCATAACTTTTATTACTTTTGGAGTAGTTTGTAAGGGTAAGTTGTATTAAGGGTAACTTTTGTTCTCTATCTAGGTATAGTAAACCGCATGGATCGATTGCGCTAGGGTTATTACACGTAAATCGATCGTCATCGATTTAGCTGTTTTAACAACCTTAGTATCTTTTACTGGAGTCGGTCGATGTTTAAGATTATAAAGATTGCCTGAGCATCAAAATCTACCAACTGGCGTACACAATCAGATTCTAAAGCGCTATGACTTGAATAATAATTATGAAATACAATTAAAATATCAAATATCTATCGCTTCATTATAATAATATAGAATTGCCAGAAATTTTGTCTTTTTTTTATTTATTTATTTTTATTTTACTAGTAATTTGCAAATACAAATTACTGGTAAGCTAAGCTTAATTCGCTTGTGTCAGGAGGAAGTTCACGTCCGTGGTGTAATAACCAGGATTCGGACCCACGACCTCTCGATCGTAAGGCTGATACCTTAGCCATTGCGCCACGGCGGCTTCAAATTATTAAATAGTAAAAGAAACATTGATATAAAGCTGCATTTAGTCTTATCTTTATGACCTTTTAAAAAATAATTAAAAAATTTGGATGTTTTGCATTAGATACAACGCCAGCAGCTATTACACTATCCAATGGTCCCAATGACAAGGCCAAATACACACATTCACTCACAAGCACACCCAGTCTCAAAACAAATCTTTGAAAATCACACAAAGATTGGGAGTCGAACCCATTTGACAAATGTTTCGCTTGAAATTGTCTCTCTCTATAGGGCAGCTAATAGATTAGTATGTTTTAACTTGATAATATACTACTATTTCAAATGAAATGCGAAATTAGATGTTCATTGAATTTAGACCTTAATATTTTGAAATGTCATCGCAAAATTAGAATTACAGTGGATCATGAATATATTAGTCTGATAGTACTATCAGAAAAGTTGGTTCATGACTCATATGACAAATATATCCTTTGAAATTTTCAAAGTCTTTAAGATTGACATTTGTTGATTCTTCTTCTTCGTCGTGTCGATGGCTGAGTGACTTGCCATCGTGGTGAAAGGATTAGCCAATTCGCTTTGGAGAACTCGTGAATTGCCCAGGGTGCGCCGGACGTAAGGGATCGTTGTCTACGTCACTCGGGGAGGCTCCTTTCATACAGCCCACAATTTGATGGAACAACAAGCTAATTCAGACTTTACTGTTTCGAGATGTTTATACCATAATAGTATAGTAGCTTTGCTTTAAACAGGCTCCGTACCCAAGTTGGCCACTGCCAGGATAACTTCGCGAGGTGGGGTTATGCAGAATTCGCCGACTGTGAATGCGGTGTTAGTCCCCAAACGATGGCTCACCTCCTTACATGCCCCTTAAGTCCCACCACCTGTACCATAGACGACCTGTGGAGTGCCACCGATATTGCCGTTCTTGTAGCAAAGTTTTGGTCAAACAAAATTTAAAATCACGCATTTCCATGTGTTTTTCAATTGACACGCAAAGAAGAAGAAGTATAGTAGTGGATCATGAATCTGTTTTGTTGATAGTATATAAACATAACCGCATAATAATATGAGATCCATTAATGAGCTAAAAGGGTTCTAGGTCATAAGTTATATGACTTTTGGAGTAGTTTATAAGGGTCGTAGATATGAGGGTATCCATGTATGGCATTTTATGTAATGGGCACGAACTTACACAGGGTGGCTTATCTATCAGAATGGGAAATTCTATAACTATAAGACACATACAAATCTTTTTTGAGGAACCATGATATCGGTTTTAGTAAAAACAAAAACTGCTTACATAGATTTTTTTTTTATACTACGCACACAGCGAACGGTACGTGTAGTCCACCTGATGGTAAGTGGAGTACAGCCCATGGACATCAACAATCCACAAAAGCAGATTATAGATGCGTCGCTGCAGCTGAGGACTACGGTGTTATGCCTCATGTACCAGTAATTTCAGGGCCTGATCTCACCACCAAACCGGAACACAGTAATGGAAGCACTACTATTTGGCGGCAGGTTAAAGGTGAGACGGTGGTGCTGACGCCCTCGAGCTCATTCAGAAGAGCTCTACCACCAGTAAAAAGATTTATGAAAACTTGTACTCAGCTCGGCAATTTAAAAATGAAACTTAGTTTTATTTATAATTTATTTTTACATGTAATGTTTTGACGTGTCCAAGCGCCTCCTGGGTTCTATGAAAATAAATGATTTGAATTGAATTCAAATTGAATTGCCTTATTTTTATTTAGATATCAATTGTGTAGGTCATAAGCAGTCAATCTTGTTATAAAACATGATATCTAAAATTAATGAAATGCTTTGTAATTTATATTATTTCATGTAGATAAGTAGTAGTGCCGTTGCTAGTTAGCTAAACGAGTATAGTACTGCGTTTAAAAAATGGGTTGCAATTTCGAATATTTACTCTAAATACCATGCATTTTATTCGTTCAAGGTATCATGTTTTATAGCAAGATTTACTGCTTATTACCTACACAATCGATATCATCCTGTATACGCGGGCAAATCATTAAGGGAACAAACAATTTAAGTAAATGAGATTGCCCGAATAGATAGCTACTAGTTATGGAAAGTGTGCGTTTAAAATAGTATTTGGTAAGGTTTATTCGTTATTATAGTACTGATTTTGCAGAATATCAGCATTTTACGTGGACAGACTGCCATCAAATCTCAATAACTCAATAAAAGGCAATACCAAAACTCTTTTTTAGACTATTTTTCCGACTTCCTAGCGTCTGACTTCCCGTAACTACTGCCATAGATACTAATAAAACATAAAACTTGTTATGATAAGATGGTTTAGTTATACAAGCATATTCTGATCCCCAAGGTGCATCATATTTTAACAAACACACCTAATAACTACGATAAGAAAAACTGTACAACTCCACAGTTACAATAAAAATAAATTGAAAAAAAAACAACATAGAATTGTGCATTAAAGAAACTTTATATTTTACGATCACTAGCAATTCCAACTAAAACAGAATGTTAAAAAAATTAAAGAATTCCTGCACATTTTAAATTTACTTCTTGATGAAATTGTTTCAGTTATTCAAAGGTTTGTGCAACAAATTGTAGTGTTGGCGAACAAATTCTGTGTTGTATCAATCTTTGCTAGTCAATTATTCATAAGCTTGCTGCATTCTGGAGAAACTTATTTACAACTGGAGTGCACGGTTGGCGTACTGGTTAAAGCGCTGGTGTTGTGGGTTCGATCCCCACACGGGCAAAATCTTTGTGTGATCCGAAAATATTTGTTCTGACTTTGGGTGTTTCGGACCTAAACATAACAGGTGAAATGTGGGTGTTGTACACCTCTGCCACACCCTTCCTGGTAATATAGGCGTGATGTTAAAAAAATAAAAAGCCAAATAAATATAAAGTTACTAGATATTTTATTATTTGTAATGATAATGTTAGGATATGTGGGTCTTCTTCTTCTTCTTCTTCTTCTTCGTCGTGTCGATGGCTGAGTCAAATTTTATTGGCCCAATAAGTGGCCACTGTTGTGGCGCTCTCGTCGGCGTTCATGAGCATGGGAGCATAAGTGGAAGGGCATTTTGGAGAGTCAGTAAGGTAATCAAGGTTTTGACTGGCCATCATGGTGAAAGGATTAGCCAATCCGCTTTTAAGAACTCGCGAATTGCCCAGGGTGCGCCGGACGTAGGGAGTTGTTGTGTACGTCGCTCGGGGAGGTGGGTACACGTGCCATACAGTCTTATAAATAAATAAATATCACAAAACTTTCACACAACATATATGATAATATATACTTTGTCTTTTGTAAATACGTACTTATTATACATAGTGACACCCAGACCAAGATTCTCTATGTTCATGCAAACAGTGTCTTAGTCAGACACACTTAGTCTTGAACGAGAATCAAACCAGCTGCCTCTGCGGTCCGCAGTTGCATTACTGACTCAGCTATCCGCATGCGTATTCCATAAATGGAATCACACACAGTTGAACTTCTGTCAATCAAATATTGACTATATTCATATAAAAACAAGGTTGCACAAAATTTTCGAAAGCAACAGTTTCCCTTACAGAATCACGCCATTAGTCTTTTATTAGTTTTAATCTATAGATACGAATTAATACATGAAACATACACGTATATTAGTTTCCTTTCAAAGTCGCTCACAAAAGCTTAGCCTAAAGTGCCTACCACACAATAATGAATAATTCAACAAATAATCTTATTTACGTAACTGTGTATTATTGATAAAGGGATTACTGCGGCCCTCTATTATTTACGGAATTGATTGTAATGTGAAGTTTGTTATTTAGGAATACACTCTCACAAATCATATGTAGTGGCTTTTTGTTAACCAGCATTCGTCTAGCATCTCAAACCTATGGCATCCTCTTTATTCTATGCCCATTACTGTGATGGTGAGAGCGACGGGTCCGTATTCCATGGTTGCAGGTTTGAGCCCTATTAGGGTACAAAAATGTACATCCATTCAATATTATCAAAGGCCATTGCAAAACTATGTTAATTTTTGAAAGCAATAATTGGGGACTAGCCCACAACTTGAATAGACAAGCTTTTTCTTTACGTACCGCAATGAGTGCTATCGTGTATTGTCTCACCAGGTGGCGCCACTGTAGCGTAAGGTCTGTCAAAGTTTGTTCACAGACATTGATTTATCCCAACCATTGAGTTTAATCCTTTTTTATAGAGGTACAGTTCTTAAGGGGTTTATAAAGTCAAACATTTTGGAACAACAATATTCTTGTTCAAATTTCAAGAAGGGACATTAATACGTCCGTCTCTCTTTCATTATGTGCCTTATGAACAAGTGCGTACTCTGTCACTCGTAAGAAGTATGTCTTCAAAACGCTCTAAAGAACAGTGCCTCTATGGCCACTTATAAGCTCAATGACCGCATAGCCAACCCACAATAGTGACGTTTGTCATTTCGGAGTCACGCTACACAAGCGTACCTAGCGGCGAATTCTCATTAGGCAAATAATCTAAATTACGTGACTGTGTACTATTGATAAAGGGATTACTGCGGCACTCTATTATTTACCGCATCGTTCGTAATGTGTGAATGCTGCTTAATGCTATTTATATATACTTATATTCCTTCTTCTTCTTCATCGTCTCGATGGTTGAGTCAAATTTAATTTTGAATTGCCATCGTGGTGAAAAGATTAGCCAATTCGCTTTGGAGAATGCAAATTGCCCAGGGTGCGCCGGACGTAGAGAATCGTCACGTCACTCGGGGAGGCTTCTTTCATGCACCCCAATATTTTTCCTTCCCTTATATTCCTTATTAATCGTTTTCCATGGCGAGGTTTTGTAATAGAGTAATTTGCTTTAGATGAAGGAAATCATCGTGGAAACCTTTGAAGAAAAATACTTTAGTGTCCGGAATGTGCCTGAATACTGGTCGAGGGTTATATGAAGTCTACCAATTCGTACTTGACCAGCGTGATGGACTATGGCCTAACCCTACTCATCATAAGATGAAGTCCAAGCCCAGCAGCAGCAGCAGATTAATGTCAATTACGTAACCAATACGTTTCGTATAAATACGCAACCGTACCGTATAAATACGAACACACGTTAGTGTGGCGCTGTTGATAAACGAATTAGTGCAACACTTTATTATAAATTTACTGCGTCATTTGTTATGTGAATCAATTATGCTTTATAGTTGTTAATTAACCGTTTGTTGTCATCATAACTATTTACTATTGGTATTTTTTGTTATTGTTTTTATAATTAAAATACCAATAGCCTTGATTATCTAGTGGTCAGCTTATGTGCTGCGAGGTACCGGTCCCGGGTCGAACAAAATGTTATTGGTGAACTTTCCGTCAGTCAATTTACAATTACAGAATGGAATTGGAATTGTGCTCGGTGGATGGCGATAGCTGCATCTCCACGTGACAGGTGAAGTGTGGGTGTTGAACACCTCTGCTACACCCTTCTCCATAACCATCTATTAAAATTTAAAAAATAATATAATCTGTATATACTGGTTAAATAATCTACCCCAATAAGGGCAGTATCCTTGTTTTTGTCTATGTGTTAATAGGTGAAATGTGGGTGTTGTACACCTCTACCACAGCCTTCTGGGTATATAGACGTGATGTTATGTGTGTACGCCAAATTTGGTTGCTATGCGAAGTTATAAAGCGAAGGAATGCCTTTAATTAGGGTTTAAGCGATGATAAATGAGAGGCAAGTACCGCAAGTTTTAAATTCCAGAACTGGAAGAGATTAAGCTTTAACTAAGTTTTACTGCCAAGTTCCAGTTTCACGGAAAACTTGGTTCCAAAGGTTTTTGACATATAAAACTATACCTTTTTTTTTTTGGTAGTATAATATTCCTGATCGCATGCCGCACCGTTCGGGGAGATGGTGCTGTTATGTGGGGCCCTCAACCACTAATACAACTATATTATATCTTCATCAACTAGCCGCTTGTAGTCCACTGCGGGACATAGGCCTCTCTCAATTTGCGCCACAACACCCGGTCCTGCGCTTTTTGCATCCAGTCCCCTCCAGCGACCTTCTTCAGGTCGTCAGTCCACCTGGCAGGGGGGCGTCCTACCTTACGGTTGCCGAGTCGCGGTCTCCATTCTAGGACTCTTTTGCTCCAACGGCTGTCGGTCCTTCGGCATACGTGACCAGCCCACTGCCACTTCAGCGAGCTTATTTTGCGAGCTATGTCAGTTACTTTGGTTCTTTGTCGGATGGCCTCATTCCGAATTTTATCTTTCAAAGAAACTCTGAGCATAGCTCGCTCCATAGCCCGCTGCGTGACTTGAAATTTGTGGACTAGTGCAACCGTTAATGTCTATGTCTCGGCACGGTAGGTTATAACAGGTAGGACGCACTTGTTGTAGACTTTCGTCTTCAGGCATTGCATAATATTATATCTTACCTACTATCTATATAACGCTACACTTCCTACCCCACACTTCTTTCGTTTTGTTTTCGCGTACAGAATATACATGGTGTAAATTCTGAAGGCCACCAGTGACGCGATTAAAATATTGGAGATAGCACATTTTAGTATGAAACATTCCTTTTCCCTCCAAAACGAAACAAAACTGTTTTCAAAGTTCTTTGAAATTAGAATCACCCACTCGCATATCAAACCAGCTCAAATTAGTTGACTTCTGTACTTTTATTATATCCCAATACTTTTCTGAGCCGCAACATCACGTTAACCTAGTCTGCACGTGTGGTCTAGTGGTCTAAGCGGTCGCCTCGCCGCTCTCCACTGCACTGGTGTTGTGGGTTCGATCCACACATGGGACAAATCTTTGTGTGATTCGCAAAGATTTGTTCAATGTATGTTTGTGAACACCCCCGCGACACAGGAGTTATTCCTAGTGCGGGCGTCGTTTTTATCAAAAATAAAAAAAAAAACAAAAAAAAACAATAGATTATATAAATAAAGAATGAGCCCTAGTTACAACCGTACCGTATAAGTGCTTGCTTGCTTATTCGGCACTTCTTAAGCAGATAAAATGACTATGTGTAGAAATTTATAAAATTAACTGGCAGTTAACTATCTGAAACTTTATCAAGAACGGCTACCTAGCCCTTAATTGCTCGATGCCGGCCACCAAGCAAATTAAATTAGACCTCGCCTTGTATACCCGTGTGACGTCACAAACTCCAGGACAATTTTTTATGCCATTATATTCCGTTTCTACGTCATCCAACTCCCAAAGCAACAAAACCAAGTGATTTATTCATCCCTCTAGTATCGATTCAAATCAATTATTCGATTCTCGCAATAAATCGAGAGCTTTACTCGATTCGGCGCTGCTGCGATACTAAATATTTATTGGGTGTATGTAATGTGATATACTAACGAATTAATTATAATTTAGTTTGAAGGGCTTTTAGTGGGATTGGTGGGGGAAATATAGTATTGCTGTTACTAATGATAATTGTACTAACATAATATCTTTCGCTCGTGGCTTCGTCTACGCGTGATTGGTCGATGAAAATAACCAGACTTTTCAAAGGATTCAACTCCCTCCATACAATTTTTTTAGCGGTTTTGCTGTAAAAATGTAACGAATTGACATACATACACAGTCACATTTAATATTATTAAATCACGTGTCACAATGTTGGTTATGGTTTTTTCCGTAATACCTTTGAATAGGTAGTAGGTTATTGTTTTTAAAGATCATTGAGATTTTAAGGCATTGTTTCTAAAAATAAAATTGTACATTCCATCTATTTTGCCAGCCTATGGGCATGCAAACATGAAACATGCATATAATTCAATGAGTTTTTACAAGTCTTTTTTTATTATAAAAAATCAATAATTATAATTATGATTATTTTTTACATTACAAGCTAGCCTTTCAAGACTAAGACTTAATAAGTAAAGTTTTACTAGTCACATAAATAAATAAATAAACATTAAATTATTGACGTACGTACGCGAGCAAATGCTTGTTATAAATAAAAACACATTACCTATGAAAATAAACTCTTATTATAAGTCTAAAACTCTTCCAACTAACACTAATCTGCTGTCATTTCCATTCCTTAGTATTTTTAGAAAGCTGCAATACCTCCAAAATTGCCCACTCAATTCGTCCCATGACACCATAAACGGTCCTTTATGGGCCTCGACTATCCTATCCTACGGCAATTCTTCTAAATATATAGTTTTTTTTTTATACTACGCCCTCGGCGAATGAACGTGTAGTCCACCTGATGGTAAGTGGAGTACAGGCCATGAACATCAACAATCCACAAAAACAGATTATAGATACGTCGCTGCAGCTGAGGACTACGGTGTTATGCCTCATGTGCCAGTAATTTCAGGGCCTGATCTCACCACCAAACCGGAACACAGTAATGGAAGCACTACTATTTGGCGGCAGGTTAAAGGTGAGACGGTGGTGCTGCCGCCCTCGAGCTCATTCACAAGAACTCTACCACCAGTAATAGTATAGTATAAAAATACTGTGATAAGATTAGATATATTTAAGATAGATAAAAAAAGCAAATCTTAAAAATTCAAGATTTGCTATCTTTATCTGTAATTACATTTGAAAACAATATGTTTTTTTAGTTAGCAGCTTTCTGTCATACCACTAAATTATCGTCCCTTAGTATTTTTAGAAGGCTGCAATACCTTCAAAATGGCCCACTCAATTCGTCCCATGACACCATAAACGGTCCTTTATGGGCCACGAATATCCCATCCTGCGGCAATTCTCAACTTCATCCCTTCAAACGATATCTGTTATTAGTCCGACATAAATCGATGGGTTTTGCCAGATTACAATTTATGGCGTACTGATAGGGTTACTAAAGAAAACTTATGTGCGGCACTTGGCCTGATTGTTTTTAAGGGTCAGGATGCTAAAACCTCCTTTTTTAAAGTGAGTGAATACATTTGTTTTTTTTTTCTCATTCTGTATTAAATTTTCGATATTGGAAATCGAATGTGTGTTTTTTTAACATTCAAGGTTGTATAATTATCCCTTTTTAAATGTTGAACTTTCTTAATTTGAAATTTAGACTTTAATTTATAAAATTGATGTTTAGGATTACTATGATAAGATTAGATAATACTCAAGATAGATAGATAAAAGATAGCAAATCTTAAAAATTAAAGATTTGCTTTTTTATCTGTTATTACATTTGAAAACAATTATGTATCTTTATTAAGATTTTTCTTCATTGAGATATTTTTTCATATCTTAGCAGTTTTTCTGTCATACCACCAAACTTAAGTCCCATGGTATTTTTAGAAGGGGTAAGATACCTGGGATAAATGGCCCACTCAATTGGTCCCATGACACCATAAACGGTCCTTTATGGACCACGACTATCCCATCCTGCGGCAATTCTCAACTTCATCCCTTCAAACGATATCTGTTATTAGTCCGACATAAATCGATGGGTTTTGCCAGATTACAATTCATGGCGTACAGATAGGGTTACTAAAGAAAACTTATGTGCGGAACTTGGCCTGATTGTTTTTAAGGGTCAGGATGCTAAAACCTCCTTTTTTAAAGTGAGTGAATACATTTGTATTTTTTTTCTCATTCTGTATTATATTTTCGAAATTAGAAATCGAATGTGTGTTTTTTTAACATTTAAGGTTGTATAATTATCCCTTTTTAAATGTTGAATTTTCTTAATTTTAAACATATTTTTTTTATTATTTTAAAAACACTAAAGAAATATAAAGTTACATTAAATAAGTTGAAAATATATACATAGGTAAAAATAAAAATGCATATATTTACATTTAATTTATAAGATTGATGTTTAGGATTACTATAATAAGATTAGATATTATACTCAAGATAGATAGATAAAAGATAGCAAATCTTAAAAATTAAAGATTTGCTTTCTTTATCTGTTATAACATTTGAAACAATTATGTATCTCTATTAGGATTTTTCTTCATTGAGATATTTTTTCATATCTTAGCAGTTTTTCTATCATGCCACCAAACTTAAGTCCCATGGTATTTTTAGAAGGGGTAAGATACCTATAAATGGCCCACTCAATTGGTCCCATGACACCATAAACGGTCCTTTATGGACCACGACTATCCCATCCTGCGGCAATTCTCAACTTCATCCCTTCAAACGATATCTGTTATTAGTCCGACATAAATCGATGGGTTTTGCCAGATTACAATTCATGGCGTACAGATAGGGTTACTAAAGAAAACTTATGTGCGGCACTTGGCCTGATTGTTTTTAAGGGTTAGGATGCTCAATGCGAAAACCTCCTTTTTTAGGTGAGTGAATACATTTATAATATCTTTCTATCTAATATTTTCGAAATTGGAAATCGAGTGTGTGTTTTTGCAACGTTGAGGACTGAAGAGATCAATATTTTTTAATTGAACAATTTATGTTATATCGATGCAAAATGTTCAGTTCAAGATTTGCTATCATTATCTGTAATCACACATGAAAACAATTAAATAATGTGTCTTAATTAAGATTTTTCTTCATTGAGATATTTTTGTTATTTTTTTAGCAGTTTTCTGTCATACCACCAAACTTTAGTGCCATGGTATTTTTAGAAGAGGTAAAATACTTCTAAAATAGCTCACTCAATTCGTCGCATGACACCATAAACGCACTTTACAGAACAAGACCAGCCCATCCTATGGCTTTTCTCAACTTCATCCCTTCAAACGATATCTGTTATTAGTCCGACATAAATCGATGGGTTTTGCCAGATTACAATTTATGCCGTACAGATAGGTTTACTAAAAAGACTTATACGTACGGAACCCCTCATCATGGTTTTTGAAACGAGCATGGTGTTTTTACTATTGTGTGTAGATTAGGGTGTGTTGTTGCTAATATTATTGGGGTCAGTAATTGTTAGGGTGAGTTTATCTGTGGTTAAACTGCTATTTTCATTTCTGTGTATCTGGAAGAAACCACTTTATTTTTATTTTTTTTTAATTTGACTAATTATAAATTCGGTCTGACAAGAATTTTACATAACTGTATTTGGGTAAAATGTTTTCGTTTGTCGAAATTTTGTGCTCACTATTAAACTAAAATCGCTCATAACGGATACAAAAATATAGATAGAGGCCAGACAACAACCAACGTGGCAATTAAACATAATAAATGCACAAAGTCCTGTAAGTATAAATACTTTGTAAACATACATTTCACATGCTCACTGGCCATGTCATCATTGTTAAACATAGCAGGCGAAATAACCACAAATAAAGTAAAATGTTATTTTAATACTGTTATAAATAAATACAGCGGTGATTGTAAACAGTGTTATTAAGTATTTATCTGACGTTGACATGTTACTAAATATAAGCTCAAAGCGATTTTAATATTTTCGCTATACGATATTTTTTTTGCTGACTGTAATGTTGGTTATAAACCTAGAGTAAATACGAGTATGTATCTAGAAATGTAGTTAACGTCACAATCAACTGCAAGGTTTCAACCTACAAGAAAATATCCGCGTTTGCCTCTCAATTTATACCACGTTCGCCCCAAAACTGCATTTTAAGTAAAAATTTAAGAAAAACATGTCTCATATTTTTTGTATAGAAAAAGTAAAGTCAGCAAAGAAGAGGCACTCTGTTATGTTATACGCATAATGAAATTGTTTTATGTTAATTTCAGTATAATGTGGGCGAAACTGGCAAAAGTCGACTTCACTTTGATTTTCTGATTTAGCCAAAAAAAGTATTTTTTTAGAACCTAGCCGGACTCAGGCTCTATATTTGTAATATTTTAAAGCAAATTTTAGCTTTGCTAAGCCTTTTTTCAGAATCAAGCACAAAAAGAGTTGAGAAATTTTGAGTCTAGCAGCATACGAATCCATGGCTGAATTGGCAAAGCACTTGGGGCGTATACCCAGGAGGTGCAGGTTCGAGTCCTGCTGGATTCTTAATTTTTCAACCTTAATATTATAATAATAATAATAAAAGCAACCCTGTATCTAATACATGTCCCACTGCTGGGCTCGGGCCTCTTCTCATGATGAAAAGGGTTAGGCCATAGTCCACCACGCTGCTGGCCAAGTGCGGATTGGTAGACTCCACACACCCTCGAGCACTTTTTAGGCACTCTCAGGCATGTAGGTTTCCTCACGATGTTTTCCTTCACCGTTAACAAGCGACATTTTATATGATAAATACACACTTATCTTCGAAAAGACGAATCTTAATATCTATCAACCTTAATATTAAAATCTATCAACCTTAATATTATATTGATATTATTCATTCTCTTATCCCTTATTCCTCAATTAGCCTGAAGCCATGGCCGTTGTATTGCAAGTCACACTCGTTACATGCACTTAAGCACACAGACATCCTATTAGCTGCTTTTAACGTACAATATTTTGTATTAACACGTACTTAACGCATACACTGTTTGCAATTCGCTCGTTTAAAGCTTTTGTAGCGCTAAAAGCGCGTTAAAGTGTACTTGGTTGTTCGTACAGGTAATTGTTGGGTGAAGTACCTACAGAATTTCATTGCTGGAAAACTATTACAAATTCTAATTATAGGTGTTTAGATGGCCAAAGGGATTTTTTTAGCTATTTAAGTAACGCATAAATGATTAAATATTTTAATTATATTTAGATTTACTCTTAGTCTCAGTTTGAGAGGTGTCAGATAAACCTTATTGGCAGAATACGCCAATAACACACATTAATGAAAATTACTCTTGTGTTCATTATTCTCACTCTGGACGACCGGATAGCGGAGTCGGCAGGGCAACTGCCTGCTACAAAGTGGTCGCGGGTACGATTCCCGCTTAAGACAAATCTTTGTGTGCATGAACATTGTTAGTAAGTAAGTAAGTAAGTAAGTAATCTTTATTTATATGAATATGGTACATAATAGGTGACTTAAACTAATTACAAATTGTTGTCTTGAGCTTGTCTTAGTCTGGGTGTATCTATTTATAATAAGTATGTATTTACAAAAGAAAATGTATATATGTATTAGTATCAGTTATTCTAGTACCCATAGTACAAGCTCTGCTTAGTTTGGGACTAGATGATGTTGTGTGAAAGTTGTGTGATATTGGTGTAATATTTGATATTTATATGAGTGTTACTTGTGTCACTTTTATATTTAGTTAGGTTAAATTTTATAGGCAACATATTGGTCGTTAATCTGTAGTGGAAGAAAAGCTATAATAAGAAAAAGTCTTCCATAAATAATACGATAAGTCTGTGTTTACATTAACGGATTAATATGCTTAAAGTGGCTGGTTTGGAGTATGGTGTTTTTTTGCTCTTTATTCACATAGTGTAAATATTTTTCTTTTTTTCTGCCTCGATGGTCTAGTGGTTAGCATATTATCGCTTACTGCGAGTTCTCGAGTTTGATTTCCGGGTCGGGCAAAGTGTTATTTGTGACGGAAACGTCAGGCAATTCACAATAGCTGCACGGAGTTGGAATTGCGCCCGGAGGATGGCGATAGGCTTATCCCTTATCCCATGGGCCCTAAGCATAACGGGTGAAATTTGGGTGTTCTACATCTCTGCCACACCCTTCTAGGTAATATAGGCGTGATATTTTGTATTTTCTTTTTTCAAGTAAGAATAGTACTTAACAAGAAATAGGCTATTTTAGGCCGATTTCAGTGCTCTACCGACTAAAACCGGCCTTATACACAAAAAAGGCAATACCAGAAGTTTCTTCTCTTCATTTAAAAATATTAGCCTTCCTTCGTAGTCGAAAAAAAAATTAACAGTACGAGATTTTCATCTCCATTTTTAAGAGTAATTTTTTTATAATTAATTATTTTTATAGCATCAGTCCATCAGTCTATCTATGCTTAGCAAATTATACTAAGAAACAGTTGAAAAAATTATGGGACCGGTAGGATTTGAACTTGCGACCTTCTGCACACTGGGCAGTCGCTTTAGCCATCCAGCTACATCTTGCCAGAACCCTAAATTTCTTAAACTGTATGCTACGTCATTTTGTGACGTCACGTACATCCATTTGTTCCTATCTTAAGTAGGATACAAACCAACATGACGAAGTTTTATTCAGCACAAATGTTGTAAAGAACGAACGCGTACGATATATCAAGTTCTTATTTATTATTGTTATAGCATTAAGCTATACTTAGCAAATTATACTGAGAAACAGTTAAAAACATCTTTTTATTACCTACATGTTATAAGTTAGTATTACGTACCACATTTTCATTCACGATACCACCGTTTTACTAACTACAAATTCCTCGAGCGAAGCTTTTATAAACTCATCATTTTTGTACCTCTGTACAATATCTCAGAATTATCGGCAGCTCTAGCAGCTATTCAGTAAATTCTCTCTCGATAGCACATCGCTGCTTCATGAAAAAATGAACAGAATTCCCGACGAAGATAAAATTCTAAATATAGTAGATTCTTCTCATAATGGAGATGATAGAATCTTGGAAGCGAAATATGCAAAAAAATTAATAAGGTTTGATTGAGACATGTATTAGCTGCAATATAATATTTATATAGTTCTTGATTCTTGTGTATTTTATGTATCTTTGTTATGGTGTTTATTTTAAGTTAGAAGAGGAAAAAGGAAATGGCAATGCAAGATAAGAGGTATTGTCAATAAAAAGTAGGATAGTCATGACTATGTTTTGCACAATGATCTTTACCTAAAGCTATATATTGTATAGGAGTCGGCTGAAAGTAATTCTATCTTCATACAATGCCCCATTTTCATTCCTGAGTTATCGTTTTATTTACTACAAATGCCAGAAGTAAAGCTTTTATGTACTCGTCATTTTTGTACCTGTTGACAATATCTCAGAATTATCGGCAGCTCTGGCAGCTATTCAGTAAATTCTTAATTATAAATACTTCTAGGTAATGCTGCATGATTGAGATAATAGAATATTGAATGTGAAATAAGCAAAAAGATGAATAAGGTTTGATTGAGACATGTATAAGCAGCAATACAACATTTATATAGTTTTTAGTTCGTTGTAGTTAGTTGAAGAGGTGAAACGAAATGGCAATGCAAGATTTGAAGTATTGTCAATAAAATGGAAGGATAGTCATGACTACGTTTTGTACAATGATCTTTATTTAAAGCTATTTATTGTTCAGAAGTCAACTGAAAGAAATTCTATCTTTATAAAATGCTGCATTTTCATTCACGATTCACCGTTTTATTCACTACAAATGATGGGAGATGGAAATACGTAGATAGGAGCGTGAGCAATCTCGACCCGTGACCCTTAATTTGCAGCCAACTTCAAAACAGTCAAGATCTTTGATTTTGTTTATACATCAGCAGTCACTGTTTTTTAATGTATGCAATAAAAAACAGTAGAACAGTAGTAATTTATATTTTTTTATGAATAAACCTGAAATAACAGTATAAACAATTTTTTTTGTTTACGTTTCTGAATGGAGAACGGGCATAAATTAATGCCATTATTTTTGCTATAGGTAGATTTTCTTTAAAAATTCACCATTATATTGTCAGTAAAACAAAGTTATACATTGAATGCCCGACAATTCTGACATTCACTATCTCGAAAATCAGTCCAAAAGTTTTATTTGAATTATATTGCTCCGCAATTATTGCATTTAGTAGCGTTGAAGAGATTTGTATTTTAAATGCGTCAGGCGCTATATCATATAGCAGCATAATTATAGTATTATGGACGCTAGTTGACGCTACATGATAAAATATCAGAGAAAGTAACATAAAAATACACAGTAAAATATAAAGCAAACACCAGTGTTTAGTGACAGTTTAAAGGTGAGTCATTGCGCCTCCTCTCTTGATTTTGTTTACAAAACCCCTTTCACGAGAATATTAAAAACGAATATCAACAATCATTTTTTTTATTTGATTCCCTGGTCGGCTGAAATTGTTATTTGGTATTTTTTTTTTTTTTAATATAAGAAATCAATTATTAAAATTATGATATCTTATTTTCATTACAATCTAGCCTATCAAGACTAATAAGTAATATTATGTTAACCTAAATTGCTACGTAATAATATAATCTAAGAATGCGTCCATTAACACTTCTCTTAGTTTTTGGTATATTGCCATCAGGATTTTTTAATAACAGCTCGGAGTTAAAATTGCACCCGGTGGATGGCGATAGGCTCATCCCATATCACGTGGGACCACCTGTTGTACTCATACACTTCTGCAGCACCCTTCTGGATAATATAGGCCTGATGTTATGTTATAATAACTACAATTTAACTATATCACAGCTATCACTACATAAGTCCTACATGGAACACAAACCTTCAGTAAAGCCCTATCGATTTTCAACTTTGAGGTGGTGGGATATGAATAATGTAGCAGATCAATACGAATTACTTGTCAAATTGAACCTTAAGTACATAATTGAAACCCCGTGAGAGGGTTAAGTGGAGAATATTTAATGTAATAGATATGAATAGTTTCCGCCTGCTTGGTACGTAATTGAGTTAAATAATTTTATCTTAATAAAGTGCCCCAAAAATTAATCATCACTTAAAAATGTCTTTTTAATTATTTATATAATAATATGTATTATATATATATATATATATATATATATATATGGATTATATTATAATAAATAAATAAATATTTCCCAACTTACACACAACGCCATCTAGTCCCAAACTAAGCAGAGCTTGTACTATGGGTACTAGAATAACTGATACTAATACTTATATACTTTTCTTTTGGAAACACATACTTATTATACATAGAAACACCCAGACTAAGACAAACCCTCATGTTCATGCACACAAAGATTTGTCTTAAGTGGGAATCGAACCCGCAACCTTGGCGTCGCAAGCAGGTACACTACAAATAAACTTATTTCATTTCATTTCATTTCATTCATTTCATTTAATTTCATTTCATTCATTTCATTTCATTTCTACCCAGTCCGTCATCTGGTCGTCAATATTTATTTAAGGATATGTAATAATTTTATATATTTTTAATATCGTCCTGTATGTAATTATTTAAGTATGTAAGTGTTATACATGTATGTATACACATTATTTATAGTTAAAAGTTAGTACTTTCTTCATTTACTAAACTACACCACTGACCATGTCTATTTACTTATTCCTGTCCATCCAAAGGTTGCCTGGAAGAGATCACTTTAGAGTGATAAGGCCGCCCATTGTGCATGTTTCAATTAGACTGTGTATCATAATTATGTCCGCCAGGCAATACCACCGAGCCTGGTCGGAGGATCCTCCCTTTGTATATTTATATTTATTATATTTCACCTGTTATGTTTAGGTCCCATAACTTCCATGGGATAGGGGATGAGCCTATCGCCATCCACCGGGCACAATTCCAACTCCGTGCTATTATTTTGAATTTCCTATCAAAAAGTGCAAAAATAACACTTCGCCCGAACCGGGAATCGAACCCGAGTACTCGCGGTGAGAAGCGCATACTTTAACCACTAGATTATCAAGACACTTAATGTTTTTTTAATTTCAATCAAATAGAAACGCATAATATCACAAACCACGAACAAATTTTCCATTCAGCCACAAAATTCAGTCCGGTTCCATAATCCATTATCCAGGCACTTTACGAGTGGCAGGTCAGGACCTGAAGGGGTTCCAATTCAATAAACTTGTCGATAACTTATATAAATAATGCCAGAGATGACCCTACGTACCGCGCTCGATTACATTTGGGGACCGTATTATTTTATTTATTGTTTTTTTTTTTATACTACGCCCACAGCAAACGAACGTGTAGTCCACCTGATGGTAAGTGGAGTATAGCCCATGGACATCAACAATCCACAAAAGCAGATCATAGATGCGTCGCTGCAGCTGAGGACTAAGGTGTTATGCCTCATGTAATTTCAGGGCCTGATCTCACCACCAAACCGGAACACAGTAATGGAAGCACTACTATTTGGCGGCAGGTTAAAGGTGACACGGTGGTGCTGCTGCCGCCTTCGAGCTCGTTCACAGGAGCTCTACCACCAGTAAGAATACAGTAGTGTTTGCTGCCGTTTTTAGTATTTTAACACGCTTATATTAGCTTCACCTGTATGTATGTACGTATATGTAACCGACTCCTTTGGACTCGATTTTGACCCATTTTAAACGGACAGATTTCATAAAATTTGTTCATTACCATTTTCAGCTTATATTAGGAATTATTATCTTATTAAGTGTAGCAGTTGTAAAATTATGCACCTGCGACCTCTGACACCGGGCAGCCACTTTTAACCACTAAGCTACGCTACGCTGAGAAATGTAAAGTCCTTGCAAGAGGTCTACGTGACGTCACGTTCATCTTTTTTATGCTTATGTTATGTAGGACAAGAACTACAATCTATGATAGAGTCATTAAATGAAGCCAGCAAGACAGTAGGATTGGAAATGAATCTAACAAAAACAATGCTCATGACCAACAGCTCTAGAACACTCATTTTCGTAGGCGATGTCCCTCTCGAGTACACAGATAAATATATATACCTCGGTAAACAAATTAGCTTTGACCAAAGAAACAACGAGTGGGAAGTTGAGCGAAGAACACAGCTGACGTGGAATAAATATTGGGCTCTTAAAGAAATATTTAAAAGCGATATGCCCACAAACATAAAAACCAGAGTCATGAACTCTTGCTTACTTCCATGCTTAACTTACGCCTGTCAAACCTGGAAATACACATGTAAGTTAAAAAATAAAATCACAACGTGCCAGCGAGGAATAGAGCGAAGTATGCTTAAGATAAGAAAATCACAAAAAATTCGACACACGAAGATCAGGAATATATCTAAAGCCACTGACGCCCTAACACATGCCCTATCACAGAAATGGAAGTGGGCGGGACATGTATCTCGTATGCAAGACCAAAGGTGGACTAATAGGGTAACAACCTGGAAAGGACCGAGTGGCAAGAGAAGAAAGGGCAGGCCCTATAGTAGATGGGAAGATGAAATCGCGAGAATAGCCGGCCGCAATTGGCTTCAGATAGCCCAATCCAGGGAAGACTGGAAATCTTTGGAGGAGGCCTTTACCCGAAAAGGGGTTCCTGCAGTTTTATAAATAATTTAGTATGTTTAAAAATAACTGCATTAATATAAGCAATAATAATAACACATGAATAAGGTTAGATTTAATACATTTTTATAAGAAATAAGTTTTTAGAATATAAGTTTTTTTTGCTATGTACTGCTAAGGAAATAAAAGGCTTTTTTATTTTATTTTTATTTTATTTTTTATTTATTTTATTTTATTTATTATGTAGAATACAATGGATGGGAGGATGTGTTAATTTGTAGGTTATTTGAAAATGAGTTGTATTACTGTATTCTTAACTTTGTAGCTTGACTTTGAGTTTTGTAAAGTAAAAACAGATAAACATTTCTACTTTTATACCTATATAATAATGATAGTAGTATATATATAGAAGAAAAGAAATCATAATATCTTGTATCTGTGACCATTTTAAAATGTTTTGTCTGGATTGAATTAAAATAAATAAATAAATATCTCACAACTTACACAAAACGCCATCTAGTCCCAATCTAAGCAGAGCTTGTATTATGAGTTCTAGAATAACTGATACTAATACATATATATTATACATAGAAACACCCAGACTAAGATAAACCCCATGTTCATGCATACAAAGATTTGCACTCCGCCATCCGGTCGTCCACAAAAACTCACCAAATACATAGAACTCAAAGACGAAATAACAAGGCTTTGGCATCTAGAAAAAGTTACGATAGTTCCAATAGTAATCTCTAGTACAGGTGTCATACCAAAACAACTACACCAGTCTCTCAATAGTTTGCAACTTACACCAAACACTTACCAATTAATGTAGAAGGCAGTTATATTAAACACTTGCAGATTGGTTAGTAAATTTGTACAATGCGAACCAGATATTACACATTCAATCACACACAACTCTGAACAAATCAACACACATTCATCAACACTTGCACCCACACACATTACTATTCAAACCAGTAATTCCACTGATGAACACTTGGCTTAGGCCCGTGCCATCAGTAAAATCGGCCCGAGCCGAGAAAATCAAAAATAATCCATAATATTAATACTTTGCTTTTATAATTTGTATTTAAACATATAAAAAATGAGAGAGAATAAATGAATGAGATAATAATTAAAATGATCCTGACCAATATTATAACTACGAAAATAGCTCTGTATATTCTGACTATGCAAACCACTCGAAAACGATCGCAATGAAAATTGGTCTAATGAAAATGGCCGTAGGTATATTTTGTTGTGTAAATTTTCCATATTTCAAACCTGTCTAACGCAAAACAATTTTATCAACAGTTTCAACACTTAATTTTCAGTGTATATTTTCAATTAATGTAACAATATCTGAAAGTTTTTAAGTGACTCCTAGGGATTCATAAAAGAGTACTATATTATCTTTATCGTTTAGTATTATGACTGGATATTACATTTCGAGCTCAAATGCTGTCACCTTTGAGAGTATTTAGCCAGTTAATGTTAGTTTTTGGTATTTAAATTCTATTGATGCTTAGAATGAACTTGCTTTGTCCTAGATAAGTCCGAGAGAGTCATTATAATATGAACATTAAATATACAAGATTTGATCCGCGGCTTGCCTGCATATCACACAGGCACTCAAACACACACCCATACACACATACACACACACGCACACACACAAACTGTATATACTTATGCCAATCTTGTCTGTATTATTCTATCTACTTACCGATGTCTAAATTATTAATATTTTTCTTTCTATATTTATTTTGTTATGGAAAAGCGGAGTATTCTAGCAAAATAAAAAAGGCATTTTGCTGAAAAAAGGCCCCAATCACTAACTTATTATTGTAAACTTGTTAAAGAAAATGAACAATTTGAATTTGAAACAATTTGAATTACCAACCTGAATTAACAGTGTATGGTGTACGAACTTGCATACACCGCACATATTCGCGCTCACGTTGTTGAGTAACAAGGTGATTCCAAATAGTAAATCCAGACATGATGGTCCACCTGATCCTACATGGTGACAACAGAGAGAAGTGGAAGTAAGTAGAACGGCTTAGTTGTCTATTTTATATATGGAACGTCAGCGTGTCTCGACCCACACGTATAAATACAAAAATTATATATATATGCATTTTTGACTTTCATAGTGTGCATTGTTGACAGTAATAGGTGAATTTAGGCGCAAAAATTTTACTACGCTTTCTTGATATGTATTGTATGCCTCTCTTGTTGTAAAAGAGTTATTTACAACCTCTTTGGGTTACTTTTCGCAAGTTTCTGTATTAATAAGAGACAAATGAGACAAACATGGCATGGCAAAAGTTTGTTGATTTCCTGAATCCAATGTCTTCTTTGGCGTGACTTGAACTGCCTCGTTGGTATACTGGCCAGTGTATGAGCTTCTCACTGCAAGGTCTCGGGTTCGATGCCTGGGTCAGGCAAAAGTGTTGTTTGGGATTTTTCCGGCAGGAAAATCTCAATAGCAGCACAGGGTTGGATTTTTGTCCGGAAGATGGCGAAAGACTTGCCCTCTATCATATGGGACCTGAATTGTGGGTGTCTAACACCTCTGCCAGGCCTCTGTAGGTAAAATTGGCGTGATGTTATGTTACTTAAGTTATGTTGAACTGCACTGTTATTATGTGCTACAAAATTTAAAGTAATTTTTTTGATATAGCAATAAGTAGATAAAGCTCTGTACTACTCTAAAACGAATCGTTTGCTGCGAATTTGCGATTAAATCGCACAGGAACGTTCTGCTATGTACACCGTGTGATATAATCAATGGGAGCGCTGATAAGCCCGTACTACTGCTCGACCTCACAAAAATATTTAAGTGTTAGCATTCGCCTATGAAATACATCGGTTCAAAATTAACAATAAAATACACAGTTGTTGTAGCGAGAAATAATAACAACAGCGTGATATTCACATATTTCACATAATAATAGCAGCCTTGTATCTAATACATGTCCCATTGCTGGGCTCTTCTCATAATGAGAAGGGTAAGGCCATAAGTCCACCACGCTGGCCAAGTTCGGGTTGGTAGACTTGACATGACCCTGAGTACTTTTTAGGCACTCTCAGGCATGCAGGTTTCCTCAAGATGTTTTTCCTTCATCGTTAGCGAGCAATAATTTATATTAAAAAATACACACCTATCTTCGAAGAGACAAATTTTTACGATTTATTGATATACGTGTGTGCCTATATTTCACATATTTTTTTGTAATTATCTATAATATAAGTGGGTTCTTACCATACAATATGTAAACACCTAGGGTCTGAAAATCATGTACTGAACCACTGATAGGCTTTTTTATCGTGTTATTTACACCCTGTATAATCGAACGATAAAATATTTCGCTCACTTCTAATTGATTATCTTTATAGCAATTAACTATGCTTAGCAAATTATACTGAGAAACAGTTGAAAAAGATATGGGACCGGAAGGATTTGAACCTGCGGCCTTATGCACAATGGGCAGTCGCTTTACCAACCAGCTACGGTCGCCTCTTGCCAGTACCCTTAATTTCTCAACTATTTTTATTATTATTATATTATTATAACTGAATGTTACATCCTTAGGTGACTTCACGTTCATCCATTTGTTCCTACCTTATGTAGCTTAAAAATTATATGGAAGGTAAAAAAATCCTTTCTTTCGAGAACCAATAGTACGAAAAATTCCGAATGCGTTCAGAAGCGTGATCTCTGTACGGGCACTCAATTGTTTTCAGATACTCGCGATACGTTCCAATACCAAAGCCACCTTTGACTATGCACGTGCACAATTTACCGTAATAACTGAAGAGTATTGTAAGAGGGAACGAGAGAGAGTACTCCGGGCGGTTGAGTTGCAAATACATAAGTCAAAGTAAGTCAGCTCATATTTATATTGAGTGTTAAAACAAAAATAAAATGTGTTGATCTTGTCAGCAGCTGCTGAAGTAACAATAGGTAATAGCCAAGAGACGTTGCGGCAAAGGAAACAAAAACGTGATTGAAAATGAGATTATGACATGTGTCAACTGATCGTGTAAATGTGTCAAATGTGCTAATGGAGCGGAAGATTCGCTATCTCTATTTGGGACCTCTTTGCATCCTTTGCTCTATAAAATCATTATACATCTAATGAAAAGATCAATACATCAATTGATAGGCTTCTAAATATTTCCTAAAATGCAACGTTACCGCCCGGACTAGGAATACGAGGGAGCGAGAGGCAATGTGCTTCAGCTGCATTTTATTTAGATGAAGTTTGTTTGTCAAGTGCGTCTTTGATGTGAAGTCCTTTAAAGGTAGATTCTTTCTGAGGATAAGATTTCATGTATAAGGACGTTGGAGATAGGATTCTTGTCATACAATTTGCAAACAAGCAAAGGGGATCTGAATTCTTTTCGTTTTCTTTAAGGAATGTTTTGCATATTTGGTTTACGAATGAATATGTTACGGTGAATGTGATAAATTGAAAATGATTAATAATTACTAAAAGGCCAAAGACTAGACTGACAAAATAAACTACCGACAAAAGTATTTTTTTTAATATTAAAATCACATTAAGAGCGTGTATTCCTTTTCAAAATGTAACTGTCAATTTTTTTAGTTTTTTGGGAATATTTCGTAAAAACTGAATAAAAGTATGATTTTATTCAACTAACTTTTTAGAATGTGGGCTTTAAAAGGTAAATATGACAATTACATTTAATAACTAAAGCATACTTTTCTATTTTATCAGTTGAAAGAGTATTAACTGTTAAGTTGATAAATTACAAAATTATGCTGTATTTACGAATGAAATTGTTTTAATTACCTTTCAAAACTTGCATTCTAAAAAGTTTGTTGAATAAAATCATACTTTCATTCAGTTTTTACGAAATATTCCCAAAACACTACAAAAATTGACAGTTACATTTTGAAAAGGAATACACGCTCTTAAGCAAATCATTTGGTAGGTATCATTAATATTTTTCAATTTACTACATTCACCGTTACTAAACATTTTAACAATTCGTTTCTATTCAGGTAAAATGTTTTTCTTACATGCGTTATTTTAGAGAGGTTGTACTACGTAGAACAATTTTTTATTTTGTGCACTCTTGATCCGCAGTACCTCTTGTTTATTTTTAACAAAAATATACCTATCACTTTAAGTAACAAATAAGTGAACATTTTAAGCCTTAGGTATTGAACTTAGTTACATAAACTATCCTTACATCTGCTATCCTATACAAGGCACAATTCCTACTGCTAATAAGAATTAAGAGACAGAAAAATCCCTTTAATTAAAACAAATTAATACCATTGCCTCGAATCTGCCGCAGTGAGAGGTCGCATATGCTTACCACTAGACTAACGAGGCAGTTAACATACATATTTTAGATTAAAATATTTTATATTCATACTTGCTTCCGGTCGCGGCTTTGTCGACATTTTTTGCGTCTTTCTAAACGTCAAGCTTACAATAAAATAATAGTTTAAGAATCTATTCGGTGAATCATAAGAGAAAGACTTACAAACAAACAACTCTTCATTATAACAGTATAGATATATTTTAAATCCAAGCGAAGCAAATAAAAATTCACAAACCGCAATCTGAAACATTTCCAGTGACCGTAAACCACAAATAACTTTTAAAAACTCAATCTTGATCTGCGCATCGGACTGTGATTCATCAAATCCGTCCTTGATGAGTTGTCCTCCAATATTTTGATATTTGCGACGCCATATTTTATTAAATACGGACTTGATCTCCGTTGACAACTGACAGTATAAGAAAATAATAACGGCACGGGAGGTGGAAATCATTTATTTTGACAGTTGATGGCTGTCGGCGGCAGTTTAATAATGTCTTGTTGCTGTCAGCCATACCTTTGTGAATAAATATAGATAGGAGATTATTCATCCGGATCTGTGTATAGATATAAAACCAATGGACGGTGTGGGATGATCACTGATACTATTATAATGAAAGTAAAATGATTGCAAACACTTAATTTTTTTGTGTAATTTCACATACACACAAAACAATATCTATAGAATCATTCCCCATGGAAGTGGGCAGAGACAATCAAACGCCATATATTATGTACGTTCCGGTATGTACCTCTTTTGCTTCCTCGACATTATTATATCTCGTTATAGAATACATGCTCGCTGGTTCCGAGTACTCCGTACTTATTCATTCTGTTATTTTTCTATAACAGTAAATAAATTGCTGTACGTTTCTAAACAAACAATAACTTAACATCACGCCTATTTTACCCAGAAGGGTGTGCCAGAGTTGCATAACCCCATTTTGTTATATAATAAATAAAAATAAAAATTCTTTATTTACACAAAAGATTACATTTGGTGGTTATATAAGATTTTTCACAAATTAATGTTGGTAACTTTAGATTTGGTAACTAAAACTGATCCCCAAACTAGGTCAAGACCTGTATCTTGGGAGCCAGCGTTCAGCCGCTATGTTTAGGTCCCATGTAGGAGGTGAGCTTATCGCCATCCACTGGGCACAAATCCAACTCCATGCTGCTAATGAGATATTTCCTGACGGAAACTTTTGCCCGACCCAGTAATTGAACCCAAGACCTCGCAGTAAGAGTGGGTTACTGGTGGTAGAGCTCGAAAGCGGCAGCACCACCGTCTAACCTTTAACCTGCCGCCAAATAGTAGTGCTTCCATTACTGTGTTCCGGTTTGGTGGTGAGATCAGGCCCTGAAATTACTGGCACATGAGGCATAACACCGTAGTCCTCAGCTGTAGCGACGCATCTATAATCTGCTTTTCTGGATTGTTGATGTCCATGGGCTGTACTCCACTTACCATCAGGTGGACTATACGTTCGTTCGCTTTGGGCGTAGTATAAAAAAATAAAACATATACAAACCACTAGCCCTAGCAAATCTGTCCCTTTTATTCGTTATTGCTTTTATGTTAAATACTCAGCAAAACTTAGATGCAAAAGGTGACGAAAAAGGATGTATCATGAGTGGTTTTCAAACCTCGCAGGCTCTAGTGGTTTGGCAGATCATAGATAAGGCAGTGTTGCTGTCGCTAGCTCTTCCACAAAAGCTTAGCAAATGTCTAGAAAGATAAGAGCTAGTGCTAATAAATCACATGTTTACAATGTTTCTTATCTGAAGCACCTTTAAGTGATTTATGCTAATTAGTAATTGCAGAATTATCTGTTTGTCGTGATGAGATTGCTATGAAGTATTTTCAAGGTACTTTGGTCAATTATTTAATTCTAAAACTCAAATTAGTATGTAGCTACGGGTTTACTGGATCTGTTAATGAATAATACACGAGTAATTTCTTTCAACGGACGATAATATTAAAAATTATAGAAGCTGTAAAAACTGATTTGATCATCATGGTGGTCTTTTATCAAACTAAACCAAGAAAAATTATACTACGTTTTCGTATTGAATAGATAGATAGAACGTCTCCGCATCGTTTCGTTTTATGATTACTTCAGAAGGGCCCACAATATGTTGTGCCACGGTATGGCCCGTACACCTAGATAAAATATTATGGATTTTAGGGACCCATATATTTCCCTTGATCCGTATTTGATGGGAAACGGCACATTGAACTGTCTATTTCGTATTTTATATTTTTGTAAAGATTTTCTATAAAAGCTTAGTCGAAAAAATTGTTACCTTGTTATATTGGTGATGAAGTTGTTATGTTGCTAAATATGTTTTCTAAATATGGCATTTTTTATTAATAAATAACAATAAATATCTTACAATTTATACACAACGTCATCTGGTTGCCAACTTAGCAGAGCTTGTACTATGGGTACAAGCTCTTCTATACATAGAAACACCCAGACTAATACAGGACTAGCCTTCATATTCATGCACAGAAAGATTTGTCATAAGCTGGAATGAAACCCGCAACCTCGACGTCGCAGGCAGGTACACTACCCACTCCGCCATTCGGTCATATTAATATAATAAATTATTAACATATCTATTGTATCATTGGGTGAGTATAAAGTCAGTACACTCTTCCGACATTTGAGAGTTTTACAACATGATTCGACAACAATTCTGCATCACGTGATTTATCAAACCTCACTTATTAGTATTAGTAGTAGCCCTGTAGCATCTAATACATGTCCCACTACTGGGCTCGGGCCTCTTCTCATGATGAGCAAGGTAAGGCCATAGTCTACCACGCTGGTCAAGTGCGAATTCGTAGAAATCACACACCGTCGTGCACTTTTTAGGCACTCTCAGGCATGCAGGATTCCTCACGATGTTTTTCCTTCAGCGTTAGCGAGCGATAATTTATATGATAAATACACACGGATCTTCGAAAAGACGAATCTTAACGATTTATTGACAGAGGTGTGTGCCGTGGGTTCGATCCCGAGACCTTTGACTTAGCAGTCCTACGGTCTCCTACTCGGCTATCGCTGCTGAAACCTCACTTACCTCCCCGTAATCAGGCAGAGTACACATCGCTACAAATCAAGCTATACATTACCAGTATACGATAGTCCCACATCATATCTAGGCTTCCCGAGCAATGCGAAAGCAGCATATACTGGATAATTGGTTAAAGGTTGATGTGTTGCAGTGTACATCAAACATAGCTAAGGTTGCAATCAACATGAATGATGTAGCAACCTAACACTACTATCTCTTTAATATATGTCTGCACGTGTGGTGTAGTGGTTTAAGCGGTCGCCTCGCCGCTTTCCACTGCACTGGTGTTGTGGGTTCGATCCCCACATGGGACAAATCTTTGTGTAATTTGCAAATATTTGTTCTGAGACTGGGTATGCTTGTGTGAGCGAATGAGTGTATTTGGCCTTGTCATTGGGACTATTGGATAGTGTAATTGCTTCTGGCGTTCTATCTAATGTAAAAAATCCAAATTTATTATTTATTTATTTTATTTATGATAGCAATGTTATCTAATACAGTTAATGAAAGCTGAATTATAAAGGATAATTTACATTATAATTAGCCTTTGTTCGCAGCTTTGCTCTCGTATATGGCATTAAGGTAGTCTTTATCAAAATATATCAAAAAATTAAATGTCTGTAAAATGTCATCAGCATTGATTCAATAAATTAACCACGTTGGTGTAAGAGTTTTCCCCATTTTATTATATTTGTTTGAATAAAAAACAAGATAAACCATAAGATCAGAGATTATCCGACACAAAACACCGTCCACTGCCACAGTATTTCCACGTGGCTCGGTTTCATAATCTCCTATCAATATTTATTCACAAAGGTATGGCTGACAGCAACAAGACATTATTAAACTGCCGCCGACAGCCATCAACTGTCAAAATAAATGATTTCCACCTCCCGTGCCGTTATTATTTTCTTATACTGTCAGTTGTCAACGGAGATAAAGTCCATATTTAATAAAATATGGCGTCGCAAATATCAAAATATTGGAGGACAACTCATCAAGGACGGATTTGATGAATCACAGTCCGATGCGCAGATCAAGATTGAGTTTTTAAAAGTTATTGGTGGTTTACGGTCACTGGAAATGTTTCAGATTAAGGTTTGTGAATTCTCATTTTGATTCGTTTGGATTTAAAATATATCTATACTGTTATAATGAAGGGTTGTTTGTTTGTGTGGCTCTCTCTTATGATTCACTTTACCGATTCTTAAACTATTATTTTACTGGAAGCTTCACTTTTGGTGATTTACGGTGACTTGAAATGTTTCAGGTTGAGAATTGTGTAACAGTAATGATTAGGGTCGACACACACCAAAAGCACGTCGAAGCGCAGCGAATCGAAGCGCAGTTTCAGTGTCATATGAATTTTAACTTTATTTTCATAAGTATAATACTTATTATCGCATGAGAAACTCAAACGAGTCGCGCGGATGCCCGCGGCGCCGCGGGAATTCCGGCGAATTCCATAGTAGTAGTAGCGTAGAGTTTCTCATGCGATAATTAGTATTATAGTAATGAAAATAAAGTTAAAATTCATATGACACTGAAACTGCGCTTCGCTTTGACGCGCTTTTGGTGTGTGTCGACCCTTAAAATTATACAGGGATGCGATTGATTGATTGGGATTAGAGATATTTATTGAAACCACAGATTATAGATCTGGTTAATGTTAATTTCCATAGAATATTAAAAAACAAAACACGTTTTAGAACAAATTGAATGTTCAATTTGTTCGGCTACCTTAAATAAATAAAAAAAAATACCGTTGGAATTTACCTTACTACGAATAGAATCTATGATAAATGTCATTATGTGTTATTCACCCCGTATACATGATCTTCTTAAGACGTTAAAATTTTGGTTTAAAAAGCGTATTTAATCGTCAAAATTCTGATTATTCCTTACCATTATAATAATTATATGCTTATATTATACGCTTTTCAAGCTACAATACAATGTTCATAATGAAAATTGGAATATAAATAGTATTATACCTATAGCCTAAAAAATAGCATAGACTATTTTTTTTTACAATTCCCTTGGCCATACAACTCTTGAAAACCGCAGACAGAGAGGAATTTTGATCGAAACCTGTAAAACATGTTATATGTTAATACCATTAAAGACAACAAGAAACCAAAACAAACACTTAAGAGGTCATTCTTTAAAAATTTGTCAGACACTATCGGAGCTAAATCCTTTGAAACACTTTTTACTAACGTTGTTATGGCACCCACTGTGAATACGTTCAAAAATAGACTGGACAAATTCTCAAAATCACAAGACTCACACGCATCAGCTTAATATATAATAGCTAGTGTGCTTCATATAATATAATAATTATAATTTCGCGAATGCAAATTTGCCGTTGGAAGCTAGTAGCATAAATTAGGTTTGTAAAGCTCAAAATTTATTTATACGCCATTTCAGTAAGCCCTAAGTTGCTTTTAGTGTTAATTAGAGAAGGCGGATAAATCTTTTATTCAAAAGGTACTGCGGCTTAGATGTGCGCTAAGTAAAAAACATTTTTATGATGAAACAACAACGTTGAAATATTTTTTTTTTTTTTTTTGTTTTGAGTTTTTATATTGTATAATGAATATGAGTTTGTTAAATGAAAACTAAGTAAAGCAATAAAAAAACGTTAATAGGGGTTGAGCCTATCGCCATTTACTGGGCACAATTCATAAAATAGTAAATGCACAAAATAGTATATCTTTGGTGGAAAATATAATATTACTGAAATAACTGAAGAGTAAAAGGGATCCTTTTACTCTTCAGTTATTACGGTACAGCATGCACGTGCATAGTCAACAATTGAGAGCCCGTACAGATTACGCTGATGAATGCACTCAGAAGTGTCCACACAATATGTTTACTGATTCTCCAAAGATATTAGGAATGTATTATAATACTCACATCTATGCTGTCTAGTTATACTTTATTAATTACTCCATAACTCAAAAACTATTAGTCCTACAGAAAAAAGTTGTACTTGAAAAAAAATTTTCAAAGATTCGACAACGGGTCTTAATCGCGTAATTATTATAAAGGTAAATAAATACCGTGGACAATATCCGCGCTTCACGGAGGCGACGCTGAGCTTCACCAGTTGGCTCGTGACCAAGAATGATGCAAGTCATTCGAAACGTCGAGCATAGGTATTTATTTACCTTTATAATAATTACGCGATTCAGACCCGTTGACTAATTATTGAAAAATGTTCTCAAATCGCGAAAGTTTAAAAACATATATTGAAAAAAATTCTTTAAGGAAGGTGTAGCGATTCTATTTTTTTTTAAATATTTCTTAAATAGTAAATATATCTAATTTGAAAAATAACTTTTTAAAAGCTAAATTCAAATTCTACCAGATTCTGTTTTAAAAAATTAAAACACAAAATTACTTTTTAAATTTTAAAGCGCCAGTACCATAGAGATTATTTTTCACGTACATTTTTTTTTGTAGGAATTATTGTTCTTTGAGGTATGAAGTGATTTTTTTGTATAAATAGTAGGCTAGCTCTCATTGTCTATATTTGGCATAACTCAGTCTCCCGCTTTGCTTTGGAGGGAAGTAAAGATACATACTTTCCAACTCCAACTATATACTTCTGATTAAATTCGTTGCGGGTTCCAAGACAATTTTAACTCTTCCTGGAATTGCCCGTGTGTCATGCACGGTGTCTTTCAGTTGGTTACCGCTGTAGATCCTGGCGCCACAGGCAATATAACAGTGCGTAACAAAAACAAAAGACATTCAGTTGAGTCAATGGACGATTCATTCACATCGACTAAGTCGCTATCAGATTACTTAGCAAATAGCTTACCGGACTTGTCAACAGTAGCGGAACACAATACAGACGAATTACATGTTGTAATAAATGATTTAAAATGTCAATTAGAAAACGCCCATAGAGAAGTTGAAAAATTGTCTAAAGAAAACCATGAGTTAAAAAACATTATCACCCAACAAACAGTCAACCACTCCAGTCTGAAATCTATAAGTACCGATCCAAGCAAGTGTAACGACCAAATCAGAACGCCAACAAAAAATACAAAAATTATAAAAAGTTTGTTATTCTCCAAAAATAATAGTACCCCACTTTCTGCGTCGGAGATTGTAAATACACCAAATGAAATAAACATTAGTACCTCAGGCTTAAAATTGTATGAAGATAGTTCTACAAAAGCTACAATAGATGGCGCCACAGATCTGCAAATAGATAACAGGAATAAAATATACATCTTTGGAGGTCAACAATGCACTGGATTGGCTAAGAAACTGATTAGTACTAGAATGAATACCCAATACAAGGAATATCAAGTATCTGCTGTGATAAAGCCTTTTGCAAGCACGCAAGAAATATTAAAGTCCTGTAACAACATAGAAGACTCTGAGAACAATTATTTGATCCTAGGCATTGGAGAGCATGACGCTAATCCTACAAAATTATCTATGGACATTTTTATCGCGTTATCTAAGTTTCATAAAATTAATATTTTGATATTAAGTGTTTTACATAATGAGTACCTTAACGAATGGAAACTAAATAACCACCTTCAAAACTTATGTTTAAATTCTAAGCAATTTCAATTTATAATGTTGGGTAATATAAGTGTTAACAGAGCAACATATCAATATAATATTTGTTATAAAATCAACCTCAGGATTGACTTTGATTATTACGAGAAAAAATACTTAGTTGGAAATGTCAAGAATTTAATAAAGAATACCCCACCAAAAATATTCCCAAGGGGTACAATTCCTTTTTATTTTCCAATTTTAAAAAAGAGTAAATGTCATCAAACTGTAACCCAATCGGAGCCATTACAGTGCAATACTTCCGACAATAGTAACATCACTAACAACAATGTTTGTTCTGATTTTTTTCGTACGCAATAATATATGTACTGCCTCTTTGTTGCACCAAAACATTGCTGGGGTGTTAAATAAGGTTGATAATATTCAATTATGCTTATGTGAATTGTCAAAAGATAATATTGATGTAGATGTCCTTTGCTTTAGTGAAACTTTTGTTAGAGCCGGTGATGAATTAAATATAAATTTAAAAATTTTTAATTATGCTAGTTCGTTCTGTAGAAAAAAAGAAAAACGCGGTGGTGTATGTATCCTAATAAACAAATCATTTGACTTCAAAAATATTGATTTCATCAAAGAATTGTGTGTTGAAAAAATTTTTGAATGTTGTGGTACTGAAATTCCCTCATTAAATTGCATCGTCATATGCTTATATAGAATACCAAATTCAAGTACATTTTTATTTTTTCAAAAACTTGACTTTCTACTACACAAACTACTTATTCGTAAAAAGCGTATCATATTAGTTGGTGACTTAAACATAGATACTTTAAAAGACACCAGTGACACCATAAAACTTAGAGACATTATAAGTAACTATGGGTTATCATTTCATAATAACTACCCTACTCGTAAAAATGCATGTATTGATCACTTATTAAGTAACATAGAAAACTCAGAAGGATCGACTCGTGAACTATTTTTATCAGACCATAACACATGTCAATTGCTAAAATTCCCAGTTAAAGAGAGAAAACCTGCACTCAAATTTTGGTACAACATTAGTAGAGACTATTCCAATGACAATATTAACAAGTTTATAGAAGCCATAGGAAATTTATCATGGAACAGCGTTTATAATGAAACAAATGCTAATAAAAGTTTTAGTGAGTTTCATGAAGAGTTTTTGCTTTTTTATCAATTATGTTTTCCTACTAGAAAAACCAAAATATACACAAATAGCACCTCTCCGAAATGGATTACCAAGGGCATTCGGGCTTGTAGTTTATATAAACGAAAACTTAAACGATTAATTTTCTTAAAAAACAATGACGATATAAAAACTAAATACATAAATTATACTAGGATTTTAAAAACATGTGTTAACTATTCCAAAAGGTTTACAAATCATAATTATTTATTAAAGTCAAAAAATAAAAGTAAAGCCACATGGGACATTATAAAAGATAGAACAGACGCACGTAAAACATATAATCAGGTAAACGAAATCAAATATAAGGACCTAAATATGTCTGATCCAGGTAATATTGCAAACGCATTTAATGGTTTCTTTACTAATGTTTCAACTGATCAAAAAACAGCTAAAAAAACTAACCATTACATTCTACCAGAGAGACATGAATGCAGTATATTTTTAACACCGTGCACTCCCATAGAAGTGTTCCGTACAATAAAATCCCTAAATAACAAAAGGTCAGTCGGGTATGATGAGGTCTCCACTCACATTTTAAAGTCTTGCGCTGAAATTATAGCACCAGTCCTAGCACATTGTATAAATTTGTCAATGCTTGATGGAGTGTTTCCAGATAAATTAAAATTATCAGTAGTTAAACCGCTCTTTAAGAATAAAAGTTCACTGGAAGTAACTAACTATAGACCAATCACACTAATTCCAATTTTTGCGAAAGTCTATGAAAAAATCATGCATTGTCGTTTATCACAATTTATAAGTAAATACAATATAATTAATAATGAACAGAATGGCTTTCAAAAGGGCAAGTCTACCACATTAGCTGCATATTCTCTCATTAGGTCTATAACCGAAAACATTGATAAAAAAAGTCCTGTAACAGCCATTTTTCTAGATATGAGCAAAGCTTTCGATCTAGTTGATCATAAAATCCTTGTGAATAAATGTGAAAGATATGGCATTCGAGGTCCTGGATTAAAGTGGCTTAAGAGCTATCTTGACAATAGAGAACAATACGTCGAAATTTTTCGCATAAACGAAAGCTTGACATCAATACCACATAGATCGTCGACTCTGCCTAACACATCAGGCGTCCCACAAGAGAGTATTCTCGGTCCTCTTTTGTTCCTCATATACATCAATGATTTACCTAGTATAACAGATCACAAGTGTATACTTTTTGCTGACGACGTTTCCATTCTTGTACCAGAAACTGATAAAAATAAACACAATGAGGAAGTCAGCAAAACTATAAATAATGTTATTAATTGGTTAACCGAAAATCAGCTTAAAATTAATATATCTAAAACTAAATATGTACAATTTGCAAACTATAAACAAAAACCTCAACATATTGAACTTAAGTATGATGGCGAAAAAATTGGTAAAGAAAATAATATCAAATTCCTAGGACTTACATTAGACAACAATTGCAACTGGGGCTCACACATAAACACAATATGTAATAAATTAAACAGGTTTGTATATGCCTTAAAACAGTTAAGTAAATCAGCTACGCAAGAAACAGCTCTCGGCGCGTATCACGGTTACGTAGGTTCGGTTTTAAGATACGGTATCATTTTATGGGGTAATTCTACACACATGAACAGGGCTTTCATTGTACAAAAAAAATGTCTTAGGGTAATAGCTGGTGTATCCCCACTAACTAGCTGTAGACCCATATTTAAAAAATTAAGAATATTGACTTTGGTATCTCTATATATTCTTGAAATTGGCATATTTGTAAAAAGTAATTCACAATTCTTTACGAAGGTTAGTGAAGATAGCAGATTCCAAAAAAGGGATCCTAGTAAATTAAGAAATGAAATATGTAAAAGCACTCTTCACTACAAAAACAGTTACAGCATGTCAATAAAAAATTTTAACCACATTCCACAAACTTTAAGAGAATTACCTTTACATATTTTTAAAAGAAAACTTAAGTCTTGGTTACTTGAAAAGTGCTTTTATACGCTTAATGAATTCTATTCCTGTAAAAAATAAGTTATCCTGTTTGTTAGTGCTACTTTATTGTCCATGTTTACTTCTTTAAACAAAAATTCGCATGCCTATTAAAGGTGAATATGTCGGGCTGCTAAAACATGTATACCATCTACTGTACCATATTCCTGCGAATAAATGAATCTTGAATCTTGAATCTTGAATCAGGAGTCACAGTGGTGGGCGTGTGGGTGGGATTATATCCCGTAAAAAAAAGGCTAGCTCTCAGTTTTCAGAGCACTAAATAAGACAATATAGTTAGATTTATAGATATTCTAGGCCCTAGAAGACATAATTATGTCTTCTAGGGCTCTAAAATAAATAAAATCTATAAATCTAAAAAAACAAAGAAATGAAAACACAGAATATTCTGTGTGTTTGTTTTATTTCTTGAGATGCAAATTGTTTGACACCAACGAGTAGTCTAATAAGATAACCATAAAAAAATGTAACTTAAACTAATTATAATAATTATATTATCTAACACCTTAAGAGGCTCGCGTTAGACAACTGGACCAAGAACCAGATGAAGAAGACGGACCTTTTGGACACGTCACGCATCGTGAGGAGGTTCCTCTCTCTGGAGCCCTAACCACCAACAGCTTGGTCCCTGCACCCGATGTCGGTGTGACACTGTTTTTTACATTTTAAATGTTTTTTTTGTTAATTTATATTATTAGTAATATTTAAAATATATAAAATAAATAAAATAAAATTAAAGAGAAATAAAAATCTGCGCCTATTATAGGTGAAGCAGCCGATTGGTCACCTTGATAAGGAACATTGACTTCTAGAACTATTATGTGTGTAAATAAAATGCAAAGACAAATAATAACCACGTGTTCTGGAGACAAAGTGTCAAATATTTACTTATTCCAAGTAAATTAGCTTGTTAGGCAACACTTAGCTAATGTTTAAACAATTGCTAAACCATATATGCCAGTAATATTTTAAATAAATATTTTTTATGTATTTCCATGTAAAACTCTTTCGATTCGCGATAAACACGCGTGTAGTACATCTAATAGTAAGATGCGCCACTTTATATGGGGAATATTATTATAATATTACCTATACATATATAATTGATAGTCTGACTGACTTCTTCAACACAGAGCCTCTAAACTGCTGGGTCTTGAATTTTGAAATTTTGCACAAAGGTTTTGACGTAGGCTAAGAAGGGTTAATCTCACGAGTGTAATATTTAAGGTTAAATTATTTAAAGTTTACAACAGATGGCATCTCGCAAACAGAGCAATTCAGTTTCCACGGGTTATACCGTGGTTATCAACGAACCCAACGCGAACGAAGACTCGGGAAATAGCTAATAGCTTAGGTCATAAAAATGGTGTCAGTAATTTTAGGGCTAACCTCAACAGGCAGAATCGTAACCGGCGATAGGTTTAAGGGAAAACAGTAGTACTTCGTGACAAGTAAGAGCTTTACCAACTGTAAAAGAATATTTTATATAATATTATAGTTGAAAAATTAAGAATCCAGCAGGACTCGAACCTGCACCCTCTGAAACCAAGTAAGGTTCGTCTAACTAAGGTATATATGTATATATATACCTATGACACTGGCACAAAAAGAGTTCAGAAATTTCGAGTCTAGCAGCATACGAATCCATAGCTGAATTGGCAAAGCACTTGGGGCGTATACCCAGGGGATGCAGGTTCGAGTCCTGCTGGATCCTTAATTTTTTAACTTTAATATTAAATGAAATACAAAAAGGCATAACAAAGCTAAAATTTTCTTTAAAATATTACACGTAAAAGAATATATTTATAACAACTGTTACTATTTACCTTTTGCGAATATTAAGATAACAAATCTAAGAATAAACATTCGAGCAAACTTTTATCTTTGTCCCTACATTAAGTTGCTAACTCCAAAATCGGCGTCTTGGGTATCTTTAAATAACAAGTTTTATAATAAATAACACATGTAGGACATTATTTTGTTTTTTTCTCATTAGACGAATGTAGATTAAAGTCCATTATCTGATGCTCGAATGTAAATTATTTTCTTTTATTTACTCAATTTAAAAAAAAATGTCGCCATTAGGAATAACTCATGTGTCGCAGTGGTGTTTACAAACATACATAACACACACACAGTACACCCACTAAGCAGGATAATATTCTAATCAATACATTACATTCAACTATGTTCACCTGAAGGCTGTAGCTTAGGTGAATAACAACCACATTATTTTAAGCATCTCAAGTCTGACACTGTAATTAGATTATAGGTCGTCTGCTAATGTAAAACAAGCAAGTTAAATATGCGCAGTTTCTGAAAATCCAAATCCCACCAAAAACATTTTCATGTTAAATATTGCCCAGACGAGGCTATAATTATGGCCTGCAGTGTCAAACATTTATCAGATCCTTAAGGCTTCAAAAGGAAATGCATGTATCAAAGGTGTAGTTTGTGAAGTTAGCTTCATAAACTACACCTTAGTCAAAATATGTGTCTTGGCCGTTTCGTTTCTACTAGCACTACCTGTCTAACAGTAGAGAAATTATTTTTTAACCTTAATTACTCGAATGTATTGAGTTTGAAACGGCCGGGCCACATATTTTGACTCAAGCGTAGAGGTTGAAACTTTGTTTATTTAATAAATAATATATAAATGATTGAATATAAATCCCATCTGGCTTAATCCAAACCCAAATTAAAAGTGCTTAAAAATCGACGCAACGCTTGGCAAAAAGAAAGGTTTGCCCTTTGCTTCGCCGGCGCGTCTTGGCGGAGCCACTCCCGTGGCCCCAGAATATTCTTTCATTTTAAAATTCTCATCATGCAAAGTTTATTTAAAGGTATGATTATGAATATAATGAGTCTTTTAGATTTTTAAAATTAAAAAAATGCATACTATTTTAATGCTGTCTGAACTACAAGAAAAAGAACTATGTAATTTAAATCCTAAGTCTTAAAAGGTATTCATAATTACCTAAGCTTCATAAATAAAAAAGGGGGGAAATAATAATTTTTCAAAACTAAAGAAAAAAGTTAACATAATTTGTATCCGTATTTGTAATTAACATAAATGATAAATCTAATCTATGGTCGTTAAAACTACCTCGTTAGTCTAGTGATTAGCCTATGTGTTATCTCACCGCGAGATCTCGGATGCAAAAGATTTTCGAAGTTGGTATTGTATCCGATGGATGACGATAAGCTCACCCCGTACCACATGGGACCTAAACATAACAGGTGAAGTGTGGGTGTACCTATACACATCTGCCACACATTACAAAATGAAAATACCACCCAAAATAATAAATATACTTAAGCAACCTTCAAAGATATAAACCAACAACTAAAATAAAATTGTAAATAAGTAAGAGACAATAAACTGAGATGAGTAAAAACAACCTTGATTACTTTTGAAGAACATTTTAGTGGAAAAAGCTAACCTTACTTCGCCTAAAGCTATTTTAATAGAATCGAGGCTTCAATTTTATTTCTATTTTATTTTCACAAATTACTTACATCATTGTTAATTTCTCAGAAATAAATCCTTTATCTTCAAAATTGTTTTATTGAGTTCCCATATTTTTTGGTACATTATTATTTTGAAACTGAATTACATTTTCTATATACATATAATAAAATTGAAAGTCTGTAAATTTGAGTCAAATTAGAGTATCTTAAAAATTGCAGATAAAAGATTTTACTGAACGTATACTATATATCGGCGCAATTACTACTCTTCGTCGATATTAATTAAGATTAATAACTTGATGGTCCTAAAATTAGTTAATAAACCATCAGTTGATTATTTTTGAGTTGATTACGATGAAAAATTAATGTTAATATTGTAATTTCAATACTTAACCTACAAACGGCCGCACTGTAGGCGATCGTCTCAGTCGCTCTCGAGCCACCGTACAGTACGGACCTCTCAGTGACGTCATTACGCTGCCTGTTGAATAAACGAAGCTTATAAAAGTAATTGTGAAGTTTTTCATTGAAGACCCAGAATGAGTAATCATGAAGAAAACAATTTTATTGTGATGTGTGAACACCACGTCACACTTTTTAAAAACACTCCGGATACTTAATTTTTATTTTTATACCTAATTAATAAAAGAAGTAATAATTTTAGGTCTAATTTTTTTCGGGTGGTCTACCTTACTTTACCTATACATGAGAAATGTGGTGTCCATATTTCATCCTGAATTCATATAGCAAGTTTCAAGTTCATCTCAATCTCTCACCTTTAACCTGCCATCAAATAGCACTCCTGAGTTCCTGTTTGGTAGTGAGATCTGGCTGTAAAATTACTGGCACATGAGGCATTACACCATAGCCCTCAGATGAAGCGACGCATGCCTAGTTACTCAATGGACTGCAGTTACCACTGACCATCAGGTAGACTATACCATACGTCCATTCACGCAGCGTTTAAAAAAAACCTAATTTGTATACATAGCTATGAAACTGTGGTGATTTGGCAAAAGAAAATCCAAAAAAATAACATAGGTAACAACTTCATTATACAATCATTTATTACAGTTTTAAGTAAAATTATCAGTTTCGAATAACTAATTTTATTCTACAAAGTAAGCCGCTTGTGAAGATATAATAAATATTTTATCACACTGTCTCATTACTTAATAGCTATTTAATGTATTCTAATTAAATATATATAAGCTACTAATAGTAGAGACATTAATGTTTCTGTAAGAGTACCTTAGTACTTACAGCTTTGTTTTGAAGCGACGAAAAAAACGGACTGCTGCCTTCTTGGTCCAGTGGCTAGCGTATGTTACCTCTCATTGCTAGGTTTCGTGTTCGAAGTGTTATTTGTAAACTTTCTGTCAGGAAATTCTCAATAGCAGCACGGAGTTGGAATTGTGCCCGGTTAATGGCGATAAGCTCATCCCTATCTCTAGCACCTAAACATAGCAGGTGAAGTGTGGGTATTGTACACCTCTGCGACACCCTTCTGGGTAATAAAGGGGTGGTGTTATGTTATGAAAAAGACGGAGGAGGTTCTCAAATCGACCGCACCTTGTGCGAATTTTTTGTCTATTTTAAAAGACAAATCATATCTTAAACATTAAAATCCAGTTTGTTGGCGACCATTTAAAAAAAAATATATTTTAAGTTGGTTGGGATGGTTTAGACTTAGACATAAAAAAAATATATAATGATAATTTGTATAATTTATTTTGAATAACATTGTGTTGTGGAATTAAGCTGAACGACGAAGTTTGCCTACAGAATGAAGATTTAATGATTCTCGGTTAGTGAATTTGTGACTATATAGATAGATATATGATTGTACACCAATATTAACAAATAAAAATTTTGTAAACTTAACAATTATGTTACAGAATGTTATGGGCGGCCTTATCGCTATTAGCAAATTCTTACAGGCAACCTTAGGATGGACAAGTAAGTAAATGAGCAAAGTTACGGGCAGTTGTTGGTGCGTTTATTAAGAAAAATAAAAGTATAAAATGTCATGATAATGACAGTTGAAATATAAAGAATACAGAAATACTAGGTTCAAGAATCAAAATATTTTACAACGTTATTTACCCTCGAGTCATATTAACTGTTGGTAATCTGTTAGTTCTTGGGCAGTCTTCAATAGCGACGCTCTTTCTACTAGCGGTATCTCTGACAGTAAGTTTGTCACAGTAACAAGTTGCATAGTCACAAATCTGCAGTTAGCGTTGTGTTTATGATATTATTGTGTTATTTATTTTATTAATTCCTAACTTATTACACGTGGTTGAGGGAAGGAAGGTGGCAAAGTTTTATAGGGGTTCAATAATTTTTGTAGTGTGGGGGTCCAAAAAAATGATTTTGGTATGACGTAATTAATGCATAATGGTAGTCAGCTACTTCTGGGGGCAATCTTCAATAGTGACGCACTTTCCACTGACAGTATCCCTGACAGTAGGTTCGTCACAATAACAAGCTGTGTAGTCACAAATCTCGTACTCTTCTTCTTTCGGGTTGGGTTCGTCGCAGGTAGCTTCAGGAACAATTCGCCCGCAACCGTTGGCATATCCGCGTGTGCCCACTTCACATTCTCTTGTACCTAAATAACAAAAATATGCAGGTTAGGCCTGGATTTTTTTATAAACATTTTTTGTATTTTTATTAAAACTGACGTGAGTTTGTAACATTCGCAGCCAGTCTTGCAAGACTGGCTGCGACTCAAATTCAAAATTCAAATTCAAATCATTTATTTTCATAGGCCCCAGGAGGCGCTTGAACACGTCAAAATATTACAAACAAATGATATAAAAATAAATTATAAGTAAAACTAAATTATACTAATTACAATGATTTGAATAACCGGGGCTTAGATCAGGCGCAACGTATCGCACTCTCTTGATAATGCCTAGACGTATAGGCGAAACCGCGGTCGACTAAATAGACCAACATTACGTGAGTAACACCACAGATAATATAATACTAGTACAGATACCCAATCTCATACAAAAAATTGACGCCACCTTAAAAAAATTATTTCTGTGAGCTACTTTAATTCACTTTTTATGCCAATAGATGGCCGTACTTGTGAGTAGTCTCAACCGCGCTACCCTAACGCCATCTAGCTTTTGCAAAAGGTAACATAGGTACATGTCGTCCTTGTGTGCGTAAGAATGTGTCTGTGTGCGTGCCAAAGCTGTCAATGTTTTAGAATATTATTATCTGCATTTGTGCGTGTCCGTGTCAGTATGTTACGTAGACAGAGAATAGTATAGACGACTGATAGCTTCGATCTCCCTCACACAAGACAAAGATAAACTTACGCCAATTTTGTGTAAAAAAACAAGACAGGTGATAAGATTTTTTGTTTCGCCATGCGTGTCGGGTTTTTGAGCAAACCTTGAGGTTTGCTCAAAACTTTATCAATTAAACTTGACATATTTGACAACGCTGGCAAAATAATTTGGTATTTTTAAATTTTAGTTAGTTTAAAGCTATAAAAGTTACGTGAAACCTGAAAAATATTAGCAATTTTTTAACAATAGTGTCTTTATTAAGCATTATTGTAGGAAATATGGTGCGGTGTAGTGTTTTAAGATGTAAAAGTGATAGTAGAAGAAAACTGCCTGAATTATCGTTCCACTCGTAAGAATAACACATTTTGGCCTTTGAATCATATGCCAGGTTGTATTTTCAATGATTTTATCTTGTGTGAACTATGTTTGTTTATAATTTCATCGAATCATTTTAAATATGAAATTTTAGTATTCATAACCTACTATAAAATATTGTTAGATGTTGTCAAGACTTCCATATTTTTTTCCCCAAAATTGTGGGTAAAATTTTATGTTGCATTTCTTATGATAAATATATCATGTAGTATTTTAGTCAGTTTCAATATCTTAATTGCATAACAGTTTCCCGGAAAATATTGATTTAAATCCGAAGTGGATTGAAGCTACAGGACGAACAAATTGGGCTCCGAGTAAATTCTCTTAAGTTTGTAGCAGACATTTTGGACGACATGAATTATTAAAAAAAGAGAGTAACTCTTTTGTTAATGAATGCTGTGCCACACAGGTAAATTAAAATTTAACCTGTAGGATACATTATATACAGCGTGTATATATAATATTAATTATTATTTGAGATTTTCAGTTGAGTATTATAGGGGGCTATTTATTTATATATATTACAATATTTGGGTATAGTCAAGTTGAGATAATTTGAATTGATGCGCAACACTGAAAGGAAATCTACGTTTTTTACGGTCCTAAGGATTTTACGTGCAATATAGACTTGAATATTTGATTTCGTTTTAATAAAACTAGCTATGGTCCGTGACTTTTGCTCTGTGGGATTCGTTGATCCTCACGTTTTTACCTGTGGCAGCCGTAACTGCCCGTCCCCGTGCGTGAGTTAGAAAGTATGTTAAACGCCATCTATTTAAACTTTTGCGTAAAGTTACTATTAAAAATTTTACAGTTTCAGGCAAAAGAAGCAGTGGATGAGCTAGCATAGTAATGCCGTCAACGAGTAGCCAAGAGTATGTGTCTACTAAACTCAATACTATGATGCCAGCAGTGACTGTTCAAAAACACGCAGCTGAAACGCCAGATGTGAAACTTCCAACATTGGTTGATCGACTTAAATTCAGTCATTACCTATGCAGTATTAACATAACAGTACATCACGCAATATGTTCAATAAACCGAACAATTGTTCTTTATATCTGTTTTATTTTCATAAAATAAATACATTTTTCATTTTGGAATTAGTAAATAATATATCTTAATATTTTGGCAAATTTATCCAAAAACTAGGGTAATTTAATTTGCACTGTCGCCACACTGTGGCGAGATTCTCTGTCTCGCTGTTGACCACGCCATTCCCTTATCCAGTACTATCCTTCATCCAAGGTATGTTACATTACCATGACGTTTGACCTTCTACAGCGCTATAACACTGCTTCATTCAAAATATCAAACGATTTTTTAATGTTTTGCGATTTAAAATGTAATGTAATAAAATAATGATTACTTTCTATTGCAATTGATTTTTATTTAGACTTATGTTAGTTGTTTAATTTTTAAGGTTATACAATACAATATCATTCACCCAAGAATAAATTCATTTTAATATGATAGAGCTTTTGTTAGCACGCTTGAATGATGCACGTAGCCGTGCTATGCGCTAAACTGGTTCTCAGTGTTCCTGTCAAACTTGGTAGGTATACCACTAACAAATTGGAGCCTACCTATGCCAAGGATGTTTCAATTCATAGGTTAGGTATAAATAGCCGGGGCTACTCCCGCGAAGCAGTACTGCATTGGGCTGGCGCTTAAGCGGTTACGGCGGAGCGCGGCGACGACGGCGCGGCGGCGCGGCGCGGCGGAGCGCTGCGGTCTTCCAACCCCTAGCCATAACAGATCGCCGCGCTTAAAACATTCACAGTTCGCGCGCTGTAATAAGTTTCAATTTTGCGTGCAAGACTAGTATTATATTATCTGTGGTGCAAGTGGGTACCTCAGGCGAGGTGTAGGTATAATTTTTACATAAAATAAACTTGACTTTCGTTAGGGAGTGAATCTTCTGTTGTTCCCAAGGACGATATAATATCTATTAACGTTGTTACTTATTTTGCCTATAGGTACCTACTTCAAATAATAATTTCAAGTATTTCAACATTAATGTAAAGACAATTTAAACGTCTTAAGTCAATAAAAGAGTTGCTAAAGAAAGTAGGTAATCTTTATTTATTTCTGGTAAAGTTTGATCGAAAAATCTAAAATCTGTTTATAAAAACGTGCAATCATGTTTGCTTAGCATTGTTCCTACAACTGTCTTCGTTCGCAAAAACGTATTTTTGTAGCAATCTTATTATCGAAATTTTTAGCTAGACTAAGATTGCTTTGAAGGAAGAAGACAAGGGAGGTTTTAGTCATATCACTCAGTACAAAAAACATGTATGTAAATACCCACTAGTGTATCTAGGGGTGCGCTTTGTTTTTCATAAAAAAATTTCTTCTTAAAATCGCAATTATTTTCCGAATTTGTTATTAATAACATTTTTCTCTATACTCATTGGCATTCATAATATTGTTTTTCATTCACATCTTTATCCTATTATTTTCTTATATTATAGTTTTTCTTAATGATACCGATCATTCTTTTCAACTCCTAATTATTTTTATTCATACATTTGTTTGTTCTTTTTAATTAATTAATTTTTTCCTTTTGAGTGTTACGTTATTTACTCTATTTATATCCATAATGTCAATATAAATATATTAATTATTTATTTATTTAATTGTAAAAAGATCTGAAAAACATCTCACATAAAATATCCACAAGAGCACACAAACAATCCGAAAACTTCTACCGAAGTGAAGGAAACACGCGCGGCCCGTTTATTTGTAAATAAACATTGCAGAAAAACGTTTTGTTTCTGTTCGAAGTACATCACATGACAATTGATATCTATATTATTTTAGATTATAAAAAAATAAAATACATATATATGATTACTTACATTATTAGAAAAACATGTATTTAATATATAATTTAAAAAGTTCGATGATGATTTTATATCTAACTACTATTGGAAGGCAATCGTAGACTCAGAAACTAAACGCGTCATCGTAAGTGAATGTCCAATAATTTAGCATGCTGAGTGACAAAAGCGTCGAACTCCAATTTGTTTCTACCTCAATATACACTCACACACTCATACAATGTTAAAATAAAATTGAAATAAGCGCCATCTATTAGCCACAAATAACCTAACCGCATGAATTTTTTACATTTTGTGCCGTATCCAAGACGGCGACTTAGGAGTTAAAGACATAGATTTCTTTTTTCTCTCAAATCACTTTGAAATAATTGAAGAATGCTTTTAACGTTTTATATATACGTGCTTTATTTTTTAAAAATCATATTTTGGTCAAAAGTTGAACAATAGCGTTTATAACAATTTATTATTTTTGCATTGCTATACATAACGCCATCTATGGAATTTTTTAAGAAGTAAAAATCTAATGTTCCTAATGATACCCCATGGTAACACCCGTATTTCATAATTTTAATAAACCTTTTTTGGCTAAAGTAGGTATTTCAAAGTGATAGAAGCAAAATTAAATCTTGTTCAGTATGCTGCAGAAGAGCTGCCCTGAAGTGTATAAATTTTGTTAACTAATAATACGAAACAACATACAATTTACACAAAAATGATCATACAACATAAATTCAGTTAATTTAAAAATCTGTACAAACAGATTTCGAATCGCCTGTCTTAGGCCACACGTTCTTAGAATGCTTCAGGATTATTTCGGCCAAAGTTAAACATTGCCATACAACGTGGCAATGGTGCCAGCATTTTGGGAACGTTACCCACTGTCAGCGGTCTTTTAGATTAGGTTTGTATATAATTATTTACTTTAGCTTTTAAGTCATTTATTTTTAGATAAGAAATAGAAAGAAATAATTTATAAATTAAACCAGAAAAATAACTTACTTATCTAAACCGTACAAAGAGTTGTCAGCGCGTCTATCTGAGGCAACTTGTACTCGAAATGCTGGATTATATTTCGGCCTGCGACTTAGTATCGCAATACAACGCGGTAATACTGCCAGCATTTTGGGTACGAAGCCTTCTGACAGTGACTTATTAAGTTTAGATTAAGTTATTTGACGAAATTAATTTAAGATCCAACATGTATATTTTTTGTAAATAAAGATATTTTACTCACATCTTCCCGTAACCCAAATACAGCCTCTTGAATTAGGTGATTCATTCATTTTTTTCAACATCTTGCTTATAAGGACATATTAAAGTCATTATCAATTTAAATGCTATTAGTTAATAACTATTGCTATTAGTTCATCAAAATTTCCATCTTGTGTCATCTTACTTGCACAAACAGTTAGTTTTGCCGCGTAAACGCTCAATCTTTCTTGTAACTTAAACCTAGCATGCATTTAAGTTTAGAAATAAATATTTTACTTATACCAAACGTCAACCTTATTGGCGGCTCACGAGAACGAGAGCGAGATTACACGAGTGACTGAGACGGTGCATTTGACGGCCCGCCAAGATCTTTGATTTCACCTATACCATGAACTAGTTAGTTAGCGTTTAGCATTAGGGTTTGGTCCTTGAGTCAGGCCAAAGTGGGAGTTTTGTCCACACATAACAATAAACACACGCCTTTTATATTTCGGGCACACCAGTTATGTTTCGGTCCCATGTGATAGGGCGTGAGCCTATTTCCATCTACCTGGCACAAATCTTACTCCGTACTATAATTGAGAATTGCCTGACAGAATATTCCAAATAACACTTTTGGCCGACCGGGCATCGAATCAAAGAATTCTCGATACGCTTTTCCGATAGGAATTGCTAAGAAGCAGCTCGGAATACGGATTTTGTCCGGTAGCTGGCCACCAGCTCAGCCTTCTCACTTGGGACCTAAACATGATGGGTGAACTGAGGGTGTTATACATGTCAGCCATACTTTTGCGGGTAATTTAGTCTTGATCTTATGCTAAAATCTGCCTTCAAAATTAAGGTCATAAGTAAATGTCATTGAACGAAGAACCGGTTTATTATTTTTTGCAAACCTCCATGTTGGGTTATCCCCAAGTGTCCGTTACAGCAAACAGTATTTGAAGTTATTTTCCATAGCCAAATTTCAACCTTAACTGAATCTTCATTAACTTATTTTTCAATGACAAAAACAATCTAAAACGTCTGAAATCAAGCTAAATTGTAAGAGAAAGAAAACTTTATTAGCTCTGTTTAAAGATTCTTATCGCAAAATATGACAAATTCTGCTTTATCCGAATCCGCACTACAGTGCGTATAAACTGTACATAAAATATATTTAAACTATAGTTTAAATTTTTGTCAGTACCATCAGTGCAATAGTCTGAACAACTATACGATTAAATATTCTATATTTATTATTTTTATTGTTACACAATGAAGTGTGTTGCTATTTTGTGTATTTTGTCATTTGCCACATGCGTATTTGGAAAACCTCACGATCGTGGCTGTATTTATGTTTGGGCGTTTTGTAAGTATGAGTCAATACTACTATTATATTAAAAATTGGATTGTAGTTGTAGCCCTAACTTCACAAGTGTAAGACAAACCTTATTATACTTACTTTTATTTTACCTTACCCTATTACCTTACCCTAAGCATAATTATATTATTTTTTCAAGTGTAACTTGAGTCACTTTTAATAGGGTCAGGATATATTTTATGGGTCGGATAAAATCTATCCGGAACCTTAGAAACTGGTCCTTAAAGTTATGTGTGTAACCTCTGAATATATATATATATAACTATACTCTGTCCATTCCTTTATTTTCTTTTCGACAGATTACATTTAGGGATGCCTTCACACGTTACTGATTCGATTTGAAATCATAATCGATGTTGTCTAAGAAGAACTTTCAATCGATTAATTACATCGAAATGGTTATAGTTCATTATTAATTATTCGTTTATTAGTAGTTTTTATTAGATGAAATAAATATACAAAATAATAATATAATAATAATGTCACATACATAATCTATGACGGTTTCCTAGTTACCTTTGTTTACATTTTGATATGTCATTCCAAGATTACGACTTAATTTCTTGCAAATAATTATTCATGGAATCATGATACTATTATTATAATATTCTCTTTTTTATAAAAAATACAAACAATATACAAAAAAAGTCAAATTATTCTTTTTCATAATGATCGATTTATTTCATTTCACGATTTGATTTATAGTCTGTGGTTGTTTGTTACAAAAAGTGAACTTCCCTAAAAAGTGTCGCTTCATACATAGTAAAAATAGATAAGTAGGCCAACTCCCGGCGTTTAGGAACGCACGATACCTAAACTTGCTCGAGCCGCAGGGTTGTCACTTGTCAGATTGATATTTTAAATTACCTGTACTGAAATTATTTTTTTAATTATAAAAAAACGTTTTTTTTACAAATCAAAGCATTTATTTATGTCAAGTCAAAGTCAAATCATTTATTTCCATGGGCCCCAAAGGGCGCTTGAACACGTCAAAACAAACATCAACGTTCAAATAAATAAAATTAAAACAAAACTTAAGCTAATTAAATTATAATATTAATTGCAACAAAATGATTTGAATCACCGGAGCTTAGATTGATTTCAATTCAACTTTGAGGTTTGAATTAAAATCAATCCAAGTACCAGCTCCGATGGGTATTGCATCATAAGAAGAGCTGGTGAGAAACTCATGTTCACCATCTTTTCAAATAATTCATACAATTTTGTTTGTTTATTGACAATAATTGTTATGTGTAAGTTATGGCAACCAAAGTACAATATCTTTTGACTCGCGAAGACATTTTGCAGTGCAGCGCGTAACCGTACCTAATTTTTTAAACAAACACCGACCGCTCACAGTAATGACACGGCCCGCACTACCGGTGACCGAGTGAGTGGCCGAGCGGCGTAGTGTGCGTGCGTACGTACATAAACCCGGGGCGTGGCAAGCGCTACGCGTACATACAAACGGCGCGATGTACCTTTGTTCGAAGATAACATACTTATCTATTTTTACTATGCTTCATAGGCGTGATCTGTCAAAAAGAAAATAAAGGAATGGTCAAAGTATATTACTTGCATTGCTTTGTCTTCGTTTATTGGTGAGTCTTGAGTCATATCGCACTCGTAATACAATACTGTCGTAACTCAAAATACTTCGTACTTGACATAACACTATAATCAAACGTAAAATTTAATGCCTCACAAGTCATTAAAACCGCCGTTGTAATAATGCAAAAAATAAATAAGAGATGGCGCCAAAAGTCATTATTCATGACTGACCAGTCGTCTACTCTCTGCTCTCAATATTGCGTTATCTTTAGTTGCGACCAACAGTGACCGGGGAAGCACGGGCCTTCCGGCGCGTTATTTTCAGTTGACGCGTTATTGCTGGATCAGGTATGTAACATTCAGAGTTGTTTTTTTAATTAATACAGTATTGTGGATTCATACCTAACATTACATTATTGTTATTTCTAGTTACTACATTTTACTGATTTACACAAGCATTATTTAAAATAATATTTCTAATTGCGACACTATAATTGATTATGTTAATCATTTTTGACTTGATGCAGTTTTTTTGAATCATACATTTATGCCGGTTTTTTGTGTACTTTATAAATTAATTTGTATAATTATCTATTTGCAAATTACAGTATTACTTACAACCCAATCGAATTTGCAGAAATTTTATGATTAAAATGCTTACTGACTATTTTATTTCATAAATTTAGATTTAGAATAGAATAGAATAGAATAATCTTTATTGTACACCAATATTAACAAAGAAATTTATGCTGTAAATAAATGCACTTAAAAATTATGTTGCACAATGGGCGGCCTTATCGCTATAAGCAATTTCTTACAGGCAACCTTAGGATGGAAAAGTAAGTAATGAGCAAAGTTATGGGCAGTCGTTGGTGCGTTAATTAAAGAAAAAAAGAAAAGAAAAATACAGTAAAAAGAAACGTCATGATAATGACAATGGAGATTTTAAATATAAATAAAACAGATTTACTACAGTCTTTGTGACATGCATGCAACAAGTGTGTTTTTGAACTAATAAATACTTATTTTATTTGTAGGTTCAGTATGAATCATGAGATGGAAAATCAAAAAATGAATGTAAAAAGTATTACCCACAACTTCCTGATTTGCGGTCACTCTCAGAACGAGGGTGACAATATGCACAGTGTAATTGGGAAACAAGTAAGGCGCTTTGTGTCCCAACACAATACATTACATTAATTACGGCCGCTAAAAAGACAGGAAAACCGTATAACGTGACTGAAATGACTTACGATAAATTTTATAATCTTAAATTACTTAAATAAGCGTGGGGTAACAATTTTAATATAAATGAAGATAGAGTAAGAGTAAAATGGCAAGACATTAAGGTTTTTGGTCTTGAAAAAGAACATCCATTAACATTCTTCTACAAAAATTGCAGAAGAAAATTACCTAAAGGTTTTCGTACGTAACTTACGACGAACTGGAAATCAAACCTCATTATTTTCTATTGGACTGGCACAAGAATACACAAGCAAGATACCTTTAACTCAAAATAAGAAGAGAGACATAATAAATGAAGATTTACATGCTCTAAATATGAGTAATAATTTCATTGTGCTTTTCAGGCTGATTAAATCTAAGTAAAAATATGTTTTTAATACAAATATTTCTGTTCCTTAACGTCACTATTACATTACACTATTAAATGTAAGAATAATATTTTGTTTTTTTTGTTTAAGGTTTTTTTGTTGAATTAAGATTAACTAAAAATGTTTAAGAACAAATAAATATTTTGTTATCTGAATTACGAATGATTGATTTGGTTTTGGAAGGTTTATTTTATTTTACTAAATGTTTCTACAAGTGTATACATTACAAGCATTGATTTGTAGTTTTGTCCGATTTAATTTCAATTATAACTGCTTTTAGAAATAATCTGGTTTTATTTATTATTATGCTAATCAAACATTTTCAGAGTTCGTATTAAACGTAAATAAAATACCGAGAATTAATTTTCAAATATTGTTGTAAGTCCAAGAATAATTTAAAATCGTAGTGAAAATTAGTAATTTTACTATGTTGTAACACAAAATATTTCTACAATAATGACATAACTTAAAATGTTGTTTCATTTTGAACATTGTTTTTGGAATAATACCGTCGTAACTAAAAATTTCGGAATAATTTTGCCATTTATTATTATTTTCATTATTGGTGAATAAATACTATCTTCAATTTCATTTTGAATACACATGACACATTATTTTTTTTTAAACCTATGATAGGAAGAGAATAATCAGTTTTTCGTTGATTCTGAAAAAACATCTATTTTGAGTTACATCACTATTGTATTATTAGTGCGATATAATTAATTAAGGTTGGTCTTTTACAATAATAAACAACACATCGTCATAGACTTAATAAAAACACATAGAAACAGTATATTAACAAGCTTCGTGATAAAGATAACCTTGATCATGATCAAGTTTGTTGAGAGTTGTTATCCTATTTATTAGTTATTATATCCTACAATTTAATAATGCCTAACCTATTATGACAAACCTGTATATGATTATAACACAAGTCTTCCAAACGATTCTAGAAAAATAATATTTATAGAGATAAATATTGAGTCAGGTTTAGTACAATTAAGGTGACAAACAAACATTCAGCTTGTTTGAAGATAACAGTTGCACGGTTGGCGTTGTGGTTAAAGCGGTCGCCTCGCCGCTTTCAACTGCGCCGGTGTTGTAGGTTCGATCCCCACATAGACTTTTTCTTTGTTCTGACTCTGGGCGTGCTCTGTGTGAAATGTATGTTTGTGAACACCCCCGTGACACATGAGTTATTCCCAGTGCGGGCGTCATTTAAAAAAACGTTATAGCCTTAGGACATTTGCAACATATATTATAGTATTTTTATTTTTAGTTCTTACCATCTTAAATCTTACCTCTCCTTTTTCTATCTAAAAACAGTTCGAACCAATTTAGTATAATCTATATTACAAATGATAAGTAGTTTGTCTCCTTAAAGATTATAATCTAGTCTTAATAGAAAATTAGAGACTAATTGGTAATTTGATTTGATTTTAACCTAAGCTACTAAATTAATTAATGATCAGTAGAATGTCGAATATTTTTTTGTTTATATATATTTTTATTTATTTATTTTAAAATATCTTGCACAATTATTCAATGACGGAAATGCCATATAACTAAGAGGGAACAAAGGTAGGTACTTAGTTACGTTAAGATAGTGTAAGAGAGCGATTTGCAATACTTAATAGGTAAAAACAAACATTTATAAGATTTAAAATAAATGAATGCCTACAACATTAATATTTTAATTAAAAGATGATATTAAGCTTTTAATGATCCTGCTTCCATGCTGCAGTTTTAGTGAAAAGTAGATGACGTATTTCTGGCTTTAAAAGGCACCCTTGTGGAGCACATCCTGATCTCAAGAGGGAGTGTTTTCCATAGGAGAATGGACTTAGTATTGAATAAAGAATGGACTAGAGAAGAGTTATGAGAAGGACAAAAGAGAAGTTTGACGCATTTTTAACGAGCCTTTTTTATCTAACTATAGGTGATTTTTTTTCTTTCAACTTTCCACATCGCTCTACCAGTTTATAGTGACCAGAAAACGTGGCAAGTAAATACTATGTTTCCGGAGCCTTTTTTACACAAACGACCAACTTTGTCTGTCTTACAAAACTTACAAATCAAATTACAGGTTATGAAGAATGTCCAGAAGGCACCCACGCTTACACTGTCCCCCTAGTCAGTCCTTGGCACGATGAGCCAACCTGTGAAAACCCGACCCCTGAAATAAATGATCCACGAATCTCCGACATCACTGTCTGCTACTGCGATCCTCCTACAGTCAGAGATACGACCAGCAACACTTGTGTAAAGCTAAGTGACTGTCCCAAGAAGTCAAAAGACGAAGATGAAGCAAAAGAACAGAATACGTCAGAGCACTCGGTTCAGAAGTAACACTCCCCGCCCCTGTCTCTATTCCATCCAATAAAAGTAAAGTGTCAATCAACTTTACCTCAGCAGGTCGAAAAGTCGTTTTTTGTTGTATGAAAACAGTTAGTAAAACTCGATTTTGTTTTTATGTTTTGCTCTCGCTCGAAGCAAAGTTGAGTTTTGCTCGTTTTCACCATTTTTTACGTCACATATCTAGTCCCAAACTAAGCAGAACTTGTGTTATGGTTACTATTTCGAGCTGCTGATGTGAAAAGTTGTATGTGTGACACGAGATCAAAGTTTTTTACATTTCGTGCTTTTAAGTCCCTCTCTACGCTCAAGATTCAAACCTAGAATCTCTTGCTACGCTCGGGATTGTACTATTGAATCTTTCGCTTATTTGGGACTTAAAATTTTCACTCGAAGAAAATAAGAACTTTGCTTTCTTGTTGCACAAATAACTATTGTGGAACATTTAATATTTTTATAATGATGTTTAATCCAAAAGCAATGAAATAACTTTTATATGTTATTGTAACACAAACCGAACTTGTGGTTATTTTAAGCGTATATAAAATGTAAATCCTTTTAAATATTCAAATCATTGTTAAATGTGAATTAATAGGCTATAATCTAAATCTAGCCTATCGATATCAATATTTTCGGACTAAACAGATGGTGGGATCAAATTAAACATACGCAAATATTATTTCCATTTTATTTATACTAACCAATTTTATCACTTTAAAGCAAAATTCGAATAACTGATGAAGACTGTTTTTCAAAAATTAGACAACGGGTCCAAATCGCGTAATTATTTTAAAGGTAAATAAAAACCTATGCTCGACGTTTCTAATGCTAGACCCGTTATCTAATGTTTGAAAAATGTTCTCAAATCGCGAAAGTTTAAAAACATACATGATGAAGACTGTCCATCAAATGTTGCAGAAGTGTAGTAAATATAGGTTACAAATTGTGCAACTTACTAGCACACGGTGCCATCTCCAAAGCCAGTGGCGTGGTGGACTGCGTTTACAATAATTTGTGCAATATTTTAGAATTATTAAGCGCCGAACACATAGTTAGTGGCAGTCTGCGTTCAGTGTTCACAGTACAAAACAGTTATCGAAGAACACATAACTCGGATCTCTAACTGTAGACCACCCGCGGTAGGGTGCCTTAGGTAGTACATAACGAAACAACATACACCAAAGTGTCGTCTGTTGATAGGATTCTGTGAATTCAAATACCTTGATGGCTGTTATACTAAAAAAAACGAATATGATACGAATATTTAATCATCGAAAGATGCACGTCTTAATTTAGATAACACGTCTCACGTCTTTATTTGCCCACGACTCCAGGATACGAATATCCATGTTTTTTGGGACACCTATCAACAGTAACACACAGGTGTGTGCGTATATTTCTAACAGTAGGTGGGTCACAGTGACACGCAGCATAGTTGCATATGGCGAACTGATGCGATGTGGGGTTCGGTTCGTCGCAGGTTGGCTCTGGAATCATATGTTCGCAGTTGGAGGTGTAAAGATGAGTTCCATTATCACAACTGGTTGGTGGTGCTGATGCCCCTGAAAATGGCAGAAAAAGGTAAAAAAAAGACAAATATTTATTTTCAGATAACACAGTATGTTGGCTGTTTCTATCCCATCCATTCCATCACCAAAAAGTGGAATAGTTATTTGTTAATAGTTAGTTGTTAAATTCCTTTTGTTCTTTGTTTAACGTACTACCTTTCTTGTTGAAGCTATTTAATTGAAGTGCTGTGTACAGATATAATTGGGCGTCAGATTTGCAATTCTTTTGTATGAAGTGTTTAATCTGTCATCTGTTTCTGTACCTTCTAAATAACATAAAAATAAAATAAAATAAATATACAAATGCAATATATAACAAGACATATATTGCATTGTGGTGACATTTTCTTCTTTAAACTTATATTATTTGTAGTAAAGCATTTGCCAACTTTTCTACCCTTACATGGGTTGTTTTGTCCTTGATTTACAAAAGGGCAGATTCTCAAAAACGTAAAATTGCAAAATGACAGAATCGTTAAACGATAAGTTCGCAAAAATACATGAGTACAGTGGGCCAACGAGTTAGCTATGCAGGGCAAAAACTTATATGTCATAGTAAAGACTTACTACACCAGTTATGGATAAGTGAGTCATTTATCTAAATAGTGTGTATATTACACGTATTAAATATGTAATTTACACATGCATATCTATTGCAGTTAGTTTCCACTATGGCGTAAAAGTTTTTGCCCTGCATACCTAATTGCTTGGCCCACTGTACATGTAAGCTAGAAATGGTACCAGCAAATGTTTCTATACTGATTATCACTTGCCATCAACTGGCTTCAAACTCGGTAGGTAATAGGTGTTGAACTTTTTTGTTACTCGTTTTTTCAAAGCAGGCATTATCTATACTTACAGAATTGTTCACCCGACTGACTAATTCATCAACGCAGGGCCTACACCACTAAGGAACTTGAAATTTTCTATGAAGGTTTCTTACATGGCGTAGGGCCGCACTAAGAAGGGATTTTTGGCAATTCCATTTTGAAGGAGGTAAAATGAGGGATGAACGGTTGTATTTAAAGTCCGTCATTTTTGAAGTTACAAGCATGAAATTTCGTATAGTTAAACTTGAATAAAAATAAATGAATTTCTGTATCGGGGTTTTTCTAAATTTAAGAGTGGGTTTTCAGTTAAAAATGAGTTGTCGCAAAAAATCAATAGATGGCGTTGTGAACATTTTCAACTAACGGGTAGCGGCCAGAATAACGTTTAATGCGGGTGAAACCGCGCGATGCATCTAGTCTCTGAATAAATGACCAAGGTAAAACAAATGATCTCTGTTTACGTCAGAATGTTTAAAGATATCTAATTCTACAATTTGTTAGTAATTCAAGTTTAATTGCTGTCGCAGAAACATATTAATAACCCATCAATCTATCGTTAACTTGATACCATTGTAACTTGATTATTATAGCCTAATTATTGACATTTAACTATCTACGATAATCGATTAAACGTTCACCGAAAGTCAATATTTCCTAGAATTGTTTATTAGTCAAAGATAGAGATATACAATATACATAGAGACCTGGCAACTACCTAAATCCTTCGATACCGGCTTTATGCTCCAAAAATGACAAAATTGACTCCAAGGTGCCAATGATCCACCACTTTGACACTTTTGAAATACCAGAAATTGGCCAAGAAGCAAGACTTTAGGTGCTTCCGTGTCACGGGGAAGACAGTATCGTTAACTTTTTGTCTTCGGGCAGCAATTGTTTTCCTGAATAAAATCTACCAACTTTTAGTACTTGATAATTTAATTACAGGCTGAAACTCAATACTCACAAGAAACACTTAAGACATTTTCTTTTTAAAAAAATAATGAAATTAAAAGCTTACCATACGACATTGCGATTATCGCCAAAACACAAATAACTATTAACTTCATCTTAGTTTATGGAGTTAAGTTAGATCTATTAGGCATGAACAGTGACAATATACTGGTAAATTTTCAAGAAATAAATGTTTATATGCTTAGTTATTACTAATTTGATAATAATTAGTTTCTTCGATAGTGGTTTACAGTTATAATGAATGGCTGTAGTAATTTGTTTGATACTCCACATCTAGGTACACAATATTATTATTCTAATATTACCCAAAAGTCCTTTTTTATGGTGGATAGAAATGAATTTGACCATGATTTCACTTGAAATCGTCTGACCACAAGTGATAATGCGGTCTACCGTCTACGGTAGAGCACGCTTACCTACCTATGAGATACCTAGGTATTCACTCTTGCTTTGAAAAGACCCAGATGGTGCTCATGTGGAAACACAGACTTGGGCTAGCCAAAATTCTTTCTTATTGGTCTAGCAGTGTGTCCACTAACAACAAGATCTTGAATTCAATTTCAGAATTGTGCAAATATTCTTGCTACTTGAAAAGTATTTAGTTGTAAAAAATATAATTGTACAGAAAAAACCACTTCAATTACAAAAAAAAAATACTAACGAATTAGCCCCGTACTCCTTATCGTTGAGAAGTTGTACCTTCCAGCATCAGCTCAGATACAGATGCATCTAGCAGTCATCATGAAATGCTGACTGCTAGATGCATTATTTATATAATTATTATATCAGGTCCCTGGTAGCCTATGTGGACTTATCTGATTGATAAAGTGTTTTATTCTGGAGAAGGTCTTACCACCCTTAGTATAAATAACATTAAAGACTAATTGCCTGATACCTATAGTTTTAGTAGGTCAACTGCCAGTATATAAAAGATAATATTTTTTCTATCAGATAACTCCATTTTCATAGTCATCAGTTAATGTATAAGGATTAAAATTCAGGCCAAATCGAGTTTTATTATTCTCTGAGTTTTAATCCCAATCGGCTTATAATATTTCATTGTATCATCACTTCGGACATAAGGATCAAAGAAATAAATAAAATAACGTTTTTTTATGGTTTTACTTTTTCAAATAAACTCACGTAGACGTACAGTAATTTGACATTATTCATTTTTTTTTATCTATTTATTTAGCTTTCGCTTGCTTGTGTGACCTTTTTAGGCTTGGAACTATCTCCTTTCAAATATTCATCAAAGTCAGTTCAGTTATTTAATTAATAGTGGATGCGACATAGTGACATTATTTAAACCTAATATTTATTACGAAAAAAGTTTTGCCGAACAAATTGTATGATTGCAATGCGGAAATTGTTTAGAAATCGTAAAATAAAAATACTCGTCGCATCGCAATGTACATTGTGCATGTGTGGAAGCCGTGTTTTTTTATAAATGTCACAATGTCACATTCACCCTGTATTTGCAACAGTGGGATAGGTAAAGAAGTGCTGATGACAATGATTATTTTAGTCGCAAGGATACATAATATACAGGGTGTATTTTTGAAACGGGGCAGTAAGGGCAAGTACCTTAACCGTTGCAGTTACAGCAAAACGTTCTTAAAAGACCTTCCCTAACTTTTTGGGACATTTTGAACTGCATTCACAGATTTTGTAAAAACTTACAGTTAGCAAAAAAAATGCAAAAAGTTCAAAATTTTTTTTTATGCCAATCGATTCTATTTCATGTGGGGATCAAAAAACTCTATGGGACCATTTTAGCTTTCAGTACTAGAAAAGACAGAAATCGCCAAAAACGTGTCCCATACATTTCGGCAACAGAAACGAATTTCTACGATGGTCTAACTTTTTGTTATGGCCTGGAAGTGGGTAGAATTGACTGTAAAGTAAATAAAAAGAATTTTTACCCTCAAATTTCGAATTTGATTCGAAAATCTGTGTGTTATACTTAGTTTCAGCTGAGAAACTTCGTATGAGTTATTAATTAAGGATTTTCGCTAAAATGTCTTCTAATCGTGAAAAAATTGACTTATTAGAAGCGTATTTTGAAAGAACCCTGCAATTCCAGGTTTTTCAAAAGATTTGTAATAACCTTTCTTGTTGGCTCATGCCGCAACGGATACTTATTGCGGTACCACACTAATGCAGCTCCCGCATTTCGATTATTGACAAAATACGCTTCTAATAAGTAAATTTTTTCACGATTAGAAGACATTTTAGCGAAAATCCTTAATTAATAACTCATACGAAGTTTCTCAGCTGAAACTAAGTATAACACACAGATTTTCGAATCAAATTCGAAATTTGAGGGTAAAAATTCTTTTTATTTACTTTACAGTCAATTCTACCCACTTCCAGGCCATAACAAAAAGTTAGACCATCGTAGAAATTCGTTTCTGTTGCCGAAATGTATGGGAAACGTTTTTGGCGATTTCTGTCTTTTCTAGTACTGAAAGCTAAAATGGTCCCATAGAGTTTTTTGATCCCCACATGAAATAGAATCGATTGGCATAAAAAAAAAATTTTGAACTTTTTGCATTTTTTTTGCTAACTGTAAGTTTTTTACAAAATCTGTGAATGCAGTTCAAAATGTCCCAAAAAGTTAGGGAAGGTCTTTTAAGAACGTTTTGCTGTAACTGCAACAGTTAAGGTACTTGCCCTTACTGCCCCGTTTCAAAAATACACCCTGAATATCATACTGTAGCATTTAATTAGTATTGTTTTTGGTCTTATTCCTCCACTCAAACCATTGCTGAAAGTCAGTTTTGGGACATTTCTCTAAAGCAAGACATTTTCCAGAAGTGGTTTCCCTGACGGTTGGGGGGTTGCAGAAGCAAGCTGAGTAGTCACACATCTTCGTTTCGTCCAGGGTTTGACGTTTTGGATTGTAGCAAGTTGGTTCCAGAACTAAGGGTCCACAGTCCATCGAATGAAGATAAGTACCTTGTTCACATTCTTCTCCTGGAAACAAAAATAATGTTTATCACGCATACGTTTTGCTCTTTTATTTCTTTTGTGTTTGTATGTAATTATCTTGTTGGTCTAGTGATAAGCTTATGCGGCCTCAAACTGCAAGGTCTCGAGTTCAATTTCCGGATCAATAACAGCACTCTTGGATTTGGAATTGTGACCGGTAGATGGCGATAAGGTAACCGTTATCTCATGGACGTTAAACATGATGGCTGAAGTGTGGGTGTTTTACACCACTGGCACCCTCTTCTTGGTTATACAAGCGTGGTGATATGTTATAAGGATTTAGTAGTAATTATTATAAAATATTATTTATTCCGTTGTTTTTAACCTAAACCTATTACAAAGTTATCAAATGGAAATTCCTTAACATCACTAAAATAATATTATTTAGAGCAAAGTATCAAAAACAGAATCTGACTTTTGCTCACATTAATAGTAGTGGTAGATAAATAAATAAAGCCCTAAATTGACCAAGCTTCTTAATCTACGGATTTAAACATCACGTACTTTCATCTCGCTCTCTTATTTAATATTTACGGGACAAAGAGATAGAAATCGTTAAACTTGAGGTTGTACACGTTGCTGAAATCGGCATTTTGTGGGAAGTTAGATCCTTCTTTAACATAGAATAAACTGCAATTAAAACAACTTCGTTTTAACTTAAATTACGTTGTTGTCTAGGTATGATACAAAGAACTGAGATATGCCGCCATGTGGCGTCATCGTGACGTCATCTTCATACATTCCTGGCACAAAATATTCAAAATGCTCGCTATGAGCAGAAGACTACTATTGTTAAATCATGCTTTTAAAAAAATATCAAACTAGTTGCCATCTCGGACAACAAAGTCGTATTGCGGATAAATATGAAGTCATCAGATAAAAAAAAGCCAATGGCCTTCTCCAGGCCTTCAACTATGTCAATCACTTTTCATCAAGATCTGTTTAGTGCTTTAGCTGTCAAAGTAGAACAGACAGATTCAAATTGTTTATTATCATTGCATTGGCATAAATTTAAACTTTCCTTACCCAACGTTAAAACAACTACACAAAAAACACACGCAGAAAACAACTTCATGATTTCGAAACAAGTTTCTTGTACGAATTGTTATTGTTTACTGTTTCATTTTTATTGACTTATCTTTATATACAACTGATACAGACTCATAGTTTTATTGGTAACGTCATAGATTAATAACGCCTAGATGGACATCGTATAAGCGCTTCGTCTAAACTTAAGTAATTTGCAATAGCAAACAACACTGAAAAGTAGCAGTTTTTCCAAACAAGTTTGAAATAGTCTTTTTTACAAAATTGTATGCAGAATTTATACAAAAATATTAATGCACACAGTTTTAAAACTGCTTAATGTAAGCCTAAACAGTAACATGGATCAGTTTTATATACGTATTTTCTTTAAGAGGACGCTAAAACGAAATTAGTGGAATCTGGAATCTCTAATTAGGAAACTCTGGCGCTTCTTATCTAAATTTATATTTATACAAACTTAGATGTTATTTTTGTTCATATGGGTAGAAAGATACGTTCAAATACTATATATTACACACTTTATGGGGTATTTCTTTTCTTGCAAATTCATATATCTCGTCGTAAATATTCATCAGAATTGAGCATGTATTCGGATTTTTCAAATATTGCCCGGTTTGGGTATACACGTCATATTAAGACAAAGTGGTACAAAATAGGTGGCTTCACTTTTCATGCGTGTACTAGGTTTCTAGGTGTAATCATTCTAAGGGTAACAACTCATATTTATTTATAAACTCGTTCCTAAGTTTATCGGCTTTGTGACCGCAAGGTGCATGTATATTCTTTGTCGTGTTAGCGAACTTGTTGCAGTATATTGTATACGACTTTAGGGTTTTAATGGATTGTCAAATTTCTGTCTACATATAAAATCTCTTCCAAGCACTCTGAAATAAGGTCTTCTAGAGGTCGATCTCTAGAGATGACAATTAAAGCGTATTATTGTAGAGATATCATAATAATAATAATATCATAAACACTAAAAAGCACGTTTGTTAGTGGCCATTTTCTCAAAATTATAATTTAAATTTTTTGGTTTGTATATAAATCAATTGATGATGAAACCATTTTGACAAAATGACTGCAAACAAACATGCATTTTGTTGTTTTGGTATAATATATCTAAAAAAATTGATAATAACCCTAACAATATTCAAGTTACAACCCGATATTCGAATCACGTTATTTATTATTAAAACCGACGTGAGGTGAAGACATTGTTATTGAGAATACAAGTTACTCATGTTATTTTAGACGGAGTTATGATGACTAGTTTCGAATCTGTTACGTAGATTCATCAATTGAACCATTATTCGCGTTTCGTTGCCATTGTCGCGCAACGTATCGCACTGCGCGTCGTAACGCGCGTCGCACGGCTTGATTAATAATGCTTGAATAATTAATAACGAGAGTAACCCGTATTCTTAATAACAGCGATATTTATTGTTATTTTTGAATGGTCACCCTTATTGGTACTACGGAATGGCGGCAGCCGCACGTATTGAAAACTCGTGGAAAGTCAAATTATTTATCCACAACCACTTACATTATATGAAATTGTCACAAAATCTATCTATAAATAAAAATGACTATCCAACTTTTTATTTAATTAGACTTTACAATTAACTGTCGTTTTTGCCTCTTTTTTCCACTCGAACTAAGCTTGGGAGTCAGTTTTAAGGCACTTCTGTGGTGGGGTTACAGAACAAAGGGTAGAAGAAATCCAGCGTGACTATTCCGCGTAAAAATTGTAAGGATCATTCATAAAAAAATAAAATGTGTTATGTTTAAAACATTTTTAATTTATTTTTCTTTAGAATCTATTGTTTCTTCCTTCTTTATCTGGTCTCGCCACTCAAACCAAGCTTGAAAGTCAGTCTTAGGAAACTTGAAAAAAAAAAAAAACGCACATACACACACACACACACACACCCACACACCCACACACCCACACAAACCTCTCTTTGTTTTGTACTGTACTATTTCTATTTTAATTCATATTTAATTATATGTGAGGTATAATAAAATTATATTACCTTGTTAAAATATTGTCTACTGGGTCGAAAGAGACTGGACTCCACGACACAGGTTATCCTGTGTCGTGGAGTCCTGTGGAGCCCAGGGAACAAACACAACTGTACTGATTTTGAGACTGTGTTAACATAGGTACACATAAGCATAACGTCGGCTTAGATCGTTAACTTCGTAACTCCACTTTTTGGCATAATAAACATTTTGGTATCATTCGATTCGGAATGTCTTAACGCATCTATTCGTTAAAGTTTTATGTCCTTAAAAAAATACGTTAGGCGCGAAAACAACAAAACGTTAACTGCTTAACTCCACGTCGCCATTTTGTAACGTCCAAACTTCGTATCTCCCCCTACTTCAGTACTTTACGTGATGTGGAAGTGAACGCACGTCAAATTTTGAATCTAATTGTGCTGCACACTGTGTTTTAGGCGTCTCAGGTAAGTTTTTTCTATTGTTAACTATTATTCTCACCTAGAGTTATTCAGTGACAAACTATAAATATATAAAACAATGTAATTAAAACTTGTAGGTACAGTGTATATTATTAATTTATTATGTTAACATAAACATAGATTTAAATGTAAACAAACTAGCGAGGTGGCTGCGCCCACCACTTAAGTCAGTCGTGAATACAAACAGTTTGCGTGAACACGTATCATCTATTATTTATATTCCAATTACCTTTTCTCTACAAAATACCAAAGTAAAACCTATATTGGTGACCCCTGTAAACTGTGCTATTTAATAATAGTTAGTTTTTGGAATTTTGGGCAATGGCTACTCCAGTAAACTCAGGAGTCAACACACCAGTGATACAAGCACAGGCGCCGAACAATGAGCCACATATCGAGGATGTGTCGGCGTTGGCTAGTATTACGGTTTCCTCGCGTGTTCCTGATTTTTGGGCGGACCAACCGCGACTCTGGTTCGTTCAATTTGAGGCAGTTGTAGCAAATCAGAGATTGAGTGAGGCTGCAAAACAAAACTTAGTCATAACGAAGCTGAACAAAAGTGCTATTCAACAAGTAAGTGATTTACTTTTGGCCCCAGCGGAGACTAAAAAGTACGACACGCTAAAAGACAGACTACTACAAGTTTTTGAAGAATCAGAGACTCACCAGTTCCAGAAACTACTTGGAGAAATGGAGCTGGGTAACCAGAAGCCATCACAACTCTTGAGGCGAATGAGAGATTTGGCACGTGCAAAAATGCCAGACTCGACCCTGCAAATTATGTGGAACAGTCACCTGCCGGCGGCAGTTCAGGCGGTACTGGCGGTCACAGAAGTCAAGGAGTTGGACAATCTGGCGGTGGTAGCTGACAAGGTGATGGAGGCGACCCGTCCAGCAGAAGTGGCGGCGGTGACGTCAAACCCCACCCCCAGGGACACCAGCGTGACGACGGATTTAGCAGCGGCAGTACAAAAACTTAGCCTCGAGGTTGCAGAGCTACGACGTGGTAGGCAATTTCAACGTCGTAACGGGAATATACAATCAAGTTCACACTCTAGAAATGTAAGTAGAAGTCGGAAAGATCCTAATTGGCTGTGTTATTATCACTACAAATTTAGATCTAAATCTACTAAGTGTGTGGAGCCGTGTAATTGGAAAACTTCAAAGGACAATGCGAAGCCGACGGAAAACTAGCGGCGATACAGCCTGTGGCGGAGGTTTGTATCAATACCTATAATCGCCTATGTGTGTTAGATAGTAATAGTAGACTTAAGTTTTTGATTGACACGGGAGCAAATGTTTCGGTAATTCCGGTTGGTAAAATTAATTCTAACAAACTCGAAAGTGATAGTTACAAGCTGTATGCGGCTAATGGTAGCGAGATACAAACTTACGGTGTACGTAGTTTAGTTTTAAATCTTGGTTTAAGAAGAGCTTTCCGATGGACCTTCATTGTTGCGGCTGTTAAACAACCGATAATAGGGGCAGATTTTTTAACCCATTATAAGTTGTTAGTTGATTTAAGCGCGCGAAAGTTAATCGATCAAGTTACTCGTTTAAATGTTATCGCTTCAGTTGTGTGCCATGACGTATGTGAGTCATTAGTTCAAACATTGATAAATGATAATGTGTGGCATAAATTACTATCAAAATACCCAGACATTACCAGACCAATATCGTTCAAAGAAGTTCCTAAACATTCGGTGTGCCATTATATTGAAACCTCAGGACCACCGGTATACGCTAAGGCAAGGCCACTACCACCGGATAGATTCAAAAAAGTTAAGGCTGAATTTCAGAATATGTTAGAATTAGGAATTTGTCGACCCTCCAAAAGCCCTTGGGCGAGCCCGCTTCACGTGGTACCCAAGAAAAATGGAGATATTAGACCGTGTGGGGATTATAGGCGGCTTAATGCAATAACAAAGCCGGATCGTTATCCCATTCCACGTATAAATGATTTTAAATATTTAATTGCAGGTAATAAGACTGTATTCAGTAAGTTAGATTTAAATAGAGCATATCATTTTATACCTGTAGCCCTTGAAGATATCGAAAAAACTGCAATAATTACTCCTTTCGGATTATTCGAATTCCCACGTATGACTTTCGGTTTGCGGAACGCAGCGCAATCGTTCCAGAGATTTATGGATACGGTAGTTCTTAATGGTTTTGATTTCGTATATAATTATATTGACGATTTGTGCATAGCATCGGAATCAGAAGAAATTCATAAAAAGCATTTAAATGCGGTATTTCAAAGGTTTAACGAATTTGGTGTCACAATTAACATTTCCAAATGTGTGTTTGGAGTATCAAAATTAAACTTTTTAGGTTATGAGGTGTCAACAGACGGTATTCGTCCACTCGATGATAAGGTACAGGCAATTGTAAATTTTCCGAAACCTGAAAATATCGAACAATTGCGTCGTTTTCTCGGTATGGTCAATTTCTATCGTTCGCATATACCTAATGCAGTGGATAGTCAGGCAGAGTTAAATAGTTATCTGCATAATAGCAAAAAGCGGGACAAAACCGTGATAAAATGGACTGATAAGGCCATCGAGGCATTCGAGAAATGTAAGGTGAGCTTAAAAAGCGCCGTTACATTGTCATATCCAATGTCCGATGCTAATTTATCTTTGATGTGTGATGCTTCAAATACTAGCGTAGGCGCGGTTTTACAGCAACAAATAGATACCAATTGGAAACCACTTGGATATTTTTCTAAAAAATTATCACCTACGGAAATGAAATACTCTACTTATGATCGTGAATTATTGGCTATATATATGGCAATAAGACATTTTAAACATTTAGTGGAAGGTCGGGCATTAACGATATTCACAGATCATAAACCTATCGTATACGCATTCAGTAAAGTAAATAGCGATAAAGAAAGTCCTAGACGTATTCGTCAACTTTCCTACATAAGCGAATTCAGTACTGACATTCGGTATATCAGCGGTGATCAAAACGTAGTAGCAGACGCTTTATCTCGGATAGAGACAGTAAGTTGTCCCACGATACTAGATTATGCGGCATTAGCAGAAACCCAATCTAGTGACGTATACTTACGGGAGGCATTGCAAGTACCAGATAGTAATTTACAGTTTAAGCAATTTTACTTACCAGGTTGTGATAAACAAGTATATTGTGAAATTTCATCGAATAAAATTAGGCCATATTTAACTGAAAATTTTAGATTAATCGCATTCCATTCAATTCATGACCTTAGCCACCCTGGAATTAAATGTACTAAACAGATGGTTAAACAAAAGTTCTTTTGGCCGAATATGGATAGAGATGTTACCAAATGGGCTAGAACTTGTCCTATTTGTCAAAAAGTTAAAATCAATAGACATACTGTTTCCGGTGTAGGTAGTTTTGAACGGGCTGAACGTTTTCAGCACCTACACATTGACATAGTCGGACCTTTAACGATATCGCCTGATGGTTATAGATATTGCGTAACTCTTATAGATCGTACAACGGGTTGGCCAGAGGCCGTTCCTGTTAAAAATATTACAGCGGAGACCGTGGCTAGAGTCGTTTTTGAGTGCTGGATCTCACGTTTTGGATGCCCTTCAAAGCTAACAAGCGACCAGGGTAGACAATTTGAGAGTGATATGTTTAAAAACCTTATGAAATATTTAGGTATACATAAAATACGCACAAGTCCGTATAATCCGAAAAGCAACGGCGTCATTGAGCGTTGGCATAGAGCACTAAAAGTATCCCTTATGGCACGTTTACAAGATGACAAGTCTTGGGTGGACGAGCTTCCAATCGCATTATTAGGACTGCGTGCAGCTATCAGAAGTGATAGCGGAGTAAGCGCAGCGGAATTGACCTACGGTAAAACGATTCGATTGCCGGGTGATTTTTATGATGAAAGTAAAATATGTATGTCGGACTCTGAATATTTACAGGTACTTAGAGATTCTATAAATAAATTGAAACCACGACCAACATGTCATAGTAATTCACGTTCGCTATTCATATCCAACGATCTTAATACGTGTAAAAGTGTGTTCGTTAGAATTGATTTAATGCGTAAGTGTCTTCAACCACCATATGACGGTCCATACAATGTCGTAAAAAGACAAGGAAAGACTTTCACTATCAAGGTAGGCGATAAAGAAAAGTGTATTTCCATAGACAGGCTGAAACCTGCCTATGTAATTGATAGCGATTGTAAAAACTTTACCGACAATAGTTTTAATTTAGATTGTAACTTGAACGATAAGCAAAGCGCAGCGACAAAGGTTAGTCATAACAAAACAACGCGTTTTGGCCGAGTAATCAAAACACCATTGAGATTCGTAGAATAAACAACATAAGTAGCGTTTGACACAAAGGAATTATTATAACACTTTTAGTTATAAACACTTTTATTGTTTTGTTTAAGTATACTTTTGTGTAAGCTATTCATAGGTTTCGAAATGTTTATTGTTTATTTTAAATATACTTTTGTATAAGCTAATCATAGGTTAAGACATTTTTATTGTTTATTTATATAATAAAAACTTATGTGTACTTTTTTTGAGAACAACGCTTTTGTTGAGTAGCAGTTTGTTTAGCTCTCACAAAGCGCTTGAGATTAAGCAAGCGGCAACCGCATTTATCTACAAGTAAAGTGTTTTAAGAAAATATGTTAGCTTAACCCTTTAATTACTTATTAAATATTTGTTACTTTTTTTGTTTTAAAAAAGGGGGGAATGGTGTAGGTACAGTGTATATTATTAATTTATTATGTTAACATAAACATAGATTTAAATGTAAACAAACTAGCGAGGTGGCTGCGCCCACCACTTAAGTCAGTCGTGAATACAAACAGTTTGCGTGAACACGTATCATCTATTATTTATATTCCAATTACCTTTTCTCTACAAAATACCAAAGTAAAACCTATAAAACTCAACAAGTTCATATATTATGGACATTTTGCGAACAAAACATTTATGTTTCTTTGTAGGAGTTAAGCATTTTATTTCACCTGTATGTATGTGTATTTTTATTTTTGTTTCAGATTGTACCTACCTTTATTCTTACTTTTTGACCACCTGAACTGATTAATTACCTAATTAATTACTAATTATCAAGAATTTATATCCGAGATGAATCTATTTAGAATGTTTCAAAAATGTTTGCTAATTTAAACAAAACTGATTCTGATTTAACCAAAATGGACATCTCAGAAGAGACCTATATATAGTTAACCATAATGGTAGTTTAACTTTAGAATCTGTAATGCCATACGATACTAATAATACACAAGCTATTACATCCACTGTCATTGAAGGTAAACTTAAAAACATTTTTATAACTGGACACAAGGGCATGCAGCTGCAAAATAATCAAGCAGAGGAGGTTGAAAATTTTCACATTTTAATGGTACCCTAGATTTTAATACGTTGGTTGAAGATAACACCGAAGAAACGTTGGACGGGCTAAGTTTTGAGCAAGTGTCTGTTAATGCTGTAATACACCAAAACCCTGCTCAGTGTTACCTAAAAACTACGAGTTTCTTTAATACCCATCAAAACTTAGATGCCATAGATAGCAGTAATACTGGCGTGGCATCAGATTTGGCAAGTCAAAATGCAGAAAAATGTTATATTGAGGAGCACGAATTATCCTCAGAGTCTCAAGTATACTCATTTCTTCGTTTAATTATCCTCATGATGACGCAAATGACTGCAATAATTTACAAGAGTTCATTTGAATCTTGGAATCATTGGAATCTTGACCGTCTCTACTTAACAAATACCTACACACAGATAGGAATAACAGACAGCCCCCTATGCAGAGGATGCATGAAGAAACGCCACATCATGTCATCATGGAATGTAGCAGCGTGGCCGAACAACGGGCACAAATTCTTCAGTCACCAACATCGCTTACGGAAGCCTGCAGCAGCCCTCGGAGGCTGTTTTCCTTCTGAACTGATATAGGCTGGCTGGAGTAAACGGGAAACCTCTCACGTACAACGATCCCATAGGAGGACTAAGTGCGGATACCGCCCAGGAAAACTAAGAGTTCATTGAGGACTCCAATGATGGCCTCGCTAAGGATTTACAAAAACGAAATCGAAATAAAAAGCTATTAAAGAAACATGGAAAAAGAATAGAAATATGAAACTTAGAGAAGAAGGGAAGGAGTATGAAAGCAGAAAGAAAGATGAAGAGGTTTGGAGATATAATATTACAAAAAAACAAAAAAGAAATTAAACCAAGATGCGACTGTATACTTAGCAGCAAGCCTACGAAACTAGGATGTTCTAAGTTTTCCTATATTTTGATTTCATAATATACTTTTTTATTTGTTACGTAATTTATAATCTTAAGTATAAAGTTGGAATAAAACATTGCTAACTCTGACAAGCATTTTAACTATATCTTATGGCAGAGATGTCCCTTCTCTTAATTTTAGGTACCTCTAAAGTGATAGTAGTATGGCTTAAGTCCAGTTTTTGGAATAGGAATTAAGGACTAGTTTAATTCGAAAACTTCGTATATCCCTTCATAAAATAGATAAGTGCTTAACTCCATCTAGAGCTGTGAGTGAAATCAAACACAAAATGCTTAAGTCCATTTTTTATGTGAAGGCATTAAAAAAAACATGTTTTTCTTACTTTATTAGATTCAGAATAATAATTTTAGGTAGTAAAGAGATATAAATTAATATGTTTCTAAACAACTTATAGGACAAAAACGATTTTTTTTGTCTCCTGAAAAGTTAGGTTGGATGGAGATAAGAAGTTTACGATCTAAGCCGACGATAATGTTATGCCTGTATTACACATAAGGTAGTGCCAAAGTTATAGATACATAGATAAAACTTTATTTGTACATACAACATAGAATATACATTTTGTACGAAAGTTTAAATAACAATATATGCACAAAGGGCGGCCTTATCGCTTAACGCAATTTCATCTAGGCAACCTTTGGATATACATTAGTGTAAAAGATATACAGAATGGTAGTTTTTGACAAAAATGAAGAAGGATTTAACGCTCAATAAATAATAGGTATATTACTTAAATAAGTTAATATGCTATTTTTACTATAATATATAAATATATTAATAGAAAAAATATAATATATTAAAATGTAGATAAATATATACATATATTAATACTATACTCTCACCAGCTCTTCTCATAATGCAATACCCATCGGAGCTGGTACTTGGATTGATTTTAATTCGATTCTAAACAGTTTGATTAAAATTAATCTGAGCCCCGGTTATTCAAATCATTGTAATTAGTATAATTTAGTATTATTTATTATTTACTTTTATATCATTTTTTGTAATGTTTTGACGTGTTCAAGCGCCTCCTGGGGCCAATGAAAATAAATGATTTGAATTTGAATTTGAATTTGAATTTATATATACATACAATATCAAGGTGTATTTTTTTGATAATGTTCGTCCGGCATTTTTTTGAAACTATTGAAACTTTGCGCTTGTCCGATTGCAACAGGCAACGCAGGCAGTTAAGTTAATAAATAAATAAATAAAAATCTTTCAACTTACACAAAACGCCATCTAGTTCCAAACTAAGCAGAGCTTGTACTACGGGTACTAGAATAACTGATACTAATACATATATACTTTTCTTTTGTAAATACATACTTATTATACATAGAAATGAATTAATGAATACATTAAATTAATATTAATGAACCACGGGATAGTGGCTAAGGCTATCGCCATCGGATAAGCCCTATAACATGGAACCTTCATATAACAGGTGAAGTGTGGGTGTTGTACACCTCTGCCACACATTTCTGGGTAATATACACGTGATGTTATGTTATGATATAACCAGAGGAGTAACATTAAACAATTACTTTACAAATAACCTATTAATATTAATGTACAACTTAATGGAAACACGTTAAAAACCTGTTTCATCTTTATCGATTAAAGAAATCGAAGATCTTAATAAAAAAAATATTTCACCAACGCCGCGCCGGTTCGCTGATACAACGACAGATTTTTTTTAATTAGATTTTTTTCTTTGCGTTATTTTTACTATAATTATTGGAACTAGATTGCCTTGAGCAAAATTAGAGAAGTTTTCAATAAATTAATGAAAAAATGTATTGTGGCGAATTTGCCTATAAAAAGTTGAAATACCATTTGTAAAAAAATATTACGTTGCTACGTGACTTGCCAAAAAAATAATTTTTGTTTACACGTGTATTTAAAAGTGGTAAAATATTTAGCAACTAAGAAATTTGGAATTAAACTGATTTAACTTTTGAAAAATAATATCTTGGCAAGGTATCTTATGGCCGTGAATTAATAAAAAGAGGATTTATATCAATTATGTGTACAATGACCTCAATGGTACAGTGGTTAGCGTATGCGCCTCTCTACGTGAGTTCTCGGGTTCAATTCCCAGGTCATTGAACTTTCCGATTTGTAAACTTGCCGTCAGGAAATTAACAATAGCAGCACGATTTTGTAAATGTGCTTGATGGATGGCGATAGGCTCTCGCCCCTATCTCATGGGACCTAAACATAACAGACGAAATGGTGGCCGGTGGAACAGAGGCCGGGTGTCATGCACGGTGCCTTTCAGTTGGTTACCGCTGTAGATCCTGGCGTCACAGGATTCACAGTGGTGGGCGTGTGGGTGGGATTATATCCCGTAAAAAAAAAACCGCGATATTTATCTATATCTGCCAAATTCAAACCAGTGTCATAAAGCTAGATCACCTCTTAAATATGTATAACAGGAACTTACCATTCGATGATGCAATGATTGCTACAATATAAAATAATATAATTATATCACTAAACTGATTCGTTCCAAAAATAGTTCACCTTTATATAACAACCACCTTAAGAAATATATAAGACGACCCATATACTTCGGCCAAAACAGTAGACTTAAATAGTCCATACTTACAACTTGTGTAATACGATAAAATTAAAAAGCTTTATATTAATTATGAAGTTCTTAGTAGCTTTGAGTATTTTAACCGTGGTTGCTTTATCTTCGGCTAAGCCATACAACGAAGAACTTGAATGCATCGATGACTTGGGAGATGGTAAGTCACTTTTTAATTTTATGTCTTTGAAATCTTTAAATAGAAAACGAATAGTTAAATAATGTTGCAAACCATGGAACTAGAAAACAACTGTACCAATTTGAATAATTTTTAACCGACTCCAAAAAAAAGGAGAAGGTTTTTAATTCAATTGTATTTTTCATTTTATATTTGTTCCCCGATTACTCGAAGACGCCTAGACCGATTTGAGAAATTCCATTTTGTCTGAAAGGGTATAAATTTCACGCGTCCAATTTTCATCAGTTCACAATCTGATGATGGGATCCTAAATCCTCCTTTTAAAGGCTTCTATATTGTTTTCGTATATTACCTAATATTTGCATCTAGCAGTCAGCATTTTATGTTGCTGAGCTGATACTGAAAGGTACAACTCCTAAACGATTAGTAGTACGGGAACAATTCTTTAAATAAAGGCACCTAAAGGCCGCTTACTGTATTCTTTCAGGTTATACACAGATGAGGTTCTTTTCTAAATCTGTACTTTATTTTGGTTTGGTATTTTATTGTACACAGTAGATGCTATACAGAAGACCCTTTTTTAGGACTGTAGTTTTAGACCAACGAGGCGTTTGTCTACTTATGTATTTATTATGTTTATTTATTCTAACCTGACTAATAAACTACCGCACATGAGGTAACCATGTCTTCGATCAAGAGTAAAGCCCGATTATGTACCTCCTTATTCATCTCAACATCGTCATTTCTGAAACTCACACGAATTTGATGTAAAATATCTTCTGGCATGTTATCCTTGTATTTGTGCCACGGGTTACATGGGTTTGATGGAAAGCATGTCGAAATTATGATAGCGAATAATTTGCGTATCTGATTTGAAGATGCAAAGATAATAGCTTCAACGATTGTCGTATCCCAATGGGAAACTTATTTTTTTTTAATCTATCTATGGCTCTAAGCTTCCTCCTCACCAATTTTCAACCAAATCAGTACAGCCGTTCTTGAGTTATAAATAGTGTAACTAACACGATTTTCTTTTGTATATATAGATTTATGGATTGATTTATTTACTAAGGTACATAATAAACATAGGTAGTAGTATATTCTTAACAAAGTCATTTACAAATAAAATTACATTCCAATACGTGTACCTACCTATAACAGATACACAACATTTGTTAACAATACAATTATAATAAAATGAGGCAATAATCTATGAGATCAATAATACATAAATGTGATGTGAAGCAAAGTAGAAATTTGAGAGAGAAATTTAAAACTAATTAAACTTGAGCCATTATGTCGCTGAACTAAGACTGAAAGAACATTGACATTCATAGATGTGTACATTAATTTATGTAGGTATATGAAAACGTTCATGAGCTTCTTTAAATACATTCCTATTCACTTAATTATTATGTTATAAATTATAACAATCTTTCTTCACAGCCCGCATGTTTATCAGACCAGGCTGTTCCTCGCGTTCCCCTGAAGCCACCTGCGACGAACCCAAACCCGACGTACCGTTTTTCCTCTGTGAAACTGAGCTTTGCAACTGCTTAGAGCCCACTGTCAGGGATTCTGTCAGTGGAAAGTGCGTGCCACTTGACCAGTGCCCTAAGAAAGAATAAACATGAGGTTGACACATTAAATTGTAGAAAAACTACTAATATAACCAGTTATGCCAGCATTCAATTTTTTTTTTCTTCTATACTACGCCCACAGCGAACGAACGTGTAGTCCACCTGATGGTAAGTGGAGTACAGCCCATGGACATCAACAATCCACAAAAGCAGATTATAGATGCGTCGCTGCGGCTGAGAACTACGGTGTTATGCCTCATGTACCAGTAATTTCAGGGCCTGATCTCACCACCAAACCAGCACACAGTAATGGAAGCACTACTATTTGGCGGCAGGTTAAAGGTGAGACGGTAGTGCTGCCGCCCTCGAGCTCATTCACAAGAGCTCTACCACCAGTAAATATTTAATATAGTAATTTCATTCATTTCTTGACTAATTAATTACGCATAGATTGTAGTCAAATATTTATCAAGTAAAGGTTTCTGCAGTCGAAGGTTGCAATGAACACCAAACACAGTTTAATTAAAATATGATTTTAATTTTAACTAGGCGAATACAATTAAAGCTTAATTAACATGATTACTATTCGTAGTGTGAACAAATAATAATGTTTTAGAATATTCCGTCCCCCCAATCGCGTAATTGACGTCATACGCGTTAAGTTTCGCTGACAATGCATCGAGGGCCACGCGCAACGTTAAGCTTGGAGACCGCTACCGTTGCATATTATGAGGGTTCGGTAACAATCATAAAAATATGTTTGTTGTGAACCAATCGTTGTTTAAGTACTTTCATAAGTTTTTAAGGTACATCCAGTATCGCTCAAATACTTATTTACCAGATTATTTAAGTCGCTGCAAAAAAAAACATAATTTTCCCTTATATGAACGAAGAAAAATAGCAGATCTATCACTGTTGAGCAATCTTATGAATGGTTTGATGGACGTCCCCGAGCTACTGAGCAATATAGAATTCCGTGTGCCTTCTGCATTTACTAGAAGAACCGATCTTCTTAACATACCGTTAGCCAAAACTACTTAACGACAAAATTCATTTATTGTAAGAGTTTGTCGAACTTTTAACGGCGAGTGTCGTGTGGTTGAACTTGACTTATTTAATACTAATATCGCTAAGTTAAAAAAAGGTATTAGTAACATATTTTTCGATGCATAACTAAATTGTAAATTTATTGTAGGTATATAATTATTATCTTTTATCTATCTATTTATCTTTATTTTAGTTTAGAATAATTCATATCCAGTTGCGTGTGTGTGAGCTAAATGTTATTCATTTACTAACAGTGGAAACTTGTAATTGGCCATGTTTTATTATGTATTATGAGAATATCTTGTACTAGCTGTAAGTTTTCCTAAAATATTAAAATAAAATAAAATAAATAAAATAATAAAGAATATGAATTAATAAATGCTAGAAGTTTTATTTTACCAATCAAAATAGTTAATCTAAACTAATTATAAAGAGGAAAGTTTTTGATTGATTTACCCAATAAGCTCTGGAAATACTGGATTTTAACCACTCGGCAAAAGAAAGCTTAGTTATTGTGAATTTGTATAGGGTATCATTTCGGTTTGACGATTAAGAGCGAAACAGCAATGAAATATAGATGTTTTTTTTAATCTTACTTATTATCCTTTGCCCAGCAGTGGGACAACGCAGGCAAAGGAAAAACAAAAAGCAGAAAAAACAATAGTGGCTATTATTCTAAGATAACATGTCAACCCAAATATTTATAGCTGCAAATATTTTTTAATTTGCTCGACAAGACCGATATTCTTGATATTAAACATGTCATGAAGATCTATTTTTTTTAAAAATAAAATGTGACATTATGATTCCGTTTAAAAGTTATTGAAATCATTCATAAGTCCAAATAAATCAAGAAAGCTGTTTTTTGCTGAACATGATAATTTTTGATCTCCAATTCCTATAAGCTTTCGCCGCCGTAGTGGAAAAGTGTTCAATCTTTAGTTTCTTCAATTTATTTCGGATCCTCGTACGTTAACTGCAATGCACTATCGAAGAAACTAATTATTATCAAGTTAGTAATAACTAAGCATGTTCCTGCGTCTCATCGCCGCGCGCCGCCAACCGGTTCCTAACCGGCGAGCGGCGCGGCGGCCCCCTCCGCGCCGGCGATCCGTCGCCTACCAGTCGCTACCATACAGCGCGCTCACGCGAACGATCTTACGTACCGCACGCACCGCGGCGATCTTTGTACAATAGATATTAGTATAGTATCAATATCTGATTACATCAGCTTCGCCGCTATTTGGTGGTCGGGCCCTGAATCAAACAGTGGTCCTTCGCAGAGAGAAGATTGCCGTCTTATTTGCGCAGCGGTCGTCGTTCGTGAACTTTGGACCGACCCGCCGCGACATAGAAGTTGCGCTTGCGCCACGCCGCGCCGCCTTCCACGTGTCGCCGAGGTCAATCGGAGGTCATTCAAGAAAAAGTACCTTAATTCTGAGTGAGTCCGTTCCATTTCATCCTTATTTTCCTGCCTTTTTCTTAAAACCTTTTTCCAGGAAAATAAAATCGTGCTATATGGGTCATTCATGGTGATCTCTTCATACGTAGCCAAATCATATCCACATATTTATCAGCTCAAAACAAATTATTTCAATCCTTCAATAAAATACAATCATTCATAAACATCTTTGCTACAAATCTCAACATTATAGATAAGAACCTGCTCGGCCGGGTCGCCTTTTGTTCTATTTTATTGCCCCTCATTAGTGAATGCAATATTTTTTTGCTATTGAATACCGGTTGCCGTCGGGTTCAACAGCTGACCAACGTTATCAGCTGATTTATTTACCGTTGGTTTTACTTAACGACTTACGCATTTTTATAAATTTTATCGCTTTTAGTCGCTTCATTCATCTTTTTCTTTTTGATTTCTTTCACCTGGTTTGCGCTTTAGGCTCTTATTGTGCGCTTAGCTTGCATAATGTCTGACGCTAAATTGAAGGAACTTGTTAAGAAGCGTGGCGGCTATAAAGCTAGGCTTACTTATTTTGCCAATTTCATAAAAGTCTTGCCTACATCTGACTTGAGCTCTTTTCAGTCTTCCGAATTACAGTGCCGTATCAATGCAATGGAAGCGCTATATAATGATTTCGATACGTTACAGATGGAGTTGGAGTTGTTGTCGGAGAACACAGTCGAAATGTACGCTGAGCGGGAGCAGTTTGAATCGCAGTACTATGCGCAGATGGGTCACGCACGTGCATTGCTCGACCCTCCGCGCCCTTCCTCCCCCGCGCTAGTCTCCGCAGCCTCCTCTAATGACAATTCTCACCACGGCTCTGGTTGCAAGCATGACTTTGTCCGTCTTCCGCCTTTAAACGTACCATCGTTTAGCGGGGACCCTGCTTCCTGGCTAGAGTTCAAAGATACGTATATTTCTCTTATTCATGGCAATGATAACATTCAGGCAATTAATAAATTTCATTATCTTCGCGCGGCCTTAAAAGGCAGTGCATCAGTTATAATTAAAAGCATTGATTTTAGAGCCGACAACTATGCCATCGCTTGGCAGTTATTAACAGATAGGTACGATAATGAACGATTACTCATAAATAATCATGTCCAAGCTCTGTTTACTTTTCAATCAATTCATACAGAATCTAGTGAATCGTTACGAAATATGATAGATGTCACTAATAAAAATTTAAGGTCTTTGGAAAACTTAGGACAGCCTACCTCGCATTGGGACACATTAGTCATTTTTATGATGTCCAAAAAGTTGGACTCCGTGACCAATCGGGAATGGGAACAATTCAAAAATAATTTAGATAAGTATCCAACTCTAAATCAGTACCTTAAATTTTTAACCAATAGAGCAGATTTTCTTGAGTCATTAACCTTTAATTCTAACACAGAACATACACAGGAAACTAACAAGTCTAAAACCAATATTACTACTTCAACATCTCAAACTAATTCTAACATTATTTCTAACCATTCGAATAAAAACATAACTTGTCCGATGTGTTCACAAAATCATTATTTATTTAGTTGTCAGCCCTTCAGGAATCTAGATGTCGATTCACGCATCAAAAAGGCATCAGAAAGCAATGTGTGTATGAACTGCCTGAGAACAGGTCATACAGACACGCGATGTAAGCTGTCTCATTGTAAATATTGCACCATCAAACATAATACCCTTTTACATAAGGATTCAGAAAATCAGACAGTTAACAACATTGCACTGTCAACAAATACAGAAATATCTAACTCAGGGATTAATCAGAATATTGTACTGCTATCCACAGCTATGGCAAATGCGGTAGACGTCAATGGGAATCTGCACCCCGTCAGGCTCCTGCTGGATAACGGCAGCACGTCCAACTTCATCACCCGGAACTGTTGTGAGAAGCTTGGTCTGACAAAGGAAGGTACTGCCTCCACAGTCTCAGGTATTAATGGTCAGATTTCTAAAACCTCAGAAAGCTGTACTCTTACTGTACAGTCTTGTTATAGCAGTTACAAGGCGAACTTAAATTGTTTTATTTTGCCAAGTATAACACAGTCGCTGCCTGGGTCTTACGTCGATAAAAAGCATATTATTATCCCGCCAGGTCTTAAATTAGCAGATCCTTCATTTAATGTACCATCAGCTGTCGACATCCTCGTAGGCGCTGAGGTATTTTGGGACGTCTTAGGTTCCCGTACAGTTAATTTAGGAAAAAATAAACCTCGATTACAATCTTCTAAATTAGGTTGGCTTATATCAGGCTGTGTGTCTCAACCTAATGATCATACACATTCTTCTCTATGTCATCTTTCACATGAGGTAAGTGACCAGCTAAGTCGCTTCTGCGAGTTGGATATAGATTTCTCTAGAGCGTAAATTTGAGCGCAATCCTAAATTTAAAAACAGATATTTACAATAATATATACAGTCACATGTCAGAAAAACCCAAATCAAAAAAAAAAAAAAAAAAAACTAACAGCACAGTTTGCGTTCGCCTTTTAACGTCAAAAAACAAGAGTATCTCAATTAAACGCAAATCTTTTACTCGTAGTTTCCATAACTGCTACTTTTGATCTCTACTTCCTTAGATCTTACTAGGTTGGCTTTCTACATCGCCTAGTAGGATCAATCGATTTGTACACAATGTAGTAAACGAGGTTTAGGAAATTACGACCGGTCAGACTTGGAGGTATGTGCCTTCTAAGTGCAACCCTGCTCATTTAGCATTCCGGGGGGTGAAGGCTGATTACATCAGCTCCGCCGCTCTTTGGTGGGTGGGCCCTGATTTTCTGAATCATTAAGAAATTCAGTTCCCTATCTCACCTTACATACAACATTAATCTTAATCCGCAATAGCGTTATACACAGACCATCAGACAAACAGATATTCAGATATTCAGATATTCAGACATTCAGACATTCAGACAATCAGATTTTCAGTCATTCAGTCATTCAGACATTCAAACCTTCAGACATTCATACAATCAGACAATTTCAAATTATAATATACAACAGATAATAATCAGTACATTTCTCAGAACTAATCAGGCCTTATATTTATGTTATTATATGTTTTGCAGTCAGAGCCGTGCATCTAGTATGACTATTTGGTTTCTGACTTAACCAAAGAGTCATTCCTTACGACACCTCAGGGTGAACCTCAGCACGTGTGCTCCGACAACGGCACAACATTGTGGGAGCTTTCATCGAGCTTTCACGCTTCTTACAGGTTTCATCTTAACAGCTTTTACGTAGAGTCATGAGTCTCACTCACTTAACGTATGAAGAGTTATCGACATGCCTGATTCAGATAGAGACGATTCTAAATTCCAGACCCTTAACGCCTTTATCTACTGATCCTTCAGATCTTTCTTTCCTTTTACTTCTCATTTCCTCCTCGGACGAGCTCAGAGTTCGGTACCACGACCTCAGCTCACCGAAGTCACCATCCAGCGGCTTCAACGATTCGATCGCATCGAAAAGTTACGGCAGCACTTTCGGCAGCGCTTCTCTAACGAGTATGTGTCTCTCCTTCAGCAGAGGACCAATTGGCAGACCGGCAGTCAGGACCTGAAGGTTGGAGCCATGGTCTTCAAATCTTCCGCCACTCCTGTGGCTACTTGGCAGAGTAGCCACTGACCAGCCCGGGACCGCTGGGCATACAGACGAAGAACGAAGTTTGGAAGCCTTCGCTTCCCCCGGGGAATATGTTCCTGCGTCTCATCGCCGCGCGCCGCCAACCGGTTCCTAACCGGCGAGCGGCGCGGCGGCCCCCTCCGCGCCGGCGATCCGTCGCCTACCAGTCGCTACCATACAGCGCGCTCACGCGAACGTTCCATGTACTCGCACGCACCGCGGCAATCTTGTTATATATCAGCAGCCTATGAATACAGTACTACTATAAGAAGCAGTATTTTATTTAGCCGAGACCCCCAGCATCTCAACTGGAGCTCAGCAGTCAAACAAAGCATAATACTTGTATAAACATTAATTTCTAGAAATTGACCAGTATAGACCCATTGTTCATGCCTAAAAGAAAAGAATAAACTACATAAACTAAGATTATGAAGTTATTAGTTGTTGGTACTCTTATTTTGGTTTTAATCGCAATATCGTATGGTAAGTTTTTAACAACATTTATTTTTTTAACGAAAATTGCTCAAGTGTTCCTGGTGTGTATTAAATTTTAAACTATAGTTTAAGTGTGCTATCATTATTCCTAATTGATATTACTTAAAGAAATTATGTAGCACTAGAAGTTATTAGATTTTAATACAGGGAAGCAAGAAGAAGAAAGGTTATTCACGTGGAGCAGGAAACAGTTGCTGCAAGCACAGACCCTTGAGGTATTGTTATAGGTAGGTACTTACTTTCCCGTCCCACATAAGCGACCAAAGTACTGCGCCTTGGCCCCAAGTCTGATATTTCAATAGTGTCTAATAGTGGATCATTGACTCCACGGAGTTAATTTCGACAGTTTTGGAGCATATAGCCGGTACGGAAGGATTTAGATAGTTGCCTGGTCGTAGTCATTATCTTTGACTAATGAACAATTCTAGGAAATATTGACTTTCGGTGAACGTTTAATCAATTGTTTTAAGTAGTTTCAAATTGTCAATAATTAGGCTTTAATTAGTAAGTTCCAAGGAAACAATAAATAAAGAGGTTATTAATAAGTGGTTGTTAATCAAGGATAAAAAACCCATGTACAGCTAGAAAAGTTGGCAAATGCTTTTCCAAAATACTATCAGTGTAAAGACAAAAGTGCCACTACATCCTGTCCTAGTAGATATTGCATTCCTATATTCCACTTATTGGTGATGTGATGAGGTATAAACAGCCACAACAAAACAAGACACAAGCACATTTCAACAATTTTTATTATGATTCTTAATACATAATTATGTACTGTGTCTGCAAATAAATATATTATAGCTTTCCTTTTTTTTTACCTTTTTCTGCCATTTTCAAGGGCATCAGCACCACCAACCAGTTCTTCTTCTTCTTCTTCGTCGTGTCGATGGCTGCGTCAAATTTTATTGGCCCAATAAGTGGCCACTGTTATGGCGCTCTCGTCGGCGTTCATGAGCGCCTCTCTTGTGCAGGTGTTAGGGCATTTTAGACAGTCAGTAAGGTGGTCAAGGTTTTAACTTGCCATCGTGGTGAAAGGATTATCCAGTTGTGAAAATGGAACTTACCTTTACACCTCCAACGGAGAACATGTATATGACGAACCAAACCCCACATCGCATCAGTTCGTCATATTTATGCAACTTTGCCGCGTCCTACTCGGATATATTTTATTCCTCCTACGATTAAAAATGCCAAAGCATTGAGTACGTTCAGGTTATACTTAAAACGATAGCTAATTAATGCTCAGTGAGAGATGGGCATGTTAAATATAAATGTATCTTTTATTTAATGCATATGCGCAATTGCTATGATTTTATTTTACGTTTTATGTTTACATTGTACATACAAGCCATAATTATATTGAAAACCAGTGCCAAGCAGCAGCTTTAGTTTGGGGCATACAGCCTAGTAAATTGTTGTATTTATTTATTTTTCTTTACTGAATTTATGTGTGTCTCATTGTTTTTTTGACCTAGATAAAAATTATCATTTTCATTGTCACAAAATCTTTCTCTATAAATAAAAATGACTTCAACTTTTTATTTAATTCGACTTCTCAATTAACTGATGCTTCATGGCTAAATATTGTTAGGTCCATACATGAAAAATAAAATACGTTTTGTTACAGACAATTAATTTCATATTTCTTTTTCTTTAGAATCTATTGTTTTTGCGCTGCTTCTTCCTTCTTCATCTGGTCTCTCCACTCAAACCAAGCTTGGAAGTCAGTCTTAGGACACTTGTCCAGAGTGACACATTTGTTGCTGACCACCTCCCTCACTGTTGGGGGATTGCAGAAGCAGGAGGAGTAGTCACAGATCTTGACATCTTCCATGGTCTGACCTTTAGGAGTATCGCAGGTCGGTTCCAAGAAAATGGGGCCGCAATCCGTGGTGTAGAGATAGGTGCCCTCTTCACATTTTTCTCCTGCAAATATAAGGATGTTTAACATAGGCACACATAACCACAATATCACACTTGTATTCTTCTTCTTCTTCTTCTTCGTCGTATCGATGGCTGAGTCAAATTTTAGTGGTCCAATAAGTGGCCACTGTTATGGCGCTCTCGTCGGCGTTCATGAGCGCCTCTCCTATGCAGGTGGCAGGGCATTTTGGACAGTCATTAAGGTGGTCAAGGTTTTGACTTGCCTTCGTGGTAAACTACACTACACTTGTATTACACATAAGGTAGTGCCAGAGGTGTAAAATACCCACACTTCACCTTTAATATGTAGGTCCAATGTTATAGGGGATATTCTTCTTTTCCGTGTCGATGGCTGAGTCAAATTTAATTCAACTAGCCATCGTGGTGAAAGGATTAGCCAATTTGCCTTGGAGAACTCGCACCGGACGTAGAGAATCGTTAGGTACGTCACTCGGGGAGCCTATCCGATGGCGATAGGCTCAGCCCCTATCCCGTGGGACATTAACATAACTGGTGAAGTGTGGGTGTTGTACACCTCTGCCACACCTTTCTGGGTAATATAGACGGGATGTTATGTTATAATAAAACCAGAGGAGTAACATTAAACAATTACTTTACAAATAACCTATTAATGTAAATGTAAAACTTAATGGAAACACGTTAAAAACCTGTTTCACCTATAATTATATAAGAAATACAACATCTTAATAAAAAAAATCAGCCAACGTCGGTTTCCTGAGAGAGAAAAAAAATATAGTAAAAAATAATGATCGTGTTTTTTAAATAGATTAATTGCTTTGCGTTATTTTTACTATATTGGAACTAGATTGCCAAGAGCTAAATTAGAAAAGTATTAAATAAATTTAATTAAAGCATTTAGGTAGCCAAATTTTACCCATAAAAAAGCTGAAATACCAGTTGTACCAATACTACGTCACTACGCTATTTGACTTACCAGAAAAAAAAATGTTTACACGTGTATTTAAAACCGGTAAAATATTTAGCAACTAAATTTGGAATTAAACTGATTTAACTTTTGAAAAAATAAAAAATGCTGGCAAGGTATCTTATGGCCGTGAATTAATAAAAAGGGGGATTTATATCAATAATGTGTACAATGGCCTCGATGGTGTAGTGGTTAGCGTATGCGCCTCTCACCGTCTTTTTCTTCTTCTTCTTCGAGGTCTCGTGTTCGATTCCCGAACGTTCCGATTTGTAAACTTGCCGTCAGGAAATTAACAATAGCAGCACGAGGTTGGCAATGTGCTTCTGCTGTTGGATCATTTGGTGATGGATGGCGATAGGCTCGTCCCTTATCTCATGGGACCTAAACATAACAGACGAAATATGGGTGTTGTACACCTCTGCTACACCCTTCTGGGTAATATAGGCGTGATGTTATATTATGTATGTTAATATGTACAATTTATACTACTATAATTTTCAACGAGCGAATATATGCTATAGCATACTCGTACATACTTATTAAGTTTAGATTCATTTATACCTAACAGAAATGAAATTCATCACCGCGATATGTAGCTATATTTGGCAATTTCAAACCACTGTCCTATATATATTTATAACCTATATAACCTCTTAAAAAGTTACAGAAACTTACCATTCGATAATGCAATGATTGCTACAACACCCAAAACGACGAATAACTTCATGTTTTATAAAATGCACTTTTCCTATAAAATTTTACTTAACTGATTCGTTCCAAAAATAGTTCACCTTTATATAACAACCTGCGTCATTAAATGCACATTTATTTATTGATAAACTTAGTTAATGATAATTAACAATTTAATTCTTCTTACTTTCCAACTCCAACTATATACTTCTGATAAAATTCGTTGCGGGTGCCAAGACAATTTTAACTCTCCCTGGGATTGCCCGTGTGTCATGCACGGTGCCTTTCAGTTGGTTACCGCTGTAGATCTTGGCGTCACAGGAATCACAGTGGTGGGCGCGTGGGTGGGATTATATCCCGAACGAACGTGTAGTCCACCCGATGGTAAGTGGAGTACAGCCCATGGACATCAACAATCCACAAAAGCAGATTATAGATGCGTCGCTGCAGCTGAGGACTACCATGTTATGCCTCATGTGCCAGTAATTTCAGGGCCTGATCTCACCACCAAACCGGAACACAGTAATGGAAGCACTACTATTTGGCGGCAGGTTAAAGGTGAGACGGTGGTGCTGCCGCCCTCGAGCTCATTCACAAGAGCTCTACCACCAGTAATCTAAACATAATACCACGCCTAAATTACCCAGAAGGTTTAGGGCCTATACGGGGTGGATGCGACATAGCGACATTTATTGAAACCACAGCTTCTATACATGGTAAGTATCAATTTCCACCGGATAAAAATTCTCTGGCGAAAAAAAAAAAATCACGTTCTCCGAACAATTTGAACATTGCGATCGTGCAATTTGTTCGGAAGACGTGGATTTTTTTTTTCGCCAGAGAATTTTTTATCCGGTGGAAATGCATACTGGCCAAGTATAGAAGCTGTGGTTTCAATAAATGTCGCTATGTCGCATCCACCCTGTATAAGCAGAGGTGAACAACACCAATATCTGCTGCTGCTGGCTGAGCCTATCGCAAAAGTCCACAAATAACACCTGGTACGACCCGGGCATCCAATCCCAGACCTCGCGAAGAGAGGAGCATATACTTACTAGATCATCGACGCAATAACTTTATTTAAATATTTTTATTATTTGTAATGATCAGGTGCGTTGAATAAATTTTATATATTAAAACGTATCCTACTTAAGATAGTTATAAATGTTATATAAAATATATATATGTTATATGAATAGTAACATACAGTTAAGAAATTTAGGTCCAGACAAGAGGCGACCGTAGCTTAGGGGTTCAAGCGGCTGCCCGGTATGCAGAGGTCACCCATAATTTTTCAACTGTTTCTTGTTATAATTTTCTATGCATAGCTAAATGTTATAAAAATAATCAATAAGAGGTATCGCTCTGGATCTTCTTACTTCATATCTAAGCGATAGGATTCAGAGTGTAGATGTCAATGGAAAGCGTTCGCATGGATCAGCTGTAGCAATGGGGGTGCCACAAGGCTCTATTTTAGGGCCTTTCCTGTTTCTCTTGAATATTAATGATTTACCTCATCTTGTTAAGGATAATCATAAGATAGTATTGTTTGCGGATGACACTTCTTTAGTTTTTAAGGTAAAAAGACAACAATCAGTAATTGACGATGTAAATAGATAATATCAAAGATAGTGAACTGGTTTAGTGCTAATAACTTGCTTTTAAATGATAGTAAAACAAAATATATTAGATTTTTTACAAAAAATGTTAAGCAAGTCAAAACTAGTGTGGTGATGGACAATGAGGAATTGGAAATGGTCAATAAGGTTGTCTTTCTTGGTATAACATTAGACTCTAAATTACAATGGGGCCCACATATAGAAACGTTGTCTGGTAGACTCAGCTCAGCAGCTTACGCCGTAAAAACAATTCGTTAACTGACCGATGTTGACACTGCGCGTTTAGTTTATTTTAGCTATTTTCACAGTATAATGTCATATGGTTTATTGCTTTGGGGTAGTGCCGCGGATATAGATTCAATATTTGTGCTCCAGAAACGAGCTATTCGAGCTATCTATAATATGATGAGTCCCAAGGAGACACTAAGAAATAAATTTAAAGTGATACATATTATGACGTTACATTCTCAATACATTTACGAAAATTTAATGTCACAAAAATCAAATGAAATTTAAGAAAATAGTGATCTCCATAAATTAAATCGAAGGAACAAAAACAAACTCGCTGTGCCCACTACTAGGCTCCATAAAATCTCTAACTCGTTTCCAGGTCAATGTATACGCTTTTACAATAAACTTCCTTTAGACGCAATAGAATTATCGATAGGTAAATTTAAAAATTATGTTAAAATTAAATTATGTCAAAAAGCTTACTATAGTATTTCAGACTACATAAATGATAATAGTATTTGGAAATAAATTGCTCTTCTTATGTGATTTTTTTATGTACTTTTATATTGTTATATTTTTCATTTTAAAAGATGGTGCACATGAGTTTCTCACCAGCTCTTCTCATAATGCAATACCCATCGGAGCTGGTACTTGGATTGATTTTAATTCGATTCTAAACAGTTTGATTAAAATTAATCTGAGCCCCGGTTATTCAAATCATTGTAATTAGTATAATTTAGTATTATTTATGATTTATTTTTATATCATTTTTTGTAATGTTTTGACGTGTTCAAGCGCCTCCTGGGGCCTATGAAAATAAATGATTTGAATTTGAATTATATTTGAATTTGAATTATATTTGAATTTGAAGTTGAAATTGAATAGAAAACCAGCTCATAGTTATTTCCGGATTTAATAAACACAACAATATTAAAATTAACATAATAGTAAGTAAAGAGACTTTTGCTCAGCAGTGGGACAATACAGTTGAAAAAACTGTTGTTAAAAATAATTGTAAATAAAATAAATAAAAATAATTGTAAAATCAGGTTACATACTTTTGTATTAACTGTTTTGTAGAGTAAAATAAAACTTTTGATATTTATAAATTCATAATTTTTATTATGAAAATAGAAAAAAACAACGGTTGGTCCACAACAAACATATTTTTATGATAAATATTTTTCTACAATGGAAGAAGAAGAAATAAGAAATAACTACATTTAATTATTCTTTTTGGATTCGTGCATGACTTGTTTCATTTCAACCTCATTTCGATACTTGTAAAAATACAGCTTATTCTTTCTTAGGGCACTGGTCAAGGGACACGCACTTGCCGCTGACAGAATCCCTGACAGTGGGCGCATCACAGTAGCAAGCAGAGTAGTCACAGAGGGGGAATTCCCCGGCCTTGGGGTTGGGTTCGTCGCAGGTGGCTTCAGGCGTCATTTTGGAACAGCCTGTAGCGTATGCATGGGTCCCTTCCTCGCATTCACGTTGGCCTGTGAAAGTGGAGAAGATGGTAAAATTTTTTATTCTATACGTATGTAGCTAACGGATGAGTAGTCTATTTGATGGGAAGTGGTAATTACCAGCCTAGGACATCAACAATTTACAATACAAAGTGTAGATGTGTCGCTTTATCTGAGATCTACAGTGTTATGCCTAATGTACCAGTTATTTTAAGGCCGGATCCACCAAACTGAAACACAGAAGTGCAAGTACTACCTGCTATATGGTGCAAGGTTGGTGATACGATGGTGTTACCTCCCTCGAGGTGGTTCACAAGACTTCTATCACTACAATTATATTTAATTGCTTTGATTTTCATTTTCATAATACATGTTTTAGTTTATTTATGAGACCTAACATAATATACTAATGCTCTTAAGTTGAGTGCTCTTAATTATGTAATAGAATATTAATAAGGCTGTATGAATGGCGGAGTTTGAGGGAAGTATACACCTGTTTCTAATCCTTTCGTCAGACTTGCTAAGTTGTAGTTTTTTTTTTTATAATAGGTAGACTGATTATTGAACTTAAAATTTAAAAAAAACCTTGTTTTATCTTGATTGTTATAGCACGTACATTGCTTATACCTTATGGCTAGTATATCGAACCCCATTTGATGCACGTGTCATTATTACATTAAGTAAATAATAATGTTGATTAAATAGTGACAATCTATTAATTCCTTGAAAATGAAAATGATATGAAAATATCTTTATTGCTAGGACTTTAAAAGCACTTCGTATCTAAAAGCACTTCGAATCGTCATACAAAAAAATAATTATGATTAATCGTGAAACTTAGATCCACCTACATATAAAAAAACGCAATACATCGCACATACACAAAAATACACAAAAACGCAATAAATCAAATACATTCCGTGTCACCGTGAGAAGAACTGACAAGAAACTCATACTCTTTTAATATGCTACATTTACACATTGTTTGTCAATAATTACATGGTTTCGCATGCCAAGATTTTGATGCTACGTGCCATCTGCGGTGCCAATGGTTTGTCATCCTTGCCCTATGGGATTCTGATAAATGACTTATGCAATGTTTTTGGGTAATCTAAATCGGCGTAGCCGTTTAGAAGATTAGGTGATACAAACAGACAGAAAGACAGACAGACAGACAAAATATTTAAAAACTGTATTTAGGCTATGTCTAGTGCCTATGTATCGTGCAAATAACTATATTAACTGAAAACCTTTGTTATTTTGACATTAAAAACAGACAAAATTTTATTTATTTGTAACTTACATTTTCCCAAAACATAGATGCAGCCACGGTCATGCGTCTGAGGCTTAGCCGAAGATAAAGCAACCACGGCCAAAATACACAAAGCTACTAAAAACTTCATAATGAGTATAAAGCTTTTTAATTTTATCGTATTACACAAGTTGTAAGTATCAACTATTTAAGTCGACTGTTTTACCGAAGTATATGGGTCGTCTTATATACTTCTTAACTGGTTAAATATATATCATGTAAATGTATAACCTGTTATGGGATAACATTGATTTCGATTATAACAGAGCCTATACACGTAAATGATTCACTGATGATACTTGTTTCTTATTATTTTGATATTGTTTTTAGGGTTCCGGACTAATAGGCTAAGAAACCTTGGTGACTTTATATCTGTCCGCATGTTTATGTTGCGTTTTTCCTTAATCATACTAAAACCAAAATATAAAATAATGTATTTATATACAAATCACACAAACTTAATTTATTTACCTATGTATTTAGAACTTTCGGCTTAGAAGAACAGTTAAAAATGTCATAAGATAATCTCATTGTTAATAAAAAATCAGTGTGCGACGTGCGAATCGGGTTAATATTCCTAAACCATAATAATTGCATCGCTTTGCAATTATTATGTTAACTAAAGTATTCAATATATTCTATTTGATATTATACAAAATATTCCACAAACTTGATACAAAGAAAAAAGTTATTGCAATATTCCTCGATTTAGCCAAGGCATTTGATACAGTCTCTGTCCCACTCTTGTTGGAAAAGATGGATAGGTTGGGCATCCGAGATACTCAGCACAAATTATTCGCTGACTACCTAGCTGATAGGTACCAAAGAGTAAGAGTCGGTGAAGTAGTAAGTGATGATCTAACTATAACTGTTGGCGTACCGCAGGGCAGCGTACTCGGCCCTACACTGTTTCTTGCATTTATTAATGACTTGTGCAACCTTCAACTTAATAATGGCAAAATTGTAACTTTCGCAGATGATACCGCACTTATTTTCCATGGTGATACTTGGGATGAGACATACGCTCTTGCACAATCGGGTTTTGACACAGTATGCTTATGGCTCCGAAAAAATGGTTTGACACTTAATGTGACTAAAACCAAGTATATACCATTTGCACTTAAAACAATTCCACCTAATAAGCTTGAAAATTATTCAATTACTGCCCACTCCTGCCAACCCAGCGGCTCCTGCGGCTGTCATCAACTAGAATGCACGTCTCACATCAAGTATCTCGGTGTTATCTTAGACAGTACTCTATCCTTCGATTACCACCTAGATCTGCTCGCGTCTAGAACACGGAAACTTATTTCCATCTTTAAAACGCTTCGCCACATAGCTGATAAAAAAGTTACTAAAATGGTATATACATCGCTTTGTCAACCAATTCTGTCATACTGTATTTCAGTATGGGGGGGTGCCTGTAAGACTAAGCTGCTAAAAGTGGAAAGAGCACAAAGGGCGGTCCTTAAGGTAAGCCATTCTTTGCCTTTTCTATACCCCACTAAGGATCTGTACCATTTAGCTGAAGTCCTGACGGTACGCCAATTGTTTATACTAAACACGGTATTAAGACAGCATTCGCTGCTTCCTTTTAACCCTCTTCGCCCTAAAAAACGGTTACATTACAAAATTGATCCCACAAATAACAGCCAATGGTCGACCGCTTTCTCTGGCAAATTTTTTGGGTTCTTGGGTAGATTTTTGTATAATAAAGTGAATGAAAGATTAAACATTCACTCACTACCCAGGCACCTTTGCAAAAAGAACATATCTTCTTGGTTGCAATCCCTTGATTATCAGGATACAGAAAAATTTATAGTAGTTTCTACCTAAAGCTTGCTTATAGGATAAGCCAAAGCACTCACACACACACACACACATACACACACACACACACACACACACACACACACACACACACACACACACACACACACACACACACACACACACACAGAACACACACACCCACATACATTAATCTGTTTATATTTGATAAGTCTCTTTCTCACTACTCAAAATCAATCTATATGGTAACACCTTTCTAAACATCCGACATACCTCGAGACGGAGGAGGCTGGTAATCTGTCATACAGGTTCTCCTAGTATAGATACCAGTCTCTTACACAGATTCACCCACTAATTAATGTAACATCTAGTTTTAAGATATGATTTTGTAACCATTCTGTGTAAGAGAGAAATAAAAAGATTTTATTATTATTCATTCATTCATTCATTCATTCATATCATTTATTGCAAATACAGGTCAAAAAAGATGTTACATTGATTTGTTTTTACACAAATATTGAACACAACTATACTTTGCCATTCAGCATGCAATGTTAGAGTTATTAGAATTATCGCTACAATTATACATGTCAAAAAAAGTTATTAAACAATTTGCAAAAATATTAATTAATTATTTAAAAATTATTACAAATAAGAATGTCAGTATTTCAATTAATCATAAATAAATTTGTCATTAAGATAATCTTTCACTGTAAAGTATGCTTTATTAGAAAGAAATTTATACAACTCAATTTTAAACATATTGATGGTAGAGCACTTTAATATATATAATGGAAGATGATTATAAATACGCGGTATCATGCAAAATATACTATTATTTAATTGTGCTGTCCTATTTGCTGGGAAAGACACTTTGTAATTATTTCGCTTTCCCTTAAGACGCTCAAACATCGATAGATGCTTGGTTACAAATAAAACTACTTCATAGATGTATATGCAAGGAAGAGTCAATAATTTTAGGCTAATAAAAAATGGTTTACAACTTTCTGTACAATCCAACCCACAAATTGCCCTCAGACATCTCTTCTGGGCTTTAAAGACCCTTTCTTTGTCTACAGAATTACCCCAAAAGATGATACCATATCTTAGAACTGATTCCACATGTCCGCGGTATGCAGTGATCACTGCAGATTGATTCACAACTTTTGCAAGCCTGTAAAGTGCAAACGAGAATTGACTAAGCTTGGTACAAATTGTTTCCACTTCTAAATGCCAATTCAAATTAAAATCTATATTAATGCCTAGAAATTTTGCGTCTGTAATATCATTAATTTTTTGTCCATTGAATTTTATGTCAAGGTTTAGTACGCTATTTTTCCTATTTCTAAATGTTATTATATTAGTCTTATTCAAATTAATTAATAGATTATTGTATGATAGCCATTGAATTATGATGTCAAGTGTCTTATTAATATCTGAAACTAATAGATCTGTACTAGAGTTTTTGAACATCACTGTACTGTCATCGGCATATAATATCATGTCATGGTTTATAAAATTGGGTAGATCATTTATATAAATTAAAAATAGTACAGGGCCAAGAATACTCCCTTGGGGAACTCCTTGTTTAACTTCACGATATGGTGATGAGTAAACAATTTCTGTGCCAGTTTTTGTGCATATGCGAGAAATTTGCGTGCATTGGAGTCTATTCTCGAGGTAAGTTTTAAGCAAATTTAGTACGTTACCTCTAACACCGTAAGCCTCTAATTTATTTAACAGAATTCTGTGATCAACAAAATCAAAAGCCTTTGTCAAATCCATATAAAGAGCAGAGACAAAATGCTTTTTATCTAAACCTATCATCACATTTTTTAAAAAATGAAATATCGCTAAATTTATGCTTTTATGTTTTCTAAAACCGATTTGTTTTTCAGTATAAATGTTGTTATTTTCAAAATAAGCGTTAAGGTTATTTGCTATTACCTTCTCAAAAACTTTAGAAAATACAGGAATGAGCGCTATAGGTCTATAATTTTCAAAGTTCTCTTTATTATCTTTTTTAAAGAGAGGTTTAATTATAGTTAATTTTAATTTTGTAGGAAATATGCCAGAAAATATACTTATATTAATTATGTATGTCAAGACAGGTGAAATAATAGAACTAACATTTTTTAAAATATTTGTACTTACATCGTCAAAACCGGTACTGTTGGTATTTTTCAATGACATAATAATTTTATCAATTTCAAAAGAAGTTGTGGGATTCATAAATAAAGAGTTAGGATTATTGTTATTCTTTAGTTTAAAGTTTTCATTTTTAGCAGCTAATTTACTCTCATTTCCTCTTATAAAATAATTATTAAATATTTCAACAATTTCTGTAGGATTATTAACAGTATTGCCATTGATATTCAACTGTCTTATTTCCTCCTTTATTAAATGTATTTTATTATTATTAATAACTGACCAGGTTGCTTTAGATTTATTAGGCGCTGTTTTAATTTTGTAATCATTTTGGGATTTTCGAGTAAGTTTTATTATTTTACTTAAACGTTTTGAATAAGTTTTGAATTTATTTCTATTATGGCTATTTTTATTTTTTCTATACACCCATAATAATTTTGTTTTCTTTTTCGCACAGCGCCGAATTCCTTTTGATAGCCACGAAGGTTTTTGGCGAGGAGTTTTTCTTATTAATATTTTCGGAAAACAAAGATTATAAAATAGGAGAAACAGATCATGAAAAATATTAAATGCATCATTTGGGTCGTCCATATTAAATATATCATTAAAAGTAAGCGACTGCATGCATTCCCTAAACTTCTCTATATTTTTATTATTATTATTATTATTATGTAGTTTATGTTTCCATAACACGGGACTATGGAGTCCCGGTACTTTGGAAGGCATACGTGGGGCCGAAGCCAACAGCGCAGAGGACTAATAAACATTTTAATCTAATGTGAAATGGGACACAAACTAATATTATTTATCTAAAAATATTTGCGTGAATTAAATTACCTCATACATCTAACTAGAAAGAATATAATGTAATATGGTCTCAAATAGTACCTACCTTTTATCTTTATGAAAATACGTTATTAGCAATGCAATTTTAAAAACCTATTTTTAATTTACATACAATATTTTTAATTTACATGGTACATTTTCATTTACATTTCATTTGTCTTTTAAACAGAGCCTTCTTGTAAACTGATAATTCGCTTTAATAAATAAGATGAAAAATAAAAATAAAATTAAAACTGATGAAATGTAGATGTTGTATACCTCTGGCTCACCCTTCTGGGTAATGAAGGCGTGATTTTATGTTTTTTTATATGTAAACTAAGATAAAAACCATTTTTTTATTATTTAAGATTACGGAACCTTAATATTTAACTTCGACTTACCCTTGATTGTTTGCTTATGATTTCATGTGGTTATGGAGTTGTTTAATGATTTACTTATAAGGTAGTATGTCATTGGATTTTACTGGTACCAAAATTATTAAAGACCACATGCTGGTAAGTCATATGACCCACAAAAGTGTTCATTAGAGATGTGCGAGTCGAACTTTTGAAGTCATCGGCTAATCGAGGACCAGTCGGCCAACTGCAGCGGCTATTCAGCTTTACTAATAATTGTCGCTATAACTTGTGCCGCTTTGTAATTAAACTGCATGAGGTAGTGCGACGAATAATACAGAAATTGATTAGGTTTTTAAATTCTAAAAGATTACTTTTTATACTTTGTCCATTCCTTTATTTTCTTTTTGACAGATCACGCCTATGAATTACCGTTTTTTTTTTGTCAGATTAATGTACTACAATAATAATATACTTTATTGACAAGCGGCACTTTTTAGGGAAGTTCACTGTTTGTAAGAAACAACCACAGACTACAAATCAAATCGTGAAATGAAATAAATCGAACATTATGAAAAAGATTAATTTGACTTTTTTTTGTGTATTGTTTGTATTTTTATAAAAAAAAGAATATAATAATAGTATCATGATTCCATGAATAATTATTAATTTGCAAGAAATTAAGTCGAAATCTTGGAATTAAAAATGAAAATGTAAACAAAGGTAACTAGGAAACCGTCATAGACTAAGTATGTGACATTATTATTATAATTATTATTATTTTGTATATTTATTTTATCTAATAAAAACTACTAATAAACGAATAATTTATAATGAACTAAAACCATTTCGATGTAATAAATCGATTGAAAGTTCTTCTTAGACATCATCGATTATGATTTCAAATCGAATCAGTAACGTGTGAAGGCATCCCTAAATGTGATCTGTCAAAAAGAAAATAAAGAAATGGACAGAGTATAGTTTTGTTTATTCTGATTATCTTATAAATTATGTGCTACTTTACTTTACTACTTAAAAATTTCTTAAAATATTTGTACGCTACAAACAATTAATAAATACTTGTAATATTTTAAAGCAAATTTTAGCTTTGCTATGCCTTTTTGTATTTTATATAACATTAAAGTCTACTAAAATTTGTTTTAAAATATTAAGTATTTGATAACAATGCGTCATCTCTCGACAGTAATAGTGTTGATCTTAATTCAAATTTACTGTATGTGACTAAGTGACTTATCACTAATCGCATAGGTGGCGCTAAAACCAAGTAAGGTTCGTCTAGCTAAGGTATATAGGTATATATACCTATGACGCTGGCACGAAAGAGTTGAGAGATTTCGAGTCTAGTAGCATACGAATCCATAGCTGAATTGGCAAAGCACTTGGGGCGTATACCCAACGGGTGCAGATTCGAGTCCTGCTGGATTCTTAATTTTTCAACTTTAATAATATATAAAATTAATAAATAATTTGAATTTGAATAATAAACACCAAAAATGTACCTATGTTTCATGCAAATAAATCATTAATTCATTCAAATTAAATCGAATGATCGGTATCGCCGACTCGTCGGCCACTTTCTAGTGCCGACTGTTCGGCTAACCAACCAAACCCATAGCTCTAGTGCCTATTTCACCAGCGAGTTTGCCGCTAAATGCAGTTGTCGATCTCTCTCTCCCTCTCTCATTCAATGTTTAAACGGGACAAATGATAAAAAACTCAGGCTCAGTGCAGAACTTGACCCTAAGAATGCCAGAAGTAATGGCACGGGATTCTGCTTCTTACTTACATTTGAAATGCCAAATAGTAACTTAATAAGCTTATGCCCGCGACTTCGTCCATGTTGATTTTTTTTTTTATACTACACCCACAGCGAACGAACGTGTAGTCCACCTGATGGTAAGTGGAGTACAACCCATGGACATCAACAATCCACAAAAGCAGATTATAGATGCGTCGCTGCAGCTGAGGAGTACGGTGTTATGCCTCATGTGCCAGTAATTTCATGGCCTGATCTCACCACCAAACCGGAACACAGTAATGGAAGCACTACTATTTGGCGGCAGGTTAAAGGTGAGACAGTGGTGCTGCCGCCCTCGAGCTCATTCACAAGAGCTCTACCACCAGTAAAAATTCGTTGTATTACGTAGTTGTTCCCGCTATTTGACCCGCGCTCAACCTTACTGCTTCACTGCAATGGAGTTTAGCGTAATGTTCAATATCAAAGGACCTTTTTTGAGAGTCAGACGATTAAAAACAACACGCACATACAGACTGGCAGACAAGTATATTAAAACCTTATTTTAGGCAGAGGTTTCGTGCATGTTTGCAGCTAACTAAACTATGTGCAGTAACGTCGCAGGTTCAAATCCTGCCGGACCCATATCTTTTTCAACTGTTTCTTAGTATAATTAAACTAGCTTGAAAAAATATTGCCAATTTGACATTAAAAACGGACACTTATATAAATTTTATTTATTTGTATAGTTAGCTGCAATGACAATGTTGGAATCCAAAATCTTTAAACGCGTTGTCCCAAAAAGCTACTTTTTTATAATATCTTGTAATACTAAAGGTGCGATATGTTGCTTCTCACCATGAGGTCTCTAGTTCCATTCCCAGGTCGTGTTATTTGCGATTTGCCCTTAATTAATGAAAGAGGTTCATTTCATTGCCGTTGCACGTAAAATAGGCGTGATATTCCGTTATGTCAAATAGTAGCGTTTGCTCTCAGCTCCAGTTATTCTAAAATGAATATCATTGGTTCTTATCAACTTCTAAATAGAAAAAATAATACGTAAGTAATTTTAATTAACGCCCTGAGCTAAATGCCTGTAAAACCGCGTGAAAATTCATTCTACAGTTTTTGCGCGATGAAAACTGCAAATTGAATAATTTTAGTTAAAAGTACCGGATAGTAGCCGGCTTATACGAAAGTAAAATAGAGTGTGTAGCTGGCGGCTACACGCACAATCTTCTTTTTGTGACTTGAAATACTCATACTTGCACAAGTTGTTTGTGCAAGTATGATGGAGATTGCATCCCGTGGCTACAAGATGAATGTACTTAGTCAAATCATTTTTAATTTAGAGTTTAATAAGTTGCTTGGATGCAAAAGCAGATTCCTGTGGTGCGATTCTGTAAATGAAACGGTCAATATCGATATCACGTTCAAAAGTTACATAACTAAATAAGAGACCCTTCAGATTTGATTTTAAAACTATTAGTTAGTATCAAAACAAAAAACAGCTGTTCAAAAGATTATTATACAACTATTCAAAATAACTAAAATCCTACCGATAGATTTAAAACATAAATACTTGTTGCTTATGAGTAGCCAAGGCAATCGAGATCGTTATACTCTTATGGATCATCAAATAGGAACTAGGTCAATATCTGCAGGTAAATACGACATCCCCAGAGTAACTAATTACTATGGACACTAACAAAACGATTACCTTATTTACTGAACAGTTTGCCTGCAAGCATTAGACATGAACCTAATAAAAATAAATACTCAAGATTGCTCAAGATATTTTTGCGAGACAACATTTGAAATATATAGTTTACAAAAGGAATAAATTAAATTTATAAATATATAAACAAAGATTAAACAAATAAAAGAAAATAATACAGAGAACATTTATAAAATATTAATTATAAGTAAAAGATTAATATGATACTGTATGACTATAGTACATAATATATTATAGTCTATATGACTATAGTTATATGTACTTCTTTTAAATTTAAAATTGTAATACACTTTCCCACAGACAAACAACGAAAGTTCTTTTGTGCAACTCTGTTTAGTCTATGTTTTACTGTATTTGTTAATAATAAATAATAAATAAATAAATTCAGCGACACGGGATGGCAAAACCGTGACGGTTTTTGGCGCCGCCGGCATACCATTGCATACATTAAGACCCATAGCACACACAACACTTAAAGACTAAGAACTCACGATGTTGTTTATGCCCGCCCGGATTTTCTTACATATATGCCCGTAACCGTTTACTGCGACGAGGTGTCAAACTGTTTCGATGGAAACAGTCAATTGTTTCGAAGGAAATAGTTGCCTAATAACCAATGCTATGCCACTTGCCAACGCAAGCGTGTGCGCTATGGCCCTTAGGATACGTTTAAGATGATGATGAGGAACTGGTGCGCACCACCCGCCTCTTCTTGAACGCTGTGAACATTTCCTTATTTTGTCTTGCACCCACACGGCAGGCCACAGCGCCAAACGCCCAACGTGATCTTAAACGTACCCTTATTCTTTTGCAGCTTCCGTCACATACATGTAATTGTCGTCGCCATGCCATCCTAGTTTACAACCACGCATTTCCATAATATACAAACACGTCTGCTTAACCTTTCTGCAAGATACTGGTGTGTGTGATGTATGTCAGATGTATTGTACAAACCTATTAAAGCTATTATGTGATGACACGATAATAGCTTAGGGAATTCCCCTAGCGTTTAAAACAATTTTATGTAATGTGTGCTTGTTGTGGCTTGTACACACGGATACGGAGCTGGACTAGTATTGCAAGAATGCTCGATTGCAAAGTCTATAGCAACGTCGGGAGGTTGCTAGCCTATAGGTATTTTATAGGATACATTTCGGAGGGTTTGCTGAGAAACTGCACAACCTTATTCGTCCGTCCTTACTTCACCGTCAGACTACTAGACAAACCCGCTTCATGCCACAAATACGCACGAAGCGTTTTGCTCTAACATTCCTTATACGAATTGCCAACGAGTGAAACGCCCTGGCCGAGTCTGTATTGCCGTTTCATTACAATTTGGGTCTCTTCAAAGCAAAAGTAAATAAGTACCTTCATAGACAATTGTCCTCTCCCGTAGACCACATCATGACTTTCCATCGGGTGTGATTCATATCAACCACACTCACATCTGATGTAAACCTTATCCACCATAAGAAAAAATGAAGCCTACACAAAACGCGATCATCTTATACTGGAAATGTATAGCTAGATGTGTGTGTGTGTTAGCCTTATGGACAAGTGATTACAGAGATGTGTTATTCACGATCACATCAAACAATTCTAGGTTTATGTGTGCTCTGTGAACAAGTCAAGTGATGATGTAAGCCGAGGAATTATACTGACCGACAAATTAATATTATCAACCTTAAATCAAGCTTCTAAAGGCTATTTTTGAATGGTGCAGATTAAATTTAGCAGGCACAAAAACCACAGTTGCACTTGATTTGCATATTTACCTATGATGAAGTTGTTAAGCAATTTAATACTACATGTTTTTATGTTTGTGGAAAATGAGGATGTTGTATTCAAAATTACATGATTGTGATTAGTACGTCCAAGATTAAAAAAGATTGCATTATATCTTTCTTTTTTGAAGATTTTCAATCGTGTTTACTGAGTATATATCACACGTACCGAGTACCTAGTTGCGTACCTCTATACCGGGTGTCTGTGACATAGCGACATTTATTAAAACCGCCATTAGGCGGATACATAGAGCAATGGGCGGATATAATATAATTCGTTCGGAAATCATGTATATTTTTTGTTATTTCATTTTTAGCTGAAATAAATTTACTCTAACCACGTCTAAGATCTGTGGTTTCAATAAATGCCCCTATATCAAATCCATTCCGTATATATTTTTCAACATCCCGACTATAAGAGAATTAACTGCTTGTTCTTAATACTATGCTGAGGTAAGGACCTAGACAAAGGACATTGGAGATTCCTGTAGCCAGAACCAATATTCTAAAATTTTCCTCAGTAGCAAGAGCTGTGGGATTATGAATTAGGTAGCCGTAGAAATTGATATTTTTACGTGTTAATTGGCGGCATTCCAGAGAGTGGCCTACTCATTTTGTCGTCATTTTAACATCATTGTTACATTGGGTTTTGCCTGTAAGGACGATTGTATGTTGTGTAAATAATAAATATTTCTGAGATGTGTTAAAGAGTTTTAAAATCTATTCTTTTATTTTTAAGCAATGCCTTGTACTTTTCTTTACAATTAATTAATTAATCGTTTCTTTTGACTACATTAGTAATTACTGTATTTATTCAACGAGTGACTTGAGCATAATTTGCTATGAATCATAGAATATTCACTTCTATTTTCTTCGTCTAAATATAACGTTTACTAATTATCTTATTAGTTCTAGCTATAAGATTTTATTTTTTACATTAAGAACTAATTAGACATTAAATGTATAATTGTGAACAGAAGGGTTAATTTTACTTAATTCTAAAAATACTAGCTTCTACCCGCGTCTCTGCCCGAGTGGTACGGCGATAAAAAGTAATTTAAATCTTGCCTTCCCTTCCTTGAAGCATCACCAATACCATCTTATTAATTATTTTCATAGCACTTAGCTATGCTTAGCAAATTATACTTAAAGCAGTAAAAAATATTGATACCGGCAGGATTTCAAACTACAACCCTCTGCACTCCGGGCACCCGCTTTAACCAACCAGCTACGGTCGCCTCTCGCCAGGATCCTAAATTTCTTAACGTTATGTTACATCATACCGTGGCGTCACGTTCATCCATTTGTCCCTATCTTATCTAGGCAAAGCTGCCCGGTGTGTAGTAGGTCGCAGGTTCTGAGGATCGGTTAGTCAGACATGGGGGCTCACTGTATGTCCCAGTGAGCTGTAAACAGAGAGGGGTCAGCAATGACCATCCGCGGCGGATTTATGGAGGTGTACGCAAGCGTTCCCACTGCTCTTGCCATTATGCGGGAGAAGGACATCGTGGTGGTTCTAGTCGGTAGGCCAGCTTCGCCGGAGAGTCCAACGTAACCTCTTCAGTGCCGTAACCCCTCCACTGAGAGTTATGCATAAAGCATTTCCCCAGATAAAAAAGGTGTCAAATTTTTCAACTGTTTCTTAGTATCACAAGTACCATTTTTATCAAGATCGGTTTAGTTATTTAGGCATCAGAAAAGCTTAATGTACAGTCGTTTCAAAAAGCTAAAAGTGTTGCCAATTTTTTACATTATTATCTGTGTAATGAGATTCAAAGCTACCAAAGTGCCAACATATTAGTTAACTCGATTATATCACCAATATGTTTGTTTTAGCGATGGGCTATCCCATGGGACCTAAACATAACAGGTGAAGTGTGGGTGTTGTACATCTCTGCAAAATCCTTCTGGGTAATATAGGCGTGATGTTATGTATGTTTATGTTTTTTTTGTGCAGCAACCAGTTGCAGCTTATTACATAGTGTGTAGCATCTTATTTTCTTTCTACAAAAAGGGACAGTGGAAGAGGTACAGGTTTAAGAAAACAGATATTTTCAAAGAATCATTTATTTCTTAGGACACTGGTCAAGAGGCACACATTTCTTGCTGACGGTATCCCTGACAGTTCCTTTGTCGCAGTAGCAGGCTGAGTAGTCACAAATCTTGCCTTGCTCTTCTTTAGGGTTGGGTTCGTCACAGGTCGCTTCTGGGGTCTTGTGGCCGCAGCCCGTGGTGTACGCGTGGGTGCCTACCTCGCATTCTCTAGAACCTGGAAGAACAACATAATGAGTTAGTTTTGTGACTTTTATCTATGCAAAGATTCTGATGATTCTAGATTCCAAAATAAATGGATGAAAACGCTGATGAGAGTGAAAATATAATCTGCCTACTGATTTTTGTTAGTATTCTATTTTACTTAATGTTATTTATGATGATGTTATTACTAACATGAAGGATTGATTGATGATTATAATAATTAATTGGAATGTATAATATAATCTATGGTGTTGGACTAAAATAAATGAATATTTAATTTAATTGTAAAAAAATCGCTAGACCGAGGAACCCATTCATCGCACAATTTGTGGGAACTCTGGTGTGATTTGTGTGAGTGAGATGAATGTTGTGAAAACCCCCGCAATACAAGAATTATTCATAGTACGAGCATCGTTTAAAAACAATATTATACTGTTAGCAACCTCTTTAGAGGATAGGCATAAAACCTTATTCGATGTCGTCGAGACCATAGACTAGGAGGACAGTAAAAAAAGCAAAATAAGAGCAGAACTGTCAGAAATAGGTTAGCGCCTTCGATTTGGCCTCAGAGTAAGGATCCTTCATCCAAGGATTTGGCCGATATTACATTGCGATATTTGTTATTTAACAATTTTATAATGATAAATAAAAAGGAATTCGATTAGTTTGATCGTTTATATAAGTGAGATGATTAGTTTTATGAGGTTGACCTATGGAATAATTATTTTGTTTAAATTGTGAAATGGATGTAAGTACTGAGATTGTTGTTATTTTATGTCTAAATTCTTCAACCTCAAATTGATAGCATTCAGGCCACTTCAGGGACAAAATATTGAAATAGTTATTTTTCTTTTCATATCTTTGACTTTTAGGAAATGTAAACAAGGTAAGATCAAATCCTCTTGCTCACACAGTTCAACATTATTGACGATATAAAAATGTAATGCTTTATCTGATAAGAATTGAATAAGGTCAAAAGATAAAGATGTTTTTTTGAACTATCACTTTTATGTTACTTATATAGTTTCAAAGATATGTTTTTGCAACTTTACCGAGTAGATAAGTAGCAAATCCAATTAGTTAAATACCTATTGTTTTTTTTGGTACAGTATCGTTTCGCCCCGTACGGGGTTGTGAGTGGCGGTCAGTCAAGTGGCTGTCACTCTACGTAAAATACAGATATTTATTTATTTTTCCTTTGGGAAACAAACAGCTTTTAACACAAACAATAAAATAACTTATAAAATTACAACGTAAGCCAACAGTTTCCGTTTAACTTTCTGGTTAAGTTCGAAACTTACATATTCACAATAAATAACAAGTTCTAAGTAATTTAAATATGAGATAATAATAATTAACATGGCGACAGGATACATATAAATTAATATAATAGTAA